>JBAJHW010000002.1:135004862-137404862 GCA_037013535.1 Intellagama lesueurii
CAGTCATGGTTCCTAACCCTTTTCAACAGTATGAATGACAGCACACACAAAAAAAACTTCAAATAACCAAGGAGTTGGTGCTCACACTTATATGGTGGCAAAACAGGGACAACCCTCGGAATGCTTTTACAAGTCTCCACAGCCATCATTAGCACTGACAACAGATGCCAGTTTAACAGGCTGGGGTGCTCATTGCCAGGGAAAGCAGATAAATGCACTTTGGTCTCCTTGAGAGAGGAAGCAGCATATAAATCAACTAGAAATGCTTGCAGCCATCAAAGCTTTGAGAGCTTTTGAATATATTGTGCTGGGGAAAGTGGTACATGTGATAACAGGCAATGCCACCACAACATATTACATAAACAAGCAGGGTAGAATACATTCTTAACTTCTTAATTATTAGAACAGTACAACAAAGGAATCAATTACTTCGGGAGGTGGTGAGCACTCCAATGTTGGAAGCATTCAAGAAAAAATTGGACAACCATCTGTCAGATCTACTTTGATTTGGATTCCTGCATTGAGCAGGGGGGTGGACTCGATGGCCTTATAGGCCCCTTCCAATTCAGTTTTTCTATTGTTCTATAAACTGGCTGGAAAGCTCAGCCATTTAGGTATCTGACTGTGGAGCCAGAGCTTGGGAGTTCAATTCCGCACGGTGCCTCCTGCAAACAGAGCCAGCTTGTGTGGCTTTGGGAAAGCTGCACAGTCTCAGGGTGCCCCCAGAAGAAGGGAATGATAAACCACTTCTGAAAGTTCTCTACCTAGAAAATTCTGGAAAAGCGTTGCCATAAGTCGGAATTGACTTGACGGCACATTATTATATGGTTCTATGACCCTTTTACTACTAACAACCTATCTGTGGGAGTGGTGTATTGAGGGGCACATATACTTTGTTTTGATACTTATTTCTGGTGTAGACAACTGCATTGCAGATGCTTTAAGCAGAAATCAAATGCAGACTTACGAATGGGAGCTGTCAGATGAAATTTAGACACATAACACTAAAATGGGGCTTGCCCCAAATAGACCATTTTGCTACCCAAGAGAACAAAAAATGCTAAATGTACTGTTCTTAGATGGGCAAGGGACACAAATCCATGAGGGATGTATTTGCACAAATTTGGTCAGATGTATATGTTCCCTGCTATCCCATTGGTTCATGGGATAATTGTGAAAATCAAACAGGACTGACTCATTGGTGGTCATGACAGCTGTGGTTCACAACCTTGCTTCTAATGCTGGAGGACAGTCTAAGAATGCCCATCACTTCAGATACTCTGACATGCCACAATGGGCAGATTTCTTACCCGGACATGGAGATGTTAACATGGACAGTGCAAAATCTAGAAAGAAATGCACTAGAAACCACTATTATTATAAACAGAGAACATTTGAGGAATTTGCAAAATCTATCAATGAGCCAAATTTACCAGCAATTTTGCACAGTGTCCTGTGCTTTTTATTGAGCCTTGAAGCGAAAGGTCTTTCACAATATTCTACTAAGGTTTATTTGTCTGCTGTCATATCATACCAACCAAAGGGTTCTAGTTCATCAAAACTTTTTCAAAGTTCAATAGTTAAAAGATTTCTAATTGGTTTGAATAATATTCATCCAACTTGTCAGCTATTGTGACCCAGTTGACAAAGCTGTCATTTGAGCCCATGGCTTCAGCTCATCTGAGTTTCCTAACATATAAGACTGCTTTTCTGGTAACTATAACTTCCACGAGGTGTGCAAAGTGAGTTAGCCACACTGCAGTCTGATAAACCTTATCTGCAATTTCATTAACATAAGGTGACCTTGTTTACAGACATTTCTTTCTTCCCCAAGGTAGTTTCAAGTTTTCATATGAATCATTTGTTAGTATTACCTTCAGTCTTTCCAACTCCTATGTCTACCTTTGAAAAAACACTGCACACACTAGATGTTAGATGTTTTATGTCATTTTATGTAGTTTGTTGTTGTTACGTGACATCAAGTTGCCTCCGACTTATGGTGACCCTATGAATGAGAAATCTCCAAAACGTCCTGTACTCAACAACCCTGCTCAGTTCTTGCAAACTCAAGCCTGTGATTCCCTTTAGGGAGTCAATCCATTTCGTATTTGGTCTTCCTCTTTTCCTGCTGCCATCCTACCTTTCCTAGCATTACTGTCTTTTTCAGAGAATCCTATCTTCTCATGATGTGTTCAGAGTAGAACAAGGTAGTTTAGCAAGTGGTGAACAGGAAAGAGGAACCTAAGGGAACCTGTGTTTATGAAAAACAAAATTATTAAAAAGAAAATATAAAAAGAGCAGTCCTAACACTGTTACAGCTTCAGGGAGTTGGTTTTCTCACTTCTACTGCCCTCTGGTGGCAGAGAGGAGCACTAATGCTATGAGAGGAGCTACATTTCAACACAGGCCTCTGGAAGAAATGGGAAGAATATTGGAAACGTTTCTCATTCTAGCAATTTTCCAAGTCTGCAAGACTTTTCAAAGAAGCTCTTCATCATCCTGCACTCGTGATATTTCTTAGTTTCCTGCAAAAACAAGCCACCAGGCTTGTTGTTCATGTTAGTTAATTTGTGCTGACAGCAGGATTCATTCAAAATAGTCTACACAGGATACCCTCTTCTGCTCACTACCATTCACACAAAGGCACACCACGCAAGATAAAATCCCAAAAGATGACTCCTTCTTTCATCGGTTCACCACTTCTCGCCCAAAGACAAAGCAATTGTCAGGGCTGTTTTTCAACAAGTGCAAATAGTAATGAGGAGAAGAGGGTATCCCATAGACCATCTTGGATGAATCTTGCTGTCAGAACAATATATTGGTGCCCTCTCAAGTACTAATAATCTCCTGACAGGGAGTCTTGTAAATGAAAGATACCACTTTGTGCAGAAATTGTAATAATTCTGCACATATGGTGCTTCTTCCACAAAAAGACTGACAAGGAAACACTTTTTAAAAATCCTGTGACATTTCTTGTGGGGCGGGGGGGGGGGGGGTGTAGAGCAGCAGAATCTTCTGCAGAGAAATCTTGTTTTGAGGGGGAAAAGAGGGTCCTCTCCCTGCTTGGTTTCTCACAGGGAGAGAGAAATTGTGAGATTCACACCACTAACCCCAGTGGGGCTTGGCAGCTGAGCAGTTGCCACTGGAACATGGGTTGAAAACTGAACATTCTCTTGGTCGTAGCAGGCTTTGGATCTGCTAGGCCCACAGCCACTGCACTGATAAACCCAACCAACTCATTTCTGTCACAGCAAGGGAGTACAAAATATACAGATCCACTTGGCTGAAACGCATTTGAGAAACTACCTGCCACTTTCTGCCCTGATCAGTCTTCCCTTCCAGACGCCTTTAAGACTGCTCTCTGGTAAAAAAAATTAATGCATGGGTGGTTCATGACCAGATGAAGCGCCCAGTCTCTTGAAATGTTGGGTAAGCACCCCCATGTTCAGTTCCTGACCTAAATAAATGAGGGTTCTTTGTTTTTTGAATGGCAACTCACGCAAAAAGTGGTTCTCTCTGCTGCCTCAGTTTCCCTAGTGGCCCTTAGTCATGGGCGGCAGAGTGATGGCTGCCTCAGGCAGCTGATTTTAGGTGTCATGGGAGGAGAGCAAATCATTATTGTACTTGGGGTCATTATGGTGTGCTTGCTGATAGGAAACGTTGCTCTAACAGTTCCACACTTGGCTACTGCTAGGCCCCTTGGCAGAGGAGACACCATCTTGCATTTCTTCTCAAGCAGCAAAACTCAGTCAGCTGCCCTTGGATTGCCTTTTGCACTTTCCATCCACTGTAGACAGAGGATTGGAGCCAGACTCATGATGCATTCAGGGAAATGTAATTCACTTGATGGTTGATTTTTTTCCTTTTCAATTAGCCTATGAGGAATGATATCCCTCTCAACCCACTACCTCCCACCTGCATTCAGAAATTTCCTAGCATGGATGGGAAGCAGTCAAGAAAAGTGTGTACATGTGATATTTTCCCAGAATGACAGGAGATGGGAAAGGACAAAGTAGTGAGATTGATTGTCACAGAGGAAAGAGAGGAGTCTTGAAAGCTTCCAGTTACTCCACCAGATGGCTACATGTAACAAAACACATTTGACACAAAGTGGCCTGGAAATTTCGGGGAAGCCCTTATTAACGTCATGCAACAAGCTGAAACAATGCTCATCCCCACAGTTTGAGTCTTCTTTAAGTCCTAAGGGAGTCTTTACTGGGAGACTGCAAGACCGTCAATACTTGACTCATATCATGGCAAAAGGACAAAGCAGTGGCTGCTGAGGTAGAGTTTGAATACACCCAAATCTCTGTTTAGAGTTGACAATTTCCAGATGTGCTGCTGAGGCTCCCAGGATGAGCAGTGATTCAGCCTTTATATTGTGAAAGTCAGCAAGGGCACTGGTATAAAACTTAACACCAGCACACACCATTAACAGGCCCTTCCTCATCAGTCAATCACTGGCCAAAGGCCTGCCTGAGTGTGAAGAGGAGCCAATTAAAGCAGGTGTTGTTAGAAGTGAGCCGTCTCCTCCATCGTTTCGGGCAAGTGAAGGTGACACCACTTTAAGTGGGTTAGCTCAGGGGATGCAGGAGGTATCTCTTGAGGGTGAGCCAGTTAAAGAAAGGGTGGGAAAAGAACAGCCAGTAGTAGAGGGTTTGCTAATCACAACAGAGTGGGAGGAAAAGGCAGGAAAGAAGAGTTGGGGGTCAGAGGAGTGGATAGACCTGAAGGAGGAGGACGAAAAGAAAAAAAGTGAAAGACCGAAAGAAGGAGAGGAACCTTATGTATTCTCTTTCCCAAAAAAGGGAGGAAAGAGACAAGGACAGGGCAGGTCAACCTATACGCGGTTGTGGGACAACAGGTCTAGAGATACAATGGGGGAAACTGGACCCACTTGAATGGAGAGTCTACGTCTACCAAAGGGGGAAGGGTCCCTGGAGGAAGGTGGTGCAACCGGAGCCTATTCCTCCTGGAGAGACACCCCGAGAAGGAGAATGGGCACACCCACCCATGTTGTGGGACTATATGCGCGGCAAGGAGCACTCCGCTGAGGAGACTGAACGACAGGGAATGATTCGGGATGTCACCACGTTAAGAGAAGTACCTAATCAGATGGAATCATCTACGTGGTGGACTGGTTCACCTAAGTTAAACAGTTTTGTTGGACCCATGGAAGTTATTGTACACCCATCCCCTTCTTCTGACAATAAAAGTTCTGTTAATAACTGTGGCGTTCACCCTCGTGCCCCTTACTTGACCTTCAAGACTCAGAGCACACGAAGGCAAACAATCCCCTCTTTTATACTGCTGCCACCAGGTGATCACTAAATCACCATTACTTCAGGAAGATGATGCAGGTCCACACTTCAAAGTATTTTAAATATAACGTGTTTATTGATTACAGAAATTGATAGTGATTCATGAATATCTTCTTTAGGTAAAATTATTATTAACAACAATCTTCTATTTGATAATACACTCCTAACTCTAATCACTCCTCAGATTTCCCCAAACTCCACACTATCTCTACTCATCTCTCTGACTATCTGACTCTCTATCTGTCTGACTGACCTCAACTCTCAGGCTCCGCCTCTTATACCATCTCTCCTGGCTCCGCCTCTCAGCAACATGAATATGCATGAACAATTAACATAACCAAACATGAACCATTGACATAATAAAGGGGAACGCTACAATAACGTTATGTTTCCTGTGGTTAATGGTGTCAAAGAAGAGGAACTGCTAAACTTTAAACAAGAACCCAATCACACTGAGAAAAATATTTTGGCCAGCTAGCAGGAGGACGGCAAGGAGGGGCCAGCCTAGCCTCCCTTGGAAAAGAGTTCCATGGCAGGGGGCAAGACCTTCTTTTGTATTGTCATCAAATGTTCCTGGGAAGCCTTCAAAACAAATCTTGTAAAGCCTCAAGATACAGGGAGACTCCTAGAGTTCTGATTCCTTGATTCACGTGTTGGTGCCTTTAACTTCTAACGTCATGTTATGTTCACAAATGCCTGTACTCACAGCCTTACCACACCGTGGCTGTATTTCCATCCTTGTAAGAAATGCCTTTTGTGGTTTTCTGTCCAAATCAGAGGAATCATTAAAGCCCCTAATCATTCTCTTAAGGCTAAACTATGGGCCTGTTCAAACAGGGGAATTTGGAGTGGTTCACACTTAAAAGGTTCTTTTCTGCACAGTGATCTGTTTTTTCTCTCACTTGAGCAGTCCTTCTGTTCACACTGGATATGTTTGTTCTCTCATGAGAAGGGTCCACACAAGTCTTTGGGTTGCTAGTTTATTCGCAAGCAAGGGTCACCCGGTTTATTTGCACGTATATTTAGCTGGTTTACTTGCAAGTAAAGAGCAGTGGCGGCAAGAGGGGAAAACATTGAGGTGAAGGTTGGGGAGACGAAGGCAGGTAATTCCCCCCCTTCTCCTCAGGCAAAGCTCTGCTGGGGCTGCGCTGCTTTGTAGGAGTGGAGCCCATGGAGTCAATATAGCCCCCTCAGCCACCTTTTCTCACAACCATCATTCAGCTAGCTGCAGTGACTTTCTTTTTTAAAAAATAAGCTAAAATAAGTGGCATATTGTGACAGCAATACATCAACCTAGCATGGTATTAGAATGGTGCTGCATCAATTAGGGGAATGTTTTTTTAAAAAAAAAATACTATGAAAAGAGAATAGGAGGTTTATCTATCTTTGCTTTTAATGTCTCAACCCACCTATTATGTCACAGGTTTGTCACTTCAGATAATGCCACCCACAGCTCCATTTGGGTGCAAAATAACCATCTGCACAGGCTACGCAATCAGATAATTCGGATCACACCAAATCATGCCCCCCAAAAAAGCAGAATCCCCTAACCCTGTACACAAGAGGAGCAGGACAGCTCTTAAAGGGGGCAGGGTGGAATGATCTAAGTAGAAACGCATATGAATGCCGTAATTTGGTTTTCACCATACCATACTAACAACAATCCAAACAGCAATCTATATACCCCTTTGGATAGGTCCTATGTCTTACATTATTCATGTTTTATTTTCAAAAGCAACTCTAATGTGATCCTTTCCATTCTGAGGGAAAAAGTGAACAGCAGCCAAAGAAGGAGCCATTTTCAAGAGGAAACTCATACGGTTTCTGGATCAGGGGTCTGAGGCTGTTCCCCCCCCTCCAATAAAACTGGACAGTTTTAAGCTAAATCCAAAACATATCACAAAGAAAGAAATTTCCTCCAGCAGCTTGTGGATAAGGGAGATGTGGTCAGGAAGAGGGTTAATCCACCAGCCCTGCTGAAAGACGTCCTCCCTGAAGGTTACTTCTTCAACTGTCACTACCAGCAGCCATGACAGCAGGGAGCAAGGGTGGTAAGCATGCCCATTCCATCAGCCCCACTGAAAGCTTATTTCCTTTTATCTTCTATCCTTTCCATTCCTTTTTTTCCTTTTGTGTCATGCCTTTTTTTAGATTTATGAACTGGAGGAAAAGGATGTCTTGTTCTAAGTTGGAGGAAAAGAGTGTTTTGTTTTATGAATTGCCTAAAGACTGCTCCAGGAGCTCTTTCAGCTGAGGTGTGGGATAAAAATATTAATGAACATTTCTAAATGACGAAAGGTGAAAACCTGTGCCTATTAACTCAGACCTAAAAACTAAGATGTTCAGTGGGGATTACTGCCTTTCCTAGTTTAAAAGAATGTCAATGATCAAACATTAAAAAGAAAGAATTCAAAAATGCTATCTTTTGGGGCTACAACACCCAGAATCCCCCTAGCAGTATGGCCATAGGCCATGCTTGCTTGGTATTCTGATAAGTGCTATTAAAGAGAGCATGGTTCCCAACTCTGAGTTTACCTACCAGAGGCTAAGGAAGTTGCTGCCCATTTCCTTGCCAGTTTTCTTGCGCTTGTAACAGCTGCATGACAGCTAAGGGTGAATTAACATGAATATGCAGTGATAAAGAAAGCTTTCCCATATGAATTTCTGCTTGCTCTTCAAATTTCAAAAGGACCGGTGCTGTGGTGGGAAAGAGCAGGTTACCCTAGAACAGTTGAAATCGACTCACACTACTCACGTAGGTATCGTGAGAGAGATAGCTATGGAGACCTTTGAAAATTGCAAACATCTTTCCACCTTTGAGCTTTGGTGAATGTCAAACAAATAATCCTGTATCCTGTCAACTTTTAAAAGCCAGAATTACCACAGTAGCTGTCAAATGTGAAATAGCATTGCATCCTAACTACCTAATTAAAGAGCAAACACAGTAGCTATTGTCAAATATCTAAGCACCAAGATTTTAGCCAGATATTCAGGGGAAATTTCTCTTCCCACACCTGCCTTCTCACAACCTCTTCAAATCTCTCAATCTCTTTCTTTCAGACTTGTGGAGTTCCCCTAGAGCCGCCACAGTGTCAATTCTTCTCCCCAGATAAGCTTCTAGGGGCATGGTTCTGTCATTAGAGATGAGGAGGTTCGTGGAAAAGGGTCACATGTTAAGTGAATCATTGAGACCTGCTCTTTCTGCAGCCATCTTGAGACCTGCTCATCGCGGACAAAATGTCTGGTGAAGTCACAGAAACTGTCCCAGCAACATCATTAATACACTTTTTAAAAAAAAATTAATCAACTTAGAGTTTATCTACATGGTTTGAAAGAAGTGGACTGGATCAGGCTAAATATAGACACCAGATGGTCCAGTATGCCATTTCGGTGTGATCCTCAGATCCAAATGGAATATGGATTTCAAGCAACCCTATTTGGTCTGTAGCCTTTGCCAATATTGTAAAGTGGCTTGCAGCCACTTCAGGGTATTGGTAAATATGGAGTCGATCTATCTCATATTTGGTCTTCCTTTTTTCCCGTGGTCTTCAGCCTTTCCCAGAGTTATTGTCTTTTCTAACAGACATTATTGCCTCCTCATTGTGCACTCAAAGTAGGGCAGCCTTAGCTTCAACATTTTTGCCTTCAGAGATAGTTCAAGCTTGATTTCCTCTAGGGCTCACTTGTTCATCTTTCAGGTGGCCCAGAGTATCCACAAAGCTCTCTTCCAGCACCATATGTCAAGCAAATCAATTTTTTCCCCGTCAGCTTTCTTTATTGTCCAGCTTTCACATCCATACATGGATAAAAGTGTGTGGATAATCTTGGTCTTAATCTCCAGTGACACATCCTTACACTTTAATATTTTTCCCAATTTCTCCAATGCTACCCTTCCAAATCTCAGTCTCCATTTGGAATGATGATAGAAAATCTATCAGTACTTCAGTTTCTTCATTGCCAACACTGAAGTTGTGTAGTTCTAATGTAGTCATTATGTTTGTCTTCTTAATGTTCAACTGTAGTCCTGCTTTGGCACTTTCTTCTTTCACTTTCCCTAACAGCCATTTCAAGTCATTGCTGCTTTCTGTCAGTAAGATGGTGTCATCTCCATATCTTAAATCACTGATCTTTCTTCCACCAGTTTTCACTCCTCCTTCATTTGAATCTAGTCTGGCTTTCTGTATGACATGTTCTGTGTGCTGATCAAACAGATAAGGGGATAAAATGCACCTTTGCCTATTGGTACCCATTCTGTCTCTCCATATTCCTAACTAGCTTCTTGTTCATAATACAGGTTATATATCAGGACAATCAAATGTTGAGGCACATCTATTTCTTAAAGAACAACCCATAGTTTCTCATGATCCATACAGTCAAAGGCCTTGCTGTAATCTATAAAGCATAGACTGATCTTCTTCTGAAATTCTTGGGTGCACTCCAGTAGCCAGCTGATATTTGCAATATGAGTGCCTCTTCCCTTTCAGAATCCAGCTTGAACATTAGACACTTCTCAGTCCATATATGGTAAAAGCCTTTGCTGCAACACCTTGAGCATCACTTTGCTTTCATGGGAAATTAAAGCAATGGTCCTATAGTTACTGCATTCCTTGGCATTCCCTTTCTTGTGGATTGGAATGTATGGAATGTTGCAAGTCTGTGGGACTGTATTTTATTTCACACACACAGGAAACAGATGAAAACGGAGTGATTCTACCCTCACCAAAAAAGCAGAAACCCCTGACAGCAGCTCAGAAATGTGCAGACAGGACCACTCTGGAGGTGGGTTGGTTCACTCAAAGGAAGATGTCATTTGATTGCCATCTTTAGGAGTGAACCAGCCAATCCCTGCAGTGAATCAGACAGTGGGCTAAACATATTGCAAAGGGGATGTTTTTAAACTTTATGTTAATTTTAAATGGTTGTTGAAAGTTATGGTACTCTACTGCACTAAAAATCTTGCCAGAAATAAGGAAGGAAACCTCATCCATGAATTTCCTCCCCAACTTTGCCCTGTTTTGAGCTTGGAGGAAACAAATTTTGGCAAACCCCATATCTCACTCATCCCATCAACCCCCCCTTTTTTTCTTGCTTTCCTTTCACCCTTCTCATCTTTACTATATCATTAGCCCCCCCCCCCCCCCAATTCTCTCTCTCTCTTTCTCTCTCTTTGGCTGACCTTTCACCAAGGCAGACCAGTTAGAGCTTGGAATGTGAGGAGAAACAGAAAAGACAAAATCTTCTCAGCTGGATGCTGAAGTGGTTAGTTTATTTTTCTAAGAGGAAGATTGCAAGCTTGAATAATCAAACTGTGATGGAGTGATGTAAGGGTTTCTTTTGGGAGATCTGAAATCAGTTGTCTTGTCCTCCTTCAATTTCCACAGACAAAAGGAACTTAAGGGACTGCTCTTGTGCTGGCTGTGCCCAGCAGTATGGGAAGATCTGTATCAGAAAAATTGGAGAATGCATTTATCCTAACTTTATCACCTCCTGTCGTTTCATCTTTGCTAATGTCTATTTTTTTCTTCCTTCATCCCAAACTCTGCATTAGAGCTCTGGAAAGCTTGTATTTTAAGCACTGTTCTAGTGATCTGAAAAAATATATATTGCTACCCCTGTTTTCTGGATTTTGCTCATAACAACACTGTGTGTGTGTGTGTGTGTGTGTGTGTGTGTGTGTGTGTGTGTGTGTGTGTGTGTGTGTGTGAGAGAGAGAGAGAGAGAGAGAGAGAGAGAGAGAGAGAGAGAGAATGAGAGAGGTGTATGTGTGTGATGTGTGTTCTCTGTGAAGAGAGGGGGGGGGAGATTGAGATTGGCTCAAAGCCACCAATTATGCTGGTGAAAAAGGCTGTAGGTAACTCAGAACCAGAGTGAGGAAGGCAGCACATCCTTACGAGGCCAAGGTAGGCATTTGCTGTTGTGCATCAAATCTTCGTACTTAAAAACAAATGCTGGCTTCCTAACTTGTAGCAATTTGCCACTAACTTGTACAGGGGGCATTCTACTGCTCCTGGGAATCCCAAGTTGCATGAACCACGAAACACTTCATTTTGTCAGAAAGTTCGTGGTTTGTGGTTCTGAATAGCAACAAACCATTATGAACCATCATTTTCCCAGTTTGTGCCCATCTCCAGTTGAAGGCATCAGCTATATTGCAGATTCAAGGTTCTGCTGGATAAAGAGGTTTGTAGGCCCCCCCACCCCACCCCAACATTGATCATACAATTGTCATAACCTTCCTTTCAGAGGCCAAAACCCATCCATGTTATTAGACAACATTACTTTATGGGTGTACTTCTGCTGGTCAATCTACACCTTTCTGCACCTTAGCTGAACTCCCACCTGTTTATTCAGTTTACGGTGCAGCAACATAGGGGAAGAACACTAAATTTAATTGGCTTGCTTCACATTTAAAAAAAATGGTACCTGGTAGGTTCTGCTACAGTCCTAGACCAGGGCAGTGTAAACTTGGAAAATTGAAAAAACAAAGCCTTCCTTGTTCTGCAGCAGCAGCCATGTGTCAATGGATTTGCTCAGCAGAATTAAGCTGGGTACAAATGTGGAGGGACGTGGTGGCGCTGTGGGTTAAATCGCAGAAGCCTCTGTGTTGCTGCAAGGTCAGAAGACCAGCAGTCGTAAGATCGAATCCACGCGACGGAGTGAGCTCCCGTCACTTGTCCCAGCTCCTGCCAACCTAGCAGTTCAAAAGCATGCAAATGCAAGTAGATAAATAGGTACCACCATGGTGGCAAGGTAACGGCGTTCCGTGTCTAGTCGCGCTGGCCACATGACCATGGAAACTGTCTTCGGACAAACGCTGGCTCTATGGCTTGGAAATGGGGACGAGCACCGCGCCCTAGAGTCGGACACGACTGGACTAAATGTCAAGGGGAACCTTTACCTTTACCTTACAAATGTGGATTGAAAATATGGGTGGGTGACTACATTTGAGCACCATCTGCTATCTGAAGAAGTGTATTCACAAAAGCTCACATTGAAATATAGCAGTCTTTAGGATGCCACAAAGTTTTTGATTTTTATTTCATTTTTTAAAAAGATCTGAATATGCTTGCTGGTCAGAGTATCAAATCAGTCTCTAAAGACAAAATTACAGGAAATATAAAACTGAAGAATTGCTAGGATCTAGATGGTATATTAATTGGTAAGACATTGCACATGCATACTTCCCAAGCAGAGATGGCTACAGGTGGAAGTCACACTAAGAAATCACCAGCAACCTACCTTTACAGTCTAACATGATTTAAGGCAAACCACCCTCTGATCTCTCATCAGAGGGATCTCACTGGTCAGGAATCCAGTGGGATTTTCAGATTTAGACTACTAATGCACAACAGTGCATACACAGGTGGATAGGATGTACTTAACACTGTAACCTCAAATCTCCTATTTCCCCCAAACCTCTGCCAAAGTTTTGTTCTACTTTTGTACCATTTTATTCTGCAAATCTGGGTTTTGTACCCCTACACAACAAGAAGGTGCAGTAAATTAATTTCCATGTGGAACTTTTTTATATGCTTGCTACCTACCTACCTACCTACCTACCTACCTACCTACCTACCTACCTACCTACCTACCTACCTACCTACCTACCTACCTACCTACCAACCATCTGCTATTCTATGTGCTGTATTCTATATATTCTATATATATTTTTTACAAATGGTTAAATCAGCAGGTGGCAAGTTCTCTCTTTGTCTAGATTTGAGAATGATTTTTTGTTCCTCAGATTATTTCATTATAATCTTCCCAGGTGCCATCAGGTCTCCGGCAATGTGCGACATAATGTCTAGTGGCATTGCTGCTTTCAGATTTTCTGCCTGGGAACTCAACATCTCAAAGATCGTAAGTCACTCCACGAAGACTGAATTGGGTTGATATGCTTCCAGTCTTCATCACACACTGTAGTAGGTTATTGACACAGGGCTGGACAACCTCAGCACAGAGATAGGTTCCACTCATGGTGGTGGTTCGTGTTCTGTTACTTTTGCAACATGATGGCCTTTTTGTCAAAGTTTTTTTCTTTCAATTCCCCTTGCTGTTTTTCTCTTCTCTGAGAGCTGCATCTCTAGTCCAGCCAAGTCTTGTTCTGACCTATGAACCTTGAGCTTTGCTTGCTTTGGCTTCTGCTTCTGCCCAGGACATTCTGTTTCAGAACACTTGCTGCATTCAGTCACACTTGGGAAAACTTTCAGAAACATTGAAAGGTTGTCACTGATGTTTCACAGCTTATTTTTACACTGACTTGTAACACGTATTTCCTTTTTTGAATAGAGGAACCAAAGAGAAAATAATCACCCACATTTTACATGTTTCAGCAGACACACACTTCCTGACCATGTCTGTAGCTATGTTGCCAATCGTAAATATACTATTGTGGATGACAAACTGCTTGTACTTTTCGCTATCTCTATGCCACACAGAAGTCTTGAAGAAATGAATCAGAGGATCATGTGTTCTCTAACACAGCCAATTTCTTCTCCACTGAAACTGGTTTCATTTTCGTCTGCATTGCCATTTTTCAGAATGCCAGTTGAAACGAAGGGTTTTTGCCTGACTGAGATCTACATGAGGTTGATAAGTGCAAAGTATTTTTTCCTAATTTTCATTTATTAAACCTGCCTCATATCTCAGTTTCTGCCATTTCAGATAAAAGATGTATGACTGGCCTATATACCTGAATTTTTGTAGTAATGGTTTCTGTTCCCTAACCATTGATCATGGTACCATCATAGTTAGTGTATCTTGGCTGCTCTGCCCTTCCATATCTGCATTTCCACATGTATGATTTTGTACATTATGTTATTTGTTTCCCTTGTTTTTACTCTTGACCAGGATCCTGTGGGAGACTATATACTGGTGTACCACTTGTTGTAGTAGGGTAGTCAGGATTCAGTTTTTCTTTCTGCCTATGATCCTCACCCCCTTCATGGATTGCTGCCTTGTTGTGGCGAAGGGGCTTGAGTAATTCAGAGAAGCTATGGGCTATGCCGTGCAGGGACACCCAAGACGGACAGGTCACAGTGGAGAGTTCTGACTAAACGCGATCCACCTGGAGCAGGAACTGGCAAGCCACTCCAGTATCTTTGCCAAGAAAACTCCATGGACAGAAACAAAAGGCTAAAAGATATGACGCTGGAAGATGAGCCCCTCAGGTCGGAAGGCGTCCAACATGCTACTGAGGAAGAGCGGAGGACAAGTACAAGTAGCTCCCGAGCTAATGAAGTGGTTGGGCCAAAGCCGAAAGGACGCTCAACTGCGGACGCGCCTGGAAGTGAAAGGAAAGTCCGATGCTTCAAAGAAAAATACTGCATAGGAACCTGGAATGTAAGATCTATGAACCTTGGTAAGCTGGATGTGGTCAAACAGGAGATGGCAAGAATAAACATTGACATCCTGGGCGTCAGTGAACTAAAATGGACGGGAATGGGTGAATTCAATTCAGATGATTATCATATCTACTATTGTGGGCAAGAATCCCGTAGAAGAAATGGAGTAGCCCTGATAGTCAACCAAAGAGTGGGAAAAGCTGTAATGGGATACAATCTCAAAAATTATAGAATGATTTCAATACGAATCCAAGGCAGACCTTTCAACATCACAGTAGTCCATGTTTATGCACCAAACACCAATGCTGAAGAGGCTGAAATTGACTATTTCTATGAAGACTTACAACACCTTCTAGAACTGACACCAAAGAAAGATGTTCTTGTCATTACAGGGGATTGGAATGCTAAAGTAGGGAGTCAAGAGATAAAAGGAACAACAGGTAAGTTTGGCCTCGGAGTTCAAAATGAAGCAGGGCAAAGGCTAATAGAGTTTTGTCAAGAGAACAAGCTGGTCATCACAAACACTCTTTTCCAACAACACAGGAGGCGACCCTACACGTGGACATCACCAGATGGGCAATACCAAAATCAGATTGATTATGTTCTCTGCAGCCAAAGATGGAGAAGCTCTATACAGTCAGCAAAAACAAGACCTGGAGTTGATTGTGGCTCTGATCATCAGCTTCTTATAGCAAAACTCAAGCTTAAACTGAAGAAAGTAGGAAAAACCACTGGGCTAGTCAGGTATAATCTAAACCAAATCCCTTATGAATAGAAGGCGGAACGCCTTCTCCCACCAAAGTCTACCCATTTCACTCGATCTAGTCTGGAGGTGAGACTGGGGAGCCTGACGCCGAGAGAGGCCCGGAGGGAAAGGACAAGAAACCGGGCCTTTTCGGCGGTGGCTCCTCAGCTATGGAACAACCTACCTCCAGAGATCCGTATGGCCTCCTCGCTGGGCGTTTTTAAAAGCCAATTAAAAACATGGCTGTTCAGGCAAGCCTTCCCCCCGGGCATTATTTGATTTGATTTGTTTTGATTTAATTTGATTTAGTTCCATCTTGAATGATTAATTATTTTTATTTTTGAATATTGATGATATTTTAATTGTTTATTGGTACACTGATGTACGCCGCCCAGAGTAGTCAAAACGACTAGATGGGCGGGATAAAAATGTAAGAAATAAATAAATAAATAAATAAATACACAGTGGAAGTGAAGAACAGATTTAAGGAACTAGATTTGGTGGACAGAGTGCCTGAAGAACTATGGATGGAGGCCCGTAACATTGTACAGGAGGCAGGAACAAAAACCATCCCAAAGAAAAGGAAATGCAAGAAAGCAAAGTGGCTGTCCAACGAGGCCTTACAAATAGCAGAGAAGAGAAGGGAAACAAAATGCAAGGGAGATAGGGAAAGTTACAGAAAATTGAATGCAGACTTCCAAAGAATAGCAAGGAGAGACAAGAGGGCCTTCTTAAATGAACAGTGCAAAGAAATAGAGGAAAATAATAGAAAGGGAAAACCAGAGATCTGTTCAAGAAAATTGGAGATATTAAAGGAACCTTTTGTGCAAAGATGGACATGATAAAGGACAAAAATGGTAGGGACCTCACAGAAGCAGAAGACATCAAGAAGAGGTGTCAAGAATACACAGAGGAATTATACCAGAAAGATCTGGATGTCCCGGACAACCCAGATAGTGTGGTTGCTGACCTTGAGCCAGACATCCTGGAGAGTGAAGTCAAGTGGGCCTTAGAAAGCATGGCAAACAACAAGGCCAGTGGAGGTGATGGCATTCCAGTTGAACTATTTAAAATCTTAAAAGATGACGCTGTTAAGGTGCTACACTCAATATGCCAGCAAGTTTGGAAAACTCAGCAGTGGCCAGAGCCTGGTTCTGTGCCAGTTGCAGTTGCCGGACAGTCTTCAAAGGCTGCCCCACGTATAGCGCATTGCAATAGTCCAGTGTGGTTGCTACCAATGCATGTGTGACTGTTGCCAGGCTCCGCTCATCCAGGTAACGGCGAAGTTGATATATTCTCCACAGCTTTAAGAAGGCACCCCTGGACACCGAGTTCACCTGGGCTTCCAAGGTCAGACCCGGGTCAAGGAGCACCCCCAAGCTGCAGACCCTGTCCTTTAGGGGGAGTGCAACCCCGTCTAGGGCAGGGAAATGGCCCTTTAACCTATCTGTTGGAGCACCTACCAGCAGCACTTCCGACTTGTCTGGATTGAGCCTCAGTTTATTGACCCTCATCCAGTCCATTATCAAGTCCAGGCACGAGTTCAGAACAGTGACTGCCACACCTCGATTGATAGAGAATGAGAGGTAGAGCTGGGTGTCGTCAGCATATTGCTGACTCCTCAGCCCAAACCTCCTAATGACCTCCCCCAGCGGCTTCATGTAGATATTGAATAGCATGGGGGACAGTATAGAGCCCTGAGGAACCCCATGACACAACCGCCATGGATCAGAGCTACTGTCCCCCAGCACCACCTTCTGGACCCAATCAGCCAGGTAGGAGCGGAACCACCATAAAACAGTGCCTCCCATTCCCATCCGAGCCAATCTGTCCAGAAGGACCCCATGGTCGATGGTGTTGAAAGCCCTGAGAGGTCCAGGAGATTCCCCCTGTCTCTCCCCGCAAAGGTCATCAAACAGGCCAACCAAGGCAGTCTCCGTCCCATAACCCGGCCTGAAACCCGATTGAAATGGATCTAGATAATCCATTTCATCCAGGAGAGCCTGGAGCTGCTCAGCCACCACACATTCCAACACCTTGCCCAGAAAAGGGAGGTTCGCCACAGGTCTATAGTTAGTCACTAGATCTGGATCCAGATTAGGCTTTTTTAGGAGTGGGTGAATCACTGCCTCCTTTAACGGGACGGGGACCACTCCCTCTCATAACGAGGATCTGATGGCCTCCAGGATCCATAGTGAACAGACTCTTCTGAGGTTAGCAAGGAGGATGAAGAAAAAAGGTTAAAGCAGTAAAAAGCAAAAGGATGTTCTCTCAGACCACATAGTGAAGAGAGCTGGATATAAGGAAGTTGCTCAGCACAGCATCCTTACTCTATCTTGTCCCAACAACTTCTGGTCAGTTAAACAAAGGTAGTAAAGTAACTGAAAGGACAGAGTAGGGGTTACCTTTAAGCTCCAAGAAAATCTGTTAGCTAATTGGTCAAGGAGAGGAGGGGGTCAGCCTAACTACCCAGCATGTTCGTAAACAAGGATTTTCTTCCTCTCAGGTGATCATGCACTGACTTGCATGTTGATTTGCTAAAGAAGCTCCAATACATGGTAACTCTCTCCTGCATAGAGGTGCCAATCCGGAGCAGGCCACATGGGCCTACCGCAGAACAGAAATGGAGAAGACATTGCTGGCGTTATCCAAAAGGTAGTGTTGTTGGTCTAACTCTGACATGGAAACCATGACTTCATTACAGCCCTTTCCATCATAGTTGGTTCCACCCATTACAGACACTGTTTTTCTCTTCAAACATGGGCACGAAACATCCCAAGGTTTACAGGCTGTCAAATGAGAACCTGGGCATATATATGAAAGTTCACTAAAGCAGTGGAGATATTACAATGCATTAGGTGAGAATTTTGTAGCTGGTAGGCCAGGCCTGTCCATGCACATGCACGGGAAGAGTCCCTGCTAAGTGGCCCATCGTTTCATAGTGTTCACAGTTCCTGTTGTGAAAAAATCAGACTGCAGAAGAATACAACAAAATTGTTCCTATGCAGTGGAACCTTTTTGCAGCGAGCCATCTGTTAGGAAATAGCCACAAAGTTTACAGTCTTTCAAATAGGCATAACACCTCATGGAAGAGTGGAAATGTGCCATTTGTTTCCAAGTGGGTAACAATTATAAGGTGGTGTGGTCAGTGGTGCCCTCAACAGTCATCAAGCAGGAGGGTTTCCAATTACAAAATCATTTCCTTGGCAGCAGAGGGGACAAAGGAATTACACAAATTCCAGCACATGCTGCAATGAATGCAGTGCGGACCCCAGGGTGATGAATCAATTCACATTCTGTGGTTAAAGAGGAAAAGAAAAAGTGGTGTATGAGGTTTGGCACTGTAAAAGCTGCATAAAACAAAACCAACAGAAAGATAGAGTGGATGGCAGGAGCGGCGATGGAGGTGGAAGTGTGACTGAGGTAGATACTGAAGTCTGTGGCAGGAGTCAGGCAAGGAAAGCCTCTGCAAAGAGCTTGCTAACTATTGAGCACCCAACAACAAACCTTGTACCAGTATTAATGCTTCCACAAAGTTACAGCTTCTCGCTTCACCATATAGATGGGTTTCCCCTAATCACAATCCTCTTTCTCAGAAGAAGTGGGTGCAGCACCTCCATGATTTCTGCAGTTGCAACATGGGTTCTGCAAGAATCCAGTAACTGAGAAACAGTGGGAGTGTGGAGATATGACAAAGCAGAGAGAAGGATATGGTGGTTGCAAACCATGAGCCAGAATGGACCGGTGACAATGAAAGTAGAGAACAGATGCCTTTTTCTCTGTTTCTTTTTAAGGTGGTCATCGATCAATCCTCTGCCGAGCCGGGGAAGTGATTCATTTGCCAATATCCTGAAGTGGATATAATAGATAAGCCTTAGTTGCATGGATGAGGATCAAGTAAACGGCACTATGAAAAAGGAAACAAGGATAGGGAAGTGTGCACTGACCTCTAGATTCCTACAGACATTCATAGCAATGCTTATGTGCATTGCACATTGTAGATAGTAAGATCAAGGTTCAGGAATAGCACTATATGACTTGCATGCATTTTCTTTGCATATCCATTTAAAATGATGGCAAGCGTAACAGGACTTAGGCAGAGACTGAGACCTTGGAGATGGAAATATTGGGGAGGGGATAGTTTTTATCTCAAAGCCAGTGTGGAGTAGGGGATAGGGTTTTGGACTAAGATTCAGGAAGTGTGGGCTAAAATACCTGCCTGGCCATGGGAGCTCATGGTGGTGGTAGCAATGGTAAACCACTCACTGAACATAAGAACAGCCCTGCTGGATCAGACCAAGGGCCCATCTAGTCCAGCGTTTTGGTGCCAGGTCAAAATCTTCCTGTTCCAGAAGGTTTTTAATTGAAATAATATCAACTGTGGGTCCTGATGGCAATTTGTAGAGCATTGTATTTTTAATTGTATTTTAATGGTTTTTATCTTTTTATTGAATTAAAATTATTGTAAGCCGCCCAGAGACCTTTGGATAGTGTGGGTGGCACATAAGTTAAATAAATAAATAAATAGAAGTTTCATGTCATCTGCAAACTTGGCCACCTCACTGCTTATCTGTGTCTCCAGGTCATTTATGAACAAGTTGAAAAGCACCGGTCCCAGGACAGATCCCTGGGGCACACCGCTCTTCACCTCCCTCCCTTGTGAAAATTGCTCATTGACACCTACTCTTTGTTTCCTGGTTCTCAACCAATTCTCGCTCCATAAGAGGACCTGCCCTCTTATCCCCTGACTGTGGAGTTTTCTCAGCAGCCTTGGGTGAGGGACCGCATCAAACGCCTTCTGAAAATCCAGGTAGACAATATGCTTATTGACCTTTTCAAAGAATTCTAAAAGGTTTGTGAGGCAAGACTTATCCTTACAGAAGCCGTGCTGATTTTCTCTCAGCAACGCTTGTTCTTCTATGTGTTTTAAGATTTTATCTTGGATTAGGCTTTCCACCATCTTCCCTGGAACAGACGTTCGGCTAACCGGCCTGTAGTTTCCCGGGTCTCCCCTCCTTCCCTTTTTAAAGATTGGTGTGACGTGTGCTATCCTCCAGTCCTCTGGCACTGTAGCCACATACTTTAAAAAAAACCCTATTCAGATCACCATACATCACAAATGACTTAAAAGCACATAACAATTTTTATTTTTTGTTAAACGTCCTAAACTTTCAGAGTAAGCAGTGGTGAGATAAGAGCTTGGGGGGAGGAGGAGGTCTTCCAGATGCTGGCAGACTGCAAATCCTTGGTTGTCTTAGCCTGCGGTGAGGGCTGATGGGAGCTGCAGTCCAACCACATCTTGAGGGTTATACATCTCCCTTTCCAATGCTAGATGCATCAAGAATAAGGCAGTGTCACATCTTCAACAGGGAGGGAGGAAGTGGGACATGGGCACAAGACATGGAGGAGAGTGGACCACACTCCTGCTAAAGAGAATTGTGAAAAGAGGACAAGAAGGTGAAGCTAAGAAAGTAATAATATTAACATACAAGGTTGTGATTAGCGCTCCTCACTCCCAGTATCAGTTTTGTCTTGGCTACAATATGGCAGAAAGCAGACCAACCACAAAGTCAGGCTTGAATAGAAGAAGAAAAATGTGGATTTGTGTTCATGGTCTTTGTTACGTATGTGAATGGCATCTTCACAAAGATTGCAATCAGAGCTTGGAAAAGTTACCTTTTCAAGTCATAACACTGCAAATCTCCCAGCCAGCATGGCTCTGCTGGTTGTGGGATTCTGGGAGTTATAGTAACCAAAGCAACTTTTCCAACCTGTGAAAGTGTTTGAATTGTAATGCTATGGAGACAGGCAAAAAAATAAAGCAGTTAAAAATGTTCTCTTATTTTTATATAAGGCAAAATCCAAAGAAACCAAACCAAACAAAACAAAAGCATGTAGCACCTTAAATACCATTATACTTTAAAGTGAGCTTTTGTGGACACATCCACTTTGTCAGACATTCTGTTTCCATATGTCTGACGAAGTGGATGTGTCCATGAAAGGTTACATTAAAATATAATAGTTAGTCTTGAATGTGCCACATGTTTTTGTCTTTCTTTCTTTCTTTCTTTTGTTTTGTTGCTTTGGATTTTGCCTGATTTGCTTGCACAGACTGACACGGCTACCTCTACCAATACTCTTACTTTTATGTTTTTTTCCCCATTGCCACACGATGGAGCTCTTGCATTAGAGAATATTCAATATGACTCAATTTGTATGTTGTACTAATTTTGCCTGTGTGTGCAGTACCCAGTGTGGTGCTGTGGATAGTGTGAAGGACTAGGACTCAGGAAATCTGGGTTCAATTCCCTGTTCAGCCATGAAAATTCCTAGGATTGTGTGGAACTGGTAAAACCGCTCAAATGCCTCACTTACTTTGACAGCCCTATTAGGATCACTTTAAGTCTGTTCTGACATAACGGCACATAACAACGATATAGTTAGGGTAAATCCCTGTGAAATGGAGCCCCACTTTCATCTCCCTGAATTGCATCAGTTTCTATACTCCCCTGATGACTGTTCTGTGTTCATGGACTGCAGGGAATTTCCTTTGCTGGGGAAAATGTTGCAGGAGAAGAGGGGATTTTCTTTCAGCACAGGAACCTGCATGCGGAAACAAGAAGCAGACACCAGGCCGGGTGCTGACAGTTTCCAGAGAGCCAGACTTCCCATTCCTCTTTCTACAAACATGGTTGCACAATGTGTTGTTGTACAAGCAGCAAGGTGTTCCAAGCAGCACTGCTCACTCAGAGTTAGTTGCTCTGAAGACGAATGTTTTTGCAGCATATACTTCATTTACTGATAGAAATATGGCATCAGGTAGACAGCTGTGGCCCCCACTGTTCCCTTGGAAATAGGATGTGACTGCAGGTTACTATCCCAAGGCATTGTGCTTCTCTCTAATGTGTCTCTTAACACAGGTGCGCCTCCACAAAATGCCTGGGCTCTGCTCCCTTTACACCAGGGGACAGCAATAGGCATAGGCCACATTCACCCTCATCCTTTTCAGCAGCCCCTAGAGCTCCCTGCAAGTTCCTACTGCTAGATTTTAGTAACTAATAGTTAAGCATGTGCTGTCAAGTTAATTCTGAATGAGAGAGGACCATCTAGGGCAGGGATCCCCAACCCCCGGTCCGTGGCCCGGTGCTGGTCCGCAAGGAGACATCAGCTGGGCTGCGGGGACACAGCGGCAGCCATTACAAAAAAGAGGGAGGGGGAGTAATCCTCTGCTGCTGGTGGTGGTGTCTTGGAGGTGAGGCTGCCTCCGTGGAGGCTTGGAGGCTTCCGTAGGTGGGGGCGGGAGGGGCTTGGGCAGAGGGAGGAGGGAGGCCAGCTCAAATGGCCCGGAGCAGCAAGCATTACAAAAAAGAGGAGTGTGCTTGCCTGGGCTGCAAAATCCTCTGCTGCTGGTGACCTTTCTGCCTTTTACCAGAACAGAGCTGCAGCATATGAGCAGTAGCAAAAGTGGTAAAAAGTAGCCCAAGACTGCAGGAAAGTTTATTCCTGTTTCATTCCCAAGGGGGCTCCTGTGCTTCTAGGCTTTTCCTGGGTGTGCACACTGAGTGGAAAAGACGTTGTGAAAAAGGGGAGCTAGGCACTTGTAGAGAGAGCGATCTTTTATGTATGATTTCTGGAGTTCAGCAGAACAGATTTGGTACTGCTGGGTTTTTACAGCATAAGCTGGCAGGTTTGCAATATCCTTATTTTATATTGTTTTTACTTCTGTTTATATATATTGTTTATATAAGTATAAGTTTTAACATTATGTGTGCTAGCCATGGCTGATGGTTATGGTTGTCCCAAAAAACAAACAAACAAACCCACAATTAGATGTGGAGCAAACTTTCTCCATTTTAAAGGATTAGGTACCTCCATCAAAGATATTCCCCTTGATGGAGCTTAGATGAGACGAGTGATGACACGAGCCAATGATTCTCCTCCCAAGGCAAGTCTTGTAAAACTAATAGGTCCAGATTGTACCCCAGACAGCATGGCTAGTATTTGGGAATGATGGAGATTGTAGTCTGAAATGGCTGGAGGGGCATCAGGTTGCCTGCTTCTGTTCTTAATGAGTCTTAATGTGGACTTATTTATTTACTTAAAATATTTTACCACATCTTTCTCCTTGAAAGGAACTAAGGCAGCTTACAACATTAAAAGACAAAATTAAGACTAACCCAAGTGAGCATATAAATACTAAAAAAGGTCAAAGAAATACAGTGGATATAAAAAGTTTACACACCCCTGTTAAAATGTCAAGTGTGATGTAAAAAAATGAGACAAAGATAAATCATTTCAGAACTTTTTCCATCTTTAATGAGACCTATGAACTGTACAACTCAGTTGAACAACAAACTGAAATCTTTTAGTTTGAGGGAAATAAAAATAAAAAACTGAAATAATATGGTTGCATCTGTGCGCACACCCTTAAACTAATACTTTGCCGAAGCACCTTTTGATTTTATTACAGCACTCAGTCTTTTTGGGTATGAGTCTATCAGTATGGCACATCTTGACCTGGCAATATTTGCCCACTCTTCTTTGCAAAAACGCTCCAAATCTGTCAGATTGCAAGGACGTCTCCTGTGCACAGCCCTCTTCAGATCACCCCACAGATATTCAATTGAATTCAGGTCTGGGCTCTGGCTGGGCCATCCAAAACATTAATCTTCTTCTGGTGAAGCCATTCCTTTGTTGATTTGGATGTATGCTTTGGGTTGTTGTCATGCTGAAAGATGAAGTTCCTCCTCATGTTCAGCTTTCTAGCAGAAGCCTAAAGGTTTTGTGCCAATATTGAATGGTATTTGGAACTGTTCATAATTCCCTCTACTTTGACTAAGGTCCCTGTCCCAGCTGAAGAAAAATAGCCCCAAAGCATGATGCTGCCACCACCATGCTTCACTGTGGGTATGGTGTTCTTTTGGTGATGCGCAGTGTTGTTTTTGCGCCAAACAGATCTTTTGGAATTATGGTCGAAAAGTTCAACCTTGGTTTCATCAGACCATAACACTTTTTCCCACATGCTTTTGGGAGACTTCCGATGTGTTATTGCAAAATTTAGCCGGGCTTGGATGTTTTTCTTCATAAGAAACGGCTTCTGTCTTGCCACTCTACCCCATAGCCCAGACATATGAAGAATATGGGAGATTGTTGTCACATGTACCACACAGCCAGTACTTGCCAGATATTCCTGCAGCCCTTTAATGTTGCTGTAGGCCTCTTGGCAGCCTCCCTGACCAATTTTCTTCTTGTCTTTTCATTAATTTTGCAGGGACGTCCAGTTCTTGGTAATGTCCCTGTTGTGCCATATTTTCTCCACTTGATGATGACTGTCTTCACTGTGTTCCATGGTATATCTAATGCCTTGGAAATTCTTTTATACCCTTCTCCTGACTTATACCTTTTTAACAATGAGATCCCTCTGATGCTTTGAAAGCTGTCTGTGGACCATGGCTTCTGCTGTAGGATGTGACTAAGAAGATGTCAAGAAAGACCTACTAGCACAGCTGATCTTTATTTGGGATTCCTCAGAGGCACTTTAAATGATGGCATAACATACTACTGCATAACAAGTGCCCCCACGCACGGACGCCCCCCCCCACACACCCCATTCACGGATGGCGGCGGCGGCAGCCCCCCCCCCCCCGGTCCTTGGAAGAATGGTTTTCAACAAAACCGGTCCCTGGCATTAAAAAGGTTGGGGACCACTGATCTAGGGTACTAAGGACTCGGATGGGGTTTACCAGTCCCTCCTGCTGATAGCACCCTTGAATAATATTACCTGTTCAAGGCATGTAAACCCATCAGCCACACGTGTTCTGGGTTAGCTTGTCTGGCTCTTCATCTGGAGAGGATTTAAACTCTTGACCCCTCAGTCCAAGTGATCCTACCCACTGAGCTACACCAACTGAAATTATGAGATGACAGCAGCAAATGCTGGACATTTCTGAGCGTTTAGAATCCAGTCATTCTCTCAGAAGCCTCTAGGAAGCACCATTTGTAAGGTCTGCAGCCCTGCCTAAATGGCATATAATAGGCATAGACATGTACTTATAACATGGTTTTAGTTACTCTGCTTTACTGTTTCACAGCCTATCTCAAGGACCACAAGGTGACTGTGACAGTATCACAGCTTTAGACTCTTGGATCAACTGGGAAAGTGCACCCTTCCTCTGGTGTAATCAGGTGATAGTGAAGTGAAGTGTTCATCTCACAAGAGAAACCAACACCTTATTTTACATATAGTCTGCATGGAGTCTAATCTAGATTCTGCTAAAACAGGTGAATACCTTAGGAAACCCACAATACCAGATTCCTTTTTAATATATCGGTATATCACATACCCAATGTAAGTAGATTCCATCAAACATCAACACATTAATTAGCCAAGTCCACAATTCCATGCCAAACTAGATAATCAGTGTGTGTAACTGACTAGGACTCAGGAGACCTGGGTTCAATTACCCAGCACTGCCATGGAAACTAATTGGAGGAGTGAGACGGCTCAAACTACTCCTTAAATACCTCACTTACCTTGAGAACCCTATTAGGGTCACTATAAATCAGTTCTGACTTGGCAGCACATAACACAACAAACATCACACACCAACACATTAATTAGGGAAGTCTGCAATACCAGGCCAAATTAGGGTTTGTTTGTTTGTGGTGCTTGTTTTTTAAAAAAAGCCAGAGTTGATGAGACAATTGTTCAGCGGTCATGCTGACCAGTGGCCATGCTGACCCACCACAGAGCCGATTGGAAACACTTTGCTGACAGAAGTGGAGCAGGAAATGGTGCATTGTACTCAAAACCACTTAATGTTCTTTTGACACACAAGACGCAAAACATCTTTCAAGTGCTTCTCCCCACCACTGAGAGCAAACTAACAATTTAAAAAACCTTTTATGCCACCCAAAATCTGCTGCCTGAGGCAACTGCCTTACTCTCTGTAATGGTAAGACCCCTATAAAACTCCACAAACAAGGTGGTGTCTCATTCCATCTTCACCTGGAAGCCCCTGTTCTGGCACATCGTTTTTTCTAGAAGCACCACGAGCCAAATCCTTGGAAAATATTTTGTCACTGCACAATGGAATACTAAGGAAAAAAGGCAACATGTCGTTCATTGGTTATGATCTAGCAAGACAAATGCCTGTAGAGCTGACCTTTTAAGGAATTTTGAAATTTGCTCAACTTCTTATGTTTACTAAATTTAGATTACTAGAGAAGCCAACTTTATTTTCTTTGAAGAGGAGCCTTCTATCTATAACTAACAGAATTCCACAAGGAAGCATCCAAGCATTGTGCTGTATGTATCCATGACACATTATTTCCTGAACATTATTCCAGATGGAGAGAAAACTGACTAATGAAATAGAATTAACCAAGTACCTTTTATCAGAGGGTGGTACCTCTATTTCATTTCTCTGGAATTTGCCTGTTTAACAGTGACTTGTTCAAGAACAGCACCAAATCACTGTTCACCTCCTGCATTTTTTTAAAAAAAATGCCCTAACTTGCTTCATGTGAATGGAGAATCAGGTTTCTATCAGACTTACAAAGTAAGCAAACATTTCCAGAATAGGCAGTTGATTTTATTTGTTTGCAGATGCAGATAAAAAGTCCACAGGATGCAAACCTTACTGGCAAACTCAGCAGAGCCAACTAGTGTTTGGCCACTGAATAAACAAATTGTTGGAATAAATGTCTCAGAATAAGTTATTGAGACTTTAAGTGCCACTTAATGAGAAAGGAGTAGACTATCTGGGAAACCTGTAGCTATTCTCCTCTGTCCATCTCTGTACTTCTACTGTCTAGCTAAAAGGAATTTTAACCGGAAATTCAAAACTTTGCAACAAGGTGCTGACTGAAGTCTCAGAGAATTCCTGTAATTCCCCAGGTGTGGGAAACAAATCTTAAGGTATGTAGACGAAGAGGAGAAATTGTAATTTTATTTATTTATTTATTTATTTTTGGTCTCTGGGGTGGACTTAATACCTGGCTACCCATCTCTGCCTATTCCCAGCTGGCACCAGGGTTCCCTGGCTCCGTGTAAAGGTACTTGTCCATGCATTACACTTGCACTACACCAGGACAGTTAGTCACAGCAAAACCCCAGGAGTAAAGTCTGTGGCTGCATGCATTTGGGCCCATAATGCTTTTGGGAACAAGCCAGGAAGTGGGGGGGAAATAGAAAAATCAAGAGGAAAAACACCCACCCAACCATCAAAGACTTTTGCAATTACAGATATACTAAACCATTACCAGTCTAGTAGTAGAATCTGGGTTCACAGGATTAAATTCCTGGGACTTTTACTCCCAGAATGATTTCACCTTCCACCTTTCCTGTTTCCTCTAAACGCATGGTGTGACCACATGGGGAAAGAGACTGCATTTTCGACTGCTTACGGAGAGGTCCAGTGCAATCAATTTTTTGGCAACCACATGCACAAAATTGGACTCCAGCCCAACCCCAATGCATGCCTAAGTTGGACCTTTTTGATCCAAAAAGGGCTACTACTTTGGGGGACCAGGCTGGAGCAACTCCCTGATGGATGGAAGAATTGTATTAAGGGAGGTTGCTCCCTACAAAGTAACCTTTTCCAATGCAAACAGACACACACCTTTCCAGCTGTCTGACTGCACTGTAAGTTGCAATCTTCAGAGTAACTGGGGATAGGAGGAGCATGGATTTTCCCAGCAACAAAATGGTATTTTGTTAGGAGCAATCTCTGTTGTCATGCAGTGTATTTGTGGGTGGCTTGGTGTGGAATGGCTATTAAGATCTACTGCTCTGTAGAAAAGAGCTACTAGAAATGGGTTTATTGAAGTGGGTCAGTGTATCTACCTGCATTTTTGAACTCTTGCTTGAAGGTCTATATGTGGGGCCTGTCACACTGGAAGGATCCACTTCTTAATGTACCACTCCCAACCTTATTCCACTTGATTCCATGAGTTTCTTCTGAAACTGAGATTTAATGCCATGAGCACTTAGAGGTAGTGGGCTGAGAGGCGAGAGAACAATGTGTGGACTATGCCTGCTTTGGTCACTGCTATCTGTTGGGTTCAGAGTTAAATTAGGAAAGAGTAGGCAGATTCCAGTGGACTCCCATGTTATTGAATTTCATTCAATTTTCTAGTTTTACAAAATATGACATTTGCATGAAGCTTCAGCACACAAATGGGGGCTGGATGATTGTGAACAAGCTGAATATAAATCCTTACAAGTCAGGAACACTGCTGTTCAATGGAAATTCAGATTCTTTCTGAAACTCCGCTCAGTGTGCCATCTACAATAGTTTTTGAGCTAGTCTGACTTAGCGACAGACATCCATGTCTTAGAGCATGGTTACACTATGAAAATAAATAGAGAGATGGATTGGAGGTTTTGAAATCAGATTAAAGTCATGTGGTAGTCA
Organism: Intellagama lesueurii; assembly: GCA_037013535.1. Taxonomy (NCBI): domain Eukaryota; kingdom Metazoa; phylum Chordata; class Lepidosauria; order Squamata; family Agamidae; genus Intellagama; species Intellagama lesueurii. The sequence continues at coordinate 135,033,691 of JBAJHW010000002.1, forward strand.
CATGGTATTTGGGTCGATGTGTGCACCTTCTTGGGAAAACTTTTAAATCATTTTTAAGCTGTGTACTGCCCCATCAGTTGAGGGGGCTACACAGGCTTTAAAAACTGTTGCAATTGAGGCTTTGTCTCTCATCCACCCGCCCTCACACTAGCCACTCGCCACTGCTGCTGTGGTGTTATTTTTAATACTTGTGGGGTTTTTTAATGTTTTTCAAATTGACTTATCGATATGCTAGTATTATAGGTGGGGGAAAAATGAAACAGAGGTTTCCTGCAGCTCACGGAACCCAGAGAGAGGCTGCTCTTTCAGTGACAGCAGGCTTCTGTACTTGAAGCCTTCTGTGTGAGAAGAGAGATGTAGAGAGAGGCAGCCAGTGCTGGTAAGAGGTAAGGCAAGAGAAATGGTGAGACATTGACAACAAAGCCCCTTGACTACTGCAATGCACTCTATGTGGGGTCACCCTTGAAGAGGGTTTGCGATCCTCAGTTGGTGCAATTGGTGGCAGTCATGATCGTATGACCTTGATACTGAAAGTTCTGCACTGTTTGCCAATTACTTGTCATCCTAAGTTTAAGGTGTTGGTTTTAACTTTTAAATTCCTAAATGGCTTGAGACCTAGCTATATAATAATCACCTGCCTTCTTATAAACATGCCTGGATGTCAAGGTCTTCACGAGAGGCCTTCTCCTGAAGAAGAGTATTAGCGGTTGCAGAGGCCCTCCTACCTGGCTCACAGGAGAAGAATTACGGCTGGGCAGCTCCCAGCCTGTGGAATGTTCTCCCTTCAGGACTACAATCAGTTTCTACTCTCACTGCTTTTCAGAAGAATGTAAAACCACATCTTTCAAAATTGGGATGCAATGTTTAATCTGCTATGTCATTTTAAACTATTTTTAACTGTGCAGTTAGTTGATTTTAATGATTCTAATGGTGGGGTTGATTTTATTTTATTTTAATGATTTTATGGTTCTTCTTTGTGGTCTTCTGTGATTAGCACAATTGAGGTTCTCACACCTCTGCAAAATGTCTCATGGAACTTTCCAGAGCTTCAAGCCTTAACATTTTCCCTCTCCTACCATGTATTGCAAATATAATTCTATCTCCCTCTGTCCTTTTTCATCTGCCCTTGCAGCAACTTCTCATAGTGTTCAGGAATCTCAAAACTGTATTTAAAAAGCTTTAATCTTCAAATTTATCTTACCTGATGCCTGGTTTTCCCCTCTATTATTGCTGAGAAGAAAATAAAAAGACAAGTTAGTTCATAATTCTATCTTTTCCCCTCCCCCCATTCTCTTTCCTAATGGACTTTACCACCAAACATGTTGGCCTCATTAGATTAGATTAGGCATCCTTCAGTCTCGAGAGACTATGGTAACATGCTCTGAATAGAGGACTTGGAACAGCGTCTAGTGTAGCTGAGAAGGCCAATTTGAGAGTGACAATCCCTTCCACACTGAAGACAAATGCAATCTGTCCCCTGTCCAGTTCCCTGGTTTTGCTGCTTTCGGGACTGCCTCTTTGCCTCAGCCTGCTGGACAAGTGTCTCTTCAAAATGGGAGAGGCCATGATGCACCACCTGCCTCCAGGATGAACGCTCAGATGTCAATGTTTCCCATCTGTTGAGGTCCATTCCTAAGGCCTTCAGATCCGGCTTGCAGATATCCTTGTATCACACCTGTGGTCTCCCTCTGGGGCAATTTCCCTGCACCAATTCTCCATACAGGAGATCTTTTGGAATCCAACTATCAGCCATTCTCATGACATGCCCAAGCCAATGTAGACATCGCTGTTTCAGTAATGTATACATGCTAAGAATTCCAGCTCATTCTCGGACTACTCTATTTGGAACTTTGTCCTGCCAGGTGATACCAAAAATGCGTCGGAGACAATGCATATGGAACGTGTTCAGCTTCCTCTCCTGCCATGCACAAAGGGTCCAGGACTCACTGCAGTACAGGAGTGTACTCAGGACACAGGCTCTATAGACCTGGATCTTAGTAGATGCCGTCAGCTTCTTATTAAGCCATACACTCTTTGTGAGTCTAGAGAACATGGTAGCTGCTTTGCCAATGCGTTTATCCAGCTCGACATCTAGGGAGAGAGCGTCAGAGATCGTTGAGCCAAGGTACACAAAGTCATGAACAACCTCCAATTCTTGTGTGGAGATGGTAATAGAGGGAGGTGAGTCCACGCCCTGGCCCATGACTTGTGTTTTCTTCAGGCTGATTGTTAATCCAAAGTCTTGGCAGGCTTTGCTAAATTGATTCATGAGTTGTTGGAGGTCTTCAGCAGAGTGGGCAACAACAGCTGCATCATCGGTGAAGAGGAAGTCCCACATGCATTTCAGCTGGACTTTGGTCTTCGCTCTCAATCTAGATTAAAGAGCCTTCCATCTGATCTAGTTTGGAGATAGACACCTTCTGTTGCAGTTCCAAAGGCGTGCTTCAGTATGACAGCAAAAAAGGTCCCAAACAGGGTCAGCGCACAGCCTGTTTCACTCTGCTTCGGATGTCAAAGGGATCTGATGTTGAGCCATCAAAAACTACAGTGCCCTTCATTTCCTCATGAAAGGACCTGATGATGTTAAGGAGTCGAGGTGGACATCCGATATTGGGAAGTATTTTAAAAAGGCCGTCCCTGCTAACCAAATCAAAGGCCTTTGTAAGATCTATGAAGGCCACAAAGAGTGGCTGTCGTTGTTCCCTACATTTCCCCTGTAACTGTCTGAGGGAAAATACCATGTCAATGGTGGATCTATTAGCTCGAAATCCGCACTGTGATTCTGGATAGACTCTGTCTGCAAGCACCTGGAGTCTCTTCAGCACAACGCGGGCAAGCAGCTTCCCTACAATGCTGAGAAGAGAGATGCCATGGTAGTTATTGCAGTCGCCCCTGTCTCCTTTGTTCTTATACAATGTGACGATGTTTGCATCCTTCATGTCCTGTGGTACTCCACCTTCCCTCCAGCAAAGACAAAAGATTTCATACAGCTCAGTGGTGATGATCTCTTTACAGCACTTCAGCACTTCAGCAGGGATGTTGTCCTTCCCAGGTGCCTTGTCGGAGGCGAGGGAATCCAAGGCCGCTTTTATTTCTGCTAAAGTTGGTTCGCTCTCCAACTCTTCCAAGACAGGCAGGCACTCAATGTTATTTAATGCCTCTTCGGTTACTACATTCTCTCTGGAATATAGCTCAGAGTAGTGCTGCACCCAGTGTTCCATCTGTTGAGCTTGGTCCTGGATGATCACGCCTGTAGCAGACTTCAAAGGAGCAGATTTCTTCTGTATTGGACCTAAAGCCTGCTTGATACTGTCATACATTCCCTTGATGTGTCCGCTGCTATCTGTATCTGAGAGCAGAGCTGAAGCCAATAATCGTTAGAACATCTCCTGGCAGCCTGTTGGACTTTGCTACGAGCAACTCGAAGAGCCTGCAAGTTGTACTCACTAGGACAGGCTTTGTATGCTGCTAGAGCTCTCCTCTTTTCCTCGATGGCTGGCATCAACTCCTCTGAATGGGCTTCGAACCAGTCTGCCGTCTTTTTGGTCTTCTTGCCAAATGTGGACAAGGCGGTGTTATAAACAGTGTTCTTGAAATGTTCCCATCGTTCAGGTGCATTTGCATCAGCCAGGCCTGGAAGGGTTTCCTCAAGCGCTTGTGCAAATTCCTCCACTTTTCTTTGATCGCGAGTCTTGCTGATGTCAATCCGTGGTCTTCCTTCCTTTTTCGTGTGATACAATCTCTTTCTTTGCAGTTTTACTCTACTACACACCAGGGAGTGATCAGTATCGCAATCAGCACTCTGATAACTGCGTGTGATCGTAATACTAGGAAGGCTAGAGCGTCTAGTGAGGATCAAATCGAGCTGATGCCAATGCTTCGATCTTGGATGTCTCCAGGAAACTCTGTGTTGAAGCTTCATATTAAAGAACATGTTGCTGACACAAAGACCATAGTAACAGCAAAACTCCAGCAAGTGTTGGCCATTTTCATTCATCTTCCCAATCCCAAAACGGCCTAGACAAGTGGGCCAAGAATTGTGATCAGCACCTACTCTAGCGTTAAAGTCTCCGAGAATGAACAGTGGCTCTCTCTCGGGGATTTTTTTGATAGTAGCTGCCAGATCGTCGTAGAATTTGTCTTTGACTTCTGTTGTAGACGACAGTGTTGGTGCATATGCACTAATGAGGGTGACCAGTCCTGCTGATGAGTGGAGCTGCAGAGACAGGATTCTTTCACTCCCCACAGTAGGAGGAACAATGGATCTCAGCAGAGTATTTCTGACCGCAAAGCCAACACCATATTCCCTGGTCTCATTCAATGGTTTTCCCCGCCAGAAGAATGAGAAGTTTTTTTCTTTGACAGATCCCATGTCTGGCAATCTTGTCTCTTGCAGGGCAACAATGTCCATGTGCAGTCTACTCAGTTCCATGTCGATGACAGCTGTCTTGCGTGCGTCGCCTATTTCCTGTAGGTCGTCAGAAAAGCCAGGGGTCATTGTCCGAACATTCCAGGTGCCCAACTTTATGGCAGAAGTTTTCTTATGATTGTTGCATGGTGCAGGGTTATCGATCTGCTTGTCGGCTTTCACCCTAAACCCCACGCACCCCGTGAGGTTAACAGACCGTGGCGAGGCAGCACCGTACTGGCTGGGGACTGCCCAGCTTAAGGTGGGCGGTAGCTACCTAGTGAGGTGCAATGACCTCTCCCACAGTCGGAAGTAGCTCCTGGCGTCATGCTCTATGCCAATCGAGCAAAGACATATCACCGGTAACTGCTACTTCCCGTGTTATTTTGACACTGTATGCGAAGCTGGAGTGTCCTCTCCAGAGCACGAAGTCTGGGTAAAATAATATGGAGGATAGGCTGTTACCCAAGCAGCAAATCCCCCCTCTCCACATCACTGAAATAGTCCAATGGAAAGGCAAGAGATACAACTGGTTCCAGCAATGTCACAGGAGTTGCCAGAATGGCACGAACTGCCTCCGGGACTCCGGCTCCGGTTTTTCCCTCAAGGTTAACTCCCGAAGCCTTTTCCATCAGTGGATATAGCCACAAGGCAGTGGAGGTTTGAAATTGGAGTTTTCCTTCTCCTAGATGGGCTGCCTTCGAAGGCTGACAAGCCCCACCTACCCGGTGGCCTCATTAGCATTGATGAAAAAAAATGCAGTTTGTTCAGCTAAAATTCCACAAGCTGATGGCCACGATAAATGTATTCATTGTTTAAGGACAAATTACTAAGAATTTTACTAGAATGGTCATCAAAAACTGTGAATCTTGATTAAAGCTCTACTTGTGGGAGCATTTCATAAAAGCTGCAGAGTCACTCTCGAAAGAACGAAAGCAAGCAGATACTGTAATAAATAAACCAGTTTTTTTTTAAAAAAACTCCATTAAAAATCCTCTTCTTTAAAGTTTAATTCAAAGACTTTCGTTTCTCTTTGGTTTCTTAGTGTGAAGGAGAGATAGAAAAAAGAGAGAAGGAACAGAGTGAGCCGTCCCCTCAAATAGAGACGTCGGAACAAGAGAGAGAGATAATAGAGAGGGAAGAATTGATTGTAGAAGAAAAAGAAGGAAAGGAATCAAAGGGGAGAGAAGAAAAGGTTGAAATATGTTTGGTAGAGGAGGGAGAAGGGAAAAAAGAGGAGGAGTTAATTCTACCAGTGTGGGAAGAGGATATAAAAGATCAAAGGGGGAGGAGAGTTTTTAGTATACCGAGGAAAGAGACAGCGAGAGAGGAGGAAAGGGAGAGAGAGATGAGAAAGGAGGAATACAGATATGAGAAAACACTTGGGTTATTAGATTTCCCTAACCTGAAAGTGGGAGGATTACTACCAGACCCTGAGCTAAGAAAGGAAAAGGGATCGGTGACGGAGATGCTAGAATGGACAGTTGTAGTCTTTCCACGAGGGCAAGGTCACTGGAGGAAGGTAATCAGACCAGATCAATCCTTCAACCAACCACCACAGGAAGGAGACTGGGCCAGACATCCTTGCTGTGGAACAATATGTGCAGTGCGGAGTGCTCCATTGAGGAAACCTACAGACCGGGAGTGGTTTGGACCAGCCCCTCAATAAACTTTCCCAATTTACAGCTTGAGTGTTCATCGTCACATTATGGACAGTTGCCTAATCTTAGTTGTTTTGATCCTATAGAAGTCGTTGTGGAATCGCCAAATGTTAAAGCAAATAAATCTGTTGATGTTTCAAAAGAGGCTCAGTTGTCATTTCCCGCCAAAAAAGGAGGAACTGCTTCAGATTTCTAATGAACCCAATCACACTTAGTCTTTGGTTTCAACCACCAATACAATCTAAAGCAACCCCGTTGTTTTTGACACATATCTCATATGCTGCCTTGACACCACCTTGAACAGCAATGACATCAGATACCATCAGTATCAAAGCTTTACCAAAGCCAACCTAAGAAAAGAAAGCACTCTTGGTGGAGGGAGAGAGATGTAAGAAGACAAAAAGAAAAGATATACCCAAAGAGGAAATAACAAATCTATTCAACAAAGATGCAATAGTTCCAGTACCACTACCATAGATGGGAAGCAATTTCTATTCCCACTACTTTATGTTTCCCTCTCCCGCCCCAAAAAAGGTGGACTGTGCCCTATTCTACACTTCAGGAAAATCAATGAAGATATAATTTCAAGAAAATTTTGGATGGTGATACTTACCACTATTCTTCTATTGAAAGAAGGGAATTGGTTTACAGAGATAGACTTGAAGGATGCATATTTCCACATCTCTATGAGACCAGATCATCATAATTTCCTCTAATTCTCTATGGGAGAAGAAACTTATGAGTTCAAAGTGCTACCATTCTGTCTGTCCCTAGAGTAGTTATGAAGTGTATGGCGCTAGTTGTAGCTTACTTTCATTCATGGGGAATTGCCCTCTCCCATATATAGATGACTGGTTACTACTAGCAGACGCTCTGGACACGCTTTGGAGGAACCTTCAATTCATTATTTGTTTGTTTTTTCATCCTCAGAATAAACACAGAAAAGTCTCATCGGCTGCCCTCCTTGATTCCAATACAGCAAGGGTGTCTCTCCTTCCACAATGGATTCAAAGGATAGTATCAGCAGCAAAAAAAAAAAAAAAAAAAAGTGGCAGCGAGTACATCAGTTACAGCGCATTTGATTCAAAAATTACTCGGTCTTGTGGTGTTAGCAATAGCAGCAGTTCAGCATGGAAGATGGAAGAGGAGACTGTTGTAAGCATGTTTTCCTCCTAAATGATCCACATTTCAACACATCTCGCTACTCAGCAGCTATGATGGCTGAACATTATCTAGAACTCTGGGTAGATTATTCAAACAAATGCAACACCGGGCAAGGACATTCTCTGGGTCAGCTTGGGCCAGAGAGTCTCCCTGAACCACATCTAACTTATAGGGTTGTTGTGAAAATAAATTGTGGGGGAGGGTAGTCATGTGCACTACCTCGGGTCACTGGAAGAAAGACAAACATAAACTATAGTAAGTCAGTACCTAATAGTCTGGCACCAGGGCGGGACTATCAGACATGCTATGCCCTTCCTGTAGAGGTTTCAGAGAAAGAAAAAGTAAATTAGATCTTATCAAGCAGCAAAAGCTAAAAGGAAGTTCTCTGTTTCAGCTGCCAGGATGCAGGGTCACAGCAAGAAGAGCAACAGCAGTACTTCTTGCCTTTATTGTGAAAGAACAAAGAAGATTTCTTACATGGCAGGAATTAATGAGTTTGTGTATTGTGGCACCACAACGTCAAGCAAATTCATTATAGCAGAAGCTTTCATGGAACAAACATATGCCATAATAAAACCAATCAGCCCTTAAGGTGCCACTGGATTCTGTTGTTTTTGCTGAAATAGATTAACAGGGCTACCCCTCTGGCAAACTAGACTACAGATTACCGTTCTCTTCCTGTTTGTTTGCCCAGATTACATATGTGACTGTTTTCTGTCCTTTTTAACTGAAGGGTGTCACCTTCCACAGGCAGAGAAGAGAGATGTCTAGTTAAGAAGGAATATTCAGGTCAAGACCTTGGCCATCCAGTAGTTTCCTGGTTAATAGTCTCATCTACAGTAATCAAAACAGCCGGGCTAATTACATTATTAAATTGTCCCCAGAGATGCAGAAACCAGGGGTGGGTAGAAGGAATTCAGCTCCAATAAGAGCATGGAAAATACGTAATCTGGAGCCAAATGGAATGTACGAAGGGCAGCTGCTGTTTTTGCAAATGACCAATTTCCACCAAATATTGTTATGTGTCAACAAGTGGGGACAATGTGCAGGATACCGCACTCATCTGTTGAGCAAATAGCATAACACAGATAGAGCATGCAGCCAGATTAATAATAGCTAGGAATTGGAAATCAAAATTGGAATTTCAAATGGAAGAATGGTATAATGAAATATGGAACATTGCTATAAATTAAGTTACAAGTTAACTTGTAATTTAAAGGGGCAGATTTCTTGAATATGTGCTAACAAGAGGGAAAGGGAAAGTTCCAAATCAGGAATCAATGCAGTTCTGGAGAAGAGGACAATAAAGGAAGAAGAAGAATAAAGATAAAGGAAGAAGAGGATTAGTGCAAGAGGTCCCGATTAGGGTGGTGGGGAACACAGTTGATTTGTATTTTGGTTTATGTATTTTATGTTTATGTTGTAGTTTATCTCATAAAAATTTTAAGAAATTTAAAAAAAACAAAAAAAAACACAGATAGAGCATGCACTTCTAGAGAACCTTCCTCATAGCCCCTTAATTTCAATATTATCGTTCAGTGAGAGAGTACTTCCATATACATTTTTTTTTCTCTTGTAAACTCAGCCGTAATTTGTTCACTTATTTTAATGGGATATATAGTGTACCTAATATTGCCACCAGAATGCTGCTTGTCTGGATTGGTTAACAGCTTATCCGGATGTAATGTGCTTTCTTGTTAAAGTACAGGGTTCTGCACTGATCACATCACTGTTTTCTGTACTACTCAGTGTGATGTAGTTTTTCTGTCATTGTTCAATAACTTTTCATTGCTGCTAAAAACTGGGTGTATTTTTGGTTTGAGGTTATTCCAGGAGTGGAGTTTAGCACTATGATGGTTCCCCCTGTTTGAAGTTGATGTCTTGCTGGAAGCTCTTCATTTAACCATGCTCGGAAATTTGTGCCTGAGGACTTAGACATTCAGCCTTGGGACTGCAGCCCTACAGCTCTGTTGTGTTTCTTGGTGTACCTCCTCTACAAAGTGGTAGTAGCATCACTAATATCAGTCATGTATTTGACTGTGTAGATTGTATAAACAATCTGGCGTAGGTGAAGTTGTTAGCTGGCTGTCACAGGCTGTCACTGAGGTACAAAAATGTTCAGCCAGGAAGTGTCTTGCATTTATCTGAATCAACCTCTCATTCTGTGACCAGAATCAATAATGTTCCCTATAGTGTAAAGAAAACAGTATTATTAATTATATGATGGCACACAATTATTACTATTAGCATATATAGTGTTTTTATTTAAGCACATAGCTGTGGTCTAGAACTTATAAATGACACCTACCTCAGCTGTCTCCCTCCCAAATCCCTCTTTCTAATTCATTTTTCCCCTACAACAGACCCTTTTAGCTCATCAACAGAGTATCCTGGAAGTCTGAAGTGCTCTGACAATGGCTTTTCTGTGGTGCCATTTCTGATATCAGATTTATATCCATTTATTCTCTTGCACTGAGCTTGTCCTGTTTGCCTTAAGAATACTGGTGGGCGCTGCTGATAAAAGATGGTATAAATCACTGTCGCGATTTGACCCTTTTTGGATCCCGCACCTCTGGAACCTATGTGGCGTGGGACCCACTCGTGCCTTGGTCTGTCCACCTAGACTCAGACCTCAGAGCACACCAGGGCAAAACCAAACTCTTTCCTTCCTTCCACTGCTGCCACCAGGAGATCCCTAGATCCCCATAACTCCTTTAGAAAGAATCAGGTCCACTCTTTAATGAAATAGAAAGATCTTTAGTTTATTTGCTTATTTGTTTCAGCACTTCAACATTCAGTTCTATTCCTTCTCCCTTCCAGTCACTGGTCAATCACTTCTCAGATCTCCTACTATATTTTCATCAGTCTAATCACAATCACATAAATCTCTGAACTCTCTAATCAAACTCCTTCCAAAACTCTGATCTCCCTTCTCCCCCTCAGGCTCTGCCTCTTATACTCTGCCTCTTGGCTCCGCCTCTCAGCAACATAAATGCATGACTCACTCTAAGTAAACCTGAGCCATGACCACATTTAAAGGAGAACGCTACAGACCTCCCCCCTTACTTAGGTTTGTTTGGGAGGGGAAACACATTTTTCCTCCTGAACAAACAGGTGCAATTGCTTAAACTTTTTTTTTTCCTCATAACATTTTAACTTTCACATTTTTACTAAATATCAACCAAATACCTTACCTTATCATATAATAATCAATACCATACTTTACCTTTTCATCTACTAATCAATAATATACATTACCTTATCATTTAATAATCAATACAATACTTTACCTTATCATCTACTAATCAATAATATACCTTACCTTATCATTTTACAGAATTTACAACCATACAGAAATCACGATCATGAACTTTTACATAAATAATTAACTGTGAATTATAGTCCATTTCAGTTTATAATAAAAGTCCTGGTATCATTCATCTAGCCTCCTGGAAAGCACATCTGCGACAACATTGTGGGCTTTCGAGGCAAGAACTGAGTCTCTGTTTCAAAGGCAAAATTTGCAAAGTCCAAGTCTCTCACTTTCCCGTCGTAGTCTGGCGCACCATGGACTGGTCCGGTTGTGGTCATCTCCTTCAGCTGGACACACCTCTGCTGGTACTCAGGAGTCCCTCTGTTGACCACTGGCTCCTTTCTCCGCACCCTTTTCCGTCGACTGGCGGTCATCGGCCACTCGGTTGTCCACAGGATGTCATCTGCTGGTCGTTTTATAGTGACGTCATCTTTAAGTCTGGCTCGGGGCTTCACTTGCTCAGCTAGGGAAAGGGTAGGCAGTTCCCTCTTCTCCTCCCGAACATCTTTAGATGCATCCCTCTTTAAGGCATCAGGGCCTTCCTCCTTCTGTATCACATAATTGACATTGTTCAATTTTGTCACTACTTTATAGGGATCCTCCCAAGCTAATTGTAGCTTGTGACCTTTGACTGGCCTAAGCAAAAGAACTTCATCTTTAGGCCCAAAAGTTCTTTCACGGGCTTTCTTGTCATACCAGGTCTTCTGCTTAGTCTGGGCAGCCCTTAAGTTCTTTCTGGCTTTGGTCCTGTCCTGCCCAGTCCCTCGTCTCTGACAGACATCACACGTTTTACAGAAACAAGTAATCTGTTTGCCCATACCTGGCCAAAAGAAGTTCTGGCCAACCCGTCTTTTGGTTCTGGTGATCCCCATGTGAGCTCCAAATAAACTGCTGTGAGCTTGATTAATGATTTTCTCCCTGTATTTACTAGGGACCACTAATTGCTTTCAGGGTTCCCCTTTTCCTCGGTATGGAGTAGCTAATGTTTCCCTGTACAGAAGGTCTTTGGTTAAGCTAAAGCTCTCAGGGCACTCAGGAGACAGTACAGTGGGAGTCCTGGCAGCTTCAAAGCAAACTCCCAAGCTAATGTCCTCCTTCTGCTCCTGGGCAAAATTGTTATTTGTTTTGGGATTCTGTAGTAGCATGAGTTCTGCCTCAGCCCTATCATCAAGCTGGGTTGCCACGGTAACCGCTCCTAGGCCTCTCTCTGCTACAGTATCGGTTTGAGCTGCAGAGGGTGAGTTTTGACCCCCCTTTGAGCGGGTAAGCACTAACGCACTCTTGACATGCTCTATTAAATCCCAACCAAGGAGAAAAGCTGCTGCTATTTCATCTGACACAGCTACTTGCCACTTTCCAGACCAATTCTGGTATTCTACTGGTATCTCAGCCACTTTTAAAACCACGGTTTCCTTCCCAATTCCCTTTAAAGACATTTCTTTGCCAGGAATAATGTCCTCCTGGGCTACTAAATCAGAATGGACAATGGAGATTTGAGATCCTGTATCTCTTATTGCAATGTACTTCTTTCCTTTCACAACTATCTCTTCACCTGCGTTTCTGAGAAGGGTCTGGTCATTGCTGATATAGAAACAATGGACTACTTGGGCTATAGGAATATCTTCCTCCTCATGGTCAGTAGAAGTGGTGGTGGTTATGGGATCAGGTCTCTGTCTACTATTTTCCTCCCCTGATTCCACTTGCTTGACACAATACACCTTTTTGGTTAGAGAATCATTTCTCTGCAAGTTGGGGTCTGGTTGCCTACACTGGAATTGTAAGTGGCCTGGTTGCCCACAGTTAAAACATTTAAAATTCCTTTTGTCATTCTGAGGTACTTTGGCAAACCGTGCCTCAGGGTTTGATGTTTTTGGCGGGCTAGCCCTTGGCAACTTTGGGGAAGTCCCGCCCTGACCTTCTCTCTCAGGATTCCTGCTGAGGTAATTTTTATTAAAAGGCTTTTTATAGTTATTGTCCCAGTTTGGTTTATTTACTCTCAGCTCTGAAAATCTAGGGTTCCTGTAAGCATTAATCAAATCAGTTTGTTCTCCCGCTTCCCATAAATTTTTAGGATTCTTGTCCCTTACTAAATACCGTAGTTCTCCAGGTAATAGGGAGTAAAACTGTTCTAGCCCAATTAAATCCTTCAACTGTTCTAAAGAAGTGATCTCCTCTCTTTCAATCCACTTATCCAGAGTCTGCGCCAATCTAGCTCCCAACTGAGAGTACGATTCATCCTGCTTTTTAGAGAGAGAGCGAAATTTCCGCCTCAGGTGTTCAGAGTTCAGACAAAATCTTGAATAAACCATCTTTTTATATGCCTCAAAATCTCTTGCCTTCTCAGGATTCATCTGGGCATATATTTCTGCCAGATCTCCGCTAACCTGCGCTCTTAAAACCATCATTCTATCTTCATTTCTGATTTCAAAGTCATTGCAGGTGCGTTCAAAAGCAATGAGGAAGGATTCAGGACAGTCCCCTCTTTTGTACTGGGGAAACTTCTTCAAATCTATCTTTGACAGGATTCCACCTCCCCCACTGTTGTTATTATTAAGGTTATTATTTAGAGCAGAAATCTCTAATTGTCTCATCTGTAGTTGAAAATTCATTTCCTTTTCTCTTAATTCTAGTTGTTTAGCTTCTGACTCAGCCTTGATTTCCAGGTCCCTTCTCTCTTCCTGCTCAAATTGTCTGGCCTCCTGCTCAGCTCTGAGCTGTAGTTCCTTAAATTTAAATTCCCGTTCCAGTTTCCATCTCTCAAATTCTTGAGGGCTTAATTCCTTATGTCCCTCTGAGGTAACCTCAACGCCTATTTCCTTTTGTTCTCCCTCCAATTCCTGAGGTAACTCTTCAGACTCAGGACTCCCCCTTGTGGCGCGTTTGTGAGGCATCTTTTCTTTCTGGGTGATTAGAGCAGCGTTCACAAAATTTTAAAAGGACCTGTTTTTCTTATTTTACTTCCAGTTACTGATATAAATTTATTTCAAGCCTTTTCTTTTAGTACTTTCCCTCAGATCTGCTATGACCTGGCTTCTGCCTTATCCACAGCGCTCTCCTATCTCAGAGCCTGGGATTTTACTTACAGTAAGCCCTCTGATCCTCAGATCCTGAGGTAAACTCAGAAATTCCCTCTCAGAGAATCCAAGCCTTTTCCTTAGGTTCTCTCCCTCAGATCTGCTATGACCTGGCTTCTGCCTTATCCACAGCGCTCTCCTATCTCAGAGCCTGGGATTTTACTTACAGTAAGCCCTCTGATCCTCAGATCCTGAGGTAAACTCAGAAATTCCCTCTCAGAGAATCCAAGCCTTTTCCTTAGGTTCTCTCCCTCAGATCTGCTATGACCTGGCTTCTGCCTTATCCACAGCGCTCTCCTATCTCAGAGCCTGGGATTTCACAGCAAGCCCTCTGATCCTCAGATCCTGAGGTAAAACTCAGAAATTTCCTCACAGAGTCGTTCCCTATCTTAGACCCCCCTGATCTGGGTTCTGAGGCCCCGCTACTAAGCTTTTCCCAAAAGCTCTAGCAGGAACCAAACCTCATTGCCACAGATCCTGTCTAAAAGGTACCCTTGACTCAATAAATTCTTTTTATAATCAGGTTTCACTGGATTACTTCAATAGGCTTCACTGGATTATTTCAATAGGCTTCACTGGATTACTTCGTATCCCGCCGCTGGACACCAATGTCGCGATTTGACCCTTTTTGGATCCCGCACCTCTGGAACCTATGTGGCGTGGGACCCACTCGTGCCTTGGTCTGTCCACCTAGACTCAGACCTCAGAGCACACCAGGGCAAAACCAAACTCTTTCCTTCCTTCCACTGCTGCCACCAGGAGATCCCTAGATCCCCATAACTCCTTTAGAAAGAATCAGGTCCACTCTTTAATGAAATAGAAAGATCTTTAGTTTATTTGCTTATTTGTTTCAGCACTTCAACATTCAGTTCTATTCCTTCTCCCTTCCAGTCACTGGTCAATCACTTCTCAGATCTCCTACTATATTTTCATCAGTCTAATCACAATCACATAAATCTCTGAACTCTCTAATCAAACTCCTTCCAAAACTCTGATCTCCCTTCTCCCCCTCAGGCTCTGCCTCTTATACTCTGCCTCTTGGCTCCGCCTCTCAGCAACATAAATGCATGACTCACTCTAAGTAAACCTGAGCCATGACCACATTTAAAGGAGAACGCTACAATCACATTGGCTGATGAACAAGTCAACAAGCCCCTGGTGTTGATCAGTGACACTGGTGGGACCTGTAATAGTGCTGCAGAGTAGACATGAGGTCATGCCATCTAGGTTTGTAGCAGGCCTTGTTCTGATCTCCTTGTCCATGTTAGGTGTCAATAGTTGTTTGGGGTTGGGAGGCTGTCTCTGAGTACAATTATAAGGTGTATGTAAGCCAAAAAGGGGTGAAGGTGGGGAGCTCTTTGTAAACAAACAGCCCCACAGTCTTAAACATCTATTGATACACAACAGGTTGCACAACATGCATAGAGACACAGTAATGTCCTAACTTCCTCAGAAAATTCCAAGTGCCTTTATCAGGCTTTTTGTGTCTGTGTGTGTTGTTGTTATCTTTACTGTTGTCTTGATGCACTCCAGGCCTCAATGACAGATGATAAGGGTAGTGTTATAGATTTAGTCTCCATAAAAACCATTGTTAGTTCTTCCTGTTTCATTTTCAGCTCACACTTGTTCCCACATCCATGCAACAAAAGGGTGGGATAGTCCCATGAAGTCATGTTTTTCTGGACCTTATGTGCTTAAAGGAAGCGGAAAGGTATACAATTAAATGTTAATTTTAAAATAGGCACCTGTGGAAATACACACAGAAGACAGAAAGTGAAAGTTATTTAATATTGCCAAGTTATTGTGCACGAGTTCAGCACTGCAAACACTGTTAAGAACCATCTTGAACAAAGAGACACATCCCAAAAAACACAGCATAATTTTCCAAACTGGGTGGCTCCAGAAGCCCATTGTAGAGGTTATGTGATACTGGTGCAATTATTGGAAAATGTGTAACCACCTGAGCAGTAGGTTATCTGTTCTGGAGCCTTTTCCTCTGTGGTGAGACTGTGATTACAATTGCCCATTTAAAAATGTATCCTTCCACCAATCAGGAAAAAACATAAGGTTATGCTGTTTCCTTCCCCTTGCTCATGAACTGTTCAATGGCAGCACACTTGAATTGCAAAGCAGACACAATGAATAATTTTCCAAAAGCCTGCCTCCACACTTCCTCTTTCAATGTAGCAATTCTGTGAAGGAAGTATTAAAACCCTTTAAGTATTCCATACTTCCAGGCATGGTAAGGTTGTGCGTGAGGTTATGTGATCCTGATCCAGGTGTTGGACTGGAAAAGTAACCTCCCTACTTGAACAGAAAGTTACTTGATCTATAAGACGTCTCTAATGAGACTAGGAGTGCAGCTGCCCCATTTCAACATGAGTCCCGCAGAGAATGCACTTTATTTGATTCTATGCCCAAGTACATAGAGCCAATGTAGTGGATGGAGTGTAATATTAGGATTCAGGAGACCTGGATTTAATCCTTGTTTAGCCATGAAAACTCATAGGGGATGGCACTAGTAAAACCATTCCTTAAAATATCACGTATATCTTGAAAACTGTACTACTGTTGCCAAAAGCTGGATGTAACATTATAGCACATACTCAAAGTTCCAGTGATCATTCATATTCTTGAAACGTACCAGGCACACTACATGCATGTACTGATCAATGAATCCAACATGTGGACAGTTGTGTCTGTGTATCAAAAGTGACAATTGTTCGACCACTGCACTTTCTCATTCCTTTCAAACCAATAAAACAATGATAAGGAAATGTATTGCACATTATGTCCCAAGGATTCACATTGTTTTGTGCTTCCTACAACATTCAACGAGTGGAGCAGATGTGTGGGCTGATATATATGATGAAAGGAAGCACTCACATATGAGGATGAGTCAAAAGAGACCTCTCTCTCTCTCTCTTCCTCTCTCTCTCTGGATGCTAGTGCCTTTGTTCCTAGAAACTTAGCTGTCACCACTGGGATTTTGCAAATTCCTCAATTGATTGTCACCAGTGGAATACATCCCATATGAAGGGCTCTAATGAAACCACACAGTAAATCGCACTTCAACTACTGTATGACTAGGGGCAGGAACATAGTGGAGTGCACATTTGACTGCAGCACAAGTAGGTGTATATGTCTTACTGCCACCTCAAAGGTTGCTAAGAAGAAGGTGACCAATTATTACTGCCTGTGCGACCTTACACAATACCTGTGAGACTAAAGACCATATAATGCATGATATCTTTGAGTGCATTAATCACATGATTTTTCTTTCCTTAATCGGGGGCAATGCAACATTTTTTAAAATGGTGATGAACACCATACTGCAGAAGATGAGGAAAGCAGTCATGGTGGACAAGGTATAATCTGCCACAGTTCTCCATTGCTAACACAAAATGGAAGGCTGAAGAATAAACTTGCACATTCCTGCACATTTCTATAAAATAATTCTTTTTTTTTTCACAAATTAGATTCATGACATTGTATGAAGCAGATTCACTACATCCCTGTTTCTAAGAGTTTACTTTGTTCTGTTCCACACAATTCAAAGTAAACTCAACAGAGGGTACTGCTCTGAAGAACTTTGTTGGGCTGGGGCCTGAGCATTTGCCTTTGAGATGTATGGACAATATATGCTGTTATCTTGTGAAACTATATCAGTCTGTCTGAAAAACAGCACTATTTTCGTGGTAAGAAAAAGCATGCTTTTCTTATTTGGGAGGGCATTCTGGGGTAGTGTTAGAGAAGATCACAGCAAGTTCAAAAGATTTTTCCTTGATACATTCACAGTGAAACTGCAAGAACAGCAAATGCAGCTTGTGAAAGCATTTAGGGCATTTGCTTTCTCTATACTTATAACAACAACAGACACAGCCTTATCACGATAGTCAAAAAGAGACCCTCTATTGTATTCTCGAAGGCTTTCACGGCCAGGATCCGATGGTTGTTGTAGGTTTTTCGGGCTGTCTGGCCGTGTTCTTGAGGTTTTTCTTCCTAACATTTTGCCAGTCTCTCTGGCCGGCATCTTCAGAGGACAAGAGTCAGAACTCTGTCTGTGCTCTGGTGCAGTTTGTGGGATAGTTGAGTATTTATAGCTGTGGGATCAGCTTTTGTCCTTTTCAGGAGATTGGGTGATTATGGTGATCAGCATGTTTTTTGTTGTGGGTGTATTGTTGTGATAAGGGGGAGAGATGATCTGTCACTGGATTGATAGCTGGTCTTTTGTGTGCAGTGATCCTTGTGGCTGGGTAGAGTTCGTTGACCTTTTGCAGGCTGTGCTTTTCAGTGCTGGGAGCCAGGCTTTGTTGAGTTTTATACTTTCTTCTTTTTTGTTGAAGCTCTGCTGGTGTTTGTGGATTTCAATGGCTTCCCTGTGCAGTCTAACATAATGATTGCTGGTGTTGTCCAGTACTTCTGTCTTTTGAAATAGAATTTCATATCCAGCTTGTTTCAGGGCATGTTCAGCTACTGCCGTTTTTTCTGGTTCTTTTAGTCTGCAGTGTCTCTCATGTTCTTTAATTCTGATGTGGATGTTGCGTTTTGTGGTTCCAATATATACCTGGCCACAACTGCAAGGTATCCGGTATACTCCTGCAGTGGTGAGGGGGTCCCTTTTGTCCTTTGCTGACCGTAACATGTGGTCCATGACCCCTTTGATGTATGGCAGAAATACTTTATTTGCAGGTGGCTGTTTTTCCTCTTCAGTTTGGTGTTGCTTTCTTGGTTTGATGGCTCTTGTGATTTCATTCTTGGAATAGCTATTCGCCTGTAGGGCCCAATTCAGATGGTTGAGTTTGGTGCTGAGAAATTGAGCTTCACAATTCCGATTTGCACGCTCTACCAGTGTTTTGATTATGCCTCTTTTTTGTTGTGGTTGGTGGTTGGAGTTTTTGTGTAGGTACCAGTCTGTGTGGGTGGGTTTTCTGTAGACCTTGTGTCCCAATATGAGGTCAGGTTTGCGTATGACCATGACATCTAAGAAAGGGAGTTGGCCCTGTATTTCTTTTTCCATGGTGAATTGTATATTTGGGTAGATGCTATTGAGATGCTATTCCACCCACAAATAAAGTATTTCTGCCATGCATCAAAGGGGTCACGGACCTCATGGGGAAATTTTTGAAAAAACAACCTACAAACAGTATTCAGGCCCACCACAAAAATACAACAAATGTTACGGTCAGCAAAGGACAAAAGGTACCCCCTCACCACTGCAGGAGTATACCGGATACCTTGCAGTTGTGGCCAGGTATATATTGGAACCATAAAATTAAGCATCCACACCAGAATCAAAGAACATGAGAGACACTGCAGACTAAAAGAACCGGAAAAATCGGCAGTAGCTGAACATGCCCTGAAACAAGCTGGACATGAAATTCTATTTCAAAAGACAGAAGTACTGGACAACACCAGCAATCATTATGTTAGACTGCACAGGGAAGCCATTGAAATCCACAAACACCAGCAGAGCTTCAACAAAAAAGAAGAAAGTCTAAAACTCAACAAAGCCTGGCTCCCAGCACTGAAAAGCACAGCCTGCAAAAGGTCAACAAACTCTACCCAGCTACAAGGACCGGTGATCACTGCACACAAAAGACCAGCTAACAACACCCATCAATCACCGTGACAGATCATCTCTCCCCCTTATCACAACAATACACCCACAACAAAAAAACACGCTGATCACCATAATCACCCAATCTCCTGAAAAGGACAAAAGCTGATCCCACAGCTAGAAATACTCAACTATCCCACAAACTGCACCAGAGCACAGACAGAGTTCTGACTCTTGTCCTCTGAAGATGCCGGCCACAGAGACTGGCGAAACATTAGGAAGAAAAACCTCAAGAACACGGCCAGACAGCCCGAAAAACCCACAACAACCATCAGACTCTCTTTTGTTAAGCAAAGGAATTTCTACTTTTGGTAGTTGTAAACTGAAAAGGTAGTAAAGACAAAGCAACACTTTGTTTGTTTTGCCACTATCCCTGGCCAGGCAGCTATAAAGGGTTAAGTCTCAAGTCTTAGGGTGCGACTACATTGGAAATCTGAATCAGAGCAACTAGGCTTTGCTCCAACTTGATTCACAGCCTGTATTATGTTATGAAATCGCAGTCAGTGCTCACAAAGGGGTTGCAAATTGACTCAGGTGTTCATCATTCATACAGGAAGCAATGTGATTTAAATTCCAGCCCACAGCCTCCCTTCTTGCTTTCTTACCTCTGGTCCTGCCTCTGCCAATCCTTTTTGGAGGCTTAAATATGGCAAATAATTATTATGTGCTTGTTTAGAACTTGCCCTCCGTGCATTCATATTTTGACATTGTCTTTCAGGTCCAAATCCAGATGAGCAGATGGAGTGACATGGACCAGCGAAAAATGTCTTACTTTGTCTTGTCTCCTTTATTGCTTTATGAAGAATCTGAGCCTTGCTGTATTGTTAGAAAAAGGAGGAAGGAAATTTTAGTTCCAGATGTCACAGATATCCCAGCTAGCCCAGTTAGTGACAGAGGGTTGTGCATGTTGTTATCCAGAATTAGAGATGGGCATGAATTGATTCATGCTGCTTCGTACAAAGCAGCACAAATCAATTCGTGCCCATTTCAATCCAAAATACTTGGAAGGCCAAAGATACCCCACCACTGTGCTAGAAGAATCCTGCTCTGTATTGACCCATGTTTTTGCAGCTCTCTTATGTTCTCCAACCACGTACGTCTTCATTAGTAAATGGACAGTTCTTATCATGCTTGGAAGTAAGAAACAAGTGCTCCTGGTGGAGTAGTGTTGAGTTGCCAGCACCCGGGGCAAGGCAAGTATAGTGGGCAGGGTGATGGAGTGAGGCTTGCCAGCAATTGGCTGGGGCAGAACTGCGCATGCTGGTGGCTTCGTCTGGATGGGCGGCCCTCCACAGGCTCTGCAGCCATGGCAATTTGTGTGCAGCTCTGCAGGGTGGGTGCAACCAGCACCTACTGCTGGTGGGAAGCACAGTGGAAAGGGAGTGCCGCCTGTGCCAGGGACAGAAGAAAGCTGGACACCGACCTGGAGGAGAATGGGAGGTGCCGAAACAGCAGCAGGAGCCAGAGCAGGAGGAGGGGGAAGAAGAAGGAGAAGGGTGGAAGGAAGCCAGAGGAGGAAGATGATGCGGCAGAGGCAAGGAAGCACTGGTAGTGGGAGCGCCTGCCCAGGGCCCGGCCCAACTTTTGCTGCTGGAGCTGCCACCAGAACAGCTGGTTCAGATTTTCGGCTTTGTGCAGGGCCTGGACTCACCCAGCGTGGCCTTGGTCTGCTGGGCCTTTTGCTGCCACTGACACCATCGAGTGCTTTTGAAATTTTGCACCCCTTAAGAATTTTGCACCTGGGGCATCTGCCCCTGTACCCCCCCCCCCCCCCGCACACACACTATGCCATTGAGTACTCCAAAGATTTCAGAAATGAGAGGGGTGATTTTAGAATATGATCCAGAAATAGCAATGGGCGTTGAAGTGGCTATGTTTGAGGATGCCACACAGATATTAAGCATGGTAAAATCTGAAAAGGATAGCAAAGACCTCAAAAAGGGTTATCTCTGAACTGCCATAAAATTGGCAATAAAATGGTAAAAAAATGTGTGTTGTACATTGGTATATATATTTTTAAAAAGCAACTAGATTCCACAAACACATTGATAGATGTGTTGGGGTGTTAATGACCAGGAAATTAATTATGGGATTATGATGGTGGAGACCACAGTGCATGGAAGCTGTGAAAAAGACAAATTTCATACTAATAATCATTAAAAAAGATACACAAAAATCATGCCAGGGTGACCATGTTTTGACTGAGGATAGCACAGGTGAGACCTGAACCTCCTTCCTTCCTATACAGAAGGCCATGAGGCAACTGATAACTAGGAAAGCTCAAGAAAACCATAACTTGCACCATATGTGACTGTCAAAATATTCAGTCTTCCCTTTGGCAGGTTTATAGATAGGCTTAATATGGTCTTGCAAGGCCTGGGCCTCCCTGTCCCGGCAGAAACAATAGGTGGCTCCTAGACCCTGTGATATTTTGCCCTGGAATCTCCATCACGAGATCTCAAAATAGCCAAGATTTCCAGCTACTGCAAGACTCTTCCAGGTCCTGTGCTATGTGAGAAGCCCAATTACTGGACAGGAAGACAAATTCGCTCTCTGCTAATTTATCATCTCTCCCTCTGCAAGTGGCTGGAATCATTGTAGTGGGGATGGATGGCAGTTTCCTTGCTTTTAGGGATATAGCTTCAAGCATAACATTTTTTTTCCACATAAGTATTTTTTTCCCTTCCGTTTCTCTCTTATGGGAGTAATATCAGTTGAAGACATCAGTGTCTACTGTTGTTGTTTTTTTAATAAGGCATTAGACGAGAAGCCGAGAATGAAGATCATGAAAGAAAGAAAAAGAAGGATCTTTGTTGACTCCATCATTGGATTCCCAGGGGGTGGGCTGAATTAACTTTTCTTTTACTTTTAGTTCTGTAGGGCTGCTAATAATAAACTAGAACAGGAGAGAGAAGGGTTGGGTAGGAACAAAATTACTATTACTGGCAGCCCTCTAATGGCAGAGGCAGACATTCATGAAAGAGTGTGTGTCTAACAAGAACAGCATGTTCAACGGAAAAGGAAATGCTGCGTATCCCAAAGGCACCTGATGGGCATGTTTGGCACTTACAATATTTCCTTTTTTTATGCTGTGACTTCTCAGAAAAGAAATAATAAACGTGACTAACATTCTCATGGAGCGACATGGGTTTTGCCATGGGATTTCCCACCAAGCACCATCTGATCATAGCTCCCGCCTGTGGTTCTTCAAGAGGTTCTCTGTGGGGTCTCAAAACTTGCCTTCCACTGCCTCTCCTAGATTTCAGCTCAATAGGGAACTGGTGGACTTAAGCAACTGAGATGTGAGAGGGGAATCACATGATATTGTGCAATGGGAAGGGTGGACTCCTGCTGAAACTCAAGGGCTGAGCTAGGAAGTCTGAAATTGTGCTACGCAGGTGCAGAACAAACGATAGGCGTGACTGCACAGATGGGCACAGTCTTTCCTATGCAACCTTTCTTTACAATTGTTAGTATTTAAGTCGTCACAGTACTATGTGTGCATTTGGATATGTGTGTGTGTGTGTGTGTGTGTGTGTGTGTGTGTGGAGAGAGAGAGAGAGAATAAGAGATGCTGTAATGCATTAAAACGTTATATATTAATGTTTTATTAAAGCATATAGGAATGAATATATTTGTATAATGTGTTTTTATCCATGGCTATGAACATGTATTTATAGTTTTTGTTGTTCTTTTGTTGCTCTTTTAACAAATTACATATTTTCCAAAATGTTTATGGGAATATTTGTGTTGGGGTCGATTGGGTTGTGGCTTTCTCTTGAGCGTGAGCAGAGTACTTGCACAATGCTTCCTACTCCATTGCCCATCACAGAACCTAGCCAACATACCTTGGTTGCCCTGGGCAACAAGGATGCTACAGCATGCAAGCAGGAAGCCAAAGCCACAAGTTGGTATTAAAGAGTGGGAATCTCTTTCTCTCCTCACCTTGCCGGACCCTCCCTCTGTACCAGTTTGTGTTCGTCTGCATCAAAAGAGGAAGGAGCTTCAATTTTTGTCCCATGCTACACGGGTCCAGGTTCCTTCAGGCTACTGCATCTTGCTTTTACCCAGCAATCCTGTCCCCAAGGTCACATGCTACAGGACACAGGTTTATTTCCAGGTACTCCTCTGCTATTGGGACATTCCTGAGTCCTGATCCCTCCTCCCCCTTCCCCGCTGCCTCATGCCATTTCTGGCACTTCTGAACATAAGGTTGGTGTGAAGACCATGGCCTACCCACTCACATTCTGACAATACAAGCTGAGTCAACCTCCCTTGGCACGTAAAATGACCCTTCTGTTTCTTTCACTACCGTGACAGCCTGTTATTACAAACTGCTGAAGGGCAGTGATGCAGAATCTGGGCCTATTGTGCCTGGCTTAACTTGAGTTCTGTGGCTTATTGAATACATCCTCCCATCTTCGTTTTCTAGCCCTTAACAGTCCTAGATCTGGAGCAGATGACTCAGTTCGTCCGCCAACTTGACTGGAAACCTCATTATTTCTTGCCACAATCCAGCACACACACTTGATTCCTTGGGCATGACTCTGTTTCTTCTGTACTTTTTAGGCCTCTCTGCAGGCATTGCAGCTACATCATATCTGTGCCTGAGAGCCCCTTTCTGGATCGTTTCTGATGTGGGCAGTAATAGGGCCTTGCACAGCATATCTGTGTAACAAAAAAAGAGAGATCCCCTTCACTGCCACTGCCCTCAACTGTTTGATGAAGTAAGTGGTAATCCTTATGGTCATCTTTTCACCATTGTGGACCTCCATGGTCTCTTTTATGAGGTCACAGCTGGATTCCAGATATGTCTTGGATTCTTAGAAAATTTCCCTGACAACTAGCACCACACTCCAGTCTAATCGTTAATGACAAATGTATGACACTTGAACAAAGTACAGAGTACTATAAGCATTATAACACTCTAGTTATTTTGAGTCTGTGGTGGTCTTTCACAGCTTCTCTTCCCCCTAGTTTTTCTGTCCTCTTGTTCCCAACACCCCCATTAGTGAAGAGGAGCTGAATATTCTATGCTGGAAATCTTGTCTTACTCCTGTTTCTTCCCCCCCCCACACACACACACACTGCTACCCAGTTCTCCAGGTCCAAATTCATGGGTTTTGACCATGACCTAAGAAACAGTCAAAGTAACTGTGTGTTGCTATCCTCTCAACAAATGAGAAAAACAACTTGGCTTCAAGGTAGTGGTCAACATGAACAGTAACCATGGCCAGTGCTTCATCCAGAATCCTGCTGCCACAGATGACCCATTGTGACGATTGCCCCACGTCACTCCTGCCACTCATAGTCATGATCTAATTTGCATGAGCCTATGAGAGGATTGGAGGGGCGGAGTCAGCAGTTATATAAAGGTTTGGCAGGAGATAGAATAGAGATAGAGAGATACAGATAGAGATAGAGAGTTACAGATAGAGATAGAGATAGAGAGATAAGAGACTGGTTAGTCAGTGAGAGAAGGAACAGATACTAATAGAGATAAAGCTGGTTAAGATAAATAGATAGAGAAGGTGGTAATTATATGGCAAGATAAAAGTTTGTAATGAGAGACCTGTTAATGATTTGCTTGTGTACAATGTTCATCTGAAGAACTTCTGTGATTATTAAATTGGCTTCACTTCAATAAATAAGTTTTGTTTGCATTCACAAGACAAGTGTTTTGACAAACGTCATTTATATTGTGGATTGAGGTAATCCACTGGTGGCAGTGAGAGGAAAACACGACTGGAGCCTTTGTGAGGGCACAACACATAGGTGCCACAAAGGGTGAACGTCACAATTGGTGTCCAGCGGCGGGATACGAAAGAATCCAGTAAAGCCAGAGTTAAAAGTGAATTTTCTTTGAGTCGTGGGTACCTTTTAGTCAGAGGTCTGTGGTGAAGAAGTAGGTGACCGGCTAGAGCTTTTGTGGAAAAGCTTAGTGGTGGGGCTTCTGATCCCAGATCTGGGGGGACTAAAGATAGGGAACGACTCTGAAGGAAAAATTCTTTTTGTGGTTACCTCAGGATTTGAACAGACCCAGTGGGCTAGCTTAAAATCCAAGGCTCTGAGAGTTAAGGGAGCGCTTTGTGGATAAAAAGCAGAAGCCAGGGTCAGAACAGATCTGAGGTGATAGGAACATAAAAAGCAGAGGCTTGAAAAATAGAATTTGTTTTGGGTCTGGAGGCAAGAAGGTTGTCTCAGACCAAGAAACATCGTGGCTGGTGCGAGGCCAGATAAAGTGTAGCCATCTTTAGCTGCCGATTGAGAGCTACATAGTACCCCAGAAAATACTAGGAAAAGAAAACAACAGTAAAAAAAGTGTTTTAAAAAGAGGCCTGACTAACTCTGCAATAGAAACCAGCTCTTATCAAAGAAGTACACATACTTATGCCACCCAAAAGAACTAAAAAACCAGTAATGGAGGTAATTGATCCTCAAGAGGCACAAAGTTTACCTCAGGAAGTGGAGGGAAATGGAGACCCTTTAACTCCAAGGGAACAGGAGGAGGAGACTGATGAGGGTGCCTCAGGGAGAGAAAGTGGTCTAAACTCCCCAGATTTTGAAAAATGGAAGCTGGAACAGAAATTTAAATTGAAGGAGCTAGCTATGAGAAACCAATTAGAATTGGAGAAAGAAAGAGCCAGAGAAAAGGAGAGAGCTGAGGCCAGACAAATGGAATTAAGACAAAGAGAAATGGAGTTTCAAATACAGATGAAACAATTAGAACTTTCTGCTCAAAACAATAATAGTAACAATAACAACAGCTCTAGTGAGGGAAATCTGTCAAAAATCGACCTAAAGAAATTTCCCCAATACTGTATAGGAAAGGAGATTGCCCTGAATCTTTCCTGATATCATTTGAGAGAGCATGCTGGGACTTTGAAATTAAGGATGAAGAAAGGATGATCATTTTGAGATCACAAATAAGTGGAGATTTAGCTGAGCTGTAGTCTCAGATGCCTCTGGAACAGGCTAGAGATTTTGAAGCATATAGAAAAATGGTATATGCTAGATTTGGCATCAATGCAGAACAGCTGAGGAGAAAATTTCATGCCCTTACCAAAAAGCCTGAAGAATCTTATTCTCAGTTAGGGGCAAAACTTACTCACTGTTTGGACAAATGGATGGAACGTGAAAATGTCACTTCTCTAGAACAAATGAAAAATGTGGTTGGGTTGGAACAATTTTATTCTATTTTGCCTGGGGAATTGCGTTACTTAGTCAAAGACAAAAATCCTAAAAATCTACTAGAAGCAGGTGAAAATGCGGATTCCATAAGTGAGATAAGAAACCCCAGGTTCTCTGAGGTAACAATTGGTAGAAAAGTGTGGGACGACAGGAGGAGAGGGGCCCCACCCAGTAGAGATTACCTCAGAAGTGACCAAGCTACTGGAAGCCATTTTAGAAACAAGCCCTCATCCACAGAGCAGAGTCACCTAAAACATAATAGCTCTGAGGGAAAGGTTAACAAAGCCCTTTATTTTGGACCCAGGGCAAGTAAACAATGTTATGCGTGTGGGGAGAAAGGTCATTTTTTGGCTCAGTGTCAGACTCAAAAGACTAGGGATGTTAACCAGCAAAAAGGGGGAAACTCCAGTCAGCCGAAGAAGGTATTTTGTGTACAGCATAATGAAACAACTAATGAAGCCGTTGAAGCTGTTGCCATAGCAACACAAGTAACAGAGAGGTCAGAGAGCCAAGAGTCTCCTGTGGCTAGGGTCGTCCAATGCTTTTTGATAGAATGTAATCAGAATCTTCTACGTAGCTCAGGAGATGTTATCTATGTTGATAATATTAAGTATCTAGCACTCAAAGATTCTTGTTCCCAAGTTACAGTATGTCACCCTGATATAGTCCCTAAGGAAAATATGTTAGACCATGAAAACATTTCTATTAAAGGGATTGGGTCTGAAATAGTGGTGCTACCCATGGCAAAAATACCAATAAGATATAAGGGATGGTCAGGAGTTTGGAAGGTGGCCATATCTGATCAAATTCCTGCCCCGTGTTTAATAGGCCTGGATTTAGCTGAGCATGTGCAGAGTGTTTTTGTGACAACTTGCTCTCAGGGAAGGCAAATTGAAGCCACTGAGGAAAACGATGAAAATCTTCCTGAAATAAGAGAAGGGAGAGAAACAGCTGATCTGGTTACCATGAGGAACCCTAATAATCCATCTTTCATACAAGAACAAAAGGAAGACCCTACCTTAAGTGAATGCTTTAGACAAGCTAAGGAAGTACCCCTGATCCCTGAAAACCCTGAAAGATATTGTGTAAAGGAAGACCTATTATATAGAGAGGTTCTAGTGAATCCTATGAGGGGAGGGGAAAGCATACTCAGACAGCTAGTAGTACCTTTTAAATATAGAGAGAAAATTTTAGAAAAGGCACATAAAGACATGTTTTCAGCCCATTTGGGGATCTCACGTACTAAGCAAAGGATTGCTCAGAACTTCTATTGGCCTGGGATGGGGAAGCAGGTTAAGCTATATTGCCAGAGCTGTGACACCTGCCAAAGACAGGGTACTGGGAATGACAAAACAAAGGCTAAGCTGTGCCCATTGCCAGTCATCTCGACCCCTTTTCAACGAATAGGCCTAGATATAGTGAGACCCCTACTCAAAGTTACCAAGCATGGGAATAGATTTATTTTATCAATTATTGATTATGCCACAAGGTATCTGGAAGCTGTACCTTTGCGGAATATTGAAACTGAGACAGTGGCAGATGCCCTAATTAATTATATGTGTTTTATGGGCTTCACTTCCGAGATAATTACAGATTTGGGGACTTCATTTACTTCCAAATTAATGAAGAGATTGTGGCAAGTCTGCGGCATTACCCACATCACGTCATCCCCTTATCACCCCCAGACCAATGGTTTAGTTGAGAAATTTAATGGTACCCTAATGAGGATGATTCGGGCGTATACAGCTGAAAATCCAAATGACTGGGACCATAAACTGCAACCATTGTTATATGCTTATAGATCTGTACCCCAGGAAAGTACAGGATTTAGCCCTTTTGAGTTATTATTAGGACGGAAAGCTAGAGGACCCCTAGATCTACTCCGTCAAAACTGGGAAGAATATAGAGAGGATGACCCTGAGTCAGTTGTCAAATACATTGATGAGCTGATGAACTCCTTACAACAGTCTCTGGAAACAGCAGCAAAGAACTTAAAGAGCACTCAGAGAAAACAAAAACACTGGTACGACAGGAAGGCCAGGGAAAGAGTATTTAATCCCGGAGAAGAAGTGTTAATGCTGAGACCCATTAAAGGAAATAAACTACAATTAGCATGGTCAGGTCCATTTAGAGTGATCTCTAAAATGAGTGACGTGAATTATGTACTTCAGGAGGAGAGAGAAGAAGGCAGAAGGGTTGTGCACGTAAATATGATTAAGCCATATTATAGGAAGGAAAATTTTGTTTTATATGCCATCAGGGAAACGCCCAATGAAAAACCTGAATTGCAGTATTGGGAAGGAAGGGGTGAACCCCAGTATAACCCTGAGGAAGCCATAATTAGCCTTACTCTATCACAAGAGCAACAAGAAGAAGTAAGAGCCTTACTGCTAAAATACAAAAAAAATATTTTATAATAAGCCAAGGCCAAGGGTGTAGTGCATAAAATAGATACCGGGGATGCACACCCCATAGCTGTCACTCCTTATCGGGTAACGGGGCCATATGTTGCCAAGGTTCGTGGGGAGCTAGATGAGATGCTGAAGGCAAATATTATCATTCCTTCATCTAGCCCTTGGGCAGCCCCAATAGTGTTGGTGGACAAGCCAGATGGAAGCATCCGCTTCTGCATAGACTATAGAAAATTAAATCACCTCACTAAAACAGATGCTTACCCGATGCCTCGTTTAGATGACCTTATAGAGACCATAGGAAGATGTCAATATATTTCAAGTTTCGACCTGACTAAGGGGTTCTGGCAAGTGCCCCTAGACCCCAAAGATCAAGAAAAAACGGCCTTCTGTAGCCCCCTAGGCTTGTTCGAATTCCGGGTCATGAGTTTCGGATTAAAAAACGCCCCAGCGACTTTTCAAAGACTAGTGGACAAAACCTTACAGGGGCTTAGAGAGTTCACAGTAGCATAAATGGACGATATTGGGATTTATAGCCAGACCTGGGAAGAGCACAAAATCCACCTAAAAACAGTGCTACAGAGATTACATGAGGCCGGTTTAACAGTTAAAGCAAGTAAATGCCAACTGGGGAGTTCAGAGTTAAAATATTTAGGCCATGTAGTAGGTGGAGGCGTAATGAAACCCCTTGAATCAAAAATAGATGCTATTAACAATTGGCCCACGCCGACATCCAAGAAAAAAAAAAGAGCTTTTCTAGGGTTAGCAGGCTACTATCGACGTTTTGTGCCTAACTTCAGCGAGGTAGCCGCCCCTCTGTCTAATCTAACCCACAAAAGAGAAGCTGAGAAAAGCCATTGGACAGCCGACTGTGAGGAAGCCTTTAACAAATTGAAGACAGCATTGACTACTGGTCTGGTCCTGAGAGCCCCAGACTTCCAGCGTGAATTTATAATCTTCACGGATGCATCCAACGTCGGGCTCGGAGCCGTGCTGAGCCAAGCTGACGACAACGGAAACCATCATCCTGTGACCTTCATCAGCAAGAAACTGCAGGCGGGCAAGAAGCATTTATCCACGATTGAGCGGGAGTGCCTAGCCATAGTCTGGGCATTGCAAAAACTGAGACAGTATATCTGGGGGAGACATTTTGTATTATGCACTGACCATTCCCCACTTTTGTGGCTAAGGACTATTCGGTCCAACAACAGCAAACTGATGAGGTGGGCCCTACTCTTGCAGGACTTTGATTTTGAAATTCGCAACGTGAAGGGGACCCAGAACGTGGTGGCTGACGCGTTGTCTCGAAGACCAGATTACTAATGGATGGATGAAAAGAGTGTAATGTTGTATGAAATGTTCTGTTTATGTATAGTTATGAAATATGATTAAAATGCAAAGTTTGGATGATGATGAACTGAGAAGTGGAGAATGATAGGAGATAATGGTGAGTAGTGGTATAAATGTTTATAATTGTATTGATTGTTTTAAATGTTTAAAGTAATAAGTTTGATCTGCTAAACATAGTAATAGAGAGAAAACTAGTATGAGATATGTATAGGTACTGTATATGGTAAATATAATGTGTTATATGGTAAAATATGGTATATGATTTAGAACATAATTGGTAAGCATATTGTTAGGATGATGTTTTGGATGTATTGTTCCCTGTATGTTCCGTTGTTCATAAGGGTAAACTGTAAGGTTTCCCCCATGAAACAAACTTTTCTTAGGGGGGAGGTATGTGACGATTGCCCCATGTCACTCCTGCCACTCATAGTCATGATCTAATTTGCATGAGCCTATGAGAGGATTGGAGGGGTGGAGTCAGCGGTTATATAAGGTTTGGCAGGAGATAGAATAGAGATAGAGAGATACAGATAGAGATAGAGATAGAGAGATAAGAGACTGGTTAGTCAGCGAGAGAAGGAACAGATACTAATAGAGATAAAGCTGGTTAAGATAAATAGATAGAGAAGGTGGTAATTATATGGCAGGAGAAAAGTTTGTAATGAGAGACCTGTTAATGATTTGCTTGTGTACAATGTTCATCTGAAGAACTTCTGTGATTATTAAATTGGCTTCACTTCATTAAATAAGTTTTGTTTGCATTCACAAGACAAGTGTTTTGACAAACGTCATTTATATTGTGGATTGAGGTAATCCACTGGTGGCAGTGAGAGGAAAACACGACTGGAGCCTTTGTGAGGGCACAACACGTAGGTGCCACAAAGGGTGAACGTCACACCCATCTAAATATTTCATAATACATGAGCCAAACCACAGAACAGATTTGCAATGAAATTGCTTACACACTGATAGAGATGAGCGGAACTGAGTGCAAGCATTGGAGATAATCCCCAAACTAGCATTATAACTCTCACGGTAATTGGAGCAGTAACTGTGTAAGGCATTTTACTTGTCTAGACTAAGGGTATTACAAGGGGGTTACTTACCCACTAATTTTAAAATCACCAATGGCTCTGGTCTGGGATGGAAGCGTTTATAATAGCATCAGAGAATGCTGAAATGCTTGAGACAGGGCTGCAGATGTTTAGACTTCAATTCCCAAATGTCCCAGCTTAAGTCATGCCCCTTTGTACTAAGTTTCCTCGTGTGTGTTCCCAACCCCTCAGGCAGCTGCCCCACTCGCAAGCCTCTGCACACCACATGGGCCATCCACCGTTGCTGGCTGCCCAGTCCAAGCAGGAGCCTGGGCTTCCCTTCCCCACCTCCTCTGGCACCCAGCCACTCAGATGAGGAGGCAGGATGGGGATTTTCCATGTGCAGCTATTGAGTGGCCGGCTGCTGCCTGGACTGGGCAGTCAGCAATGGAGGATGACCCAGGTGGTGCACAGAGGCTTGTGAGTGGGGCAGCCGCCTGGGGGGGAGGGGGGAGGGAACGCACGACAGCTGTGATGCTGCACAAGGAGCTTCGTACGAAGGGGCACAACGTAAGTCATACCCATCTCTAGTCCCAGCCAATGGAAAATTGTGGGAGTTGTAGCTCAATATTTCTGGAGGGCCACAGATTGCCCATCTCTTGTTTACCTTTTGCCTCAGCCTGTATGTATGTAAATAAACACAAATATTATGAAACACCCTTGGCTTCCCATGATCCCCCTTCACAATAAATGAAGCCCAGGTGAGCACGGCACCCCTGAAGCTTCACATCACTTGGGGAATTGCAGCCAGAACACTTCTCCTGATGAAGGGTGCAAGTAGATCTGAATAGAAGCTGGAGATTTCAGTCTGGGTGTTTTTGGTTAGTTTGTTGAGAAATAAAATCCGTTGGGATAGGTAGAGTCTACCCAATAGCTGCTGAGCTGAAAGCATATATAAGATGATTGCCATCACTGTTCTGATTGTTTTACTTATTTTATAGGGTGCTACAGGCTGTATCGGTGCCATCTTTATGGGCAGACAAGCTGTGGGAAATTCTTTATCATGTAAGGGACTGTGGATACATCTTCCCAAAAGGAAATTATTTGCACAGCCTTTGACCACTTATTTGAAAGCATGCTGTATGCAACTGATGGAAAATGTACAAAGGATCTTCTAAGACTGTTTATTGTACAGCAGAGAAAACTTACCTACATGTGAGCATGTAAGTACAGAATCCAAACTCAAAGAGGTTACAACATTTAACAGAAAACAAAGACTAATAATAAAGGTATAAAGACATAATTCTTTCAGGTAAGCACAGGTTAGAATACAGGTTAGACTAATACATTTCTCAGACATTTGGCTCTGCCCAGAGCCAAATATCTGTTCCCAGGACCAGAATAATCCTTGTCCCAGAACAGAACAAAACATGACGGTGTTAATTACTTTATTTTCTTACAGCAGAAAAAAATGCAGACACCATATTCATGATGGCACATTTTGCTTTTTCATGCACTGGGCTTAGAGGGTTTTCAATAAGGCATTTTCTGTACATTAATACACTATCTCTCTTCATTGAGTTAATACTGAATATGCTAATGAGTTTAAATGAGAAGGAACTCTTTGTTATAAATCTAGCTGCAGCTCCACATATCTGGTTTAAACCCTGGCCTAGTTCTGATGTTACGGCTAAACTATGGTTGGGGTATTGTGAATGTGCTGTGGACTGACATGCCTCTTCACCTCTTGTGGGTTGTGCTGATCCTCACCACCATTTCCCAGTTTCTGGTAGCCATAGTTTGCCATGATGCCATGCTTAGATTATTGGGGGAGGGGGGGAGTAGAATCATAATAGAATTCCCCTTCAAAGCCTACAGTGATTTGCCAGTTCTAGCAGAATCAGCACCTTACCAGAGATTTCTAAAAACAGGGACACAGAATGCACAGCACATAAAAAGGAAAGGGGCCATGACTCTCCCCATCTCCATAATCTGAGCATTCCTGTAGTGCCTGGCCCCAACTGAGTGTCCTTCTGATTTTTTTTTTGGAATACAACTCATATTGCACTTAGTCTGAGAGAACCTAACTGTTTAAAAATTGTCTTTCAAGTATTCAGCTGATCCTGGGGCTTTCTTCCTTTGGAGACAAGAGATGCCAAGAACATGTAAGGGCTGCAAAACTCATCTTGGTGGACCTGGCTGGGAGTGAGCAGCAGGCCAAAGCTCGAGCTGTTGGGAAGCACCTCAAAGAGGCCACCAAAATCAGTCTCTCTCTTTCTCTGCTCTGGGCAGTGTCATCTCAGCCTTGGCAGATGGAAGGTGTAGACCAGTGTTTCCCAACCTTTTTTCAAGTTGCAACCCTCTTTTATAATAACCAAGAAATCTGCGACACACACATTTGCATAAAAAGGCATTTTTAATAGGTTAAACTATTGTGAGAAGATAAACTTTCCTGGAATAGACAATAATGCTAGGAAAAGAGGAAGACACAGCTTGGGGTGGATTGACTCAATAGAGAAACCACAGCCTTTGATTTACAAGACTGCAGCAGAGTTTTTGACTATGGGGTGAGATTTTTGGGGGGATGGGGAAGCATTAATTTGTTGGGCCCCCAAAAGCAGCAGTAATTTGAAAACACGTAACACCAACACCACCAAATGTCTACTGCCTGATTGGGTGGGTCCTCCCCCCTCCCCTCCATTTGGCCGGGCTTGCAATTGGGGTTCCGCCTGCTTCCATTTCCCCCTCCCCAGCTTTTCCTAGCCTCCCCTCCAGCCCAGCAACACACTCAGCAACATCACCCCCAGATCCCGGAAGGGAGAGGCAGTCCTTAGGTGAGGAGAAGCCCTGTTTTAATCTAGAAGAAGAAAGAAAGACAGATGGGAAGGGACTTTTTGACCGCACACCCCATCCTGCCCCCCCACTGCTCCCTTCCTCTCTAGGAAACCAACTCAGTGCCTCTAACTCTTGCTGAGAAAGTGAAGCAACTAATAACCCATTAGCTTCACCATAGGCATATGGATAGAAACAAATGGTTTGTTTAAGTCTCTACATGCAAGTTGCTGAAAAGTTCCATTTAGGATTCTTACCCTGTTTCTGTCACCTTTTACTTCTGGCTGTCATCTGTCAATCCGTGCTTTACATGGTCTTTAAATTGTACAGGAATTTTATTAAACTTATATTTCAGCACTATGATTGTTCTGTGGTCCTTTTACAGTTTCACTCAAATCTTAGATATTAGCAGTTCATGGTTTACACCAGTGTGCTGTAGAAAGAACAGAGGTTTTCCATCTTCTGGATCTAATTATATTGTGTGATTCATGCTGTATAGGCCAGTCGTTCCCAAGCTTTTTCAGGTCATGTGACCCCCTTTTATAACAGCCAAGTAACCAGTGACACTCCCACACACATTTGCATAAAAAGACATTTTAAATAGTGTCAAGTCATCCCTTCTCAGCAAGTACGTTAAAAGACTTGTTAGTTATACCAAGGTTACCAGAATAGTGGCCTGAGGCATCGATGGTTGCCGGTCCTGTTGGATCCATAGAAGTAGTTGTCCATTCTGAACCGCTAAAAGAGAATAAACCATTGTTTAATGTTAATCTGTCTCCTGTGATGACTTCTACTAAAGA
Organism: Intellagama lesueurii; assembly: GCA_037013535.1. Taxonomy (NCBI): domain Eukaryota; kingdom Metazoa; phylum Chordata; class Lepidosauria; order Squamata; family Agamidae; genus Intellagama; species Intellagama lesueurii. The sequence continues at coordinate 135,068,549 of JBAJHW010000002.1, forward strand.
GGAGGAACTGCTTACGGTAATCTAGAACAAGAACCCAATCACTATGTCATTTTATATTTTCAGTGTCATATATGTTCTGTGTCTATGTTGACATATTGCGATGCCCTATGGTTTTGAGCAATAAAGCTTGTTCCATAGAGTGGTGGAGGTGAGACAAAAGGGGATTTGTGAAGTCATGAAGACTGATTCAGAAGATTATCTCTATCTGCCCTTGAAAACATATTGACTCAAGGGAGAAATATCAGATAGCTACATCCGCTCCTTTTGCTACCTAATTTGTTCAGGACGAAGACTCAAGATTGGTCTGCCCACTGCATACTTGGTAAAATAGTCATCTAAATCTAAATAATGTGTCTCAGGGCCAGGTCAATTGTCAACGCCCTTGGTCTCATTTTCTTTCAGGCACTGATGGGCCTCATCTGGCTATGAGGCAATACAGCTGGATGATGGCTTTTGGGAAACACTCAGTTCTGAATCTACCCTGTCCAGTTTTGGGTTTTGTGAACAGACCTTATTGCTCAGATCTCTGCTTTTGATGCATGCTCACATACCAAAACGTCTAGGTATTTTGTGTCCTCAGGGTCAGTTTGCCTGTCTCCCACTTTTCTCCTTTAAGTGGCACTTTAAACACCATTTCCGGAAACAACTGCTAGATCTTCCCTCATGGTGGAGTTTCCTATGCTGTAATGAGAACACTCCCAAGACTCCATTGTTTGTCATCCTCTTGAAATATTTTTAGTCAAGTTGTTTGCTGGTGTAGGTGTTGAAAACAAGAGTTCCTCTGCATTGATAAGATGGTTCCAATTTTGTACTGTGGTTTTCCAGGTGAAAGGCTATGTGGTGTTTTTTGACAGCACTGGGTTGAGAAGAGAGACAAAAAGGAAGCTAAATGGCTGGCTAGAACAGCACACTGGAGTAGACGTTGCTACGGTTCCCAAACGAAACCGTTCCCAAACTCCATGGGAGCCAAAGAGGCTCAGACGTGAACTTAGACTCTCCAGCAGAGTGATTTGTCCCAGCTTGTTCCACTGGAAGGAGTCCAAGCAGAGGGAGCGCCAGATCAGGTCAACAATATGAAGGCTAAAACCTCCCGTTGGCCCTGCACTAATTCAGTCCAACTCCCACATTGGGTTCAGAAGGATTTAACCACTTTTGACAGCTTGGATGGATGGTGACTGTTAACTACTCCCCCTCCTGCTTGAGTGGCTTGAGAGGCAACTGTTTGGCAGTTTGAATGTAGCAAGTAGAGACAGGCACTTCGTGTTCATATCTTGGAGATATGAATATGACCTGTGGCACCACAGATGCTCCAGGGAGCCCGATTCCCTCACCCAGAACCAGCCGGGCAACTCATCAGGGTCCACATGGTGCTGGAGTCCTTCATCATCGTCGTCGTGCCAATCCCGGCAGGAGCCTGACCAGCCCTTCCCCACCTCCCCACACAGCTAACAGCTCATCGGCTGAACAGAGAGACTCCTCGTCCCGCCTCTGGACCGAAGTTATTTTTGTTTTTGTTTTGTTTCTTGTCTGATATGTTTGGCACAGGCTAAGACGGCTACCACTTCAAAAACTACAACGTTAATTGTGAGCCATAGCACCAAACTGCTGCTGCACTAATTCAAATGCTAACCACGGCTTGTCAGTTCAGTGCTATTTCACTTGTTACATGCTAAAGGGGGGGTGGGGGAAGAGAATGCCATTAAAAGGAGTGGGTAGGCACATGGTAATAATGGCAGAGAAGAGTGTGAGAGAAGGGGGTTGTGTGTTTATGGACACTTGAAATACACCTTCCAGGAAAAATTAAACATTCATGTGCAATAAAAATGCCAGAGTGTGATTTAGAGAAATTTGCATCAACCCAGGGCAAACCTCTGTGTGGTCATGCTTGAAGTGGAGTTTCCCAATCATCCTGCTGACATGTCTCCTTTCATTGATAAAGATAACCTCTCCTTGGACAAGGAAGTCTGTTTAAACATTGCAGTGCTATCAATGGAATTTTGTCTGTTTATCCATTTCCAAATGTTCATTTACAGCACAGCAAGATGAGCACAGGGTTTGCAGCATTACATCTTCAAAGCAAGTAATAATTCAGCTTGGTGCAAGCCCCCAAAAGGAGTTTGCTAACATTAAATTGTTTTAATTTTAATTTTTGAGAGGAAGAATTAGGATTTTATATGAATCTTGAAAACGTATGCTCAGAATAATCCACAAATGCCTAACAAAGCCCATAAAATGACTAATAATTGCCTGAAATTCTATTGCACAGTTCTACCAGTGAAATAGGAATGATATCACTGGTAGTGGGAAATTACCGCTAATTAAAGGCTTTTTTAAAAAAATCTTTGCAATTTCAGGTTGTACAAAACTCATACATTGAGGTTGCATGCACTCCAGAACTGCAAAAGGAACCCTTTAATCAGCCTTTAATTAATGTAACGTGTTACTTCTAAACTCTGTGTGGGGAAGGGTGTGCTCACTGACAGGGCCCATGCTTTGCGTGAAGAAGGGCCCACATTCAGTCATAGGCAGAGCTGGGGGAAATCCCCCTCTGAAATTCTGGAAAGCTGCTGCAGTGCTAAATTAAACGTCAAGACCAATCCAAAACATGTTGCTTCTTTAAGTAAAATACAAAATGGTGTCCCTTTCCTCCCCGCCCCCTTCACCTACAGGCCTTAACCGGACCAAGAACTGAATCTTCGACACTGGTCATAGCACAGCACCCTTCACCAACCTGGAATCAGGAGAGGAATCCAGAGGCAAGGCCAAATTCTGCAGTCCACATCACCCCATCTTCCTACAAAGTGGAAGACTAACAGAAGATGCCACCACTTCCCTGCACCATTTGCTGCCAAGGTGGCTGCTTCACTTTGTTTAATGGTAGGACCGGCCCTGCTAAAGGGCCCAACGTTCAATATAAGGCCGTTTTCTCTGTATTTCAGCATGCCACACTTTGCACTTAGCAGCTTCATGGTGTCAACCGATTTCCTGCATGCTCTTGGAGCAGACCTACAGGCAAAAGCTGGGTGCCTGTTAGTAAGATCCAGCTCCTGCCAAGACCGAGGGCAAGGCAAGGCAAGCCTAGATGTGGTGAGTGAGGCCAATAGGACTGTAAGAAGGACAAAAAGGATGAAAGATGAAGACGGCCACTGCCATCTTCCAGCTTCTCATACCAGAGAGGAAACCAGATCTATATGTTTTTTAGGGATAGGATTAGACTTAACCACAAGAGCTACTTTGGCCCAAAGTTGTCCAAGCGATTCTCTGGCTCCTTTGATTGACTGCTTGCCTTTCAGTTCACCAGTCTGGATGGGATTTGGTAGTTTTGCACAGCACAGACTGAATCCTCTTCACATCCACCAGTCCCCAGCTTCAGGAGGCCCAGATACTTGGCTGCATGAGATAAAGGACAAGATGGTGCCCCGCCCTGTCCACATACAGAAGCTGACCAGACTAGCAATAAGTGCTTACTTCAGCACTGGCAATGGAATGGTATTCTCTGTTGCCCATGAGAGCGCCTGTCCAATTAAGGGGCTGCAAGACAGGCTGTATGGTGTGCACAGCTCTATCTGTCAAGAGATGGGGATGGTTAGGGGCTTCAGATGAACTCTTAGGTGGCTCTTACCACTGCTCCAGCATCTACCACCTAAGGCAGTTACCTCACTCTGCCTAATGGTACATCCCTCTCTCCTTCTGGAGGGAAGCATCTGTTTTAACGTCTAAGTGGAAATGTGAACACCCTTGTTTTATGTGCATATTTTTTTGCATGCATTGTTCTTAACATGCTCAAGTTTGCATGTAGATTTCTCATGGATTATTGTATGTCTGTGAATGTTTTTCAATGATATATATTTTTAGCTGTTTTTTTTTTAAAACTTCACACAGGTTTGTGCACATTGTGCTACTCCGAAATGTACGCTGCCTGTGCCTAGCGGAAGTGAAGATTTCTGAGGAAAAGTAAGCTTTGCATCACAAGTTCTAGCAAATGCAGAATTGATACTTTTGTCAAGAATCTTCTTGACTCTGGTGAGGTTTTTTTTCTCCCCCATCTGTCTTCTCTCTACTTATATTTTTGTCTTGCTTTTTAGAAGAGACCAGAAAATTCCACTGCCATTTATATCATTTATATGTCAAGCCTGCCTTCAAGAGATTTAAGGTGATAGCAGAAAAGGTGGTTTCCCATATGATTAGCTTGAAATTCCTTGGAGTAGGTTAGGGGTAAGAGATAGCAGCTGGTGAGAGTGATAGATGAGAGAGTATTAGGGCTTCCTGCATCTAGCAGCGTATGTATACTACTTACGTTCCGGTTTTATGATTGTCATGGCTTCCCCTAAACAAACATGGGAACTGTAGACTACTGAGGGTGTTGACAGGTTTCTTCACAAACTGGAGTCTTAAATCATTACTAGGTGTGAAATGCAATCAAACAACACTGTCCCTTTATCTCAGGGCCTTGCATGAATGTTTAACCATGTAGTCTCTGTATTCTGGCTCATGTCTGAGGAAGAGGACAATGTTCCACGAAAGCTTACATTAAAATGTAGCCTTTAAAGTGCTACATATTTTTTTTGCTGTTATTTTGTTGAAATGAAATAAAATTTGTTTGTCCTTAAACTGATACATGTCTTTCCCTTTCTCTCTGCTTTTCTTGTTCCCCTATAATTTTGCTAATATTTGTAGTCTGAGAACTTTCTTCCCAGACCCAACCCCTGAAAAGCCAGTGTTCTCCTTTAAAAAGCATAAATGTAACTCTCTTTAAAAGGCAATGTTCTGCTAGCCCAAAACTCCCCTCCATGCCCTACTTCCTCTTCCCCCCCCCCCCAGCATGTGAGAAACGCAGGGTTTGTCTTTGGACTTTCCCCACCCTATTCAACAATAAGACCTCTCCAGGACCATGAACCACAGTGGAGAGTGAAAGCCATTTTTCACTGTTTCTCTCCCCCTCAAAAAAAAAAAAAATTCCCACAGCAGAAGAGCCAGAGGGCACTGAGCATTGTTGACAATGCCTCCTAGTACAGAATTAATAGTAAGATGAAATAAAGGCAGAAAAAGATGTCAACTATGGTCAGACCAGGCCATGATGAGACACAGCTGGGAATGGATAATGTGAGGTTTTGGCTCTTTTACTTCCAGTGTACATGGAGATGAAGGAGGGCCTCATTCCATAGATTCCTAAGGCACAAACAACTTGGGAAATAAAGATGCACCCAGCAGTGGTTCAGCAACACTGTAAGGGTTCCAGAATCATGAATGGCCTGGAATGTTGAAGGTTTGATTGTGTGAGCCAAACTTCCAGGAGTGGGGTCTGCTGAGATGATGGATGTGTTGTTGTTGTTTAGGGAGATGGGCCATCCTGACCCAGCAGCTCATTCTGGTTTATTCCAAGGATTTCTGAGTGGGAGGGAATTGTATTAAGGCTGATGCAAGCTTTTCTTCACAGTGAGCAGTTGCACGGTGGTAGCTAAGAGACTCTGGCATAATCTGCAGGAAATACCAGGAGTGGGGGTTGACATTTTAGTGAGGAATTGGCGCAAGGGCTGCAGGGAGTTTCAAAATTTGGAAAGCAAGCTCTCTGGATGTTATTAGAGTACAATTCCCATCAGCCTCAGCTAGCATAGCCAGTGGAAAAGCATTGTGGGAATTTCAGTCCATCATGATCTTGGGGGGGGGGGGGGAACATACCTTACAGGGCTGATGGAAAGATCACAGCAGGGAAGAAAATTATGGGAAGGACTTTGAACCCTAAAACATTACATAGATGCTATTCAGTTCAAGCACCAACATGCTCAAATAAATACTGGAAGAGGCTAGCATTCCAAATAACGGAGGAGGCCACCATTACTGTTGATACCTCTTCAGCCTCCTTGTATTTTTGTTGGCCTGGTGCTGACTAGAGCCATGGGCCAACATGAATAGATCTGGTGTCAGGGAAGCCATTTTAAAATACCTGCAATGTGTACACCACAGGCACTGCTGGGAAATTAAAATGCCACCTGAGCTGCAGATTCCAGTCGTTTGGGGAACTGTTTCAGTTTCAGCAAGATCACCCTTCTGTCTTTTTGTTTTTAATGCTCAGATTGTGGTGTTAAAGGGAAGTAACTGTTATTTCTCTTCAGAAATGAATGTATTTCCAAACTCATAAGGGCTTCCAAACATCTCTTGGTTTCTGTCAGAAGAGGTCCTGGAACTCAAATTCATCTGGAGGTCACAGAACTGAAATCCGACATGTCCTTATTCAGTGCGCATGCTCAGTCAAAATAAAGAGCAGCTGTTAGTATTGCCAAATGTCAGCTATACTAACATCTGACTGAAGTCTCAAAGAAATGCCATGCTTGTCTGGTCCTCCAAGCTGGGGGACAAATCACAGGGCGAACAGTTCTGGAAGAGAAGAAAGTTTGATTTGTGGGTGATGTCTTTTGAACAACCACCTTCACCTATTCCCAGGTAATGTCAGGGCTTGGTGGCTCAACATGGCACTGTGTTTTTGCTTCCTTCCCAAACCTTGCCTGCCCTACCTCTGTGTCATCCCAAAGACCCGATACCTCATCTCAAGCTTTGGCACTGAAATCTCAGCAAATGGGCTGCGAGCAATCCTTGTGACTGTCTCGGGAGTAGCACCAGTTAAAACAGAAAACTATTTTTTTCTGTGGAAGGAAATAGCCTGTGATCTGGCTGCACAGCATGCTTGCCTGGAAGCTGAAGACATCATATTATTTCTAATGTACAACACACACACAAGACTGCCCTAGCACTTTTTGCTGCCTAAGGTGACAGATAAAATTCCACTCCTCCACCACTCCATATAGGAGGTAATCGAATCTTCAGTGCTGTTAGAAGTACGGTGCTGTTTGCCACTCTTGAAGACAACAAGCTGCCTTAAGAGGTGCAGAGCATTACTAGTATTCATAGGTGTCCTCCAGCATCTCAATGCCACTTTCACTCCCAGCCTATGCCACCTGATGCAGCTGCTTCATTTCGCCTAACAGTAGGGCTGGCCCTCTGTACTAAAGACGTTCTTAGATCTGCAGGGAAGCAGCCACTGCCATCTACCCTGGGAGGTCCTCTGTTATATAAGTCTATGTGGGTGAGTAAAGGGCTATCATTGCCTAGAACTGAGGCAAAGACACTCTGCACAGGCTCTCAGATATGTTTCTTTGCTGTACCTTTTCTTAGTCACACATCCTGCGGTTGACTACATAGAAGAGGCAGGGAAAGCTGACGAATTAACGGCCCTGCTTTATAAGCGACTGAGACAGGGGAAGAAAACCTAAACCGAGTGGCTTTTTTGGTGACTTTTATAATTGTATACTTCCCAGAAGTACAAGCTGGATTTCGAAGGGGCAGAGGAACTAGAGACCAAATTGCTAACATGTGCTGGATTATGGAGAAAGCCAGAGAGTTCCAGAAAAACATCTACTTCTGCTTCATTGACTACGCAAAAGCCTTTGACTGTGTGGACCACAGCAAACTATGGCAAGTTCTTAAAGAAATGGGAGTGCCTGACCACCTTATCTACCTCCTGAGAAATCTATATGTGGGACAGGAAGCAACAGTTAGAACTGGATATAGAACAACTGATTGGTTCAAAATTGGGAAAGGAGTACGACAAGGCTGTATATTGTCTCCCTGCTTATTTAACTTATATGCAGAATACATCATACGAAAGGCAGGACTGGAGGAATCCCAAGCCGGAATTAAGATTGCCAGAAGAAATATCAACAATCTCAGATATGCAGATGATACCACTCTGGTGGCAGAAAGTGAGGAGGAATTAAAGAACCTCTTAATGAGGGTGAAAGAGAAGAGCGCAAAAAATGGTCTGAAGGTCAACATCAAAAAAACTAAGATCATGGCCACTGGCCCCATCACCTCCTGGCAAATAGAAGGGGAAGATATGGAGGCAGTGACAGATTTTACCTTCTTGGGCTCCACGATCACTGCAGATGGTGACAGCAGCCACGAAATTAAAAGACGCCTGCTTCTTGGGAGGAAAGCGATGACAAACCTAGACAGCATCTTAAAAAGCAGAGACATCACCTTGCCGACAAAGGTCCGCATAGTCAAAGCTATGGTTTTTCCAGTAGCGATGTATGGAAGTGAGAGCTGGACCATAAAGAAGGCTGACCGCCGAAGAATTGATGCTTTTGAATTGTGGTGCTGGAGGAGACTCTTGAGAGTCCCCTGGACTGCAAAGAGAACAAACCTATCCATTTTGAAGGAAATCAACCCTGAGTGCTCATGGAAGGACAGATCCTGAAGCTGAGGCTTCAATACTTCTCATCTCATGAGAAGAGAAGACTCCCTGGAAAAGACCCTGATGTTGGGAAAGTGTGAAGGCAAGAGGAGAAGGGGACGACAGAGGACGAGATGGTTGGACAGTGTCACCGAAGCTACCAACATGAATTTGACCCAACTCCGGGAGGCAGTGGAAGACAGGAGGGCCTGGCGTGCTCTGGTCCATGGGGGCACGAAGAGTCGGACACGGCTTAACAACTAAACAAGAACAAAAATACTTCCTGTGAGGCGCCTGTAGGACAGCTGACTGGTGCCACCACAATGAACAGCCAGTCGTCTTTGGGGAGGGGAAGGAAGTCTCACATTAGGCCATTAGGAGGCTGAAGATTCTGTTCTGCTTTCACATCATTCACAGAAGTTAGTGGAAGTATGTGAAATACCTACATGTTCTGATTGGATGAATCTTGATCTATTGGTCCTACCATTAGGCAGACTGAGCTGGCTATTTCAAGCAGAAGATGCTAGAGGGTAGGCGGCAGCAAAATATTTGAGGACAGAACTGTGTATATACCATACTGCCTTTCTTGGACTTTCACCTAAGAAAACGTAGTGCCTTTAAACTGCTATTAAGTGGCCTTTAAACGGTCACTATCTCATCACTACTGATGAAATAAGACTCACATACCCGTCCTGTTAGTTTCAATACATGGAAAATCCAAGGCAGGGCACCACCTTGTTCTTCAGCTAATTTGGCAGCAAATTAGCTAAAACCAGTCCTGACGTGTCATTTCCAGAATATAGCTCTTTTTTGGATGTACTGTATGTCATTGTGTAAGCCAATGTTGTAGGCTGGGTAAATAAATTGTGATTCATTAATGATGTCATAATGCACCTTAATCAACGTTGACAGACATAACTGGAGCCCACTCAGTTCATAAGATACACCCTGAGTTCATGAGATTTAGCTGGTTGGAGTACAAGTCTATCAGCCTTATGAATTCAAGAGAAAAATTGATGAAGCAGACTTAGCTGGCTAGGAAGCAGACTTCAGTTCTGAAAAGTCATGATATAACAAAGGCGTTACACCTTTAAGATGCTATATCTTTACAATTCTGCAGACTAAAGGATTCATGAAGATCCAGCAATTTCTTCCTGCTTAGGGTCTCTGCCTGTGTTCCAATCTGCCACAATATCCAAGTGACATTCCTTTTATTAAGCTTTGTACCCTCCACAAATTGTTATGGCCAGTTCACTAACACAAAATAGACACATGAAAAAGAAGTGTAATAATAAAACAGAGTTGTGTGTGCCTCAGCCATTGAGTTGCTCCCCTGTTTTAATCTGTTGACAGTTTGTAGAGGATGAGAGCTGATTTGGAAAACACATTCAGTCACGAGAGAGTGTGTCTAAGGGTCAGATTCCCACTCTCCATGAAAGGGGTAAATTCTAGGCACACGTGATCAGTCCCCACTTGATCTGCTGCCTGTGTATGTGGACTAACCTACAAGCTCAGAATCATCTTCGCCCAGACCCAGAATGGTATGCTTCAATCTCTCACGTCAGCATGTTCTAGAATGCATCAGTATTCCAATCAGCCGTGCAAACATCTCAGCTTTGCTAAGTCTTTTGGAAGTTTTTTTAAGAGATTCCTTCTCTCTGGCATACGTTAATGGGGTCGCTTTCCAAAGGATTCTCACAGCACATCCAGTTTCAGAGGAAAAAGTTTGTTTTCCCTTATATGGTGTGGTGAAGTGGAACCACGAGGGTAGAAGCTGGAAATAAGGACTTCTTGTAAAGTGCCTCAGAGCACGAAGCTCCTGGCATACCAGCCAGAAGTCCTTATCTCATTCCAGTGGATTTTGAGTGATCATGAGTGGGAGAAAGCTGGGAAAAAATGCTGGGAAAACAGAAGAGGGTTACAACTGAACACTAGAATCAAAATCCTGCCCCAGTAAAAGTTTGTGAATGGGACAGAACTGCATAATAAAGCCATGTCTGCAAGCACCCCTAAAGTTAGATTTACTATCCCTTCCTTTTGACAGAGATACAGTATCTATAAAAGCCACATGGCAAGCAGATATTCACGTGATGTTGCTGCTTCCTTGTGGCACGGAAACTGATGCACCTCTTGAGTTTGTTTGCCAGTTCACCTTTTTTTTTCCTGAGAGTTGTGCTGAGCTTTTAGTAAAATGGGCAGAGAGAAAGTCAATGGTGCAGCTTCACTTAGGCTTGAGGCAGGGAATTCAAAGAGACCAAAGAAAAATGTGGACTTAGCAGACCAATTACCCAATGGTTTCAATCCTTGCCCTGTGAAAGGACCCAGAGAGTGATGGTGGAAGACCATTTATCAGCAGCTAGGAATTGCTTTGCGGAGTTCCTCAAGGTTCGGGTTCTGCACCAATGCATTTTAACATGTATATGAGTCCAATAGCAAACATCATTCACAGCTCTGGAATTGGGTTTCATCAATATACTGATGAGGCCCAATTATATCTCTCATTAACCAAGCAACCAGAGCAGATGTAACAGTCCTTAGTCATTGTGTGGAGGCTGTAGACAAGTGGCCCAGGTCAACAGAGTAAAGCTAAATCCAGTCAAGATTGAGATGATGTTGTCCGTTTGTCACCTGACAAATCCAGCTGCCATCACTCTAATGGTTTTTGGATTAAAGATTCCCTTTGTGAACAACACAATGAGCTTGGATGTCTTATTAGACTCAATGGTCCTCCTGGAGAAACAAGCGGGAACTGTGGCCAAATCAGCATTTTACTACCTGCCTCTGGTCTAAAAACTAACTTTCTATCTGAAGAGAGCAGCTATGGCCACTCTGATCCAAATTATTATAATATGCCTGAATATCCAGTGTGATTTAATGGAGAGGGTGATAGACTAAGAGTCAGGGGACCTGGGATAAAATCCTTCCTTGGTCTTGGAAACTCATGAGGCACTGGCAAAACAACTTCTTAAATATCTCCTTAACTTCAGAAACTCTATTAGGCCGCCCTAAAAGCCAGGTCCAACTTGACAGCATATATTTTGTGCTAATTGATCCAGTGGCCAGTGCTTTTCCAGGTGCAACTCAAGTTGTTACTACATGCCTTGAGATCCACATATCTATTGGACCACTTCTCTGTGTATAAATCCCTGAGCCAATTGAAGTTGTCTGGAACTACCCTTTTAATGTTGCCGGTTGTAAAAGTTTTTCAGCTCAAATATCAGGAAAAGATCCTTTTGTGTTGTTGCCGCCATGCTCTCTAACACTCTTGCAAGATCACACACAACACCAAAGGTCCTTTTACCCACTCCTGTACCAATATTATTTATGCTATCTTTCGCAACAATGCTCATCTGAACTCTACATAGGACAACTGGGACAATCACTACACAAAAGAATTAATGGACACAAATTGGACATCAGGAATGGCAACACACAGAAACACGTTTCATATCATTCAGTTTACCAGGACATTCTACACACGATCTAAAAGTGGCTGTTCTGAAAAAAGGAAATTACGGGACAAGAATCCAAAGAGACAGCTGAGATAAAATATATACACATGCTAGACACCCTTCTCAATATATGACACAGGTTTTTAGGGCACTACCAAATATAAACACTACAATGATTGTACTATACTATATATCTCAGATATATTTTCCTCCTTTACAGATCCACCTCAAAACTTCAAAGGTAAACCAGAGAGTCATAATAATTCATTCCCATGTTTGCTCTTGTGGTCATCCATTGCCTGGACTAATTCACACATCATTGTAGCTGCTTACAAAACCTACTGTAAAAAAAAGGTCGTTAGCAACTGTAAAAGGCCAGTCTCCTCAGTGTAATTAACATTCATGTTATTCTCCCCTTGTTATTCTATGGAAGAGGTTCTTACATCCTTTACAGCACAAGCTTCAATGGAATATACCTGTATATCAAAGAGGCTATCACCCCACTGTTAATCTTTCTTACCAACCAACCACAATCTCTGTATTTTGTTGCCATGTGTAAATATTTGCCATGTTATATATCTCTCTTATGTCTGAGGAAGTGGACTTGTCCACAAAAGCTCACATTAAAATACAACAGTTAGTCTTTAAGGTGCCACCACATTTTTGTCCTTTTGTTCTTTTATTTTTATTTTGTTTTTACCTATAATGCCTACAAAATGTGATATCACTGCAGGCATTCAGGAGGGGATGTAAGGTATAATATTTTGGGCAGGCCTTCGGGTACTGTTATTATTTTATTTGAGTTGAGGTGGACTTTTAAATAATGGCTTATATGTGGTATTTGCATCATTTTAGACTGTTGTATGTTTTAATGTTTAGTTTAATTACGATGTATGCCATTCTTGGACAAGAAAGAAAGAAAGAAAGAAAGAAAGAAAGAAAGAAAGAAAGAAAGAAAGAAAGAAAGAAAGAAAGAAAGAAAGAAAGAAAGAAAGAAAAGTTAAATAGGTGAAGAAAGAACAAGCCTCCCTTTTTATGACTACCTGATTACAAGCCCTATGAAAGAGACAAAACCAATACTTTCCACTGGGCTTCATTTACACAGTCATCAAGTATTAAGTCCTGAGGTGTTGAGTGCATGGAATGTGGTTGTTATTGCACTCTTCACTGTGGGGAAAATATTCATAGCAGCTTTTTACAAGGTGAGTCAGTTTATCGCTAGGGAGTATGCTGTGCCTTACAGTGTTGTATAATTTGCATGGAAGAAGTTCTGGCGGGGGGAGGAACTACCACCACCACCTCACTCTGCAAAGCATCAAAGCTCTGCTTCTTTGCTATATCAGCATTTACCCCATACAGATGTACCTCACTCCAGGAACAGGTGCAGTTTTGGGGGGCTGTGAGAACAGGTTTTCTGCAGCAGCTTTTGCCCACGGTTGTTCTTTTATGGACACATGTAGCTTACTCTGATTCTGGTGAGAATTTTTGTTCCTTCCGCTGTGCTTTGTGCAATTTTTCATACGCAGGTAGAAAGAAAGAAAGAAAACAAATAAACAAGTGGCTCTCAAGCTGTTTTATTTTCTGAAATATTTATTTAGAGTGTATGTACGCACGCGCGCGCACACACACACACACTTAAGCCAATCCATTAGCAGTGAGTTTGCGATTGTAACAAGCACCCGCTGATTATCATTTTCCAGGGCTTGACACAAAGGTGGGAAATGGGTTCAAATTGGTTAGAACGGACATTGAACTACTTGTCCAGAAACACAAAGAAGTGGATCCTGCTGAACTAGATCCCATGTGGTTATTTTTCTGACTTGCCCAAAGGACAAGCATGGAGTCCCAGAGCACTGACCACTTGAAAGATGTACACTTGCATGTGGCCTTGTTTACAAACAATCACGATGGGCAGAGGGATGCAAGAAGATTTACTTGCCTTGAATGTGGGAGGATATCCCTGATCTTCCCAGCTGTAAATAACAGAAATGTACCTATTCTAAGTGTCTTAACTCTTCCAAACTGTCTCCTTTATCATCCCCCATCCTGGCGAGTGAGATATGGCACAAATTCCACTGAACCAAAGCAGTCAAAGATCACGAAGCAACCTCTTTGAGCTAGAGGGTAGAAAAGTTCTTTGTGGGCTACAGCCACCACGCTCACTGGGAAATCCTCAGAGCTGAAATCCAAAAAATAATTTTTCCAAACTCTGCCTTCAGCTATCAACCTCTACAGAAACCTAGAGAGTGAGCAGAGGGCACAGAGGCCAAGAGAAAGAGGGCACTTCTGTCTAACCAATCGTCAGACTTGCAACATTTGTTTTATTTATAGCCACTGAAAAAGGAAGTTGAGGTTTCAATGCCCAAAGGCTGCAATACAGTTTGGTACTAATTTGTCAGATTAGTAATCCAGAGACCCATCTTCCCTTTGAGTTAGTCAATGCAGGCAGAGTCCGTGAGTGTGGGGAGTGCACACCTATCAGAGAAAGCACCCATCAGAGAGGTAGCACTAGAGGCACAGGGAGGTTGCTAGCATGATACTCCCAATTCTGAGGCATGGGACCTTCCCATCTGAGTACTGTTCAGTCAGAACCTGCCCTACATCAGGCAGGAAATACTGGAGGCAGTAGGGAGAAGCCACCCACACACCCACAAACACTCACAGCTATTTCCCTCTCTTGGAGAACTCAGCTGTGTGGCCTACATGGCTGGGGATGCACTGCTTAAACTAGTCCACTGCCCTTGGGTGTGCAGCTTCTGTACATGGACTGGGGAAAGGGTGCCATCTTGTCCATCTCGCAGAAGGCCTTGGACCATCCCCTGTGTTCAGTCAGTGGCTGTGGCTAAGTGTTGCTTCATGCTCTAATCCAGCAGCCCCATCATCTTATTTGTAACAAAACAGGTCTTTGCTTTGCCAGTGCAATGCCGGGGGGGGGGGGGGCATCTGTTACTCAGGGACACCTATTGCTCCATACACCAAAGGCTAAACGAAATCATGTGCTAATGACTCCTCTGCTTTTGAGCAACTGGGCATGATGATCACACACAAAAAATAAGGATTCATCCTGTCAACAGGAACTTCATGCCTATGCCAAAATAACTTAGACCTCCCTGTGAATTCCCCTGCAGTAGTAAGCATCTGTTGCAATTTCAATCTGAAGGGTCAGAGATTACCACCCATATGGAATGTAACACATTGAATGCTTTTGTCCATTACTTTCTAACCCATAGAACTATGTCCAGGTGTGTGTGTGTTTCTTAAATAGTCAGTCTTTCTGTTTTAACCAGATACACACAACCCACTTCCTATTCTAATAATACTTGTTGTTGTTACCTGTGATCAAGTCACCTCCCATTTATGGCGACGCTATGAATGAGAGATCTCCAAACTGTCCTGTCCTCAACAGCCCTGATCAGCTCTTGTAATCTCAAACCCATGGCTTCCTTTAGGGAGTCAGTCCATCTCATATTTGATCTTCCTTTTTTCTTGTGGCCTTCCACCTTTCCCAGCGTTATTGTCTTTTCCAGAGAATTCTGCCTTCTCATGATGCGCCCAAAGTAGGACAGCCTCTGCTTCAAGATTTTTCCCTTACAGAGATAGTTCAGGCTTGATTTGCTCTAGGACTGACTTGTTCATCTTTCTGGGAGTCCAGGGTATCCTCAAATCTCTCTTCTAGTACCACATTTCAAATAAATTCATTTGTTCCCTGTCAGCTTTCTTTATTGCCCAGCTTTTACACCCATACATGGTGATCAAGAATACAAGAGTGTGGATGGTCTTGGCCATGGTCTCCACTGACATATCCTTACACTTTATGATCGTTCCTAATTCCTTCATTTCTGCCCTTCCAAATCTCAGATTTCTTATTTCCTGGCTGCAATATCCATTTAAATTGTGATTGAACCAAGGTATACAAAAGCTTCAGCTATTTCAAATTCTTCATTGTCAATGTTAAAAGTGGTGTCGTTCTTTTATAGTCATAATTTTTGTATTTTTAATATTCAGCTGCAGTCTTGCTTTGGCACTTTCTTCTTTCACTTTCCATAACAGTTGTTTCAAGTCATTGCTGCTTTCCACCAGGAAGGTGTCATCTGCATATCTTGACCCACTGATGTTTCTTCCATCAATTTTAATCCTCCTTCATTTGAATCTAGTCTGTTTTTCCATATCATATGTTTTGCATACAGAATGAACAGATAAGGAGATAAAATGCACCCTTGTCTGACATGTTTTCCTATAGGAAACCATTCTGTCTCTTCATATTCTGTCCTAATGGAAGCTTCTTATCTGCAATACAGGTTACATATAAGGACAATCAAGTGCTGAGGCACACCCATTTCTTTCAGAACAACTCATAGTTACTCATGAGCCACATGTCAAAGGTTTTGCTATAGTCTATAAAGCATAGATTGATCATCTTCTAAAATTCTTTGGTGTGCTCCAATAGCCAGCAGATATTTGCAATATGATCTCAAGTGCCTCTTCTTTTCAAAATCCAGCTTGAACATCAAACATTTCTTGCTCCATATAAGATAAAAGCCTTTCTTGCAACATCTAAAGCATCACTTTGCTTGCAAGGGAAATTAAAGCAATGATCCTATAGTTACTGCATTCTTCCCTAAAAGTATCTCTGGTTCCAACCCACAGTTCTTCTAGTTTACAGTCAATTAGTAATGCAAATATGTTCCTCATGTGGATTTTAAATCAGGGATGTTGTTTAAATTATATGTTGGCACCAGAATTCTTTTAGTGCTCTTTTAAAGCTTTACTCTAATGTTGGATTTAACAGTTCATGATCATTACTACAGTCTTCTCCTGGTCTTGTTTTGGTAGAGAGAATAAAGCCTCTCCATCTCCTCCCTTCAATTATGTAGTCTTTATTGACCATTTGGTGATGTCCACACGTACAGCCACCTGTTTCATTGCTTGAAGAATGTATTTGCAATAAACAGATTGTTGGCTTCACAGAACTCTATGACTCATTCTTCTGCTTCATTTCTGTCCCCTAGGTCAAATTTCTGAATGACATTTGGTTCTGTTTTGTTCCCTACTTTTGTGATCCAGTTATCTATGATTATGAGCATGTCTTGTTTTGGTGTGTAATCAATTTCCTCCTGAATGCTTGCATAAAAAATTTTGATTTCATCTTCAGCATTTGTAGTTGGAGCATAGATTTGAATTAAGGCTATGTTGACAGGTTTTCCATAGAGTCTGAGTGCTACTATTTCGTCAGACCTTTATCATAGGCCCTAACTGCCTGTGCTACATCTTGACTTAGTATTAGAGCCACTCCATTTCTTCTGAGTTTGTCATTTCTAGAGTAGAACACTTTATAGTTGTCTGACTGAAAATTTCCCGTTCTAGTCTACTTTAGTTTACTGATATCAAGCACTACAATGTTTATACATTCCATTCCTTGCTTTACAGTTTCCAGTTCATCTTAATTCATACTTCTCATATTCCATGTTCCATTTCTATGTGTTGTGCAGTATTAGACTTTCCTTTCATTTTTTGTGCACATCAGCCACTAGAGGTCCTTTTGACTTTAATCTAGTTGCATCATTAGCAACAAAACTATTCGTACTTGTCCTGTTCCCCAGTAACTGTTTGAGTGCTTTCTGGGTGTCCCATCTTCCAGCACTATCTCTTGTTTCATTTTGGATTGTCCTATCATAGGGTTTTCATGGCAAGGAAAGTTCAGCAGGGGTTTACCATTGTCACCTTCTGCACAGTACTAACGTACGTTAGCCTGAGTGTCACTGCCATTGTCTCCTTCACCAGTGTCATCTTCAGTTACCACTGCTGTCCAGTAGCTTCCTTGAAGAGGATGGAAGCATTTTAATCTGGTGCCTCAGCTGTGAACATTCCACCTTGGGTGACCCTGCTAGGAGTTCCTGCTTGTAATGGAGTCTAACTTCTTGACGGCATTGCTCTTGGCTTCACTCACACACTCAAACCCCTTCACCATGTTAAGGCATGCATCCAAGAAGGGGCTTATACCCTGTTTCCCCGAAAATAAGACCTAACCTGAAAATAAGCCCTAGTATGATTTTTCAGGATGCTCGTAATATAAGCCCTACCCCCAAAATAAGCCCCAGTGAAGTGAAACCATGTCCTCCACCATTGTGCAGCATTGTGCAGCAACCAGAAGAAGACGACATAACTATAAAATAAAACATCTCCTGAAAATAAGCCCTAATGCGTTTTTTGGAGCAAAAATTAATATAAGACCCTGTCTTATTTTCGGGGAAACACAGTAGTACTAGAAATTGTTGTTCTCCGATGGAGGTCATAGGCTATGCATTTAGGGCAGATGAAAAAAAAGTCCTTCTTGAAATGATGTCTGATTAACTTACAGACTTTAATTCCACAAGATGTACAGTTGCAGTTCTCTAACTGTGCATTATTAGTGGTCTATGGGAAGGTTGCTAAACTGGGGAGGGTGGTCAACCTGAAGTCGGAGGATAAGCTTTCACCTACCCACCCCCACAACTATAGGCAACTGGTACAATGATGGTACAATGATCTATGCTTGGCGGTGCACTTTATTTGTTTATTTCTGACAAGGTCATATTGATCAAGACCTGGTGATCTAAAGTGGACCACAGGATGTGCTTTTCACAGTATAGTGCTAGTTCAGATTGCTGATTTCCTCCTACAGAAACCTTCTCAATGGCTTGACCTGGCTTAGAGCCCACAGTTTTCATAATGCAGGGCTGGTTTTGATTATGATGCTTGGTGCTGGGGGGAAAGAAGCAAATGAAATATGAGTGTTGTATCTGCTTTAATGTGTAAATAGAGCCAACAAAAGTTTAAGCATTCTGCCAAGAACCCCAGCAATTGTCAGCTGACCCATGGAGAGGAACAGTGAAAGAACTTCTGATGTAGTCATAGCCATTGGCTAAGATAATTTTAAAAGAGAATCACACAAGTCCATGAAAAAAAAAGTTTAGCTGGAGCTGTTACCCACATAGCTATTACCCACATAGACAGTAAACCACTTATAGCACTTGGCAAAGTTACTTTTTCAGACCTTAATTCCTGGTGGAATACTATAATTCCTGGTGACTGGTAGATTTGGAACTCTGGAATTCAAAAAAGTAACTTTTCCAAATTCTGACAGCTGAACACCACATGTTGAAGACAATCAACTAGGTTGGATGGGAGGGAGCAGCCACCCTCTTTGTATCCTGCTTCTGAACTCTCAAAAGTAGATAGCTGGTTTTGGAAACAATGCCCTGGCCCAGATAGTTTCATCTATGACAAACCCATGGATCTGCATTCTGAGACCCTGATAGCCTAGACCCACAAACGAGTGCCACTGCACTGAGAAAACCCGGACAGAATTCTTCAACTTGTAGTCTGTTGAATTTCTTCCTGGTCATCATGATTCCTGCTGTATTTTATTTGTGTTTTCCTTCAAAATTGATCAACACTTCTCCTTACTTCCCTTTGAGTTGCAGTGGAAAGCAGAAATACGAATGTAAATATTCAAAGGGAGATCCGATTGCAAAATTGAAGAGAAGTGCCTGCCCTGATTGGTCACTGGGGTAGGGAGTTGTACCATGGAAACCCACCTCTTCCTCATAGAGTGTTACAGAAGTTAATGGTGGGATTAGGTGTGTCTCGTTAGGATGATTAGACACTTAGCAGTATGTTCTGTCTCTATATGCTAGCCCAGAGCATGACTTTTTTAAAAAAATGTATTTCCCCCTGCTGTTAGAATCTGATCTTTATGGCTTATTAGTTACATTTTTATTCTACTTTTCTCCTATGAGCTGAAGGCAGCATACATTTTAGCTTTACACTTTAGCTTAACAACAAGTTTGTTCGTTTGTTTGTTTGTTCGTTCATTCATTTATATACCACCCCACTTAGTGGAGACCACTACTCTGGATGGTCTTGCAACCCACTTCCCAAAAAACAACAACACCAAAAATAATAAATGAAACCAACAAACCAATAAAATACAGACAAATGAATAATGAAACTAAAACAAACCTAAGTAATGGTGACAAACACATCAGTCACAAAACAAACTAACTGAGGGGAAGATGTCCTTAAAGTCCTTCTTGAAAAGTTCCATTTTAAACATTTGGGCTAGCTGGATATTTGGAGTAGGACACACTGCCAGAGTTACAGGCTTGGTAGTCTAATCCTAAACGTATTTACCAAATATAAGTACACTTAGGATTTCTGGCTTAGCCCACATATGCGGACAAACTGGGGAGGACGTCCTCTTGAATCATATGCAATATAGTGCCTGAGTAAACAGGGATAAGAACTGTTTACTCAGCTTTATTTCAAAATCCACAGGATTTCAGCTTTATTTCAAAATCCACATTCCAGAAAGTATTTTGTATGGAAGTCAGTAGAAGTTCAGGGGTCAACTAAACATCACACTGAGGAAAACAGCTGCTGTGTGTCTAAAGACACACACAGAGAGAGAGATATCTCTGGACTCATCCACATGGTGATGTCATCACCAGTCATTCTGGAATTGTTCTTGGTCATTCTGGTATTTTTTGTAGCAGATTTGAATAGATTATCTTAGTATTTGCATCCACACATGGGGAGGACATTCGCTGTTGGATGTTCTGGGATGCACTGAATTATGCCATCACTGCCTGTCCACACATCTGGAATTGCTTTTTAACATCTCACACCTAGCACAGCAGATATAACTCTCCCTTTCTGCCTATGTTTTCTGCCCTCTCTCTGCTACCTTCACTGTCTCCTGCTTCCCTTCTTGTTTTACTCACTGACGATGATCAAAACTTTGTTTTCACCTATCCAACTATTTCACTGTGCAGCTGTGCCATGTGCTTTATATATATATAAATTTGTTATCATTTGTTATCATTGTTTAAATCCTTTTTTAAGTTTCACTTTTATACTATAGCCTTTAACCAATGTTTCCTTTCAAAGGTGGAATATTTGGCACTATGTTGAAAGAGCACCTTTGCACATAAGTTCTAATATTCTAAAAATTACAATTAAGTTAAAAGACTGAAAGCAGGAACAGCTGTTATCTCAAGATAAATAGGTGTGGCATTAAGGTGTGGGATCATGCAGACTGACTTGGAGAAACACACCCACAAGGAAACAGACACACACACACACAAAGGTGCATGGAACAGCACAGAACAATACAGAACTTGGTTCACATGATCAGACCATGCTTTGGGGCAAATCAGAAAAAAGAAGGCCAGAAATACTCAGAAAGCTTTGTTTCTGTTGATACCTGTTTCAATCCTGCCTCCCATGGACACCAGAATGATGCACTGATATCATGGGTGCAAGAGAAGCTGAACAATGTGAATGGGCTCTCAGTTACGTCTACTAGAAATAAACTATATTCTGATATTTGAGGAAGGAAGGAAGGAAAATGTAAGGTCTGAATCAATATTGTTATAATCTGAGTTTGGAAAAGTTACTTGTCTGGTATGGAAGTAACTTCCCATTGAACTCAATGGGGCTTACTCTGAAGTAAGCGCACACAGGAGAAAAATCTTAAGGGAGAAATGTTTCTCAAATGAGTCAAGGCACTATGTATGCTCCTCAGGGATTAGCACCATACCTCAAAGGGCAGAGCACACCAGAGCCCCAGGTTGAACCCCCAAACATTTCCAGTTTAAAAGGAAATCAGCAGGAAGCAGGACCGCAAATGACTCATGAACAACATCTTAAAAGCTGCTGTTAGAGCAGAAACACTGGGCTAAAGGGCTCTGCTGTAACCTAGTGCCTTCTAGAAATTTTGGACTTCAGTTCCCACAGTCTCTCACCTCTGGCCATGGTAGCTGAGTAGTAATCCAAAAGATGCTGTGGAGGGCAGAATAGGCTGCCCACACATCTGGAATATCTTCTAAATTGGGCTTGAGCCGTGGTTCCCAACCTTAGGTCCCAAAACATTCTTGGACTAAAACTCCCAGAAACCTTCACCACTAGCTGCGCTGGTCAGGATGTCTGTGAGTTGTAGTCCAAGAAGATATGGGGATCCAAGGTTAGGAACCACTGGGCTAGAGGACCCAATAGTGTGTGGAGACTGGGAAAACCCCTTTTTAGATTATAACTGCTGGAATCCAACAACTAGTATGGCTCCTGGTTGCACTGCAGTCTGTATTTGTAATGACTGGAACTCAAGAGATCAGGATTGGACACATCCTATGACAGAGGGCGTCCCTAGACTCATCCCTGATTCTAGGAAAGCTGCATCCCCAAAAGGAAACAACTAATTGCCTATTCTAGCATGTGCTTCCCCCAGTCCCCGTCGTGCCACTGAGGTTGCTTTTGTTTTGTATTGAGTTGGGAGGTTGCAATAGACGTCTGATATTTTAGACACTTAGCACTGAAAGATTTATATGGTCTGCTGAGACAAAGTTGTAAGAAACAGAAATATATATTTGCTCTCTAACGTACTGTCTAATTCTCAATTATTTTTCCTTCACTGATTCATTCTCACACCAAGCGGCAGATGTATACAGAACAGTATTTATTTATTTATTCATTCATTCATTCATTCATTCATTCATTAGATTTATACCCCGCACCATCTGGCAGTCAGGCCACTCTGGGCGGCTAACAACAACAAGACAAACAACACAATATTAAAACACAGTAAGAATAAAATAATGCAAACATTCAACAGATACAATAACTAGTAGGATAAATTAAAACAGATGGCTATAAAGATGGTAGAAAGGATGATGAAAGGATGGCAAAAAGGATGATAAAAGGGAAGCAGAGATATCAGCAACTTAATGCTCAGGGAAAGTCTGATGGAAGAGCCAAGTTTTCAATGCTCGTTTAAACCCATCCAACGAGGGTGCCAGGTGTATCTCCATGGGCAGATTGTTCCACAGGCAGGGGGCGACCGCCGAGAAGGCCCAGTTTCTTGTTCTTTCCCGCCGAGTCTCCTTTGGGGTCAAGGCCCTCAACCGCCCTGCCTGTGAAGAATGGGTATTATGAACAGATCTGGCTGGGAGCAGGCATTCTGCTAGATACCGAGGTCCTAAACCATTCAGGGCGTTGAATTATAACCTTGAAGTCATTATAACCTTGAAGTCGATGTGGAAACAAACCGGTAGCCAATGAAGGGCAGCCAGAATGGGGGAGATGTGCTGAAATTTCTTCACCCCAGTTATTAATCTGGCCGCCGAATTCTGAACCAGTTGTAGTCTCCGCATCAACCTCATTCTTCGTGGGAAGAGTCACTCCCCCAAAGGAAAGGGAGTTTCCCAACCTACTGACGCCAGGGCCACCCACACACAAGATTTCTGTCTTGTCCGGATTCAACTTCAGTCCATTTGCCCTCATCCACCCCAGAACGGTCCCCAAGCAGCGCTCAAGGGACGGAACAGCATCCACTGCAGTTGGAGAAAAGGAGAGGTAGAGCTGGGTCTCATCAGTGTACTGATGACACCAAGCCCCAAAACTCCGGATGACCTCACCCAGTGGCCTCATATAGATATTAAATAGCATTGGCGAGATGATCGACCCCTGCGGAACCCCACAACTGAGGATCCACGGGGTGGAAGTCATCTCACCAAGCTGCACTCTCTGGGAACGGTCCCCCAAGAAGGAACAGAGCCATGCCAAAGCAAGGCCACCGGAGGATACCGTGGTCAACGGTATCAAAGGCCGCTGAGATATTGAGGAGGACCAACAAGGACATATTGCCCCGTCGGCCTCCCTCAGGAGGTCATCCTGCAGGACAACCAATGCTGTTTCTGTACCATGCCATGGCCTGAAGCCCGACTGGAACGTATCAAGGGCATCAGTTTCCTCCAGGAGTGCCTGGAGCTGATCAGCCACCACCCTCTCGACCACTTTACTTAAGAAAGAAACATTGGCGACGGGCCTATAATTACCATTTTCGTCCTCCGCCAAATTAGGTTTCTTTCGAACAGGCCTAATGAGTGTCTCCTTGAGGGCAGGGGGAACCATGCCCTCCTGGAGAGACCCATTAATTATTGCAGTGGCCCATTCTGTTTTTACCGGCTTGGCTGTTTTGATGAGCCAAGCTGGGTAAGGGTCTAAGGAGGAGGTGGTGGCACAATAGCGCACAAGCACCCTGTCCACCTCATTGGACGTCACAGGTTGAAAGCAGGTTAATCTCTCTGGACAAGACGATGCACTGGACATCTCAACTCAATCTACTGTCTGTAAAAAGGGATCAAGGTCCCAGTGGATGGCCTCCACTTTAGATTTTAAAAATGCCGCAAATTGGTCACAGGAAATACTAGTGGGAGGCCTATCACTGTGGCCAACTCTGGATAGATCGTGTACTATACGGAAAAGTTCTGCCTGCTGGTGAGCTTCACTTATCCAGTCAGCGAAGAATGATCTTCCAGCAACCTTTACCCTAGCTAGGTAAAGATTAGACGCAATCCTGGCAGCTTTTAAATTATTTTCCGTCGGGGCCCTTCTCCAAATGCTCTCTAGCCTTCTCCGATTATGCTTCATGGCCCTCAGCTGCTGGTGAAACCAGGGGGCTGGCCGGACTCAATGGCGGAGAGGGCGTTTAGGTGCAATTGTGTCGACCGCCCTGGTGGCAGCAGTATACCAGCCATCCACCAGAGCATTGACAGGAGCGCCAACCAAGTCAGACGGAATCCCCCGCATGATATCTTGGAATCCAACAGGATCCAGTAACCTGCGGGGGCGGACCATCTTAATGGGTCCAAGCTCCCCGTGGGAGGGAAGTGCCACTGTGAGGCTGCATTTAAGTAGGTCGTGATCCAACCATGACAAGGGGGTAGATATCAAGTCGGCCACCATCGGAGCACACTCTCTCTGCTCGGCAGCGAAGACCAGATCCAGCATGTGGCCGCCCACATGGGTAGGACCTCTAATTTGTTGGGTCAAGTCCAAGGAAGCCATGGTTTCCAGGAACTCTTGAGCTGGACCGGAAACCTGAGCCTCCCCGTGAATGTTGAAGTCCCCCAGAACCAATAGTCGAAATCCGCCAGCTCCGGCAGGGACTGCGCTAGATCGCGGGGAGCTCGGTATGCCAGCACAATCCCAAAGCCACCCGTGGCCCAAACGACACGTGGATGGCCTCTAGACCTGGGTTTGCCACCGCAGAGAGCCTAGCAGTCTCAAAGATGTCCTTATAAACAATGGCCACTCCCCCGCCCACCCGCCTGGTCTGCCCTGGTGTTGGATGGCATACCCAGGTGGGCATATGAGGGAAAGAGTAGCTCCGCCCTCAGCACCCACCCACATCTCAGTTATACAGGCCAAGTCTGCCCGTTCATCCAGGATCAAGTCCTGGATGAGTTGGGTTTTGTTGTGGGCAGACCTGGCATTTATCAACACCAGGGACAGAAAGGGAGGCCGGCTAGGCTGGTTACCTAGGTTCGAACAGCTGGCAACAGAGATAGAACAGGGGACAGCCTTCAAACATCTGTCCGCTGTTCTTCTAGGTTTGATCGCTACTGCACCAACACCATATCTCCCCCTGCCCATAATTACCCGTATATTAGAAGCACCCTTGCTGGAATAACAGGCTTCCCGCTCCGTTGTAGAAAGAGGAGGGAGGGAGGAAAAACCTTGCATCTGTCCAGGAAAGGAAACGTTAAAGCCCGAGATCGGGACCAATTGCCGAACTCGGGATCTCCTGAAACAGCCAACACTCCCTCCAGCACCATATCTCCCGCTCCCTGTCACCACCGATGTTACATTTTGCCCCCACATAATCAGCTCTCCAGGCTGATCAGCAATCACCAACCTTAATTCCACCTAGGGGGGGAAGCAAAAGAAAGTGAGGGAGTTTTCACCACACTTAGTCCCTAAACTAAAGAAAAAGGGTCTCTAAGCTAAACTACTATCAACTAAATTTACACAATAAGGCTTAAACCTCTAACAAACAAAGATAGGGACTAACCGGAAATGTACAATAAAATAAAATAACAAGCAGGTACATACAACAAAGTATAATAAACAAAAGTACAGTACAGAACAGCATAAGCAAAGAAAGAAATGAACATCAGATTCATGCCTCAAGGAACTTTCAGTTACAATTTTGCAGAGGTAAGGAAGGAAGATAACAGAAAAGGAGCTGTTGAACTGTGTAGTACAAGAAGGCCATTAGAAGTGAGATTCATCTTACCTCTTTTGGTAACAGATGTTGAAAGTGGGAACGCATGAAGAAAAACCACATGAGGAATGTTCTTTCTTTGTAATAAATGTAATAACTATGTGCATCATGTCAATTCTGATTTATATCAACCCTTTCTAAGTTTTTCCAGGTATAAGAGTATTCAGAAGTGATTTAATATTTCCTTCTTCTGGGGTATCTGGGACTGTGCAGTTCACCCAAGGCTACATAGGCTGGCTCTCCTGGGACACACAGTGAGGAATCCAATTTCCAATTTCTGGCTCCACAACCAAATACCAAACTCACTGAGCTATCCAGCCAGGTTCTATAATAATTATGGGCCACCAAGTTAATTCTGGTGGAGCAAGTGCAGCTGGAGGGGCAGGAATGATTTCAGTGTCATGTGCTTCTGAAATAGTGCCCACCTGAGTACCCTCAATCTCCTCCTCCCCCATGTGTATATGTATTTGAAGGGGAGTCCCCACCAATCAGGTCAGCTACTAATGGGGAATGGGGGCTGAAGGTAAACCTTCCTTGAATATGATGGAACTGCATGAATACAGAGTGTCCACCATGCCATCCTTGTCCTTCTCTGGCAGACTGGCTCTTTGGGAGAAAAGTGCCTTCTTCACCATCTTCTTGGTCCCTTGCCCTGGCTCCCTTGGCTGGATTGCACAAAGTTTTGCTCTTAACCCAGCCCCACTCCACTGGGAAACCCAGGGAAACCCCAATCAGGAGACACTGAGTGTTCTGCCCCCCACAACCCTTGGTGCCAGAGCGTCTTTAAGTTTGATTTCTCAAGAATCACTCCAGGATTCCTGAGAAATAGTTTTCACTTTCACTTCATCCTCTTGCCAGCAGAAACCAAGCTTCTTGCTTTCTAATCTATAGGAGTAGATGGAATTCTGAATATGAGATGTTATTACAGATATTGGGAACTATCTTATTTGGATTTGCATACATTCAGAACTATCAAAATAGGCATTATTATGTGAATTCCAATTATTTCTGAATCTGAATGCAGATTCCTGGTTTCTACTGCAGACCAATCACATACCAAACACATTGTCTCAATCACATACCAAACACATTTGTTCGTGCAGAAGGATACTGGCACCATAAATGAAAGACAAGAGATACTGGGGCTAGATTTCATAGATAGCCTGTAATTAGGAGAGGAAAATCCTTAACTAATGAAAGTGAATGATTGACACAGCTAAGGAGGGCTTCTTTGAATTCTGGGAGTGAGCAGATCAATTTGTTTTATTTGGGGACTGATCTCCAGTAATTAATCACAGGGTTCCTTCAAATCTGATTTTGTAAACCTGAAAAGGCTGCCTCAGTCACCAATCTCCAACATTATCATGTTTTTTATCTATAATACCGTATTTTTCCGTGTATAAGACTATACTTTTGTCTAAAATCTTTAGACTAAGAATTGAGGGTCGTCTTATACACGGAAGTAAGCTGAGGAGAGAACAAAAATAAGTGGAGGGGAAAGCAGGGATCAAAGTGATCCTGCAGGGCTTTGATCCCTGCTTTCCCCTCCACTTGCTAAGCCCCACTTAGATTTCTTAATTTTGGGTTAGAAAAGTGGGGGGCGTCTTATACACGGAAAAATACGGTATCTCTTTCTGGCCTGAAACTGTTCATAAGTAAGGATGTGAAGACATTTTACCAATTCCTTGTTTACAGCAAGAAATCTCACCTCCAGTGTGTGACTAAGACAAGAAGCGTATCTCCCCACACCCATTACTGTTTGCGTAATATTCACAAAACATCTTGAACTGATTTTTGTTTTGTGAAGCTAAGCACCCAGACACAGCACACCCGAAAGGACAGGCTGACCACTTAGGAAGATGGGAGCAACTCATCAAACATTTCCACTCTTAACAGTCCATGCAAAAGGTAGCAGTCATGGTTGTTTTAAATTAAGATTATTAATAGAAATGTGCAAATTCTCTCCAAAAAAACCCAAAATACTTTGTTGTATCACAGCAAGGACAATTTGTCTGTGTGTGTGTGTGTGTGTGAGTGAGTGAGAGAGAGAGAGAGAGAGAGAGAGAGAGTTTTCTCATTTAGCATGCAAAATGAACCAAGATCAAAACATACATCTTATTCATGGTCCAAAACCCTGCTGCTTAGTATCGTAAATGGCACTAGAGCATTTAGTTAATTTATTACTCCAAAGGTTCCATTGATTCAAATGGGTCTACTCTAATCCATCATTATGCTAAAGTAAGTTGTGGTGCTGGAGGAAACTCTTGAGAGTCCCCTGGACTGCAAGGAGAACAAACCTATCCATTTTGAAGGAAATCAACCCTGAGTGCTCATGGAAGGACAGATCCTGAAGCTGAGGCTCCAATACTTTGGCCATCTCATGAGAAGAGAAGACTCCCTGGAAAAGACCCTGATGTTGGGAAAGTGTGAAGGCAAGAGGAGAAGAGGACGACAGAGGATGAGATGGTTGGACAGTGTCATCGAAGCAACCAACATGAATTTGACCAAACTCCGGGAGGCAGTGGAAGACAGGAGGGCCTGGCGTGCTCTGGTCCATGGGGTCACGAAGAGTCAGACACGACTAAACGACTAAACAACAAAACAACAAGTTGCAGTTAGAGCAGGCCCATTTAAGTCTATGGAATTTATGGAGGAGCTGACTCACCAAATCTCTAGTAACATTTACTACACTAAGCAACAGGATTTTGGCCATGAGGACAATATAACTGTGAACAGTATCATCGAGAGACATCATTCCCTCCAAAAGTGAACACAAACCCCACAATATGTAAGAGTGCAAAACATTTCAAAACTGAATACATTCAACAACCATCAGCTGTGAGGATGGAAAGAGAAAACCAAGGGATGGGGTGGGTGGGAGAGTGAATTGGCCTAACTGAGCAACTCTGTTATCTGAAAAATGTTAAGTCAGAGATGCGAGGCATCCAACATATGACCTGTTACCTATTACATGCAAGGTTCGTGCAGCATACCTTACCCTACTGACCCTGTCTTTCAGGGACCAATAATGGATCGATATAAACAAGCAACTTGGAACTCTTCAAATGTTTTGGACTACAACTTTCATCAGCCCCAGCCAGCATGACCCATGATGAGAGGTCGTCTAAATTTTAGATTCTAAAACATCTGGCAGGCATCAGGTTACCCAACGTATAGTGTAAGTTCTCCAGTAGACACATCCATTTTACCAAGCTAAGTATGTGCCCTCCCACCCCCACAGGGGTTGCCCTGCTGACTTTTCCCATTAAGTATGACAAGCACCAGGAAACAGTGCATAGAGAAAGGATTTTTTTTTAAGAGGCTAAGTGAATCGAAGGAAAACCTCTTGTGTGATGAAAGAACTATATGACTCAGCCTTTGACTTCTTTGAAATGAAAAGAAGAAAGAATAGAACTAAGGGCACTGGGGATAAATGATTAGATTTTTCTTTTTTGCTTGAAGAATGTATCCTTCTAAGAGACAACTATGATTCCTTCCCACACTCACAACTGGGTACAGGTATATGATCATTCTCATTCTCCAAAAACAATAACAGTATTAAAAGTTAAGAACAAACGTGAAAAGAAAAAAGATGCAGTTGAGGTTATTAGTAGCTGACCTGGATTTCATTTACTTAGCAAGATTTAAGAAAGCTGACAGATCTCCGTGTGGCAGAAACAAAAAGGTGGATAAACATGGGCTTATTTGATTTTATTTCCAACTAGTTCTTCCCAAACCAACTTTTGTTGTTGAAGGTAAACGTGTAGCATCTGCGTAAACATTTTAAAATCTATTTAAAATTCTGGGTATACGATGATTCTCGTACTCCAAGAATTTAACAATGTCATTATATAAAAGATAAAAAATTAAAAAGACTGAACTATAGCTTTGGCAGGTGCCTTCTCATGTTGGGGTCAGAACTGAGAGAGCATACATGGTAATTGTTCAAACCCTTAGCCAGGTTCTAAATAGAGAGCTTCATTAGAAACAACAGCCTCAAAATATGTATTTGGTTCTAACATTTTCTCCCAGAGATATTGGCTACTTATACAGTCCAAGGCTGCGCCAGTATCAAGGAATGCAGCAAAAAGCTGTCTACCTTCCCATGTATATTTAGTTATCAGATGGTATCATACATAACAGTTATTCATGACAGATCTACATTTCCTGAATCCTGTGTGTTATTCTGCCTAGTTCTCTGCTTTTTGCACAAGAAACTTGGCATAGATTTTAGCTGACTGGAAAGTTCCATGGTTTAGGTCTCTGGCTGCAGAGCCAGAGGTTGGGAGTTCAATTCCCCACGGTGCCTTCTGTGAGAAGAGTCAGGCTGTGTGGCCTTGGGCAAGCTGCACAGATCCAGGACGCCCCCAGAAGAAGGGAAGAGTAAACCACTTCTAAGTATTCTTTACCTGGAAAACCCTGAAGGGGGCTGCCATAATTCAGAATTGACTTGACAGCACATAGTTATTATTATCAGTCAGGTTGGTTGGTCTGTAATTCTTAGGGTTCTTTCTGTCACTGGTCTTAAAAATTGGTAGTGACACTGAAGGAGGTCAAAAGAGTCAACACAAGGAACCATGCTTTTTCAGTCATGGCCCTTCCCTTTGGAATAAACGTCCAATAGAGCAGACCTGGGCAAAGTGCGGCCCGAGGGCCACATACGGCCCGCGAGCCGCTCCTGTCCGGCCCGCCGGACATCAAAACCATTTATAGCTTTTTGTCTAAAGTTGATCAGTTGCTTATCTTTAACATACCACAAAAAAACTCTTTAGTATTTGTGAAGATTAACAAGTTTAAAATAAAAACAATCATAACATCACTGTTTCATTTTATTTTTAAGTAAAGTTGGTTCGGCCCCTGAACACAGTTCAGATTTTTCATGTGGCCCCCTATAGAAATTAATTGCCCACCCCTGCAATAGAGGCTTATCAGGTACCTTTCCTTTGTCTTCTTAAGAAATTAGTAAAAACAATATTCTTTAAAACTGCCTTTGATTAACTACCTGAGATGTGCAAATCTGTTTTAATCTGTTCGAAGTTATTGAAAGTTAGGTTTTAGCTAGGGACAGGGTTTTATCTATTCAAGTATTAATTGTTACTTATTTGTTGTATTTATATGTGTTTTAATGTGTTGTAAACCACCCAGAGAGTGTGTGCACTATGAGTCGGTATACAACTAACTAACTAACTAACTAACTAACTAACTATTATCCTCAGGATCCAGAGTTTTGGGACACAGTCTGTGCTGTTTATATGGGTATCTAGGGCTTCCATAAATGAAGCCCACAAGTCCACATTAGTCTTAAATAATTTGAACGGCAGGAAGTCATCCCCTGGTACCTTATCATTCGTCAATGACCATATGAGCAATTTATTCTCAGAAACAAACACTAGAAGCCATGATGGAAGAGATTTGAGTTGATGTCTGCCCCCAGGGAGCTTCATCATCGTTAAATAAGTTTGGATAAACATTTTCCCATGATGAAGTTAGTATAGGGATGTCAAATGAGAATTTTATTTATCTGAGCCTAGCAGAAACTAAGTGCCAGAAACAGGCTGAATCTGTTCCTGTTGCTCCCATCTTAAGATCAAACTAGAGTTTATATTGAAACTGAGATTTCTTAACTGTGGTTAACTTTTTTATATATATAATCTGAGTTTTAACAAATGAATTAATACAGTTTATTACATAGCATACAGGCCTTTGCAGAGTACACAATATAAAATCAACACCGTACAATATAATATAAAGAAATTGAATTAAACCTCTGAATTTTAACATGACACTCTGCTCCATAGGACCAGATGAGATGTGTTCTGTGAAACTGTCTTCTCAGCTTCCTTCTAACTACTCCGCACTCTTTATGTTTTGTGGTTTGAGATAGTGATATGCTTGCAGAACTGAGTCTACACTGAGTCAGGCCTTAAAATGACAATACATAATGATTCACCCATAATCGAGTTCTACAAAGCATTTAATTTGCTCACAATTACTTTCTGCCATTTTAATCTCCTTTCCTGATGAAGTTCTGGCTTCTGTCCTGGCCATTTGTCTCAGCATGATACTGGCCTCAGATCTGATTCCACTGCTAACTTCATCATTATGGGCTGGTAATCAAAATCTTCCCCAGTGCTCACTGTTACACCACAGAATATATAGACCTTCCTTCTAGAAACACAGACATAGTCGAGAATATTATGGAGAAGAGTAAAAGTACTGTATTGTGGAAAGCTCATTGAAGCCTTTAATCCTGAGATCAAACATACAGTATATATTATCCTAAACAGGATTAAACCAGCATTATTCATTTTTTTTAATCTCTGGATTTTCAATAATTTAAATCTAGGAAGCTATCTTTCATAAAACCACATTGCTCAGCAACTTATGAAAATGATGAGCCCATCCTGTCATTAAAATCATCCAACAAAATGATCAGAGCACTTGGAAACTTTGAACCCAACTCCTCAATAATTGTTCTAGCTGCAGCCATTTGTCTATGTTATAATACTGGGAAGAAGTTGGGGGGTATAATTAACATCATATTTACTACTGTGCTATTGGTATTAAGCCTTACCACCCAGTAGTTAGAAAATGAGACTGAACTATCAGTTCACCACCCTATCCCAACTCTTCCTTAACTAAAATGGCTTTATTTCCTATCGCTCTGCCCCTACTGTGCGTTCTGTGTGCTGGTTTGGCTGGTTTGGCCCATGCTGTTAATCCTGGTAGGTATAACTTGTTGTTTACCATAAGCCATATCTCTTGCATTTATGTTACTTCATGCTTGCTTGCTTGTTTAAAATAGTTATGTCCTGCCTGTAAAGAGAACCCAGTATTAAAAAAATAAAGTATCAAGAACAACAAATTATTACACTATTTAAAAAGAATTAAACAAATACTATATTAACAACTCATCGATAAAAACAGTACTAGAAATGCATTTAAAAACAACAGGAACACAACAGTTCAGGGTGTGTGTTTTTTAAAAACCCTCTGAG
Organism: Intellagama lesueurii; assembly: GCA_037013535.1. Lineage (NCBI taxonomy): Eukaryota > Metazoa > Chordata > Lepidosauria > Squamata > Agamidae > Intellagama > Intellagama lesueurii. Next base: position 135,101,330 of record JBAJHW010000002.1, read on the forward strand.
ACAGCCAGTCACTAAGGAAGGACATCAAAAATGGGGCTAGTCTGGCTTCCTGTAGAAGGGAGTTCTACAGTCTGGGAGCAGCAACAGAGAAGGGCCTCTCCTATATTCCCACCAAACACAGCTGTGAGGGTGGTGGGACCAAAATAAATGTCTCCCCTGATGAACTTAAAAACTCAAGACTAGTGCTTCCTTTATGCAGTTAATCCACTTCACATTTCATCTTTTTCTCCTGCTGCCTTCAACTTTTCCTAGCATTATTGTCTTTTTTCAGCAAATCTTGTCTTCTCATGATGTTCCAAAAGTGCAAAAGCCTTACTTTCATCATTTTTGCTTCCAGAAAAAGTTCAGGCTCAATTTGACCTAAGAGCCACTTGTTTCTCTTTTTGGCAGTCCAAAGTATATGCGAAGCTCTCCTTCAGCACCATATTTCAAAGAAATATTTTTTTCTGTCAGTTTTCTTCACTATCCAGCATTTACACCCTTACATAGCAAATGGGAAAACAATAGATCTTGTCCTTAGTCTCCAATGGCACATCCTTACACAGAGAGAACACTAACAGACTTACTATTGTCTTTATAGCTACCATTTTTTGTTCTCAGATTACCACTCTTCAGAATCCCCTCTTACTAAGCACCGAAACAGGTTGGAATACTGCTCGTTTAAATTGTTGACTTATTTGACTCAGAATTAACCCCTGCAACTCAAATTACTCCAATACCTCTTGCAGATATTTGGTTTTATAATATTGTGGGCCGGGCCTGCTGACATTGATAGCATTGCTAAAGTGTTGAAACCAGGGACAAAGCATTACCTGAGTAGCACACATGGTTAACTAGCCTTTCTGATTATCCTAATTGTTATTTAAAAAGTGTGTGCTGCTTATATACCACCCCATAGCGCTTCAAGCACTCTCTGGCTGGTTTACAAGTTAATTATGCAGGCTGCACATTGCCCCCCCCCCCCCCGTGAGCTGGGTACTCATTTTACCGACTTCTGAAGAATAGAAGGCTGAGTCAATCTTGAGCCGGCTACCTGGGATTGAACCCTGGGTTGTCAGCACAGTTTTGGTTGCAGTACAGCAGTTTAACCACTGCGTCTCGAGGCTCATATTAGTTATGATTAGAGATGAGGATGACTCACCATTTTGGTAAGTTGTCCCGCTTCGTGAGTCATCAAAAGTTGATGACTCACAAAGCACGAAGTTGCCCCCATGAAGAACGAATAACAAAGTTATTCATCGATTCGTGGGGGGGTTATAAATGAAACACCCCCGCCACCGCCCACCACCGCAGCGCTGCCGCCACCCCCTCCACCCCACCTCCCCAACCCCACCGACACCCCCTTACCATAATTGCCACTGCTGAGGTCTCCATCTGGCTTCCGCAGCCATGGCATGTAAAAAGGGAGACTGGCTGCCCTTTGCAAAGATGGTGGCTGCAGCTTCATTTAGGGTAGGGAAGCTGCATCCTCCATCTTTGCAAAGGGCAGGCTGGATTCCCTTTTTTACACGCCATGGCTGCGGAGGCCAGATGGAGACCTTGCCGGCGGCAGCGGTGATTACGGTAAGGGGGTGTCGGGGGGCTAAGGTAGGGAGAGGAAGGGGGTAGGCTGTGGGGGTGGGTGGCTTTGGGGGTGGGTGGCTGCCTATTGGCCTGCCAATCATATGATCGGCAGCCAGTAGGCAGAATGGTTTGTTTTTTTAATTTGCGAATGACAAATAAAAACGGGAAAATATTCATCAATCCATATTCGTCGGGACTTAAAGTTTGACGAATATGGATTGACAAATATTTAACGAATTGGCTATTTTCGTCGAAAAAGCCGATCTGTTTTTATACTCGTCCCCATCTCTAGTTATGATTATACCCTATCTACCTTCCCATGAGCTCCAAACAGCGTACACAGTTCTGTTCCTTCCCACATTATCCTCTGCCAGGCTGAGAGGATCTGTCCCCAAGGGACCCACTGAATTTCATTATTCTATGGTAACTTGAACCTAGACTCCCAAATGGTGTGTTTAAGATAACCGGGTTGACCCTCACTCTATGAGTAAGTCCAATTCTGAGGACAAATCCTTTAGGTCCAAAGCTATCTGAAGGATTCGGGTGCGGCATACACAGGCTGCAGCTCCTATACATTGTTCCTGCTGCTGCTCAGACTGGGTGAGATGCCTTTGAAAGGAGACATTAGTGGTAGACGGTAAATCTCTGTTATATATTCCCAAAAAGTAACGTTTCAGACAGAGCGGAGAAAGAAGCAGAGGAAGAAAATTCTAGGTTGTTTTAAGACAAACAAACCACATCATCTCCCCACTTTTAAATACCCTCTAACAGCAAAAAGAACGACATTGTAGTCCAACCCTTCACATACTCTTTCATCCATGTCTGGCAGAGGCTGATGGGAAAAGAAGTCCGTCAACATCACAGTGGGCCACACAGTGGTGGATCTACCTTTTCAGGGCCCTTAAGCTGTTATGGGAGCCCCTTTGCAACCAGGAGTGAGATCTGGGTAACCACTGTTATCTTCTTCAGTGGAGCTGTTCCACAACAATGGGGTTGTTCCAGAACATATTTTTTTTAAATGTAGACTAAAGCTTCTTCTGGGGGCCTTCCAGGATTAGGAGACCTGAAACTTAAGCTTCATTCGTTTCAGAGGAGATCCCCCCCCCCGCCAGGATCTCAGGTTGCCAAGCAGCCCTGCCAACTATGTATCTCACTCATTTATGGGGCAACAGGTGTCTAGTTCCCAACCGTCCTGATAAGCCAAGCCAAAACCTTCCTGAGAAAACCTGCAAGTCTTCCCTGGAGTAAAAGCGAATTCCTAGGTTCAGGGGCCCTCATAGATCTCACCCTTCCTTAGTTCAAACAGGACTCCATTGTGCTCTCCTTGTCCATTGCCATCATACTTCTTATCTTGTTTCCGAACACTCCCCTCTTCCTGTTTTACTAGCTCAGAATTATAAAATCTTAAGTTAGAGTTTCCAAGTGTTTTCTGGTTCCCATGGGAACCATTTCCAGAGTTCATGGCTCCTGCTGGAGCCATGCAGTTAATAAATAGCAGTCTTTCTTTCTTTGTTCATGTCAGAGGCACTGTAGTATAATTAATAATTAGTAAATATATCAGATAAATTTTGCCCAATAGCAGGCAACAACAAGAGCATTTGGGGCAGCTAACATCAGATCTTCCTTGGTACGTGTTGGGGGGCACAGAGTACACTGGCACAGGTGTGATGTTGCCCGTTCTCCACACTTGCAAAGGGCTGTGTTAGTGCAAAACCCCTGTTATCTGAGGTTCACTTTGGTTCTGCCAACTCCAGTCCATAGCCAAGTACCAGTGTTGGAGGGTTTTTTTTGCATCCACTCAGGCTGCCTTTTGCAGGTTCGGCTGGGAGGGATCTTTCTGGGGGTGCCTGTCAATCTATCCAGCGCTAGCCAAACATTCCTTCTCTGCCTCTGATTCAAAGAGAGCCATGCCTTTCTCCTGAGGTCTTTTCCCCTCCTTGGTAAGTGGAAAGAGGCCTGCTGTTGAAAGGGAGTCATGTTGTTAGCTTGCTGTTATCTATTCAGTGTAAGTAATGGAAACATTTTTACTCTTGCTCTTATTTGAGTCGTAGTAAGGTTGGGTTTAAGTTGATTTCTATCATAATGTCCAGCAGGGTCTTTTAATGTGTCTGTTAGCACAGTGTTCCCCAACCTTTTCCGGTCCGCGGACTGGCTGGGGAAGGCGGGGCACCCCCCGCGCTCACGCGCATGCGCAAACAAGTGTGCGCGCGCTCTTGCACGGGCGCGCGCACACCCGCACGAGAGCGCATCGCCATTTTGCGCAGGCGCGTGCAGGCCACACGAGTGAGCGCCACCATTTCGCGCATTCGCACGACTGCTTGTGCGCAGGCGCAAACAGCAGCGCGCGCTTGTGTGGGCCCACGCACATGCGCAAATGGCGGCGCGGCGCTTGTGCGGGCATGCCGGAGCGCACGCGCAGGCGCAAGCGGGCAGCGCGGGGGTGAGTGCACGCGGGGGGCGGTGGGAGGTCTCTCTTGCCGGCCCGGTCTGACCCAGGCCAGGGACCGGCACCGGGCCAGGGACCGGGGGTTGGGGATCGCTGTGTTAGCAGACATTCTACTACCTGAAAGCTGTCTTGACTGAGCAGCAAGTGCAAGAACATCCGCATAAATAAAACTTTTGGTGCTTTGAGGAACTGGTTGACCGTTGGTGTAGATGTTGTAAAATGCAGGACCTGGTACAAAATAGCAGTGAAACAGGACAGAAAACAGTGCAGGCTTGAGCACCATTGGAAGAAAATGTGAGGCGAATCCAAACAAATACACTACACACTTTCGAATCTAATTGGAGACCTACTTGTTGGTGGTGGTGGTGGTGGCAACAGAGAAATCTTACTGTCCTTCCCCTCTCCCATCAAATTAGCACAGAATAACCTGGCAATGCTTTTCCTGAATTTTGTGAGACTTCCTTCACACATCACTGAAGAAAGAGAACCAATTTCAGTTTGCTTCATTCTTTGTAGATAAAGTCCTTCAGATGCGCTTTTATTTGGACATCAACACTACTGCAGGCTAAGTGGGTGTAACATGGGCAACAGCGTGTCTTCTTCAATGGGTTTCTACTATAGACACACAGATCTGCGTTTTTGAACTATAACTTCTTCAGGCCTAAGGAATTCTGGGAGTTGTATTTAAAATAACACAGCTCTGCATACCTCTAGTTTTTACATTGTTCAGCTTGTAGAGCTCAGGAGGGTAAATAGGGTGTGTGGACAGATGTTGGATAACACTTACCTGTTCTACTCCCACCCTTTCTGGATGATTAAACCCCACCCAAGCTGGGATTAGGCATGTGGTTAAATGATTAAATACCTCCTTGTGGGTGGGCCACACTTTCTCTTGCTTAAAAGGCAGTAGCAAGACTTTTATTAAATAAATTTTCATTTAACCTAACAGATCTGGGAAGCTATAGGGCAGTCTCAAATATGGCCAGAGTGATCAAATGGATGATGCCCCGCCCTTTGGAATTCCAGATACATTTGGGCAATACTGACTATCTGGACCAACTTCAGCTGGCCTTTCTACCAAGATATCATGTTGAAACTCCTTTGATCATCATGGTGGATGGCCTGTGCCAGAAACTGGATAGGGGAGTAAAGGCTTATTTGATCCCCTGGGCATCACAGAAGCTTTCAGCACCATCAACCATGGTGTCTTTCTGAATGGCCCAGCAGAAGTGAGCCATGAGAGCACTGTTTTGCAGTGTGTTTCTGGTCTGTGTCAGGTAAAATCCATCAGACTGAGTTGGAGGACCACTGTTGAGTAGCAGGGCCTCAGATGTTTTAAGTCCCTTACCCTCCCCATGCTATTAAACAGGGATTTCCATCAGATTTGGACAACTTCTCATGTCTGAGTTGAATTTGTTGAGTACAATCCCTGGTACACTCCAGGGAGAAACAAGCTTCCTTCTGAATCCATATCACTTTGGCCTGCTTTGTTCAGCTTCGCGCCTGCTTTCCATTCTTCATGACCCTAGTTGTTGCAATTTGGTTTATGGGGGTTTGTTTCATACACATTTTTTTTCTGCTTGATTTATCTAAAGGTTTATTTGTAATGTGTCCACTGTCTCTACAAGCAGAAGCTTCACATTTTGTGAGGAAATCTAAGTTACTAGCAGTTTAAACCGAGGCTAATCTTTTATTTTAAACTGATAATGGGATAGCAATCAGAAAAATAATACTGAAGATGTGCTGAAGTATGGATATGTTTCAGTAGGCTCACCTACCTGTCATTGCACACTTTCAAACCCATATGTCTGCCGGGAGAGGAGGTGAATAGAAGTGTGGAACTAAGGAAATCTATGCCTGTGAAGACTGTGATACGACTTTGCTTTCTAGAAACAAAATGTAAGGTTTTTTGGAAGGTGAAATAGGGGGAAATTGAGGAGGAAAATGATTTGATGACAATGCCATTTTTGTTCAATCCTTTAAAAAGTGTGACCTCTTCCTTCCCATACTGCTTCCACAATAGGTGTTTGCTATAAACACCTATTTTATTATTATTGCTCGAGACTTGGCTTCATAGAATTAGCTCACTGAGTAACAGAAGCAGTATGGGAGTAACAGAAGCAGTATGGGAAGGGAAGAGACAGCAGTCAGGTCCTAGCTAAAGATGATTCCCATCTATCGCTGTCAACCCCATCAGGTTTTTCAGACAGCTGTTTTGAAGAAGAGAGCTACTGTATCAGGCAAGAGCTAGCAGTCTGGTTTGGAGGAACTTTCCACGAGAAGAACTCATTCATGTTATTGTTAATTACTTGCTCTGAGCTTCCTTGGAGACTTGTATGGCAGAACAGTGAGACAAAAGATGTTTTAAATAAACAAACAATGGCTGGGAAAGTTACCATCCACAGGGCAGAAGGAAAACAAGACCCTCACCTATCACCTGCCATCCATGTGTGCACTTGAGAGTAATCCACTAGAATTAAGGTGCATAGTTGTGTGGGAAAGACTAACAATACTTAAAAATGAAGTGTTTATCCTGCAATTTTCCCTTGCGAAGCACAAGCATTTTAAAAAAAAACCATCTAGACAACCTTGTCTGCTGCTTGTCATTATCCTGTGTTTTCCCCACCACTTGTTCCATTTCTTATCCTTTCACCAAAATTTTTGATTAATGAGGAAAAGACCAAATAATGGCATGGTATCTTTTGACTGGTAGTGTTAATCTATCTAGAAACACTCTAAGACCAAAGTGATTTCAGTTTGATTTTAGTCTGTTAAATGTCCCTCAAGGTAGACCTGGGTTAAACATTTCTCCTCAGATCTATCCCATGATCTATCTTTGCACAAATGATGCCCTGATGCGTTCTAAAATAAGAGTATGCCACTGGAAAAGGAGGCTTTGTTAATCTCTGTTTCAGTAGCAAACAACAGCAATGGAAATAGCTTTTGTCACTTTTAGAATACTAGCATGTTTCGTTTATCATGAACCATATGAAAACAAAATTTAAAATAAAATTAAAATTAAAAATAAGAAGATTGTTAGTCTGAAGGTAACACATGATACTTTTTTTGTCTCTGATATTACCCAGTTTCCAAGCCATGAGACATATCTCGCCTTCCTGAGCACGGAGAAATTAACATTTTATTAATGGAAACAAATGAAAATTGCCAAACTGATGTCTGCAGTTTCTAAGGAAAGACACATCCATGTACAGCTAATATACAGCCAATATAAAAGGTCTGTTTGATAATATTCTGTTTTTTAAGGCTGGAAGCCTTCTCAAATTTCACCAGTAATAAAAATAATGGTGGCACTTTAAAAAGAAAATTATGAAGCCTTAAAGGATGCTCTATCACTGTTTCTAAAATTATGGCAAAACCAATCCGTGTCAAAATATTGGCTTTTCAAAATGTGATATTCAATGCTACGCCTAGCAACCTTGGCTCCCTGGTCTACAGCCTTCAATTCCTTTTGTTTTCCCGCTTCTTTCCTGCCAACACAGTATAACCAATCTTCCTTTTTCTCCTTCAACTCTGTTTGGATCGCAAATGGTTTCCTGAGGGTCCTGCTTTCTAAGAAACCCTTAATTTCGTGACATTTCCTTTAGCTATCCCACCTCTTCCTGACTAGTGTTCTCAACAGGTCTCTCTTCCTCTTCCTACAGTCTGCAACACCTAAACTGCTTCAGCAGCATTTCCCTGACATGCCCGCTTTGCCTCAGTTCCCTGCCTTCCCCCCCCCCTTTACTCCAAGCCATGACAGCAGGGCTAACCTGAGACGTTCTGCTGTCTGAGACAACGGACAAGAGGATCGTGTCCAGTTCAATGCTGGCTATTGAAGGCAACAGGCTAGTTGAACAGGGCAAGGTGGGACATACAAATCTCTCCTCCAACAAAAGAAAAAACCCTTTGCATCCGGAATTGGCAAGCTGGGGTGGGCAACCACTTGGGAAAGCCCAACACCAATTCCTGACCCACTGCTGCCAAGAAGGACCAGCAACAGCCACCCCATCCAGCAACAGCGAGGGGGCCCACTTAGGGTTGCCAGATGCATGGGTACCAAAAGGAGGACATAGAAAGACAAAAAAGAGGACAGAGGAGGACGTATTGAATGTTTCATTTGAATGGTTCCGGATTAAACCCGCAATCAATACAATTTTATTACAATAGCTGCCAATAAATGTCTCTTAGTAAACCGAACAAGAAACAGTCATGTTAAAAAATAAAAATAAATTCAATGGAGGCTTTTTTTCAAAATACCAAAAAACATTATTTAAACAGCCAATTGTACCCGAACCAACCCCAGCCCGGCTGCAGGATCCCCCAGCCGCTCGCACTCTGCACAGGCTCAGAGGCAACCTTGCTAATCTGGACGCCCAAACAAGGCTCTGGTGCAGGCAGGGGGAAAGCGGCACCAGGCAAAGCCGAATGAGGCAGCCTCCTCTCCCCTGAGAGTCATAAGTTCAAGGCTGGGGAGTGTGGACACACAGACCGGGCACTCGCCTTCCCATCGATGTGATCGGGTGCTTCTTGCTCCTGCCTGGCTTGGTGGGCGGTGCTCCGCTCGCGCTGCCTTTCTGGGCTCCACGTGGGTTGGGTGGGCATGGCGGATCGCCGAGCAGCCGCAGCGGCGGCGGGAGGGGGAAGGGCTGCGCTCTGGCGCCGGCGGCAGGTAACGGGGGGTGGGCGGGTGGGTCGGGGAAAGACAGGGGGAGGGGGGTCCTTCCACCTCTCCCCCTCCCATCCAAAATTTTAACAAAATATACAAAAGCCTGACATTTTAAAGGTTTTTATCTTTAACTGCCGGACGGAGGACATTAGGCTAAAAAGGAGGACATGTCCTCCTTTTGCCTGACGTCTGGCAACCCTAGGCCCACTGAAAGGCATCTTATTGCTGTAACTCTTACATGCCACCAAGTCAACTCTCACTTATGTGAATGAGAGATCTCCACAATGTCCTGTCCTCAACAGCATTAATCAGCTCTTGTAAACTCAAGCCTGTGATTTCCCTGATGGAGTTTCAAATCAAATGCAAGTTTATTTGTGTGGCCTTAGCCATTACAAACACACATTACAAATAAATTAAAACAGAAACATTAATCATCTAAATACAAATCAAAACTAATATTAAAAGTAAGTTAGATCCAGTTAATGGATCAGGTCCTTATCACTACAGTATTTCCTTCCTAAAATTGATGCTCTGAAGGCGAAGCAGGCTAGTTTTTCTGTTATACGTTGTACTCTATCCCCCAGCAAAAAATATATCAGATAAGCACCTGATCTGTTAGTTACGAGGCCTATCTCTCTGAACAAGTTTGCTCTTAGGTCTTTGTATATGGGGCAATTAATTAAGTAGTGAATTCGATCTTCTGCTTCCATGGTGCCACATGGGGAAGTTCTCTCTTCCCAGCGAATCTGATGGTATAGTCCTTCAGCCACTGCCGAGACCATAAACATCTTAAAGCTGTTAGGGCATTTCTCCATTTGGAGTTTGTTATGTTGCTAAGATATTGCAGGTATGGTGTTTGGATGGGTAGCTTTGCGTACCAAGGGGCAGTTTTTGATGAGCAGATGGAAATATGGTCAGCTTTCAGGTCTTGTTTTAAGATATGGGTCTTCAAATAGTGTGCTGCCTCCTCAAAATTTAAAGAGTTCAAGAGATCCCCTGAAAGACCATATGTGTTAATAATCTGGAGAATTTTTTGATTCCAGGATAGGGCTGTTCTGTGGCTAAAGTTCAACATCCCTCTAAAAGCTGTCAGCACTAATACTGAGCCAATTCCCTTTTTCAATTTCAGCCAGTACTTAATCACATGTATATATACTAGGGCCTTCATGGACCGGAGGCCAGCTTCCAACCGGGGAATGGAGGTCTTTGTTCCATTAGGGAGGCCTAGAATGGTCCGTAGATATTTGTTCTGAGGTGTTTCTAAATATGATTTCTGATCTGGACCCCATATTTCGGCACCATATCGAATTTGAGAGATGGCTTTAGCCTCAAAAACTTTTAGGGCAGGAGAGATCTGTCTGCCACCTCTGCCCCAGTAAAACCTTAGCAGGGAGTTGACTGTGTTAGTGGCAATTGTTTTGGTATTTTCATTATGAATTTTCCAGGAGCCAGACGAAGAAAAATTTAGGCCTAGATATTTGAAGGATTTAACTTGATCTATAGAATGTTCATCAATTTGCCAAGAATGTTTTTTAAAATCTATTAGAGAATACTAATATTTTAGTCTTTTGGTAATTAATTTTAAGCTTTTCTTGAGTTGCCAAATGATTAAAAGCTTTCAGTAGTCTCCATAACCCTTGTTGTGTTTGTGACAGAAAGATGGTATCATCAGCATACATGAGTATTGACAGTTTCTTAGCGCCCAGCATTGTTGTTTAGTCGTTAAGTTGTGTCCGACTCTTTGTGACCCCATGGACCAGAGCACACCAGGCCCTCCTGTCTTCCACTGCCTCCCGGAGTTGGGTCAAATTCATGTTGGTAACTTCCATGACACTGTCCAACCATCTCGTCCTCTGTCGTCCCCTTCTCCTCTTGCCTTCACACTTTCCCAACATCAGGGTCTTTTCCAGGGAGTCTTCTCTTCTCACGAGATGGCCAAAGTATTGGAGCCTCAGCTTCAGGATCTGTCCTTCCAGTGCGCACTCAGGGTTGATTTCCTTCAAAATGGATAGGTTTGTTCTCTTTGCAGTCCAGGGGACTCTCAAGAGTCTCCTCCAGCACCACAATTCAAAAGCATCAATTCTTCGGCGGTCAGCCTTCTTTATGGTCTTCTTTATAGGGGGCACATAATTGTTGTTGTTGCTTAAGTCAGTTAAGTCATCTTATTAGTGAGTTAACATAAAAATTAAACAGTTAATCCATCTCATATTTGGTTTTCCTCCTTTCCTGTTGCCTTCAACTTTTCCTAGCATTATTTTCCTTTTCCAGAGAATCTTTTCTTCTCATTATGTGCCCAAAGTATGACCACTTCAGTTTTTTAATTTTTCTCCTCCAGAGACAGTTCAGATTTGCTTTGCTTTCGGACCCACTTGTTCATCTTTCTGGCAGTCCAGGGTATCTCCAAAGCTCTCTTCCAGCAGCATATTTCCAACAAATCATTTTTTTTCCTGTCAGCCATCTTCATTGTACATAATAACTAGGGATAGAAGAGTGTGGATTATCTTGATCTCAGTCTCCAGTGGTGTCCAGTGACACATCCTTATACTTATATTTTCTATTTCCTTATACCTATATGTTCTAATTCCCTCATTGCTGCCTTTCCAAGTCTCAGTCTTCTTCTGGTTTGTTGGCTGCACTATCTATTCGTATTGATGGCTGAACCAAGGTATACAAAATCTTTAACCATTTCCATTTCTTCATTGTCAACATTAAACATCAAAATAATCCAAGTTTATGCACCAACCACCGATGCTGAAGAGGCTGAAATTGACCAGTTCTATGAAGACCTACAACACCTTCTAGAACCGACACCAAAGAAAGATGTTCTTCTCATTATAGGGGATTGGAATGCTAAAGTAGGGAGTCAAGAGATAAAAGGAACAACAGGTAAGTTTGGCCTTGGAGTTCAGAACGAAGCAGGGCAAAGGCTAATAGAGTTTTGTCAAGAGAACAAGCTGGTCATCACAAACTTTTCCAACAACACAAGAGGCGACTCTACACATGGACATCACCAAATGGGCAATACCGAAATCAGATTGATTATGTTCTCTGCAGCCAAAGATGGAGAAGCTCTATACAGTCAGCAAAAACAAGACCTGGAGCTGATTGTGGCTCTGATCATCAGCTTCTTATAGCAAAATTCAAGCTTAAACTGAAGAAAGTAGGAAAAACCACTGGGCTAGCCAGGTATAATCTAAACCAAATCCCTTATGAGTACACAGTGGAAGTGAAGAACATATTTAAGGAACTAGATTTGGTGGACAGAGTGCCTGAAGAACTATGGATGGAGGCTCGTAACATTGTACAGGAAACAGCAACAAAAACCATCCCAAAGAAAAGGAAATGCAAGAAAGCAAAGTGGCTGTCCACCGAGGCCTTACAAATAGCAGAGAAGAGAAGGGAAACAAAATGCAAGGGAGATAGGGAAAGTTACAGAATATTGAATGCGGACTTCCAAAGAATAGCAAGGAGAGACAAAAGGGCCTTCCTAAATGAACAGTGCAAAGATATAGAGGAAAATAATAGAAAGGGAAAAACCAGAGATCTGTTCAAGAAAATTGGAGATATTAAAGGAACATTTCGTGCAAAGATGGACATGATAAAGGACAAAAATGGTAGGGACCTTACAGAAGCAGAAGACATCAAGAAGAGGTGTCAAGAATACACAGAGGAATTAGACCAGAAAGATCTGGATGTCCCGGACAACCCAGATAGTGTGGTTGCTGACCTTGAGCCAGACATCCTGAAGAGCGAAGTCAAGTGGGCCTTAGAAAGCATGGCTAACAACAAGGCCAGTGGAGGTGATGTCATTCCAGTTGAACTATTTAAAATCTTAAAAGATGACGCTGTTAAGGTGATACACTCAATATGCCAGCAAGTTTGGAAAACTCAGCAGTGGCCAGAGGATTGGAAAAGATCAGTCTACATCCCAGTCCCAAAGAAGGGAAGTGCTAAAGAATGCTCCAACTACCGTACAATTGCACTCATTTCACACGCTAGCAAGGTTATGCTCAAAATCCTCCAGGGCAGGCTTCAGCAGTATGTGGACCGAGAACTCCCAGAAGTACAAGCTGGATTTCGAAGGGGCAGAGGAACTAGAGAACAAATTGCTAACATGCGCTGGATTATGGAGAAAGCCAGAGAGTTCCAGAAAAACATCTACTTCTGCTTCATTGACTACGCAAAAGCCTTTGACTGTGTGGACCACAGCGAACTATGGCAAGTTCTTAAAGAAATGGGAGTGCCTGACCACCTTATCCATCTCCTGAGAAATCTATATGTGGGACAGGAAGCAACAGTTAGAACTGGATATGGAACAACTGATTGGTTCAAAATTGGGAAAGGAGTACGACAAGGTTGTATATTGTCCCCCTGCTTATTTAACTTATATGCAGAATACATCATGCGAAAGGCTGGACTGGATGAATCCCAAGCCGGAATTAAGATTGCCGGAAGAAATATCAACAACCTCAGATATGCAGATGATACCACTCTGATGGCAGAAAGTGAGGAGGAATTAAAGAACCTCTTAATGAGAGTGAAAGAGGAGAGCGCAAAAAATGGTCTGAAGCTCAACATCAAAAAAACTAAGATCATGGCCACTGGCCCCATCACCTCCTGGCAAATAGAAGGGGAAGATATGGAGGCAGTGACAGAGTTTACCTTCCTGGGCTCCACGATCACTGCAGAGGGTTACAGCAGCCACGAAATTAAAAGATGCCTGCTTCTGGGGAGGAAAGCAATGACAAACCTAGACAGCATCTTAAAAAGCAGAGACATCACCTTGCCGACAAAGGTCCGCATAGTCAAAGCGATGGTTTTTCCAGTAGTGATGTATGGAAGTGAGAGCTGGACCATAAAGAAGGCTGACCGCCGAAGAATTGATGCTTTTGAATTGTGGTGCTGGAGGAGACTCTTGAGAGTCCCCTGGACTGCAAGGAGAACAAACCTATCCATTTTGAAGGAAATCAACCCTGAGTGCTCACTGGAAGGACAGATCCTGAAGCTGAGGCTCCAATACTTTGGCCATCTCATGAGAAGAGAAGACTCCCTGGAAAAGACCCTGATGTTGGGAAAGTGTGAAGGCAAGAGGAGAAGGGAACGACAGAGGACGAGATGGTTGGACAGTGTCATCGAAGCTACCAACATGAATTTGACCCAACTCCGGGAGGCAGTGGAAGACAGGAGGGCCTGGCGTGCTCTGGTCCATGGGGTCACGAAGAGTCGGACACGACTAAATGACTAAACAACAACAACAACAACATTAAAGTTCATATGTGCAATAGGATCTCGAGTACCTCTTCCTTTTTGTAATCCATCTTGAACATGAAGCATTTCTCACACTATATAAAGGTGAAATGGGAAATTTGTATGGGAAATTAAAGCAATGGTCCTATAGTTACTGCACGCCTTGGCATCTCCTTTCTTACAGATTGGAACGTATATTGAATATTTCCAATCTGTGGGCCATTGTGTTGTTTTCCGTATTTGTTTACATATTCTTGTTAAGATTTGACAAATTTAGTCTCTCTGAGCTGAAACAATTCTATTGATATTCCATCTACCCCTGGTGATCTATTTCTTCCCAGTGCTTTCAGAGCAGCTTTTACTTCACTTTTTAGAATTATAGATTTTTCATCAAAGGATTCTTCCTCAAAGGAATTTGTTGTCTTTTTATCTCTTCTGTATAGGTCTTCAGTATACTGTTTCCAGGCAGTGGAAGACAGGAGGGCCTGGCGTGCTCTGGTCCATGGGATCACGAAGAGTCGGACATGACTTAACGACTAAACAACAACAATACTGTTTCCACCTTTTCTTTATTTTCTCCTGGTCAGATAGAGTGCTTCCCTCTTGGTCTTTAAGCATCCCTAATCTAGGCTTAAATTTCCCTTTGATTTCTTTGATCTTCTGGAAGAGATCTCTTGTTTTTCCTCTTCCATTGTTTTCTTCTATCTCTATGTGACAGTCACTGAAAAGTGGCATTCAGGATTCTGACTCTACTTCTGCCAACTTTTACTTTTTCTTGTTGCCTGTCCTTTATAATTTTAAGTGTTACTTCAGTTATCCATCTAGGTCTTTCTTTCTTTCTTTCTTTCTTTCTTTCTTTCTTTCTTTCTTTCTTTCTTTCTTTCTTTCAATGATTTTTTGCATTCTTCCCTAATAATATCTCTGGGGTTCTTCCCTAATAGTATTTCCACAGTTCTTCTACTTCTCAGTCACTTGAGTTTAATAATGCAAATCTGTTCTTTACATGGACTTTAAATTCATCAGGAATGTTGTTTAAATTATATTTTGGCACTAAGATTCTTTTAGTGTTCTTTTTCAGCTTTACTGTAATGTTGGATAATAAGGATAATGCTCAACATTTACTGTAATGTTGGATAATAATAATAATGAGGAGCTATCTTCTGCTTAGAGCAGTGAAGTACTTAACACAATCCGCTCCTCACCTTGTTTTGGCAGATAGAATACAGCTTCTGCATCTCCTGCTTCCAATTACATGGTCTGTTTGATTTTTATATTGGTCATCTGGTGATGTCCACATTATCTGTTCAGTTGCTTGAAGCATGTATTTCTGATAAACAGATTCAGCTTCACAGATTGCTACAAGTCATTCTCTTGCCTAATTTCTGACCTATAGACCAAATCTTCCAACAACATTTGGTTTGGTTTGGTTCCCTACTTTTCCCTTCCAGTCACCTATTATTATAAGCATGTCTTGTATTGGTATCTGATCAATTTCCTCTTGGATGTTTTTGTAAAAGCTTCCAATTTGATCTTCTTCGGCCTCTGTAGTTGGAACGTAGATTGAATTATGCTTATGTTCATGTGTTCGCTCGCTGGCTGGCTAGCTGGCTGGTTGGTTGGGCAACTAAACCTTCTATGGCATTGTGTCTTAGCTAGTCAGTGTTTAGTACTTCATTGCACCAAACAGAAGATAGCTTGAACTGACATGAACATTGGCTGAGGATGTCTAAGCTGGGAATGTTTTGGCATGGTTTGCCCTGTCTCTTCCAATAAGGCATTTGTATACCTTTACATTTCCTCTTAAGCTCTAGTCTTAATAGGAGTCCCTTCCCCAACATCCAGATGGCATGTTTCTTATGTCACTTTGAGTTCTCTTCTGTGAGTTCCCACACACTTTCGTCCCTCACAAAATCCTTGCTTCATTTTGGGCCACTTCGCACTGCTTCCTTTCCCAATCCAAACTTTGTCTCTTTTTTGTCTTTCCTAATCCCTGCATCCAAAAGCAGGGGTGGTGGCTTTGCCCTATGACAGTTCCCCAGTCTTGAAAAAGAAAAAGATTTTTAAAAGGCAAGGGAAACTGAAGGAGGTGAAGGTGTCAGCAGGCAGAGGACGAGGTGGCACAACGGTGGCATCAACTGGGAGCATCTTTTAACAGATCCATGCTTTCTTGTGAGAAGACCTTTGTGAAATAAATGGTGCTCTGTTCAGACTGAATCATCTCGAGCACTACAAATTAGAATGAAATGAAGGGGGTTCATGTCTTCCCAGTCAAACCGGTTACCTCCTCTTTGGTTTCCATGGTTCTAACAATGGAGGAGGGGGGAATGCAGCCAGTGCATAAGAATCCAACCAGATTGGGTAGATCCAATGATCTTTCAGAAAAAAAGGTGAAACAAAGGAGGGCAGAATGAAGCAACACAAAAACCTGTCCAGTCATCAGTCTTTTAATTTCCTATGAATTGTTGAGTCATTTCACAACTGTAGATGATTGATAGATCGAGGAAAACTGGATCAGGAGAATATTGTCGGCCTCTTTCAGAAGAAAAAAATGAAATCACTGTCTGAAAATGTTATGGTACAATAGTTTTTCTCCTCATTCAACAACAACAATAGAAGATACATATGCTTTGCAGGCATGGAGTTCATTCCCATTTATATTTCCCTGTACTTTGGAAAGCTGACAAAATGCAAAGATAAAAGCATTTGCATCGTTCAAAAGATTGAAATGCAAACATTTAAATAATATCTAAAAGAAAGTAATGCTGCTGTTGCTGCTTCATTAAAACAATAACAGGAAAACCTTGAACAGACAATTACTAGGAAGGATGGTTTCCTTCTTATGATTTATTGAAAACAAACCAAACTGCCAACAGAACTGAAGCCGCACTGTTTTCGCCTGGCTGCTTTCTATTGGACCACTGAAGATGTGCAAGAAATAGAGGTCGTAATAATGAATAATTGGCCTTATTGACACTGCCTTGGGAAGGAGCAGCAACCATTTAATTAAGCCAAAGTTCAGGAACTGGATGATCACACCAGTAAACAGGAAATACCTAACCAAGGAAGAAGATGAGGAAGCTAAGAAGCCAAAACTCATTTAAACTGGGTTGAAAAGGAAACTGCTTGTTAGACAGCCAGCTGCAGTGAGAAATGGCTGAATTTGCTGAATGGGCCTTCATATGAAATAAACTTGCAGTGAAATTCTATGGTTCCAGGACACTGTCACAGAGGCTATAGAGTAGACTAGAAGTCCCACTCCAAGTCTTGAAATACAGCTTTGGTCTCAGAAGAAGAAGACATTCAATGGGGACACGGAAGAAGGCATTCTCGATTGTGGCTCCCAGACTTTGGAACTCCCTCCCACAGGAGGCCAGGCTGGCCCCATTTTTGCTGTCCTTCTGCAAGCAGGCAAATAACCTTTCTCTTCAAGCAAGCTTTCCCTCTGTGACTCGCTGCCTGAATGGGGAGTTTTAAATGGACTGTTGTACCTCACTGCTTTGAATGTGTGTTTTTTTGGGGGGGGGGGGTTACTGTTTTTTAGAGTGGTATTTGTTTGATCCTTTTTAGTATTTTTATACTTCACATATCATCCCTCAAATACATTATTTTTTGTATTTTTATACTTCACATTTCACATTACTTAGCTTTTATTTCTTTTTCCTTTTTCCCTATCTTGGACTCTTGTAGTAAAATTGGGCTTCATTTTTTAAAGCATTTATGTTTTCATTTATTATATTTGTATCTTGGGGTTTTGTATTTTGTGTAAACCGCCCAGAGTAGACATGTTCTAGATGGGCGGTATATAAGTAAAATAAAATTAAAATATATATAAATACTTACTGTTTTTAGCTTTTTTGGAGGAGAAGAGGAGGTCAAGGGCATGGCACTGACAGAGCAGGGGAAGGTTCTGAATCAGCAAAAACTAAAATTATCCCAACCCGAGTATACTTAACAGATGCATTAGAAGAACTTGGCACATATTTATGATAGAAGCCAATTTAAGCCTACACTGCTAAATCTCAAATATGTGCCTTTTATCTTCAAATAAGCAAGCATCTTGGAAACTTTGGGTTACCTGGAAGGTCATCTGAATAGATCATAGTTTGCCCCCTAATACCTAGCTGTTACTTTCGATCATATATGGATCTATATAAAGCACTGCCAAAATACAAAGCAAAAAGTCTGTTCAAGGGACAATATTCTTCAAAAGCGATCAGGGACCATTTGGGGCATTCAGCAACAAACACTAATACTATACTATTTGCTATATGCTATTCCGTAGTTGAATAAGTCAGCCCAGTGTGGCGTACTTCAGCCCATGCAAAACTGGTAAACACAGCACTTTTTGTCCAAAAACCTGTTGTAATAATTTGCATTAGAGTAGGCCCACTAGATCAGTGGTGATTTGGTGATTCAAATGAGCCTATTCTAACTCTGAGTTACTATGCTAAAGTAAGTCAAAGTTAGAGTAGGCCCATTTGAATCAATCAAACATATGGGGAGTTCACTCATCAAATCCCCATTGATTCAGTAAGCCTACTCTATTGTGATTTACTGTGCTAAGCAACAGGATTTGGGCCTGTCACGTTCTCGCATGGCCCTTGGTTGTTTCACCAAGCAAAGGCTCACGCTACGTGTCATTCAGCTGCCACCAGTTGATTACATCAACTTTGTTCACTATTAATGACAGAGGTCCAGGCAACGTATCATTTAAGAACCAAGTAGAAATTGTTTATTGTTACAAGTGATAAAAGTCCAGTCAATGTTGTTAACTCTCAACTAAACAACCTTCTTTCTCCACTCTCAACCGCCTAATCTCTCTCTCCCTCTCTCTCCTTTTCTCTCAGACTTTGCTCTGAGAATGAAGGTCTTGCTTTAAAATGGCTTTCCTTAGCTTCAGTATGATTGAGGTAATCCTTAATGGATTGGGATGCTCTCTTACTGACATCCCAAACTTTTCTATCAATTTTTACCTCAGAGAATCGAGGATCTTTGATCCCACTAATAAAATCAGCATATTCAGATGCCTGTTGCACATTTTTAGGATCCTTGTCCTTGACAAGATAATGCAACTCCCCTGGTAAAATTGAATAAAATTGTTCTAATCCAAACACATTTTTCATTTGGTCTAAGGAGGTGACCAGTTCCTGATCTAGACACTTATTAAGATACTGAGTTAAACGTGCCCCTAGTTGAGCAAAAGACTCCTCAGGTTTCTTTGAAATTGATCGAAATTTTCTCCTGAGATGCTCTGAATTAATCCCAACTCGGGAATACACCATCTTTCGGTAAACCTCAAAATCTCTAGCTTGTTCAAGAGGCATCTGTGAATAGATCTCAGATAAAACTCCCCCTATCTGTGACCTTAAAATTATCACCCTCTCATCATTTTTAACCCCAAAGTCCCAACAAGCTCTCTCAAAGTAAATCAGGAAAGATTCAGGACAATCTCCTTTCCGATATTGGGGAAATTTATTTAGATCGATATTTGAGGGATTTCACTGGAATTATTATTATTATTATTATGGGCAGCTATTTCCAATTTCTTCATCTCAATCTGGAACTGCATTTCTCTTTGCCTGTTTTCTTACTCAAATTCCCTTTTCCTGTTTTCTGGCTCAAATTCCCTTTTCCTTTCACGTTCTCTGATTTTTTCTTTTTCCAATTCTAATTGGTTTTTCATAGCTAACTCCAGTTTGAATTCATGTTCTAGCTTCCATTTTTCAAAATCTTGTGAGCTTTGGATATTTTCACCTTCTGAGGCATTTATTACTGGTCCCTCAGTTTCTTCTTCACTTTGAATTTGAGGGTTCCCATTTCCCTCAGCATCTTGGAGCTCAACGTGTGCCTCCATAACCAATTTTTAACTTCGTTTGGGCGGCATAAACAATACAATTTCTTATTAAATTGGACTGGTTATTTGTCCTCACAAGAGCCAAAAGGACCTCTTCTTGGGATTCCCCAGACCTGGGTTCAGAAGCCCCGAAACTAAGTCTTCCACAAGACTCTAATGGGTAACCACTTCTTACGCCACAGATCCTAACCCCTTTTCCCTCCAGACTCAAGAAAATTCAATTTCACACTGCATTGTTTCAGATCCAACCGCTATGCCACCAATTCGTCATGTTGTCGCGTGGCCCTTGGTTGTTTCACTAAGCAAAGGCTCACGCTACGTGTTGTTCAGCTACCACCAGTTGATTACATCAACTTTGTTCACTATTAATGATAGAGGTCCAGGCAACGTATCATTTAAGAACCAAGCAGAAATTGTTTATTGTTACAAGTGATAAAAATCCGGTCAATGTCGTTAACTCTCAACTAAACAACCTTCTTTCTCCACTCTCAACCACCTACCCTCTCTCTCCCACTCTCTCCTTTTCTTTTCCCCCACTTAACTCCACCGACTCCTATTGGTACATGCAAATTTCAACCTAAATATTCATTAGGAGGGTGAACGCTACAGGGCCAATGAAACCTGTAGAACCATTCCTGGATGCCTGAAGCATATCCTATTAATAGAATCCATGATCAAGCAGGCATTATGCCCAGTGACATACGATGGAGGTAGCAGCTAAATGACTTGAAATATCTAAATCAAATGTGTATCCATCCTGCCCCTCCCAGATTAAAAACAATGGAAAGCTTTGTCAGAATATCTGTGAATCTTGAATGCCAAGATTATGATGTGGGAAGAAGGAACTAGCCTCAGCCTATGCTGATCATTTTCTCTCTGTTCCCCCTTCCAATGGTCAGCTTTGCAAGGGTTTTATGGGGCCTGGGACAGGCATAGTGTTGGGGGCTGTGCTGCTGCAGGGACTTTACAAAGTTGGGGGCCATATGTGAGAATCATTGTATATATATGGAGTACATGTGAGACATCTCACCTACAGCTCTTCCTTGCCCTTGGATCAAGCAGAATAATAGGTGCGCTTTATTTGTTTGTTTATTAATTACACAGAAGAATAGCAGTTAGTTTTGTGCTTCTGAGTGTCTCCTCCAAATTCCAAAGCCTTTTCAACAGAGCTTCTTTCCACTACCGGGCTAATCTCAAAGATTTTCAGGTTGTGGCCTGCTGCAAAATTTACCTACTACACTTCTCCCTTGAATTGAATGGATCTGAGCAACATAGTTTTACTTATACACGTTTTTTTACCAACCAACCAACCAACCAACCAACCAACCAACCAACCAACCAACCCTGTGCTGCTCTTCGTCTCCAGGAAGTGGCCTGAGAAAGGTAGGTTTCAGGCTTACCTAGGGCCCTGTTGTTGGCAGTGTGGTGGCTCCTGGTCTGATCACAGTGGCCTGGCTGACCCCCTTTTCTGTCATTGCAGCTTCACATGGTATGGCATGCCGGGAGGCTGATGCAGTTCAGGGGAGGTGTGTGTGTGTGTGTGTGTGTGTGTGTGTGTGTGTGTGTGTGTGTGTGTGTGAGAGAGAGAGAGAGAGAGAGAGAGAGAGAGAGAGAGAGAGAGAAAGAGAGAGAGAATCAATTGTTTTTGCTTTGTAGTTATGTTTTGGGGCGCATAAGAGTTATACACAGATTTTGAACTACACAGGCATCTGGCACCCCTAACGTCGGTGTTACTGAAGGGAGAAGTATAATTATAATGAACTCCTTGCTTGGCTTTTTCTCACACAATTCCCGTATCTTTATATGTAGTAACTGCCACATAAAATTACTCTCCAAAGGTGCCTTGTCCAGAAATCTTAGGTACGCGCTCAAACTATTTTCACTTACTCCCCACTGGAGCTATTTTCCTGGCACATCTGGAGTGTTCTTTTTTCTGTGACAAAAAACGTTACTTGCACTGCCACAGGATTCCTCCTTCAAGTCTTCCCAGTTATTTTTCCTCCTTATCACCAACTCTGTAACTACGGCTGCTGGCCTGGGGCTGCCGTACACCTGTCTCATCAATCGTACCTCTGTTGCTTACCAGCACAAAGAAAGATTTGACCTGACCATGACTGGTTTAGAATCATTTACAGCTGGTTTGGAAATCTAGCTAAATAGTGTAAAAAGTAGAGCCTTCCCTCACTGCTGGCCTCCTAAGGATACAGTTTTACAATGATTGTAAGTACATGCAATCTGCTGCTCACCTGAGTGAATGTACACCAATGTTTTAAACTCTCACTTAAGCCTCAAATTCACTTTTGTTCTGCTTCACACAAAGTATCTATTTACTTCACTGTGGCAGGGGAGATGCCCCATTACATCATAATTACATATTGTGTCTCACCATACACCAACACCCTTTCCCTTTTTGCTTTTGTGTCATCTCTTCAGATCTTAAGTGTGCAGCCAGGGACTGTCTTAATTTTGAATCTGTGTAGAAATTATCACTGTGACCATCTCTGTAACCTTCTTAGTGATACTTAAATTTCCTTTCCCCTTGATTTGATAGTTCTTTCTTTGATTCTGTTCTGTTTTGTTTTTGTTTCAATCCACAACAGCAGGTAGTACATGTTAGATGCTTAACAACATCCGGCAGAATTCTTGGCCTATTAGCATTTTCCATCGTGCATAATGGCATCTCTCATCTGTAGCCTTGACTCCTCCACTGTTTATCTTTGATGATAAACAATCACCACGTGTGTAACAAGATCATCATCATCATCTCAGAACCGCAGAGCTGGAAGGGACCCTGTTATGTATACTTTTCTATTTATTTTTATCCTTTTTAAGAAGTTTATAAACTGCCTTGAACACTCTCTTTCAGTGGAAAGATGAGGTATAAATGTTGTTGTTGTTGTTGAGTTCAGTTCTGTGGCATCCTTGGCCCATCAAATTTTTTCACTGTAGCTATCCTGGAATGTTAACTATCGTTTTAGACTGATTTGCAGTGTTTATCAGAATAAACCTGGCTGTAAATTTTACTTTGTGTCAATTATGCTGCTGAAAACAACAGAAGGCTACTAGATTGGTTATAGACATGAGAGATTCCCCTTTCTAAGAGCTCAATACACACCACATGCAAAATATTTAAGTTTTCGCTGCAAGTTTAAATCCAGCCCAATATCTCTCGTTTTGTTGTTTTTGTTTTAGCATGCGGATGGGCACAAAATGTGCAACTGGGGGAAAATGTGTTCGATTGGCGCCTTATGACTGGAGCCATCCTGTTCCTTTCGAATTTCTTTGTCTTTCTTCTTCTTTCTCCTCCGGTTTAAAAACAGACCGGGGGGGGCTGATTTTGGAGGAGTAAACTGAAATTGGATCAATAGTGGGAGAGTTTGAACATTAACCCCACCCCACCCAATAAATCAGCTCCTAGCGTTTCCTCCTTTTTCCCAGGCAGGGTTTCAGACAGGTGTTGAATCCCATACTTAGAAAGGGCTTAAGGGAGACAGTTTGGATCAGAAGAGGGAGAGAGGGAAAGGGTTAAGCACTTCCTGCCAGCACTTCCCCTTTCAGGTGCCCCATCACAAAGTGCTCCCTGCCCCACAGGCAGAAAGCGAGGGTTGTTTCTTCTATGGGCAAAGCACGCTCTCGAGCTGACCATGCAGCGAAAGCAACATTTTCCTTCACTTCTGCTGCTTACACTGCTGACTCATTTTCAGAGCAGCCCTCTGACACAATGGGAAAACACCTAGAACTCCTATTGAGTCAGACCTTACCAGCTTGTTTTCCTTATTTGCCACATAGACATTCAAGTCAGTAAGTTGCTTAGGGTTAATTTTTCAACCTGTTGGAGCCCAGAAAGGAAGAACCTGGCTAAAATTAGAAAACGAAAGTGAACATCCCCATCTCCTGCTACACATCAGGTGGCAGGGCTGGAGATTTTGCCATAGGAGGTAATGAATAAGATGGCTCCTCCTTCCTATTCCATGCACACAATCTGACCGGATTGGTAGTTGCATCTTAACATCTACATGACAATATCTCATGAGAGTAAGGCAGCAAGCTAGCTTTAGGGGGTACAGTGGACCCTCGACTTACAGACGGCTCGACCTGCAGACTTTTCGAGTTACAGACTTCTCTGGCCGCAAAATTTAGGTTCGACTTGCGGCTGGAGAATCGACCTACAGACCGGAAAATCAAACAAAATGGACCAAAAACGGCCGGTTACGGATTAATCGGTTTTCAATGCATTGTAGGTCAATGGAGCTTCAACCTACAGACTTTTCGACCTACAGCCACCGTTCCAATACGGATTAATTCCGTAAGTCGAGGGTCCACTGTACATGACCAGCTGTGTGGTACAAAGCTCTCTCTCCCAACACCTTGGAGCTTTCCAACACCTTGATGCTTTCCAGCACAGAGCATGAGGTGATGAACTTACTCTGCTTGATGGCAATGCCAGCCTTGTGGAATCAGGATGGGAACAAAGAAACAATGGTGCCCGTGGGCACTTGCTTTTTGAACACTACTCTGGGTTTCTCTCCTGTCCAGCCTGGCATTAATCTAGCACCCTCCATCATTCTAGGTGCTGGGATAATAGCACAGTGGCTTTTCAGGCTCACCACTGGTTTGCAGTCTACAAAACCAATTCAAGTAGCTGATCTTAAACTGTTTTATTCCCAGTAATGGAACAAAATGGATCTATAAGTTGCCTAACAGAAGGCTCAACATATGGCTATCCATAGTGGCAGTGGCAGAATGTCCACTGTTAGAGCCTATTTCTTATTTGAAGTCTGAAAGTGGACGCTTGTAACTCAGGTCTAATAAACAATTTGCGTTTGAGAGAAATAATCTGCCCTCCAACTGCTTGGTTACACCACTCAGTGTGGCCTCTTTTGGTTTACAGCAGCCTCCATAATTGCTTTTCAGTTTTATTAATATAAACGTGACCACATTTTCCTTTACACCCACTCCCTATCTAACCATGATTGATTGATTCATTATATTTCTGCACCACCCAATAATGCAGGTTCGTTAGATTGTCCACAAAAAACACAGTTTAGGGCTTTAGATCTTGTGCACAAGATCCAAAAAGCACTAAAATAGTTTTTAAAAAGACATTAGAAAGCAGACTATATAACATACAAAGACATACATATCTCATAACTGTATTCTGTTTAACCACAGAACAACTTTCTGCAGCATGGTGCCCTGCATACATGAAAGACAGTAACTCCCATCATTTACACCCAGCACGAATTGAGAGTTGTATTCCCGTACACTCTAGAAGGGTGCCAGGTTGGAGAAGGTCGTGCCACAGAAAGGTCTGAATGATTATGTATATACTTCAAAAGGTTAGTAGCCTTTGATCTTTCCTGTCAGTGTGCTTTGTGAAAACTGAAGATATTTATGAACTTTATTTATGGTTTCGTTGTTTGTCTCTCTGTTTGTTTATTGAGACATTTGTATCTCAACCTATATTTGAAGATCTCCGTGCTGGGTACAGACATTAAAACAAACTTCAGGCTATTCATTTATTTTATTCTTACCCTACCTCTCCTAAAATGAACTCACCATGGCTCACGAGATTAAAAACTGGGTAAACACAAAACCACAAAAGCCAGAACCCAAGTGAATATTTATATCTGCCTAAGCGTCCTGGAAGAACTGTTACATAACTGCTATTTAACAAGTTCCTGATCAGAGAGAGTCACATGCTGAGTCACGCAAGTGGTCATGTGACACAACAATTAAAAGTAATGTTAAAGCACTTGATGTGAAAAAATACCAGCTAAACAAAATCAAATACACAATCCAATAATTAAAACAAAAACAAACTGTGATCACAAAGTCTCTGAAGTTTGGGTTAAACAACCAGTTTTAATATGGCACTGAAATACAGCCAATGGTGATGCCAGACAGGCATTCAGCTGTGGTGCTATGATGTAGAACATAGACTCAAAGAATTACAGAATCATGAAGTTGGAAGGGGCCAATAAGGCCATCAAGTCCAACCTCCTGCTCAATACAGGAATACAAAGCAAAGCATACTCTCCTGCCAGGACCAGTCCTAGCAGGGGCCAAACCAAGGCAGTCACCTCAGGCAGTGAAATAGCAGGGGTGACAAGGCCACCACAACACAGCTTCTACTGTTCCCCTACATGCCACCCAAAGAAACCCTGGACTTGCTCCCCCATATTCCACACTGTTCTGTTCAGCTCCAAAGATTGTCTGGCTTCCTCAGTATGACTGGATTGCAAGGAGTCTTGCAGGTAATATTTTTGATCACTCCCTTACTGTGGGGGCCCTTCACAGTCAGATCTTTTTGAAGAAGGTAGCAGGAATCTAGGGACTGAACACGCAGCACAGGAGCAAGACCACAACTTCTTTAGTGGCACATGGGGATCACCACCAATACTGCACATGAGAGGAGCATGACACACAGCACAGAGTTAATAAAGGCGCTAATAAATTAGCAACCTACCTGTTTAACGACCACTTGGATTTACAACCCTTTATGACCCTCGTAAACCCATGCTTGCGTCTTCGCCATGCCCCTTCTCAACGGCACGTGATTTATTACTCCTTAATACAATATTATTGCTCCTCTCTTATCAACCAGTTCGCTTAACGACCTAGTCGTAAGAACAAAACGCGGCCAATAAGTGAGGAGCGCCTGTATAAAGAGGTTTACAAAGGTATAATGGTGTTAATAAAGGTATAACAGTGTTGTTTCTCAGGCTAAAATAGTCCCTGATCAATATATTAGGAGAAATAGATAAATAACAATCATTCTGTTGATTGTCAGCATTATCATCCAGAACAAGTTGGGTAACTTTAAGAGGGATTAGGAAAATGCAGGGAGAGTAAAGCTGTCACTGGATACTAGTCATGGGTGTGTGTGCAAATTCACCAATTGAATTTTTCTCCAAATGACAATTTTTTCACCGTATTTTATTGATCTATTGGCACTTTTAGGTTGTATGATCTTAACTATTGATAATTCAAAGGGATAAGGTACTTCTTCTGTATATACACACATATGCGCTACTCAGCCTCAGTTTTACTGTGTAAAGGAACAAACACCTGGACAAATTAGAGCCAGCCCATCACAAAGTGAATCATCAGTGTAATTGCCAAATCCAATTTGCAAAAATTGAAAAGCAAGTGCAGTTTGTAGAAAATGTGACCTATAATGCTACTCGCAGTCACAATAGCCTAGAGCAGGGGTCCCCAACCCCTGGTCTGCGGCCCGGTGCCGGTCTGTGGGCTTTCCAGGACTGGGCCATGGAGACGGATCTCGGGGGCCCCATGCATGCACGGCGGGCGTGTCGCGCTCACGGGGGGGTAACACCCCCCCCCGAGCGCAACACCCCCCTGCGAGCGTGACACACACCCCGAGCACGGGGGTGCCCACGCCCCCCCCCCCCACGGAGGCCACACCCCCCCCCCACCGGTCCACAGTTCCAAAAAGGTTGGGGACCGCTGGCCTAGAGAACACAACCAGAAAATGCTATCACACTCATTTCCCAGAAGCATCTGGTTGAGCACTGTGGAAGCAAAATTCTGCACTAGACAGACCTTTGATTTCATCAAGCAGAGCTCTTCTTCTGATACAAAGATTTTGATGCCACATGTAAAGGCTGGTCATATTTCAATGCATATTACAACGTCCAGAGTACTGGGTTTGTGTGCATGGAACGTGATTTCTAAAGCAACCTGTAACAACTAGCTCAAATAAGTTTCTAAAACAGCACCACCCTTCTGTTTTTGTTTACGTTGTTTATTATGTGCAAAGAAGGTAAATTAAACAAAATTGGGGGAGGGGTCATGGACTAATCACGTTTAGGAAAGGTTAAAAGAGTTGATGATGGGCAAGAGATTTGGTCTAAACCTTAGGACCAATCTCCTAGGGAAGGGAAGGAAGGAGAATGATATCTCAGATCTTTTATTACCAGATGGACTTTTTTTCATACAATAAATGAATATAAAATACAATCAAGTTGTACTGACAGAAATACCACATCTTTTTTCCTTTTCACAAAATTATTTGCCAGGTTAAATAAAACTGGAAGAATAATTCATATAATTACTTTTATCTGACTTTAAAAAAAAACATTTCTAAAAGCACAAAAAATAAATTACACCACACACTCCACAACTTCCAATCTGCAAGAGCCGTTAACTGATGGCACAAGTAAATTGGCATGGTGTTTCCTTCCCTGGAAGATTTTTGAGCAAATTGTTGCAGATTGAGAATAGAGTGGTCACAATTGACCAGATAGGCGGGGTATAAATGAAATAAATAAATAAATAAAATAAATATTTGCTTCTATTTCCTTCCTTTGAATTCAGCTTGACATTAAAAAGGCCTTTGTTTCTTCTCCACTTGGCATGTTATTTTGCAATTTCTACCCTCTTTCCTTTCCTCTACGTACTGTACATGTGTGTGTGAACAGCTGTATTCCTTCCATGGCTCCCTTTCAGTGCTGAAGCCTCACTGTGTATATGCTTTGGATTCACTGCTTCCTTATTTTTCTCTCTCCCCCTTCCCCCCCCACATTGCTTTCACTCCCTCTCTCTTTTGGGGCAAGACTGAAGCAGTTCACCTACCATTTGAATTTAAAAAATAATAGAATTTTAGAGCCAGCCGGGCTGCCTCTCAAAAAAAATTTTTTTAATTAAATTTTTTATTTTTTATTTTTGAGAGGTTGTCCAGGGCTGCCACTGCACATGCATCCACCTCTCAGCTGAGAGGCGGACACATATGCAGAGGCAGAGAGTAGGGAGCCAGCCAGGCTGTTTCTAAAAAAAATTAACAAATAATCTCAGCTGATAGGCGGGCGCATGCGCAGAGATGGCAGGCCCAGCTCCTGCAGAGGAAGTCGGGCTGCAGTCTCCGAAGATGGCGGTGGGGGTGGCAGAGGCAGCAGGACAAGGTAGGGAGGCGACAGGGACAGAGGGAGGTCTAAGAGGGCAAAGTTGAGGCAGCCAAGTTTTGTTTTGTTTTTAAGTCAGCCACCAAGCTGTCTTAAAAAAAAAATTGGGCCGATGAACCAATTTGTGGTTCGTCAGGAAAACATTCAGATATCCGTGGTTTGTCAATGAACCACGAAACAAGATGAAACACTATTTTGCTGGTCCGTGCCCATCTCTAGCCATGACCTTTGACAGAAAGGAGTGATGAAAGAACAAACAAATGTGCAACGAAGTCCTCCACCTTCATACCTAGAGCTTCATAGCTGCTTAGTTCAGTGACACATTCATTTGGTTTTATTTTATTATAATTTCCTTTTACTTGAAAAGCTTTGGCCTCATCTCTGTAACATATTCCTGGGTTACCTTACAAGGGCATTCTACCATCTAGAGTCTAAAGATCATAAACTAAATTTCTACAGGTATGTAAACTGTGCTTCCATTTATTTTGGCCAATATACTAGTTTGTGGAGCAGTTCTACTGGACTGAAAACAGCTTGTACACCCTCAAAACGGATTCCAATCTTTAGAGGGGAAAGGGTTCCCTTGATACTAGAGCAAAATTGGTCATGTAGACTCCAGTAGGGCCTGAATATGGAAAAGTAGGTTTCTCCGTAAACAGGCACACAGGGATGTGACCTGAGCAAGCAGGCTAAGAAAATGTTGGCCCACACTTGGCTTAGAGAACGGTTCTGAAGCAAAGCTAGATCAGGTTGTCAGTGACATTTAAAAGTGATCCAGATAGTTTATTTTTCTTTCTGTTTATATGCTGCCTTTCTCCCAAAGGATCCCAGGTGGCTTACAGTACTAACAGAAACAAAGTTAAAAGCCAAATAATAATGTATTACAATATTTTAAAAGCATTAAACAAGTATCATACTCAAACTCTTAATAAGAACAATGTAAACAACACAGAATAAAATGCTCTCTTTTAAAAATCCCCTTGGTCAAACCAGTAATTTAAAGGAAAGCCTGCCTGAAGAGAAAAGTCTTCATCTGCTTGCAGATTTGGTGTGGCACTATTGCTGGGGGTGTCCCCGAGAGCAATCTGAACTCTCTCTCCCTTGTTCCCTTGCAATTATCTACCATTCCTCTGAAAACATGCTGAAGGTGTCATTTGGTTTGACCTTCAGACTGCACGCAGTTATATATGTTGTGCAAGCCATGTCTCCCTTCCTCCTCTGATAACGCACTGAAGCCACACTTGAAGGTTTCCAGCTATCCTGGCCTCATCCTGATTGGATATCTCCCCCCCCACACACACACCTTTACTGTATAAAACAAAACAGATCCATCTGGCATCTGATGGCCAGAACATGACCGATTAATGATGTTTAATACCTGGTAGTTTTGAAGCCAGGAGAAGACGGGAATGGAATGGATGCATATACAATATATATATTTGTTCATCAAAAAGTATATGTTACAACTTTAAAAACATAAAAAGTATCTTGCACATAATATTTTAATTGTTTGATATCTCTGTCAAAGGTAAGTATACATACTTTGGTTTTATTCAATCAGTTTTTACATATACATCCAGTGTTGCAGTGGCAACCTGCTCCATCTCATCTAATATCTAAGTACTGTATATCTTCAAACAAATTTAGTGATAGCTTGTGACTGGAAGAGGAAAATTCTTAACCAATATGAGCATCTGAGTGTTACAGCACAAACTTCTCTCACTTCTGAGATTACGCACATCAAATCAGTTCAGAGATTGGTCTTCAGGATGTAAGCACAGGATTCCTTTTGATGTCACCAGCATCGAACGTCAGTTACCTCTCTACCCCATGAACATGCTTTCAGCTCTGACTATCGGCTATCCTCCCAAATATCCATTTCTGGCCCTATTTTCTCA
This sequence comes from Intellagama lesueurii, assembly GCA_037013535.1. Lineage (NCBI taxonomy): Eukaryota > Metazoa > Chordata > Lepidosauria > Squamata > Agamidae > Intellagama > Intellagama lesueurii. The sequence continues at coordinate 135,131,928 of JBAJHW010000002.1, forward strand.
CAATGGCCATTCGCAGCCCAAGGTAATTATTAGGCTGGAGACCTGATCCCTTTTTACCATTTTGACAGGGGATGAGGCCCCTGCCATTGTGCTTCAAGAGCAGCCTCTTGTGCTTAAGACAGATTGTGATCCCTGCCATTTTCTCTGTTAACCCTGAGCACTCTAACTAAAAAACCGTTGCAGAATTTTGAATTTCTGACAAAATTCCTTTTGTTATGCAGTAGAAGTATACAGACTCACAGAAGAGAATAGCTACAAGTTCCCCAGAGTCCACCCCTTTTTCATTAACTGGCACTTAAAGTCTCAGTAACTCTGAGATATTTGTAGGAAAAAGAATAAAAATGTTTAATTACTTACAGTTGCAAACAGATCAACAGCAACAAACTGACACCAACCTAGAAAATACATATGCAAAAATAAGTTATACCTTTATAGACCACTAAAAAATCATCACACAATACACAAGCTTTCGTGGATTAAAGCACCACTTCATCAGGTTTGTACCAGTGTGAAGAAAGTCCAAATGTTCATGGCAAGATGGATTTTGCCAGAACACCTCTCTTAGATATAAGTCAGGAAATAGTGTGGTTGCTGTTTTACGGTTACAGCTGAGGCCAGTTAATGAAAAAGGGGTGGACTCTGTGGATCGGGTGTAACTCCCAGTTTTTCACACAAAGAAGCACAGGCAAGGAAAGAGGAATACAACGGGACAGTATAACATTATATGTGTTGCGGTGAATAAAACACTGGACCAGATAGGCCTGTGGTCTGCTCAAGTGGAGGGCGCCTCCCACCATCATCCCCTCTGGGCCTTGTGTCTATGAGGAATGATGCCTGGGATGGTGAACCCTTCAGGTCTCTGTGGCCAGAAGCAAGCAGTTATTTTCATATGCATGACCAAAGTAAGGTAGGAAAGAGTCTTTTCTGCCTCCTGGGGAGTGCAGTCCTCTGTGGTCATCTTTGCTGCGGCTGGTGGCCACGTTTTTGAGATAAACCTCTTTCCTAGAGACAAAGTAAGTTTGTTTGTTTGTTTGTTGTTTTGACTTACATACCGCCCCAAAGTGTTAAAGCACTCTCTGGGAGGTTTACAACACAAGTATGCAAAGAACACTTCACCCCCCTGGGGAGAAGGTTACTCAGTTTAGGGACCTCAGAAGGATGGAAGGCTGAGTCCAACCTGAGTCAGCTACCTGAATCTATCAAGATCGAACTCAGGTCATGAGCAGAGGCGTGCCTGTGTGAGAGTGTGTTAGTCCCATCCCATCCAACTTATAGTGACCCTGACAGGGTTTTCAAGGTGAGATATTTAAGGGGCCTTGAGCAAGCTGCACGGTCCCAGAGCGGACCCAAGAAGAAGGGAAGGGTAAACCACTTCTGAGTACTCTCTACCTGCAATACCCTGAAAAGGGTCGCCATAAGTGAGAATTAACTTGATGGCTCGTTATTCTTTTTTCTTTTTTTTACCATAGTGAGTTTCCATAGCTGAGTAGAGATTGGAACCCAGGTCTCCTTGCCTATCACTCAGTCCACTACTACACCACACATAAAACAACAATTTTAAAACAGACAAATATGCAACGTCGCCGCCCCCTTCCGCCCTTAGGAGTCGTGTCGGTAGCGTCGTCCCTCGGTCCGGCCCAAAGCTCCCCCGAGGGACGCAGCTGCTTTCCCCTCTCTGGAACTTCTCCCTCTGCGGGGAAAAGGGCGAAGGGCGGGGGAGGCGAAAGGGCCGAAGGGCGCGAACACCGAGAGCGAGCAGCTGCGCAAGCCGCAGCCCCAGAGTCAGGCACCGCCGCCACCTCCTACCGCTTGCCAGCGGCGGCCGGCGCGGCGCGGCGCGGCGTAGCGGGGTCTCTGCGCGAGCCCACTCTCTGGAGGCTCGGGGGAACATTGCAGGCGCGTCAACGGGTGGAAGTTTCCCCACACGCCCCCATAAGGCTTCATTGCAAAACGAACCAGGGGAGGTGGGGGGGCAGGCCCGGGGATGAAGCATGCGAGGCGGGAGTTTCCCTCGTAGACCCTTGTGAGCGCTGACAAGGGAGCCAGGTTTCCCGGAACTGCCTCGCTCTTAAAAAGGCAGAAGTCAAGAGACGAAGCCCGGCAGAGGGACGAGGGCGCTTGGTTGTGCTTCCTGAATTGCATCCTTGCGTGCTATCTTCTTCTTCGGGACTGATCCGGATTGGCCTGCCCGTGTCAAGGGATTTATCCGAGCGGCGGATTGTACGTACTACTCTCTCGGATCATGCACCCGTGTCTTTTCTTCCTCGTCGCCTGGAGTGCCGGGGGTGTGGTGAAAGGTAAGGGCGGGAAACGTGGTTCTTAAAGTGTTTTCAGAGCCGACCTCTTCTTCTCATCGCCGTCAGCGATTTCACCATTGAAAGAGGCTCGACTTCGTTTTCCGCTTCGAAATCTTAATGCCCTGTTCCCCGGGTGGGTGGGTGGGTGATGGGGAGTTGCCCCGCTGTTTTCCGAACCGTGAGAACGTGGAGCGTGTATACAGGCCCTCAATGAGTAGCCAGTTCGCCCCTCAGCACGAAACAAAACGCATCGATCCTGTCTTCCTAGAACAAAAGTGTGATCCCAGCAGGGAGTTTCTATGGGGAAGACCCAATGTTTACCTGGTCCTGGGCGATCTTGTCAGCCCTGTCCCTAACCTCTAGTACTTGAGAAATGCACTCTGCTTTTGCCCAAAGGTATCATATTTACTTCTACTTCACAAAAAGCTGTGGTCGTAACCCAAGTCAAGTCCTGACACAAAATAAGCCCTCCCTCAAACTTCAGCTTATGTCCTACTTTAAGATTGCAATTTACTTTTTTTAAGGGGAAAAAAATCTTTTCTTTCTGCAAAAAGATTTTATTATTTTCCCCCCAGTCTTAAAGAAAGCTTAGAAATGAGATGTAATGCCTTGCAGCTGAAAAAAAAAAAAAGAAATCAAAATAGTGGGGGAAATGCCCAGGATGTGGATGGGCATTTCCCCAATCAACAAAGATGAAAAGGTCTTACCCTAATTTTCCTCAGAACTAAACTCCATCCCACACCACTTCAGTTCTTGGGAAAAACACTGCCTGGATGGTAACTCAACTGTCTGATTCCTGTTTGTCATGCACATTTTTTTTAAATTAGCCTTCAAAGGTGTAGCCATGTTACCCTGTGGAAGCAAATCAGGGAAAAAGGAATATAGAGGTGCCTTAAAGACTAACTGCTGTATATTATAACACAAGCTTTGGTGGATCAAGGCCAGTTCCTTAAACTTTAGAGTGAGACTCTATGGCTGTCATATTTATAGATGGGTCCAGGGCTAGGTGGAGATACAGATAATGGGCAAAGTGACAGCAGTTTGTTACTAAAGAAATAGGACTATCAGGCTGCAAATTCAGTTCTCAGGGCATGAGTCTGCAAGGTAACAATGGCATTGCAGATAAGAGTTGCGAACTGTGGGAATCAATGCAGGATTTCATACTTGGTAATAAGTTAGGTGGTATAGTAATTAGGAAATATGGTGCTGGAGGGGAGCTTTACGGTTACCCTGGACCACCAGAAAAATGAACAAGTGGGTCCTAGAGCAAATGAGGCATAAACTATCTCTGGAGGCAAAAATGACAAAAATGGGGTTGTCGTATTTTGGGCACATCATGAGAAGGCAAGATTCAGTGGAAAAGACAATAATGCTGGGAAAGGTTGAAGGCAATGGGAAAAGAAGAAGGCCAAATAGAAGATGGATTGACTCCTTAAAGGAACTACAGGCTTCAGTTTACAAGAGCTGAGCAGGATTGTTGAGGACATGACATTTAGGAGATGGCTAATAACTCTGAGATGACTTGACAGCATGTAACAGTAACTGAGTTACGTACCCTTGATTGGTATTGAAGCCTCTTGAGTGGGTCTCCAGCATTCATAAATACCTTACCTTATCTCAGCTGTTTCTCTATCAAGTCTAATGCAGTTCTGTAGTGGTTTTCCCCCCCAAAGTTACTCACTCACTCTCAGGACATTTCAAGAGTGTCCAAGTAAAATGAAATATTCCGAAAGAGGTTTTTGTGTGTGGCCGTTTCTGATGCCAGATTTATGTCCATGAAGCAGAATGAAAAGAACTTCTCGGTCAGCATTTCATTGACATGTCTGCTGACAGTAGATAACAGTTGTGTTTTTCTAATAATAGAGAAAGAGTTTGTTCTTGTTCATTGATTCAGAAAATAAAGCAATGGGTGAGTAACAGTCTTTGACGATGAAAGAGTAGTTTTACATGAAACCTGATCTGAAAATAAACTAACTCACTATACACAAACAGTCATCTTAAAGTTGTTTAATCTTTTGTTTGAATTGTTGAATTCCATACACATGTTTCTCTCTAATCACAGAAACATCCACTCTCCCTGATGTTAGTATATGGCAGTCTAGAGGAGCTAGATTGTTGCCAAAGGGGCTCCATAATATGGAAATCATGTGCAAATGAGACAAATGCAGATATCAGATGTGTGTATTACAAGGTCAGGATCTGCTATCAGTTGCATTTAAAGTTGATCGGCAAACCTAAGTTTTCTACCTTGTAATACGTATTGATGCAACTGATGCGGGGGGGGGGGGACTTTTTCATTTTATGTTTCCCCAGATGAGATCTCATCCACCTCTGGCTGTGCGTATCTCCCCAAGCTGCCATTTGCTAAACTGGGGAAACATTTAAGCATGATGCAGTTGTGTCTCTAGTTCCATGGGCTAAAATCAATTTATGGAGTGAGTGATTAGGGTTAGGAAAGTAGCACTGAAAGGAGAAGTGTGTTCCTTTTTCCCCAGCTCTGCTGTTTTTATTTAAAATCAGAACTTCTTTCCTAGTAAAAATACTACAATCTTGTATCAAGTGTAGTTTGCCCCCAGTGTAAGATGGGAAAGGTGGATAGAACCTGTGTTCCACTGATGACCCTGTTGCAGTGTGTAAAGCACTGGGTGAGGATGAAGGGGAGCTCCAGTTCAACACAGACACACACACATGCATGCACACACACACTTGATGGTTGCTCTCTCACACCTTCCCTGCTTCTGTAATATTCAGCATACCTGTTATTGGTTGTTAAGATCGATGGGGCTTCCTTTCTAATTTGCTGGTTCTGGTTTGGGCTTTTGGTGTGTTACTCAGGACAGGAGCACCCTCACCCCACAGTCACCTCACGGAAGTGCAGCATACAAACATATACAAACAGAAACGCAGAATATAGGCAAACGTTCAGCTGGTGTGGTTACCCACACTGTTTCTGCACCACCACCAACTGTACTATGAGGCACTGTGCATTTCTTCCTCCGTTAACCATAACGCATGGTGGATTCCCACCTGGTGTGGCCTTTTAAGCTCTGCCCTGCCTCCCCTTGCTCAAAAACCAGCACAGTGGGTTATAGGGGGGTGGGGGTGGGGAACCACATTGGATTGTAGGACCGTTGTTGCATTCTTCTGTTAGAATCTTGTGCTTGTTCTTGCATCTCACACATGTGGGCAATGACACACCATGTGAATGGCTACAGTAGCAGTGGAAGTGGGCGGCCAAAAAAGTAAGGGAAACACCTGCCACTTGGTTGAAACAGGTGTCTGTGTGGTTGCCCTGCTGCCCAGCAAAGGGGGATGCAGATACATGGCATAACATGGGATCCTAGAGTGGATTTGGGGAGCAGTACAATGTGCGGTTAATGCTGGTATGGAAAATGGCACCTTAGTCCCCAGGAGTTCCTAGTTCCTACACTGGGCGGGAGGGAGTGTACGTCATCTGGGTTGCAAATAGAGATGTGAAATGGCAGGTTAGCCCCTCAGCTGCCTGAACTGTAAGGTACCACCTTCCTCCCATGTAGATGGCTTCAATGTTAACTTTCTGACCTCTTCTGTAAGTTATTAGACAGAGTCAAGAATGAGGCCAAATCCTCATAAAGCAACAGGGGAAGGATGAGGGTTTTCAAAGAGGTAGTGGTTTCAGTCGGCTCCAGCATGTAACATGAATACAGTATAAAGTTGCCATGGTACCTTTAGTCTGTACAGTTCCCTTCATTTTTCTTTTAATACCTTTCTTTTTGTTTTTGTGATACAAGGATTCCGAGAAGAGTTCTCAGTAGCAGCGGTAGAAATCCATGTAGTAAATTCCAGTTGCACTGTCATATTTGCATCATGTGTTAATATTACTGGACATGCAGGATGTTAGGGGGGCTGGAAACGCACATCATCACAAGAGAGTCCATTTGATTTAACCCCTGTGGCTCCAGAATGTTTTCCCCTGTGAAGCAAGTAGCAGTTGGGGGTGGGTTAAAATATGGAAAATGGTACGTATGAGAGAGAGGCAAAGTGGAAGAGAGGATGAACAGCCTCTTTGCCAGGGCTGCTTTTTGGAATCAGCCACCTCCCTGCTTTAACAGTTTTTTAGTGAAAAATAATTGTAGAGCTCCCATCCTTCTTATCTATTACTGCCCAACAGCTAGTGACTTAGTGGACCCCCCTAGTGAAATCTGACCATATTGAAGACCATACTATGGTGCACTATACATTTCAGTTGTATTTTGATGTTTAGCATTCTCTTTCCTTTGGGGAAGAGGGGATGGCAAACTGAGGTTGACCCTTTCTTTGTTCAGGAGATAATCGCATGTATGGTATCTTTCCATGCAATCATGCGCATGTTAACTCAGAAGTAAGTCCCACTTCATTCAGTGGGCTTCCTCTCCCCAGGAAGGTTTACAGCTTCTATGTAATCCAAAAGCTAGTTTAAAGGGAGGAGGGAGGTAATTCCCGATAATTCACCTTATCTCATGAGCTATTCCTGGAAAGGGACTATTTCCTTTAAATCTTGAGCAGACTAAGGAGTGGCAGGAATATTCCTCTGTCAGATGATCTAATAGTCTGAAGGGCAAAGCAAACGATGAGTCACCATTGCAAAGGAAATACAGAAATTCCCAAGAAAGAACCCAAGTCACACCTAAGCACATGGATTTCTGCGCTTAGATGTGGGCTTAATCTTCAAACATCAGGGCTATGGGGAAGGGGGCATGGGGGGAAAGGCGAAGGAAGGAAGGAAGGAACGAACGAACGAACGAACCATAGTGTCATCTTAACTAATCAGATTAATTTGTGAAAAATATTTGTGGCAAGCTGCCTATGAACACTGCAGAGGGAGACTTTGAAGGAGAGGTGCTCCTAGAAGGCTCTTACTGGCAGGGTAGAAGCTTGCCAGTACAGTGATTAATATACGAGCAGCTCCAGGCATGGCACAGTGTGTGTATTTTTTGGTTGTTTTTTCCAGATTTAAGGGTGTGTCGGAGGAACTAGAGAGCTTAGGATCCAGCAGGCCCAAAGACTCCCTCATCAACACGCATTGTGTCCTCTTTTTAACATTACCATTGGCACAGAAGCAAGGGGAGTGGAGGTGCCCATGCCACTGTAAGGAGTCTTGCTTCCCTCTTAGCAAAGAGAAGGAGGGCTGCTCCATCCAATGGCCTATGGGACCTCCTAAGGACCATATAATAGCCCCTAAGACAAGAATGTATACAAAAAGTGGGGGCAACTGGCACCGTCTTAGAATCTTACTATTTTTCCATAATGGGATTTCTGCAGAAATCAGTCTTGTAATGGAAATCCATGTTCACTATCCAGATGGAAATCAAAGCTCGATAAATGCAAGATGCATAATGAGAAAAATCACATGCTGTGATCAACAGACGTCTCCTAGAAATGTGCGGGAAACATCATCAACTCTTTGAAGAAGCAATATCTCTCCTTTGGCTCATGATTTCCAGATCCAGAAGGTGCTCAGCAAGTACCAAAAGGGGCGGGGGGAACAGTAACAACAACTGCATTTGTTACAATCATCACTTGTCACATAATCAACAACATATGATACCTAAGCAGCACTATGTGTTTTCCGTGATTTAATAAGATCACAGAGAAGATACAGATAAAATATGCTTGAAAGGTATATGGCCTGTTCTGAAGCCAGGAACAACTGATGAACAATTTTGGTCATTTTGGAAGTAGTGATTCAGTGCCCTACGTTCTGGTAAACAAAACCCAAATGAAGTACACATAATTGTAATATACAAAAAATATAATTTGTAAGCAAGAGAAATTGTACAGTTTTCTTCCATTGGTAGAATGTATTCCACTTTTTCTGGATGAAAAATGTTAAATTTGTGTATTTGGGGGCAGGGGGGTGTCAGGCAAGGATTCAAATGCCACTTATATGCAACAGTCTCCCCTGGTTATTTCATCCTTGTTCACAAAATAATCCTTCTTTCATCTGCAAAGATGCTCAAAAACAGACATATTGATCTAGCTGAGGAACTGTGTCCCTCTGCCAAACGTGGAACTGACTCGCCTACATATTAATGTATAAAGACCATTTAAAACATGATTAACCTGGAGCGAAAAGTGATAAATATTACCAGACTGGTTGTTTTCCTTTGAAACATATTTTGCCCCCTTCGTTTGTAATACTTCCTACATTGCCCTGTGTTCCGTGTATTTTCTTCCTTCCTTTCCTCTTTGTGAATACCCATCTTGATTTCACACTTTAGCCTTAACATTTGAAATCCACCCCATTTTACTGTATTTTTATACAAGTTGCATCTGTTCCATTTTCAGGAGCTGCAGCTGAAGACTTCTTACACATTCATCCAGAAAAGCCTGTAGTGGAATATGGTGCCTCCGTTGTCTTGAACTGTAGCTCAAGTTGTACAGCGATTAAACTGGAGACTTCCCTAAAATGGGCTGAGGCAGGAACTGGCTCCACATGGAAGAGCTTCAATTTCACCGAGGTTGACCAGTGGTCAGTCACCCCATTGTGCTATGTTAATTGTGAAAAAACTACGATGGATCGCCGTGCAAACTTCACAGTTTATCGTAAGTCACCTGTTGAGCTTTGTCAGAGCCATCATTCAGGAAAGGCTGACCTTTAAGGGAAGTGAAAAATACTTTGTAGGAAGTGGCGAAGAGCCTTTCGGCTGAGGCAGCTCCTGACCAGCTCAGTCCATGAATTTGGGAGAGGGGCCTTTTTCCTTTGGTCCATGAGCCACCTCGCCTCAACCTTTGCAGCCACTGGTTCAATTCCAGCAAGAGATCCGGAAAGAAGGAGGCTGGCTTATGAAACCTCATGGAAAACTGTTGCATATTTGAAGCAGCCTTTTCTACTGCTTGGTCCATCTGGCCCAGTGGCTCCCCAGGGCATCAATCAAGGGTTTCCCCCTGGATGGCTTCATAGTGGAATGTCCCATCTATGGGACTGTCTCTTCAGAAGAACGGCTGCTCCTTTTGCCTTTTCAGCACCTGCAGAATACCTTATTCTAATATTTCCAGCGCCTTTAAAGGCCATCATTTCTTCTTTTAATCTGCTGTTCTTGTGGTTGATGTTTGATTTCCTGTTCCTTTTTTGCTGTTCTATTCACTGTGTTTCATTTATGAATTCCTTTTGCCTTGACTGTTTTATTTTGGAAGCAGTTGTAGATTTTCTGTAAACCAATATAATAAAATAACTGCATGTCATCAAAGAAGAATTGCAGTAAAGGGCTACCCAGCTGAGTGCTTGCATAAAAGATTCCCACCCACCAGCTATCCCCCTTAAAATGAAATAAACACTGACATGACTTCTGCCAGCCCAGGGTGGAGTTTGAAGAAAGATCAGCCCAGGACAACAGAATGACTCTGAGTTGACAGTCATGTTCTGGCTTTGGAGAGGGGAAGTATTCCACACTTGAGGGGCAACCCTGAGAAAACATCCCTTAACTTGTCCAATCCTGTGTTGGCACGCAAACGGTGGACCGGGGCAGGAGGAGTCTGTCAGGATGTGTGCGATCAAAAATGTTGGAGAGTACCTCTTTCTCCAACTCTTCCTTATTCAAGTCCTAGGGCTCCTCCCGAAGGCAAGAATGTGTGCATTACAAAGAGTTTAAAAAACTTCTTTTAAGAAGTAACAGTATACTGTAGTGAATCCCCATTGTAGTTACACATTTAAAATTAACTCATGATCTTCTCCATATCTAAAAGGGAATGAAACAGTTACTTTTCTTTACTTTTTAAAAAAACATCAAAATGCTAGAAGCTACTAGGCTTTGGTAGAAAGGCCACCTGCCATATAACATTGAAAAAAGTAACAAAAAACCAATTACAGCTGAATTGCACTGCAAAGGGGGAGTTCTCTCTTGTTACGTTACAGTCATCATGTGACTTAGCTACGTCTTTGTTACTTTAAAAATAATTAATTGCAAGTAACATGTTTTTCTAACTTGTTGCATCAAAGCCCTTGTCAACTCTACACCAGTCTGCCCTCTCTTTCAGCCTTTTGATTTCTAAGTGGCATTATTTTGCTTATTTTATTTCTACCATGCCTTTCTGCCACAGAATGGTAATATGGCATATAACCAGAATAAAACCAAATCTTGATGGAAAGCATAAGTTTGAAAACAAATAAGCTGAACACTCAATTTAAAAAAAATGCAACAATAAAATACATAGGCAGTACTCAGCCACTTAATTTGTCTTCAGCAAGAAACCTTCAACTGACATGCCAAAGGCCTCTCTGAGTAAAATGTTGTTTGCCTGATAGTGGAAAGACAATAAAGAACAATAAACCTACATACCTTAGTAGGGAGTGGTAAAGACTGGGAGTGACCCAGGCTCTTTGGACATAATGACCAGTATCCCTAATATTACTGCAGGCAAGTCATACACACCCTATAATAGAAAAAAGGAACTCTTTAATTGACGGCAGTCAGAAGCTGGCAGTAATGTCATTCTGGTGGTGTGCAGGCAGAACTTGACAACAGCATATAAGCCTAGAATGCACAACAATATTCATTTGCAGAGCTGCTGTAGAAAGGATGACAATGCTTTAAATATAGATCAGTGGAACTATATGGGGTTTTATTCTGTTCCAGGGGCTCCCGAGCGTGTGGAGCTGGATCCGCCGCAAAAGATGGAGGTGGGCAAGGAGTACAACTTGAAATGCCAGGTTTTTGATGTTGCCCCCATCTGGAACCTCACTGTGACTATTTTCAAAGGAGGGAAACCCCTCCTGGAGAAGACGTTTGAGAATCATACCAAACCTCAACCTGGTAACATTACAGTGACCTACCCTATAACTGTTGAGCAACAAGACCATAATGAAAATATCACCTGCCACGCAGCTCTGGATCTGAGGCCAGAAGGTCCACTCCTTGAAAAGCCATCCGCCAGTCAATTGCTAGAGCCCGTGGGTGAGTTCCCCTCTGCTGCTCTTTCCTTTCTCTTCAGATGTCAAGAAGGCAGAAAGCACACATGTCTTGAATTGCTGATGACAGGCAATGGCCTAATCAGAGCTTGTGCTGGCTTGAATGTTTTCAGATTCTGGAGCTGAAAACTGTTATCTGCTCCCCACACACACACACACTGCTATCGACCATATGAGCGGTGATTGTTATAGGTTATCAAGTCATGTTATGGTAACCCTGATAGGATTTTCAAAGTACGTAACATACGTAAGGAGTGGTTTCACTAGTGCCACCCCCAGTACGTTTCTAGGGTCGAGTGGGGATTTGACACCCAGATCTCCTGGCAATTCTTGTCCTTCTGGGTGTCTTCAGGAAGAGTTTGTTTTCTGTCCATGAGGGAAAGACCTGTTTAGTTGTTAGTTCCATTTATTTCTTGACTTTCTGTCCATGAGGTCAAGATTGTAGACACAGGTGTCCTTCTGTCCACTTCGTCCTAACAACAACCCTAGGAGGTAGGTCAGGCTGAGAGAGAGAGAGAGCAACTGGCCTGAGATCATGTCTTGATTGGGACTTTGAATCAGGATGTCCAAGGTCCTAGACTACCCACTACACAAGCACTGGCTCCTAGGTTAGAATGAGAACGGGGCCCACAGTATGCCAAGGGAATATCCAAAGAAATTGCCGCTGGTTGTAATCTCATCTGCCTGTCATTCTTAAGCCTTTGCTTCTTAAGTTATTCCCATTTGTTCCATTCTAGACGAGGCAGTGGCTGCTGAGTATTTCCACTCTTTACTGAGATGTTTCTGGACATACCTATTTTTTCTCTCTTCAGCCAGAATCCTATCTATTTAGAGAGTCATATAATGGCAGTTTGGGCAAGCACCCTTCCCCCACCTCCGATTCTCGTTCACAGGCCCAATCACACAACAGGAATTCGCCTTCCACTTACAGTTTTCCCCAGTTGGGTTTTCGCCCAGATGTTTATTTTCAAAAGATTGTATTGGGGGGAGGGGGTTTCTGCAAACTTCAGGGTTCCTTCAGCCGTGCTTTGATATCTTTCTCATGTTTCTTTCTAGTTTTGATTCTGTATCTGTAGGCATCAGCAATCAGCCATAAGAGTTTGCTATTTAAAGAGAGTTATTATCTTGACCACCGTTGCTTTTTTCAATTAGAAATGATTTCTCTCACTCTCTTGACAGCTTTTCCAATGGATCCCCTTCTCGAAAGTCCATTGTCTGCAGAAACTGGTACTCAGATGACTGTGACGTGTGATGTATCAGGAGTTTTTCCAGCTGAAGAGGCCATGTTTGAGCTGTCATTTGCCGGAGAGAAACTGGACCTCAATATCCATGTGTTGGAGGAAACAGCAAGTGCCCAGGCTCTGGTTCACCTTCCTTCAATAGGAAATCATGAGTTGATCTGCACAGTTTCTCTGGGGCCAGTGAAGAGAAGTGTAAATAAAACTGTCACTGTGTTTGGTGAGTATCGTATCTGTAACAAATATGCCTGAGCGTCTGGATTTTCTTACCATTCTTCAATCAAACCAGAATGAGTTCAGCCTTGAAACTGTTCATTTGGAAAGCAAAAGTTATGGGTTACAGCCAGGTTCATCTTAGTTCCTCTGAAATTGGAATTAAGAGATGGATTTGGTTCAGAATGATGATCCAAGGTTGAAGGACCTTGTGGATAGCTAACTTATTTTAGAGCCAACCTTTTTTTTTTAATTGACACATATAGAGAATACAGATTTGACAGAAGGTCCACTGAGTAAGAGAATGTGGAGATAAGTGGAATACAAATGTTTTGATCCCACCCAGTGCTGTGATCCTGGTTGCTGCCACCCGATACCCATAGTCCAAAAGAACACTAGAGGGAGGAGTAAATGCATAGGAGATGGCCTGCACAGGGCAAGGCTTTTGCTATTCCCAACTCACGTTGCTGATCTGAGGCTTCTCTTCATTTGAGACTGAGTGGAATGTCAAACAAGGACACTTTGTTCTCCTGCTGACACACACTCTATTTGGGACTCTTCGTGCTTAACTGCATGCCACCATAAGCCACCGTTGGAGGTAATCCGAGTTGGTTGTTTAAGCCTGAATTGCAGGATAGATGATGAAACACGCCATGGCTTGACTTCAGTCTTGTTTCAGTCTTGTTTCTATTCTGCTTCTTTTATCGACTCCTGTTTCGGAATGGGAAGCTGAGGGAATGAACCCTATTTGTGGCTTCGGATGTCACACTAGGACATAGTTTGGCTGGTCATTTGCCTTTCAAACAAGGCCCACATTCATTTGGTTCAGATGTTGGCGTTTGGCTGGTTAGTAAACCAAAACCTGTTAGCAGAGTTTAGCTTGTGTTTTGCAGCAAGCAAGGTTTCAACAAACCACACCATAGCTTGTTATTCCATACGGACACAGTCAGGATACCTTGTACCATTCCCTTTAGTGGTGGTTCACGCAGGCAGGGCAGCCAATGGACATAATTCAGGTGAGTCACAAATGTAGGTAGCAGGCATGTTGCCAAAAGGCACTTGCAGAGCAAATGTGCAAAAGACAGTGCCAAACACTGAGTCACACTGAACATATTTTCTTCCTGGATAGACACATTCTTTGTGTCTTTCTTTGTGATTAGTTTGATAAATATTGTTTGGAGCAGCACTAAAACAGTTGGGAAATGCAAAACCAGTTTTCACAATCATGTGGGATTGTGTGTGTAGTGTGCCATCAAGCTGGAACTGATTTACAGCGACCCTAATAGGGCTTTCAAGGTAAATCTTTCAGAAGTAACTTTTTACCCATCCCCACCCAGTCAGTTTCCGTGATTAAACAGGGATTTGAGCCGAGGTGTCCTGAGTCTTAGTCCATCACTCTATCCACAGCATCACATGGGGGATCTTCAGAATAGAGTAGAGTTGAGCAAATTAGGTTCCTCCAGATATTGGTGAAGTCTACCTGTCATCAGCTCTTGCCAGCATGTTCAGTCATTAGACTTGCTGGGAGGAGTACTTCATCAATGCTGGATGGCCAAAAGGTCCCTCACTGTGGTCTGTGTTTAGGTTAGTTTGAATAGAAATCCACAACAATATAGAATTCCTTACCTAACTCTCATGTAAACGTCACTTCCCTGCCCAAAGGAAGGCTGCATACAGGTGATTATAAATGATTTTCTCCCATTTGTTCGGCTGGGGAGGAATAAAGCATTGGGCTTGAGAGGAGGATCTTGTGGCGGTGAGGATCAACTGATGTGGAGCATCTGCTATCCAGTTTGTTACAAATATACAGAGATGATTTACCAGTTATCACGTAATATGTGTAATCAGTCAAGCAGTTTTTGTGTGTAATGGTGGGGTTTTTTTTTTATTCCCCTCCAGCGTTACCAAAACCCATCCCAGAAGATGATCATCTTAAGGTCATTGTCAACACAACAGTAAATGTCATGTGCAAGTTGGATGGCGTTAAGTCCCCTGGTGTTGTCATGCAGATCAAATATAAGAATCAAACCTTAGCTTCCAGCGAAGACAGTTCTGTCATAAACTATGAAGTGACAACGTGTGAAGAGGATGATGGGAGAGAATTTCTATGCGTAGCGCAACTGCAGGTTAATGGGACTGAAGTCACGAAAAACGCATCTGTAAAGCTTACCGTCTTCTGTGAGTATAGTAGGGCACAGTATGGGCAATATTTCATTCCTGGGGCTTGAATTGATTTGTATTCCTGCATCGAGCTGGGGGTTGGACTAGATGGCCTTATAGGCCCCTTCCAACTTCACTATTCTATGAAAGTTCCTTACTCAGAGCAAGATAAGTAATTTATGTTTTATTGAGATTTGTTTATATAAGTTTTACTTAAATGTTGAATAAGCTATGTAAACGGAGCAGCTTTGCTTACAGTTATTTTAGTCTGATTCTTACTGAGCTGATGAGAGTAAAAGCTATGTCACCTCAAAAAATGGGGGTGTGGCTTTGTTATTGTGTACCCCCATCGTCAAAAAATCCCTATGCATTCAAAAGTATACTTTGCCTCTGTCTGGCATGAAAGATTTATTTATTTCTTATTTGTTGAAAATACTTTTTTACCACCTTCCTTAATTTTACCAAGGTGGTTTACCGAACCGTTTCCCCTGTGTGTGTGTATATGTGTGCATGTATACACACACACACACACACACACACACACATACTGTAAGACAATAATATCAACTTTAGAAGATAATTTTATATGGCTTTAGAGCAGCTAATCTTATACTTTTATAATAGGAAATCTCTGTGTGCAGGGTGTTTTCTTGGTGTGGTTATAGGCAGTCATATTAGTCCCTTATCTGGCTTATGAAGTGGTATAAACCCAGATATTGAGCCCACTTTCATGAGATCAAGGCCATCTGTATACAGTCTGTGGGACAATGATTGGTTTGCTTGAACAAGGAAAGAAGGATGAAGGGCAGAGGAGGATGAGGGGAGACTGATTGAGAAACTATCATGCAGAAGAAGAGTTTGAAAGCCATAAGGAGACCTAACCCTTGTTGCCCAAACTAGAGGTTGAGAAAGTTACTTTTTTGGACTACAAATGCCATGCTATGGAAGTTAATAGTACAGAGAAGTAACTTTTGTATCCAAACCATTTCTCTTCAGTTTGTTGGCAGAAGCTGCTAACATGTTTCCTGATCTTTTCCCCCACCCCCAAATTTTACAGGCACTTGCATGCTTTCCTTTTCCTCTTACTTAGTATTATCACAACCACTTGATTATTTATATGTGACACTTTGTTGTGAAAGCCGTGATCTGGTGTTTCCATATCTTTAAAAAACAGACAAAGAGAAATGGTGGGGATGAGTGATTGAGATGCCCAGCTGTGAAAAGCTACAGCGGCGCTTCTCTCTTACATTGGGCTAAAGGGACCCACAGTGTTTTTGTCACAAGCAGCCCTGGTCACAAAAACATTGTCTTGTTCAGCAAACCTTCAGCCAACCTGCGCCATTGCAGAGCTTGACTGTGAGCCTGTGAACACGCAAAGGTCTGCCAGATTTCTGATGGGGGTGGAGACATGAGCTGTGAGACTTCCCTGCATCCCTACATTGCCACCACATTTCAAGCCCAACCCAGTTTCAAGCACAACAGCTGAAATAAAGTCTTTGTGAGGTTCTAGCTTCTCTATGTGAGGTTCTAGCTTCTACACTGAAGTCCACACCCTATACTCTGCAGCATGGTACAGATTTCAGAATCTTTGTGCACCCAATGTACGGTGCTTAAATTGTGTACATTTGTGTCCAATTGTGCTGCAGTTTTTCATGACAAATGCGGATTGTACTGTATCCACGTTGCCAACAAAAATAACCACACTATGTTTTCCATTATAGATGCACCCCAAATAACTAATACAAGCTGCCCCAGTGTGTTAACATGGAATGAAGGCAGCATGGAAGCCTTTATCTGTTCCGCACGTGGAAACCCGCCACCAACTGTTGAATGCAGGAGAGATAATATGGCCTACCACATTGGGGTGCAACAGCAGGTCATGAGAGAGCACAAGGGGGTATATCACTGCAATGCCAGCAACGCTTATGGCTCGGATGCTAAAGATGTGACCATAGTTGTGGAATGTAAGTCTTAAAAACCATCAGATGGGAAAACCTCCGCTGTTTCCTATGCTAAAATACACAACCAGATTTTAAGTTAGAAAACAACTAAGAGGCAAAGGGATGGGAATCTTGTTCATTCAGCCCAGGGCACTGTCTCCATCTGCAGTGGAACTTGGAAATATGGAGATGGTCTCTAACAGCCAGCAAGCATGAATTGTGAACCACAAAGAGGGTCTTTTTGAACTTGGACCTGATAGGTATTCCAGGCTTGTCTGACCTATTGGTTCACAGTGTAGCCTTGATCAGCCTTGGGGGGCGGTTTACAGTATAATAGCTTCAAAAAGAAAACCAGAGACGTTAGTTGGCCAAAACAAATCAGTGTGAACATAAATAACAATGTTTCTGTGGGATTGCCTTCGTAAAGGAAAAACAAAGGTCGTCTCTCACATCAATAAACTCCTCACTCTTCATCAGGGTGGGTAAACTTCAGACCTGCAGATACATTGGACTTTGAACTCCCATCATCCCCATTCAGAATACAGAGTGGCAAGGGATTGTGGGAGTTATGGTCTAAAACATCTGGAGAGCCAAAGCTCCAATGCCATGTCTTCTTTGACACAGAGATACTGATGCATAGCCTAGATCAGTGGTTCCTAACCTTGAATAACCCAGATGTTCTTGGACTACGATTCCTAGAAACCCTGGCCAGCACAGCTGGTGATGAAAGCTTCTGGGAATTGCAGTCCAAAACACCTGGATTACTCAAGGTTGGGAACCACTGGCCTGGAATAAGGGAACAGTGCATATGAAAACATCCAAAAACTTGCTTTTCAAATTGGCCACAGAAATTACTTTCACTGCCTTAAGGGGAAAGATTTTTGAGAATACGTTCCATTAAACATACAGATGTGAAGAGTTAGGCATGTGTTCATTGGTAGTACAGTTGAGCAGAGATCTGAAAGTCAAGGAGAGGGATGGGAGAGCTATGCAACACTCTGATGCTGTAGCACCTGGAAGAAGCCATGTCCCGGTTCATCTATTTGACATTTAGTAACTGGCATATATATTCCTTTAACCTTAAGGACTAGAATCTTGTCCTTTTCTGAACAAAAGTAGAGTTTGTTTGTTTTTTAAGAGATGTGACCCTCTGGAATTCTGAGGCACCTGAATTTTACTGGTTTGTCTTTTCCTTTCCCAGTTTTCCAGCTAAACATCATTGCCGTTGCCCTGTCAGTTCTCGGTGCGGTGATTATTATTTCTATGGCGACAGTGGGCTACTATATGTACTACAGAAGCCATAAGGTGAGGAAATATCGCCTAAAGCAGCAAGCAGCAGGAAACCCCATGGAGCAGAAGTGCCTGAATGGCGGTGCAGATGTCTAAATGGACAGGGGACTGTTAGGAACTCAAGAGGATCTGGCCCCGGTCTGGCGAGACAGTAGGTGCTGTCGGGGTTCATCTTTGCTGTGAGGAGAAAACATTTCATCTGGTGCTGAACAACTAACAGGTGGTGTTCTGACTGGAATTGGAAGGATTGATGGTTTCTCCACTTTCAAACTATGGTTGGTTGCTTTCACTGCAAGGAGTCCATCTAGAGAGAAGGTGTCCAAGACATGTTTCTCTCTTATCTTTCGCTTAAAGCTTTCCTTTTCCAACCAACGATTCTTCTCCATCCGGAGTTATAGACAGCAGTAGATGGTGTGAAAAGGGCGTAGCTGCACCCATTTGCAAGCAACACTAAGAGACTCGGTAGGTGTCTGGATGCCACAGAGGAATGGAAGCACTGCAGCAGGCCTGGGCTCTGTGCGCAATGATGGAGCACACAGGACGAAGCTTTTAGTGACTGTGGGATGAAGTGTCTGCCTTGATCCTTTCTGTACCATCAGCCTTACTGGGAATGTCAGCAGGCAGTGAGCCCCTCTAGGGGGTTTGCTGGCAAGCTGTCCATAGCCCATTTGGGGACTTCAAGAAAGGTATTTTGCAATGAAAAAACAGGAAGGCCACCATGGTTGGTTGGTTGGTTTATTTTAGTTTTGGTCTCCTGATAAGTGAACTCAGGACTATCTTGTCGAAAAAATTCAACCTGGATAAAGTTGGAAATGACTATAGAGGAGGGGACGTGGAGCAGAGCTCCATCACTTATCAAAACTGACAACAATACCCTCTTTAACATGAAGAGCAGGTCTTGAAACAACTGCTGTGAGAGTCTTGCTCGTGTGTTCACACAGTCCCATTGTTTTCACACAATTTCTGGTATAAAGATACCATAATGGGTTTAACTGCACAGTGGTAGGAATGGAGGGGCGGGGGGAAACCCTGTCCCAGATGTGTGCTTGGTTTCTCTTACATATTCTGTCTCTTGTGACTAACGGCGATATGTAGCAAAACTGGTGCAACTGAGCCTCGAAAACACAATTGTGTGTGACAAGCTCATGCAGGGATGCCTATGCCCTCTTTTATCTTAGGTGCACACCTGACATGTGAAATGGTCCTCATGCAGGAAGAACAGGAAGCAGCTGCTCTCTTGCTGATCCTTAAGCTTATTATCATGTGCCTTTGGACTTGTAAAAGGACACCTTGACTGAAACCCAAAATTATATATGATTTTTTTCACTCTCTGAGTATATGTTTCAGATGATTATCATGCAACAACGGTTTGGCATGTGTATCAAGGATGTGGTGCAATTTTTCCCTTCAAACCCTCAATAAATCACTCCAATTCATTCTTGTATTTGGTTTTACAGAAATATTCTATTGCAGGAAGAACAACATATATTTCTTAATACTGTATTGTTCATGCCACTGGCTAGAAACTATAGGAAATAAATAAAACCAAAGTGAATGATGATGGAGTTTAAACAATAATGGCAATGTGATTTTTTTTCTTTTTAAAGTTTTGTGAAACAAATGCAATGTTCATCGCCATATGTTGGGGTTCTGTGTCACTGGGAAATACTGCAGGTTGCTGGCAATATGTTGGAGCAGTTTTCTTCCAAAGGCTATAAAAGCTGCAATGATTATATTTTCTTAGTTGCTTTGTCATGGTTATTATCTAGTCATATATAAGAATGGAAACAGTCTAAATAGTAAATTATAAGTAGTTGTTTTACATTGAAAAAACAGTAGGACATTCCACACTATTAAAGAATTCATGGGCCAAAATATTGCTTAGTTGTGTAAAAGACATAAGTTTTGAAGGTTGATTGCCTGAAGATAAGAAATCTTTGTAGACATTATCTATAGCATATCGAGTCATGCAACTCAGTATGCAACATGATGTCTACAGAGATTTCTTAACCTCAGGCAGCTCACCACCAAAAGCTACACCTTTTATGTAATTAAGTTTGTATGAATACAATGAAAATGATCCAAAATGTATATTAGAAGGGGTGACTTTATTATGCTAATTTAGAGATTACAAAAATGTGTAAGCTTTTGAGTTCTGTAGGTCCTTTTTATTGGACAAATGTTGCGCGTGCGTGCGCACCACACACACACATGTAAAGCTACAGCATGCTTTGACTGAGTTCAGCTGAAGAAGATAGAAGCCAAACCATTGCCCTATAAGTTTAAGATTTCTGTATTGAACATATCTGCCTGTCTGTTCATCTTCCCAAGATAAATACTTTGAATATATCAATAATAATGAATGTGCTGTCAAGTCACTTGTGACTTATGACAATCCAGTTTTTCAGACATAGAGTACTCAAAAGTGATTTACCAGTCCTTGTGTGGGAGCGCTGGGCTTGTGCATCTTGGCCAAGGCTATCCAGGTGGCAGGGGCACTTCACCCCATTAGCCACACATGCTCAGGGTCATCTAGGCTGGTCCCTTTTGCTGGAAGCACAATGGGGATTCAGACTCCTGGCCCCTGGCTCCACAGCCAGGTGCTGAATCAATATTGTCTCCTAACTCAGGAAAGGCATCTTAATATTAAGGGAGGCCACCCTGAGGCCACCAAAAAATAATCTGCACAGTTGTGAAAGCAGCAAATATCCCATTAGTAATTTTTTTAAGCCCTAGTGGAGCAAACAAAAACAATCACAGATGAAAAAAACCAAAGATGGAACATGCTTAGTAGACACAGAATTCCAAATGTCAGCTGAAAAAGAACAAAGGAGTGGGGACGGGACTGGAATGTCCTGGAGGTGGACGTGGCTGGCTGGAATCCTGAACAGGTGCAGAGTTAGGGACATGCCACGTATTATTGCAAGTCCTGCTTCTAAGAAAAATCCATTTTGAAAGCTGGTGGAAAAGGCAGTCAGGTAGAAGAGAAGGTCTGGGATCCTCCTTGCCTTTAAAAACAAATGGTTAACTTAAAAACATGGTGTGTGGGCTCCAATAGGTTCCACCTTTCAACCCTCAGGCTCTACCCACTCATCTTCAGGCCATGATCCTCAAGAGACCTGGCACAGGTAGACTTGTACATGAGGGGAGCACCTCCAACCTGAAACCTGGGCAAAGGACTGAGGACAATTCTGAAGATGGGAAACATCATCACAACCCAGCAAACAATAAGACCCTCAATCCTTGATAACATTTCTCCAGCAACACTGAAGAGGAGAAGAAAAATAAACGTTGCTGCCATGGTAGAACAAGAAAGATGATGTTCGTTACGCAGTTTCTCCTCCCCACAACCTTTTTGTAAGAAATTAGGAGGAAACCCAATAAAGCATGCCACGTAACCATACATGAGTCAGAAGGACAGATGTGTGTGCAAAATGTGATCAATATGAAATCTTGCACTAATGTGACATCACTGGTTAAGAAGCGAGAGGATGGGAGATATTGGGGAAAGAGTGATGTTTCTATCATTAATTGCAGGTTGGTGGGGAAGGAGAGAAAGCCCCGTGAAGCCCATATTATTGCTGAGCCACAGACTCTGATGGTTCTTTCCATGATGCACCTCAAGAAGGGTTTTCAAGACCTTTTTTTCTTAGACTGTGAAATATGGGCCAGAGGAGCTAAGGGGTGGCACTTCATGGACAAGTAGTGTCTAAGGGTTTCCAGTGCTAGAAGCAATGCTACATTTATGCACAACGCTGGTCCCCACAATATGAATTTTTACAAAATCTGTTGGAATATTCCACTTTGGGAGGAGGGCATTTTTTTCATAATTTTTGAGACCTCAGTTCTAATACATTGATCAAATCAAGCCTGACAATCTCTAGAAGCAAAAATGACTAAATTAAGGTAAGCGTACTTCGGGCGTTTCATGGGAAGTCAAAATTCACTGGAAAAGACAATAAGGCTGGAAAAAGCTGAAGACAGCAAGAAAGAGGGAGATCAAGATCAAGTGAGAGATGGTTTGACTCAATAAGGGAAGCCAGGGCCCTGAATCTGCAAGATCTGAGCAGGGCTATTAATGACAGGACCTTTAGTTCATTAATTTGTTCTCTAAGTGGATCTAAAGGGGGGGAATACTCTATGGTGGAGGCAGCGCTTAAGGGACTGGCCT
Organism: Intellagama lesueurii; assembly: GCA_037013535.1. NCBI lineage: Eukaryota > Metazoa > Chordata > Lepidosauria > Squamata > Agamidae > Intellagama > Intellagama lesueurii. The sequence continues at coordinate 135,154,163 of JBAJHW010000002.1, forward strand.
GGGCTGGGCCTAAATTCCTACCCTCCCGCCCTGCCTCTTCGTAAGAGGGAGGCGCTGCTAACTGCTCAGCAGCCTCTGGTGGTGCTGTGGGCGGTGCTATGGGCTGCTGATAGTTAACAAACTCTAAGGGGTCAAATTTAGACATTTCCTCACCCTTCAGCTTGGTATCTAATAGGGTTCTGCTTACTGCCAATTTAACTCCTGGTCCAAATTTTATAATGTACCACATCCAGGAGTCGACATAGGCAGTACGGGGCGGATGAGCAACATAGAAGTTGTCCACCCTTTTAATATCATCGAAATTATTGGATCCGAGTTTTGGCCATCTTGGACTGATTTCTAGATTGGTCCAGACCTCTGTGCACATACGGACCATTTCCTGCTCTGACTGAAACTCCTGTACTTTCACCGATGCCCAATGTAGCAACAGCTTCCCCAATGGGCTGTTGCTAGGAATTCCTAGCTCCTCTCTGCCTCTCGGAGTTGGTGCCGGGGCGTCCCCCTCGAAATTCCTCCTTGTCTTGTGGTCCCCGCTGGACCTCTTTTCCTTCCTAGACACCTGGTTTCCCATCCCGCGGGAGACAAATACAAAAGGAAAAGGGGTTTTGCGACAAGAGTAAGGGGTCTCTTGAACGCAGACACAATAGGATTGCAACAACCACTCTCTCGACCTGACCCAGGGTACCGGATCACACAACGGCTACCGTAGGGAACTGCAGGCCCACTCGATCCTTCACTCATCCAACAACAACCAACCCATTCGGAGTTTCCCCACCTTAACTTACCAATGTCCGTTGGCCGGCCGGCTTGGAGGACCTCTTGCGTTCGTGCCTCTTTCCGAGTTCTTGATGCCGAGCAGCCGAAGCGTCGGGAAGGAAGCGGCTGCCAAAAGGAGACAGGGGTACCCTCCGGTTCACTTCACCGCCGCCCTCGTTCTGCCTGACCTCAACTGGGCTGCTGCCCGGCCCCAACCGGGGCTGTTAGGAAATCCCGGACGAGCCCCCAAAACTGTTATCCGGTTTCCCCAGGTAGGAAGCTCCCAAAATGAGAGAGAGACTGAGGCACGAAGGCTTCTTGTGAGGTTATTTTATTGCAAAGGAAAACGCCTGCTGCAGAAAGCGGGGAGAAAAACAATTCACCACGCGGGGCAAAGGCTTTTTCTCCAAAGAACAAAGGGAATGGTAATCTCTTATAGCCTGTCCCTTCCGGGCGATTTGGGGTGGGCGCACAATCTCCTAAAAAGGTCAGAGAGTTAGCTGGCGAAAATTCATTGGATTAGTAAAAACACCTTTTAAACATGCGCAGAACAGGTAAACGGATCTTCTTCTCTCCCTGGGCCCCTGCATTCCATTCTTATCTCTAATACAAGCATGTTGTTTCTATCTACTACCAGCGTTGTTTCTCAGTAAACGGATCCTTTGTCTTTCAAGAAACATTAGTCCTTGAGTCAAGAAGAAAAGCAAAAAGAAAGGGAGGGGTTGGGCCCGCTTTTACGGGGCCAGCTCTTTTCTCTCTGAATAAGTCAAACACAATTATCCTAACAGGTGGGAGGTACTGGGAGGGAGCTGTGACAACACTGCAAGGCCCAACCCTTTATTCCACCTCCTTCACTCTGGGCCATTTCCCGCTCCCTGCTGGAGGAGAGTGTTGTGTAAACCCATCCGGCACCTCCTGAACCAGTTTGCTGCCCATGAACCCAACCCCACTGCCCTTGGTGAAGTCAGATGCAATGGCCAGTCCAGCTATTTCACGATCAGCTGCCCCAGTAAGGCCAGCCTTGTGAAGAAGACTCCAGAGGTCCTATCGTCTTGATGAAGACAAATTCTAAAGTTCCTTGTAGCTGTCCAGTTGCATCTTACAAACTAGCATCTTTTTTTCTCTTCCCTGATCTCTCATTATGTGCCAACTCACTCCTTCTGTGTTTTTTTTTAGCGTGTCTGACTTTCTAAGCTTAAGGCCAGTCACAACATTAGGCAGAGTGAGGCTGACATCTCAGATACTGAGGTGTGTAGAATGAAGACCCTAACATGGCCTATTCTGAGCCTCTTATCCAACCCCTGCTGCTGCAGTCTGGTAGAGAGGATGTGTGAAAATGAGATCCAAACAGTTGTGTAGTGGAGCCAGGGCTTCTGGGTCGAAAGGCTTCACACTTCAGTGTCAGGCTTCCTTATTCTGAGCTCAGCTGCAGTCCCCACAGTAGCTGGGGTAGAAATTGATACTCCTGCTGTAATGCAACGTTTCAGTCTTGAATGGATGATCAAGAACCATTAACTTCACAAAAGACCTGCTCCTTGTTTGTGGATACAGGTTGCTCTAACTACATGTATATTTGGATCTTCCTTATGCTTATCTCTCTCTCTCTCTCTCTCTCTCTCTCTCTCTCTCTCTCTCTCTCTCTCTCTCTCTCTCTCTCTCTGTTTAAAATCACAATAAATTAATACATCAATATTAAAATGCAACTAAACCTAAACGATGTTAAAAACATCACTAATTAAAATTAATTTAAACATATTTAATATACATGATTAAAACTGTGCTAAATATCCTACATAAAAGTCCAATCCTGCCAAGGCATTCACATCGAAATACGAAGATTTTTCCAACCACACTTGTAAATTTACTGCTACAGAAGCTGATTCAAATCAGCTGAGATTTTGGTCATCTTTTGTACAGGGTATTATAGCAGTGCACTAGTTTCACATTCACAAACACACAAACACTAATCTGGAGGCCCGTCTGGTGCTTTGGAATGGATCTCAATTCAGTCTAGAGTGTTTCCCCCCATCCATTTGACTTGATCTGTTACGCAGATCCAAACTGATGTATGAAGCCTCCCACTGACTTGCACTAGAAAGTCAAAACCGCAGTTACGTGTTTTTTTCCCTTTCGTATTGATGTACAAGAAATTTGGAGACACAATAGATTCTAATGAGAGCAACAAATCTGCCAGATTTCAACTAGCTTCAGGCATTTGTGTACCAGGCATCTTTAAAGTTTTCTTTAAGGAATTTCTTCCTGGAATAATATCTGTTCAAATTATCATAGAAAAGTGAAGTTGGAAGGGGCCTACAAGGCCATCAAGTCCAACCCCTGCTCAATGCAGGAAAACAATTAAAGCATATCTGCCAGGTGATTATCTAAGTTTTTCTTGAATGCTTTTCCTTTAAAAAAAATCACACTGGTCTTGACGGAAGAGATTTGCATCAGCAAAAGTAATTTTGCATTGTGTTCATTGAGGTGCACGTCTAAGAAAGTATGCCCAGGACTGCAACATTAGGTTTCTGCACTGGAAGAAATGATAGCGAGGGACGCTTTATTTTGGGTGGGTGATGCCTAACGATTTTGTTGACATTATAAACCACCTCGTACAGTTTTTTTTCTAGGAACTTCGCCTGCTTGCTTATCTTCCTCCAGCAGAGCGATTAAACTGCCCACACTGTGCCAGCCCTAGAATCCTTCTCATCTTCTGTCTGTTAGAAGATCCATAGCAAGGAGTGACTCCAAACCCCAGTTGTCTTGCGTGGGTGTTCTTTCTCCTACTACCCATCCCCATTATTCCTGCAGGTAAGCGACACAGCTCTCGCTGCATCAGAAACTTTGCCATCAGAGTCTGGGAGCAGTACTTGAACCTTGTGCTTGAAGCCAGTTCGCTTTAAGTGGCAAGAATGCTGTGATGATTATATAGATAGGCTTCCCATGGAGTGAATGAGGTTATTTGTACAGACTTTGCATGGTTGCTCCTTATGGCTTGTTCTGTGTCTCATCACTCACTTTCTGATCATCTTATTGAAAATGTCCTATTCTCGTCCACTTTAGCTTGTTCACACCAAATATTACAATACACCTGTCCCATTTGTCTTCTGAGGACTTCAAGCTTATCTTGACTGAAACTTTTCACATTCCACATTACAATTTTATAGTTTGTGCAGCATCGGACTTTTATTTTGCCTATGTGTATATCAACAACTAGATGTGCTTTCTGCTTTGAACAAGCTGCTTCATTGGTCACATACTTTGCTTTTCCCCAGTAGCAGATTAACAGGCTTGACGACATGGGCATTTAAGGCCACTGTTTCTTCCCCTGCAGGGATGGGATGATTCACTCCTAAAGACAGCAATCAGATGATGTTTTTTTTTTCCTGGAGTGGACCAGCCTGCCCTCAGAGCAGTCCTGCCTACACCATTTTGAGCCCCTGTCAGGGGCTTCTACCTCTTTGGTGCAGGTAAGATCGCTCTTCTTTTGGTCTGCTTCCAGTACGACTGTTAGCTGCAAATGGAACAAAAGTGACCCTTCCTCTAATTTGCCCGATTGTGAAGTGGTTTAATAAGACACCCGATACAGAACATTGGCAAATTAATCACATCCTCAGCTCTGTGGGGGTGCCGAGGAAGTTTTTTAAAAGTAAGTGTGCATTAGGGCAACAAAGATTAGCTGCACCACTTTTTTTTTTAAAGACAAATGGAAACCTTCCTCCTAGAAGCTTTGGTTTGCCTTTTTTCCCCTTAAAAGTCCACTTGAGAGACTGCCCTGTTCAGTTGTGGACAGGCCCTCAAACTGGACCTCAAAAGCCGTTTAAGAGAAAAGCAAATAAAAGCTCCTAGGAGGAAGCTTTCTATTTGCCTTTTTTAAAAATGGTGCAGTGAATATTCCCTGCCCTAATACACACTTTATATGTGTGTGTGTGTCCACTTCCTCAGCCCCTCTATGGAGCCAAAGAAGTCACTACTTTGCCAATACCATAAAGTGGCTCCACTGGCAAAGGCTGTTACCAAACATGGTCACTTGAGGTGCGTATGCCATTGAGAGGCATAGTTCATACCAAAGGGCCTTTCTGTCTGTTTTCCTAGCAATCCTGTTTAGCCCTGTCCCAGTCGGCTCCTTCCACACTGTGTAGACAGGCCCTAAGAGCCTTCTGGCCTGAGAGTGTCTCATCTGCTAACACTCTCTCATGTTTAATTTTGGATTGTCTCATCAAAGTGTTTTCAAACCAGAAATATTCGGACGTGTTTGTCATTGCTTCCTTCTGTACACGACTAACAAGAGTCACCTTGAGTGCCCTTATGTGCCAAGATAAGCAAGAAGTAATTGCACTTCATGTTACAGGCTCTTGAAAGGCTTGGGAAGGGTTAGTAGCATGAGAAAGATATGCAGTGATGAGGCTGCTGCTGTTTTTTTTTTTAAAAAGAGCTTAAATCCCTTCTTCTTCTTCCTTCTTCTCAGCCATGGTGAGACCCTGGCACCTTCTTATCCTGCCATGTGTCCTGTCAATACTTGCAGGTAAGTGCCTTGAAGTCTGGATTGTATATGGAGCTTAATTCCTGCTCAAGGTATTGGTTTTAACCTGAGAAATATTTTGCAGTCCGCAATGTTACACTTGATAGATTGTTTCTTCCTTTATGGAACAAACAAAACCTTAAGATTTATTCCACCTTCCAGGATCCCTCCCCAAGCATGGGTTACATTCTGAAAAAGGCACCTGCCCAAGTTATGTCTGGCCCTTCTTTGACTTTCTCTCTGGTGAGGTACAACAGGTGGCTCTTAAGAGAAGGAGCTTTCTCAGCAATGGCATCTTGATGAAGGAATATCTTCCCCAGACAGATCTGCCTGCTGCCTAACTTAATGTCAGACCACCCCTCTTTATCCTTCCCCAGACTCACTTTTAAGTGTTGTTTCCTGTACCATGTTAACCCTCTTTAACCTCTGCCAATTTCAGTCTCTGCTCTTCAATGTTATTTTTGATGCAGCATTTGTTGCAATTTTTAATTATTTTATTCGGTGAGCCACAAAGGCATCTTTTTGTTAGGGGAAGGCCTGCAAATAGCGTTGATAAAGTGACAGCCAAAATTCACTCAGGCTGCCAACCTGTTTCCAGGCACAATTCAAAGTGCTGGTTTTAACTTCCAAAGCCCTAAAATGGGTCTCTCAAAAATGTATTTCCTTTGATGAGTCTGCCAGGGTGTTGAGATCTTCAAGGGAGGCCTTTCTCTCAGTCCCACCACCTTCACAGCTGCATTTTGTGGGAACACGGGAGAGGGCCCTTGGCTGTCGCTGCTCCCAGACTCTAGAACTCCCTCCCACGGGAGGTCAGGGTCACCCCATCTTTGCTGTCCTTCTGCAGGCAGGTGAAGACCTTTCTCTTCAGGCGGGCTTTCTCTTAGTGACTGGCTGTCTAGGAGAGGCTTACATCCAGAAATATTAACAAAGTATCAACATTAAAATGGGATGGTTTGTATTTTTTTGCTTTTAAATTTGTTTTAATAATAATGTTTTAATAATCTAACATTTTTAATATGTCTTTTTAAAATATTTGAATCACTGTTTTCAGCTTTCAACAGTGTCTTTTTAAATTATGCAGAGCCCCACTGGGTTTCAGAGAAAAGTGAGGTATAAATAAACAAACAAACAAACAAACAAACAAACTAAGTGTAGGAATTTATAATTATGTTAACAGAGTGCAGCAGTCTAGTAAGAGTGAGTTTATGGCTATGAATTACACATAATCGCTCAGAATGTTCATGATCAGGTACAAAGAAAAATGTATGTTTGTGTTTATGGTCCAATATATCCATTCAAGATAAAACAAGGGAGGTGGGGGGGGGGGGCACTAGACTTGAGTACCGAAGCCTGTAAAGCTGGATTCCATGTATGCATACACACAAAAGACCAAGATGGATGTATCCTCATGGCTGGCTCTCCACTGCAGAAGAACAGCAGCAAAGCAAACAAACCAACCAACCAACCAAGCTATTTCCTTCAAGAAGTGGGAGGGACTCAAAGGAGAAGCAATGAGAGACAAAGGTCACCATGGGCAAGGTACAGTACTCAAACTCTTCGTGGTCCCGTATTCTCCCCTGGTTACTTTCAAGGCAAAAATTGCTGTGCACTAGCAAGGGAAGCCTGTTTCTAACAGCCACGTGTGGCTCTACCGACTTTCTCCATTCTGGTGCCTCCCAGATAGGTTCGGCTCTAAGTCCTACCCGTGGCTATGCTGGCTGCAGATAACAAAATGCTGACCATGCAAGCAAGTTATTTTCCCCTGCCCTGAAAGCAGAGCTATCCTTAGGGCGGAGCCACTGGGGTGTAGTCAGCACAAGAATTTGGTGCTGAAAGAACATAAACCTACCCATTGCAAGTGTTTAGTGATGGAAGGGCATGAAGCCACTCCCGCTGAGCACATGTACAGCCTCCTGTCTCTTCTCTCTGGGCAGGAGGAGACCTGCGGGCCCAGGAACCAACCTAACCATTGCACCCTTACACAGAGTACTCCTCCTGATTCCTCTGTCCTCAACCTGCATAAGCCAATCTCTTGTGATCCAAGCTTAACCAATAAGGCAGCAAGGCCTCAGGCACCAAAAATGCTAGTTATGTCCCTGATTCAAAGGCACCAGGACAAAATAAATGAGCCTAATGCTCTGGTGGCTACCAGTTTCACTGATTAATTAGTGTTGTAACAGATTAAATAATTGGCAAATAGCGTGTTTCTTTTCATAAAGTGCAGTGGTTCCACAGCCGGGGTGATCCACTGTCCTCCCTCACAATCTGCAGTGTGAAGTTATGCATTGTGCAAGCTGGAAAGCGCCCTGTGGCTTCCAGCCAGTCCTTCTAGGTATATGCGAGTTGGTGTTGGTAGGTTCCCTCTTGTACTGTAGATGACAACCAGAGAGGAGCCACAAGCAGAACAGATCGTTTCACCTTCCCTCTGGGGTCACAGCAGGGCATCAGGCATGAAGTCCAAACAAACTCTTCTAAGTGAGAAAATAGTATTTTAGAATGAAACAAATGAATAGACTCATTGGGCAGCTTTCCATTTCAGAATGGAGCTTCAGCTGAGGATGTCGTTTTGGAAGAGGAAGCCAAGTTAGTCTGTGCAAGCAAATCCAAAGAAGCAAAGCAAAGCAAAACAAAACAAAAACATGTGGCACCCTAAAGACTATTATATTTTAATGTAAACTTTTGAGGACACATCTACTTTGTCAGACAGATGGAAACAGAATGAAATGTTGAATGAAATATCAGTTTCATACTAAATATTCATTGGGTTTTGGATTGACATGCAGTAATTTGCAATAATTGACATGCAAATTACTGCATGTCAGTTATTGACATGCAGTAATTTGTGGCTTATGTTGTTTTAGGGCTCTGTTGTAAACGTTTATCAGAAGACAAAAAAAACAGACACCAGGTCTAGGCAAAGTTGGGGAGGGGGAGAGAAGAGAGAGGAGAGATGCGGTGGGGGTTGGAGACTGGAGATTCATTTAAAACTCAGGAGGGAAAGAAAAAGGATGCATCCTGTTAGGGACTTGACAGGCTGAGATTTCAACTGTTATCACTGGCAAGAGGGAGCAATGTCACAGCGTGTCTCAACATCCCGTGTGGGGATCAAATACATAGGAATAACATGTTCAATTCCTGAAAGAACATGGAAAAGCCCATGTGGTCCCCAAGATTATACAAATGCAAGAGTGGGTGACACCTTTCATTGAATCACTATAAATCATACAAATTGCAAGCTTTCATGGATAAAATTCCACTTCTTCATGCTTGGCAGAAACCCTTCATGGATAGTGCAGAAAAACTGTAGGCAAGAGTCCAAAAATTGGCAGTACGTGTCTGTGAGAGTTGATGCCAGTCCTCTTGAGCCTGCGGTCTCAAGCTTCTGTGCAACATGGTTTGGAATGTTTACACCTCTCTTAGGATCAAAAGGTTGCCATTTACTCTATGCCTGGGGACCGCATGATCTTTTCCTGGTTCTTTCACCAAGAATTCCCCCAACCAGAAAAGACCAAATTATAATCCCTAACTTGTGCTAGAGGCTGCTACGGCACAGCCAAAAAGAAATTGCCATTTCAAAGAAGACAATGTGAGTATGAGTGGGAAGGGGGGGAGGGTAATCACAGAGTAATTGGCAACCTTTTGGTCCTAAAAGAGGGGCATAAAAAATCCGAACCATGCTACAAAGAGGCTTGAGATTGCAGCCTTGAGAGGATTAACATCCACTCCCACAGATATGTACCACAAGGTTTTGGACTCTTGTGTATATTTTTCCTGCACTATCCATGGAGGAGGTGTGCTAAGCCTGAAGTAGGATTTTCTCCATGAAAGCTTGCAATTTCTTTGATTTTCCATTTATGTTCATTTCCTGAAATTAAAGCAATGCATGAATGCACTGGTGGTTGCGTCCTTTGACCAAATTTTACACCAAGAAAACCATAATTTGTTGGAATTCCAAGGAGTCTGTGGTATTATATAAGATGTGACCAGTTTCATCCTTGCCATGAGGAGAAGCATGTGAGATAGGTAGGCATGGGATTTTTGGATATTTTTTTTCACTACAACTACCACTATTCACCAAGAATTCCCCCAACCAGAATCCTGACACCCACAGTAAAAATGAAAACAAACAAACAAACAACAACACAATTCTCTGCAGCCATTGCAAAGGGAGAGAATGAGTGGGAGTAGCTAAACTCCATGGGAACTAGAAGGGGTTGTGGGACTGGTAGTCTCTCTGCTCGTTCAGGTTTGCAAATGGTGGGTTTCCAAAGGAAAAAAAACCTACCAATCCTACAACTCCTTGTAGTTACCATGGAATTTAGCAAGCCCCACCCACTGTCTCTCCCTTTGCAATGGCTGAAGAGAGGAACATGCTGGGTGGATGTACCAAAATTCATCTGAGGGCTTGGATTCTCTGGCTACAGGTGCTAGAATTCTAGCTATGTGAATTCCTGGTGAATTGTGGTAGTCTTAGTGGGGGGGGGGGGAATCTGAAAATCCCATGCCTAAAGGTAAGTTAGACTTAGAGAGAAAAACAGCTGCAAGAATACCCAGTTAGCTTTCTGGCAAAGTGGAGACTGCTATCAGATCTCACTGCTCTGCAAATGACATTCATTCTATGCGCTGCACCCATGGGTAAGTGAGGAATTAGTTTCACTTTATTTTGGACCACAGTTTTATCCAACATGCACCTTATGAGAGCAAATACATTTTGCAATTGGAAATCCACAAGTTCCTCGGAGCTAGAGCCCAGATAGAATGGAAAGGGCACAGAGGAATGCTATGGGGCCAGTTTTGCAGAGTGGCTGCATTTGGCTCGCAGCCTCCAGGTGTGTTGTTAATACATCTTGAAGGGAATGATTTGGCCAAGTATAGTGGTAAGGCCTTGATATTGGACATTACACGGGACCTCAGATGGCTGAGGGCAGTGTACCAGTCCATGCGGATTGTGTGGTCCACAATTATCCCTCGGCGTGAGTGGAGAGTGGCTTGTCAGGCACAGTGTGTTAACACAGCGAGGAGGAGAGTTAACAGAGAAGTGTGTCAGGCAGTATGCAATGGCCTGGGATCAGTGATTGTTCACCAGGAGATCTGCATAGAGAGGGCGGAGCTCTTTAGGAGCGATGGAGTACACCTATCTGATATGGGCCTGGAGATATTTCTTAAGGACATCCGGGGCGGGGGGTGCTTTTGGAGTCAGATAGGATGGTTGGCAGGCATGGGACTTAGCTAGTCCCTATGCTATGGCGGGTAGTGCGGATGGAACAGGTTTCAGTGAGTCCCCTTGCAATCACAGGTAACGTATAGCTCATCCAACCTCCCAGAGCTGCAGATCATGAAATTACAGTGCGTGGGGGGGAAAGATGCGCTTGGGCCACACCCGGACCAATGGTCACCAAGGGGAAGGTGGCTTGAGGTCCGGGGGTGGTCAATTTGGGCCGGCCAGGGTCTTGCTGTCTTCAGGACTGTGAGACCTCGGGGCTTGGGACTTGCCTGTTTGTCTGGTTCGGGGTCCAGTGAGACCCCCAATGCAAAACCTGATTCTGCACTACTGCAGGCCCCCCTTTTATATGGTTGAATATAATGGTTATTTAATAAAGTGTGGCCCATGTTAATCCCACACTACTTGTCTCGCCTCATTATTCCGGGGTTGTGCTGTGATCTTGGTTGCTGCCACCCGATACCCATAGTCCAAAAGAACACTAGAGGGAGGAGTAAATGCATAGGAGATGGCCTGCACAGGGCAAGGCTTTTGCTATTCCCAACTCACGTTGCTGATCTGAGGCTTCTCCTCTTCATTTGAAACTGAGTGGAATGTCAAACAAGGACACTTTGTTCTCCTGCTGACACACACTCTATTTGCGACTCTTCGTGCTTAGCTGCATGCCACCATAAGCCACCGTTGGAGGTAATCAGAGTTGGTTGTTTAAGCCTGAATTGCAGGATAGATGAGGAAACACGCCATGGCTTGACTTCAGTCTTGTTTCTATTCTGCTTCTTTTGTCGACTCCTGTTTCGGAATGGGAAGCTGAGGGAATGAACCCTATTTGTGGCTTCGGAGGTTGCACTCTTGCCAGCATGTCCCGTCGTGACACTTGCTGGGAGGAGTACTTTGTCAGGTTATATAAAATAAGCCAATAAAACAGAACCTGAATTTTAAAGACATGAACAATAAGCATAGAGATCGTGTACAAAGTGTCAGCAGGTGTGCCGGTCAAGGACACTGGAATACACATTTTAAAGGTTAAGATGATGTAATGTCTCTGAGAACTGATTGGACACTGAAAGTATATATAGGCACTGTGTAATGATTTTCTCTCTCTCTCGTGGCTAATGTATATGGTTGTGGGCTGTAATGCTTCTGTTGCTGTGTATATTTGTAAATAGACTTAGTTGGTAGAAGTCTATTGTCTCTGTCTAATTTACTTGACGGCTGGGACTGGAACAAAGAGTTTCTGCAACAGACACTGATGAAATTGCAACACTCTGACAGGCTATGCGCCCAGAAGTTCAGAAGGTCTCCAACACCAGTCTGAAAGCGGTGAGAAATTCTTCCATCCATTATGAGCCCAGGAGGGGATTATGGAAGAAGGAGGCAGTAAGGAAATATTTAAGGAGGAGGAACACAACTCAAAACTAACAAAAATGGCTGTGAGTGGGCTGAGTGGAGGATTTCCCTTACAGAGACTGAATGAGACTAATTATTTATCATGGAGCTTGAAAATGGAAATGTACCTCCACAGAGAGCGTCTCTGGTCTATTGTTGACAAACCTCCTGCCTGTTTGGATGAGGAAGAGAGTGAATTAAATGGGAAAGCTCTCGCCAGTATAATTTTGTGTCTGGAAGACAGCCAGTTGGTCCACATGAGGGGAGAAAATTCTGCTAAAAGGTGCTGGGGCAGATTTATGTGTTTGTTTGTTTTTTAAATTTAATAACTTGGGATAGGGTATGGGATACAGAAGGTAAAGGGAAATGTAAGGGGGGGAAAGGGGGGGAGGAGAAACACAAAATATACTGACATCCAGTCTATGATATGATATTCATATTGCAATATCAAAATTCAAACTTTCCGCTTTTCTACTATTCGCTGCCTTCCAGATTTTAATTCACGTTTACATCCTAGTTTTGATCTATGTTATTCAAGCACTATCTGGTGACTCTAACCATTTATAAAATAAATCCCATCGTTCAGTTGCCTTTTGTATAGGACAGTCTTTCAACACTTCTGATAGAATGTCCATTTCTGCCGCTTCCTGTATCTTCTCAGTAAGTTCCTCTTGTTTCGGTATCACCGGACTTTTCCAATTTTTGGCATAAAGAATTCTGGCTGCAGTGACTATATATATAACTAAGCACTTCTTTGCCTTATCTATATTATCTGGTATCATACTCAATAGAAACAGTTCTGGAGTTAGTGGAAATCTGACTCCAGAACAGATTTATGTATTTTCAAAGATTGTCAAAGTATGTAACATATTTCAGGAGTGGTTTTACCAGTGTTTCCCCCACTTGAGTTGGACACAGGATGTTTTCTACAGTGGTTTACTGTTTCCTTTAGTGGTGCTTCACGCAGGCAGGGCAGCCAATGAACATAATTCAGGTGAGTAACAGATGTACAGTAGGCAGCAAGCATGTTGCCAAAAGGCACTTGCAGAGCAAATGTGCAAAAGACAGCGTCAAACACTGAGTCACACTGAACATATTTTCTTCCTGGATAGACGCATTCTTCAACTAGTTTAATAAATATTGTTTTTAGCTGCATTGCAACAGTTGGGAAATGCAAAACCTGGTGAGTCACTTCAACTCCAGTTTTCACATTCATCTGGGATTGTGTGTGTAGTGTGCCATCAAGCTGGAACTGATTTACAGCAACCCTAATAGGGCTTTCAAGGTAAATCTTTCAGGAGTACTTTTTACCAGTCCCATTCCCACCCAGTCAGTTTCCATGAGCAAACAGGGATTTGAGCCCAGGTGTCCTGAATCTTATTCCATCACTTTATCCACAGCATCACACGGGGGTCTTCGGAATAGGGTAGAGTTGATCAGGATCCCTCCCCTAGCATGAGTTACGTTCTAAAAAAATAATGTTTTCCAAGTTGTATCTAACTCTTCTTTGACTGTCTTGTGAAATATGATGGATGGCTCTTAGAGAAAGGGCCTTCTCAGAAATTGCATCCTGATAAAGGAATATCTTCCCCAGAGAGATTAGGCCTGCTGCCTAATTTAATGTTAGACAACTCCTCTTAAAACTCACTTTTAAGTGTTGTTACTGTACAATGATAACCCTCATTTTTAATTATTTAAAGACTCCTAATTTCCCAGACTCCTGGGATCTACTTTTGCCTGGTTCAAAAATCAGAAAAGCCGATTGAATTGTGTGAGCCCAGAAATTTGTTTTCAGTATCAGAATGGATTGAGTTCACTGTCCTTCCACTCAAACAAATGTTTCTGATTACACCAAGTTTGGCCCATATCAGCAATGCCATTCTGGCAGTCCAGAGACCATGCACAAACTTCCCAAAAATTAAACTAGAAGTGACTGCAACTGCATTTCCAGTTTCATAAATATCTTGTCAGGGGGTAAAATTATAGGACATGGTCACATGGGCAAAGAGAACCTCAGTTAAACGAATTTAAGCATTATTTAAATTGAATTATAATTTCTCATGCACACATGTACTAGTGAAATCAATTTATTTGGGTTTCAAAGTGATTTTTTTTTTCAACCAACCAACAGGGGCTTTTTAAAATAACTTGTTTGTAAATCCATTTAAATTGATTTGTTTTGGCAGGTGTGGATGGTGCTTTCAGTTTAATTCGTGCCCCAGTTCAGTGTCAATGGCATTGCCACCAGGGCTTCTACTCTCTCTCTTTTTAAATTTGTTATAGCACTGTTTAGCGATGCGTCAGTTACTGCCTTTTGACGTTTTCAGCTGAATGGAACCATTGATTTATTGCTATGTCACTTACTTTTTAAAAAGACAAATGATAATGCCGGGTTCCTAAAAAGGAAAGGAAATGAGTTGATTTCATCATTGTAGATGCCGAAACCAGTTTAAATCATGAGAAATAAATGCATTTCCATTCAGTGGATGTGACCAAGACAAGCGATTTAAATACCACGTGACTTGAACGTGATTTATACAAAGCGTGAACAGAAGTTGATTGAAATGGCCAGTGGGGCTATGCCCAAAGTGTAGTAACAGCAAAATGTTGATTGGTTGATTGGAATGTTTTTGAGTGAAGAAATGATTCAGGGAAATTAGGGGTTAAATACCCAGTGTGGTGTAGTGGACACAGTGGGGGACTAGAACTCAGGATACCTGAGTTTGAGTCCCCACTTGGCTATGGAGACTCATGGAGGGGTGTTGAAACTTGTAAAGCCACTTCTTAAATATCTCACATCAAAAACCTTATCAGCATAGCTCAAAGTCGTTTCTGACTTGACAGCACATAATGGGGCTTACATAAATGTGTAAAGGCCATGTTGCCCACCCCAACTTAGATGCCATGTGTCAGTATAAAGAAAAAACAAATTCTTTTATCAGCTTCCACAAATTTCTGTGATAAGATATCTTTATTGGAATTCAGGGTGTTTATTTTTAGTTTGAAATTTTTTACTACATTTTCTGTTTTGTTGTTGTTGTTGTTGTTACTGATGAATTGACCTTTTGTTAAAAGAGGTCTGGATGATGGTAGGAGAAGGCGGGGAGACATGAAAGTTTCTCAAAAGTCAAAAAAGGGAGCACACTGCTGAACAGTCTGGAAACCTCTGAGTTAGGGGTTAAGCAATTCCAGCGCAGTACTTAAGCATTTTTATTATAATTGGGAAGAAAATGGGGATAGCAAACCCAGAATTACTTGGGCCTGACTTTGCTTTCCATTGGGTGTAATTCCACATATTGTTTTGTTCGTGGCCAAAATCCATCTCAGCTTAAAATGTTTGTTGCTGCTTAGGGTTGGTGCCTACCGATGTTCAGTTCCTCTTGCCCATCTCCCCAGAAGGTCCCCAGGGTTTTGTTGTCCATTCGTGACGGGGGTGTTTCTATTTCTTTTTAATTAAATGAATTTTAGCAGAATGGCAACTTACCTGTTGAATCTCCAGGGATCTACTACAGCTGATTATAATCTTGTTTGGGTTTTGTTTGAATGCTTTCATTCATACTATATTTCTATTTGGCACAATTCAGAAAAGACACGGAATACTCTTAAATATCAACACCAGCTCCAATTAGTTCCACAAATGTTACCAACCACAAAATCTGCCCAATTCCCAGCACATTTCCTTATTAGCAGTTTGTGGGGCATGAGGTCCCTGAAAGAAGCGGAACCCGACCTCTTCTACGAAATTACAAATGCTTCCAAAGTTGGTTGGATAGAAAGCCATTCTTGTCAAAGGTGAATTGCTATTTATAAGTCTGTTTGATGCTCTTAACTGGGTGTGTGGTCTTTGTCGTTCCAGGGACTGCTGAAGAGGAATTAGAAGTCACTGTTTCTCCTCCGATGACTGCAGTCAGAAGAGGAGATTCTGTCTGGCTAAACTGCAGCTCCACCTGTAAGACCACCTCCAGCTTGAGCCTAGAGGCACACCAAAAAAGCGTAAAACAACTTCATGGGCCTGGCTGGAAGTCTGCTCAATTCCTCAATTTCACAGAAGAGATATCACATGTTTTGTGCTTTATTACATGCAATGGGACAGCAAAGAAAGCAAACGCCACCATCTTAACCTACAGTAGGTGATTCCTGGAAAGGGTTGCCTCTTGTGGATGGAATATTAAGACAGGGAGGGTTTGGGACATGGTACTCCTGAGTACAGCAGTCCCAAAGTTGCACAGATAGAGGGTAAACCAGCTGAGACTGCAGGAAACCTTACCTAGCTGTTCAGACACCCGGTGCTAAAAGGGGAAACATTCACAACTGTAATTTTCTGACAGAGGCATGACACAGTGGTCTACTCAGGCAAACGTGAAGGCCCTGAGGCTGTGGCAGGGCTACGGATGCTACCACAAGGCTGCTGGCAGCCTTGCAGCTCATGCAGCTCATATGGACGGCTGAGTCTCTGGAAGGTTGGCCCTACCATTAGACAGGATGAGGCAGCCACCGCAAGCGGCTATCAAGAAACAGCAGCAAAATATTAGCTATTTAATCCATTATTTTCTGCCTCAGGTGCTAAAATGACTCGGGTATCTTAGGGTACATTGCACCTTGACTTAGAGGAGGTACATCATTTGTTGCTGAGCCTCAGAAAAATGGCACAAGCCAGCCCTGGACATAGGGGCTTGTCTTCTGGTAATTGTGTCAAATATATCTTTGGGACCTGTAGGACTTGCTAGAGTTACCTCTCCAAGCCTGACGCTGGACCCAGTGGGGGAATGATATCAATCTTGGCCAGCCCTATGGCACAATGGAAGCACTTCCAACCAAGGGCATCCACAGAAATAATTTGAGAGGGGTGGGGGAGCAAAGTTTCTTCGTGATCCCTATGGGTCCCTGACCTTTACATGAATAAATGTGAAGAGATACCCATTTAAGATTCCAGAGAGGGCACACACCCTCCCTTCCTCAGCCTCCTGGACACCCATGCTTCCAGGGGTTGTTTACAAACCATCCAGATGCTAGCAAGGAAGGGAAGTGACACAAGTAAGACACGTTTTAATGTGATGATGTTCCATATTTCTCTGGAGTAGAAGCCAGCAGTCACCCCAATGAACTTTGTCTTTTTACTGTCATTTTAGAGGAGATGTTACTGAAGCTTGAGAAGTCATCACCAAGCCAAAATCTTCACCAAGCTTACAACCTGACATGCCATGTGACAGAGATAACAGCCCTCAGAAGTCTCAGTCTGACCTTGCTTAAAGGGGCAGAGAGGCTGCATTCATGGAAATTTCAGGACAATACTAGTGTCGGGCTTGTAAACCGTACGATCACGCATCCCTTAATTCCTATGCCGTGGGACCATGGGCAGGAAGCTAGTTGTCAAATGACCTTTGAACTCAAACCAGATGAGCAGTTCATCATTGCTAAGTCTCATAGGCTGGAGCTCAAGACAGCAGGTGAGTTTGTAGCACCTCCCCAATTCCATCACAAGCTGCCTGATTTTCCCGGGTCTCAGATAGAAGTTCCCTTCCAAAATAACATTATTTCTGGTTTGGGTAAAAAGTCTTCACCTTTCACTAGTACAAAATTCAGGAAGTCTTGCCAAATTTCAACAAACTGGATTTCTTATATCAAACCCTTACTATATTTTATATCCGACATCAATTTATCATTAACAGCTATTTCCAAAACTTCATTATACCATTCAATTATTTGACAGCTATATTTGAATTTCCAATTTTTCACAATTACTAATCTAGCTCCCATTATCGTATTTGTTATTATACTAGATCAGGGTTTCTGGAGACGAAATAATACCAGGAATAACACTCAGTTGATTAGCCAGATAGAGCCCCTATTACAGCTGATGTGCAGCTTTTCCTAATATAGAATTTTAAAGTTGCACATCAGCTCTAACAGGGCTCTGAAGCCGTGGCATGTTCAGAATAGGCCTGTTTGTGTTGTCAACCTGACTTGCCTTTGCTTCAGCCCAGACTGGTGGTTGGGAAGTATGATGTTAGTGTGGGGAATGCATTCCCAGTGAAGCAGGGGTTCCCCCTGACTTTTTTGATTTCATCTACCACCCATTCACCAATGGCAACTTCATTTGCCCAGCAACATTTCCTTGGTCTTGGAACTTAGTCATCGGCACAATCGCCAAACCCAAACCCCAAAATGGCCAAAATGGAATTTCAATAGCATATGACTGCACATGCTATCAGCTGTACCGTCCCTGCTGAAAGCCACACACTCTGATCCCTGAGCTTCAGGAGAACCTTGACCTGATCAGGTAATCTGTCCAGTGCTCTTTGTGGTTCTCGCTAGAGCATTGCAGTTAACTTTATCTGATTTTTCCTCCCTTGCTGATCTTCTCTCTCCTTCTCTCTTTCTTTTCAGTTTCAGAACTCTACACGGCTGTAGTGGTGGCTGTTTCTTCTATAGTCGTGCTAGCTGCATGGCTGTTGGGCATTTTCACATATTATCTGACTCTTAGATAACTAAAGCCAAGATGGTCAGAAGCAAACCACTTATGAGCTGCAAAAGCTTGGCGTAACACAGACTGTCGTGAACTCCTGTTTTTCACAGACATTGCGTAAGCAAATAAGGAACTACGAGTCAAAGCTGTTGAGAATCAATTTGTAGGTGGGAAAAAATACCATATATTTAAAAATGATGATGGTGTAGAAGAAGAAGAAGATGATGATGATGATTGAAATCGTAGTCTGGCTGATCCTTGAGCCTAATATCTCTGGAAAAGGAGAGACTGTTTTGCTCCCCCTCCATACCATTCCGCTTCTCCCTCACAATTCTTCCTTCTGCTTGAAGCGCATCAGTCCAATGTCTTTCCAATGGGCAGACGGAAGTCATAAATTATGGTGTATTTAGCAGGGCTTTTAATAGGAATCAAGGTCTTGAGAGGCAACAATAAATTTTAGAGGAATAACGAATCACAGATATGATGTATTCAGTCTTTTGAGGAATTGACCGTGTTCTTCTCTACTCAGAAGTAACTCCTTCCTGATTCTGTGCGACTATGTCCTGGGTGAGTATATACAGGACTGCAACATGAAGCAAAGCGTGTTATCAGCTGAGGCTCTCCCAGATGAACCAGTTGTTCTGCACTGATGTTATTGGTATTTTTTCCACCCTCTATATGACATTTATCTTATTTTGTTTCTTCCAGTGCTTCTTCTTTTTCTTCTTCTTCTTCTTTTTCTTTTGGTGACTTCCGACTGCCCTTCATTCCTCCTGAAAGGATGCTTCTTCTTTTTTTTAACCGGGAAATCTTCAGCACTTCCCCTGGAGAGAGGCATGGGTCAAAAGTTTTAATCAGCATTCAGCAAGCATGTGCGGAAAAGGATTCCAGTGTCAAAGCTCTAGCAGGGAAATGGTTTTCTTAAGATTGTTTTCAAAAGATTTCTTACAGTTGTCTTAAAGAGAAGTCACTTTCTGAAAAGAGAAGAGAAGTTTGGGTGCAAAATCCAGGAAGCCCCGTGCTCTTTTAGAGCTGAGCCACAGAAGGAACTGATATGGGGGTAACGAATGTTCCATCCGAAAGAGCCATGACTTTTATCTCTGATCGGGAGGCCTCCACACAACAAAGGCTATGTCTATGGCCAAGGGCTTTTTTAAATTATCATTTTCTTTGGAATCCTGGCACGTCGCATTGGGAGAAAAAGACAATGAAAGGTCAGCAAGCTCCATAGTGTCCTGTTGGTCTTTCCTGCAGTGATGCCGTGAACGGTTGTGCATAACTGGCCATGCTGAAACAAAGGCAGCCTATATTTAGCCAGCAGGCCAGATGAGGAAATAGCCATCTCTACCAGAACCTTCTTTTCACTCAGGTGTTCCAGAATCCAAGGGCATATCCAGCGTGTGATCAGTTTTGAGGTGCAGGCATTCATTGCGACAGTCGCCACAGCCGTCCGAAGCAGAGTCTACGTTTATATAGCTGTACTGACAGGAATGAACAATCAGAGTAACAATAGCAGTCATTACCTTCAACAGGAGCAGATCTTTTTTTAAATGTCCGTGGTTCATCACTCTTTGATTATCAAATTACTCCAAAATGCATTGCCTTATATGAAGGATCATTCAGAATAGTGTTTATTTTTTTTCTGGGTCAAGTTCCAGATTAATCCAGGGTACTCCTCTTAAGGTGTTAATGATTGAGATTGGTAGTCTCAGTTGTTGAGCATAGTAATAGATTTATAAATTTAAGGTGCCTAAACCTGCAAATCCCACTGAGTTGGTTACCTGGCTGTGGAGCTAAAGCCCATGAATTCAGTTCTCCATTGGGCTTCCCAAGAGAAGAGCCAGCCTGTGTGGCCTTGGGTGAGCTGCACAGTCCCAGGGCACCCCCAGAAAAAGGGAATATTAACGACTTCTGAGTACTCTATGCCTGTAAACTCTGGAAAGGGTTACCCTTAATTGGTATTGACCTGACACCTTGTAGTTACCTATTTTAAACCTATCCAAAACTTGTTTCACCAGTCTGGAAAAGCTTATCTAAATGCTTGACCCTCAACCTCTCTCTATTTAAGCCCCTTCTGTTCTGTGATACATGACCATGACAAGCTGAAACACGTTAAAGAATAGAAGTGTGAAGGAATCAATAGGTTAAAAGATTTATATATCGGGGTGAATTGCCTGAACAAGTATACTGTTGATAGAGCAACTGAGCACAATGTAATGTACAGCTATTTCAAGTGGCACAATTCTGTAATATTCTAGAAACTATGAAGCCCAGATTGTAAGAATGTTAACACCAAAGTGGTCACCAAAGAGTGCTGTATGCCATACATTTTAAAATCAGTTGAAGTCAAATGCAGTCAATTTCCTGTCTTGAAATGAATGTGACAGCGTATCTTAATGGAACACTCTTTTGTGGAAGCCACCAATGAAAACCATGAGTCTAAAGCAGATTTACAGATTGTGAAATTAACAAGGAGGTGGTAAGTGGCTTCAATAAAATGCAAGTTACATTTCCAGGAATAACTCAGTGGGTTTCTGAAGAAAATGTCTGGGGATCAGAAAATATTTGCAGATGTGATAGGGATGTACTGTACACTTGGATTTCAAATTCACCAAACAATGCCATATTCAGATAGTTCCAGAGAGATCCAAATCCAAATTAGATCATTCTGAATACCTGTAATAATCACTCCTAATATTTGGAGTCCCATCTACTCCTATAGATTAGAAAGCAAGAGGCTAGGTTTCTGCCTGCTAGAGGAAGAAGTGAAAGTGAAACTTATTTCTGTTGTGCCCACTCGCTCGATGGTGGTGGCTCCTCTTATCCTTTACCCCTGCTTGCACTTCTGTGGAAGCACAGAAGATGGAGTCCCAGTGCTCAGCTGGCTCCTCCCATGTCTCCCCTGCATCTGATGTGCTCAATGATGATGACCCTGTGGTCTGTAACTCTTGCCGTCTTATTCCCGCTTTCATGCCCTCCTCTAAATCTCCCACATCAGGTGGTGGCCCTTCATCCACCAGCAGAAGCACATCCCTGCCATCTTTTCTCACTCACAACAAATGTCCAGGTATAATTTAGCAACAAAGGGCCATTTCATATTTAGTGAGATGTTAAAATTCCAGATTGCCATGCCCTTCAGGATGATCTGTAAGTATCCTGCTATAGTATAAAACAAGAGATAAGAAGGTTCCAGAACAGAAATGTTTAGAAAACATCTCGAAGCATGAGAAGGAAGCTGCAGTAATTTAGTTCATTATGGAAAGCATGCAACGCCTGACTTTGGAAAGAACCTCATTTTAAACAGGGCACAGTTCCACGGGAGTTCAGCCTTGTCTTGTATTGAACACGAGCAGGGACACAACGTCCATTAGAACCAACTAAGGGGCCAAATTTGAAGGAAAATATGGTATGGAGATCTTTTTTAAATGTACACTTGACTCTGGACTGGCCTTCTGTGCCCCTGCAAAGTCATCATTACAGATGGGAACCCCTGCCCCCAGCTCTGTTTACTGGTGTTATGCTTAGTTTTAGGATGACACCTCCCACAATTCACCCGCTAACATGGTCATTGCCATAGCAGCTGTGGCATTCTGGGAGATACAGTTTTTTTAAAAAAATCAAATATTCCCCATCTCCACCCATTTATTACTACTAGCGAATTCAGACCATGGGCTGGTGTGAAAGCTTTCAGATTGAAGCAAAGCATGCTGTGATGAAGGAGATCTGACTGCTTTTGCTTTGAAAACAGAAACACCAACAGGAGCTCAGCATCTCTGTCTCTGGGCAGATTAGTCTGTTCTGAAATGGCAGCCCTCCTTTTGACAGTGTGAGTGAAGGAGCTGGACGTTTCCTACTCTGTAGCATGTTTAAACACAATTATTTCTCAGAGCAATGGATTAGACCACAGGGTCAAAGCCCGGTGACTTTCTGAGTAGCAGGGACTACAATGTAGTCTGCCACCACCCTCAACCTTTCCTTTTCCTTTAGAGCTTAGGAGCAATCCCCATAATAGGCCCAAGATAAATGGATTTTCCTAGGAATAGTATATTGTTGCAAGCTATTCCAGTTGTAGTGCAAAGTATTTGAGAGTAGTTTGGGCTTGAATGAGCAGTTATTAGCTTTACAAAATACCTGCTCCTTATTTATTAATATAGACCAATCCAGCTGTTTAGACTCCCCCATATGGGGTTGTCTATGGAAATTACTATAATGAGTATCCACACTTCTAAATTTACTACAATATCACTGCCAGGAAGCGATCCATACAGCATATGAACCATCCCGGGACCTTGTCTGGATATGTCTCTGCCACATGGCTTACAGAAGCAACCCAAACCTTGGGCAAATTCCCCCTGAAAAGCAGTGACTTTCAGAACTTAGAAAGTGTGACTACAGAGCAAATTCATTGCTTTTAATAACAATATATGATAAAACTCATAAGGAAATAAAGACCACATAGAAACATTGCTTCATGTCCATAGACTTTCTCTTTGAGATTACATCTGGACCCAGACTATAGACATCTCTCTGCCCTCCGATGCTGGCCATGATGAAGGGATGTAACACATTAAATACACTCAAGTCTATCTGCAGGTATATGAAGTAAATGAATCTCTGAAGGAATGTGAAACAAAGGCTTTATTGCCAGAGCTGAAATAGAAAGCTCTGTTCGCACTGTGATTAAATTTGAAGGGAAAGCTAGAAAGGTCATTTGTATTTGCATATTACAATATTCTGGGTTAGAAACTGCTTCAGGGCATGCATTAGCATGAAATCCACATACACGTCACGCATCTGACAGTGGGTTTTTTCATGGCACATATATTGGGCAGGAAAGCACAGATTGGCTAGAGTGCCTTGTGCACCATGTGCCTCTGAACATGCAGCGAATCCCTGCCCTTAGTTTACGATTAATACTTGGGTTTCATCCCTGTGTCATGGGGCATTCTGTGTAGCCATTTTGTAATACGCCACATGGCAGCAGTAAAAGGCTAACTGAAAGCATTCTCTTAAAACAGAGGGGAGCCTTCCAGATGTTAATAACCAATTCCCAACATTCTTCAGGGATTGATGGGGGTTAAGAGTCTGACAACATCTGGAAGGTCACGTTCTGCCCACATTCATCTGAAAAGAAATGAAAGGACACATTCTCCTCCTTGCGTACACCCTGAGAAGGGTTTTCACTTTTCCAATCCACCCTTGACAACGGTGCAATGCTGTGTATGCCAATGGACTGCAGCCCAGGGTCAAGGTCAGAATGAGGGCCAGCCTCATCTTTAGGCAGAGTGAGTTGGCCACCTCAAGCAGCAGGTTTAGAAATTATGAAAGGGCAGATATTGTCAGTCGTTTAATTCATTACTAAAGAAGAATGTGTGGAGTTTTTTTTACCACTACAATGAGTTTGTGGGATTTCCTGGGTGAAAATAACATGGCTGGTTAGGGTTACTATGCATCCTGTCTTCAGTGAGAGGGGGGAAATCTTTCTTATTCTACCTCAAGCAGTATAATGTCTTGGCCTGCCTCACTGAGGGCAACATCTTTAGATCTTTCATGGCTGTTAAAAAATAGCCGGTCTACCCCCTTAAGACTGGACTACAACCAAGATGTGAGAGGAGAACTTCCATCCTTGGCCCCTGCCACCATTCTGATGCTGTTTGCTGCTTATCTGCTGCCCTACTACTTGTTCTTATTTCTTTATTTTGAATGAAAAAGCTTAAGACATGGATAGTCTCATACTGAGACTGGCACAATCTCAGGAAGAGGAAACAGGAACATCTTGCGATTCACAGCATGGGCCTGGAAGGCGTGTGGGAGCAGTCAAATGACATAGAGGAAAAAGTGTGTTCCTTTCACTTTTTCTCCACATCTGATTTTTTTTTTTAAAAAAACACCTCAAGTTCTTTCTGTGCTAAATGTGAACAGATTGTGGTAAAAAAGTTCTGAAGCAAACTGAAACAGAATCCTCTCCCCCTCCCTCCCTCCAATTTGAAAAAGCCAAATGCAGTACGTACATTTATTCCCAGCATGGAGGATCATGTTTTACCTACTAGTCATATAATTGTGAAAAATGAGGAACCTCTTGACGATTGTGGGGAAATGAAGGGGGTAGGGGGGGAGTAAGAAACCTAATTCAGTACCATGGAGATGGATGAATATACTGGGATTCTAAGTCAGATTTTTTTAGAACTAAGTACCCAAAACTTTCTACTTGGAAGACTAAGAATGTGACTACATGGTCAAATATCATGAGATTTGACTACTTACAAAATGGGTAAATTCAAAGTATTTTTTTAATGACCACATGATTCAAATTGGTCCAGCCCTTTTTGATCCCAAAGTGGCTTTTTTTCCCTGTCACTAGTGTGGGGGCTTCTACTTTTTCAAGTCAGAACGATTCAAACAGGCTTTTTCCCATGTAGCTACTTAAGATACATTCTTGTAAAGATGGGGGCATATCTGTAGACGGTGCTGGGGTGTGATGTTCAGGCCGAGGAAGGACATGCAAAAGCAAAACACCATGATCTTAATATGGGGGATCGGGGTGCCAGTCCTGAATCCTGTCAAACACAGTAAACTTCAAATCACGAGGGAAAACTACTACTGATGTGAACCAAAAACTCGGTGCTGTTAATTAATTGACTTGTCTGAAAGTGGACTTTAAAAGGTTTTGTTGTTTAGTCATTAAGTCGTGTCCGACTCTTCGTGACCCCATGGACCAGAGCACGCCAGGCCCTCCTGTCTTCCACTGCCTCCCGGAGTTTCGTCAAATTCATGTTGGTAGCTTCGATGACACTGTCCAGCCATCTCGTCCTCTGTCGTCCCCTTCTCCTCTTGCCTTCACACTTTCCCAACATCAGGGTCTTTTCCAGGGACTTTAAAAGGTAATCGTGCCAATAAACCATATGTAGCCAGAGATTAATTTCTGCATGTGGGATTTGATATTAATGGAAAAGCATAATGGATGGGAAAGGGAAGGTGGTGATCTCTGTTATGGAATCATTCTGATGTATTTTGAAAAATTACTGTTCAAACTATTCTATACTCTTAGACTATTACATACCTTCCTATGCTATTTTTCTATAGAAAAGTGATTGAGAAATGTAGTAGCCTGAAGCTTTAAATGAGAAAGTGGTTTCACAATGAACCACAAAAAGATGAGCAGAAGTGGACTGAAGGAAGGAAGGAAGGAAGGAAGGAAGGAAGGAAGGAAGGGAGGAAGGAAGGAAGGAAGGAAGGAAGGAAGGAAGGAAGGAAGGAAGGAAGGAAGGACGGACGGACGGACGGACGGACGGACGGACGGACGGACTGTGGGCTGGAATGCAACTCACATTGAATCCAGTATGAAAAACAAACTCCCAAATCAATCTGCATTTCCTGTGTGAATAGTGACTGCGATTTCAGATGAAATACAGGCTATGAATGAAATTCTTTCTATTCGGCTTTCCAAAATAGTCACATCCTAAATCTATTAGTTTGGGTTTCTCCCACATCTGATTTTGTCAAAAATCCCAAGCTTATTCCATACTAAATCTGAAGAAATTTGCAGTTTATGGCATATTCTTATTAATATGCCATAAATTAATATGAACTGAAATTAAATTCTCCTCCATCCTTGCAGAGTGATCCACAGGGAAGGAAGAGAGGTGGATTACAGCCAAAAGATGCTTAGCCTGAGCATGCTTGGTTCTGATGTTCTGCCTCTCAATGACAATGAGCAGAGAGTACCAGGCTGCTGCTTAAAAGGAAGGTCTCCACACACACACCCAGTAGCCAAGTATGAATCCTTTTGTGTGGGAGGGGAGTGGATTGCATGGAAACTAAGGTGTGCTGGTGGGAAAGGAGATGTAAAGGCATGAAATGGTGGAGGCTGTTGCTGCACTGAGCCCTTTAATCTTTTCATTGTGAAGGTAATTTTGTGGTGTTTGCTTTGAGTCACTGTGCTTGTGAGTCATGCTCTTGTGCTTCCATGAAGAGGCTGTGGGCCTCCTCCGCCAGGACCTGACAGAGTGGCACGGTGGGGCATCCGCACAAAGAAAATCCAGCTTCCTCGCAGGGCTCTACATTCTAGGGGAGGGGGGAGAGTTCTGTGGGAGGGAAACAGAAAATTAAGATTTATGTGCCAGGGAAACAGAAAAGCAGAGTTGTTGTGAGTTCACAGGTAATGAACAGAAGCTAGTTGAAGGGCAGAGCAGTGCAGCTAATACCCTGTGCATTCATACATCATTCACACATGTGCCTACCAGGATCAATCCAAAACATTTGGAGACAATCAAAAAGGCGCTTGATCTCTGGGAAATGAGCATGAAGAACAACTGCCACACTCTTGCACGGCCTACATTTCTATAGGGCTTGTATGGGGAAATAATTCAAGAGGAGATGTGCCCCATGGATCAAATTCAGGGCTCACACATATTGTAGGCAACATCCCTGCCAATTTCTGCTAGCGCTGCATGGAGCTCCATTCCGCCCCCCCCCCCCAATGCTTGGGGTTCCAGCCACAACCAGAAGCAAACCAGTAGCAACATCAATCTGGTTGTGGGGGATCAATGCAGCGCTGCTTAGAGGGAATGTTGCACATAGGTAAGCAGTGACAGATTTTACTTTCTTGGGCTCCATGATCACTGCAGATGGTGACAGCAGCCATGAAATTAAAAGACGCCTGCTTCTTGGGAGGAAAGCAATGACAAACCTAGACAGCATCTTAAAAAGCAGAGACATCACCTTGCCGACAAAGGTCCGCATAGTCAAAGCTATGGTTTTTCCAGTAGCGATGTATGGAAGTGAGAGCTGGACCATAAAGAAAGCTGACCGCCGAAGAATTGATGCTTTTGAATTGTGGTGCTGGAGGAGACTCTTGAGAGTCCCCTGGACTGCAAAGAGAACAAACCTATCCATTTTGAAAGAAATCAACCCTGAGTGCTCACTGGAAGGACAGATCCGGAAGGAAGGAAGGAAGGAAGGAAGGAAGGAAGGAAGGAAGGAAGGAAGGAAGGAAGGAAGGAAGGAAGGAAGGAAGGAAGGAAGGAAGGAAGGAAGAGGAAGGAAGGAAGGAAGGAAGGAAGGAAGGAAGGAAGGAAGGGAGGGAGGGAGGGAGGGAGGGAGGGAGGGAAGGAAGGAAGGAAGGAAGGAAGGAAGGAAGGAAGGAAAACAGAAATGGACATTGAAAAGCAAAAGCAAGGTTAGTGATGGGGGTTGTATTTTCAGTGCAAATACAAGATTGTGAGATGTTTGCACAGAAACTCCTCTTTGCCCACCAAGTCTCCACTGACATACCCACTCCCAGTGACTCCCTGTCTCCACTTTTATTCAGCTGAGAGAGAAGACCTGAAGGGAGAGCTTTGGTAGGTGGCAGAAAGGTTACAAATGACTCACAATTCAGTTCTGAAAGTGAGGCAATAAGTCGATGATGGAGGGATGCTGAGCTGCTAAGACAGGCTGTTACTTTTTTGGATGACAACTCTCAGATTTTTGCCGTCTCTTACTCTTGGCCTTGGGAGCAACAGATAGCAGGTTTGCTTCATTTTCTACCTGCCTGCCTGTTCTGCAGATAGCTGAAGACCACTGCCATCCCACTCTTTAATCTTCTTTTTTCCTGACTGAACATGACCCAACTCTGTCAACTGCTCCGTCCTGATTATTAATTGACACATTTCTTTAAATTAGTAATGGCCCTAGTAGGTACACATGGACGCAGTTTTGCAAGGTTACCAACAGCTTTCCTTACTCCTACTACAACAACAACAGAAATTAGTAACAGTGTTTCATGTCTAGTCATGCCGGGCACATGATCACGGAAAGTGTCTACAGACAAACACTGGCTCTTCGGCTTACAAACGAGGATGAGCACTGGCCCCTAGAGTCGGACATGACTGGACTTAATTGTCAATAGGAACCTTTATCTTTACCTTTAACTCGGAAATGGCTTACTATCCCTTTCTTCTAGGGGTGCTTCTGGAACTGTAGAGCTTGCCCAAGGCTACAAAGACTGGCTCTTTTTGTATTCTCGAAGGCTTTCACAGCCAGGATCCAGCCACAAGGACCAGTGATCACTGCACACAAAAGACCAGCTAACGACACCCATCAATCACAGTGACAGATCATCTCTCCCCCTTATCACAACAATACACCCACAACAAAAAACACGCTGATCACCATAATCACCCAATCTCCTGAATAGGACAAAAAGCTGATCCCACAGCTATAAATACTCAACTATCCCAATACAAACTACACCAGAGCACCGACAGAGTTCTGACTCCTGTCCTCTGAAGATGCCGGCCACAGAGACTGGTGAAACGTTAGGAAGAAAAACCTTCAGAACATGGCCAAACAGCCTGAAAAATCTACAACAACCACTGGCTCTTTTCTTGGAGAAGCAGTGGGGAATCAAACTCCCAACTCTGGCTCCATGTCTGGGTACCCAACTGATTGAGCTATCCAGATATCTTCATATTAAACAGGAGGATGTGACTGCTTCTGTGAGCAGCCTGCAGGAAATGTAGTTTATAAAGGCCAAGAAAATAATTCTCCATAAATATTTCTAAAACTTTTTTGGCTATCTGCCAGCAAGCTAACCAGTCAGTCACAGAACATCTGGCCCTTCTGTCGCAGACTCTTCGAAGGATGGAAGCTGCCAACCTCCCGGCAGTTGTCCTTCCTCTGGCAAGACATTCAGCTGGGCCACCTCTTTCTTTACTTTGGTAGCCACAGGGCAAATGGTTGCTGGAATCCTGTATAGAATTCTTAACATGAGGGGGAAGGGGAAGCTGCTTCTCTGGGGTTAAACTATGCTTCCCTTTTCCTGCTGGAGTTCTTGCCAGAAGGGACCAAGGACTCACTCAGAGCAGCTGTTCATCCTCCAGCTGGAGTAGCCCTGGGACTAAGTCGCCCTTTGCTGCCTTGTGCAGAAACGGCTTCTGCTCAGATGCTTGCAAGAAAAGCATTCATATCCGCCTTGTAACCAGCCCACATCTGCTACCTCTACACAACAATGAAGATATCACCCCTGCTTTTTCCATTTCCCTTCTCCCATTTCCCTTCTCACTCTTGTTCTCTTAATTTTCTTGTTTCTTCACTTTCCACCAACCATCACCATCGCTGCTGCTGCATGAAAACACAACCATGAGTACCTTTTGTCATTCCTATTTGTAGGAACGGACACTTTGTGAGAAAAGCTGCATTGGCTGAAATCTCCTCATCAGCATGCCTGTTAAATATACAGAAGTCCTATCCTGTTTTCCACTTAGAAAATATGGTACTTTTTCAGATTACTAACTCCAAGCATCTCCTAGCCAGCATGGCCAGTGGCTATCTTGACTACCAGAATCCAGCAGTTGTATTCTCCCAGAGTTCACCTTGTGGTCTGAACATGGGAGGTGCTCCTCAGTCCAAATACTTCGGGGTGTGGTGCTATGCCTGCCTCCACAAGGTGGCTGTTTCGAAATGTCTTCCCTTTGATCCAGCTGGGGTCCCATAAGCCTTTGAATCTCTAGCTAGATTTGAGGACTAAGTCATGTTTACAAACAAACTAGGGTTCACATACATGGTTTCCAGTTTGCATCTAACATCTATAGATTCTACATGCATGCTGTTTTAAAGAATTTGTTATGAATTTGCTAAGCACACACACACACACAAAATACAGCACCTTTATACTGGTAACAACAGTTCTGCAGAAGATGAGACTTTGGATGTGACCAGACAGCCGAATGATACAAGCTTGGATTGGTTTAGATCATGCTCAACCGGGCTGCTTTGAGGTGAGGTATGCCATTTGGGGCAATCCTTGTATCCACATGCAAAGATCAACCACACTCCATCTCAAGCAACCCTGTTTAGCACAATCAAGTCTAATCTTCTTTCCCTTTAAAGAGAAGAAAAGCTTCTCATTTCTCAAGACTTCTAAGCAGCTGCCTGGTTGTCCCATTGGTGACACTATCCATTTCCTTTTAATTGTTGCTAAAGCATCAGTGATGCTTAGAAAGGGCTTTTTAAAAAGTCCTTTCCAACCATTGCTGTTGCTCTTGTGTCAGTTAGCAACAATTAAAACAGCAGCCTAGGAAGTCAGGGAAGGGGTCTGGTGCTCAGAAGAATTCTGCACTTCTGAAAATTTGCCTTACAGCTATTGCAAAGAAGCGGAAAGACAGGAAAACACAACAGATTCTGGCAACTCTGTTCCATCTCTGGAGCATCCTTCATACTGAAGGCCATGCCAAGATATCCCCTCCAGGAGTTGGCACAGCTCAGAAGCTCACTCACAGGACCAGAATCTCTCCAGGATGCTCACCATCCAATATGGTTCCTTGCTTTCATACCTAAATTGGGAAGGGGAGCCATCTGTCACACTAATGATGTCACTTCTGTTACTTCCCCCACCCCTTCGTAGTGACTCCACAACATTTTCTGCATGCTTTCCCAAAACATCCTATCCTCATGTTTTCGATGATCACGATTACACCACCATCACCCCAATTTATATCTTCCTTCTCATCCCACTAAAACACATCTAGAAACCAGCATCTTGGAATGATGAAAATACATGATTCTTTGGCTGTCCACCACGTCACCCTTGTATGTCTTCTTTTTGATACAGTTTTGTGACATACAAGGACTCAGTGATCCATTGGGTCCCTTCCAGCTCTGCAGTTCTAAAGTTGTCGTTGTCATTGTCATTGTCATTGTTGTTGTTGTTGTTGGGATTGGGATTTCTCACGTTCACACAGTGCCTTGCTACAACAAACATACCACCTGTACAGAGACCATACAAACACGTTCAAAGTATGTGCCATTTTGAATTGGCTGAACTGATCTCAGGTGTGGTGTTACAATCCCCTTGGCTTGTTGTGCTGAGGGATGTCAACCTGCATGAGGAGACCAGTTTATCAGGAGTGGCTCAGGACTTCATGTCCACCATGAAGCCCATACGGCTATCCCAAGTGGTATCAGGCCTCACTCATGTTGCAGGGCATGCTCTTGACTTGGTTTTCTATACTGGGAAGGATGGTGATGATCTAGGTGTGGCAGTTTGGTTGTCATTGAGAGATCATTACCTGGTAGGGTTTAGGCTTATTGGAACTCTGAGCCACTGCAGGGGGTGAGTTGGGATCTAATTAACATAGTCTGCTCTAGGAGACTGATGGATCCAAGTGGTTTCCTAATGCTTTTGAGGAATTTCCTGCTGCCTTGGCAGGTGATCCTGTGGAGGTCTTGGCTGATGTCTGGAATGGGAAAATGGCCAGGACTATTGACATGACCACTCCTAAGTGTCCCCTCCCGTGAAGTGCAGCCAAATTAGTTGCTTGGTTTGCTAGGGAACTGGGGGCAGTGAAACAAGCGGGATGAAGGCTAACGATGGTGGAAAACTCAGAGCAGATCAGATCAAACACAGGCTAGAGCTCATTGGAAAACCCACTCTGTGGCCGTGGTGGCAGCCAAGAAGCAATTCTTCTCTGCCCCCATTGCATTTGCACTGAGCCATCCAGCAGAGCTCTTTCAAGTGGTCAAGGGCCTGTTGCACAGATGACCACAAGAGAAGGACAATGATCACCCAATGGTCCTCTGTGGGTAGTTTGCATGGCTCTTTTCAGATGAAGTCACTCAGATCTTCTCTGACTTAGATGTTGTAGTTGACAGAGGTCCTGTTGATGTAACATTGGCCCTGCTTGCCCTGTTATAATGCATATGTTTCAGGGGATGCAGCCTGAGGATGTGGACAGGATCCTTGGAGAGGTGAGAGCACCACATCTGTATTGGATCCTTGCCCTTCTTGGCTTATAAAGCAGACAGAGGGGGACTAGCTGAGTGGGTTAAGGGAGCAGTGGATGTCTCCTTGCCACAAGAAAGGGTACCAGAATGCCTAAGGGACACAGTAGTAAGACCTTTGTTTTAAAAAACCCTCCTTGAATCCCACTGGCCAATAATTATAACACAATTATTGGCCAAACTCCAATACTCCCATTTTGGGCAAGGTCTTGGAGTGCATTGTGGCACCTCAGCTCAAGAGGTTCATGGATGAAGCGAATGATCTAAATCCATTTCAGTCTGGCTTCAGACCTCATTATGGAACAGAGATGGCTTTGGTCACCTTGATGGATGACCTAGGCCAGGAACTGGACAAGTGAAGTGTATCTCTGTTGGTCCTGCTGGACCTCTCATTGGCTTTTGATACCATCAACCATGGTATCCTTCTTAGGCATCTTTCTGAGATGGGTCTTGGAGATACTGTCTTACAGTGGTTCTGATCCTTCCTGGATGTCTGAAGGTGGTGTTGGAGGAATCATGTTCAACACTCTAGTCATTGGACTGGTGTCCCCCAGAGATTGGTTCTGTCTCCCATGCTATTGAACATCTACATGAAACCACTAGGAGAGGTTGTCCAGAGTTTTGGTGTTCAGTGCCATCAATATTCTGATGACACACAATTCTTTCTCTCCTTTCCATCTGATTCCAAGGAAGCTGTTCTGAGCTTAGACCAGTGTCCATTGTCAGTAATGGATTGGATGAGAGCTAACAAACAGAAACTTAATTCAAACAAGATAGACGTGCTCCTGGTCAATCAAAAGGCAAATCAGGGGATAGGGATTCAGCCTTTACTAGATGGGGTTACACTCTCCCTGAAAAGTCAGGTTTGCAGCTTGGGTGTGCTCCTGAACTCAACTGTGAGCTTGGATGCACAGGTTTCAGTGATGGGCAGGATTGTGTTTGCACAGTTAAAGCTGGAGCACCAGCTGTGTTTGATCTTTAATATGTCCAAGCTGGCCACCGCCATACATGCCTTAGTCACACCATGTTTGGATTACCGCAATGCACACTACATGGGGCTGCCTTTGAAGAGCGTTTGGCAACTTCAGTTGGTTCAAAATCCTACAGCCAGACTGCTGACCAGTACTGAGTACAGGGAACATATAACACCCTTAATACCAGTAGAGATGGGCACAAACCACCAGTTCAGTGGTTCTTGTGTGTTCATTTATTGGCCAAACAGGTGTTCAGTGCTTCAAAACTTTGCCTCCTTTAGCAATGCCCACTCAAAGGCAGCATCTAGAACACAAGCTGCTTGTTTGTTTGTTGGCCAAACAGGTGTTCAGAGCTTCAAAACCCCACCTTCTCTGGCAGATATCCAATTGGAGGCAGCAGCCTGTCTTTCTTGCTCTACCTCCTCTAGATCAGTGGTCCCCAACCTTGGGCCTCCAGATGTTCTTGGACTTCAACTCCCAGAAATCCTGGCCAGCAGAGGTGGTGGTGAAGGCTTCTGGGAGTTGTAGTCCAAGAACATCTGGAGGCTCAAGGTTGGGGATCACTGATCTAGAGCAGTGGTTCTTAACCTTTGTTACTCAGGTGTTTTTGGACTGCAACTCCCAGAAGCCTTCACCACCAGCTGTGCTGGCTGGGGTTTCTGGGAGTTGCAGTTCAAAAACACCTGAGTAACAAAGGTTAAGAACCACTGATCTAGAGGAGGTAGAGCAAGGAAGACAGGCTGCTGCCTCCAATTGGATATCTGCCAGAGAAGGTGGGGTTTTGAAGCTCTGAACACCTGTTTGGCCAATAAACAAACAAGCAGCTTGTGCTCATCTCTAATTGCAACAGCTTTATTGGCTGCCAGTGTGTTTCTAGTCCCAATCCAAAGTGCTGGTTATTACCTATAAGCCCTATTCAGCTTGGGTCCAGGCTATTTGAAGGATCCCATCATCCCATATGAGCCTTCTTAGCTTTTAAGATCTTCTGGGGAGTCCTTTCTCTAGGTGAGGACATGAGAGAGAGCATTCTCAGTGGTAGCTTTGGAATACACTGCCCTGAGAAGACTCCTTCTGTTGTCAGGCAAAGACATGCCTTTTCAGGCAGGTTTTTAAGCAGTAAGTGTCTCAGGAATGCTTTGGGGTTTTTTTTTTTTAAACCTAGAGATTTTTTTTAAATGCTTCCAAAATGTTTAAAATTGTTCTTAATCTTTTTAATCTTGATATGTGTTTAATTTTTTTAAAATGTGGTGTTTATATGGTATTTTAAAACTATTGATTGTTTTATTCTTTTGGGTGTTGTGAGCTGCCTTGGGTCCTTATGGGGGGAAAGGTGGCATATAAAGGAATTGAATTTAATTGAACACACCAGCAGGTAGGGCTACTATAAAAGAACACTCCATCATCCTACAAGGCTGGGCCATGTCAGTCTGAAAACTCAGCTCCTTCATTTTTGAGTGGAAATGAAAAATTGCCTTGCCCCAACTCCTTCAAAGTCCAAGTCCAAACCTGACTTTCAACTCCCGTAATGTTCAGGCAGAGATTAAATCCATTTCTGGCTTAACATAGTCTGGCACACTCCAAGACCCAGGGGGGAAGCCACTTTACATCATTAAAAACCATGTTTACATCATGTCCCTGGTCCCTGTCTTTGCTTTTCCAGGGCTCTGCTCTCAGCACCCAGAAATGGCTTTGCACATTCTTCCTTTATGCCGCTTATGCTTGAAGTACTCCCTCTGAACAGCTGTATGTTCGCCCAAAATGACACAAAAGCTGAAGCACCTGTAGCAACAAAATACTTATGGATGTTAAAAAGGAGTAACTAGACAAAAATGGAGAAGTCACTTTTATTGCCTCAGGAAATCCACTCAGATTCTGCAGGAGGAAGAGCCCTAAACTCTTGACTGCTATGTGTGCAGGTCTGCTCAGCCATGGGGAAAAAGCCAGTTGAAGCTGCTTTTCTCCCTCTAGGAAGATAAAACTACGCTGACTTCCAAGGGGAAAGAGAAGTGTAGCACTCTGCATATCAGCCAGCGATTGCTTAGTCAAGGCAGGAGAAGAAAAGGCGGCTGAGTTCATCTGATTATCTGTTTATTCCCTCCTACATTGATTCAGGTCACTTGTAACATGCATTAGTACTTTAGTACTTTATCCCGCAACACTGCCTATTGGGTGCCTGAGGTAATCATACAGAATTAAAGCATTAAAAGATTAAAACCACAACAGCGATGAGCCAGGAGAATGAACATATGCATCATACACAAAATGAAATTGGGGACATAAGATTAAAGAGCAACAGAAGAATGTTGGAAGACTAAAAGTCAGATGAAAGAAAACAGAGTTCACTGCCTGTGAAGCAAAACAAAGAAGGGAGCTAATTTCATATCCCACCACAGGAAGTTCTACAATCAAGGTGCTGCTATCAAAGAGGCCCTGATTCAAACGCCCACCATTGTACATTTTTTGAAAAGTGGCAATAGAAAATGCCACTCACTCATCTCAATATAACAGAGACAATTATGACTGTAAGTTATAAGCCAATTCATTGGGAGGGGGGGGAGCTTCTCCAGATATCCTAGCAGCATATCCTAGTTCTTTGCAAGTTATAATCAGTTTTTTTTTAATTGTGCCCAGAAATGAAATGGCAGACAGCGAATTGCATCAAAACCTGTGCCATGTAGCCTTCAAAGTGCAGTCCTAACAAACTGTGAGCTCACATTAATCTCCTGTTATGCTTATAGGAAGTCACCTGGGGGCAGAAGTCAGTGGACCCAAATGTTATATGGGGTGCTGGTCCCAAATCTAGAAGCAGTGCTTCCTCAAGCAGTGAAAGAAGTCTGATCACTAGAATATGAACACCAGCTAACTTTGCATGTCTGTTTCTTGAAACAGACAACACAGAAAACACATTCCTGTAGGGAAAACATTGTAAGAACAGGATTTTTCCACCTAAACATTTGTTTTCATCCAAGCGTTTCCGCTTATTTATTTGGTGAGATCCTCTGTGCATTGTTGCAACAACCACCTAGTCTCAGCAGATGCTTACAGGCTCAACCATCTCCACTATCAATGCAGAGGAAAGAGCATGGTGCACGGTTGGACCTATAGCCAACCACTTGCCCCGTTTGCTTGAATGCTGGCCTCCCGTCGTAACAACAAGTGGCCTGCTTCCTTCACCAGGAGGCCATCAAGGCGCACCTCCCTCGACCCCCACACTGGGAAGGTTGCGGAGCCCAGACGTCGGCCTTGCGCCCCTTCCCTCCGTGATATTCCGTCCATGCTTGCCCCCAGCAGAGCGGAGAGCGACCCCGGAGGCGGCAGCTCTTTGCCCCCCACCCGCAACCCTCGCTTCCTCCTCCGAACTCCCGCTGCGGCTGGGGGTGGGATGCAGGAATGGATGGACCAGTCCGGCGATGCTGCCACGGGGCCGGCTTTCTGTTCCTTCGGAGTTACTGGAGAGTGGTGGGCGGCAGGGAAGGTAGGGGGGGAGAGAAACAGCAAGCCATCAGCGAGGCTCTTCCTGCCCCTGGTGAAGAGTGCCGGTCTCCCGCTGCCGCCGCTGCCGCTGCGCTTTCTGAGTCGTCTCTGCTCCTTCCTCTTCCTTAGTTACCAACGCGAAACCAATCGAGAGCCCCACATCCCCTCCCTTCCACTCTCTCGCTAATCTCTGTCCTCTCCCCCCCCCCCCACCCCCGCCCGCACCTTCCCTTCTCTCTCAATCCACCAGCTCCGCTTTGCTTCCTCGGCCATGAAGCTCCCGAGGCATCCCTTTTCTGGCTCCGGCGCCTTGCTCCTGCTCAGCCTGCTCGCCGGTAAGTAGCCCAGGGATCCACGTCCGCCCCCCCCCCCAATAACCCACCGGCCGCTCTCCATCCATTTCCCCCTTCCCAGGCTATAGCGGTGGGCTTCGCGGGGAGTGGGGTAGCTGGTGACAAAAGCAGGGTGGGTTGTGGGGTGGGGGAGCATCGGAGGCTCGCCTCTCTCCTTGTTACAATGGGATTTGCTGGATGGCTGCAGCTGGGGAAATGCGCCCGGGCTGTATGCAAGATCCAGACAAGGGGGGCATTCTCTCTCTTTCTCTCTGATTCCTGTACACTGTACAAGCATCTCTGTCTGGGTCTTGCAGGAATCCAGCACGTGTCTGAAACCAGACAGCTTGTGCCTCCCTTCCCTGCTTCTCTATTATTATTATTATTATTATTATTATTATTATTATTATTATTATTATTATTATTATTATTATTATTATTATTATTATTATTATTATTATTATTATTATTATTATTATTATTATTATTATTATTTCTATGTTGTCTTTCCTCCATTTGATGGTGGGAAAGGGGACAGTTAATAACCGGTTCTTTTGGCACAGGTAGATTATTGTTATTGTATCTTATTTGCTGTCCAGTTGCTTTTTTTCCACTTGGGGTGACCTTAAGGGGGGCTTCCAGAGATGAAAGCTGTTCAAGTGGTGGTTTACCGTTGCTGCTGTCACTGCCCAATGAGTTTCCATGGCCAAGCAAGGATTTGAACCCACGCTTCCTGAGTCCAACACTCTTTTCACTAGATCACGTTGGCCCGGTGCCTGCTGTCACAATGAAGAATGTCAAAGTAGTGGTGGATGTTCTTATTCCAAACTCTTCTTAGGACAGTGGAAACCTCATGTTGGTGTGGGAACATTTTATGCATTAGTGGACATTTCTTGGGGTTACTTCCACATAAAATCTGGGATTGGGGTCTGGGAAGCCTGGAAAACACCTGGAGGTAACTTTTTACTTGATCCAGGAGACAGAATTCCTTCTGAAGCCTAATACCGATGTTTCCTTCTTTTAAAGCAAGATGTATGGATCAGTGGCTCTCATATAGCTCATCAGTCACAGTTTCAAAAGAACCCAAGTCCCACCATGGGAGAAAATAAAAGTTCAAATTTCTGCATAGGTTTACAAGCATTCTGTTGTGGTAGTTATCATTTAGGATAAATTAGTGATCAGGGTGAACAGAGGGCTAGGAGAAAAAATGCCTGCCCAAAGTGACAACTAGCTTGCTGAAAAGTAACAGGTAGGATCCATGAGAAGGTGGGTAGTGGGGGAGAGTGAATCTCAGTAATTGCTGCAAAACCCCAGTTGTCCCACCAAGATTGCTTTCACATCCCACCTATAGGAGATGCAACTTTGGCTGAGAACCATTGATACAGATTTCGAGCAAACTCTTCTTCAGATCTCAGCCGTGTGCAGAGCTGGTTCTGGTTACCCAGCAGTGCAAGAAAAGCATTTCTGCATCTGGCCAGTGGCAGGTGGTTTGCATTGATTCCGGTGTGAAAAGTAAGGCACTTGCACCTCAATTCAAGCCATGTCTGCAGGGCTCCAGAAAAGGGCAAGGATGACTGAAATTTAGGGTGGGGGTGGGGGGGGTGAGGAATCCCTCTGTCCTAGTCCACAAGCTGCCCACAGATGAAAGCCAGGGATCTAGGGTTCTGAGCCAGGATTCAGGGGAGATTGGATTGTGGAGAAATATTCATGGTGTCATCGTAGCTTTATACTCTGGCAGCATGAAATATTTTAAAGTCCAGCTGTCTTGCTGCATTCCCACAGTGAGGACGATCAGTCAGGTATGAAGGGGGTGAAGAACTATACTATTGTGGGGGGGGGGGGGGTTGGGTCAGGTTGCAGCTTGTCATGCAGATGTGATAATGGCTGCACCTGTGCATCTCCTTTTCACACAGCCATCACAGCTACAAGAGCCAACAAGGGTCTTCCGTCGCATCTGATCCTTTATATATCCACTTAGGCACAGTCCCATATTTCTCACCCAATGCTGATATAGCTGTAACTGAACAAATTGGATATTCTTCCTGTCCCCCTTCTTCTCCATCTTTCTCCCTGCCTTTTCTTATCATCTTTATGAGGAGGTTGAGATTTGTAAGCACCTTAGGGCAGGGAACCATTTGTTGTTGTCATTCTGTATCCCTTATACTTTTTTTTTTTTTTTGGTACCACTGAGAGCCAATGTGGTGCAGTGAGTAGATTAGGATTCAGGAGTCCTGGATTCAGTTCTCCACTCAGGCATGAAAATGCATTGAGGGGTGGCAATGATAAACCACTTCTTGACCATCTCACACACCTTGAAACCCCTATTAAGGTCATCCTGAGTCGGAAACAATTTGATGGCACATAAGGCCGAAATGCCTTATCATCTGCTTCTGACGTGTGTGTGTTTTTTTTTACTCCTTCCATAAGAATCCTCAGTCTCCAATACGGACAATTTCATTAATCAGCCCACCTCTATGCCACCCCTTTCGTTCACCAGCTAGGATGACCCAGCAGTACATAGGCTATAAAATCTCTTGCACTTTTGATAGCCGTGTGGAAGAAAGGATTTCAGCAGTAGTACCTCTGGCGTAGTGGGCAACACAATCTAAGAAGGGTATGGACCAACCGTAGTGTGTCTAAAGGAAAGTAAATATGGTGGTGTGGAATCTGGAGACCAACATCTGTGAGGAAAGGAGTGAGGAGCTAAATGTACTTAGTTTGGATAGGAGAGCGTTGCGAGTCCATATGAGGATCATTGCAAATATCCCTAGGGCTATCACACAGATGGTGGAGTGATTCGTTTTCTGAAACTTCAAGGAGTGCTCAATGAAGGATGAGGAAACTATCCTGGTGGCAGAGATGTTTGACTGCGGAGCAAAATACTCTGGACAATGTTGCACTCTCCTTTGTCTTGAAGAGTTGTGTTGCTGGGGTTTTTTTTTAACCAGAGGCTGAATGGCCAGGTCCAAGGGGGATCCATCACAATAGGCTCTTCAGTTGTGATTTAAGTTAGGATTTCAGCCAAGGCAATTTTAGGACCAGTAGTATGTAATTGTCAATTCTGGTAGAGGACTAGATGTCTTATTTTGTAACTGTGTATTAGGCACACCAAAGGGCATGATCTAAGGGGGAAGACAACACACTCCAAAAATTCCAGGTGAGGTTACTGCCTCTGCTTGGACAACAGCCCAGCCAGAGGTGGCCATAGGAAAAGAAAAGAAAAGGGTGACAGAGCAAGGACTTATATGAAGAGGGAAGACATCAGTGCCCAGGTACCTGTAGGGCAGCCAGCCATAGACAAATTAGGTCACGAAAGCTTCTCCTGTTTCTTGATCTCTAGTCCAGAGTGCTTCCAAGTGATGCTTTCTTCAAGCAACTGAACCATCTCATTCACACAAGCTTACAGGGATCCAGGCAATATTGCCTTCCACTTGTATCCCATCCATATTTTTGTCACCATTTATTCCTTTTTAAAAAAAAATCCTTTCCATGAAAACAAGCTGTTGCAGAGGGCAAGATGGAATAGCTATGCCTGTTAATTGCTAACACTAGAATAGAGTGCATACCTAATGTGGTATAATGGATAGGGTGAGGAACTAGGACTCGAGAGACCTGGGTTCGAATCCCTACTCAGCCATGGAAACTCATAGGAGGGATGGAACTAATAAAACCACTCTTGAAATATCTCACTTAATTTGAAAACCCTTGCTGGGTGGCTGTCCGTCAGCTCCAACTTGATGGCACATGGCGCACACAGCCTAGAACTCTGTAGCCTAGAAGCACCCTGAGAATGTAGGGACACGCTTCAAATGGAGCAAAGGTTAGAATGGTGGCTTTTTTAAAATTTGTGTTGGCTTTGCTTTGTTCTGCAGTCCTGTTGCTGTTGTTGTTGCTTTGCTTTGCTTTGCTTTTTCAACTACATATCCAGAATCCCACAACCAGCGTGGCCACTTTTTGGGACATCTTTGCAGGCCAAGAAAGGTTCTTTGATAATTTCCGACTCTGATTCAGATTCTGATTCAAGCCATCCATCTATCCAGTTCGTGGCTATCTACAGTGATTTGGCCATGGCCAGCATTTAAGATGGGATTCTTTCCCACCCCTAACCTGGAGATGCCGGGGCTTGAACTGAGACCTTCTTTGTGCAACACCTGCCCTCTAGTGCTAAATTACAGCCTTTCCCAAAGCTCTTTCCAGTGCAGTCTTGCTCACCTGAAAAACTGCTTGACTGACTTTGGTACGTTTCTACCTATATAAGCATTGCATCACACATGGGCGTTTAAGATCGATAAATGTATTACGGCTCCTTTTTTGATACAGTTCATGTCATCACAATGTGGCAAGCAAACTGCTCACCAGATTATTTTAAATGGCAAAAAAATTGAATTCCTATGAACTGGGTGGTGGCGGTGTTATATTCTTGTTTAAATTGCAACATATATGAAGATCACAGAATTCAACTTTTATTTATTTGGCTTTTATCTTGCCCTTCTTAAAAGCAGCTCAGAGCATACTTTTTAAAGAACCATGAAGCCACGGTTCTAAAAACCAGAAATCAAATCTAATACAGTGCAATAAAACAAACAGTAATGCAATAAGAACAAGCAATAAAACTTTTTTTTTTCTTACCATTGGGACAGAGCAAACCCGCTGAGCCTGCCAGTCATCAGTCAAGCAGGTCAGCGGAAAAAACCCCAAATCACAGGCGGTGTGAAACTGAGGCTTGGTTCCTACTAAGATGGTGAAAAGCTTGTGTTTGTATAATGGAATGAACCCTCATGCATATCATCCCTCAAACATAGAAAGCTAGCATATCAGGGAGAAGTTTGTCTCCCTCTTTTGTGTTCAGTTTTGTGTTAAGGAGACTGTTTGTGCCTGTGTTTGCATCTATGTCTGTGAACCTGAGCTCATTGTTGAAACTCTCGTTCAAAATCTAAAGACAGACAGCCCTTCAGATACACGGGCAGTATTCTTGTGGGAGCGAGTGCGCAGAGCGTAATGGCCAGGGGAACGCCCATGTGATTTGTCTTTCACCATGGTGCAAACCGAGATTACTCTGTTTAATGAAAGCAGGGGCTGGGTTCTGCTCTTGCAAAGAGGGAGTGAATAACCCGCTCCTTGTACGAGCTGCTGAAAAGCACAGCCACCCACCCTTTCCCAGTCCGACCCCTGTTGAAGTACCTCCAGGGAGGTCTCCAGTGGGATGCACTCTCTAAAACGGTGAATGTATGGAGGCTTCCAGATGGAGGACTTTGAGGACTTTGAGATAATAGTCATTGTGCCACTATTCCATCTTTCCCCCTTTTAATGTAGTTTCTGTAATTAAAAAGCAAAAGAGGATGGGGAAATATGGTAGGAAAAGATAAGGAGGTTACAGATGGAAGCCAGGGATGTCTGGAAACCCTCCTTCCTTCTTAATGTCTGTGAATGTGGCCCAGTGACTGCAATATAAATGCCCCTTCTCCGGGCAACCTACACTAGCTGGCTCAGGGATAATTAGGTCTGGGTACTTTTAGTTATTCTGAAGGCATGGCAGTACTTGTTTTTTTAAAAATGCTTTGGGGGTCTGTGAAGGAGAGAGGAAGTCTGCGCTGGGATTTCCGCCATAGTCTGTGAGGTCTCTGATCTCTCTACCTCTGGAACCCAGCCCCCCAGCAAATCTCTTGTTTGCCAGCTCTTTGGCAAAATGCTTGTGGATCCACTCTTGCAGGAGCCGAACAGCCCGTGTTTGATGTGTCCATTTGGCCAGAGAACCCCATGGTGGAGCACGGAGGGTCCCTCGAGCTGAACTGCAGCACCAGCTGCCAGGAGGCCGATGCCAAGGGAGGCTTGGAGACGTCGCTGATCAAGGCGAGGAAAGACAATGGGACCGGCTGGGCACGCTTCCAGCTTGTGAACATCACGGAGTGGGCGTCTGCTGTGGAGTGCTCCTTCAGCTGTTACGGAGAACATAAATCTGTGCGTGCAAACATCCTGGTGTATCGTAAGTGGCTAAGAAGTGACAATT
The DNA here is from genome assembly GCA_037013535.1 of Intellagama lesueurii. Classification (NCBI taxonomy): domain Eukaryota; kingdom Metazoa; phylum Chordata; class Lepidosauria; order Squamata; family Agamidae; genus Intellagama; species Intellagama lesueurii. Next base: position 135,197,059 of record JBAJHW010000002.1, read on the forward strand.
TTTTATCCATTTGTTGCATTTGTCTCTCTCCCTCTCTTTCTCCATGGAACACAGGACAGCCCACTCGTATGCACTTCCATTATGGCCTATAGCTCTTGCCTGCACCAACTTTTCGCCTATATTCATTTAGGTTGTTGCATCTAGGTTAATGCCTGGCTATTGTACCTAGATTTTTGTCTTCTCCAGACCAGCTCAACTAGTTGGAACTACATGAACAGGGTGAGGCCAAGGTATTTTGCTGTCCAGGGTGCAAGTGCTAAAGTTTGGCTGGATAGCTCAGTGGTTTAGGTACCTGGCTGCGGAGCCAGAGGTTGGGAGTTTGATTCCCCACTGAGTCTCCTGTGAGTAGAGCCAGCCTGTGTGGCCTTGGGTGAGCTGCACAGTCCCAGGGCACCCCCCGGAAGAAAGGAATGGCAAACCACTGCTGAGTATTCTCCGCCTAGTAAACCCCAGAAAGGGTTGGCATAGATCAGAATTTACTTGACAGCACATGATGATGATGATGATGATGATGATGATGATGATGATGATGATGGATGTGGCTCAGAATCCCTTGTAATATCACAGAGGATGCAGGATACAGTTCCTGGGCAGATAGGCAGGCAGATACCACCCAAAAGATATGTGAGATCAGGAGCAGAGCATGGACATTTACTCTGCAGGCAAACAAGTACAATGAAGCCATCCTTAATTGAGTAGTGATGGGCTGATGCTAGAGCATCCAGAGAACTGAGCCTGGCTGTGTGTGGTGGTGCAGTCAAAGAGCCTAAGGACTATGGGAGCTGAATGAGTAGTGCAATAAGCTGAGCTTAAATCACCTCATCTGCCTCCTCATCTTGGAGACTCTGAAGCTTGAGTTCACACCCCAAGATTTGGTGACCTAAGTTGAAGGGCTGAGAAACGTAAAGTCAAGAAGGGCTGACATGTGAGCTGCCATCAAGGAAAAATATGTGGCATGGTTTTCTGAAGGGCTGAGGCACCTGGCTCTACCACCAAGCCAACAGGCCTACAGTGGCTACAAGGAAACCCACACTGAGTGGCCAAAGGCTGCATATCTACTGAGCTGGAGGGATACTCAGGGCTGGCCATGCCCTTAGGCCAAGCGACGTGGCTGTTGCTGACCTAAATCCAGCGGTTAGTCCTCACTAGAAGAGACCCAGCAGAACTTTGATGTCCTGATAAGGCAGCAAATTGTTTGTTATTAATTTTATGAATAATGTCCTTTAAAAAAACTGACAGGAAGATGGAGAAAGTTGCTTGGGTGATCTTCTGTCTCAGGAGTCAAAATAACTTGGTTTGCTTTAAGCACTAAATAGGTACTGTCACTTGGGTACACATTACTGCTGTGGCTCAAGCAGCAAAATATCTTGGGTCAGCCCAGGTGGCATTTACTCATCCTGTGGATTTGAGACTGTTGGCAAACTTCCCATCCATGTTGAAACCACCATTACTTTTACCCTGTTCATGCTATGAGCACTATCACAAAGTTGGCCTGAACAGAAAGCTGCCTCTTGAACTGTTCAGACTCTAAACTTCAGAGGATTCACTTTCCCCCTTCTGCAGCATGGAGCAGCTGCCACCTTCACATGGAATCCTATCCCTGTTTTCTTCCCCTTAACATTCCAGAAATTCCAGAGCTGGTAGCTTGGGCTCCAGTGCCAATGATGGAGGCAGGCAAGGCGTATAACCTGACATGTCGGGCGGCCAACGTTGCCCCCATCAGGAATCTCACGGTGACCCTGCGTCAAGGGACAGAAGACCTTCATGTGGAGACCTTTGAGAGCCAAAGCACTCCTGAAGCCACCGATGTTGTGGTGATGCATACAATAACGGCTGAGAAGGAAGACCATGGGGAGGAAGTCACTTGCCACGCAGCTCTGGATTTGAGGCCTGAAGGGCACCTCTTTGAAAAGGCATCCCTTGGCACGGTCCTAAAAGTCTATGGTGAGTCACTTTCTGGGGATTACGGCTTCCAGAATTCAACAGGACAGCAGGGTGATGCTGGGAGTTGCAGTCCGAGAGAAAGGATGTTTCTGAACTCTATTGTTTTCCTCTCTAAATGGAAATAAGGGGGAGGGGAAGCTATTTTAAAAGGTGGAGAATGAACCAGCAGGTATCTGCCTACATTAAAATAAGTGCAGTAATCACAATGCCATCAGCTGATCACTTTAAAAATGTACCCTTGTTGAGTATTGTCTGGCTCTCATTCTGTTTCTACTGTTCTGACATCTTGGAATGGAAAAGAAAGGGATTAATACTACCTAAGCATCCCGAGGCTCTTTTCCTGACTCCAACCAGGTTTTTGGTCTTTCATGGGGCTTTTTGATCATGTTTGCAAATCCATCTTTAAGGCTACAGTCCTCTGATTTGCCTGAGAATAACTGAATTCAGTGAAACTTACTTTTGAGTACTCATATTAAAAAACTACCGTGATATAGGGAGAGGCTTATTTATTTTTATTTTTTAATTGTTCAGGGCTGTGTTTAGGGTGGCCACTTGTCCTCTTTTAGGGAGGAGAGTCCTCTATTTGATGAGCTGCCAGGGGACAAGTCCCCCAGTTGAAGGGTGTGTGCAAACCAGCACACACAGTTTTATGCAAACCACTGCCCTCTTTTCCCCTCCTTTTCAATGATGTGTGAGAGGCCAATTTAGTTTCACAGCGTCAGGAACAATCTTGTAAAAGCCGCATGCTGGTTGTGGGCAGGGCTGAAGCTTTTGGGAAGTAGGGCCAAAACCAAAGTAAGGGTGGTCGCCTTCTTTCTCTGTGTGTCTTTCGGTCACCATCCCATCTTCTCCTCCCTGCTCATCAGGCTCCAGGGCTTTTGAAATTGGGCCAAGGGCCGCAATAAATTAGGACTGCCAGTCGCTGTAAGGGTTGCAAGCTGCAGGCTCTTGGTTTAATGTCACTCCAAGGCTGTGAATGCAGGAGGGCGGCTGGTGGTGGTGGTGTAAACAGGCCCATCTTCTGACACTGGATTTGGATGCAGGAAGCCGGACCACATAAGAATTCCTTTCTCCCCTTTTCATGCCATTGTTCTTCAGACACCTTCATCTGAGCAATCCTAATTAGTTCCAGGATGCTGGATTTAATGAGTTATCAGTGTGAGCCAGCTAGTGAAGTCTTTCATCATTTGCCCAAAAAAGCATCTCTGTTCTTTGCTCCCCCTGCTCCTCCATCAACACCAATTCCCACTTCTATGCTCAGGAAAGGCATACTACCGCTGGTGGGCATGCAGGAAAGATGTAATTATTATAATCCCGTTAGTGAGAGTCTATTAATAACTCTGTGACAAAGACGCTGCTTGTTCCTCTCAATCTTTTTTGTCTCTGAGCTCCATGCTTTAATAAAGCTGTGATGGCTGGTTGACTCAGAGCCTTTTGTTCTGGTGCCCAGAGACAAGCTGCCCCCAACCTCACCTGGGCGTTGAGAACATACTCTGAATGCATGAGCAGTTCAATCGGAGTTTGAAAAGTTAGCAGCACATGCGTACATGTGCAAACACACATACACAGATGTATAGTTGCAAATATTTTTGATGTTTGTTTGTCGCCTTGCCTTAGAATTTCTAAGTTGGAAGTAAATACGTAAATTAAAAAAACACCCATGAAATCTTACCAAAATATTAGCTGAGAAGAATAATGAAAGCTACTATAAGAATAGAATTGTACATGAATTTATTATATTCTGAATCCAAAATCAGGCTGGGCCACAGAAAAACATTATTAAAAAGATGTTCAATGTATTCTCGAAGGCTTTCGCGGCCGGGATCCGATGGTTGTTGTAGGTTGTAGGTGCCTCCCTGACAGGGGCTGGACTTAATGTTCCATAGGATCCTTTCCAGCTCTGCACTTCTAAGATTATTGTTTATTAATGGTTAGACAGTACTTCCGCTTTTCCCCCCTCCATCCTCAAGGAAGGGAACTTACAAAGAACTTGAGTCTCCAGAGACTTGTTTGGTATAGAAATAGTTTCAAAACCTCTGTGGCTGGACCAAAGTTTAGGAAAGCTACTCTTTTTGCCAGTGTGGCTCAGAGAATTTGGAAGTTGTCACCTTTCCTCCAAAGGTAGCATTTCCAGTCTCTGCTCTCCAGTGTGACTGATGCTCCATGAACACCCTCTAGTTTTTGTCTTACAGATTTTCCAATGGATCCCCAGCTTCATACTTTGCATTACATAGAAGCCAACAGCAGCATGACTGTGCAGTGTGATGTCATTGGGGTTTTCCCAGCCAAGGAGGCCCAATTTGACCTGACCTTTGCAGAGGAGAAACTGAACTTCAGCATCAGTGTGTTGGATGACACCACGAGAGCCCAGGCTCATCTGTCCTCCTATTCAACAGGAAACCACATTTTGAACTGTACAGTGGTTCTGGGACCAGTCACCAGATCTTCAGTGGAAACAGTGCATGTTTACAGTGAGTGTCTGCTTACATTTTAAAAGGATTGTGGTTCTTTTTTTAAAAATGGCCTTCTTAGGATCCTCTCCTCTATGAGACTGAGCAATGCTTAGGAAAAAAAAGTGCATTGTAGTCACCATTGGGTACCAGGAGTGGGGAGTGGGGAGAGAGGGTCATTCGCTTGTGTGCAATGCAGATGACAAGTGGGGATTTACCTCTGTTTGTTTATAATGATGAATCTCAGGTAGGGTCAGACAGGGCTCTTGTGCAGTCTCACAACAGCTGGAGACAAAGCATAGGTCAACATCTTGCTTAGTGCAGGGTACGAGTATAGCATCACCAATCGGTGGCCACTCACCCTCTGCTTAAGCATCGCCAGCTAAGGAGGACCAGCTAGGCTCCCAAAGCAATCTGTTCTACTGTTAAAGGGCTCTTGCTGTTAGGAAGCTCCTCCTAATATTCAGTGAAAAAATGCTTCCTTGAAAATTTTACCCAGTGGATGCACTCCTATCCTGCAGAGCAACAGAAAACCATTATACCTTATCTTCTCTGTGATAGCCTTTCAGATACCTATAGACCAGTGGTCCCCAACCTTGGGCCTCCAGATGTTCTTGGACTACAAATCCCAGAAGCCTTCACCACCACCTCTGCTGGCCAGGATTTCTGGGAGTTGAAGTCCAAGAACATCTGGAGGCCCAAGGGACCATTGCTATAGATCAGTGGTTCTTAACCTTTGTTACTCAGGTGTTTTTGGACTGCAACTCCCAGAAGCCTTCACCACCAGCTGTGCTGGCTGGGGTTTCTGGGAGTTGCAGTTCAAAAACACCTGAGTAAAAAAGGTTAAGAACCACTGCTATAGACCACTGCCATGCCCTCCTTTAACCTTACTTTCTCCAGAGTAAATATACCCAGCCGCTCCAGCTGTTCCATGTAGGACTTTAGACCCTTTCCTCACCACCCTGATTGTTCTTCTCTGGATGCACTCTGACTTGTCGATGTCCTTCATAAAATATGGCAACCAAAGCTGAACACAGTGGTCTAAAACCAGTTTTTACTCCCAAATAGGGTAGTCTCAATGGGACTTACAGAAGTATTGACTTAACAGATCTTATTCATTTGAGTAATACAGAAGAGAGTGGAACTATTACTTCCCACACCCTAAGCTCCGCCCTTCTCTTTACGCCGCCCAAGGTTACCCTGGCTCCCTACTACTCCAAGATTCAGCAACAAGAAGTCCCTTAGAGCTCAATATGGCCAGTAACCCTGACAGAGAAGCTTTTATAGAGATGAGGGAGATATACCTGACACTATTTGGCCTATTGGATACAAGACAGCCTCATTACCTGATGGGGCTGATCTCCCTACAGTTCCTTCCTTCACATCTAGGTGACAGCGCATCCTCTGAAGGGATCTCATCACCACCTTACAGGTCATTCCTGCAAGACCCAATATGAACATCAGTGCTACCAACATACAGATGTCAATGTCAGCATTAGAGATGGGACTTTTGTTTAAAATTGAACAGGAAAAAAGCACAAAAGAGGCAGTTACTTTTGCTTTTCGATTCTTTCATGGCTTCCTGATAGAAAGTTTAATAAAAAAATAATGAAAGAGGAGCGGGGTATATGAATATTTTTATGCCTCTTCATGTTTCCCTCTTTTGTTAAAATTTCCCTTCACCCCTTGTCTGTCAAATCACCCAGAAGATCTTTCAGGCAATTGCAAGGGCTGTTGTCAGCAACCAGTGAAAACATCCAGGAGTGGAGGAAGCTGGATTCTTGAAGGCGTAAAAGTCCTGGATGGGTTAGAAACTAGTGGGAAAGAGTGCAGCTCTTCCTTTGCTGCATCAGCTCAATTTGTGCCGCTTTGTGGTTGGACGGTGCATGGCAAAAACCTTCGGACGCCAAGAAAAAAGGAGGGAGGAGTAGAACAGTCTCTGCCTTTTCTTTTAATTATTTTTTATACTTTTGCTATTGTGCCTTCAGGAGGTACGTACGTGGGGAACTCAGAGAGGAGGTAGAATGGTCTCTGACTTTTACACTTTTAACTATTTCAATCTTTCACCATACTGATTGCCTACAGAAGAGTCCACAGTGCTATTCTGTTCCAGTAGAAATGTGTTCTATACAGTAGGCCTTATAAAAATGGGTTCTTGGGGCTACTTTTGAATGAATACCAGAAAAACACAACACAACAAAACAAAAGAGCACCAAGGAGCCAGTCTCTTGTGTGTTTAATGACAGGAGTGATGTTGCCAATTAGAATGGTTTGTCCCACCAGAGGTGTAGCTTGGGCTGCCAGCACCCAGGTCAAGGCAAAGATTGCACCCCCAAACCTGTGGACCTGCTGCCGCTGCTGCTTTCCACAGTTCCCCTCCTTCCTCCCTCTGTTCCCGACAGGAGCGCCTCTGAGGCACCCTCCTCCATCATAATCATCCTTCCTTCCCCCGTCTTCCCCTGGCTCCTCCTCGCCTACCTTCCAGGACCAAGTAGACCTTGAGCAGAGCCATCTTCCCACCTTGTCTCCCCCTTGGTGGTCTCTTTCTCCCTCTCTCAGTGTCTCTCCGGCAGCTCTGTGCACCTGTGGCCGTGCGGGCACTGGAGGGAGGGAATCAGCACCGCATCTCAATGGAGGGGCTCATTTTCCTCTTCGACCTCCTCCTCCAGATCAGACGTGCTCCCTGCTCCCGCCCACCACCCTCCAGCCGTCCCATCGCCTCTATCCATAGCTCCAGCTTGGTTGCTTCTTCACACCCATGACCGTGGATGGCGCCGCTTTTGCTGTCACGCAGGGAAACGTGCTGAGGGGAATTGGGGAGGGGAGAGGATGAGGACAGGTTTGGCAGCAATGGCAGTGCAGTCTTCCAAGGCAGTGGCATAGCATCCCACGTCTGTGCCTAGAGCAATTGCTCTCCCCCCGATGCTATGCCACTGCGTCCCACTGTTGGTGGAGCAGTCCTCTGTCTTGTTAGAAGCCACTGAGCTGGAATCCAAAGGCCCACGTAGCTCTTTCCACATACCAGAGTTTATCAATGTGTTTGTGTGTGTTTCTCCAGTAGTGGGCCCCTTATGCCTCGTAACAAACTGTGTTTGAAATGAAAGCGGGGCATGTCTTATAAATGTCATTTGTAATCAGAGCCAGGTGTAGGATGGATAGCGTCCTGACTTAGTACTTTGGTCACCTCCCTTGCGGCTGGCTGTGCAGGACCACCCAGAGTGTTTATGAGCCTGTACCCGTGTGGGTACAAAGCTGCATTCCATTGATTTTTTTACATGGTGCAAATGGTAGGACCAAAGCTACCCTAGAAGCTTGAAAAAAAGAGGTTACAGGCACTTGCTGTTTGCCAATCTAGCTTTCATCAGACAGTACATTTTTTCCTATTAATTAATGAATTAATTAATAGAAATAGCCCCTTTGGTGTAGCCTGGCACCCCCTTCAACACAACTCAGCACCCTGGGAAACTACCCAGCTCACCCATCCCTAAAATCAGCTATAATATTGCTTAATCAGAATCAGTTGTTCTGATTAAAACCCATCTCCAAACTACTACAACAGACCCTGGACCAAGTTTCCATACTTGGCATTTTTTATTATTATTATTACTTTCTGATCTGCCTTTCCCCCTTGATCCCTATTATTAATCTGTTCCTCTTCCAATTTTGTCCTGATAGTATGCTGGTTCGGGACCTCTCAGTGGATCAAATTTTGTATTTCTGATGCCAAAAAAAAAGTGCCACATGTGAGGTTTTCACAGGTTTAGCACCCAATAACAGAACGTACGTCAGGGCAACTCATAGTCTGAACAAGAAGAGCACCATACCCCAAAACATCTAGGTAGAGCACTCACCCTTTTTCAAGTTATACGTCATCTATGTCACTCTGCTGAGTTTGGACCTAACCCTTTCTTTTCAGAATAGGATTTTCAATTCCTGTGTTTCCCCAGTAGACACACATACAATTTTCTGAGTGATTAAAGTAATAACCTTCTTCCTTATGATAATTGCAGGTTTTCCCGAGCCTTCTCTGGTGATCTATCCATCACAGACCCTTGCAAATAATCCTGTGACCATTATATGTGATTCTCCAGCTACTCTGCCACTCAGCGTTTCTCTTCAAATAAAAAACAATTCTGGGAAGATCTTGGCCTCCAGTGACCGACTCCCTCTGAAGCTCACTCTGACAGCTCTGGAGGAATATGATGGGAGGGAATTTGTATGTCAAGTGGAAATGGCAATCGGTGGAGATGTGATCATCAAGCACTCGTCTGCCAATCTTACTATCTTCTGTGAGTATGCAACTTCCCTTCCGGTAACAGCATGGAATTTGCTCATTTTCCATTAGAGACGTGCATTACCTCCCAGCACCAAGTCCTTTAATATAGCATGATATAATCTTATAAAGCCAGCAATTAGGGAACAAAAATACCAATACCATTCTGGGATCGATTCCCAAGATGCATTTTTTTTAAATGATTATGTGAACGAGATTAAGATCCTGAAGATAATCTGCAGCACATCAGAATGTCAGCCTAAACTCTCTTAAATTGTCTCCTAAACTGCAGTGGTTCCTAACCTTGGGTAACCCAGATGTTCTTGTACTACAGCCCCCAGAAACCCTGCACAGCACAGCTAGTGGTGAAGGCTTCTGGGAGTTTTAGTCCAAGAACACCTGGATTACCCAAGGTTGAGAAGCACTGTCTGAAAGGACTGCTAAACTGGGAAACCTGTACTGATTATGTGAATTGGGCAACTTTGGGAAATGAAATGGAAAACATTGCTTGGGGGGGGGGGGGGGCTATACATTCAGAATCCAGTTGAATCCCAGAACACCACTGAAAGTATGGCTATGTTTCCCATTTCTGCTCTGTGTACATTTGCCCATGTTTGGCTTGCTTGGCTTTTATTAGGGACACTCTACAACAGGGGTAGAGTTTGGTCAACTTTGACCAAACTCCGGGAGGCAGTGGAAGACAGGAGGGCCTGGCGTGCTCTGGTCCACGGGGTCACGAAGAGTCGGACACGACTTAACGACTAAACGACAAACAACAGGGGTGGGGCAAAAGGTGCTCCTTCAGCTGCATATGCCCCCCCAGGGGGCCCAAATATGGACTCTAGGAGCCTTCAGAACTCCCTGCCACATCATGTTTAAAAGACTGACAAAAAATGGTCTCAAAAAGTTTCCTGGTGTCTTATGGGGGATGTGGGGGTGCTCATGGCATGTTTTGAGAGCTACCCACTACCCTTGGGGCTCTCCACATCTTCAATGTAAATTTTTTTTTTGAAACTTGTCCAGCAGAGGGTCTAAGGAAACCTTTACAGTTAAGAACAATATTTTTGTGGGGGAAAATGTTTTTGCATTGGAGGTTACAAGTGAGTATCTGTCTACGGTCCAGGGATGGTCATGTCCCTAGAACTCTGGAAACCGCCCACCCTGGTCTACATAGTCATCCCTTCTGGGCTTTCCTCTGTTCAGAGGCTGGCGGGATGTTGGCCTTATTTTTTGGAGCTCCAGCATGGCCTGGGTGCTAAGGGATGGTTTGTGGAAGGAGGTGGAGCTTGGCAGGAAAGAGGCGGAGTCTAGAGGCACTTGAGGATTTAGGATGGATCCTGATTGGATGAGGGGTATTGGTGGGGAAGGCAGAGTGAATACTTGAAGATCCTATCAAGCTAGGTAGCAACTCATCTGTTCTGATTTGAGCTGGCTTTTCCATTAGGCAGAGTGGAGCAATTGCCTCAAGTGGCAGATGACAGGGGTGGATAGCAGTCCGCTGGTTCTTCTTTTGAGCCTCTCAACCAGTCCCACACCTTGGAGGACAGTGTTGTATATGCCATACAGCCTGTTCTGGTTCCTGATATGTGCTACCTACTGCCTTCAGGAATGGTGCAAACACAGTCTTGCTACCAGGATTAGAACAGGGGATGTATTAGTGGAATGAACATCATCTTGTCTTTAGCTTCAGGTAGCAAAGTGTCTTGGGCCAGCCCTGACTGATAATGGACCCCCTTTCAAGAAGACTCTGGCAAAGAGGCTAAATTCTGGCACTTCAGGTCAGACTCTGTAACCTGGCAACAACAAAGCATGGGTGGTGATGGAAACAAATCTGAATTCTCACCACTTCTGTGGAAAGTGACAGGGAAGAGCTCTGTGAGGTGGGAGTACAATCTGCAGAGCAGAGATCCCCCCGGTGGATCAGAATAGCATGACTGTGCATGATCAAGTTCAAGGAGAAGAGGTTACTCACTGCTATATGAGATAGCGTCTACCTTTACAGATCCATGGGAAATCAGGTCTTTGCACACCTCCACTCCTGCCCGAAATCAAGGTCAACCCAAAGCATTTTGTCACCTCCCTAGCTTGGAAAAAAAGACTACAGCTCCCAGATTCTAAGAGCTGTAGCCCCCAAAAAGTAACTTTTCCAGTCATTCCAAGCAGCTGAGAAGTGCATCCCATCTCACTCAGTGTTCTGTGATGTTGCAAGAGAACTGGCAATGGCCCGTTTGCTTCTCTGCTTCATTGAAACAGCCTGAGTGGCTCGTGGGGTCAGGCCCCAAGAAAAAATTGCCATCCCGATCCCCAGCCCTCCTAAGCCTTTACGATATCGGTGGCCCTCCTTCTACCACCCCCACCTCACCGTGGCCCCCAGCCTCCTTGCCTGCTTTTATCAGCAGTTTGTTCTCTGGGTCCAGCTGATGCTTTCAGGTCTCTGTAAAGGCAGAAATCCAGCTACGTCCAACACAACTGCTTCTCCTGTCAGAAGCAGAATGGAAGAGCCCCCAGGAAGTGAAGGAAGGGGGGATAGCAGACTAATTCATTCAAAGCTTGGTGTCTGTCAGGAAGAACCAAGCCGACGTGACGATGACACACTGCAGCTGTGCTGAGAAGTCCTGGAATTAGCACCAGTGGTGACTGGAGAAAAGAAAGGGGTGGGAGAGGCTCCCACCCATCCCTCAGTCCAGTTTTTGTCTTAGGAGCAGAGAAAGGAAGCACACTGGAAGGAACTGAAGGAGAAGCAAGGGGGTCATCCGATAACCCACCCAAAAACATCCACTGGATTTTCTATGGTGGGGGGAGGGTCAAAGCTGCATTGTTGTAGATGCTCCTAATTGGCAGGCATCACTGCAACATGATGTGTCTGTTTATGTATGTTAAAATTATGAATGAATAATTTGGGGATTTTTGGAGTGTATGCCCCAACTCACAGACACCCATGGACCCATATCAGTATCTACTGGATGCAGTCGCAGAGAGAGAGATGTGGGCTAGGGATTGTTTGTGTGTTTGGATTTAAAGGAAGAAGGTAGTTCAGGATCACACTAGATATTTTCATGTGAAAGTAGTAGTAGTGGGTATGAATGTGTGCAGAGGAGCAAGGGGGGGTGTTTGCCCCACCTTCCAGAATCCCAAAACTTGGTACTTTTTTAGATGTACTGCACATAGACAAAAACTACAGTCAGGTCAACAACCCATAGGTTTCATTCATAGACTTTTCCCTCATCCAGAATTATTTCTGCAGACACCCTTGGGCAGTGGGCCCGACCACAGATGAATGTCTGTGCAGAAGGAAGGACAGATCTGATGTTTAGAACAAAAGGAGTGCATGGGTGGCAGGTGCTAAATGCTTCTCCCATCCACAGCTCCCTTCTGTGCATAAAGAAGACACGCAACCTGAAAAAGGAAGGCATACTTCCCCCAAAACTAAGGAGAAAAGCAGATGCTGATTTGCATAAAATCGTGTGCTCTGATTTATACGTATAGGAGCAAAATCAGAATTTGTTTTAATGTTCTAAACAAAATCTTAGGCAGGGTCAGGGGAGACTGTGGCCAGGGTCACCTATGTGCCTGCAGAGTTTGTTCTCTCCCCTTGTGGCTCTTTACCTTTAAATTGGTCTTGGACTGAACAGGACTTCAAGTGGAGCACACCTTTGAAAAAAATCTTTGGGCTGCCTTTCCAATGGAGGACTGTCAGCTGTAAAGAAGGCCACCCGGCCACCCTATCCCTTCATCTTCCTTCTGCCTTGAAATTACTTCCCCCAGCAGGGCAGTGAGAAGGGAGTGATCTCTTCCACCCATATTAACCTGGGATGCTGCAGCCCCATCAGGTCTGTGGGGACCCAAGTTTCCCCTTAATGACTATGGGAACCAGAAACAGAATAACACTGACTGATTGAGCCAGATGAATCAGAGAGGGGAGCAGCAGCACCTGGGCTGCTGTCTTTATGAACTGGGACAAACTGGGGACAAACCGGTTCATGTCCATCTCTACTCATGAATGTTGTTTTCTTAATTGTCAACTGTAATCCTTTTTTTTTTTTTTTTGCACTTCCTTTTTTATTCCTCATCGGTAGTCGTTTCAACTCATTGCTGTTTTCTGCCAATAATACAGTGTCATCTGCACAATTTAAATTATTGTTACCTCTTCCACCAGTTTTCACTCCTTGTTCATCTGAATCTAATCCAGCTCTTCATATCATATGTTCTGCAAACAGACTGAACAGATGAGAAAATAAAATATACCCTTGTATGACACCTTCGCCACTTGGTGACCCTTCCATTTTTACATAATACCTAACTGTAGCCTCTTTTTGAGAGTATAGGTTATGCTTGAGAACAAGCAAATACTATGGCATATCCACTGCATTTAGAAGAATCAAAAGCTTTCCATGATCCCCTTGGTAAAGGCTTCACTGTAATCTATGCAATACAAAGTGATTCTCTTCTGAAAATCTTGGGTCATTCCAGTAGCCCATAAGACCTCTAGTGCCTCTTCCTTTTGAATCTAACTTCAAAATCTGGCATTTCGTGCTCCCATCTGTATTCTAGAATCACTTGCATGAATGGGAATTGAATGCAGTAGTCATGTAATGACTGCAACCTTTGGTATTTCCTTTTCTGAGAGTAGAATATATATATTGAACATTTCCAGTTTGTGGGCCATTGTTTTGTTTTTCATATGTGTAGACATATTCTTACTAGGATTTTATAGAGAGGCTGGTACCCTATTGCTGAAATGCACATTGGAAGGGCAATCACGTAAGCCTCCCTTCAACTCTAGAAGGCTCCCTGTTGCTTGCCCATGTGAGTTTGGTTGCATACTGTAACTGGTCCTTCCATAAGAAGCCTATGGAATTTATTTAGTACCTGTCCATTTTTTGAGTACTTATCACATTCTATGTCACAACGATAAAGATCTCTTTATAAATAAACTTGGTGGGGAAAGATGCCATATGTCTTAGCCCAAGGAGAATGGCTCCACACACTGTGAGGTTTCCCTCCCAAGTCGTCTGGTAATGACCTGACTAATGACCTGGTAATTCCCTTGGAGGCAAGGGAATAGGGTAGCAGCTCTGAGTTCTGCTCAGGTGGAGTATGCAATTGGGATCCCTTTCTACAGATAAGCTGTGGCTTAACTAGCTATGTCTTAACTGTTTATCTGTTTGTTGGTCCATTTATGAAGTAAGTTTTATTTTTTCAGTTGCAATTAGCAATGCTCTAATACTCTATGTGTGCACTACATAGATTTAAGCTTCATACATTTAAAGCACACTCATGAACCAGTGGGAGTTTGGTTTTTAAAGTACAGGCTACAAAAGGCTGAGATCAACTCACGCCTGCTGTGAAAAATATCACAACTATTCCTGGCATTCAGAACTGGATGAGATTCAGAACTTGCCCTATAATCACATTGTCCAAGAATAAGCTGAAAAGCAAAATAAAGGGTTGATCTAAAATATTGGAAGTTATCCTTGCTTTACAAGAGAGTAGCTCTGAATTCACAGTTATAGGGCAGGAAATATCGATCTATTATTTTGTTTGATTACTTATTGATTAGAAATATTTGTACCTAACTTTCTCACTAAAACACTCTAGGTGTCTTACAGGAGAAAGAGCCAGCTAAAGAAAAATGTAAGCCAAAGCAATTTTAGCAAGGCTGGGAATTTAACACCTTATAATGATACTCAGAACCTGCTGCCCACCTCTTCCTAAAAGAACCCCGTGTACCCGTCTCCGTGTCAACAGGTCTTAAGCAGCAACCTGCCCAGTCACACCCACACCCCAGTCTTCCTGACCAACACTGTCCGACATTAAACCTCCCCCTTTATTTCTCACCCAAAGACAGAAGAGCCTCAATCAATGTGTGTGTTCCCTCTGCGCATTGCAGATGTGCCAGAAATGGACGACTCTGTTTGCCCCAGCAACCATACGTGGGTCGAGGGAACACGGCGAGCACTCCAGTGCGTGGCTAAGGGGAACCCCAAGCCAACCATGACTTGCAGCAAAGAAGGTGTGCCTCATCGTGATCTGGAAAAGGAGGAGCAAGTCACCCGGAGCCTTGCTGGCATCTATAATTGCACTGCCATGAACAAGTTCGGGTCCAGTACTAGAACAGTTGCCATCTATGTGGAATGTAAGTGACACTGCCATATCGTTATAAATGAGGCAGGCAAGAATGGACCCACCGCTTGTTAACCTGATGTTACCCTGAGATCATGGCCCTAAACAAAGAATGAGACATGTCAGATTCTGGTCTGTTACATCCTGACCTCAGACAGAAGCCCAGAAGACAGAGTGGAGAAGCAGCTTTAAAAGCGCCAATCAAGCACCTTGTTTGCCAGCTACCCAGGGCATGCCCAGGTGTGTGCCCAGTTACCTAATCTGTCACTTCACTGGGGCATGGCTGGGCATGTGGCAGACAGCCACTAAAAGACCTAGCAGTGGTTGTGCGATTGCCCTTCTGTAATCAAGGAGCCCTGCAGGCTTCTGGCTTTGTGGTTAAACCATACACTTATTAAATGCCTAGTGTCCAGCTAAATCAGGGCTCGCAATCTGCAGCCTTCCAGTTTTTATGGGATGGCAACTCTTAGCATTCCTCACCATTGGCTATACTGGACAGAGCTGGTGAGAATGTTGGTCCAACAACATCTGAAAGGACAGAGTTGCTACATCCTAAGCTAAAATTCATTTTCTTTCTACTATGAAATAAGTGTGTAGAGACTGATCTCAATGAGCCCCATTGTTTCGCAGTAGAGGGGCTTTAAACCTCAATCCAGCTTCTTCCTGGCTAAATTTTCCTTCTCCACACAGAGGCTTAAAAAAAACTCCCTTGGAAATGTCTGCCTTTAGTTGATTTCAGAGGGGTGTGTGTGTGTGTGTGAGAGAGAGAGAGAATGAATGAATGAATGAATGAATGAATGAATGAATGAATGCTCATGCGCACAGGTTTTAAACCTCGCCCATGCATGTGCTTAATATCCATAAAAGTTCCTTAGAATAAAGAATATTTTGCTGTAGAGTCTGAATTCATTTTAGTCAGTAATTTAACCCTTACTGAAGCTTTACCAGCTCTTGGCTTCAAATTAACTCTCCTGCACTCATTACAAGCTCCTCCTCCGATGGTTTCTTAAACAGACAGTGTCCTGCTTCTGTACCACCTGTCCTCCTCCAAGGATTGTCTCTTGATCAAGGCTGGGGTCATGCAACAT
Organism: Intellagama lesueurii; assembly: GCA_037013535.1. NCBI lineage: Eukaryota > Metazoa > Chordata > Lepidosauria > Squamata > Agamidae > Intellagama > Intellagama lesueurii. The sequence goes on from JBAJHW010000002.1 coordinate 135,212,937, forward strand.
CCTTCATTCTCACCACCATGGAATAGCCCAAAATGCCTTGTGGCAAAAGCTGTCTGAATGTTTCCCAGTTACTGCTAAATACGTTGGCCATGCCCTCTTCTGTTGCAGATGGGCCTGAGCTGGGTGAAGCTGGCTGCCCAAGTAACCAAACATGGCTGGAACGGACGCTCCAGAAGCTCAGTTGCCAAGCTGAAGGCCTCCCAATCCCAGACATCTCCTGTATGAAAGATGGCAAAGTGTGGGACACCAGAAGGATGCAAAATGTCACACAAAGCCATGCTGGGGTCTACCTTTGCAATGCCAGCAATGCACATGGGTCAAGGAGCAAGATGGTCACAGTCAAAGTGGAATGTAAGTGTGTCTTACTACTGACATGCAGGATGTATGGGTGGATACTGAAGAATGTGGAGACAGGCCATGTCCTTGCAGCTGGACATGTGCATCTCCTTTAATTCTGTCGCCTTGAAGGCATGCAGCTCGCCACAAAACCTGCAGCCAATGCATGGAACATTGAAAACCAATTAAGATTCTTCCCAGGAGAAAATATAGGAAATGGTTTGTTAGTTTGTCTTTCTTTGTTTTTTGTTTGTTTGTTATTTTGCACCAGAGGGTGGAGGTGTTTGGAAATACATATCTTCAGCGAGAATTGCTAAGTAGTCTTGCTCACTGCTGCAGCTCTCGGATGAGTGTATGAGTCATGGGGAGGAAGATCCCCCCCTTCACCTTTTCATTGTAAAATCAGGTTCTAATTTTGTTTCTGTTCTAGACAAACCTGACATGGATGATTCCAGCTGCCCTTATAACTGGACGTGGACAGTAGGAGCAGAGCAGATGTTCACTTGCTTTGCCTGGGGAAACCCAGAGCCAACTGTTGAGTGCACCAAAGACAGCATCTCTTATAGCAGCCCTGGGATTCTTCACACTGTCACCAGAGAATATGCCGGCCCATATCTCTGCAGAGCCACAAACAGGCACGGCTCCAGTACCAGGACTGTGAGCATCCAAGTGGAGTGTGAGTAGAACTGGGAATCTTACAGTGTCATAGGAAGTGGTCTTATGCATTGGGCTATCTAGGCCAGTGGTTGCCAACCTTGGGTTCTTGGACTAAAGCTCCCAGAAGCCTTCTCCACTAGCTGTGCTGGCTATGATTTCTGGGAGTTGTAGCCCAAGAACATCCGGGGACCCAAGGTTAGGAACCACTGATCTAGACCGTTATTTTCCTTTTTATCCTACTTAGTCTTGAGCCTAGATGGCATGATGGCTATTTTAAATTTAGATGCAGCAGCTCTACGCAATGATGTTGTGTGGCACCCAAACCAGTCTCCCAAGAAGGAAGAGAAGATGGTGGCAGTGGCAGTAGCATTCTGGGGCAGACCTGTGTCCCCCAAAGAAAGAGGAGGAGGAGCCTAAGGGCTGCTTGCCCCAAGCACCAAAATTTGTAGTTATGGCTCTGTCTCTTGGAGTGACTGAAGCAGAGGGATGGGCAACTTGGTTAAAACTGGGACCAACATTCCCTCTAAGCTGCGTGGGTGCACGGCTGTGCAGCGCTCTATTGGTGCCATGCACCCATAATGAGTGTTGCCTCTCATTTGGTTCTGGTCGTGGCCAGAACTTTGCACATACCAGGTGGGGTTTCTGCTCAGTGCTGGTGGGAAATTAGAGGGAACATTGACTGGGACACACGTTTTGGCCCCCAGCACCTGGGACAAGTCACACCAGCATTCCCAAGCACACGATCAAATGTTTTCAACAGTAAAAGTTAGAAGATCCTCAATGTCCAGTTCTTGGCTTTTTAAAAACTGTCACAGTTCCCTCAGTTTGGTTTGGCTTGGATTTGTTGGTAGAAACAGCTGCTCTGAGAAGCCTTCAGAAAAACATGATTCATGTGTCATTTGTTTTCTAAAAGGCATTTTCACCCATGAGGGCCTCTGTGGAGGCTTCGGTGGCTGCATATGGCACAGGGCCACATTTTGTCCACTCCAGCTTAGAACCTCCTATGAACAGAATGACAGGGTGCCCTGTCCACTCCAGGAAGTACGAGGAGGTACTCTTGACCACTCCTGGACCCTGTAGTTGTCAGAGAAGGAGGAAAGATAATGTTTCATATGCTCTCAGCAGTGTAGGGTCTTTATTTTCAAGAGCAAAACAGCAGAACTGCCCACTCCACCCCTGCTGGCAGCATCCTTAAATTAAAGATAAGCACTCAGAGGTAAAGTAATGACAACAGTGTTTGTTCTGAAAAAAAAATATTAATGGTTCATTCTACTACTTTTAAAAAGCAGTGAATAATGGTAACAGTGTTACTTCTTAACGTGCTACCTCCAAGCTCTACTTAATATACAGATGGCTTTAATGTAGACTGTATCGCTATCCCAGTAGTTCTAAACCTCTAAGCCTAGGGAAATCTTTCAGCTTCTGCATAGACTTCCTGGACACTGTAGGGGATTTGGGATGTGCTGTATAAGACGTGTACTTGGCTACCAAGGGGTGGTCGCCAAACCTCTCAACCCACATTGTTGCTCTTGCTTGAATTAAGTGTTCTCCTTAAAGAGAACTCCTGCACTTCTCTGCTGCTGCATTAGGGGCAAAGAAAGGACAAGCAGCCCACCTTGTTTGTTCTTTCTGTTGCGGAACCCCTTGGTCAGCATCTTTGAGGACCACGTTTTGCGAAGTGCTGACCTAGTTCATCACAAAATGTCACCCCCCCCCTTGATATTTCAGATAAACCAGAAATGAATGACTCTAGCTGCCCAAGTCTCTGGACCTTGGTGGAAGAGGCATCATCCACCTTTGCCTGTAAAGCTGAGGGGCTTCCACCTCCAGATGTTGTATGCACCAAGGATGGCATAATGTACCACTTTAGCCAAAGACAAGAGATTCCAGTTGAAAACGGAACCTTCTGGTGTAATGCTACCAACAGTCATGGAACTGTGGCCAAGTTGGTCACGGTTGTAGTTGAAAGTAAGTGTTGATTGTGGTTCAGAGCAACAGCACATCAAATCCTTCAACCTCTCTCTCTTACCCTGTAGGAAGATTGGTGCTTGAGTCCTCAGATAACCCAACTGATGTTCTGGGAGTCCATGCTTCCCACAAGCCTCCATGTCAGGGATGGAGACAAGAAGAAAACTGTAGTCTGAGCAACTCCCCAAAATTTGAAGCTATCTGAGGGAAATTTATTCATTTAAGTCATTTATTATTATTTTTTCAATCTTCTCAATCAAAATCTGGTCTGTATCCAAAGAATTCACTTCAGATGTGTGGACAAAAGAAAAGAAAAAGAAAGACCAGATATGATAGCTCTTTAAAGTTTAACAGTTTTGTGTTTATATAGCTAATTTCTGCTTTCTCCCTCTTGAGTTTCCCTTTGTAATTCTGTTTTTCTACAGCAGACACTTTGAGATCCTTAACAGAATATCCTAGGAGGTTCAAATATTTTGAAACTGGATTCTCTTTGTTGTCTGTGTGTGGCTACATAAACAAGTTCCTCAAGAGAGATCAAAGCTTCTTAACACATTACATATATTAATAACACAGTTTTCTGTAATATCTTAGGGATATAAAACAGTTAGCTGGCTGGATAGTTTAATGGTTTAAGTATCTGGCTGTGGAGCCAGAGGTTGGATGTTCAATTCCCCACTGTGCCTCTTAGGGGAAGAGCCAACCTGGGTAGCCATGGACAAACTGCATAGTCCTAGAGCTGCCCCCAGATGAAGGGAATGGTAAACCACTTCTGAGTATTCTTTACCATGAAAACCCTGCAAAGGGTTGCCATAAGAATTGACTTGATGGCATGCAGTTATTATTATTATTATAAAACAGTTGCCTTCTTTCACAGGCTATAACTACTGTCCCAGAAAAAACTCTCTTAGCAATTCCATGACAGCCAAACCCACCTGGCTGACAGCTATTGCCCTGGCCAGAACCTGCTAATTCAGTAATTTACATTTTGATAGTCCCATTCCTATGTTAACAGTCCATGTTCACTTGATCTATAATCTATATCCTCACCTGGCCATGGGGGCATGTATTAATATAGTGGTCATATATTTGCCCTCCAGTGTCTGAAGAAATGGACTTTCACCCATGAAAGCTCACACAAATAAAATTGTTACTCTTTATTATTTTGTGTTTTTCCCAATATTTTGTTGTTCCTGTGTTTTCTTTTGCCAACAGGCTGAGACAGATTGACATAGCTAGCTCTCTGGAAATCACTTCAGATTTGACCTCAGAACCAAGGAGGGCTCATGGCAACTCCTTGCCAGAATAAACTCTTGTATCTACGATGTTTTCATAATTTTTCATTAAATGTTGAAATGAAATTAATAACAGAAGGAGAAGATTATACAGCTTTGGCCAACTGAAATTTATTTTAAGCCAGCACATACAATCTGTGTAAGATATGCTATGATGCCAAGGATGTTAATTGTAGAGCAGAAATGGGCAACTGTGGCCATCTAGATGCTTTTTAATTAAAACGCTGGTAATCCCTCACAGTTCATTATGCTGGCTAGAGGTGATGGAAGCTGTAGATGAGAAGCCTTTGGAGGACCACAGTTTCTGACCTCAGTGAATGATACATTGCTTGATGAATATACCAGCCTTCTATGACAGTATTTGGTAATTAGTTGTAGTCACCACCACCCAAACATGCAAGCCAGTATGGTGTGATAGTTAACTGGTTGAATTAGAACTTGAAGTAGACCTGGAATCCTCACTTGGCTGCATGTCCTTGGACCCGTCATGATGTTGTGAAGATAAAGTAGAGAGGTGGAGAACCATATATGCTGTCCTGAATTCTTTTGAGGTAAGATGAAATATAAATGCAACAAATACATTAAAATCTTGTGGAACATCTTCCTAGTTAGGCCAACTGAGTTTTGTTCTATCAATGTGTTTCAGCCAAACCTAAGATAGATGAGTCCACCTGCCCAAGCAACCAGATTTGGCTGGAAGGGACCTTGCAGTTGCTGACCTGCAAAGCAAATGGAATTCCCACCCCAGTTGTCTCATGTGCCAAAGAGGGAACCACTGATGAGTTTTATGGGGAACAGAATGTCAGCAGGAATGACTCTGGCATCTACCAGTGCAAAGCCACCAACAGCCATGGGACCAAGAGATGGATGGTGAATGTGCAAGTGGAATGTGAGTCCTCAGTTTCAATGTTGCCCTTCCTCAGAATGTTGATTTTACTTTTGTGATTGAGAGGGGGGTGAAGAGAAGACTGTATATTCATCCCTAAGTGTCTCTGTAAACCGTTCCCAACCCCACTGACAACTACTGGGCTGGTGGTTACTGAATGAGGGGGAGAGGAAGAAAAGCAAGCCTAGGCATCAAGTAGCCTACTGGTAAGTGAACTTCTTATAAGCCCCCATGAGGAAAGGCTGAAAGAACTGGGCATGTTTAGTTTTAAGAAAAGAAAATTGAGGGGAGATATGATAGCACTTTTCAAATACTTGAAAGGTAGTCATACAGAGGATGGGCAGCATCTGTTCTCAATCATCCCAGAGTACACAATAATAGGCTCAAGTTAGAGGAAGCCAGATTTTGGCTGAATATTAGAAAAAAATTCCAAACTGTTAGAGCAGTACGACAATGGAACCAATTACCTTGGGTGGTGGTGAGCACTCCAGCGCTGGAGGCATTCAAAAGAAAATTGGACAACCATCTGTCAGATCTGCTTTGATTTGGATTCCTGCATTGAGAGGCGGTTGGACTCTATGGCCTTATAGGCCCCTTCCAACTCCATTATTCTGTGATTCTATGATTCTCCCTGAAACAACACACTCCATCCTTTCACTATTTGTAAACTGTGTATGTGTTATGTGGCGTAGTCATACTACAAAAAATTGAACCTGGGTGACCTCTTATGGTTTCCCTACTAGCAAAAGAGAACAACTCTTTTCTGTGTCCCTTTCTATGGCTCTCCTTTTTTAGGTAATGCCATTGTTAAACTATCCCCCAAAGGATAGAGGCCCTCAGATATGAGACTAGTGTGGTTTTGAGCTGGTTGCTGGGCAGCCTTTTGATTTAGCGACATGTCAGTTGATCCTGGGGCTTGAACCCATGCAAATAGGTGTGAGAAACAGGAGAAGACTGGGGCAACAGCTCCTGAGATCACAAAGCAAGTATTGTTGTCATCTTCCTCTGTTCTGTAGTTCTAATGGGGAACAGGCTTGGGGTGACTTTCATACAGTCATAGGTAGATCAAACCTAGCGCCGTTTCCACTGACAGCTTTCCAGACAGACTGGGAAAGTATTTTAGAGTAGAAGTCAGAGTCCACATATATCCTTGATACCTGTTAATTCTTGAATTCACTACTAGCTAGCAGAAGTCAAATATCTGTAGCAATAGAGAGTGAAGAAGAGGTTTCTCCTTAGGTTTGCTGAATGAAATGCAGCTTCCTCCTTTTCTGCTTTTGTTTTCAGACAGGCCTGTTATTTCCATTCTGGAGGTCAGTGCGTCTTTACCCATCAGAAGGGGAGAAAACTTCTCCATCACTTGTCAAGCAGATGGGTCCCCAGCAGCCAGCTTCAGCTGGAGGGTGCCTCAGGCCTCCAACCTCAACTACCTTGGCAACAACAGCACAGTGGCCATTGTGGGTGCAGATGGACACAACAGTGGTGTATATGAGTGCACAGCCAGCAATAAACATGGGAAACAACAGAGTCAGGTGGATATCCATGTGGAAGGTAAGGCCACAAAGTAGAAAGGATGATATACATAAACCCCTGCAATTGCATCTTGAAATGAAAAAAGATGGGGGTTAGAGGTTGCTGAAAGGGGCTGTTTACAGTTTTCTTTTATAGAGACCGTGTGTGCTTTCAAACATGGGACTTCCAACACTACCAAACCATTCCTTTCTTAATGGATGTTTTATTGAAAGAAGTAAAATGGAAGAAGCAATAGGCATATAAAGAAAGCTTACAAATGGAAGCTGATGTGCTGCCTGAGGGAACTCAGGAACCGTTATTTTAAAATGTAACTTCTTCATCGTGGCCTCTGTGAATGCACACATATGGGTATTGTCTGCGCCTGCGCTGACAGTTTCGGAAGATTCTAGAGCTAAAGTAACAATTTTATGGTGTGATCTTCCATGAGGCACATGCTCCGCCCACCCATCGTTCCCCTCAGTTCCTTTTTTCCGCCGTGCGATAAGGTTCTACGGAAGAGAGAGCGCGATATTTCGGCCTTTGTGCTGTTAAAAACCGATTACATTTTTTTCAATCAACAACCTTTTCCGTTTGATCTCCCGTGAGTTTCTTTCTACCTGTCGATCGCCCCTTTTAATTCTTCAATCCCCCCCCCTTCCCCTGGGACTTTCAACCGTCCGTTCCCTCCTTTCCCGCCCTTTATGGCCTCTTCAGCTCTTTTCAAGCGCTGCGTCGGCTGCAATAGCAAAATCCCATCTACGGACAGCCACGAAAAGTGCTTATTTTGCTTGGGTGAAGAACATCAAACCCAGTCTTGTGCGGCCTGCAGAAGTTTTACCAAGCCAGCACTAAAACACAGGCTACAGAGATTAAGGTCTCACCTGTGGGAAGCGGCGATGAATCCTGCTACGGTGGCCCCCGGAGACGCTCCACAAACAGAAGTAGCTCCCGCTCGGCAAGCTCCGTCCGCCACCCCAGGGCATTCTACTCCTTCGCCCCGCTCCAAGACAGGCTCCGACACTTCTAGGGCTTCGAAACCTAAAGCCCCAAAGGAACACTCGCTACCTAAGAAAAAGAAAGAAAAACCTATTACCGAAAAACCAAAGAAGGTCAAATCTGTTCGATTGGACCCACCGGGAGAGCGACCACCCTCTCCAATATTGGAAGAATCTTCTATGGAGGCTCCTGCATCTATAGTGGGAAGGGATGAGGTGCATATTCCCTCAGCACAGGCACCACCCTTAGCTGGTAGCCTCTCTCCCTCCACTGGCCATATTGGGACTGAGTGTCCATCCAGTCCGGCCACTGCCCATTCGAGCCCAACATCCGGGCGGGCCTTCAACACCGAGCCTTCTGAACCCGAGACTCCTCCTCAGTCTCCAAGAAAATGGAAAGAAAAGAGGAAGCATATTGAACCGACTGCTCCAATGCCTCCTTTTAACCAATGCTACCAAATTCCATTCTTTCCGGCTTATCAACAGCTTGCTTTCCAGCAGCTTGGAATGGAAAATTTCTTCCCTTTTGCTAACCAATTTCAAATGGAAGCGTATCAGGGTTTTTCTCAAACGACCCCGACAAAATGATCTCGACACGAGTCTCCGTCACGCCGCCTTCGGGCTCCACCTTCAATGCCGACGTCGAAACCGACGGAACACCATTCGCCCTCGACGTCATTCTCGACATCGAAGAAGCGCCATTCTCACTCCACGGGCGCTCAACCACTAAAGCAAGCTAGACATTCTTTGAAGGACAGACATGTGAAACCAGCTTCGGTGGCTCAGCCTATTCCATCTAAGGTCCTTGCGTCCCAAACAACTTCTCGTTCTGAGGATGACTCCTCAACTACTCCACTGACCTCGGATCAGGACACTGATATAGAATCATCTCCTGAATCTCCTGCCAATATCCCTACTCCTGATTCTGATCCTATCGATGTACGCCCATCCTCTCCATCGAAGGACTTTACTTCATATTCCAACCTCGTCGCCCGCATGGCTGCTGCACTCAAATTACAGGTTGAAGAACCTCCTTCCCCTGAGCCTGGCACAACCTTTGGCACAACCTTTGAGCCTGGCTTTTATTCCTGCCATGATGCAAATAATTCGGGATGCCTGGGATACACCACCTACAAATTTACGAATGTCCAGACGTACTGACAACATGTACAGAACCCACAGCCCTGATATGGACTTTTTGGCGAAACATCCTACCCCGAATTCAATCATAGTGGAGTCTAATTTACCGAAATCAAGGGGTAAATCGGCCATCTCGCCCACTAACAAGGAAGGAAGAAAGCTTGATGTTATCGCCAGGAGGATTTATTCTTTACAAGCCTTTCTACTTCGGACCGCAAACTATCAGGCTGCTATGGGCGCCTATCAGCGGCATCTGTTGGTGAAAATCCTTCCCCTCCTTGAGTCTGCCCCGGAATCCATCAAAACAAACCTCATTAATGCCCATATAGAAGCAACCTCTTTGGCGAAACAACAAAAAATCGCCGCCAGGCACGCTGCTGAAGCCACTTCCAAATCCTTAGCGTCCTCTATAGCCATTCGTCGACACGCTTGGCTCCGGTCTACCTCCCTGAATGATGATGCCAAGCACAGCATAGAGGAACTTCCCTTTGATGGTATTGGACTTTTCAACCAAAAAACAGATGATACTATGGAGAATCTCCATAAAATCCGTAAAACAGCCAAAACTTATATGAATCAATCATCCTTTCGTTCCTACAAGCCACCATACAGACAGCCCCAATACTACCAACAATCCTTTCAACCTTTCCAAAGATACCAACCATACCGACCATTCTGACAGCAGCAATCGGACAGACCTCTTTCGACACCAGGGCAATCGACGCCGACCGCCCGTCCTCGAAACCAACAACAACACCGCCAACCTCTATCAAAGAATCAAGGGAAGGGTAAGGGCTATCGACGTTATTGATACCCCTATCCATGATCCTCTAGATTTGCATGGTGCAAACTTCCCCAGATTACATTCTTTTCTCCCATTTTGGAAATACATTACCAACGATAAGTGGGTCCTTAATATTATTTCATCTGGTTACCGCATTGAGTTTCACTCCATTCCCCCTTTGGGCAACTTTAAGTTTACTCCATACTCCGTCACCCTTCAAGAGGAAATCTCCACTTTAATTAACAAGAAGGCCATTCTTTTGGTTCCAGTACATGACTCCCCTAATGGTTTTTACTCCAAATATTTCACGGTTCCAAAGAAGGACGGAGGCCTCCATCCAATACTCGATCTCAGAGAACTTAATACGTACATTCGACCTCGAAAGTTCTGCATGCTCACCCTTGACACCGTTATCCCCCTTCTTTCACAGGGAGACTGGTTCGTCCTGATCGACCTCAAGGACGCCTATTTTCATATATCCATCCATCCGGAGCACCACAAGTACCTTCGCTTCTATTTCAACAATTCGGCTTACCAATTTTGCTCCCGTTCGGACTCTCAACGGCTCCAAGAACGTTCACAAAGTGTATGGCACCGGTTGCGGCTTTCCTCCGCCTCCAAGGAATCCACATTTATCCTTATATCGACGATTGGCTCATTGTGGCACACACTCGTCTCGACGCCATAAGAGCCACTCACATAACTCTACACAATCTACAAAACCTCAGTCTCCAGGTCAATCATTCGAAGTCACGCCTCGAACCCTCTCAAGTAACTACCTTCATCGGAGCCCAACTAGACTCCGTACGCACCAGAGCCTTCATTCCACCAGAACGAATCAAGAAGATAAAACAAGCCATAACTTCGTTTCGACCTCGAGCCTTAATCTCAGCACGACACGCTCAACATCTCCTGGGACTTATGTCCTCGACAACGTCAGTAATCCAACACGCGAGGCTCAAACTCAGATCCCTTCAAGCATGGTTCCTGGCACACTTCGATCCGCAAACGGACGACCAATCAAAAAAGCTACAGGTCACGCCAGAACTTTCTCGTCAACTCACCTGGTGGACTACGACGTCCAATCTTCTTCTCGGTCGTCCATTTCGACCTCTTCAACCGACCATCCAAATCACTACGGATGCCAGTCCATACGGATGGGGCACTCATTGCCTGCAATACAAAATTCATGGACTCTGGACGCGGTCGGAATCGACACTACACATAAACCATCTAGAACTCATGGCGATCATAAAAACTTTCCACGCTTTCCTACCACTCATTCGCGGCCGCGTTGTACAACTGGCAACGGACAACACTACTGCCCTTTTTTATGTCAACAAACAGGGTGGCACCCACTCCTCCTCCCTCCTCTACCTGGCTATCGACCTCTGGGAATGGTGTTGCCAACACCATATTTTTCCAATTGCGGTCCACATCTCCACAGAGGAAAACTATCTGGCCGACCATCTCAGTCGCCTCACATCGAGATCCCACGAATGGTCCCTCAAAACTTCGATCTTCCACCTCCTTTGTCGCAGATGGAACAAACCAGACATCGATGTCTTTGCCTCAAGATTGAATGCAAAATGCAAGATATACTGCACTCGAGCTGGAACCGATGTCGATTCCATCGGAGACGCTTTCATGGTCAACTGGACACGAGGGCTCCTTTATCTTTTTCCCCCGATTCCACTGATACAACGCACTGTAATTCAGATTCGACACTTCCATTCCGATGCAATCCTTGTGGCCCCATGGTGGCCGAGACAACCATGGTTCCCTTACCTCCGGTCGATTGCAACGGACACGTTCCGGCTCCCCCTGGTCCCCGATCTCCTGACAATGGACAACGGGATGGTTTACCACCCAGACATCTCGTCCCTCCACTTGACAGCTTGGAGGATACTCCCGCCCTTCGATCAATCCTAGATCGAGCTCGCAAACCGTCCACCAGACTCCTATATGAAAACAAATGGAAATCCTTCCTTAAATATACGACAGAAAACAACTTACCTGCGTTACCTGTCTCCATCACAACTTTACTTTTCTTCACCTCTTCAATCTGGGATTATCTCTCCCAACTCTGCGGGTCTATATTACAGCAATCGTCGCACACCAGCCCGACGATTCCTCATCTGCACGACTTTTTTCTCATCCAGCTGTGAAAAAATTCCTTAAAGGACTTAACAACATCCGCCCTCCCACCTAGCGTATTACACCTCAATGGTCCTTACAAATTGTTCTTAATGCGCTTATGCAACCTCCTTTCGAACCCATGGCCTCCGTGGACCTCAAATTACTGACCCTGAAGACAGCATTTTTGGTAGCTGTTACTTCGGCTAAGAGAGCCTCTGAGCTCGCTGCTCTTAGATCGGACCCTCCATTCATTCAATTTCATCCTGACAAAGTTACTCTCTACTTTGATGTTTCCTTCCTTCCGAAGGTTGTAACTAACTTCCATAGAAATCAACCAATAGTCTTACCATCTTTCTTCAAATCTCCATCATCTCCTATAGAACACATGCTCCACAAGACTGATGTTCGCCGATCCTTGGCCTTCTATCTGAATAATACTAAGGATTTCCGAACCACCAACAGGCTGTTCATCTGCTTTTATGGCCCTTCCAAGGGAAGTCCAGCTTCCTCTCAATCTATATCCAGATGGATAGTACAGACTATATCCCTTGCCTATCAACTGTCAGGAAAAACACCACCTGACCATGTTAAAGCTCACTCTACTAGAGCACTCTCCACATCAATTGCATTCCAACGTGGAACTGACATTCCTGATATCTGCCGTGCTGCGACCTGGTCCACCCCGTCGACCTTTGTCAAGCACTACCGGCTTGACGTCAGAGCACGCACTGATGCTGGTTTTGGCAGAGCGGTTTTGGCTTCCTTCCTACCGTGACGTCCCACCTGCCGGTAAGTGAAGCTTGCTAGTCACCCATATGTGTGCATTCACAGAGGCCACGATGAAGAAAAGAAGGTTACTTACCTGTAACCATAGTTCTTCGAGTGGTCCTCTGTGAATTCACACTACCCACCCGTCCTCCCCTCTGTCCGTCACGGTGCCTTAATATTTCTATAACTTTTGCCCGACGGACATATCATAGGAACTGAGGGGAACGATGGGTGGGTGGAGCATGTGCCTCATGGGAGATCACACCATAAAATTGTTACTTTAGCTCTAGAATCTTCCAAAACTGTCAGCGCAGGCGCAGACAATACCCATATGTGTGAATTCACAGAGGACCACTCGAAGAACTATGGTTACAGGTAAGTAACCTTCTTTTTTTCAAGCTCCCCATACAGAAATGAGGTTTGGGGCAATTACAGAGAAAAGGCCCTGTCTGGTAGTACCCTTTATATTCGTCCACCATGTAACTTTTAGTTTGGTCCTAAGTAAACTTGACTTACACATTCTGCATAAAGTTATTCAAATGGAACAGGCCAGCTACATCTCTATTACATCAACATTCCTGCCTTTGGGGGAGTCTCCATCATCTCTCAGGCACTGAGTGAGAGACAGTGTGGCTGTGCTGCTGCCGGTTGCCAGCCTTCCTGGGGGAGTTTGGCTTGGACTCCCTCGGCCTTGAGGGACTGGGCCCTCGCTGCCTCTGGCTGCCCCACCCCCTCCTCAACATCAGCCACCTGGCTCGGGGGGGGGGAGAAGGGGTTTAGAAGGGGCTTTAGAAGGGGTTTTTATTGTGGTTATCAATTGCCATCAGGTTACGTATGTAGAGACCCACAGTGGGTCTGAGGGAACAGGAAGGGGGGAGGGCTTTGGAGGGGGCAGCCATTGATGTGGTGCTGGGTAGGGGAAGGAATGGCAGTGGGGGTAGAACATGCCCACGTAGGAGAAGAGAGGTTAGATATCTTACATCTATCCCCTCTTCTAGTCCTACCCCCAACCAGATGGTATCAGGTGACCATATCAGCAAACCCTCGAGCCACACAGTGCTGTTGATGAATGCCAGGTCAGTACAAAATGAGACTGCCCTCATCCATGATGTAATTCTGGATTAGGGTGCTGACCTGATGTGCATTACTGAGACCTGGGTGGGAGAGGAGGGTGGTGTCCCCCTCTCCCAGCTGTGTCCACCTGGGTACTCGGTCCAGCACCAATGTCGCTCGGAGGGTCGGGGAGGGGGAGTTACTATAGTCTATAGGAGTTCTGTCTCTTTGACCAGGCTTCCTATCCCTTTGAGAGGAGGTCTTGAGGGCCTGTATTGTGTGTTGGGCTTACGAGACAGATTGGGGATTCTGTTGGTGTACCGCCCACCCTGCTGCGTACCAACAGTCTCCCTGCCTGAGCTGACAGAGGTAGTCTCGGACCTGGTGTTGAGGACTCCCAGGCTGTTGGTGCTGGGGGACCTCAACATCCATGCCGAGGCTGCCTTGACTGGGGCGGCTCAGGACTTCATGGCCGCCACGACAACCATGGGGCTGTCTTAATGTGTCATCGGCCCGACACATGAGAAGGGCCATACCTTGGACCTGGTTTTCTCAACGGGACTGGAAGATGGTGGTTTGGATGTGGAGGGGCTGGTTGTGACCCCATTGTCATGGTCAGACCACTTCCTGGTCAAGTTTAGTCTATTAGCTTCTTCTCTCCTCTGCAAGGGTGGGGGATCTATTAAGATGATCCACCCTCGGAGACTAATGGATCCAGATGGTTTCCTGAATGCTCTGGGGGATTATCTGTCTGATATGGTCGGCGCTCCTGTCAAAGCTCAGGTCACCCTATGGAATAGGGAGATGACCTGGGCAGTTGACACGATTGTGCCTAAGCGCCCTCTCCCTGCACGCAGAGCCCATACATCTCCTGGGTATACTTCTGAACTGCGGGTGATGAAGCGAGAGGGGAGATGGCTGGAGCGCAGGTGGAGGAAATCCCGCTGGGAGTCCGATCGAACATGACTTAGAGCCCATTATCAGGCCTATTTTGTGGCAATACAGCTGGCAAAACGGCAATATTTCTCCAGCCGTATTGCTTCCTCAGAATGTCGTCCAGCAGTGCTGTTTCAGGTGGTCCGGGATCTTCTTCAACCGGGAAATCTGGTGGAGGTCCCAGACTGCTCATCAGCTCACTGTGATGAGTTTGCCATTCATTTTGAGGGGGAAATCGCTCAGATTCGCAGTGCGTTGGACTCCACTGTTACTGCAGAATCAGAGGGTGTGTCCAGTGTGCCGTGCTTAGGTCAAGTATTAATGGATGAGTTTCAATTCTTGAAACCTGAGGATGTGGACAGGGTGCTTGGATCTGTCCGTTCTACCACCACTCCACTCGACCCTTGCCCATCTTGGCTAACTGGAAGATCTGCCAGGGGGGTTCGCACCTGGGTCCAGGAGGCTGTGAACGCCTCTTTGAGAGAGGGAGTGGTCCCTACCACCTTGAAAGAGGCGGTAATTCAGCCACTCCTAAAAAAGCCTAACCTGGACCCAAGGCTGGTGGTTAACTACCGACCAGTGGCGAACCTCCCTTATTTGGGCAAAGTGTTGGAGCGGGTTGTGGCCGGGCAACTCCAGGCGCTGCTGGATGAAATGGATTTTCTGGATCCATTTCAATCAGGTTTCAGGCCGGGTTTTGGTACGGAGACTGCCTTGGTTGCCCTGTACGATGACCTTTGCCGGGAGAGAGACAGGGGGAGTGTGACCTTTTTGATACTCCTGGACCTCTCAGCGGCTTTCGACACCATCGACCATGGTGTCCTTCTGGATAGGCTGGCTGGGTTGGGAGTTGGGGGCACCGCTTTATGGTGGTTCCACTCCTTCCTGGATGACTGTGTCCAGAGGGTGGTGCTGGGGGACAGTTGCTCTGTCCCATGGCATTTATGTCATGGAGTTCCTCAGGGCTCGATACTGTCCCCCATGCTGTTTAACATCTACATGGAACTGCTCAGAGAGGTCATCAGGAGGTCTGGGATGAGGAGTCAGCAATATGCTGACGACACTCAGCTCTACCTCTCGTTTTCCACTAATCCAGGTGAGGCGGTTTCTGTGCTGAACTCATGTCTGGACCTGATAATGGACTGGATGAGGGTTAATAAATTGAAACTCAATCCAGACAAGACGGAAGTGCTGTTAGTGGGTGCTTCGCCGGACAGGCTGGAGGGCCATTTCCCTGCCCTGAATGGGGTTACACTCCCCCTAAGGGACAGGGTCCGCAGCCTGGGGCTGCTCCTGGACCCCAGTCTAACTCTGGAAGCCCAGGTGGACTCGGTGGCCAGGGGTGCCTTCCTTCAGCTGCGGAAATTATACCAGCTACGGCCCTACCTGGACGAGCGGAGTCTCATGACAGTTACACATGCACTGGTAATATCTCGCATAGATTACTGCAATGCGCTCTACGTGGGGCTGCCTTTGAAGATGGTCTGGCGACTGCAACTGATCCAGAATCGAGCTGCGCAGCTGGTGAGTGGTGGGGCTGCTAGGGAACACATCAAGCCGATTCTGTTTAAATTACATTGGCTACCAGTTGCTGCCTGGGCCCAATTCAAAGTGCTTGTTTTGACATATAAAGCCCTAAACGGCTTGGGCCCTGGATACCTGAAGGACCGCCTCCTTCCATATGAACCTACCCGGCAGTTAAGATCTAGCCAGGGGGCCCTTTTGAAAGAGCCGTCCCTCAAGGAGGTAAGAGGGATGGCTTGTAGACAAAGGGCCTTTTCAGCAGCTGCCCCCAGGCTATGGAACGCCATCCCAATTGAGATTCGTCTGGCGACGCTGATGACATTTCGGTGCCTGGTCAAAACCTTCCTGTTCCAGAAGGCTTTTAATTGAAATAATATCAGCTGTGGGTCCTGATGGCAATTTTTAGAGTATATATTTTAATTGTATTTTAATTGTTTTATTTTTTTTTTACTGTATTTTAATTGTTGTAAGCCGCCCAGAGACCTTTGGGTAGTGTGGGCGGCATATAAGTTAAATAAATAAATAAATAAAAATAAATAAATACATATTATTAATGCAAATTTGATCCTGCCCTGTTCTGAAGCCGGTGCTGGATCTTTTGCAGGAGAAAAAATGATAAAGGGACAGTTGATATATATATGGGGAAAGCTGTAGAAGGGGTAGCTGTGTTAGTCTGTGCAAGCATTATTGGTGGAAACAAAATAAAAAGTGAAAGTAAAAGACAAAAACATAGCGGCACCTTAAAGACTCACTTTTATATTTGTTAATGTGAGCTTTCTTGGACAAGTCCACTTTATCATGAAGTGTCTGATGAGGTGGACTTGTCCACAAAAGCTCACATTAAAAAATTTAGAAGTTAGTCTTTAAGGTGCCACCACATTTTTGACGCTTTATTTTGTTTTCACCTACATGGGGAAAGGTAGGTCATGACTAGCTTCAAGAGAGGCAAGAACGTTTATTCAAAAACACTGCTTGATTATTTTCAAAAAATTTCTCACCATCATGACGTTATACATGTGTGAGATGCACTGGGAGGCAAAATGAGAGTTGAAAGACAAGATAGGAATTATGACCACAAACAAAGCTCAGAGGCTGTTTGCTAGGGGGACAAACAACAGAAGAAAATGCTCTTCCTGTTGACCAGTTTGTGAGCTTCTGGTTGACTTTAATTGGAAAGAGGATACTGGGCTTCAAGGACCCTTCATCTGGTTAATTCAGGGTTTTATTACATTCTTTTATTAAAATGGCATTATACCTTCAGGTGGTGGGTGGGAAGAATTGCTGTATCTAATATGACTGCAACTAGGAACTGCCCTGTAGAGCAGCTGCACCTCCGTGACTCTTAAGTGTTGCACTGCTGCCTGGGGTTGGCAATTTCCAGAGGCCCAGGGACAGTATCCAAGACACAATCTGCCCCCCCAAAAGCTCCAGCCTTTTAAAAATAACTTATTATGCTTCAAATGGGCTAGCACACACTTTAGGTGATGTGATTCACTATTTTAAGCCAGTGCCATTCTCCACTCCCCACTAAAGATGACCAAGGCCCACAGATACTTATTTTCAATGCTACAAACGACTGGGAGGTCAGCAGGTTTCAAACCAAAGCATCTACAGGCCTTAGTAAGCATCACTCTCCTTACAAAGTAGCCTGAAATGGCCAACTGTGCCCCCAGAGGAAAGTGCAATTTGAGGCCAAATGCTTTTTGGAGGTGTGCGGGGGGGGGGGGACGTTAGGGCTCCTTTGGTACCTGGGGAGCAGGCCTAGGATCTGATAAGACTTTCTGAAGACTTTCCCCATTCTGATGTTAAGAATTCTTTTTCCTAACAATACTCTGTTTTCCCCCCCTTGCAGATCACTGGCTATATATTATTGTGGTCATAGCAATCGCTGGTGCCACCATGTTGGTTCTGGGAGGAATGGCTGGGGTTATTTACTATCTCAAGTCCACAGCCTGTAAGAAGGGAGAATACAATGTGCGTGATGCAGAAAACTCTACCGAAGCCACTTGTCTAAACCGTGAGAGGCCTTGCGACATTGACATCTATGGCATACAGCTCACCAGGACCTGAACACATGTGGGCTAGCACACCCAGGGCTTGCCTCCCCAGACAGAGAAGGATGGATGAACTAAATTGCTCTGGACAACTGTCCCAAGGCTGTCAGTATTTCTGCCTTCCTGAAGGAAGACGTCTGGACCTCACAGGCCTCCGTTTCACTGTGGAATTTATTATAATCCAATTGATAGACAGCAAAATGTTTTCTAGATGGAGGGCCAGTTTTGTTGCCCAAGCCTCTGGCTACAAGCCAGACTTACACAGAGCTTGTGCAGAAGAATCTAAAACCAGCCATCATATCTATGGCATTTTTATCGAGGCTCTTAGTTGCTTCCTCAGCTGACAATGTGGGATCAACCTCTCTCTTGGAAATGTTGCATTTGAGCCACTTGCTGCTGTTCTAATCAGGGATAGGTTTCTACCTATTAACACCGGTTAGAATGTTTGCAGCTTCAGTCACCTTTCCTTTGGAACATTCTTGTTGATTGGTGCCTTGATAAAAATGGAAAATATCAGCTTTGTGCCAGAAATGCTCATATTTGGAGCAGGGCTTAATGATTTGTGGGACAAGATGAAGATTGTAATTTCTTTTTTAAAAAGAAAAGAAATAATATGGCAGTGAGGTACCTTAACAGGACATTGAATTAATGCAGTTATGAATGGATAGTGACACAGAGGGTTACTATCTGAATTAGTCTACTTGGATTAAGAGAGTAATGGAAACATGCTTAAACTGATTTAATGTAATTTTGCTCCATCTAAGTTTAACTATGATGCTGATTGAATTGCACTAAACTAAATCAAACCCGTCACCTTCTTAAGTAAGATACATTGGGGGAATCAAGCCAAATCAAATTAATTTAAAAATCAACACCTTTCTTTATTCTAAGCTGATGGGTTTGCCTATTAGATTCAAGAGCAGAGTAGTGCTCTGAATTCAACATTGTTACTATTTTTTCCCAATACCTAAGCATGACCAAGGGAATGCCCATACATTTTGTCAGCTGTGGGCAAAGCATGCAGCCCCAGTGGCACCTTTGTGGACCTCACAGAGTCCATCCATACATCCAGAGTAAATGTCCTTTTTAAAAAAAATGGCAGTAACATATTCATTTTTCTCCTTCTGGACATTCCAGAAGCAGCAGTTTTCTTTTTAAACAGGTTGGGGGAGTTCTTCCCCCATCCCTTTAATAAAATAAAAAAAGTGAAGCGGACACCTGGACATTCTCTGTTCTTATTTTTTTTTATTATATATTTATTTATTATACATTTTATTACATAATAAAATGTGGTTTTATTTAAAAACCACATTTTGTTATAAGACCCCATTTTTTGATGGCAGCACTAGTCCCTGAAATGTCCAAGATAGATAGATAGATAGATAGATAGATAGATAGATAGATAGATAGATAGATAGATAGATAGATAGATAGATAGATAGATAGATAGATAGATAGATAGATAGATAGATACTGGACATTTCAGGGACTAGTGCTGCCATCAAAAAATAGGGTCTCAGGCCTGCTGAAGTCACTCGCCCTGCTTTCCTTTAGGGTTAGCATAAGAAAGGAATTACAGATTTAACAGAGGGAAGAGGGAAGGAAATGCGGGGCTTTCAAAATAAGTAGGCATTACTAAATAGGGAAATCTCTAATGAAAGAAAGTGGGTGCTCAACTGAATGGAATCAGGGAGGGGGTGATTCACAGGGTGGCAGCCAATGTGGCGCTCAGCCAGCCTCCAGCACTGCAGACTGACATAATCATCTTTTTTGCCTGTGGGCAGAACACAATGGGATGCTTTGAGATCACTCCCACTAAATCTCCAGGTATATTCCATCTGTCTTCTTCCCTAGGTGCTATTGAAGTGCTAGTCAGATCTGCAAAGGACAAGTCTGTCTATAATGCCTAAGTAGGGGGAGGATTTCTACGACATTTCACATTTTCTCTGCAACCTACGTTTGAACCCATAAGCAAGTTCAAACATGTTTATGAGTAATCTGGCCTTTCTCACCAAATTACTCATAAACATGTCCAAATCCACCCATAAGATCAAACATAGGTTGCAGGAAAAAATATGACATGTCCTAGAAATCCTCCCTCTACTCATAACTGTAGTAGTCAATTGGCTCCACTGTGCACAACAGTAGGATGTGACTGACTACCAAGCACTGGGGTGGAATCTGCCATTCTTGTTTATGCATCACTAAGGTTCTTGGCTAGTTGCTGTTGGAGAGAAGAAAGAATGTAGAGGACTAGACTGAGAATATGGGAGGAATCACATGATCTGATTGTATTTCACCTTGTTTTTGATAAATGTTCACCACTAAGAAATAGATGCGGAATAGATAGACCTTCAATTTGGAAATCCAAGGTTTCAGGACTTTGACAAATGCCCCTTGTAAAATGTGTCCATTTTAAAAAGTGCACATTGAAAAATATATGCATATCAAATATGCATGTGAGCAGACATCAATTAATGGAGGAATGCTTGAAAACAATGTGTACAACATGTGCAAAAAAGAATAGATTATTGTCTATATTTAAAAAATCCAAACAGAAAGCATGAAATTGTAAGGATGAAAAGGGTGAAGTTGGACTTGATAGAGGTACACGTCCCTAGACTAGCTAGAACCTGGTCTGAGCCAGGAAGGCAATTTCTAATGTTCACATTATTATTAAAAATGCATCAGCCTTGCAGAAAAGAGCACTCTTGCAGTCGCATCTTACAAACCAGCAACAAATGCATATGGTGGTGGTTGCTGTTGTTTTCTCCAAAGCGATAGCTAGGCGGGGGCTCATAAATTTTATAGGATAAGTGGCAGTTTCATACCAAAAAGATGTCCTGTTTGGCAAGGGTTCTGCAGCTGAACACCAGTGTAAAACGAGCCAGGCAGATGGCAACTCACCCTAGTCCCAAGGGTGAATGCTGGAGGATGATCCAGAAACACAGAAATTGGATACTCTCCTCATCATCTGATTATCCTCTTTAACAAAGAAGGCTTCTGGAACACTTAATGAGAAATTCTTGGTGAGGAACAAAGTTCTAGGTCAGGGCAGGGCACTTTAATGGTCCCAGGAGCCAGACTGGTTCTCAGCCCTCCCAAGAGAAATGCAGAGCACTGGATACCCCAGGCTTCACCCTGTTGACATCCACTTGCACTTTCTCCATGGAAAGAGAGGCACACAATTCCATGACTGGTCTCTGTCCACCCTTTGCCATCCCATTGGCTACTGAAAAGTGTGTGATGAGATTTCCTGGGTTATCTTCATTGCCTCATAGAACATATTCGCTTCTCATAGACATCTTTGAATCCCTTTCTTCAGTTTCTACAGACCTCACTGTTATTACACTTTTAGAAGACCTTTACATTCATTTAGCCAAGGCCTCAGCCTTGAGCCACAAGGATTGAAGTAAGCTAGCAGCTGTTTTATATACGGCCAATATAGAGGTGTATGGGGCACTTCTGGCAATATAGGACATTTGTATCCTTTTAATCTGGTGCACTGTTGGGGGCCAGTCAAGGGGGAAAGGATCACATACATTCTCTCTTACCATTTTCCCATGACCCTCCTCTGGTGTAGCTGGTAGCCTAGGAACTCTTGGGAATGGGCATAGCTTTTTAACAACCTAATTGGAAATATCACTGCTATTTGTTATTTGCTGTCTTCTGTTCAGTCCATTTCCTGTTGTAACTGACAAATACAAGGCAAGGGTTGTTCATGAGTAATTTCAAGACACTTTCCCTCTCTATACCTGTATTAAATTCTAGACAGCTGTCAACCAAGCTTGACTAAGGTTTCATGAGAAGTGGGGAGAAGTTCTGCTGACCAGAGCCTGGAAAAAATACAACTTCCAGAATCCCCTAGCCCTGCTTGTGCTTCTTATCTTTCAGTCAAAGGTTCTCTGTACCCAAAAGACATATTTTGCCCATTTCATTGTATCAGAATGACATAAATGGAAAACTGAATCTTTATTTCTAAAACTAATTCTCTGAAAATCTAATCTCTTTCCAGGGAAAACAACATTTATGTAGAAATTTGTTGTTGTTGTAGTCATTAAGTCGTGTCCGACTCTTCGTGACCCCATGGACCAGAGCACGCCAGGCCCTCCTGTCTTCCACTGCCTCCTGGAGTTGGGTCAAATTCATGTTGGTAGCTTCGGTGACAGAATGTCACAGAATGTAGAAATTACTTTCCAGCAAATCTTGATTTCTATACAGAAGTGGCAAATCTGTGGTCTTTCCATCAGCCCCAGTTAGCATGGCCAATAGTCAAGCATGATGGGAGATGTTGTCCAGCAACATCTACACACGTTCTGTTTTACATATCAGGAGAAACACGGAAGTGGAAAGTGAGATTCCAGTTTGAGCAGCATAAGCAATAATGTATTGGTGACCATTCCCTCCTTTTCAGGATTACTTCCCTATTTTCCATGTTAATAGAATAGTCTGTGCTCATTTGGGGGCTCATATGATCTGTAGAGAATTTTTTGGGGGGACTTTTTTTAAAGAGTAAATAATGAAACAGCAACAAGACAGTTGGGTTTGTTAGCAGAGCTCTGTTTAAAGAAAAGCTAAACTAATTGCAACTTGTGATTGCTTGCTTCTTCAGGGCAGGGACCTACCAATTTTTCCCTATGAAACTCTTGCCTATATGCACAAAAAGCACTGTATACGATAAGAAGAATTCTTGACATCTAAAGAAGCAGCACTCAACTGATTTAGACATCAGCCCTTTCTTGTATCCTTTTCCCCCCAAGTTGTGTCTTAAAGCTAATTTTGTACAAGTATATTTCTGGGACAGTGGTAACTGTGATGACAGGCTGTCTTCTGTGCTACTGCCTGACTAGAGATTTCCTGTATCAAGCCTGCTGCAGGAACCACAGGCAATGGAGATGAGAAAACTCTTTTCCTTGCTGCATGTAAAGAAAAGGTTTTTCATTTCAAATGGTCAAATGATTTGAATTTTTCTGATTCTAGAGTATGTCCGTGAACAATGAGGTAACCCAGTCTTATTGGATCTGCAACAAAGAAAAGCTGAATGGGATTATGAGTGATTTCTTTCCTGGTGACTGACCACTCTGTTGCCTCTAGCAACAACTCTCTTCTTTCATCATAAAAAGCACACAAACATAGGATGAATCACAAACTAGATGCCATGCAATAAGGAACCTCTTTCTGAAACCAACAGGACAGTTTGGGCAAGACAGAACTGGAGAAACACTGAATCTCATCAGGAACCATAATAGAAGGCATCATTATTTTGTGTACACAAGAAGGGAGAAGAAAACATTTAATGAGAAATTAAAATTCCACAGAACTGATAAGCAAGAGGCTGAACTTGCCCGAAAGTCACACTGGCGACACAAGCCAAGTTTAGCAGGAAATATATTGTAACACTTACCTATTGACCAAAGGGAAGGTCTGCTGCTTTGTTGTAGCATCCCACTACCCCAAACTAAGTTATATGGCAAAAAAAGGTTGAGTTCTACATTCCGTTGTAATAATGCATGCCTTGATTTTAGTATAAATGTGGTCAGCTGTGTGTCAGAAGATGACTTTGTAGTTTCTGCAGAATTCGAACAAAGAATGTCTGGAACACAGTGATGGCAAGATGAATGTTACTGTGCACCTTCCTCTACATGTATCTAACAATGCACATATACCTCACTGATTGACATAGACTAAGGGTCTGTCTGGAGTCAGGGCTCAGTCACACTGGCAATAAGAACTACTGTTGAATCTGGTTTTGCTTAAATAAAATCGATTTTAAAAAATCCATGCTACATGACACGCAGAGAAGCACAGCCTTTTTTGCCTAGGAATTGTGTTTTTTTAATTTGAAGTGAGGTATTTTACTGAGTTGGCAGAGGGTCTAGGAAGCAGCCATGTATGTTGCTTATGCCTTTAAGTAAATGAATAGTGACATCTTGTCATGCACAGGGGATTCTGGCAAAATTCTTGTTGGGTGACTCTCCCTTTTTTGTCAGAAAAAAACCTACAGATCCATGAGGACACCACTGGAATTCCCCACAAGTGATACGGTGTAATCTGATTTACAGGGAGAAATGTAGAGGATCATAAGGCAAACTGCAGGAATCCCAGGGCAAAAAACAAGGTGGGGTTCATATGAATGAAGCAAATGTTTTATTTTAACTAGAAAATATTCCAGATTAATTTTCTTGTGTCACATTGGCTTTTCATCACAGGTGTTAATCAGCTCTTCTATACTAAGATCTCAATGCTACCACTCTGTTACTGTTTATTAATGGCATAGTTAAGATAATAACCAAAGTCTGTATCTTTTGCCTTTCAGTTTAATTACCGTCCCCACCCAAATGTATAATAATCTGCAATGTGAGGCAACTCTCTATGCATACAGTGAAGCAGACCGAAAAACCTGAATGGTTACGTCAAATAAGACTTGTTATCTTTAAGGTGCCATACATTGCTTGGACATTTTTGGTGCAGCAGACTTTTTCAATAACAAATATCTGAAATAGGTGTACAGTATTTCAAAGCAAGTGTCAGTTCTTTATACACCGTCTTAACACTGCCTTCTCATACTTGTCTTCTATTTCTCCTCAATATAAATCTTTTCTAAACCTTAATCATCAGATACTACAAGCTATATTGCAGTAGAGAATTGCATCCATAGCACAGCTTGGAAATGTACTTTTTGGACTGCCGAATACAGAATCCATCAGCCCAAACAGTCACTAGTCATCTTGACTAAGAGTTTCTAGGCTCTGCAGTCCAACGAAGTTACTTTTCCAAGCTCAGTTTAACAATTAATACAAATATATCAATCTTCTATACACCTTTACTGAAATGTAAGAACCAATCTACTTAGTAGGATATATATCTAAGTATGAGCTCAAAGAGCTGTTTCCACCTCCCAAGTAAATGTAGAAGTAACCTTTCAAAAAGGACATTATCACTTCTTTAACACTGTTTGAAACTTTTCTCTAGAAAGCTAATATTTACAGCAATGTTAAACTTGTTAAGAAAAAGAAGCAACAGCAGAAGTAGCTTCTAACATTTTCTCCTTCTCTTCCTTTTCTTGTTTCTCCCAGCTTGTCCTTCCTCAGGTACCAATTAAACTCCCAGAAGCCTGTGGAGGATAACATGGAACTTTATTGAAATAAAAGGGAGCTGAACTTAAAAGTCCAAAAATTCATGGCAAGATGGATTTTGCCAGAAAAGTTACTTTTAGATGTAAAGTCCAAAAATTATTGGCAAGATGGATTTTGCCAGGCACGTCTTTCTTAGATGTAAGTCAGGAAAGATGCAGGCTGCGTTAGAGCTGTTGTTTTAAAGTTACAGGTGAGGCAGCTGTGGACTGGATGCCACACCTCAGTTCTTCAAACAAAGAGGCACACGCCATGCACCCACAAATCTTCTCATTTGGCCTTTCTTTGAAATGGACATGTTTCTACTTGGCTAGCAGGCTGCGATACAGAAAGTCTGAATCCTCCATCTGGGAACTGAGATGATAAACTCACTAGATCTAGCCAATTGGGGTCAGATTAAAGTCAAAATAATATTACTTAGTGGTTGCAGTCCTGCTACACTGATATTAATATGTCTTCTTGATTGGGGGGGGGGTATTTCTTTGTATCTTTCTTTTTCCTAGGCACCCAGTAAGGTGCTTAATATGAGAGTCCAGAAAAGTTCCTGTTTTAGTTAAGTTCCTTAATTCCCTAGCCAGTATGGAAGTTGTGTTGTTTTTTCAAAGTGAATTTTATATAATGCTGTCATGTCAACTCTGTTGCAGCAAAAACAATATAGTCCGTGGCACCTTAAATGCTAAGATATTATTAAACTGAAAAGAGCATTTACCTTGCATTGCATGGTATTAGTTTTGTTGCAACTCTGTCCCTTTCCATTCCTTCTATGGATTGTTCCCAATATAGAATCAGAGATCAAAATTTGTTTGTTTCTTTACTAAACGTATACCCCACCCAACTAGTGGCAAGCTAGTACTTTGAGCAGTTACACAAAAATAACAGTTATAGAAACAACATTGAAACAAAAAGCATAAGAAAAAAATAAAACCCAATGAAAGCCTATTATCTAGCAAACATGGCCTAACTCTCAGGATGATGGAAATAAAAGCAACTGATTAAACAACTAAACAGTAACAATTAACATAGAGCTGTCACAGAGAAACAAAAAAAATTAAATTAAGTTGGAGTGACACTTTCCAAAGGCCTATGTAAAAAGCCTGGTTTTGATTTGTTTCCTAAAGCTAATGAGGGTAGGGGCTTATCACACTTCCACCAGAAGAGAGTTCCATAGCCAGGTGGGCAGTACTGAGAAAGCCCAGTTTCTGGTTGGCCATTTCCAGACCTCTCTTGGAGTGGCCACAGACAACATCAAGGACTGGGGTGTGTGGGTAGAATGGGAGGTCAACCTGAGGGAGAGGCACTCTGTTAACTAGCAAGGTCCTAAATCGTATAGGGCTTTGTAAGTTAACATCAGCATCTTGAATTTGGCCTGGAAGCCAGTGCAAATGGGCCAGCACAGGCAAAACATAGTCAAAGTTCAATGTATCTGTGACTAACCTGGCTGCCACACTTTGCACTTGCTGCAGCTGCAGAACTGACTTAAAGGGCAGCCCCATGTAGAGAGCATTGTAATAGTCAATCCTCAAGATTACCAATGCATGAACCAGTGTTATTAGGGACCTCCTGTTGAGATAGGGGGGAAGGGGTACAATCTGCCTAAGCTGGGGGGAAAAGATAGACCTGGATATGGATGAGATCTGATTCTCCATTGAGAGGACCAGGTCCAGAAACACACTCAGATTATTAATCTGCTTCTTCAGGGGAAGAGTGGTCCCATCTAGACCAGACAGAAGTCCCCCTGACTGATCAGAGACCTCTACTAACAACAGGATCTCCATCTTGATGGGATTCAACTTCAGCCTGTTAGACCTCATCCAGTTCAAAACTGCAAGTAAAAGGAGAGATAGGAACGAAGCCAGTGCAATGCTGTGCTCCCAATCCCCAGGCTTGGCAACCAGTCCAGGAGGATACTATGGTCAATGGTCTCAAAGGCCACCAAGAGGTCCAGGAGTACTAACAGGGTCACACTCCTCCATCAGCTTCCCATAACAGATTATCTAGCAGGGCGACCAGGACTGTCTCAGTCCCATGGCACAGCATGAACCCTGATTGAAATGGATCCAGACTATCATTGTTCTTTAAGAATGCCTGCAGCTGGTTAGCCAACATCCTCTCAATCAGTTTATCCATGAACAGTATGTTAGCAAGAGGACAATAGTTGTTTAAATCATCTGTCAGAAAACTTTTTTGAGAATGAGCCATATCATGCTCTCTTTCAAGGAGTAGGACATATGTCCCTCCTTCAAAGAGGAGTTCATGATCTGGATGACCCATTCAACCATCGCCTCCCTGGTCAATTTTAGAAGTAAGGAAGGTCATGGATGTGACCAGGAGCGGTGGCCTTAAAGCACCTTGTCAGCATCATCAGGCATCACTGGTCAAAACTGATCCAGTATAACCAGACAAGATGGTGTGTTGGACATCTCAACGCGACTCATTGCCGCAATAGAGTCAATGTCCCTATGGATAGCCTCACTCTTCATACAAAAGTGGAGTTTGAACTGTTCTCAGGTACAGTAATGACATCCAGTTGAGGCCCTGGATGCTGTCCAGCATTGGTGAGGTCATGGAAGACCCTACAGATCTCCACCTCATCGATATGCCTGGTGTTGTATGCTTTCTTCTCAGCCTGAATGGTATTACAATACCTGCTGGACATCTTCTTTACTGCAGCCCTGTTAGTATCCAAGGGAGCTTTTTCTCCAAATGCTCTCTAATCTTCTCCTAGCTTGTTTCATGGCTTGCAGGTCTTGCAAAAAACAAGACGAAGAGTGAGCACTGAGATGGAGAAGACATTTATGTGTAATGGAGTAAAATGTCCAAGTCTCCACCAAGTACCATTCAGCAACTTGGGCTTGAACACCATCACCAACCAACTCATCTGGAAACCCACCCAAGGCATCTTGGAATTGAACTGGATCTAACAGCCTCTGTGGATGGACCATTCTAATTGGTCCCATCTCCCCCTGAGGTGGGGGGTTGGCACTGCCAGGCCAAATTTCAGCAGATGGTGATCCAACCATGACAGGGCGAGTGAAGAAAACCTAATCACCCTGAGATCTTCCTCACCTGAACCAGCCAGAAACAATAGGTTGAGTGTATGACCCCGGACATGTGTGAGACCATTCACCTGTTGGGACAAGCCCCGTGGATATCATGGAATCCATGAAGTCTGAGGCTGGATCAGCAAACAAAGTCTCCACCTGTATGTTGAAGTCACCCAGGTGTCAATATCACAATGGAGACAAAGTCCACAAGCCTCTGCAGGGACAGCACTGGGTTGCAGAGAGAATCTGTTCCCGCAATTCAATGACAGGTGAAGGCACTCGAACCCAGGATAGTTCAAGGTGGCAATTCTGCTAACTTTGATGAAATTTTTCAATACAATGGGAACACTCCCTCCCCATCCTTCTTATCTGCCCTGATGTTGGATGGGATAGCCTGATGGGCAAATCTGAGGGAGAGCTCCCCCTCCCTCTGTACCACCCAGGTCTCTGTTATGCATTGGCAACCAGTCCAGTCTGTTATGCATGCTAACACCATCAAATTACTATTGTGCAAATCAAATTCCAGGGAGCTCCAGAAGAAACTGACAGTTATAGCAGGATGATGCTCGTGAAGTTGGTATTCTTCTGAAGAACATACCTATTAACATGGGCTGGTTCAGTTGTCATAGTTCTAGTATAAGGAATTCTAACCTGTGTAAGGAACATAGAGCTATGTGTGCCACTCAAACGTCCCCATCCCCACATATTCCAGCCCGGACAGACTGTCTGCCGTGAATTCTTTTCTGAAGTTATATGAAGCTATAATTTCCATCATTACATTTTGCCCTTACATATGTACATCAACATTATTAAGTTTTAAATTTAATTTTTGTCCTTCAAAGGACAAAGAAGAAATCTCAAATATATATATATATATATTGGGTGAAGACGTATTTCCCACTGGTGGCTCATTCATTATGGCAAAGGGGGCACTGCTACCCCTCCTCAGGCACAGGCTACCCCACAGCCAGCCCACGGTTGCCTTCCTGTTTAGTACAGGCAGAATGTCAGAACTCTGCCTGTGTTCCCCTCCTGTTGTGTGAGTGAGTGAACGAACGAATGAATGAAGGGGTGACAGAAGACTAGTATTTTTTCAGGCTGACTCTCCACCTGTAATGCCTGGTTCCACCCTCCATTGGCTGCTGAGCCTTCCACCCCAGCAACCACAAGGGGCACCGGCTACCACTGGAACTGTTCTGAATCTATGAAGCACCTGTTTTCATTTCAGAAGTGAGTAGAAGTACACAGTTCTATAACTTGTGTAGGATGTAGTCCTGTGAGAAGGGGGGCAAACTCACTGCGGAACATCAATTAGGGAGAATGTGCAGCATTTCCCTTGCATCTTAGCTACAATTTCAGGAAGGATGTAGTTCAGGCACAGCAAAGTGGCTGATACTCAGCAATGAGCAGGAGTGCACCATGTTCAGCCCAAGAAAGGTTTGAATGTAAAAAAAAAAAGTGTATAGTATCATCTAAGACTTTTAATGGGAATCTTAATGGGGACATTTCCAATTTTGTCTAAACCTATTCCGGCTAACATGAATGGACACTGAGTAACTTTCCTGCTTTGGTCTTGAATGGGAAAACGCAGAAGGAGCATTTGGCCAGGTTAGACTCCTGAGGCTAGTACCCGTTCAGGCTTTTCCACAGTCAAAGGAGCAACAGCAAGGCGGCTGGTGATAATCACCCTGCTTGGGACTATTCCCTCCCTAGTAGGGCATTTGCTATGGCCAATTGCAGGATATCCTGGGGAAATGTGATCTTGGCCTAAATACCTTCACACCTCAAGTCTGATCAATGGGTCCTCTGAATTCCCAGCAGGCAGCTTATCAACAGTAGTGGCTAACTTGATCCTGGTATGATTTGCCTTTTTTATCCTGCATCTACTGCATTCATCTCAGAGACTAAGAAGCCCATGTGGCCAGTCCCTTTTTCTTGTTTCCAAGCTGAACCAGTGTTTAACTTGTACTCAAACAAGCCTTGGTAGGGACGTTGTGCAGTCTTGGCAGGGTTGTCGTGTCGATGTATGTAAGCCAACCCCCTGGTCCTGTCCAGCTATGACCCTATGCAAATCTATCTGGAAACACATGCTATTGAACTATGTGGGACGTTTCTCTCAGCAAACATGCATAATACTAAATTGGAAGAATAAGATAATGGTTTCCTCTCAATCTTCCTTCCACTGTCAGATTCAGAAGGATATCATGGGCCTCTACACGATTCCTTTCATATCATATGGACGAGAAAAGTGTAAGGTGTTCCAGAAGTGACATCTCCTTTTACTTCACAAATCTGTATGGTGCTAGGACACTTTTCCTTCCTAAGTGTTTTTTCAAGTCTGAGAAATTTCATGAGTTAAAATTTTTTGTTGTTGCTGCTGCCATTATATGCTTTTCAAGTTGCTTCTGACTGACAGCAACCCTAATAGGCAAGTTTGGGCACATGAGATGTTCAAGACGTTATTTACCACTGTATTTTCAGATTCAAATGGGGATTTGAACCCAGGTCTCCTGAGTCCTAGTCTGACACTTTATGTCATTAGGCTACCACTTCTTATGTGCTGTTAAGTCAATTCCAATGCTCATATAATTTAATTAGATATAAAGTACTACAAAATGATTTATCAATACTTTGTTTTGGTGCTACTTTGGGGACTTGCAGCTTGCCCAGGGCTGCACAGGTGGCAGGTCAGGTAGCCTCATTTTGTTATGAAAATAACCATTAAAAAACAGTCATCTTGAACAAAATCTTGACTCAGTATATTAATTGGGGGAAAAAGTTACAGAAAATCAAAATAGTTGCATTTAGTTTCACAAGACAGAATATTTTCTTTTCTTTTTGGCTGTTCTCTGTCAAGTAAGAAAACAGCTACCCGCCATTTCAAATATAAATATCTGCAAAAATAAATATACTTCAAAAGGAAGCCCACACATTGGTATGCAACAGAATCTCAGGCTGGAGAGCAGTTCTGAAATAAATCATAGGCTAACGAAAGCACCAATACTCACTCTAACTGCCATGTATGCCTTTTTGGCTTTTTAAAAATTATTATTAACTGAACAAGTTCATCAGGATCCTTAACAAAACTTTTCACTAAGTCTCCAAATATTTCAGAGCTTAAACATTACGGCCAAAATCTGTTGGGGGCTGAAAATGCAGATTTGGGCGAGTCAAGCAGTTGTTTCCCCCTCATCACTTGCCACTGACTGCACCATCAGGAGTAAGGACATGACTGCTTCCCTGACTTGGGGAAGCGGAGGACTACAATAGCCAGCATGCAGTGCTTGCACGCTTACAGCTTACTTACATTATGCAGCAACAATGGAATTTGGAGCTGTGTTTGGCCTGTTTTATAGATAAGCAAACAAACAGACAAACATCGTCAGGAGTTCAAGAAAATGCTTAATTATAAATAGTTATTATAATTAATTGCTTTTTAAAAATCCTTGACCACATAAATCCCTTTCTCCACTTGAAACAAAATGAAAGGATGGGATTATCTGGTCTAAGCAAACTTTGTCCCCATGCACCAAGCCCCCAAAGTTTGGAAAGATGGGGCAATGCTGGTTTAGCTTTTCCAGTTCCCTTCTGGAAGGTGCAAATATCATATTTAGCACGGTGGCTGCACCTCCGAATGGCACAAGGTAGAATGGGATGGGATGCATGTCAAACTGAACCTGATAGACTTTCTCTGTCTTTGGCAGGAGTAATTGCTTGAAAGTCATTTCAGAGTGTCTGCTCTCCAGTTGCTCAGATGGCCAAAACGTTAACTGAAACACCTCTTTTCTCACAACAGGCAATTTCCATTCTTTCATCCTCCTCACAACACACACACACACACAAAGAACAAACGCCCAACATATGGCATAACTGCAAATTCAAAAAAGATGAGCAGTCAGCAAGGAACAAACAGCTACACAAAGAAACAAACAAAAAGACAAACCCTGCATCCAATGAATCTTGGTCAGTAAACAAATCAACCCTCCACCTTGCTGTCCTTGAGGACCCTTCAGTCAGGCATGTTGGTCAGATTTGCCAAGAGCTGTTTTGGCATCCAGTTCATTGCAAAACTTTAGGATGTTGCACATCTAGAAAATAAAAGAAACCCTTACATTGGCACTGCTCCAGCAAGCTTCTTCAACTGATGACGCCTCTTGGTAGTGACTGGTGCATTTCACACATAACTACAGTCTCTTAGAATAATTCAGTATTTCTTTTCTTTCTCTCTGATGAACCAAGAAACAATGGTTTCATGAAGAGAACAAGGCACTCTTGTCAGAGAATTGCCAATACTGTCACCTAACTACGGACAGAAACAAACACCAGCTTTGCAGTTAGAAGGTGATAAAGTATTGTTCCTCCATGTATGCCTTGATTCAAAGCCTTTATGTCTATGTAATCAACTTGCACATGAGTCCCTTGCTTATTTCCCAGTGACCAATCAGAAAGAGGCTGTGTGCCTTGCCAAGCTTTAGTCTACAGGGGGACTGGCTATTTCAGCTGGGCAATTCTTCACATTTGCAGGTAGCTCAAGGGGCAAGGCTGAAGGTTTGACCAAAGAGATTGATACAGTGGGAGGTTCTTAACTGAGAAATAAGTCTCTTTTTCCTCCCGGAAGAAGCCCTCTTGGACCTTTTAGTGGCCAATATATATAGTGCTAGGCAATGCAAAATGCGCCTGGGACAGCTGCACACAGTTCAAGGACTGCAGGTTGCCCTCCCATTGTCTACAGGGAGGGAAAAGAATGAAAACCAGTATAACCCTGAGACTTTCATTTTACACGGAATCTGTAATTCTCTCTCCTTCCCTTCCGTGCAGTCTGCCTTCAAGAGCAACAGTCATTGCTTCTTTTCTGGTCCACTGTGGTTTTTTTAATATCTGTGCCTCAAAGAGAGCTCCGGAGTACTCAAAAGCTCACCTTATTTAGAACTTTTCAGTGACCAAATAAAGGTATGACCCAACTGAGAGTCTTCTCTCTTCACCCACCCCCTGCCCTTCTACTGCAAAAAAAAGCTAATTGGCAGCTTGTGGAACTTTTCTGCCCTATAACTTCCAGGATGCTCTGGAGAAACCTTGAGGATTAAACTGGTGGAAAACTACAAGAGGATCATAGAACAGGCTGGTCTGATTCATTATGGCCATTAGGGACTATAAAGGACCAACAAGATGACATGGTATTGTGGGAAACGTTTTGAAAACATCTCTAAAAAAGGTGGGCAATGTGGGCTGTAGAAGCCATACTTTTATCCCACAGGTGTCTGTCTCCCACCTGCCTACCCACCTGTTTTTAGTCATGAGGCAGAACAAAGTCTACTCAGATAAAACAGTTTGTCATTCCTTTCATAATGTACTTACAATTGTACGATTTCTGAGGGCAGCTCAGAGCGTTTACGGGACCTGGGACTGACAGGATAGGAGGAGCTGTTTTGGCTACCTAGAAGGGCACCCCCTGCATGTAGGGGATGGCTGGTGAACAATGGGGCAGAAATGGAGCAGGGGCAAATGATATACAAATGGCTGAAGAAGGGGGCTATTGCTTTGTGTTGGCCCAGAACAAATTGTACCCGTTGCCCTCCTGCCACTCTGGACAGCCCTGGTGGCTTCCTTTGATACGGCTCAACAAATTAGCTTCATCTGAGAGTAAATATTTCTCCCACCACAGCAAACATTCTCAGGATGAAGTCAGAATCCCCGTTCCACCCATAGTTACCTTTTTCCAGATTTTTGCTGGGTAGTGACTACGTGCAATCTTCCTCCACAATTGGAACAATGTGAGTAGGGTTTCCCACCATGCTTTGGAATATTCCAGCACTGAAAACACCGAATTCTGTACTTTTTATACCTGGGGGAAAATAGTTCTTCTTAGTTGGTTAAGTCACATGGTTGATAATTCCATTCATTGAGTCACTATAATATGATGCATGTAAGTAGTAGTAACCTCCCACACCTACTCTGGTCTCTATGTTAGTTGCAGCAGCCTGCTAATCCAATAACTCATTCCAAGTAGCATTTAAGTGGGGCATATTCTCTCTCAATGTTTTCTGTCCATGAGCATGGAATGTCAGGTGGGGAAAAAGGAAGGGATTTTCCCCTGGCTCTGCACAGCAGGCTGAGTATCCCAGCAACAAAAACAGAAAGCTGAAGAGGTAGTGGTGGTGATGGTGGTGGCACATATTATAACCAATTTTGCTTTGATGTTGGGTACCAATGTACAAAGGCAGGGAGGTTCTAGCAGTTTGTGCTATGCAGTGGTAACCCACAATTAAGTAGCTCATTACATCTGGTTCCCCATAACCCTTTAGATGCTTTAGGGTGGACAGACCTCTATCATGGGGTGTACACTGTGAGGCCTCGGGATATGAATCCTAGGATACTCCATGCACATAGGGGGTGAAGTACCTCAGAAGTCCACACTCCTTTCCCCAGAACACCATCACCCTGCTGTGGTTTTCTAGTTCTTGTACCAATTTGCACCCCATTCAAAAGAGGGAAATGACTCCCTTAAAGCTTTAGTTACTCACAATAGAGGCTTTAATCTGCTATTATAGCAGGCCCTAGCCTTTTGCCTTTGGCCCTACCCATCACTGGAATCCTTCCCCAGCGCCCCCCCCCCCCCATCATGCCTGAAACTCAGTTCAGGCTTTGCTTTGTCAGCCATTCTACAGTGTTTCAACAGTGACATAATGCTAGATACCGAATGCCACAGGCGTTACAAAGGGGAGTTCCATCTTCAGCATCTCTCCACAGTGGAGTTTTCCTTGTCTTGCAAGAAGCACAGCGCTTATTCCCTTGAATGCAAAAGGCAATAGGGTCAAACAATACGCCTGAACAACTGAGAAGAATTAGATTTGCTGAAAGCATTACATCTTCAACCCCCCCTCCCCCTTCTAGTTTCTTCCCGGTGTCTGTGACATTTCCATCTCTAAGCTAAAATGTAAAGTACTTACTTTTCATCCCCCAACTAGTTTTTAGAAGGCATGTTTGGATATTTGGGAGATATCTTGTTGTCACAAACATTTCAAACATTTACTTTTGATAATAAAATTGGCTGAATTTGGCAGCTTTGAAAATAAATGTCAGAACAAGTGAGTGGAAGAACGAGTTATTCGGTGACTAACTTCAGGATATTGTGCAGCTGAGCCTTTCCAGCCTAATCCCATGCCACTGACATCTGTGTCACCAAGCTGTTTTCTTCAGTGCTACAACTGGCAATGACTACCTAATCAATATGTAATCATATGTCTGAGACTCCCCCTACTCTATCTCGGCAACATTCAGGCTTGGCTTTCAAAAATTATCACATAGATGGCGCGATATCATGAGTTGATGACAGTACAGGTGGCTGCAGAGCAATCGAACACCTCCTTGCCTAATCAGTTCTAGCAGGATGGGGAACCTTGGACCCTCCTTATGTTTGCAGTGTCAGCTCTGCGAAGCTACGGCCAACATGACCAATGGTAAGAGTCATGCTAAATATCTGGAATCAAATATTCCTCAGCCTTATCGGATTTGATCCCTGGGTTGAATGGTTTTACTTTGTTCTGCAGCTAATGGATCCCTTCTTATCAGGGGGAAAAATTGAGTTGACCACATCATAAATTTGTGACTTTAGAAACTCAAATTTTACTGGTTACTGTTACAAGTATTTGATGTCTAATAAAACTGAACATACTGTGGGCAGAGGGACATCCATCTTCCTCCTCAGAAGTGCCCGGTTTGTCCTCTTCTTTTGCTGAAGGAGTTCGGCTTCTTTTCCTAAGTTTTCCACTGGATACAGATTAGATGTGCAGTATTTTAGATTTCTTTTAAAAATCTGATTTCCCAACTATTTTTATTACATTTTATACCCTAGCCAATTCATGAAAATAAGAAAAGTGTCCCAGATAGGACGGGCCCTATTATTAAGCAGAGTGAGGCGATGGCTTCAGGGGAGAGACATTGGAAAAGGGACAGCAGTGGCAACCTCCTGGTGGCCCCTCATGAGCTCTCCCTGGCACTTTTGTCTGTGTTTGGGGACAGAACTGTATATGCCGCACAATTTGTTCTGCCTTCCATAAACTAGCCTCAGTGCCTCAGGGATGGTGAGCACTCTCCCTCTAGCAGTGAAATAGCTAGTCCAGTCAGTTTCTTTATTCTGAGGCATCAGAAGCTCTTCCAGTTCCACTTTCTGAACTTGAAAAAGTACATAATGGAAACTTACTTTATCATTGCTGATGCAACATCATCATTCACCTTACCTGAGAGAAGCTTAGGGTGTGCAGGATGGGTTGCCTTGAAATAAAAGTTCTGCCCTCCAAGTAATAAGAACATCTGGGGGTTGCTTCCACTGTCTTTTCATACCTCTGAGATCTGCCACACATGACCCACTGCAGGGCTGGGGAATCTTTGGCCTTCATGACATGCTGAAGCATAGCTCTCATTATTACTCATTATTACTGAGAACTGAAGCCCGAAACATTGGGTGGGCAAACGTACCCAAGCCCTGAAGCAGTTACATTTTTTTTAAAAGGCTCAAAGTCTCTGAAAGGAAATCAATGGAGTTGGGAATGTGTTGGTGTGGAGATAACATAGTAGAAGGCAGTGCACTTCTAAGCCACTTCTACAGCACATATCCCATTCCCTACAAGCCTACCTCACTTCCTCTGGTTCAGAAGACGCCACAAGAAGAATAGAATAAGAACAATTTAAAAATGTTAAAGATCAAATGAACATTTCATTGTTTGCTACATGTTTTGTGAGAAGGGAAGATAGAAATTAGACAGGAAAATAAATAGTATCTGCAAAAGTTAGAACTGTACTGATTTAACACTATTGACTTGTGGACTGTTTCCTTGTACATTATAAGCCTAGAACAGCAGTGGGTAACTGAGGCCCTCTAGATGTTTAAAAAAACAAACAAACCGTAGCACCCATTATTCTTCATCATTTGCTATGGTGGTTGAGACTGATTGGAATTGTAGGCCTGAAATGGCTGGAGAGCATAGTTGCCCCCTAGGCAAAGTGACAGGAAATCCGGGGCTGGTCCTACCATTAAAAATAACAACAATAATAATAATGTGCCGTCAAGTCAATTCTGACTTATGGCAACCCTTTTCAGGGTTTCCTAGGTAGAGAATACACAGAAGTGGTTTACTCTTCCCTTTTTCTGGAGGAACATCTGGGACTGTGCAGCTTGCCCAAGGCCACACAGGCTGGCTTTTCTCCCAGGAGACACTGTGGGGAATCAAACTCCCAACCTCTGGCTCCACAGCCAGATACCTAAACCATTGAGAGATCCAGCCAGCTTGGTCCTACCACTAGCAGAGTGAAAATGCTAAGAGGCAGGAAGCTGCAACCTAGATTGCATGTGCACAGACCCCAAAACAGAGGAACTCAAATCCCCCACTCTTTTCAAATGATCAGGCAATATTGCAATAAAATGCCTGTGTACCTGAATCCTCCCAGGAATGTTATCTCAAATGTGTCCTAAAAATAATCCTTTCTCAATCTGACGGGGGGGGGGGGGGGGAGGGAATGCTGCTGTCATGGTTAAACCATTCCAGGACTTAGGATGGTGCCAGGTTGGCTTTATTTGGGGCCACAAACCACAGTTTTATGCCACCACACTAGGTGTGGACTAAAACATGCAGGTGGCTTCATAGGTTAAAAAAAGAAAAGAAGAAGACTCCTCCTATGTCAAATCTCTAGACTTTTGCCAAACCCCTAAGATTTGCTTCAAGTGTGAAAATGACATATAAAGAAGGGAAGGGAGTGTCTGTGAATGTTCCAGACCACCTGCACCCTCTTTTTCATGACCTATAGCAACATTCATGCTGCCTTTTGCAAATACAGCATCTGGCCCAAAACACCACAAATACAGTGCAAATCTTTGACACAGGTATGCAGGAAATAACCAGAACAGGGTTTGTTGCCAACATACCCACAAGGACACCATATATATATTTTTCCTCTTAAGATAGTTGTGCTGGATGAGAAGGTGTTTAAAGAGACCTTATAGTCACTCACTCAACACAGATTAATACATGTTTCCCTTTCCTTTATTTTGTGCTTTAATTAATTTTGTAATATAAATCCCAAATTTAACAAAAATGAATAAATAAATAGAACATGGCACATTATTTATTTGTTTAGCCTGGTAAATAAACTGATGTAAAAACACAACCTGCCAGTAGGCAAAGCGCTCTATGCCCCTGCCTGACATTCTTGAGGGCCTTGCCCCCCTAAAACCAATTCAGGCAACTTCAGCCAAGCAGGTGCTCTGCACACCCTGCAACCCCTCAAGAAAAGGCCATCCCATCATCAGAGTTGAGGAAAGATCAGCTGCAAGGCTGGCCCACTTTGGTTCACAGTAATGAGAGGGGCACCCTCTTGTCTTTCCCTTCAGACGGCTGAATGTCTTGAGCTGGCCCTGAAATAATCCATTTTCTGTCTAATCCCTCACATTTTTTTTAAAAAAGGATAAAATGCAGTTTCTGGGTTCTGGGACACCAAGAGGGGAACAAGGATGGGCTGCCCGTTTGTTTCCGCATTGATTTCAAAGTATTAACAATGACATAAAAAGCCCTAAAGGGTTTAGGGCCTCAACATCTAGCAGAACGCCTCCTCCTACCTAGAGCTACCCAAATCACTCGTTCTAGCCAGGAAGGGCGGCTGAGGGGCCTAACGCCCAGGGAGGCCCAGAGAGAACGAACAAGAAACGGGGCCTTCTCGGCAGTGGCCCCTCGCCTCTGGAACAGTCTGCCTTCAGAAATTTGTCTGGCTCCCTGGCTGAGTGCTTTTAAGAGCAAACTTAAGACCTGGCTTTTAGGCAGGCCTTCCCTCCCGTCATCACCTAATCTATTTTTTGTTGTCTTGAATTATATTAATACTGTTGTTTTATTTTATATTGTTATTTTATGGATTGTTGTTAGCCGCCCAAAGTAGACTTCGGTCTAGATGGGCGGGGTATAAATAAATTAGTCCCCGATCAGAGTCAGGGGCTTCCAACCCTCTCCCGGAGTTGCGCCTTGACCCACCTCCAGGGTACAAAACAAGCGCGCAACATATGTGCCAGGCAAGTTGGCGGAGCAGGGAAAGAGAGACGCTGCGTTAGTCCCCTAGAACAGATTTTGTTGGTGGAGCGGTTGGGAACCCATTGGGCATGGGCATGGTTTTCTTGAAGCGCCCACTTCTGCCTCCTGCCGCTAATATACCTGCTGTACCGGTGGCGAATGAGGAGCCGGCAGCCCGGGACGCTGCTGTGGCAGAGACTCAGCTGCAGTTGAAAGGTTACGCCTTGGAAGGCAGGGTCGCGGGACTCACAGCTCCGCCTGGGTCTCGGCTGCTTTCGGGAAACTCTCCCGCCGCCCTTCGGAGGCTCACGCTTGTGCGGAGCGCCAGTCCCGGGCGGCAAGGGGGCCGGCGCCTCCAGGGGCTTTCGGCCAGGCGCTCTCAGCGGAAGATCCCCCCCGCAGTCTTTGGAGAGGGCCAGGCGGGGTCCCTCGGGAGCCGGCGCGGCCCCGACCTCTGCAGGCGCGATCCGCGCTGCGGGATCTAACTCGAGGCTGGAGCAGTGGAGGCTGATGAGGCTCAGGGCATCCAAGGGAGCGAAAGAGGCCACGGCAACGCCGGGCGAGCTGCCGCTTCGGGGCGCTGTGGCAGTGCTGTGCTTAGGGCGCTGGGCCGCCCCGCCGGCTTGCCACGGCGGCCGCCCGGCGTTCATGCTGGTGGCCCGCGGCTGCGAGAGCAGCTGGGCGGACTCCTGCAAGAAGCTGAGGGCTTTGCTGTCCGGGGTCGGGAGGCAGCAAGCCATGCCAACGAAGGACTCAAACCTGTGGGGAGAGAAAGGAAGCAGAAGGCAGCGCTTCAGTCCGATCGGGAGAGGAGTCGGTCGGGTGCGCTTGCAGGAAGGGGTCCGCGCCTCCCCCACCCATCGGGCCCTTCCGTCGAGGCAGCATCGAAGGATCCCCCTCGGCGATATCACTCCCCTACCAAGCCGGGGCTCAGCTCTCTTCTCCTACCTATTTAACTCCCCCCCTTCATAAATTGCCTTGCCCATGTTGGAGCTTAATTTCTCCTTTGATTTCTATAGGAATCCACTGGGAACACTTTACACCTTAGAATACCGGCATAAAGAACCAGAGATTTTTAGATCCTGGAAACAAGAACACATCAAGCCCTTTGGCGCTTGAAGGACCGAGCAACGTTGACACACAATCTGGCATGTATGCAGAATATACAGAACCAAATGGATCTGACTCCCTTTAACTATCCTATGCTCGCAGTCACAGCAACTCGAGGGGGATGTCGATATTCGATTAAATCCCGATAATAGCAGCAGATCAGCCCACAGCACAACCTTGTGGATGTTTCCTTGGAAGGGAGATCCCGATTTTGAGAAATCTACTCTGAGCTCATGTCAGTGGTGAAATGTGACAGGTGAAAACGTGCAACGCAGGCTGGCGTGGGGTGAGGCTGCAGCCTCTGCTTTTGTTTTTAAGCAGAATGCGTTCTTATTTAAAAAGTGGCATTTCATTCTTTCATTGGAAACCGACTTCTCACAGCTTTACAGGGCTGGTTTCCAGAATAATTCTTAGATTGTTGAAGCCAGCGCGGAACCCACCCGTATGGAGCAGCCTCGTCCCGCTCTACCTCGAGCAGTAACTCCTAAAATCAAGGGCATCTCTGCCTCGGCTGACCCACCTGGGGCAAGCAAGCCTCCTAGCAGGGCCGCCCCCCAAACATTTCGCTCCCTGAGGTGCAACAGATGATGTGCGCCTCTAGGAAAGCCCAGAGTCAAGAGACTTGCTTTGGCACCTGAGGCGCAAAACAAAGCACCACCATCACAAGAGCTTCTCAGGATTCCTGTCAGTAAAATAACAAATCACACAAGTATTCCCTGTTGCTCTTCAGCTGTACCCCCCCAAATCAGCTACCTCACCCTGCCTAATGAGAAGGCCAGCCTCTGCCTAGTAACACCTTTTTCTCCCCAGCCACTTTTACGGCATCCGTCAAAGGAGGCGAAAATATCCTGAGAGGATGGCATTCTTTCAGTCCTACTAAGGAAGCAACCAAAGACAAGTCTGCTTCCTTTCTTCCCCGGCCCTGCAAAAAAAAAACTCCGTTTCGCGCCTCTGTGCCCTGAGGCAGCCTTCACCACTATGTACTGCGTGCGCTATTAACCCTCCTTCTTTATTTTATTTAAAATGTTCTCCCGAAAAGGACCCAAGGCGGTCCTTTCCTCCCCTCCCCACCGACCTCCTCCTGCTTCGGAGGCAGCACGGCTCCCTCTTTGTCCCTCCACAGCCCAGGGTCAGCCATCCCGACCCCGCCCCAAACGCGGGACACCACCCCACTTGGGCCTCGCGCCTCTCCCTCAAGCGCGGCAGAGGCGCCGGCAGCAGAGCTTTCCCGCGCCCTCAGCGCGCGCCCCCCCCCTCCCACTCCCCCCATCGCGCGCCGCCCGGGGGCTCCCGCTAGGAAGTGCTGGGCCCGTAGTAGCCGGACGTGCGCAGGGCTCGCGCCCTTTGCCGGGCGGCCCAAGACGGATCGGGAAGGAGGGCGCGCAAACCGGCTGTAGAGGAGTGGATCAGAGAGCAGGAAAAGGGACGGGTGTCCATTTGGACCGCCCCGCTTGCGGCCTTTGTTGGGGGTGGGAACCAGAACCCGCACTGAGTATGGAGACGGGCTATCGCTGTCTTACCTGGAAATTATCCCATTGGATAATTGTAAACTATAATGGTAAGTTCTTCTTATGTAAGGATACGATCCTGAGCCATCTTTTACTCGGGGGTAGACCGTCTAAGACAAACAGTCTGAGACTTATTTCCGAGTAAACAGGCCTCGTAGGACGATCCCCGAGCGAATTTGATTCAGAAGTCAGTCCTGCTGAGATTAACGGGACTTACTCCGAAGTAAGTAGTTTAAAGCAAATCAGTCTGGGATAGCACCAGATCGACCAACAGCAGCACAGCCTTGTAGATATTTACTCGGAAGTGAGCCTCACTGGCTTTAGCGGGGCTTGCTTCTAAATTCGCGTCTGTCCCTCATTTGTTTCCAACATGCGCACGCAGAGTTAATTCGGATTCTCCCGTCTACCGGCGATGGGGTCAATCCACATTCTAGAGACAGATGGGCTGCTTCAGATCTCTCCTTCTCTGGGGTGGGAAGACTGATCGGGGTCCACCCCTCGCCCCCGGATCTCACCAGCAAATGTCAAGTCCTAACCTGGATTCTCTGGTAGTGGCCGCTTCTGGCCCGACCCCCTTCGGATTGGGGATGGGGCTCCTGCTGGGCTCGGATTCCAGGCAGGGCGGGCAGAGCAGCTCCTGCAGCACGGAAAAATCCGGGGGTTGCCCGTCCACGAAAAGCTCCCCTTCCATACTGACCGATCTCAAGGAACGAGGCCGGCGGCGGCGATCTGGGCCAGCAGATATCCCTTGCAGTTGCAGGGGGTGGGGGGAGGTCCAAAGGCAGCTTGCCCAGTGGGCGAGCGGGGGCCCTTAATCGGACACACCTGGGGGCCCAGGACCGGTAGCCTTAAAGGGAGGAGTCAGCGCACCCGTCGCCCTTTGGCGCTTGAAGAAGGCTGGGCAGCAACTCGGAGGAGAAACGGAGATGGCCAGCCAGAGGGTCTTTCCTGTGTGGGAGCGTCACGGGTGCTGGAAATATCGGAGACGGGGGAAGAAGGGTCAAAGGCTGGTGGAGCCCTTGGGTGGTTTGCCCTTTGTGGAGAAGAAGGCGCCCTGTGTCTTCTAAGGGAGTTCTGTGAACTCCCAGGCCTGGTTTTGTGGACTGGGAGGTGATGATGCCTGAGGTTCTTCCATATTTTGGACCTCGGCAGGAAAGTCCTCCAGAAGAGCGAGGTAGGTTAGCGGAAGGCGGTGCGCTCTCTGGGGTTGGCACTTCCATGTTTCAGAGCCCAGTTACTCCTTTGGGCTACGACACTGGTGGCCATGCTGGCTGGAGGATTCTGGGAGCTGTAGTTCAAAAAAACAGCCTACTTCAAGGGCCACTGTACCTCTATAAAGTGGATACGAGGAACTGGTGGGAGAAAGGGAAGAAAAAGCATCATTTCCATAAAGAACAAGGAAAAGGCCACATGGTCACCACATATATAATATATATATATAGGTTTATTATACTTATACAGTATAAGAGTGGGAGATACCTTTGTCCACTGACTAAAGAACGAAACAAATTGCAAGCTTTCCTGGAGAAAATTCCACTTTTGGGGGCTTCACGCAACCCATAGTGCAGAAAAATGGTAGATTAGAGTCCAAAAAATGATGGCACATGTCTGTGAGGGTTGATGTCAGTCCTCTGAGGATGCTGTCTCAAGCATGGGGCATTTGTCTAGTTGTTACTCACAAGACTAGATGGAGGAAGGTCTGACTCAGCAAAGCTGTGTTTCAAAACTTGGTATCTGAACTATTCTAGTCACTAAAACTTGTAGGTTTTTTTTCCTATGCTCAATCCCATTTAACAGAATGATTGTGATTACTTACTTTTAACCA
The DNA here is from genome assembly GCA_037013535.1 of Intellagama lesueurii. Lineage (NCBI taxonomy): Eukaryota > Metazoa > Chordata > Lepidosauria > Squamata > Agamidae > Intellagama > Intellagama lesueurii. Next base: position 135,256,652 of record JBAJHW010000002.1, read on the forward strand.
TGCAGCCAGTACACATTTTGTGCTTGCCTTTAAAAAGAGGGGCTATAATATATGCCTGTTTGTAAGTGATACTCTGGTTATGTGGGGATTGACATTTTCTCCATGGGGGGTTGGAAGGGCACTTTGTATCTGCCTTGAACTCCTGAGTATTTCATACATGGCAGTTTTTCTTCTGAGTCAAGTGGGGCCTGATATGTAGATATAGGTAAGACTTATCACTTAAAGGAATCTATTATGTTCTTTTTTTAAAAAAAGAACCTGAGATCTACCATCCAGTTGGGTGAAAAATTATGAGCGAAAGAGTTCAGAAAAGTTACCTCTTTGGTTTACAACTCTCAAAATCTCCAAACTAACATAGCTGCTGTTCATGCTGGCTGGGGGATTATGGGAACAATAGTCCCCCAAAGTAAGGACTATTAAATCTAATAACCATCAATATTTATTTTTCAAAGTACAGTACCTATGAGGTCAATAGCTTTATTAAGTTGATTTCCAAGAGGATAGATGTATTAGTCTGTTGTAGCAATAACTCTTCTGGAACTTTAAAAACTATAGTGTTTTACTGGCATAAGTGTTTTTGGGGATGGGGAGCTAGTTTTGAAAATCTCCATAGTTCTTCACCAGGAAGCAAAACAAAAAGGAAGGAAAACTGGGAATTGGAGCAAAAATATGCTTAATAGTAAAGTTACAGAGTCAGCATCTGGTTACAGTCTTAAGAACAAAATTTGGCCTTTCTGGTTAATGAACAGCTTTAGAATTGCTAAGGCTTGCTTGGAAGAAACAAAATGGTTGATCTCAATTTTCAAAAACTATATAATCCCACTATTACTCAAATGTTTCCACTTTTACAAGCTGCTCAGAGGCTCCTTAATAGTAGTAAATAGAGGAAAAAGTAGAGTGACTCTGTATTAACAAAGCTGGTCATATTAATCCATTCCCCACATTTTCTCCAAAGGGTTGAGAGTTAGACTTCTCAGGTTTATCCCTACATCACTCTCATGAGTTAAGTGACTGTGCCAAGGTCACTGACTGTGCAGTTTTAGAGGATGATTCTAAACATTTAATAAAATAGGATAGAGTGACTCGATTCAAGTAGCACCCTGAAGAGTAGCAGGAACAGATGAAGACAGTAATTGCTCTAGGACAGCTGCCACAAAGGATTTTGGAATTACTGGCTCTGGGTGATTGAGGTGGGATGCCATTTAGGCTCTCCTTCAGGTAGCCAAAAATCTTGGGGCCTGCACTGCTCAGAATGGGATTGTTACGTTCTATTGAGTCACTTATAATTTATGGTTACACTATGGATCAGAGTGTAAGGCTTGATTGTTCCTTAAGGAACAGTATATGAGTATAGTGTGCTAAGCTGCTGATGTCTATGTATCTCTTCCTTCTCTGAAACCTTGCCAGAACTGCTGTGATATCATGGAAACTTTACCTGCTGAGATGAAAGAGAAAACACAGGTGTTCAAAATCTGCCCAGCTGCTGTATGGGAAATGGAAAGTTGATTTAGCAGATATGCCTGCAATGCCTCTGGACTGTAAGGGCTAGAGCAGGGGTGGGGAATCTGGGGTTCCTCGGATAATTAAGATTCTAACTCCCATTAGCCTTCATCAGCATGGTCAGGCATGATGGGAGGGAGCTGTAACCTCTGGAGGGCCACAGGTTCCTCGTCAGACCTTTCCTTGATAGTAATAAAGACTCCTGGTCAATACTAAGTTGTAAAGTCCCTCTTTGAAGATGCATTTCCAGGCACCATACCAATTGTGAAGGCGAAATAGCAGCAGTAGCCTGATTTTCACATCTTTACTGATACAAAGGGGATAGGATGAGGGGCATTTCCTTCTTCTGTTTATTAAGTGATACGAACTACAACAGAGTTATTTTCAATACTCCATAGTGAAATGGCAGATGAGACAAAAAGGCCCCAGTGTAGAATAATGCACTTTTCCAACAGGCGAAGTCATAAAGATGGAACTGGAAAGAATGTAACCCTAGTGCTTGTGAGACTAACTCACATTTTCTCATCTTTCTCTACATGTGGCCAAAATGTATTGTGTATGGCCTTATATTCCTCTAGGAAAAGACTGCAGATATTGCGAAGGAACCACTCAGCTTCTTGTGAAACATTTTCCAAGTGAAGGCGACATGCCAAGTGGTTGTAGGGGGGACAGCCATTGGATAAGTAGAAAGGAGTCTTTCTCTCTCTCTCTCCTATTTGCATCACGAATAAAGGCCAATGTAGCAGACTTGTAGCAGAAAGGGGGACAGACACTTGCAGGAAGCTTCAGCTGTGCTCCTTAGGAGTGGTCCTCTTTGGCTGATCTGAAATTCCTTCCTCTTTTTGCTCAGGCAGCAAATCCTTCCCCCTTTTCTCTTGGAAGCAGGCTTCAGCTGCTTTGCTCTGTGAAACCTGCTTCACAGACTCTGATCAGCCTCACTCCGGAGACTGATTCACCTTTGGCCTCTGCTGCCCTCAATGGGGTTTGGGGACATGTCCGTCCACATAAAAGTTCCTGGTGATCTTTGGGAGGGTGAACTCGGCTCCTTCCAGTTCTTTGCTGAGGATGATCTGGCATCCCAGGCGTGAGTTCTCCTGAAGCAGTGGTGCCATGTCCAACATATCATCCTCCCTAGAAAAGACGTAAGACAAGCCAGGCGTTATTTATTATACCAATTTATATGCTGACTGTCTGCTTACAGAATTTAAGGCAAAATGGCTGCGAACTGCCTTCTAGACCCAATTCAACCTGTTGGTTTTAATATTTAAAGCACTTTAAATATTATAAAGGATACCTCATGATTAATTTGTCAAAGATCACCAGGAAACGCCCTCTCAAAGAGCTTTTATAGGGTTATAGCTTGGGGCTACTCCTGGATCTCTCTCTGTTACTGGAGACCAAATAGATTTGATGCCAGGGGTCAGCTTGGGTTAGCCTATTAGCTCTAACCATTCCTGGATAAGGACAATTGAGCTACAGTTGCTCATGTCTAGAGAGATCCAATTTGTGACTTCTTTAGAGACTAAATCCCAGAATTCTTCATTCTGGGAGTTCTGCCTGCTAGACCTCATCTACAATGTGCTCACCTGGGGAAAGGCCAGCCTGGAAGGCTTCACAGCCTAGAACAGGCTGATCTCTGGCACAACCTGCTGTTGGAAGTTAAACTCTTTTAGTTTAACAACTATGAGCAAGCACGCAAATGCCTTCTCTAACAGAAAAACAGGCTGGGATTCAGCCTCTCCTAAGTTATGAAGCCTTCCAGTCTGAAGCCTTTCTCCAGGTGAGCACATTGTCGATGTGGGTCTAGCAGGAAGAACTCCCAGAGAGAAGTCTGGGATTTGGGGTCCAGAAAAAAGAATGAATTGTACATCCCTAATAATTATTATAGTTTAGATTCAGTTTAGATTGCTGCAGTGCTATTGATATGGGGCTCCCTCTGGACAATATGAACACTGGAGAAAGTGTAATATGCATCACCTAGAGTGCTACCTGGCATACCTTTCAGAATCTATGTGACACCAGTTCAGAAAAAAAATGCACTGGATGTCAATAGGCTTCTAAGTCAAAGATGTTGACAATGACTTTCAAACCCCTAAATGGCTTGGGAGCTAGAACTCCTCCCATTTATACCTACCCAATCATTAGGTTTTGCTAGAGGGAGGCTCCTCTGTGTCCCAACACTGAGAGTGAAACATGATATGGGTTCCCTGGTCCAACTGGTGGCAACATTGTCTTTATTTTGGCACGAAGTTAAAACTTGACTGTAAGCCTGAGCATTTGGTACTTGTGGAAATCATGGCTTAGTCTACAACTCTTCAGTTTGTTATTCTTGTCTTAACTGTTTTGATTGTCGGATTGATTTGACTGTTTAATTAAAGTATTTAAGTTGGAACAGATCCTTCTAATGTAATTTTATTGATTATACCTTGTCCTGATATTTGTTTGCATAGAGTGGGCTAGAAATATTTTAATACATAAATACATAAACTGAGAGAACCACTGCCAGTGAAGGCCAGCTTTAATGGGCACACAAGAAAGGGCTTTCTCCTATGCTCTTCACAGACTGTAGAACAAATTTTCTCCAAAGCTGCAGTCAATTCCTACTCTCACTAGTTTTAGGAAGGATGTGAGGACATCCCTTAAAATTGGCTTTTGAAATGTTTTGATGTTCATTGATTGTGATTCTAATGGTTTTCTTGTTTATTTTAGGCATGTCTGTTAGCTGCCTTCTAATTTTTTCTTAGTAGAAAAGCAGAATAGAAATGCAACACATAAAATAAATAAACAGTAACAGCAGTAGAAAACTCTAATTCTAAGATGAAAAGGAGAAGAAACACCAAATAGTGGGCACATTAAAATACCAAGACCAAAAACGTATAGTCAGTTGAACATGCTAAAAACCTGTAGCTGTCTGCAAAACGTATTTGTGGACAGCTAAAGAATATCAGAGATGAGTTGAACAGACCTCCCTCCAGAGGAAGTTTCAAAGCTTGGGCATAGTTCTAAGAAGGGCTTCTTGTGCCTGCCCAAAATTGCATCTTGAATAGTGGCTGGATCATTACACATCTATTCTTATTAATCAACTAAACACTAGTTGTAATGCTATGGACTTTCTCTTCTGAACACATTCAAAGGAATCCAGTGATGTCTTTCACCAATCTACAACGACATCATTGGCAATGCCCCCTACAACACTTGCACATGTGTGCCTTGGAGTGTGCCCATCCAACTGGCACCCCCACCCCCAACTTCCCTGGCTGTGCTTTCTGGAGGTGGAGGCAGGGATGTTGCTTGTACCTCTGCTCTCTTCCCTACCACTGGATGGGGGAAGAGATGGAGGGGGAAGGTTGTCCTAGTGACTCATCACAGTGGTAACAACCCACCCACCAACACAAGAAGAAAAGAAAGCAACTGTACAGTGGCTTCCAGCCCCTCTATTTGCCTGAGTTTTGCCACAAGCAAAGATGCTGGAGGGGGGCAGTATTCAAGGGAAGATTTTGCAGTTGCAGTACCTTTCTGCAATAGCAGATGCCTGGAAGTGCAGAAGTGAAAAATTCACATCCCCAGTTCTTGGGTCCTGCCCATTGGCTACACTTGCAAAATTCAGAAGTGATATATAATTGTAAACAGCAAAAAGGTGGGAAATCCAAGTGATTTCAGTGAACTAAAAAGTTATGTGGGTGGCAGTGAAATCAAAGCTAGCAAGGACACATTAAATTAATCATATAGAAGGTGAGCTAATATAGGGTGAGCATAAAGCAGCTTAAGAGAAACATGTGACACGTACCTGGGAGCGAATGACAGAAAAATGAAAAATTTGTATAGCAACCCGTTATTGGAAGAACGACTTTTCTGAACCACAACTTCCAGAATTCTCACAGTTGCAGTCCAGAAAAGTATCCCCCCCCCCCCCGAGATGTGGTTGCAGGGCCAGAGCTAATTGGAGTGTCATCGAGAGGTAAGGGTTGGAGAGAAACAAAACCATCCTAGGCAGCATCACTATGATCTCCCATGGCAGGAGGAGGGATACATGCAACACCACCGTCTCCCCGAGACTGGCTGCCATTAACTCTAGTGGTGGCTATTTACCAAATGGCTCAGGGCAACAGGGGCACAGGAGGAACCGCTGCAGAGCTGAGCTGCTCTAGGCTCCTCTCCAGTATAAAAAGGAAGGATGCCTAGGAGGCCTCTGCCTTTTACCCTTCAGAGTAAGCCCACTGTTTCTTAAGCAAGAAACGGGTCCCTGAAGACTCTGGCCCAGGGAGGTCCACTGAGGCTCTAAGAAGACAGCCAAGGGTGGGTCCTACCGTTCATCAGGAGTGGGAAGCTTATCCAGAAAGTCATGGCTGATGTAGACGTGACAAGTAGAGCAGGCCAGGGAAGCTTCACAGGCACCTAGGAAGACAAAGAGGGAGAGGGAGAGTTGCCTCTGTGTGCTTTTGCCATCACACTGCCTTTTGAAAAGTACATAGACTTGAGATATTTCCCCCCCCCATGAACTTAGAAAGAGGGGACTTAATAGAGAATTTTATATATTCTTATGAATTGTGATAAATATTTATCCTTCTCTTATACCAGTGGAACAGAGTGTCACTTGATACAGCTGACTGGCAGAAGGATGCTTCCGCAGTCCACTGTGACTAGCTGCAGAAATGTATGTCAGATTTGACCTGTTGCCCTTACATTTGCCTAACACAGAATGAGCCGTGAAGCAAAAAATGGTACCTTCATGGTCAGAGACAGTTTGTCTCAAGGTACTGCTTGCTGGAGGACTACTGCCTTCAAGCTCTGTCTGTGGACTTTGTGTAAGGAATCTGGCTGATCACCACCGGAAACAGAAGGCTGGACTAGATCGTTCTTGACTTGTTCTAGGATGTTCTTCTAACATACCTTCTAAGTCAATGCCATGTCTCTGGGCCAAGTGCAACACGTCGTCCCCAACTCTGCCTTGTACTGGGATCCTTTTTCCAGAACGATCTATGAAAACCACATTCACTCTGAGACAGAAGGGGGAGAAACACTGGAATAACCTCAATATACAGTCCGGTCCTAATGGTCAAATACTGAATACCTACAAGCACAATGGACTGAATGCCTTCTCGAGTCCTACATGAAGGCATAGTTTGCCAATTGCCATCTAACAGCCTGGCACAGATTTTGAATTCCACATTTCATTTTCACTTTAGCCTTAGGGTCAGGTAGTACTTGGATGGTTAGACCAGGCCTTTGGATATCAAGATTCAAAGCCACCGCCACCCCCCGACTGAAAGAAGAAGGTGACCTGGCTCCAGGCGCTCCTCTCCCTGTCCATCAGAGGGTGCAACTAGATAGGGACTTGTTCCACCATTTGGTCCCTTCTTGTGATGGGCTGGTTTACTCTTTCTCCTGGCAACCACAAGAGGTAAATGCCAGTTGAACCAGCCTGTCCTCAGAGTGTCCCTACCCACACCTTTTTCACTCCCTGTCGGGGGCTTTAGTTCTTCAGGTGCAGGTAGAATTACTTCATTTCGCTTTGGTTCAGGACAGACCATAGCTGGGAATGAACCAATGCAGATGACTTGAGCTTCCTATTTCCCATTATTGTTAAGTGGCTTAAGCAGACCATGGAGGGGGAGAGAGAGAGGAAACAAAGGTGTTCCCCCCCCCCCCCAAAAGCATAATAGGGCAGTGCTGAGGCACTACAACATTTAGAAAAGAAAAAAGAAACAAAAATGAAAGTTTCCTCCCAGAAGGAGAAGGGGATCTCTCTCTTTTTGTTTTCTCTCTTTCTTTTTCCCTTTCCCTTTAATTAAAGAGTGGTGGGCTAAACAGGGTTGCTTGAGGTGTGGTTTCCTGATCCGAAACCACCCAGCCCTTGCATGTGGATGCAAGGGTTGCATCAACTGGCATACTGCACCTCTAAGCAACTGCATTTAGCCCAATCCAGCCTGCTCCTATTTGGCCATCTAACCAAGCCCTAACTCACCCCCTAGGGCTGCTGTGAGGATAAGACAGAGAAGAGGAGAAACTTGTGTGTCATTTTGAAGTTTACTGGAGGAAAGCTAGGATACATATGTAACAAATAATGAATACACACACACATTTATAAAGAAACCGTGTCTTTAACTCCCAACTGATTAGAGTCTCTAACCAAATAAATTCCAGAGTTTGAAATCTTCAGATAATAGATTGCTCACATTTATTTCTATTTATGTATACAGGCTTTAGAACAGCAGTGCACTCCACACATATTGGGAGAGACAGATGGGCTTTGCATACATTCAATAGGTACACATGCACCACTTTCCTGACATGGTCCTGCCAGTGCAGCAAGTGGTAATGTCAACATGACAGCTTACACAACATGAATTGCACACTGAGATAAGCAAATAACAGGGCACATTTTGTCCCATTTCCTGTATTTATGGTTTACACAAAAATATATGAATTGAGGAGTCCAGGAGACCATTGCAAAATTTGCAAAAATTAGCCTGATGGTATTCTTGAAACCAATTAGTCTAACTAAATTACGAATGTATCAGCCAGTTCAGCTGGGCCACAATTTCTCACTGGATCTATACTATCCATAGATAGCAAAGGAGATTCCGCTCCCCCCGCCTCCCCAGTCGACAAAAAGAGAATCAAGGTTACTTTGTTCCCAGAAAACTGAATTTCCTGATACTCACATTTCTGCTGCCTGACTCTCATCTTCTGCTTGAATGACCACTGGGAGGGGAAAACAGCATTGTCAACATTAATCTGTAATATGGCATAGGCTTCTTTGCTCTTACTTGCCCCATTATATGCATTGCACTGGTTCTCCAACCTAAGTACCTTAGGAGGGTGTATGGCTTCTGGGAAGCAGCCATCACAAAATGCCCCCTTCCTTTGAGGGCAATATCTCAAATGCAGCTTATAGCACTCACTCATGTGATACCTTGGCATCAAAGGAGGATACAAAAACCAACTTTACTGTGTAGAAGGATCCTAAGTTACTACATTTAGAAAAAGGCATGTTTGCCAATTATAAAAGTGGTGCTTTACTCAGAAGGTCTTTATAGGATAAATCTGAGCATTCATTACAAATATCTATTTAGAAAATAAAACATAAAAATTATACTTTTGTGTGAGCAACTGGTTTCTGCCTTGAGGAATTTGTGGGAAAGAGTCTGAAAAATTGTTTCCTTTAAAGCAAGCTTCAAAGTCTAGAATTAAGTTACTCTGAATTCTAATGCCAACCCTTTAATTTTGAGTTCTTTGTAACAACCTATGCCCTGCAGATCAAGAAGAGGCAAAGAAATACACAAAGCTGCCAAGGAAGACTTCTTATTAATGTACACTTTGAAGCAGCGGAATAAAAGACAAAATAAAAGCCAATTACAAAGCCACACTCCACAACATCCATGTTAAAATTTAACGCTCTACTTAGCAAATATGTATGCAACAATATATTTGTTAGTCTCAAAGATGTCCAAAGACAGCTGTAGCAGACAGAACAGTGATGGGAAATGTGTGTTGCTTCTCCAGATGCTGGTCGATGGCAATTCCCATCATCCCGCACCATTGGCAAGGGCTAATGGAAGGTGTAGTCAACAGAATCTGGAAGGCCACACATTCTTTAGCCCTGACACGGGGCAGTACATTTGGAAGGGAACCACATGAGTGAGAGGGCCCAAATCAGCCACAAAGGGCTATTAGGTGACCTTGAATAAGGGTCGCTTTTTCAGCCTAACCGTCTTGACAGGGTTTCCGTAAGAAGGAAGTGAGGGAGAGGGAGAGGGAGAGGGGGAAGCGAGAAGGCGACACGGGCTCCCAACCACCACCCAGCCGGTTGGGGCACCTCCTCTCCCACTCGCTCTGGCCATCAGCGGCCTAATTCTAGAAACGGAGGTAACGTCAAAGAGGAGGGTTGACTGGAGGAACGAAAGCAAAGCATGTCATGAGAGGGAGGAGAGTTTTAATTCGCAAGGAGACGCGTTTTAAAAAGAAAGGTAGCGAAGGAGCCATAACTCGTTCCCTTTGATCCGGAGGGGTACCCACCCCCGCCGGAAGGGAAAAGCCGGACTAAACGTCCTGGCTCCAAGGAGAAAAGAGACTCCGCAGAGTGGCGGAGAAGCTCCTGAAGGGCCCCCGGGCGCCCTTGCCTGCCCACCTGCAGTGCGGAAGCCCCGGGCCAGAAGTCGCCCAGCGGTCCCGAAGAGCAGCCGGAGCCCCCCGCCTTGGCTCACGCTCGCGCCGCCCCTCGCAGCCGTGGAGGCCGCCATGACAGGCTCCACGTGACTACTGGGCGGGATGAAAGGGGAGCAGCCGTTTCCAAGGCGACAGGAACTGTGGGAGCGGGCGGGCGGTGGGGGGAGGAAAGGAAGGAGAGAGAAGGTGTGCTGGGCGTCTACCCACTGACTCGTGCATAAAATTATTTTGTCTTGCCTTTTAAAATACGCATAAAGGAGCCTTGATGATCTCCAGTTGTTCTGGATTACAACTCTCATAATCCCCAATTTAGTATGGTCAACGAATGATAGGCTTTGTAGATCACGCATAAGAGCACAAAAAGAGGTCTGGGAGTAAAAAGAAAAATAATTTAAACTAGTGTTTTGAAGTCTGCTTTGCAGCCCTCTTCTGAATAAGTTACGTGTTTAGGGCAATGTTGGGAGGAGAGTCACAGGATGAAATAAAACTAGTGGCAATGGTTTGAATTAAAAGATGAAATACATCAGATGTGTAAACAGTCCAGGTACTGGGACCATTCATGCATCATTTGCTGATGGACAATCCTGTGTGCAAATGCCTTTCTCTCTCTCCTTTATATAAAAAAAATTGCTTCCATGGATGTCAGCTTGTGCTTACAGTTGTTAGTATATAAATTGTCACAGAACTCTGAATGTGCAACTCTGTGTGTGTGTGTGTGTGTGTATGTGAGAGAGTGCTGTTATACACTGAAACTATCATATAAGAACATATATATTGTATATGTTTCTCTGCACACATATTTGCATTTTTGTTGCTTTGTTATTTTAACAAAAGCTGAGCAGGGCTGTTAAGGATAGAGTATTTTGGAGCTCACTCATTTGTAGGGCTGCCACAAGTCATAGGCAACTTGATGGCACGTAAGAAAAAGGTTTTAAAAATACTGGGACCTTGGCCACACTAGATCTGAGAACATCCAAAATGGGTTTTCTATTACAAATAAACCCTTCACGGATTGCTGCCTTGTCGTGGCGAAGGGGCTTGAGTAATTCAGAGAAGCTATGGGCTATGCCGTGCAGGGACACCCAAGACGGACAGGTCATAGTGGAGAGTTCTGACTAAACGCCATCCACCTGGAGCAGGAACTGGCAAGCCACTCCAGTATCTTTGCCAAGAAAACTCCATGGACAGAAACAAAAGGCTAAAAGATATGACGCTGGAAGATGGGCCCCTCAGGTCGGAAGGCGTCCAACATGCTACTGAGGAAGAGCGGAGGACAAGTACAAGTAGCTCCAGAGCTAATGAAGTGGTTGGGCCAAAGCCGAAAGGATGCTCAGCTGTGGACGTGCCTGGAAGTGAAAGGAAAGTCCGATGCTGCAAAGAAGAATACTGCATAGGATCCTGGAATGTAAGATCTATGAACCTTGGTAAGTTGGATGTGGTCAAACAGGAGATGGCAAGAATAAACATTGACATCCTGGGCGTCAGTGAACTAAAATGGATGGGAATGGGTGAATTCAATTCAGATGATTACCATATCTACTATTGTGGGCAAGAATCCCGTAGAAGAAATGGAGTAGCCCTCATAGTCAACAAAAGAGTGGGAAAAGCTGTACTGGGATACAATCTCAAAAATGATAGAATGATTTCAATACGAATCCAAGGCAGACCTTTCAACATCACAATAATCCAAGTTTATGCACCAACCACCGATGCTGAAGAGGCTGAAATTGACCAATTCTATGAAGACCTACAACACCTTCTAGAACCGACACCAAAGAAAGATGTTCTTCTCATTATAGGGGACTGGAATGCTAAAGTAGGGAGTCAAGAGATAAAAGGAACAACAGGTAAGTTTGGCCTTGGAGTTCAGAACGAAGCAGGGCAAAGGCTAATAGAGTTTTGTCAAGAGAACAAGCTGGTCATCACAAACACTCTTTTCCAACAACACAAGAGGCGACTCTACACATGGACATCACCAAATGGGCAATACCGAAATCAGATTGATTATATTCTCTGCAGCCAAAGATGGAGAAGCTCTATACAGTCAGCAAAAACAAGACCTGGAGCTGATTGTGGCTCTGATCATCAGCTTCTTATAGCAAAATTCAAGCTTAAACTGAAGAAAGTAGGAAAAACCACTGGGCTAGCCAGGTATAATCTAAACCAAATCCCTTATGAGTACACAGTGGAAGTGAAGAACAGATTTAAGGAACTAGATTTGGTGGATAGTGCCTGAAGAACTATGGATGGAGGCTCGTAACATTGTACAGGAAACAGCAACAAAAACCATCCCAAAGAAAAGGAAATGCAAGAAAGCAAAGTGGCTGTCCAACGAGGCCTTACAAATAGCAGAGAAGAGAAGGGAAACAAAATGCAAGGGAGATAGGGAAAGTTACAGAATATTGAATGCGGACTTCCAAAGAATAGCAAGGAGAGACAAGAGGGCCTTCCTAAATGAACAGTGCAAAGATATAGAGGACAATAATAGAAAGGGAAAAACCAGAGATCTGTTCAAGAAAATTGGAGATATTAAAGGAACATTTCATGCAAAGATGGACATGATAAAGGACAAAAATGGTAGGGACCTAACAGAAGCAGAAGACATCAAGAAGAGGTGGCAAGAATACACAGAGGAATTATACCAGAAAGATCTGGATGCCCCGGACAACCCAGATAGTGTGGCTGCTGACCTTGAGCCAGACATCCTGGAGAGCGAAGTCAAGTGGGCCTTAGAAAGCATGGCTAACAACAAGGCCAGTGGAAGTGATGGCATTCCAGTTGAACTATTTAAAATCTTAAAAGATGACGCTGTTAAGGTGCTACACTCAATATGCCAGCAAGTTTGGAAAACTCAGCAGTGGCCAGAGGATTGGAAAAGATCAGTCTACATCCCAATCCCAAAGAAGGGAAGTGCTAAAGAATGCTCCAACTACCGTACAATTGCACTCATTTCACACGCTAGCAAGGTTATGCTCAAAATCCTCCAAGGCAGGCTTCAGCAGTATGTGGACCGAGAACTCCCAGAAGTACAAGCTGGATTTCGAAGGGGCAGAGGAACTAGAGACCAAATTGCTAACATGCGCTGGATTATGGAGAAAGCCAGAGAGTTCCAGAAAAACATCTACTTCTGCTTCATTGACTACGCAAAAGCCTTTGACTGTGTGGACCACAGCAAACTATGGCAAGTTCTTAAAGAAATGGGAGTGCCTGACCACCTTATCCATCTCCTGAGAAATCTATATGTGGGACAGGAAGCAACAGTTAGAACTGGATATGGAACAACTGATTGGTTCAAAATTGGGAAAGGAGTACGACAAGGCTGTATATTGTCTCCCTGCTTATTTAACTTATATGCAGAATACATCATGCGGAAGGCTGGACTGGATGAACCCCAAACCGGAATTAAGATTGCCGGAAGAAATATCAACAACCTCAGATATGCAGATGATACCACTCTGATGGCAAAAAGTGAGGAGGAATTAAAGAACCTCTTAATGAGAGTGAAAGAGGAGAGCGCAAAAAATGGTCTGAAGCTCAACATCAAAAAAACTAAGATCATGGCCACGGGCCCCATCACCTCCTGGCAAATAGAAGGGGAAGATATGGAGGCAGTGACAGAGTTTACCTTCCTGGGCTCCACGATCACTGCAGATGGTGACAGCAGCCACAAAATTAAAAGACGCCTGCTTCTGGGGAGGAAAGCGATGACAAACCTAGACAGCATCTTAAAAAGCAGAGACGTCACCTTGCCGACAAAGGTCCGCATAGTCAAAGCTATGGTTTTTCCTGTAGTGATGTATGGAAGTGAGAGCTGGACCATAAAGAAGGCTGACCGCCGAAGAATTGATGCTTTTGAATTGTGGTGCTGGAGGAGACTCTTGAGAGTCCCCTGGACTGCAAAGAGAACAAACCTATCCATTTTGAAGGAAATCAACCCTGAGTGCTCACTGGAAGGACAGATCCTGAAGCTGAGGCTCCAATACTTTGGCCATCTCATGAGAAGAGAAGACTCCCTGGAAAAGACCCTGATGTTGGGAAAGTGTGAAGGCAAGAGGAGAAGGGGACGACAGAGGATGAGATGGATGGACAGTGTCATCGAAGCTACCAACATGAATTTGACCCAACTCCGGGAGGCAGTGGAAGACAGGAGGGCCTGGCGTGCTCTGGTCCATGGGGTCACGAAGAGTCGGACACGACTAAACGACTAAACAACAACAATTACAAATAAAGCCTGCTTTAAAAAAAAAAAAAAGGGTTTACAGTTCTCCATAAACACTTGGACTGAAGGTTACCTGCCTTTTCTCAGCTGTTATTGGGGACAGTGCTATTGGATTAGATGGATCCTGGGGCTGATCTATAGCGTTCTTATATATTTACTCAGCAGAATTAGGTTTGAAACTTCCATTCACATTAGGACTATACCTTTGAACAGAAGATTCCAAGGAAACACAGGGGAAGACTTTTGCCCTTGCTCTGCTTTTTGGGAATATATTTTTTTCAATTGACTATGCTGAGTGATAAAAATGTCTGCACGCCCTTCCCCTCCCCAGTGCACTAAAACTGTGCAGTTCAGACCCATGTAATTCAAGGGAGACATGTGTTCCATTCCAGAAGATCTCTGAATAGAACTGTTAAAGAAAATATGCTCATCCCAGGCTTTAGGTTCCCCCACATTTATTTCCTCAGCCAAAGCCATCTCCTGAAGGCTGTCCAGCTTTGGATCTCTTGCATTTGTATTCAAAAAGCTTTGAGTTCTTTAAATTCCAGACAAAGACAACAGAGGAGAAAGGTGGCCAAGCAACTCCTGCTTCTGTGTGTTTGTGCTTCACAATCCCTTCCAAGTTTTCTTTGCTTGTCAGGAAGCAGGCAGCTTAGTGATTCTTAACCGTAGGTGACCAACTTTTACATGTAAGTTCTTATGTGATGAACGTACCATGCAGCTGTAACACGAGCCATGCAGTTTGAGTGGAATATCAGTATACGCTCGGATATTACAAGTCCCTGTTGAATCTGAGTACTGCCTACAGGCTCCACATCTAAGGAGGTGTATTCCAATCGCTTTGATCCCTGCTTTCTCCCTTTGTGCTAAGCCCCGTGGGGTTTAGCAAAAGGGGGGGGGGGAAGGGATCAAAGCGCTGCAGGATCCTGACTGCAGGAAGCTAAGCCTCATGACTGAAGGAAGCCTGTTTGCAGAGGCAAGGTATGGGCCGTTTTGTTCTCTCCTCAGCTTACTTCCGTGTATAAGATGACCTCAATTTTTAGTCTAAAGATTTTAGACAAAAGTATCATCTTATACATGGAAAAATACGGTACTTCTATCCCCAGTACATTTTTGTGGAAAACTGAAAAGGCAAGACAAAGGTTTGATATAAATATAGCTTTACTTTGGAAAGGTGGTATCTAGCTGCCAAAGGATTTCAAATCCCATGGCAAATACAGCAAACTAGCTGGTATCTACAGTAGAAACATCATACCATATTTATAAAAGAGAGGAAAAAAGTGTATCATATACAGGCAGAACTATGAATCCCCCAATAAGATGTCCACCACCCCATTCCATCTTGAAATAAACCCCACAGTCCGTCACTGAGAAAAGGCAATGCGGAAATATTGCCCGTCCTAAACCTAGGTTTGTTGAAGCAGCTGGCTGAGCTATCCACTTCCACAGCAGGCTGAACCTGGTCTTTGGTCCGGAAGTACCCTGGTGCAATGAAGTTGTGTTCTCTACCTATTCCCCCTCAGCCAGCAGAAGGAGAACGAGGAACAATCAAAAGTCATTAAATTAGGATTACAGATCAAAACTGGCAGTTCAAGTGGAACCAACTTTAACAACTTAGTTGCGCTCAAATGCTGGCACAGCCTGAGAGGTGAGTAGTCTCAAAAAGCCAAAGGATCCTTTTTGCCACCAAGACAAGGAACTGCTGTGCAAGATGCTAAGTTACTCTACAAAGAAATGTCCAAGGATTGTCCCAGCCACGGAAGACTGGCCTGAAAGCTATCAAGATTGCAGGATCAGCATTAAGACAATTGTCCAAAATAGAAACACACACTCAGAAAAATAAATCATTTGCACCCAAGGAAAGAACTGATCTAGATTTTTTTAAAAAAGGTTTTTAAATACACATCACACCTAGGAGGGCAGATGATTAAAACACACACACAATCCAAGTTCATACTCCTAAACTAGTTAAAAGGAAGTGACTAAAAGCATGAAAAAAATTTAAAAAGGTAATTTACAAGTTATAATTATCAAAAAAAGTAAAACAGACTAACATTTTTTAAAAACAAGAACAAAAATTATGGTAAATTGCAAGGGAGGCAGAGCCTTAAAATCAGCTGAGGGGCTCCAGGAACAAGATGATGGTGATGAGAGGCCTGCCGGTGATTAGAATCCTATACAAGGAGCCTCTCATGCCATCGCCTTCCTTTTATCTGTTCATCTGCCAGAAGATGGCACATCCAGAGGCACCTACAGAATTTAGGTACATTCATTTTCTAGAAGCAGTTTTAAGGCAGGGACTAATCTCTCTTTAGAAGACAGGGTCCTTGCAGATTGTATATACTGAAAAACACAAAACAGTACAGGAAGGAACCCAATCGGAGCAAAAGGCATTCCATTTCATTTTGGCCCACCTGACCTGATAGGCCGCAGGGGGCTGTCTTCAGCTTGGTGTTGCTTCTTGTGACTGCCAAACAGCCTTCCTCCAGGAAAGCAAGGCATTTGCTCCAGAAAAGCACCAGAGCTCAAAGTCCACATTGTGCTGTTATTTGACCCCAAGCTCAGAAGCCAAGTCCCTTCACACGCAAGATAAAAAATAAAAAAATATCCTAAAGCAAAAGATTAAAAACATTTTTTACAAAAATGTACACATTGGGCACAGGGGTGAGAGAGAGAAGAAAATGTCTTCAGTAGGAAACTGGTTAAAATATCCTCTTTCGCTTCAAATAGGAGTCTGCATAGTGCCCTCCCAGGCCTTGAGAATGCTGACCAACATAGCTGCCTTCTGGGCTGGGTTCTGGAGACGGGAGCAAGTGGGAAAAGGCCCTCTTCTGGCCACCACCCGGCGTCTGAAAAATGAAGACAGGACAGGGTGACGGGGAAGAGAGGCAGCATTAAGAGGAAGGCTCACAAGACAAAGAGAAGCCTGATGATTCAAAGGTTCCGTCCTGAGTTCAGCATCTCACCTTTGAGTAGGATCCCTGTGAGTGACTGGCTGGTCCTAGTCCCAAGATACTGTCCGCTGTGCCCACAGGTGGCATTCCGACTGCCTTGAAGACAAAGATAGAGCAGAGCCAGCATTATATTTGACTGCAAGGCTTCCTGACACACCACTCCCTTATCAAGAGTGACTCTGGAAAAGGTTCTACACTGATAAAGATGCAGCCTCTCTAGATTCCTGTACAGATCCAGAGGGAAAGTTAGGCTACACAAGCCAATCTGCATTTTCTACCAAGACTTAGTGGACACAACAGGCTTGGTCTGTTTTGGACTTACTTGCTTAGCATGGCTGTAGGGCACTGGTGGGAAACACATAGCCTCCAAATGTTGTTGGATTTCAGCTCCTACTAGTCCTAACTAGTGTATAATGGTCAAGGAAGATAGAAGTAGATGTCCATCATCTGGAAGGCCAGGCATTCCCCAATTCTACTCCAAACATTCCCCAGACTTCCTGCTACTACTTAGGTATTCTCTTCTCAGTTCTGACATGCCTTAGAAAGAGATTTCTAAAAATGTCAGAAATAAAAACATTTTATTTTAAAAAAAAAATCTACATCATAGTACAAGAGGAAGTTACAGTGTGAATTAAGTTACTTTTCTTTACATAATTTTGGCCAATCCCAGAAATCAATAGAAAGGTCAACAGTTGCATATCCTTGACAGGAGGACATATATCCTGGCTGTAGGAGCTGGAGTTTGCAGGGCCTTTGCGGGGACCGACAGCAGGGATTTTCAGGATTCTCTGAACAGCGTCCTTCCTCCCTTATTACTACAGGACAGTGCTTTTGCGTTTCAAAAAGGATTTACCATGCAGGGTAAATTTGCAAGGAGAAGGAGTTTCCGGTGGTTCGTTCCATGGACAAACATACAAGACCAGTTATACTGCTCTTAGATCACTGTGTATGAGGGCACAGGAACAACCTCAGGACAGGTTGTTATTTTCCATATTCCTATAAACAATGCAATTCCATTATGTGTTCACTTTTCTTCTGCAAAAATTGCAGTTTATATCCTTTATTCATTCTATCCTGAAGCATTTAAAAAAATTCCCTTAATCTCATTCTACTGAAGTTTGGCCACATCTGTCTCTAGCTGGGCACATAAAGAAACGGGCTATTGTCCGACCAGAAAATTAGTGGCCACAGAGATGGAAGCATGGCATGTGGGAAGCAAATAGTCCCACAGAACCATTGAAGGTGGAGCACGGCAGGGTGCAAATCCAGGTTGCTGCAGCCAATATGCTGAACTAAACAGGAGGAGGCTCTGCAAGTGACTACAGTGTAACATACAAAGGTGTACCAAGTGCATTCCTGATACAAAGCACTGCAATAAAATTAATAAGGCAATCTTACTTTGTTCAGGTGGCTCTGTCTGAGACCAGCTTGAAGACCACTAGTGAAATAGGAAGTTGGGGATCCTGAGTAGAATGGAGGCAGAGGAGCTCCCAGGTTGCTCCTGTCAAACCCAGGCGATGACACCTGAAAGAGAAGCTCCCGGTGACTCTAATGCACTCTCCCCGCACTTCAGGGCAGGAAGGAGCCACTGAAAGTGATCAGGGCTCCCTTAGGCTACTGCTGCAAGGCATGGCAGAGTAGGAGCCTGTGCTTAGTATTGATACTGGAGGGGAAGGATAACAGCAACTGCAGAATGCGAAAAAGCTTGCAAGATCTGTTCTGTTCCAGCAGGTCAACAGTCTTTCAACAATTTTAAGTAGGGTGTGATGTCTGTGACTATGCTTTGAAACAACAGATCTGGAAAAGTTCATTAACTGACCATGCACTTTGGAAGATGCTTTGGTGAGTATATGTCATAATGGCCAAAATACTTTTCTCCCCGCCTGGTTCTGGGGATCCCTAGAAATCCCTTTTGTCCTGTAGAAGCATTTGGGAACTGCAGAATTGCCGGGGGGTGGCCCTCTTTATTGCCCAAAACTTGCTGCCACCATGATCAAGAGTAGAACTAGGACTGACAGCAGGGATTTTCGGGCATTAAAGAGTTACTTCTTCCATTCGGTGGTTCCCAAAGGCTTCCACGGGATGAAAGGGATCCCTCAGGATCCCTGGAACCTGGGGGTAGGAAATATTTAATTCCACTGAAACAGTCACGACTGATGGCCTCACAGTTGCACAGCATAAAACTGTGCAACAGGATTCCAGTCATAAACAA
Organism: Intellagama lesueurii; assembly: GCA_037013535.1. Lineage (NCBI taxonomy): Eukaryota > Metazoa > Chordata > Lepidosauria > Squamata > Agamidae > Intellagama > Intellagama lesueurii. The sequence continues at coordinate 135,275,706 of JBAJHW010000002.1, forward strand.
TATATTTGGAACTGATGTTATGGAGCATCATACTATGAAATCAGCATGTGCTTGTTTCAGAATATAAAGAAGTATAACAAAAATGTTACAGTGGGGACTGTTAAAAATGTTACAGCTAAACATCAGACTGGGATGTCCATTAGCTGACACAACTTTCATGTTTGGTGCTCTTCTGCAGGATACTCCATTCACCTTCCCATTCAGTTTTCCTCAGCCTACAGCTGGCAACCTGTGATGTTTTCACTGGATTATCATCTTGGGTTCCTCTGAAGAGAAGTCCCCACCTACCCGCTCTAAGTTCTTTTTTAAAATCTAGATAGTTCCCCAGTTCTGCATATATCTTCCTTTTGTGCATGAATGGTGTGTTTCCCCCCTACATAAATGATGGGAGACTCAAACTAAACAACAGGGAGTGACACTAATGGAGATGGAAGGGGACAACTATTCAACTGCACTCTAGAATTTGGTCTGTATACCTTGCATAAAGACATTTAACATAACGAGTATTTACCTTCTGTTTGCTGTGTCCAAATCCACCTAGCTGGGGCCCAGTCTCTCTGGTCTGGGGATACATTCGTGATCCCAAATCCTATGATAGAAAACAGAAAGAGAGGAACTTTTAAAATTAGTCAAATACAGTTATGATCATTATGCTTCCTAAACTGCTCATGTAATCTGAGCCTACATTGTTAACAATGAGAACTAGAGACATCTACATACAAGAAACTGGAACACTGTACCTCCCAAGCGAGTGTGGACTTCCTGGATTTTGGGACAAATACAAGCACCACAAGCGCTCTATCCCTTGTGCTTTACAGCCAGAAAGCCACAGTAACAACAGATTCTACAATACTCACGGGCTGATAGTCAAAGGCGCAGTTGTCTCCTGTCAACCCAGGTGAGGGAAGTACAGGGTCAGCTATGGAGTTCTGAGGTATGGAGTTCTGAGGAATTCTTGGATTAGAAACATTGCCAAGTACACCAGTCTTCACGCTAAAGGACTTATTGACTCCACCTGTGAAGACAGAGGTGGTCACTTGCATGCAGGAACAGGGTTAGAGAATTAAGGGTACGATAGGCCTCCTTTCACATTAGACTAGGCCTACCAGAAGACACCCTTATCTAACCATACAAGACATATAACTGCTGACAGGAAGAGTTTCTCCATTAGAAGATAAATACCGTACTACTAATAATCATACATTTGTCCTTGTATTAACATCACACCTCTCTGCAAGCAATACTGCCAGCTGCCTGGAACAATGACAGAAATGCTTTTTGACTGTTTATCGCAGCACCAAAAGAGAACAGCACCCAAAACATGGCACTGAAGCAAGGTTAAAGACACCTGGTGGAGATGCCACAGAGTTGCTTCTGTGCCAGGAATACTGTATTTAAATAACTGCACTATTTGTACCCCAGGGCAAAGGATCATTTACATTCTGTTTTAAAAAACGCATCTGCCAATGACAACCTCTAAAGGATTTACTTTGTAAGGGCTATGATTAAGTCTGGAGTCTTAGCATGTTCAAGTAGACGTGTCACTGCTTTATAAAAAGTTAAAAACAAATTTCGCACAACTGCTGACAATTTACACTATTTCTCATTTCATGCAAATCATGCAATTCCTTTCATGAAACAGCAAACCATACATTATTGGTATTAATTTATGATGCTGGTCAGATGTGTGCTCTCCTCTGCAGTAGCATGGGAAGGAATATCTACCTTAAAGCTGCAACTCTATACACACTTGATGGACAGAAGATCCACGGCATGTTGCTGCCAACTGCGTATGCACAAAATCAGATTTCCACTGCTGCAGATCTTTGCTAGCTAGCAAATGTGCACCTCACTCAGAGTTTTTCTCGAAAGCAATTCCTTTGCAGTTAAAATGATCTATCTCAAAGTACTATTTAGTAGGGGCAAGAAAGCGTCGAAAGCTTTTGGCCTGTATTTGTTTCTGGTCCTTTCAGAGCCAGGCCTTTCCGTGAATCTGAAAGGGGATGCTTTTTTCAGGTCATTCTGTTTTGGCACTGGCGGCAATGAGAAAAGGAGGGGAGAGGAAACCATGGGGAAGGCAAAGACCTTTCTCTTTAGGCAAGCTTTCCCTCAGTGACTGGCTACCTGAGTGTGATTTTTAGACAACTGTTATGCATTACTATTTCGAGTGGGTTTTTAGTACTACTTGTGTTTACCATTTCTCATAGTGATATTTGTTTGTCCCTTTTCAATATTTGTGCATTTACTGTTTTTAGCTTTAATATTGTCTTTTAATTATGTAAGTTTCCTTTTTATACTCATTGTTCTTAACTTTAAATATTGTCTTTTAATGACAGACTGAAAATTACAGACTGAAACTTTCCAACATAGGAGAGTAAATACCAAAAGAACAAATACAAGAACAGAGTCAAAATCCAAAATACTGTTAACTGGTGTTTATAATATCCTACAACAACATGCCCAAAGAATATAACCTGGTTATTAACTATGCCTCTTAAACATACCACATACACCACTCACTATTTTCTAACAAGTAAAGGCTGACATGACTGTGCCTCTTTTTTTTTTTTTTTGCATCAAAAACAACTTGCTCCAGCAATTCCCAAGCCATGGCCTCCTCACCTCCAAGCTTGCCTGTAGGGAGAAGGCTGTGCAAGTTTAAGTAAGGATTCAAGGGAATCTTGAAGTCCTTTGGTGGCTCTCCTAGCAAAGAGACCTGTAAGAGAAATAAAGAGTAGGCACCAGTTCTTGAAGGTGATCATCAACTGATGGGTTATTTCCCAAATAAGGCAAGTCACACCAGCTGTAACATTAAGAAAAAACCTATTTCAGAGAGAAATTGTAAAAACAGAAAGACTCAGTGCATACCACTGAATCAAGTCAGAAATTAATACCACAGAGATATTTTTAAAAATCTGGAGGCAACTCTACGTATTTGTGAGACACTGATTCAATTACAGGAGATACTGTAAGGCAGGCAAGACAACAGCACTAGTCTTATACAGGTATTGATCACTTGTAATCAAAAGAGGAAAAAAGTCTGCATGCCCATTTTACTCCTTAAGATGTCCACCTAGAATTGGTTATTTTTTTTCACTTGCTTGCTCAAGCTTGAATTTGTTTAGGTATTTTAGGGCACTAAAGATTTCCGGAGGAAAAGCAGTGTGAATGAGAGGAAGATCTGTATGAGACAGAGGAACATGATTGTGGAGGCCCAGATGCAATGCACAGCAGGAGAGCTTCATCCCAGAACAGAAATGATTCTAATTTCCAAATGCATTAGTACTGTAACAAATGTATTTATTTCATTTATATACCGCCCCCATTAGTGCTATCCACTGTTCTGGGTGGTTAACAAACAATAAAGACAGACAGAAAATGGCAAAAAAAAAAACCAGCAATGGAATCATGAAATAAAGACAGTATAATTGACTTTGTTGATTGAATAAAGGCTAGAAATGTAACATGAGGAAAACAAGAGTATTGCAGACCTCTGAAGACAACATAAACTTTCATGGGTAGCACCTCATCAGATAAAATAAAAATTGCTAGTCTTTAACGATGCCACAATACAATAGGTTGTTTCTGTGACAACAACATGGATAATCCGCTGGAAACTGTGAGGAAACACGTTCCAGCAATGTAAACTTGTGCCAGGTGCTAGATTTTTCAACAAAGTACTGTGACTGCCCCACACTTACCCCAGAAGGAGGAGGCCCATTATCTGCCTGCTTTGGCTTCTGAAGCCCACTAATTACAGAGCCCAGGATGGAGGTGGTGAGGCCTTGCAGGCCAGGTGGGGTCAGCTGGGGGGTCTGTGAACCCATCACAGAATTCTCCCGCTCCATTCCTAATGGTCCCAGAAAGGATGGTAAAGGCAAGTTCCCAGAAGGCAAAACTGGAGACTGTACAGGTCCCGGAGAGATCTCAGCAGGGAGAGAACCACCTAGGCAGAAAACACACAACCAGGTAAGAACCAGTTCCTAAAAATGAAGTTGTTCTGGAAGACACTGTGTTAATATGATAATTGCACATTCTGAAGTTTATTATATACCTTCACTCCAAGGGACAGAGTGTGGGGAGGGAAGAAATAATGATAATTGTTTGTCATTAATCTATATTGCATCAATCTGTATTGTATGTATTAGAAAATGAATAACAAGAATAAAAACTTACTGAAATTTTTAAAACGGGAAAAAACCCTCTGACAGCAACAAGGCAGGATAGGTGAAATGAAATTAACTCTGAATAGAGTACTTTCCAGATCATCTTTAGCAGGTGTAGAAAAGAGACACTTCGATAATCTTATCTATTTAAGTAAACCCTCTGATAAAAACTAGCTAAACAATATTTTTCCTTTAATTTAATGGCATGTCTTCTTTTTAAAAAGAAACATTTTTTTTTTTTACAATTCCAGTTGAACTGGCATGCAAATTTCAATCCTAGCTGGTGGAAGCTAAAAGGAGAACAGATTCCCTCTCAGGGCAGGTATTTATCCATCTATCCAAGTACTGCTCAGGCTGTTGCCAAGACAGGGGAGGAGAGACGTGATTCATAATGACAAGCTCTCAGCAAAAGGACAACCAAACATCCAAACCTAAGTGGTCTAAACAGATAACCTATCAGCTTTGCTTAAAGCAACGGCTATCCTAGATAAATCAGGACAACCAACCTAGATAATCAGGAGGCATATGGTTATGGAGTGGTGAAGTTACAAGTTTTTGGGGTAGGCAGAGAAACTCTGCACTGTAAAATCTAGAATGGCACTGCTAGAAAACCTAGATATGGCACCCTCCAGTGCAACCTTTGCTAACACTAGCTGGGGGTAAATAGGGGTCACAAGGCACAAGTTCAAGGATGGCTGGGCTACAAGGCTCCCTGTGAGGGACAGGAGTGTGCATGTTTAACATTTTATTCCAGTTTCAAATCCTGCAGCAGTTTGGAAAATTTGGAAATCTGAACTGCAACTTTTGTGTGAAGAGCAGAACAGATCTAGAGTGGTATACAGGCAAGACAACTAGAACATTTTCTCCCTAAGCCTTTAGCAAGACGGTTCACGTGCAGAGTTTTTACTTCACATTCACAACGTTTAGAAACACAGTCATTTCTTTAAAATTATAGAGTTCTGCATAAGATTTATGTTCCCATGACTATCTAGGTTAGGTCTTTACCGTTTAAGAAATGGGGTCTCCGGACAAACCAATAACAAGAAACAGCATATTAGCCTTGTATTTAAATTAGCCTTGTATTTAAGTACTTGCGTGGTTCCCACAGGTGACCAAAAATTCTACAAAGAAGGGCACATGGAATTTCATTCATGAGTGAGATGGCTGGCAGAGGAGGCACAGATTGTTTTGTTCCAGTTTGCCAGCTCACCTGATTTCTTTGCTACCCACAGGGCATAGAAGAGCGAGCAATACGGCCACAACCATTCTCATGTGACTGTAGCTGGCATGTGGGGGAGCACTTTGTAAACTAATCAGTTGTAGGCGTGGGAAGGTCCCCCAGTGGCCTTGTGACTATGAGATCTACCTGCATGGGAGCTTGGCACTATGGGGAAGTTTCAAAGTCCCAGAGAGGAACTGAAAGGACAGTGGTAAAGCTTGAGGAGGGGCAGAGTATGCCAACCACCTTGTCTCTGGGGATAATTTTAGAGCCACTGCCATGCTTAACTAGGCCTCCATCCAGCTACAATGTAGGCTGCAGAGGCAGAACTTTGAACCTTGCTCATAGCAGCCTCAAAGCTGTTTTGGCACTAGCATATCCACAATGAAAGTGACCCAGAGATCATTCCTCCTGTTTTTCCTCCATGTTGCATTCTCTTGCTGGCTCAGGGTGGGTTGCTCATAAACACATTCTTTGTTTCCCAGTTTAATTTCCTCACCACAGAAAAGCCATGTGCAACAGTAAGAACAACCACACTGCACCTGCAACAAAACACTTGTAAAGTGTTCTTTCCAAGTTATTGTATTAGTAGGGACCATGCTGTGTATGTATTTCTATCTGTGTTTCTATTATTATTTTATTTTGATCTTCTTCTGTTCGCTGCCCAGAGTAGTGGCTCCGCTACTAGTTGAGCAGGAGAAAAATGTAAATAAATAAATAAGTAAACCTAGTTAGAGAAGCCTATTTTATAGAAGAGAAAGAGGACAAAACAGAGTGGATTTGTGGGTAAATTTAAAAAATCATGAACAAAGTTAATGTTGGAAAAGAGAAGCAATGGCTTGATCCCTGTCCTGGAACTCAAATGATGGTGAGGCAGACATACAACAACAACAGAACCTCTGAAATGACTGCTCAGTTCATCCTTCATTCGCGTGCACACAAAGCAAGTGAAGCACCTTTCCCCCTGGCCACAATGAGTCAGGCTGGCTTTACCTTGGCACGGTGCTCGGCCCTCCCTTCCGCTGTACTTGAAGGGAAGTTACAATAATATCCCTTTCGCTGAAAGGCTTTGTCCCTGTCCCTTAAGGGAGGCTGAGACTACAGAGCACACGTTCTTCACTTGCCTGGACTACAAAGCAGCCCATATGGAGATCATCACCCCACTGATCAAAAAACAAACAAAAACCTGACCGTTCAGAAAAGAACAGACTTGAGTTTCTTCTTTCTGATATAGACCCCAAGATCACTTACCAAGTAGTCAGCTTTTGTATGGTGATACTCAGGTATTGGAAATGCTATGGGAACTAGATACTAGATATCAAATTGTCTTTTAATGTCAAATGTTTTTACAAAGTATCTGGAATTTTGGAAATTTGTAAAGGTATATTTCTTTTCTGTATGACTGATCTAAAGACCGTAAGAATAAACTGACTGACTAACTGAACCAGACTGGCAAAGAAGCAATCCGTCCATGTTTTCTCTTGTTCGCCAGTGGTTAGCCAGAGGAAGCAAAGCCTCTTCCTTAAATACAACACAGTAGTCGAGCGGACTGATGCCATGGTAATGGATCACTATCTCCTCCACAACCACTATCTGTGGTCACAGAGGAGGCAGAGACTTTTGGAACACTCCAGGCAAAGACCAAGCGTGGAGTCAGAGGGTGCAGGTGGCATTCCCTGTCTCCTTTGCCAGCAAGTGGCTTATCAAGCTCACCAATTTATTTCAGCTGTCTACTTTCACATATCCGAAGCAAAGGAAAATTCACTTCCACATCTTCTTATAAGCTGAGAACAGATTTTCACAGGTCAGCAACTTTGTCTATGAACAAAGCTGCATGGTCTCAGGTCTGAAGCTGCAAGATCTGAGGCCTGATGCTGCAACTGAACCATGTTCCTCTCTGGTTATGGCCTAAAAACAGACCCACAAATCCACATTTGTGCCTGCCTGTTCTCTAGCACCTCTGCTTAAAAAAAAAAAAAAGCTGCAAGCAACTGCTGCTACAACAGTCACTTTCTTGGAAGGAGAGAATCCTCAACAATTATGACTCCTCTCATTTGGAAGGTCAGGTGAAGAAAAGGGGGCTGGACTTGATGATTCATAGGGTCCCTTCTAGCTCCGCAGTTCCAAGATGATGATGATGATTTGTTTATTTATTTTCAACTTGCAGTCATCAGCACTTACATGTTTCATAATAAAACCAGAACAGCTGCCTCAATTCTAGTTGGAAAACAATCATACAAATGTTGCTTTACTTCAAGAAGTTCAGCACAACCCGTCTAAAAGCAGTTTCTCTTTGCCAACCTGCTCTTTCTGCCTGCACAGAAATAACCAACTAACTGCGTCACCTGACCCTGACAACTACTCAGGTTGAGTGGGTAATTAGTTTACTGCATCAGACAAATAAAACATGTACATAGCTACCTTAGAGGACCTCTAGCGCTGACAGTCCCTCTAAGGCAACACATGCTCTGTTACTCAGAAATGACAGGACACAGTGCCATGAGAACATTTCACACATGGGGGCGAAGGAAGTCTGAGCAAGTGCCAGATGTTCCCTGTTTTTACTTCCCCTCATCCATACCTCCCCCCCCCCCCCCGATCTAATTATGGACACTCACATAGGCAAGCAAGCTCTTCGGTACAGATCTCTTTAGCTGATCAGAAGAAGCAGGCATACATTTGGATGTGCATCCAAATATGCAACCACACTCAGATGGGTTTGTTCTATTAGACCATAGGTTCCCAAACTTTTTTGCCCCGTAGACCACTTGCCGACTTATTTGTTTTCCGCAGACCCCCTATGCAATCGTAACAACTACAAAATATGTATAAAATTTTGTACTTACTTTTCTTAGGCACTCCTAAAGAAGATGATTTTGATTCACTTGACTTTTACCTATTTTCTATCTATATTTTTGAATGTATTTTTAAGCCACTTTTCTTCTCAAAACTCAGAAAGCAACTGAGCGTCTCTAACACTCCTATTTATCAATTATGAATCAAACAAGTTCGTGCAAAGCTTTGATACAAGTCTAAACAAGTACGTACATGTGCGATGTGTGTGCCCGTATAGCTCAGTAATGAGAAATGACAAAATGTCGTCGATCCCATTTACAACACACCGACATTTACCATAAAATTTTACCAATAATTTTACGAACTTACACATGAATGTAGCACACCACAATACAGATAGCACATAGTACCTAATTAAATAATATTATGAAATATTATGTACACAGAATCTGTGTTTGGTGTAATTATGGATCGCCTAAATATTTATTATGATCTGTCTAATGGGATCTGCTCACGTAGACCCCCCATTTACATCTCATGCACCCCCAATTTTTTCTCTCTCTGACGTGGACCCCCTGCAAGTCGAAATCGACCCCTGGGGGTCCATATAGATCACTTCGGAAACCTATGTACTAGACTGACTTTTTCGCTGGAAAGTATGAACGTAACAATGAGAGATGGAAGATTTATTCCACTGAAAGCAATCCATTATGACAAGTCACTAACACTGAGATGTACCCCTACTCCTAACTTAACCAGGGATAGCTTTGCTCAGAGGTCTCTTTTTTCCACTTGCTGAGAGCTCCCTAGGTGGTTCCATAGAAATGATTCTCAAGGACAGACAGAACAAATCTTTTGCTCCAGTAGGCAAATGCCTTACCTGACATGTCAGGATGAAACTGAAGCGACCGTAGTGACAGCTTTCAGGAGACAAAAGAGCAAGCAGCCAGGGACTGTTCCTGCATTTTCAAAGGACAAGGCACGAGAGCTATGGGGAGTAGGGGGTTATTCCCACTGCCCTTTCCCATGCAGTGAAGGTGAGAACTGGTGCCCGGTTTGGCAAGAGGTGGTGAAGAAAGGGAAGTGGCTCAGTTGTTATCTCCCTCTCAAGGGAACTTTACCACTCTGCTACCCTTTACACTTTAAGAAGGCACTGGGCTGCAGACCCATGCCCTTTCATTCCTCTCAACCAAAAGCTAAAGTGGAACAAACAGACTGCTTGTATCCTTTCAACATAACTTTTAACTCCAACCACTGCATTCTGCTCTCTGCAGCAGACATGTGCAGCCCTTGTCTTTTACTGATATTTGGAGGAGGACAGGTTGGCTTAGAAAGCCCAGGGTTTTTTGTTTTGCTATTTGCCTTCTGGGGAAAAAGAGAAAATTATTCCTTTAGTAGAAGAGTCGACTCCAATGCCCTTTCTGGGTCCGCTTTGACACCCAATCTGTTAAAATTTGTGACCAATATAAGAGATTTAAAAAACAGCTCCACAAGGCAAGCAAATTTCACACAGTGCTTCTGTTGTCAGGAAGTAGCATGTGGATGCCCATCAACACTACCTTGTACATTACTCAAAATCTTTACATGTATTTCCTGTAACATATTTTAAACTCTAAGCTGTTTTAGAGAGCCATCCATTTCGGTCTGGATTTATATAATCCACTCTGTGCTTTGCATCAGAATGAGCTATACCCCTTCTAGATGCACTGACTGAAAAAATGGGAAAAACAAATGATACTTCTGCCTGAAAGATTTCTTGTACAATTCTGCGGAGGGAGGGAGGGAGGGAAGGAAGGAATGAACTTCTGCCAAGTTACCCTTAATTTTAAGACAAAGCCTATCATGTGAAGGGAAACCTGCCATTCCTCCACTCAAGTAGATAAATGGTCCTCAGTTCTAATAAAACAGCTCTTGGGATTTGAATGAGCAAGGTAAACATTCTAAAAGGATATGAGAAAATGAACCCCTCTAATAAATAGATTACCTGATGTTGTTGGTCCCTTATAATGAGCTAGAATTCACTTTGGTTTGTCTCTTCATTCCCCATGTTACTCCTTCTTTACTGCAATCGGTATTCACTTTATAGCGGTAGTCCCCAACCTTGGGTCTTCAGATGTTCTTGAACTTCAACTCCCAGAAACCCTGGCCAGCAGAGGTGGTGGCGAAGGCTTCTGGGAGTTGTAGTCCAAGAACATCTGGAGGCTCAAGGTTGGGGACCACTGCTTTATAGAACAGAAATTCTCTAACTTCTTGTAGGAAGCTTTGTTCAAAGAGCAGAAAAGGTCTTAATGCATGACCACGCACCAGAACTTACCAGAGGACATCTCACCCACCAACTGATTTCCTGTCTGAGAACCTGGTGTGTTTGGGATCCCCATGGCTCCATGCTGCAAGGAGCCCAATGGAGACTCTCCCAAGATTCCTGGTTTCTGCAAATAAATAAAATAAATAAATAATTTAAAAAAATTAACAGGTTTCAACAACTAAAATGCAAGCTAATACTTGGTGTGCTAAGCAAACCAAACAAAACCCAGGTATGAGCCCACTATAAGCAGCTATTCTCAAGCCATTACAAAGAACATGCTGGGGGAGAGGGGAACTGATCTGATCAGCATAAGGCACTAACCCACAAGTTATCAACTACAACCACACTGCAGAAGTGACCAAAATGCTCTAAGAAATACAGAACAACTGGGTCTTCTTGGCAAGCTAAGTTCAGGGACAGAATATACATCCCCACTTTGCCTTCTGTGAGTAGAGCCAGCCTGTGTGGCCTTGAGCAAGCTGCACAGTCCCAGGATGCCCCCAGAAAAAGGGAATGGTAAACCACTTCTGAGTATTCTCCACCTGGAAAACCCAGGAAAAGGGTCACTATAAGTCATAACTGACTTGATGACATATGATAATGATGAGTTAAGGCTTTACAGTTAGACAGGAGAAGAGGGGGAGAGAAGTGCCCTGATAGCTTTCAGATCCTCAGAAGACATGACCATACCTTTCAAGGGAGTAGCCTAGGAAGAGTTTAGCCAACACAAAAGGCCCCCAAACACCACAACACAAACAGGATACCACAGCACAAACTGTTAGTTAAAGCTCTAGCACACACCTATGTTCCCCGCTCCTATGAAGGGATGAACTGCAGCTGCCATAAATTCTTTCATGGAAATGTTAGCATTTTAACACCAACCCTGAAAACATCTAGTAAGGAAAGCCCTGGCTGCCACCATTTCCTCTGCAGGCCTGTTATGACAGAAGAAGTTATTTCTACCTGAGAATCAGCTGAAAATTGTGAAGCTTTGACTAGATCATGCACAAGATAGATTTTGCTCCTCAACTGCACCACCGACAACATGAACAGTAGCACAACATTCAAGGCTAGCTAGTTTTAATATATTCCATCCCAACCACTACACATTTTAACAGTCATTTGCTCCAAACAATCTTCATCTATAGCTGGAGACGATGAAACAGAGCAAAGGGCTAGAAAGTGAGATCTTAAAAATGAGGGTGTTGAGCACAAAAGAGTAAAGCCAGGTAAGCAGTGATTCCAGGACAGTTTACCAAGGAAGGAATAGCAGTCTTACTGTATAGGAGGGACAAGTGTCCAGGGAAACATCAGGAGGAAGTCTGCCCTGGACAAATCCAGTAGGCTTGGATCAACCCTATAGGATACAATATTTCCAGGAGTGTTTTGTAAAATGGAACTGGCTTTCTTCATTTTTGTGATACTGATGGTAATTCTCATAATCGGTCTTGCTGCCACATGGCTCTTTGACAAAAGAGTGCTAGATTTTTTTAAAAAAAACAACCACCTCAGATAATTGAATCTGGAGTAAAGGATCAAAATTTTGGCAAAGTGGTCCACTTCACTGTGAACAATTCATTTTGGTGCAGAATTCGAGACAGTATGTCCTTGTAAATGGCACACAATCACACGACTCTGTCTGGAATTGGAAGATGGTCCAATCCAGCCTTCACAAGAAGCAGCAGCACCAGAAGGGGATACACAGGCATTGAAATGAACCCAAGATAATGATGATGCAGCTCCCCATCAATCAGTACTCTCATTTCACCTTTAAGAGCCAGTCTGTTTGGCCCTTGTGCCTGAATCTTAATAAAAGCTGCTACTATGTACTGGCCAAGCACCTTAAGCCAACCCCACACATTAAAACCCCAGTGTGCCCCATGAAATTATACAGTTTAAAGCTTTAAACAGTTCTAGAACTATGGGGCTGTACTAAAGAGCATAACCATCACACCAAGACAGGAATATAGCTGATGGTTACTGCAGTGCATCCTTCATACAGCATACATATAAGACAGACCCACACATAAGCAGCAGGATTTCCAAACATAGGCCAGGCCTATCACTCACATGGAATATGGCCTGGTTTTCTTTGTTCTGCAGGAGTTGGGTCCAGACCTGGTTTTGGACTAAGAGCAAGTTTCCAAGAAATGCCTTCTGGAGCAGAAAGCAAAGAGAGACCAGAAAGAAGGTCACTAAAAGCTGAGAGGGTTTTTTTTTTAAAAGGAGGTGTAGGAGAGCAGGAGACAACTTCAGACTCTTGTTGTACATAAACGCAAGCTCTCCAAGAATATTTCTACCACCCTAAACAGTTCTGGAATCTCCCGAAGCACAGTGGACTCTTGTATTGCAGGAACAGGGAATTGTCAGCTACAGCTGCTGAACTTTTTGGCCACTCAGCACTGCAATTGTATACAAAGAGGCTGTAGCAAACAATTAAAGAACATGTGCAACAGAACTACGTTGACTAAAGGCTGAAAGGAGTTAAGCCAGCAATGGGAAGTTTAAAGTTCAAACCCAGGAGCAATGGCACTCATACAGTATATAGTCCCAATGCAGTCATTTTCAATAGCAAATGTGCTCCTGAAGAGCTGGGACATGCATCTCTAAGGGGCAGAGAGGGGATATAGTGTCTGGCAGATTTTTGAGCAGGAAAGGGAGAAGACAGCTAAATATTGAGAAAAGATCAGAAGCAATTCAAGATACATCTGCAACGATCTGTCCCTTGGTAAGGCAAAGAATTTCCTCCCTACTGCCCAATGGCTATGGAGGACAATTACCTGCTGTGCTTGTGTTTGATTCTGGAGTGCTATCTGAAGCAGAGCTGCAGACAAGGCTGGATTGGTTAGGAGAGGCACTGATGGTGGGGCTCCCAGGATTCCTGAAAAGACATCAAGATGAAGAGTTTCTTTTAACTTTTCCTATTTGGACGAAAAACCCTCTAAGACAGTGGTTCCCAACCTTGGGTAACCCCAGTGTTCTAGTACTGCAGTTCCCAGAAGCCTTCACCACTAGCTGTACTGGCAAGGATTTCTAGGTGCTGCAGTCCCAGAACACCTGGGTTACCCAAGGATGGGAACCACTGCTCTAAGGCAATCTACGAAATACTACAAGGGAAGCAGAACAAAAAGAACAGCCCGAATTGTGTAAATCTCAGTCTTTATAGGTGTCAAAGTATCTTCTTCAGTTTAGTTTTTAATGTTTCAGGCTACGGTATTTTCATCTTATCTCACTTGACTACACTTGACTATAAGGTACAAGTTTTCATGCTGCATTGAGTTAAGAGCTGAAATTAGCATTAATTAAACATGCCAGATTAAGACCTCTGTAGAACTATGAGAAATATATATTACTGGTGTAGAAGGTATCAGTTCATCCATTTTATATCCAGCACAAACATTTGTGAAAAATGTGAGCCTTTCACAAACTGAGGAAAATTTCCTTCACAGGTGAACGTGTATCATAATCAGCTCTGAAGAGTTAGCATCTTTTGACATTTTTTCCAAAACGTGGTCTCCTGGATGGTATCCAAAAGCAGAGACCGCAAGGTCTAGCTTACAAGTATGAACCATCCCTGCTCTACTGCAGCTCTAGATGTCAGCAGCTACACACCAAGCCATTAACAGCTGCCTCTGCACTCAGGGAATCCCCAGGCTAAATGGAACCATAGTAAAGAAGGAAAGCTGCGAAAGGTCAGGCAGCTCGAGTCCAACAGGACCTTTCAGATATACCCTCTAGTTACCTTGCTTTCCTCCAATGGCTCCATGAAGAAGGGGGTTGAGCAAGAGCTGGATCGATGTAGGATTCCCTAAACTGTTCAGAATCTGAAGAAGATTGGGTTCAGGCAGCAGCCCTTTCCCACGGTTAAGTGCCTGTAAAACAAACGATAACATCATCAAAAGGTATCTGGGTTCTCTGGCAGTGAAACAACCCGTATCAAAATCATGGTGCATATAATGCAGGAAGGGAATGTGTATAGTCAGGATTCCAGCTTACAGGTTTCTGCAAATCACACAACACTGCAGTAACCAGAGCATCAGACAGGCCATTGCAAGAAAAAACTTCTGGTTTCTGTAAGCTGCATTTTATCTTGATTTAAAGGCTACTGTCTAATGGGGGGAGGGGATCTAATCAAGTTCCACTTAAAGACTCTGTCACTATACTGTATGTGTCAAGATACAGGTCAAAAGGAGCAGATATTGCTCCAGGAAAGGTGCTCCCAGGAAGCAAGCAACCACTGGGTGAGACCCTGTTCTAACCCAGAATACAAGCCTTAGAAAGATATTGACATGGCATGAGGACAGACAAATGAACAAGGAACTGGCAAAGGAGCCCTTTCAACCTAGGAACAGTTAAAGAGGCATTACTGTAAGCTGAGCCTTACTGTTGCTTGGGCAGCAACGAGAGCAGCTAGCATGCTTCGTCCGGGAGGGCCTGGGGCACAAAAGGAGACTCTGATATGGTTCCCAGCAAGTGGCAAGCCATTGGTGGCCTGCTGGACCATCTCCGCTATCTCAGCTGACTCGTACTCCAAGACTGCGAAGCCCTTCAGTTGTCCATCCTGACCATATGCCAACTATGCAAAAGGAAAGAAGAAAGGTTGTAAGAAGTTGCTGTAGCACAAAAGGAGAAGGGGGGGGGGGTTGTTTCATATGCTTGGAAGCAATCAAATTCATTGGTTCTCTTCCACGCTTCAGTGTCAGCAAAGCTTTCCCCAAGTTTCCCAGGATACATAGCAGCCATCAACACTGCCAGATAGCTACAATCATTTTACTGCCCCCTTTTAGATCAAATTTATAACTCATTTTCCATTCATAAAGATTTCTCACCCTTTATCTATAGAAATGTCTGAAGAAAGTGCCTTTGATATTTCTTGCCCAATAAACATATGTTTCTCCTGAAATTCATCTGCCAAGCAGCCTGCTTATGTCCTTCCTCCTACTCTAAGGCAGCAAGAAAGTTTCACCCAGTACTCCCTAACAACCAAAAAGGCTGCTCTTTCGACAGAGGTGGCTGGCATATAATGTGGCTAATTTCAGAAAAACAGCAGGACAGTATTCATCGCAACTGGCAGAACTCTGAACATTCACTATATTGTTTAAAGTCTCACATTTTGAGAAAGACGCAAAACAATGGAAAAGTATATGCTAATAGATCAAAACTTGCATACGAGACTTTCCACAGCACAGAATTAATGGTCAAAATTCTACCTGTTCCTATGACAATCAATAAGTTTGCCTTTCTTGCTACGTCAATGGGAAATGTCAAAGAATCTTAGATATTGTACCGCGGGTGTACAGCCCCAGATGTCTGGGGACCATTTTTCCCGTTTCCGAACCCCCCAGGGGTCACATTCCCTTTAAGCAACCTTATGACCACTTCTGCATTGGGAGAGAAAGGCAAATTGCCAAAATAAGAGATGTGTCTGAATACACCTTTCTGTCTGAGAGGCAAGTTCCTTCTATTTGTTTTCTAGGAAGGCAGAAAACCCAAAAATGTCTAAACAAGTTTTTTAAAGTATAGGCCTCGGGGGGGGGGGGGGGGGAGACAAAAACAGCCTTAGGAACCAGACAGCACGCAGGTCACACAGTTCCCACCTCTGTTTGTGCCAGAAGTAAACTCCAGTCAAGACTATGAACACTGATTAATAAAACCTTACTGTGGAAATAAATAATCAAAGCAATCAGTTTTCTTCCAGGTGGAAAAAGCTCTTGGTTTTTAAATCTTGGCAAAGGAAAGCACCACTTTTCTAAAATCTCTCCTTCAACAACACCACCTGGCATTTTAGTCACAGCAAACCATACCTGCTTACAACTCAAGAAAAGGAAGTAATCCAACCTTTTGCTGCTTCACAGACATCCTGGCAAACGGTTTCTAAGGGCAGTCACAGTCTTGCAGTGAGCCCTTCATTTCTGGTTGCCAAATGCTATGCTGAGCACATAAAGTAAATAGTAAGCTCACTTCCTTGTTGCCTATGTGCTCACCTGACAGAACGTTGGGGGACAGATGGCAGAGAAAGTCTCCCTCAGTTCTTCTACATCAGTGTAATTGTGGGGCAGTTTATCTACACACAAGCATTTTGAATGAATGAGGTCTAAGGTCAACTGGTTGACATCTGTCCAGTGAACATAGAGAGTCCGTGTTCCCAGCTGTTTGCCCAACAGATCTGATTTTGCTCTGGCTGCAGAATCCTTTTTCATGTACTCCACAAAGCCATAGCCTTTGGAGTGTCCTGTTTTCTCACTGTACACCAAAAAGCAGCGCTCCAGGTTCCCAAAAGGTCGAACTAGGTCCTCAAATTGCTGCTGTGTATAAAGCTGGGGCAGATTGGCAATACACAGGAGGGCATCCGTAGGTTGCAGCTGCACTGTGATCTCCTTGTCTCGCAGCTTGCTCAAGTGGAATTTCTTAATGGCTGATTCAGCCTGTTCCCCATTCAGTAAGGTGACAAAAGCTGCAAGGAAGGAAGGGATGTAAAGACTTTTGACAAGAAACAGAATCACAAATATACTTGCAGCGCTGTCTACAGATTCTGAACAAAACATTTGGTTAAATTTCCACCTGGCCATGAGTAGGTGATGGTTAATCTTGAGCCAGTCAATATCTCTTATCATAACCAATTCTATAGGACTATTGTGAGAGTAAAAATGGGAAGGAACACTATATATGCCGTAGTGCTCCTTAAAATAAAGCAGGATGAAAATGTATTATAAATATAATAAACTGTGAAACCCAGCAGGACGTTCATGTAGTGTAGCATTCCATCTATAGCAGCACCCAAACCAGAAATGTACTCAGTACACTCTGTACACTCTCAAGCTCAGCATGATGGAGACAGCCATTCTCTAGTTATCAATAACACTCAGTACTTAAAGACACAATATGGTTAATCAAACTGGCTTTTGATGGCCAGGGATAAAAAAATGAATCTAATTATCTATCAATGCATTCTTTTTATGTATGTGGAGAGACTACAAATTCAATAAAAATAAAAATAAATAAATGTATTCCGTCTGAAATAAATTTGCCATCTTTCACTACAAGCTTGATGACCTGTCTCTTTAGTCCTGAATAGTAATTCTGTGGATTTGCACATGTCCATCCACTGTTACCTTTATTTTTCTCTTTTTCATTTGTTCATAACCTACCCCACCTTTCCTCCATGATGAACACAAGGCAGTGTCCATGAGGTTCCCAAGAACTGTTGCACCCAGATGCTGATATGCGTAGGTTCAGCAAGGCTGTTGCATCATGTGCCTTTGATCTGTCATCTTCCTCATTGTAGGTCTAAGACTGTAAACTCTTGAGAGTAGGAACTTGTCTTTTCTTATTACTCTACAAATCCTCATGCACACCATTGGCACTATAGAGATCACTTTTTAATTTACTACCAGTCTAAATACCAATCACTGGAAGTGTTTCATCATCTGGTTTCCTCCAAAATGAAAGCAGTCCTTTATTTGTATTCATGAGGTTAAAAAGTAAGGCTCAGTCAGTTGGAGAACTTGGCTGCAGAGCTAGGGGTCAGGAGTTTGATTTTCTACTGTGCCTCCTAGGAGAAGAACCAGGCAGTTAGTCTTGGGTAAGCTACACAGTCCTAGAGTGCCACCAGAAGAAGCAATTGGTAAACTACTTCTGAGCACTCTATATCTAGAAGACCCTGGTAAGGGCTTCTGAAAGTTACAATCAACTTGAGGACAGATGATTAAATTATTAATTGACCCTTAAGAAGACCTCTTTTCTTAAATCCTCATTGCTAAATTCTTTTGTAAGACATTTGTCAAAAGATTGTTGAAAATGTCTTTATGATACTTCTTGGTTCAAGTATCTATTGAAGCTCTTATGCCTACTCCACTGTTGGATTTTAAAAGCACTTTTCATTTTATGATGATCAGCTACATGACTGATAAACTTATAAATTATGAACTAGAATAGACCATTAATATTCAGCTGAGAGTTTCTAAGACTAGTCACTGATCTCTATATTTGCATGCAGAATGTTTTTCATGACATTTTAGATATATGTTTAGTTTTCCTGCTTGTCAACAGCTCTCAGATTTGTCACCCAGTGGGAAGACTAGCTTTGAAACAGGTATTTCACACCACCCATGAATTTTCTCCAGAAATCATTTTGGCCTGATTCCATTTCCAGCTGAAGGAACACTCATTTACAGACACGGTTACAAACATTTCAAAGAAAGAAACTCTTTCTTCATACTGTAATAAATACGGGTTTTA
Source organism: Intellagama lesueurii (assembly GCA_037013535.1). Classification (NCBI taxonomy): domain Eukaryota; kingdom Metazoa; phylum Chordata; class Lepidosauria; order Squamata; family Agamidae; genus Intellagama; species Intellagama lesueurii. The sequence continues at coordinate 135,294,430 of JBAJHW010000002.1, forward strand.
GGGCAATGGTTTTAATGTTTTTTAACATTTTAGTTTTGTGTTGTTTGATTTTAAATTGTTTTAAGTATCTTATGTTTTAAAATCATTTTATACAGTTTTGTAACCCACCCTGAGGTCCTGTGATATAGAGTGAGATATAAATGTTTAAATAAATAAAGTAAATAAATGCTCCACCACCTTATCCACATACTGAAATCCTCACAGCTCTTTCAAGCTTGCTTTCCACTACAAAAATATAGTCTTTCCTTCTCTATTCAATTGGTCCAAAGACCCATTCTGGGGTTAGTCTGAAGGCACACAATACACCCACCTTGCTGATGCTAAGTAGGTCTGGGGCTGGTCAGTGCCTGGATGGGAGGCGGATGGGAATTCCATGTATGTCACTTTAAGTTCCATGATGGAACATAGGCAACATATTAGTATACAAAATAAATTTAAAAACTGAAATCATACCAAAGCTTCCAAGATCCTTCTGACAACTCTATACGCGAGGCACACAGCTCTCACTTTATTTTCAAAGGATTCTGCCTCCAATGTGTCCAATTTTCAGTTTTGCAATGAGTGGCTACCTCCTAATATTTTAGAAAGCCATTCTGGAGCAGTTCTCATTTACTGATAAAAAAATTAAGCAACTTAAAAGTTGCCTATTAGAAGGCAGAAGATGTGCCCTTCAGAAAACAGTTTCCCTTCAGAACAGGGTGTGGGGTGTAACGTGGTTCTCCAAGTACTTTTCCAAATGTTTTAAAATGTCCCCTTGTGCTCTTTGGGTGGGCAACTGTGCCCCAAGGCCCCTCACCCCCCCTAACTCTCTACTTAAAATGTTTTTGGTTACTAGAAGGTACAAGGGAGCTTCTTCTGTACCCCCCTCAATTTTCCTAAGGAAAAATTGAGTGTGCAGTTGCAGGAGTGGCCCTCCAAGGTGCAAGAATGGATGTGTGCAGGTCCCAGATTCCCGAGGGTTGTCTACCACATTCACCTGTGGAACTGCCTCTGAAGATGAAGTGCAGCTGACCTTCCCCTTGATCAACACACTGTCCATAGTCTAGACCCCAAAAGAGCATTGACCAGCCAAGCAGAACAATCTTACACAGAATTGCATGCATTCATGCTTTCCTTGTGCTGAGTGAATTGATGTGTGTATGTGTTACATCAACTTGACTTCATATATTTAGACAACCAGTGTTTATAGTGCCTTCCACATTCAGTGATACAGAATCATGCAGAGTTGCAGAATGCCTTAGCTTCTGCCATGGCCTCCATTTCTGGGCAGGCCAAGTACAGTACAATTGGCAATGTCCTTTGAGAAATGAAAAATAATTGCTTTGAAAGACCCTGTAATCAGTATTTCCTAGGAAGGCTGCCAAATCTTTGTGGTGGTTTTCTACAAAAAGCCAAAAAGCTATTTATTTATTTATTAAGGATGGAACAAGTATTTTGCCAAACTATGTAATGCATGGCATGCAGATGATTCTGCATTAGAATTGATGGTATGAATACCCAGCATTAGAGCAACCAACTTTCATGCATGCCAGAAGCTCTTCCTGTTCAGCAAAACTTATTAACATATACGGATACTGATTTGTTTAAACAATGCAGTAAATACAGCATGTACTTTGCCTCACCGGCAGACAGAGAGTTAGGGATATTCAGCAATGAACAGGAATGGCCAATGGCTTTGTTTCTGGCACAAAGACTGTCACTTCCATGCGGCACATACAAAACCTCACAGCGCTTTCACCCCTTGGCTCCTAATTTTCCAACCGAAGTCACTAGCCACCTCAAATAGGGTCCAGTGTGCACACTGAAGAAAGATCACACACAGAGGACGGTAAGAGCAAACACTCCTTGGCTAACACAAACCCACCAGCATGAGCAAGCCGAAAATGCCCCTTCAACGAATCACCATGAGTATATCACCCCATCTTGAAACTGAAAGGCCACTAAGTTTTATGGAATATTTCAGGCTGAGGAGTGGTCTGTTCAGCTGGTTTCAGCAGACTGCTTTCTACCCATCAAGCATTAAAATAAACAGAGCCCACCCACATGACAACAAATAACGCTGTAAAAAAAGTTTACTCACCAGTCCCCTTGTATTTGTCCACAAAACAGTACTTAAGTTCGTAGTCACTCAGCAGATCATGAACTTCCTGCATAAAGTCAACAGAAGAAATCAAGCCAATGCAAAGTGGTGAAATATATATATTTTTCTACAAAAAAACTTCCAGCACGATTTCTACCTTCATCACTCTAGTTCACAACCTGACCGAAGGACAAAAATCCTGCAAGAATTGGTCAAGCCCCCACTGGCAAACTTTAGAGCATGAAACAAATACCTCCTTTATAATGAAAAGATAACATGTACCCACAACAATTCCAAGAAAGCATAGCTAATGCTTTGAACATTTCCATCTTCTGGAATTCTTACCTGCAGATCAAACTTGCATGCTTGAACAAACAAACACTGACTGAACATGCCACATCCTATTGAGTTGTCACAGATCTGACTTGAACAACTCCCTGTTCCTGAACAGAAGATTAAAAATTGGGCAGTGTTCAGGTTAATAGAATTTACAAAGCTCAGCAGAAAACTAGCCTTGTTCTTAAGAGCCCCCCTACTGGATTCAAGTGTATACATAAGACTATGATCACTCCATTCCCCCTCAACATTAAAATCATCATGCTGACATGCAAACTGACCCTGGGAATTTGAAAGCCAAAGGCATGTGCGACTTCAGAAGTCTTAACAAGTATGGAATAGCATGTGTAGTTTTGCAAGTTATAACAACCACGGAATACTTTCACACACAGCTTAAGAAATTTATAACCTCCCAAATCAGAAATGGAAGAAAGCTAATTTCCTTCTTGTTTCACTAGGGAAGGGAGTTAGCATTGCCACCAAGCATCCAAGTAAATTGCATGCAGGAACTCCAACCAAATGCCCAAGGTATATGTGTTAATGTGTCATGAAGTTGGAACAGACTTATAGCAACACTAACAAGACTTTCAAGGGAAGCGAGATATTTAAGGAGTGGTTTTACCAGTTCCACCCTCCACCTATGAGTTTCCATGGCTGAACAGGGATTTGAACCCGGGTCTCCTGAATCCTAGTCCTTTATTCTGTTCACCACCCCACACTGGAGTTAGTGCCCAAGGCAGAGCAGCAGAAACCAATACTGGTCTTTTTTGTTGTTTGCTGCTGATGTTTTTATTACAGAGGCATAGAATGTAAAGGTCTGCTAACCTCTAGTGTAGACCCAGAGCGATAGAAGCAACAGTATACCTCCTAATTTTTCTAAGACCAGAAACAGCTAGCATATGCCAATTGAGAGAGATGGACAAGGAAGCCCTGAGTATTTCATTCAGTACAGACTGTAGACCAAATGGGTGGGGAGCAGGAAAAGAAGCAAGCGATACTTGTTTAAAAAGTAAAGCTTTGTTCCCATAAAAACACAGTAACATAATCAAAAATGGCAAAATAACTGACGAGTGCATTAATCTACAGAAACCTGAGGTTCAAACGTTGAAATTATAAGGTTACCTTATATAACTCTGTCTTGAATAATTTATTGAATATTGGAAGGAACAGAGCCTGGTGTACCTCAACTGGTAGTTTATTCCACAAAGTGGGGGCTATTACCAAGAAAGCCTGACTCCTTATTAGAGATGGGGGTATTCGTATACGAATATCCCCGCACAGGTGGAAATAACGAGGGTGCGGCCCCATGGGGCCGAACTGTCCAGTCACGATTTCACCACTGACGTGAGCTCGTCGGACCTTCCTATCACGCCGTTGTCCGCAATCGATTACCCAGTCCTGGCAGGAGGCGGGATGACAAGCCTCCCTACTAGGTCAGAGAGTGGCTAATCCATTGCGGAGAACAGAGCGATAGGAAGACTCTGCGGAGCCGGTGGCAGCGGCAAAATCGTGAGTGGACAGTCCAGCCCCATGGGGCCGGACCCTCGTTATTTCCTCGTATATTCCATTCAAATACGAATACCCCCATCTCTACTCCTTATTGTTACATTTCTGGCTTCCCTCAGCACAGCCACCTTTAGCATCGTGGACCAAAAGGAGCATGTGACATGGGAAGCTGATTTTTGGCAGAGCCATTCCGACAAGTATTGAGGTCCCTAAACTGTTTAGGGATTAAAAGTCATAACTAGGACCTTGAATTAGGTACGAAAACCAACAGGGAGCCAATATAGGGGGTCATGACTGGGAATATATGATCAAATTTACTAGTCCCAGAGATCAGTTTGGCCACCACATTTTGAAGCTGCTGAAGTTTCCATACTGTTTTCAAGGGCAGCCCTGTGTACAGAGCATTGTAGTAGTCTATCTTTGAGATTACCATTAGACATGGGATATTCGTATTTGTATCCCCGGGGATATAAATACAAATATCGGCACCACAAGTGCCTGGGAAAACTGTACCACCACCACCCCAAATTGGCAGGTCCACTCACCGCTCACCACGTACAGCCGGCATCATTCTCATTGCACCAATGTGGGAAGCAGCCTGGCTGGCACTTCCCCACCTCCCTGCACAGCCAACTGTTCAACATCAGAGCAGGGAGACTCATCATCTTGTTTCTTCGCCGGAGTGGTTAGCTGGCTGCACAGGGAGACAGTGAAGAGCCAGTGGGGCAACTTCCACAATTGGTGCGACAAAAATGACACTGGCCCCACGTGCCATATGGTGAGTGGACCCGCTGGTTTGGGGGATAGGGTCCAGTTTTCCCAGGCACCTATGGCAATGATATTCATATTTGTATTCCCAGGGATACGAATATGAATATCCCATGTCTAATTATCATACCAATACATGCACTACTGTTATTAGGCGCTTCTTATCGAGGTAGAGTTGCAGCTGGGCAGTCAACCGAAGTTGACAGAAGGAAGTCCTCATCACAGATGACATTCGAGCCTCAATACAGAACTTTGGATCTAGGAGTAAATCCCCCCCCCAGCTGCAAAACTGATGTTTCAGGGGAAGTATAACTGCACCTAGGGCAGGTAGTTTTCCCTTTAACCAGTCCAACATCTCTACTAACAGCATGATTTTGGTCTTGTCTGGATTCAGTTTTAATCTGTTAGCCCTCATCCTGTCCATAACCAAAGCCAACAAGTGCTCAAGGACCCGAACATCATCCTCTGCAGATGATGCATAGGAGAAATAGAGATGTGTCATCAGCATACTGGGGGCAAGTATTTTAACCCACAATTTAAATCTCAATTCAGAAAAAATGTAATTTCATGATGGTGTTTTTCTCTACATTCTCTGCTACATTTTAAAAACATATTTCCTTTTGCTTGCTCTATCCTTAAAACATATTTTTCACAATGCATTTCACAAGAGAAGTTAAGTTTACACTATGTGTAGAGGAACAATAGCCAGGATTACTACTCTAAAAGAATCAGTCAAAAAACAAACAAACAAAAACCTGTTTGAAGCAGTCCTGGATTTAAAGCTTCTAAGAGTTTCCAACATGGCATAAAGTCAGGAAAGGGGGGGGGGAGGGGATCAAAAATAATTATAATCAGAGTTGGAAAATCGTTTTCCAACAGCACCTTTATAAATCTGTGCATTACTTAAAAATAAATACTTCTAGAAACCTGTCTAGAAAACTCAGTCTAGACAGCTTATTTTATGTAACAAATGTGACTCTTTTGCCTTCCAAAAAGAATCACTCACACTGCCTTATAAGATAACAAAAGCCATTAAAAAAATAATCAGCCATCAAGGTCAAAGCATCAAACACAAAAAGAATAAAGGGCTAACTATCAATCATTCAATAATATTAAGCAACAACATAGTCAGTTATGTCTTTTAAAGACAAGTACAGTATTCAGCTGCCAGCAGTGGAACATTTTGCTGCACCTCTCTCTTGCCACATAAACAACTGCACCTGTATACCTGCAGGAGCGCTTTTACTGCAAGTTAACTATTTCATTTTCTCCTACTCTACAGCAAAAGCATACTCTGTGAAGAGAAAGAGGCCCATCTACAATATCTTCCCCAGATGCATTATATTATACTATTCTTGTGAACTGTAAATCACAAGCCATGAAGTCAGTGGGAATGTACCACAGCATTTTAATTTGATGCAGACTGCTCTCAAGCCAACCTGTATACATTTTGCTGTTTGAACAGGAACAGCAAATATACTGCTTCCTCCTCCTAATCAAGGCCTATCACACACCTACACTCTGCCAAGGTATTTGGGCACATCAGACAGAAAATCGCAAACACCTTCCCCACCTTTGGCAGTCAAAATACAACACAAATTAATTAAACAGCTGACAACCCATTGCCCTGATCTAACATGCAATCTGCTGCTTGAAGATCGCTCTTGCCAACAGCAGGGCCAGCCCAGATTTCACTTGACTTTCAAGATTCAGAGGAAATGATGTTGTTTATTAAGACCTACATACATTCAACCTTGTAGCCAACATAGTTACCATGGAAGACTCTTATTTATCAAATGGAAAAGGGTTACAACAAGGGTAGGCAACGTTGGTGAGATTTTCATCCTGCACTTATCACAGGGTACAGACCAGATTCAAAAATAGCCAAAATGGCCCAAAATTGAAAGAAAAGCAAAACTAGAAGCCACTTCTGTCTTTAATTTAGACGTGATTATAGAAGTTTCCATAGGCTGTGGAATGCAAAACATTGTATGGCTAGAGTGTCCAGAAGCTCAAAAATATTTTTTCAGCACAGGAAGTTTTTATGGGGACTCTAAGGGGGTCTCAAAAAGCTTCTTGAAAAATTCTTGTACACAAATCTTGCTACAAGTCAAGAAGAAAATATCCACCACACCATACCCATTATCTATCTATCTATCTATCTATCTATCTATCTATCTATCTATCTATCTATCTATCTATCTATCTATCTATCTATCTATCTATAGGGATATTTAAAAGATAACATTTAAAAGATAAAAACAATAAATATATAAATATTAAAGAAGAATTAAACAAGTATTGTATTTAAAATGGTAAAAAATATATATACCAAAACACATTTAAAATAACAGAGAACAACAATCCATTAGGTGTTAGGCTCTATTTCAAAATAAGTTTCTTTTGATGAAAACAAGACTCTTCAATTGCTACAAGACCCTTTACATAACAAGAGTAAGAAGGAATGAAACCTCCTTTCAAAAAGGGCATTACAATCTTCATTTAGTCCATGAATTACAGGATCAGCCCAGAACTCTTAAGAAACAGGGCCTATGTGCCACAGACCTCTTTCTGATGATCAGCAGCAGTTCTACTTTTAGCATGTTTTGCTGTTGCTGGAGGCACCACTTTCACTTACTACTCAAAACAACTTTCACTACAAGTGATGAAAAGATTTATTGACTCCTAACATACATCACACCCTCCCCAATGAGGTAAACATTTTTTCAGATCAAGGAGTCAAACTTGCTCAAGGTCATGCAGTAGCAGGCCAGCTGGCCCCACTCCATGTTTTGGCCAGGAGATCAAATGCCTCAAAAGGAAGCCTTGTGCATAACGGGACAAGCACAATCATGTTCTGAAATCGGCCTCCCAAGTGCTGCTGGAAACATGCCAACTGTGGTTTTCTCCTTCAGTATGAATCTATCTAAGGCTTGGAGAGAGGTATTATCTATGTGCTTGAAACGGTAGATATATTAATTAAAGGCAATTGTAGAAGTCTGTCTGTAGCACAGTACTTTACCAAGGAGTCACAAGAGATTGGAAATCAAGTGGAAATGACTATCTTTGTGCCTGAGTGAGCATCCTGCACAGCAATTCCTATTTGTTTGTTTTTAACTTTTGCTGAGGGAAGGAGTTGTGAGTTTTGGGCAGGCAAGACACATGGAGCCTTAGGCAGTAAAGCCCCAGCAGCGCATCTATTAGAAGTAAGCTCCATCCCGTCAGGCAGTACCTTTAGTGACACCCTTGGGCAAAGATCCTGGAGGAGAAGCTCCCAAATTTTTCTTCACACCCCTTTTCCCTATTTATATTCCTCCTCACCTTCTTAGCTTTCCATTTGTGCTTTATTATTAGTGTGTTGCTGATATAGGCAGGGACTAGCGGAGTAGTGGCTACCCTGCTAATTAGACCCCATCGTCCTACATAAATTGTTTCAATACTGTATTTATATTTTAACTAGCTTGAATGAATTTCATTATGTTTTATTTTGAATTGATTTGAATTAATTTTAATAAATATCTAATCAGAGTGTCATTTAAATGGTTAATGGTTAATTTTAATTAATTAAGAGGAAGGCAGCTTGAATATTAATCTCATAGTTGCTCCTATAAGCTTCTATTACTTATTAAACAAGATAAGGGCCCTTGATTTTCAAAAATAGCTCTTTAGTGCTTGCTTATTAATTTAGGCTATTTTCGTCACCCTGCTTGTACTGGTCTCTACCATTTCGATCATTTATCCCAGCCTGCATGCATTGGTTCCTGCTGTCTATTTATTTAGGCTATTTGGTCATTATATTATATATCAGATTAGGCTAAATCTGCCCTGTCAGTCATTAGTTCCTATATAATATATTAATTTAGACTACTGCCTTGTGCTGGTGTTCATGCAACAGCATAAATCACAGCAGTGAACTGGTAGTAGTTATTGAATTATTAGTCATTATTAGGGAAAGCTTGAAGCCCATCTTGGCATCTATCGGAACATATCAAATTAGTAAGCACTTACATTAGAAGATTTTGATCTTGTATAGTCTTTTTTTGGGGGGGAAATTGAAGATAAAATGAGCAAAAAAAAGAGGCTGTCTTTTTGAAAAAGCTGACTTACCATCAAGTAAACAAAGTAAAACAGACACTACCCTTGATCTTGGCCAAAAGGCCAAGAAGCAATGGGGCGAGGTCTGCTGCCGTGGAAGATGGCAGCATGAAAGACTAGCTCCGCTCTAAGCCTGCCTGTTATAAACTAATGAATTAGATCAAGCAGACGTCCTCCAGCTATTGGCTTCACAAATTTTTTTAGTTGTCAAAACGTTGTAAAAGATCTAGTAGAAAATGTATTCCTTTGGATCCCCATTAACATTATTTATGGGTAATCCAAACAAAAATGTAAATCTTTTTACAGTTAGAAACAGTTCCCCATTATAGTTTTAGATTGTTCCAGAATTTCATATTCTATTTTACCCTATCACCATACAGCAATTCAATGGGATACAAAATGGCATATTTGGAAACATTTGAGTTTTCTCCGAAACTACCATCCTAGAGATACTTATTTGAAATATTTTGAGAGGCTCTCAGGGAATCTGAGAGAAAATTGTGTTAATTTAATATTTTATTCCGCTAAAATCCCTGGGGAAATATTAGCAAACATAGAGTGGTTAAAATCTTTCAATATCTTTACCAAGAGATGCTTTAAAAACATACCAACAGGACCTTTACCCAACTTCCGTTCCCCTGAGGTTAGAAACCAAACAAAATTAAAAAGGTTTCCTTTAGGAATACTTTATTTATGTCCTCCCAACTAAGTATAATCAAATGATTCAGAACTAGTTAATCATAGGGGAAACTACTGATGAGTTCAGATTGAACTTCCCATCAGCACTTCTTCTTCTGGAAGGGGACTTCAACATTAGAATTGGCAATAGCAATAGATGGATGCCTTTTCGTGGCCTTTATGGACCTGAAGGGGGTGTTTGATTCAATTAACTGTGATAAGCTATGGCAGAAATTAGAGAACTCTACAGTCGATAAATACTTGTTAGGGCTGATTCAAAAGCTATATATTGGTTGCATAGGTCAAGTCCACTGCAACTTAAAGGGAGAAACAACAGGCCCATTTGAATTAAACAAAGGACTACGACAGGGGTTTTTACCTTTTCCTTTGTTGTTTAATTTTTTTCTCAATGATATTGCCCTCTACTTTGATTAATGGTGTCATCAACCAAATTTAGCCCTACGGAGTACAGCAATTCTTCTTTTTTGAAGATGATGCAGCACTTTTGTCCTGGTCTAGAATTGGTCTCAAAGGATCTTTGAAGGCATTCTTTAATTATTGTAAACTAAATAACCTAGACTAGAGATAAACTATCAGAAATCAAAGATTTTAGTTTTCTGTAAGAACAATCACTCCCGTAAATCTAGCTGGCTATTAGGTGGGAAAGCACTTAAAACACTTCCCCTACTAGAAGTCCTGGGTTTATCACAATAATTAATCCTTGGTTCAGAAAGCTAGACAGTGTGAAAGAGAATCAAGATAAGAAAGCAGGTCCACCAAACAGATCTTGCTAGTATCCAGATGAGAGCTCGATAAGTATGTTCTCCCTTCTTCTTTGGTTTCCATATTCCCAAGTTAGTCTCATCATATTTGTTCCATCTAACTATAGTATTCCATGTTACTGCAAGCCCTTTTTAGATGCAAGACTCAACACTGTCCCTTCTAGGGAGATACAAGGAAAATTGTCAGGACAACTTTATTCTGAGAGAGTTTGACCACATGACAGTGCTAGGCTGGATATTTTTTCCACATATTCTGTGTTCTTTTTATGCAACCATGAGAGATTTTATTAAACCTTGATTTGATTCATTGGAAATACTCTTTTCTGAAGACCTTGTCCCATCACAATTAGAAGATAACAATCATTTTTTCTCTGTAGCAATTGCTAAATTTGTTGTTGCTATCCAGTCCTCCAAGATAATAGCCTCATACTATTTAAATATTCTGGAGTTTTGCTCCTTAAGAGTTTTTCATGAGTTCCTAAGGGAGTTCCATAGTTCTTTCTGATTAGACAGTTTGCATCATTACTGGGTACAAAAAATAAATCCAAGTCTTACAAATCAAAAGGAAATTAGAACAAGCTGCTTATACAGCAGAACATCTGGTGACTTTCTACTACAAGCTACTATAAAGAAATTTTGTTTACTTCTTTCCAAGTTTCAGTGCAGCTGAAATGTACAATTATGGCATACTACCAGACAATATTAGATCCACTACCTATGTCATCAATTCTTCCTGCAAAGCAAGTGGAATAAGGGCTCAATTTTTTTACATTTGTTCAGTGTGGCTCCGACTTCCAACTTAAGTTCAAAGCAGTGACTGAAGCTATTCAGGTTTCACTCTGATCTTTGCCAATGGTCAACTGTATGAATGACTGGACACTTCCTGAGCTTTCACAAGTGCTACTGGTGACTTCTTTGAGCAAGCCCAGACAATGTCCCAACTGTGCATGCAATAGACTATTGTGTGAGTTGAAGGAATAAACAGGATTTTGCCTCAAGCATTTAATATATTTGAACTAGCCAGTTCACATAAGGAAAATCTGAATAGCTATACTGCGATACTGAACAACACAGGTGATCAACAGCATTTTGTTCCTAACACTATGTATTGTGTACACACTTTTCTGTGGTGTATGCTTCTTCTTGGTACATGAAGTTGGAACTTGGAAAAATAAGAAATTAGAACATTGGGAAAGACAGAGAAACAGTAAAATGAGATATTTTCTAGACATAATTGATGGAGAGAAAATTCACAGACAGCATTGGTGAAAGCCAACAAAATTTGAAACAGCAATTTCTACAGTCTGCATGGTTGCCTTCCTCGTCCTTTCAGCCACAGATCTTTGCCACTTAGTGAAACTTTACCTTTTACCATGCAAATCTTCTGCAGAATACAACATAAAAACTCAGCATGTACAACAGGAGCATTTGCATCATTCCTATTTGTTGAATGATTTATTGACAACAAGAAGCCAAAATCATGTTACTTCAAATGGATTTTGTGCCAAGGTAACACCCTGTGTAAAAAGAAGAGAATCTAAACAACCTCTACAAAGTATGCAAATTGAATCTGCATGTTTGAATATTCACTTATTTTGTACAATCTAGCCCAAAATTTCATTCGTGATGATCTATAGTTCCTGGTTTAACTTACTGTTCCCCAAATTTAAAGCTGACATATGCAGATTCATGCATCAACATTTACATAACACAAGAGTCCTGACCAGTAACATTCTCAAAGTGAATTGAACCACATGCTTTTCCCCTTTCAACAATCTCTTTCTTAAATAAACACCTGGGAATTCAGATCCTTATTGTTTCATTTCTCAAGCAACTGGTACAAAACCTATACAGTGGTACCTCGACTTGAGAACGTCCCTGCATAAGAACGATTCGCGTTAAGAACGGCTCCGTTCGCAAAAAGTTGCTTCGACTTGAGAACGGAGCCTCGACTTAAGAACAAAAAAGAAGAAGAAAAAAACCTTTCCTGCCCTTTTTTTGACCTAAGTTCACCTTAGGTCAAAAGAAGAAGAAAGAAAAAATTCGCCCCCTAGTGGTAGATACGGATTAACCGGCTTTGCATTAGTTCCTATGGGAACTAATGCTTCGACTTAAGAACGAAAAACAGCAGATACGGATTAAATGGTTTTCAATGCATTCCTATTGGAAATGGTGCTTCGATTTAAGAACGTTTCGACTTAAGAACGCAGTCCCAATACGGATTAAGTTCTTAAGTCGAGGTACCACTGTACTGTCAGCACTCAGTTCACTGTCTTGGTTGCATTCCAGCCTTAGCAACTTCTATTACCTGCCATCTGATTGGGCCATGACCATTCATCTAATTTTCACATATCCTTTCCTGTTAGGTGGTGGTGTTGTCAAGTTGCTTCTGCCTTATGGCAACCATAACAGGGTTTTCTAGGTATGTGAGGTGTTCAAAACATGATTTACTTCTGCCACTCCAAGTGATTTTTTATGGCTGAATGGAGATCTTAACTCAGAGCTCTTGAGTTCTAGTCCAAAACTACCCACAACACAGCACTGGCTCTCTCAAATTTTCTTCCTGCTCTCTCCTTTATGATTTGCCTTGTCTTTCCTCACACTAATGTTTCTTGTTCAGGCACACTACTGAAATTGTAGAATCCTCATATCAGCCAGACCTCATTCTCTATCTCCCCACTAATTTCTGTGAAACCTTTACTCCAAACAGGATCTACTAGTATATGATATTAACTTAAATCTCACTTTGGTACATGAGTTATCACAACAGCCTAGAAAAGTCTTATGGAGCCATACCCAACAGCTGCTTTCGGTTCAAATTCCAGCTGCCTAGCTTGTCCCTTATCAAGTAACATTTATGAAAGCAACTTCCTTTCTCTGCAGCACAAAGAGCCCACTAACTCTCCTCAAACCATGGAAGTCTCTGGTTATACATCAAACTAAAATAGCCAGGCAGTTCACATGCATGCATGTGATGTTACATAGTTAACAGTATTGTGAAAAAACTAATATGAATGGACTTTGTCAGGAGGTTAGGGGTAAGTTTGTTGCCATGGTGAATACATAACTCAATGTAGTTACAACATGACAGGTAATTTAAAAGAAGAGATAAGGCTGGGTGCTCACTCAAAGCCAGCACAACTGCCAAGTGGCAAAAAACAGCAATTCACTACTGAATTTGCAACATACTTCAGCATGTACTTAATTACTGCACCTGCACCAAGAGCCTAGGTTGACAAGCTTTTTAATTGAATAAAACATTGAGAGAAAAGAACAATCCACCATGCCTTGACTGCATCCATCGTTGGCCATACAGGCAAAATGGATGCAAACCCAGATCTCTCACTCAACTTTTACCTAGGGATCCTACTGGCTTGCAAAGGGCTTCAGTCACTACCCAGTAACTAGCTGCATGTTCTTCAGATGGGAGGTCAACACCCACAAGCACATGACAACTTCACCCACCTGAAGTGCGACTTGTGCACAATGGAACAAATACCAAAACATTATCCTTCCCTTTTCCTGCCTTTCTTTCTCTAATTTAGAGAATATCATGTTAATACATAATAAGGATTTGTATTTGATCTTTGCACCATGGATACTCTATAATATTTTTCCTCAGAAAGCACTAGCTCTGGCTTTCTGGACTTTTCCTGTTATAGGATTCTACACCTTCCCACATCTCCCCCACCAAATCACCAAGTAATTGAAGGATTCCATTGCGCACCTCAAAGTTTCCATAATCCTTAATCAGGGGTGGGGAAGCTGTGTCCTGTCATATATTCTTGAAGTGCAACTCTCATCCTTCCACAATATTAATCAGACTTGCCAGGACTGTGGGAATTTGATTTGCAGAGAACCTGAATGGCTTTTTCAGACCTGCCCTAGGCCATCCTTATTTCTGGGATAAAACATTTGCTTTGAGAGATGCAAGCCAAAAATGGCCTTTGTGTCAAGCACTATTCTCTTATCAATGGCACATAACACTGGCCTGCCTTATAAGGCTGTTAAAATAATCAAAAATTAATGGGGCATCCCAAAAAGTATTCAGAAGCAAAAGCTAGGGCAAATACTGTACACAGAGTGTTCTCTGATGTGCATTTTACAGTCAGTGGTCTTCAACCAGCACCACTAGCTTTATGTTTCTGAACATAATTCTGGGTACTTCCCTGCCCTCCCTTCCTTGGCTGATCACCCCCTCAAACAAGGAGGCAGGACAGGGAAACCCATGCTTCTGCTGGGGACTGGTCAAACAGCAGAAGAAGAGGAGGAGAGGAGCACGCTCCAACTGGTGAGTGGGTCATTGGCCAGGGAGGCAGGGGAAGGAAGGTTTGTGCCTATCTCTAGTGTGTTTTCATGGGATCAGTTTCAGTTAGAAAGGCCTGATGATGTTGACAAGGCACTTGCATGCTGTAAAGCTACTACTTCAGTCTTAGATCCTTGCCCACCATGGCTATTGAAATCTGCCATGGATACTACAGTAGAATGGGCCTCATATGTCATCAGTGCCTCCCTTCAGGAAAGCCATGTTCCTTCCTGCTTAAAAGAAACTATAATAAGGCCCATTCTTAAGGTAACAGAAATCAGCTACCTGTTTCACCCACTCGTCTCAATCAATGTTGCTAAAAGTGGCCACATTGAGAAGCCAGAAAGGTGAAGACAAGGAATATGGTTTTCTTGGAGGTGGCCCCCAGTCTCTGCAACAAGTTACTAGCAGACATACAACAGGCTTCTGCTCTCCTTATGTTCAGGAAATTGTTGAAATCAGAACTCCGCAACAACTGAGTCTCCTGAATGCTCTCAATATTAATCTTTTTTTATTTTCTTGTTCTCTCAATTCTTTTTATCACCATATTGTCCTATGTATTGTTCTCTGGAGTCTGTGGGGTTTTTAAACTTAAACTTGCAAACCACCCAGAGTAATACATACATTAACGGAGTAGTATCTAAATCAAATCAATCAATCAATAAATAAACATGGCAAGTTATACCATCCCCGTTTGTAGAGGTTCTTGAATGGAATAATGCTCCTCAACTTCACTGAGTACCATCCCAACTCATTCAGGTATTTGTAAGAAGCAACTATTCATTCTCTATTCTTTTTTTAACACCAGTAGTGAGAGACAGCCTGATGTTAAAACCTTAGGAGAAAGGGCTGTGCAATGAACGCAAACAGTACATCCCAGAGAAGTGTGAATGTTAGCCTTTTATAGCAAGAAACACTAGGTCAATAGATTTATTACTGCAAAAACTTTCTCTGCTAAAAGGCTCTTCTGGCATGTAGTGGGGAAGAAATGTGTAGCCAAAATACTACCACATACAAGGAAAAACCACTGTGTGTGCCATAGTTCTCCACAGAGTCCAACTCCAAGGTGACAGCTGATATTTACAACAGCACTCACTGGTGATAGCAGGCATTAACACCTGCACCGGCTATTGTAATCATATCACTTATCTTGCAGACATTTGGACTCTGCAGAAAAGCATGACATCATGGCCTTCTGGGCACACTATTTATAACTCTCCACCTTTTCTGTACGTAAGCATCTGTGTATGAGAAGATATACAATTTAAAGGAAAACAGCTCCAAAGAACCTACTGATCTCCAAGATTATCACAGAAATTATTTATTTTCAGCTGTAAGGCTCTTCGGAATACCGCGAAACCATACTTTCACGACAGACCAAGCATATGGGAGAAACCCCCTCAATAACCGTACGCGAAACGCAAAGGGATCCTTGCGATGCCTTAAAAAGTAAGGACATGTCGTGGAATAATCTTTCGAGAGCCAAAGCTGGCTTGGCCACGTGTAGCTTGTTCGCTCTAAAGTTCATTACAACTGTCCGCCAGGCAGAGGGGAAAAACCCCAAACCCAAAACTAATAGGCAGAGAGAGGAGGCGAAGTCTCCTCTCCGGGATCCTTTTCCAGGCAGACCCACCTGCCCAGCCGTGTTCGCTGCCAAAGGCTAAGAGACACCATCGTCTCTAAAGGGCTTCTAATCTGCCTCCGCAACATCCGCACCCGCCAGCGAGGCCATCACGCCCACGCCCAGCCCACCGTCACCTTCCCCTCCAGTTTTACCTGGTTGGCGACGTCGGCGGGGAGTCCCCGAATGAGCACCTTGCGTCGGTTACGGAATTGCCGGACGCTCCTCTCCAAACGGCTCCTCACCTCCGCCGGTTCCAAGGGAAGCAATTCCTCTTCAGGGGCTTTGACCAAACCTGGCTCCGGGCTGGGGACTGACCCGGCAGCAGCGGCCGCCCCCACGGAGAGGCCAGCAACAGCCACTCCTGCCGCCATCTTGGGACCAGCTGCCCTCCTCCTCCTCCTCCTCCTCCCCCCAAGCTAAACCAGCGAGAGGGAGAGGCGGGAAAGAGCGGCGGGGGAGCCACTTCAGCAACTCATTGGTGCTGGAGGGCCCCGCCCACCTCTCGGACGGCCGTTAGTTGTATCATCCAATGAGACTCGCGTAGGGTACGAATTAACTCTTTCTCCGCCGCTGCTTAGACGCCGCTTTAAATCTCAGCAGAAGCAGGCGGGACGAGCTTCGGGAGGAGGCGAGGCGGTGGTCGACAAGGCCGATGGCGGGGCTCGGGCGGCAGTCGTGGCGTCGAGTCAGTCCCGTTGGGTCCGTTGGTGGAGGAGTGAACTTTCAAGTAAGCAAGCTGGCGGTTCCACAATGACCTCTTTCATGTCCAGCTTATAATTAACATCACTTCCTGAAGAGCCGAGCGGTTAAGGGGCCGGAGGCTTTCTGATCCCCTGGGATCGCTTACGAGGTTTATTTGGCCTGAAATCCTGTAGGCAAAGCCCGCTTCTTCAGCTGGAGGGAGTGCAGTGTTGAAGGAAAAGGCTTCCGCGTACGTGGGCTTTCTGTTTTGGTTACAAGCGGGCAACGGAAGGGAAGAGGATGTGGAAAATTCTGCACCCAAGAGAGCGATGCCTATTCGAGCTGATGCCCAATAAAGCTTGTTCGTTTCAAAAGTGCCACAAGATCGTTCATTCTAACTAGAAAGGTACCCACAGGAACGTCTCTGGGTCCTTAGGAAGACGTTGCGGGCATTGTGTGTACTTGGGCTCTTGTGGAGAGATTGATGGGCGCCGCCCTCTGCCGCCTCCTGCGCTTGAAAGCCTTTTGGACCCTTTAATTCCCCCGCCCCGCATGCGTGGCAGAGACCGGGATATCGCAATCCCATACATGCCTGCTCTGTAGTGACTTGAACTGAGTGACTTTTCCTCTCCAAGGAGTGCTTACAGGATGGAAGCCATATGCCTCTTTTTCTTTATTTAAACATTGTACAGCAGGGTTGTGTTGTTTTAGGATGTTATAAAAATCATTTACCAAGCCGGTGTAACTTTAATTTAAACATATACTTCCTTTATTAGGATGTTTGCTGTTCCTTATTGGTTCATCATGCTCATCTTTTCTATTAAAGTCCCCTTCTATCCCATGACACGAATGCTCAAGAGAAACAAAACAGCCAAATCTTCCCATGCTTCAAAATTTAAGTCATTTTTCCCTTTCTTCTCTTCCTCAGCTGATGCACTGTCCATAATAACCTTCCCTTCCCATCCTGTTGTTCTATCATTTCTATCACTTTTTAATCCTTGCATGATTTTTTCCTTGTTGTGCTCTCTTCCCAGTCCATTTTTCATTCTGTACTGGAAGGCATGCCTTCCAGCTGTTTGACTCCAGCTTTAATAAGCCCTAGCCAAAACTGGAAGGACAAATTCTGAAGCTGAGGCTCCAATACTTTCTCCCCGGAAAAGACCCTGATGTTGGGAAAGTATGAAGGCAAGAGGAGAAGGGGACGACAGAGGATGAGATGGTTGGACAGTGTCATCGAAGCAACCAACATGAATTTGACCAAACTCTGGGAGGCAGTGGAAGACAGGAGGGCCTGGCGTGCTCTGGTCCATGGGGTCACAAAGAGTCGGACACGACTTAACGACTAAACAACAAGCCAACACAGCCAGTGGAGATAAATTATAACAGCAGCAGTGCAACATCTGGAAGTCCATCCCTGTTTCGTCTACAACTTTTGCTATTTAGCAGGATGCTAAGAAACATTACTGCAGCTAAGAATAAGAGAAGTTGTACAAGAAAACTGAAGAATTCTTAGTATATTTACGTCAAGGGCACTGATTGCATAGAGAGGCTCAGACAGTTGATCGAGCCTACCTAATCAACCAAGTCTTCCAGCATTTTAAAGAGTAGCAGTTCTATTATAGCGTAAGATTTCACAGACTATAGTCCACCTCACTTGGGCCTTTTGAAATGAAAATCTAGTTCTTCACCACTTACCACATAATAAATCTTCTTGACTTTAATGTGCCTCAAAAATGTTTATGTAGTTTGACATCAAAAGCAGTCACAAGCTCTTGAAATCAATGCTTGGTTGAGCCTCCTAGCTAGCAATTTCCTAGCTCCAGGATATTTGATAAAAACTCTGTACGTATATTTCCCATTCGATAGAGCCATAAAAAGTCACGTGATGTTTATTTGAAGAAAATGTACAAGGTACTACCATGATATTACATGTAGTCAATGATTCCAGCTGCTACCAGATGACTGCAGAGTACATTCACATTACAGCAAAGTTTTTAATACATGATTGCTTCTCACAAAGACTTTC
The DNA here is from genome assembly GCA_037013535.1 of Intellagama lesueurii. NCBI lineage: Eukaryota > Metazoa > Chordata > Lepidosauria > Squamata > Agamidae > Intellagama > Intellagama lesueurii. Next base: position 135,313,312 of record JBAJHW010000002.1, read on the forward strand.
AATCTTTCTGTCACATACACACTCACTTTCTGTACACACACAGAGCAGCTTTGGACACAGAACAAGCAAGGGACGCTGAGCTGAAGCTTGCCCATGCTTCTGTAAAGGAGGAATTCTTGCTTCAAATCTTCAGTGCAGATCCAGATGCAAAAAGGCACAATGCAGTGGAGTTTTCCAGCTTAACTCTGTAGAGATAACTTGCCAGCTGAGACAGGTGGCACTGGTCCACACTCCAAAGAGTGGTAGTGCAGGCTCATGATGCAATTCTGTACCCGAAAAGAAAATGTACAGGGAAGAGGGAGATAAGACTAGTTTTAAGGCCAGCAACGAAACATTACCAACAGTTATGCATGCAGTCCTCCAAAAGAATAAAAGTGATTAATACTATGAAGTAAGCAAACACTCTAGCTTTTGTAAAATACTAAGTTGTCCCATGGACTTCACAATTAAAATGCAGCTTTTTACTTTGCACTTGGACTGCAATTCTATATGGCACCTTTTCATGCTACATTTTAAAAAATGAGTCAAAATAAAGAGAGCTCCTTGGTTTGATAGAACTGGTTTTCACAACACCCTGGATTCTGATTCATGTCTGCCAGAAGTGGGACAGTACAGAATTAGAACCATTCTTAGTTTTATTGTGGGAGATGGGTACAACTGTTCCATTACTTAGGTCTAAAAAAAAAAAATTAAAAATAGCCCTAGCCAAAAAGACACCCTTTGCTAAGTATTCAAAATAGTCTGGACTAGTCTCTTAACTAATCTAACAAGTAGTTAGAGTAGTTTGACCCTTCAGCCAAAACAGCTGGAAAGAAAACAGTCAAGAAATCTAGCAGAAGCCGGTTTGAGGTGTTCCCCCCCCCCCCTTGGTTAATCAGCATTTCTGATGGCTTTAGAGTTGCCATCTGTCCCCCTCAATGCGAACAATACTCATTTATGCACATGTGTTCTCATGTTCTTTGGTAGTAGGCAATGCACTGGTTAAAGCCCCAGAAAATAAAGACAAATACTCCACCTCCAACTTTAGAAGTTTTATACCCAGAGCTGTGCATTAACATAGAAACCAACCAAAGAGTTCAAAGGCTTAAAGTGCTTATTTTAAAAATGGACATTCAGTCCAAGGAGGCTTCTGGGTCCTCTTTATCAGTATCCTCATGTTGTGTCCCTCAATCAGGTGGCCATTTAGAAACAAGGTAGGGATTGTTTCTGGCAACTCGAAAACTGCAATGATAGGGAAATGCTACAAGATAGGCTGTTACCCCTCTTATAGCTCCAAGCATCTGACTGGCTTCCACAGCAGTGTTTGTACATAAATGAGTTTTAACTACCTGCACTTGGCATGCTTTTATACTTCCCTCATACTTTTCCACCATCCCAGAAAAATACAAACAAACACTCCTGAAACACTTAATTCTTAAAGCATTGTTCATTGATAAAAAGAACCACACAAGAGGCAGATCTGGCAATAGCTGCTATACCCATTCTCTTTGTTTCTCTATGGAGAAACGGCTCGGATAGGCTCAACTCTGCAAAAAGAAGTCAACATCCGTCCCTAGATATGAAGAAAACCCAGGCACACAAGCATGTAGGCTAGCAAGGCAGCAATCAGAGCTCAAGGGACCTAGCATACTGGTTTTGTGACAAAGTCCACAGAAAAAAAATGTAAAATGGAACCTATCACACTTCTCCAGTGGGATTTGAGATGCCTCTTATAAAAATGGAGCTGGTTGTACTCACAGAAGATCTGGTTAGGACAGGGAATGAACCTAAAGACTTGGAATGGAAATAATAGCTCCTTTGACTTATGAACCAAAAAGCAAAGTGTGCTGCTTATATACCGCCCCATAGCACTAAAGCACTCTCTGGACAGTTTACAAGTTAATTATGCAGGCTACACATTGCCCTCCCCACCCCAGTGAGCTGGGTACTCAATTTTACCAACCTCGGAAGGATGGAAGGCTGAGTCAACCTTGAGCCAGCTACCTGGGATTGAACCCCAGGTCGTGAGCATAGTTTTGGCTGCAGTACAGCAGTTTAAACACTGCACCATGAGGCTCCTTGAAGATATTTATGTAAGAAGCAGAACAGTGTAGAGACATTGTGCTCCCTCTGAGTGTATGTCAGCTGATTTTTCTTAGGATGTGGTCTTGCAAGCAGGAATCAGTCATTTTGCTACATAAAGTTTGGTTATTAGGCAACAGCAGACAAATTAGTAACAAAAAGGCATTTCTTGTCTTCAGTTTCAATATAGTTGAACACCTGTGATAATTCATTCCCTTCAGACTCAAAAGACACATATCTAGAAAGTTTGTAAGTGACAACAGCAGAATATGAGAGGGTGCTGGAGAGGTTTTTGTTTGGTGGTTCCAAACCAACAACAGTTTGGAGAATAGTTTTTGGTACAACAAAAAAGCCAGGTCTACGTAGTACCTAGATGGGTTTTGAGGAAGTTTATGGACTGCTGTGTGCACTGAATTCTTATCAGTGGAACTGTATTTCTGGACAAATTAGAATATTTTTTCATCCTTTTGGGGAGACATGAAGGGCACCTCTTTAGGAGCACAAGCAAACCTTCTAGATGGAAGTAAAAGTTACAGATATTCACCTTTGTAGTATCCAATCAACTGAGGGTGCATCTGGCTTCGTAACAGACGTCTAGTGGAGAGATGAGGATGTGCTCCAAAGGAGAAATGCAAAGATGGCTATGGTATCGTGCAGGATAGTAGCTTCCAAGAAAAATGAGAGCCCCATCAGTTTGGAAATACCCCAAAATTAGGCAAATGGGAACAAAAGCCGGTGCATATATCTTTGGGAATCCAAAGTGTTTGTTGTGAAGAAAAGGCCAAAGACAAGTCTCAGAAAAATCACATTTCCTTCAAAATGTACTGCAAGTAAAGGGCCAGGTGGCTCCCCTGTGTAACAAGCAGATGAAGCACTAAGTCTGCTGCATGCTACAGCCTCAGTCCAAGTCAGGCATTTCCAATGGAAAGCCTGAGCATTGCACTTAAAATGTCCAGGCTTCAGTCCCAATGGCTTTTTAATCCAAGCCACATACGCTGTCTGCACCAGGGCAGAAATAAATACTGAAGAAGTCAACCCGTTCACTTACTTTCCTGTACCTATGAGTTCCATTCTCAGACCAAGTTGCATAGCTTTGCAGGCTATTCAGGTCATGGATGGGCACAGTAACAGAAACTTTCATAAGCCGCTGCTGCCTCTTTTCAGCACAGAGACTCCAGGTGACTTTTGCCACCAGTGGCATCACATTTGGTATATGGGGGCTTGACAAGGCAGGAGCACTCTGTGCTAGTTTTGAGCAACAAAATGGCAGATGTCGTAGTCTGAAGGCATGGCAAGACATGGAAGCAGCTTCCGTGGCACTGTGGCTTTCTAGGCACACAGGGACAGCATCAGGGCACAGAAGGCAGATTAGAGTGTCATCTTTGGCTGAGAATCTCTGTATCTTATTCAACACATGCTGAAAACTGAGGGCGCCTGGGCCCTGTATTTGTCATGGAAGGCTTTGAGAATGGGCACAAGATTAGTGAAAGTAGGGCGGAATGAAGATTCTGATTCCCAGCAGTTTTTCATCAAGCGATAGATCTGTGGGGAGAAAGCACAGATTTAGAACAGAAGAGTATACAGGATAAAAGAAAAAAAAATTAGCACAGAGAGGATGGTCTGAATGCCCATGACACAGTTCTGCTGCTGAAAAGCTGAGCCACTCTCATCCCATCATTCAAAGCTATAGGAAGGATGGAGAGCTGCACGTCCAAGTTAGTAAAATTGAAATATGTAAGAGGTGAATAAAGGCCAACATTACTTAGGACATGCCATAGGTTCCCTGACTCTATCCTAAGGCCCATCATATGGAACAGAACAGCAATTGGAAGCTGCAGTAATTCTCTTATCATAACCTCATCAGAATCACTCAGAGGTTCAGGACCTCTATAGTGTTAATGATTTCACAACATAAAAGTCCTTATGGCTAGTGATTACCTTGTGCAGTCAAATTACTATCACAGCAAACTAGAGAAGAAATATATGATTAATATCCAGGCCTTGGTTCTTATCTAGCTGTTAAAAACCAATCATTTTTAGCACTTTCTGTTCATGCCTATAAAACAGTCTAGAATGCATGACATGAATCATACACATGCTAACAGAGTATGGCTATTCCAACATTTTAATACACTGGAAGCCTAAAGAGTTACACTCTCTTCTAGTTTGTTCAGAAATATGAATAAGTCCATGGGTGCCGGGCATTTCCCTCCTTTGCCTCCTCTGTGTGATTGTCCTCTGACTGGCAGTGGCGCAGGCTTCCCTGCCCCGCCTCCTCATCTAAATTGGAGGCTGCCAGAGGAGGTGGAAAGCTTGCACTGCTGAAGGTGAGTAGGCGATTGAGCGGAGGAGCAGTGCCCATGGAACACCTGTACAGGCGCTGGGCCAAAACGTGGTTCATGCCCGTCTCTACTCAGGTTATTATCATTAGTAGTAGTAGTTTTATTTATATGCCGCATTTCTCCCAACAAGGGACCCAAAGCGGCTCATAACATTAAAATTCACACAATTTAAAAACACAATAAGTTAAATATTAAAAGATAAATTAAACAATATATGATTTAAAATACAATTAAAAGATTAAAACTTGAAAACATAAAAAAGATTAAAATTTCAGCTGAAATGGGGTTCAGGGATTCAGCTGTAGTTGTTAAAAGCCTTCCTGAAGAGACGGGTCTTCAGCTTCTTTCGGAAGGATAAAAGGGAAGGGGCCATCCTGATCTCCCAAGGGAGAGCGTTCCATAGCCTGGGAGCTGCCACAGAGAAGGCCCTCTCCCGTGTCCCCATCAGTTGTGCTTGCGCTGGCAATGGGACCGAGAGGAGGGTCTCCTCTGCTGATCTTAATCGCCGAGAAGGCGCATATAGGGAGATACGGTCCTTCAGGTAGCCTGGACCCAAGCTGTATAGGGCTTTATAGGTAATGACCAGCACTTTGACTTGGGCCCGGAAACGGACTGGTAGCCAGTGCAGTTCTTGAAACAGGTGCGTTATAGGCTCCCTGTAGCTGGCCCCAGTCAGTAGTCGGGCTGCAGAGTTTTGCACCAGCTGAAGTTTCCGAACCGTCTTCAAAGGCAGCCCCACATAGAGCATGTTACAGTAATCCAAACGGGATGTAACTAAGGCATGTGTCACTGTAGCCAGATCCGACATCTCAAGGAACGGGCGCAGCTGATTCATTTTTTAATAGAATGCATTAAGACTGCAGTATGATAGTGTTGCAGGTTCCTTGAGAATAAAGAGGTTCTGACAAGAGCAGAAGCCATTACTTCAGATAAAGTAGCCTCTTGCCTTGCCTATGTGGACTCCACAACACAGAATGGACCTTCCAAGCCACCACAGAGCTTTTATTTGCTGCTACAGACTAATCATCTTCCAAATGTATGCCTTTCAGAAGCAACCATCACAGGAAAGGTGCAAAGAGCTTTCACACTGGGACAAAATTTTAGGAGAGTTATAGTCCTCTATCTTTGCCCTTGGGAAAAGGAGAAAGAGTAGCCTATTTCTTAGCATTCCAGGGTCTTTAGATGCTTGATGGCAATATACAAGCAGGTCTGCTGAGCTAGGGTAGAAACGTTTGGCAAGAATCTTACTTTGCTTGCCCTGTTCAACCCATCCTGTGAAGGCACTAGTTACGTGCATCCATCCCTCTTTTGCTAGCCTCCTCTGCTGTTAGGAATGGAGAATCCTGCCCCTCTAACCCTGCTTCCCTACCCAGAGAATAAATTGCCACAAGACACAAGTTAATGTTTCAGCAATGTTTAAATGAAATGTTTATTAATTCTGGCTGTAAGTAGAATGTACCGTAAGCCAGGAATTGAGTCTCGGTTCCATTTAAAAAGCAAGAGTTTCTGTTGGCTGGCATTTCAGTCACATCCACTTGCTTTTTAGGAAAGAGTGAAGATTATACTCAATCTACAAGGTAGATAAATATAAAATTACATGGAATGAAATGTTGAAAAGCTGAATTAATCCATTCACCTTTGCAAACATTTCAAGCCAGATGCGCTGGTAGCAATTTTCTTTATATTTTGTCTTGTAAAACTAAGCAAACAGCTGATGAAATTGAAAACAGAGGTATTGAGGTTACAGGGACACACTAGGAGCACTTTTTTATAGACATCTGCATCTCCTAACCATTTCCCTAAGACCTTTTATTTTCTGTAATTATAAGAGAACCCATGAAGGTTCAAAACACACTCTTTAAAAGACACCCAGGACCCAATCCATCCTACTTCCACAAAGGTTGCAGCATGAAAGCAACCAAAGGTCTAGATCTCCAAGTTAAGAGTTCAGAAATAAACCAGCAAAGAGGCTAGTAAGAATCCTACTCACCTCACAAGGACAGTCCTTTGGGCTAGGCAGCCTTTTCCCTCTGTCCAGCAGCTCTATAAGCCTCAGCACTGTCATCTGACCATGAATTGTTCCAATCATCTCAATGAATTTCTACAGCAAGATGGAGAAATGATTGTAAGCGGTTTGGCAGGGAAGCAGGAAGGAACCACATGTTATGTGCTCTTCAAAATGTATACGACAAGTGCCTTCCTTTTCATAGGCAGCAGTTGACCTAAAGAAAACCTCTAGGTGCACAATTACCAGTACCTGTTCATATTTGTGCTGCGGCACTGGAGTATTCCAGTCAGGAGTGGAGACATCTGAAGATCAGGCAGGCATCTTTTCCTAATCCTTGAACAACCCTGTGCACATTGTGGGGGTTGTACAGCCCATGCATTCTTTCTGTGCCTGTCACAGCACAGGGCCAGTATTAGCCAAAAACCACCAGACAATTAAACAACTACTAAACCAATGCAGCCATCCTCTGGCAGAAAGCCATCTGAAGGGGTCCCAAAACATAGCGGATACTCAAGAAAACCTTTTAGACACAATGAAGATTACTTTGCCTTTCCCAACACTGGTGAACAAATGTTGCCACTTCTCTTGAACCTGTTGTGTTTATACTCACCGCTGGAGGACTCTGACTAGAATCACAGCGTGTCAACAGTTCATATAAAGTGACCCCAAAAGACCAGACATCAGAGGCATAGTAGAATTTACAGTCCTTTAGGCACTCCACAGCATACCTGCAGCACACAGAAAGACAAGAAAACAAGAACTGGTAAATAAATATTTGAATAGCAAATAAAAAGCAACAAAAGCTGCCTGGCTAAATCAGAGCAAAGGCCTTCTAATCCAGCATCCAAACAATATTCAGCAAAAAGCTTCTAAAAAGTCTTGCAAGCAGGGTGCAGTTTTGATGGCTTTCTATTTGTCCCCAGCGAGACACACCAGTGCAGTATACCATGCCTTGAACAGAAACAGTCCGCAGAGATATCACAGCTAATAAAACATAAAGGTTGTCTTATTGAGCTGGACCAAATCCCACCTAGCTTGGCTTTCAGTCTCCTGACAACAGCCAATTCAGATGTTGTGGAAAACTCACAAACAGGGCAGAAGCATCTGAACTACTATGGTATAATATTAAATTTGAGATCAGTTTTTTTCCAGGCCCCTCTTCTGGTACTCCTTTACATAAGCTGCAGAAGTATGCAACTGTTGTCACTTGCTCCAGAAGATCTATTATTTCGGCAAAAGTTGGCAACATTCAGTCAGAAGAAGCAATAACAGAGTAGAAGAGCACCTAATTTTGTAATCTATGTTTCAGGCGTTGGTGTTGTAGATTGAGATGTTATTTAAGGCAACATCTTGCCTCTTCTTCATCCTGAACCTTCCCAAAGGTAGAATCTATTATCACACTATGCCTCAAATAGTGCATTGTCTACAGGAAAGGGTTACAATGCAGGCATCATATTTTTCAAACATCTGAAGTGAATGACATTCTGTGATTGCTTGCTCACCAAAAGACAGGGCTATCTCCATCTTCACACACACGGTAATATTCATGTCCTTCGGGGATGGCTTTGGCGAGTCCGAAGTCCCCAATCTTCACAACATTCTCATTCTCCAGGAGAACATTCCTGGCTGCCAAATCCCTATGGACATAGTGTAAGGAGTGGAGATAAGCCATTCCCTGCAAAGAATAAATACAGAGTTTGCTGTGTCATGCAAGTCATATATTCCATTGGTGAGAGGAGTGCTCAGAAAGCCAACAGGAACTATTATCCCTAGATATATCCTTCTAGTTTCTTCTTTTACATCCAAAGCATAACAACATTACCTCACAAATCTGCTGGGCAAAGAGGAGAATGTGGGCCAAGCTGACATTGTGCTTGGGTAGATAATCCCTCAGGCTCCCCAAAGGCACATATTCCATGATAAGCTGCACAATCTTGTCTCCTACAATGGAAAAATTCAAACATTTATGTCTACTACTATAGATGTCTTCACTTGCCCTTAACAAAGATTTTAGGCTCTCATTCCAGCTTGTTAAGTGGATCACACAGAAATGGCAGAGGTAGTTGCATGATAAAATACAATGGGCAACAAGGGTGAGGAAATACAGCTTTGAGAGGCTTTGCATCCTCAACCACCTGAAAATCCAAGCAAACATGGCTCCATTCTAATCCATCCATCCTGGTTAGTTTTACAGGAGATGGTTCTTCTAGTCACCCTCCTGAGGGTAACTCCACATCTTCCCTCCTTAGGTAGGCAAGAATAAAGGAACCTTATCATCCTAATTCTCCAAATCATTTTGCACAATTCCTAGAAACTTCTTGAGTAGTTGTTTCTCTAGTCCTGAACATCAAAACAGAACATTTGGAAGAAAAGAGCTATTGAGGGTCTGGGGAAAAGGAGATGTTGTCTCAGCTATGTGACTCCTGGAAACAACTGGGCAAAAGGAGTGCCAGAGAGAATGTGATCCCTTCATAATTTCCTAGATATCTTACACCCCATCCCCAATGTGCTGCTATGCCAAGTCTGCTGACATCCAGCCATACCAACCCAACAGGCTTCCTACCTTGTTCACTGCAGCAGCCCTTGTATTTGACAATGTTCTCATGGTAGAGTGTCTTCAGAATCTCAATTTCCTTTTTCCAGCTGGTTAGCAGCTGCTGACTGCAGCCTGACTTCAGTGACTTCACTGCTACCATCTCACCCGTTCCATCATTGGTAGGGTCATAGCAGTACAGGCTCACTTTGCCAAAGTGACCCTAATGGGAGGAAAAAGAAAGAGACTGAGCAGGAATTAGATGTTTCGAAAGACGTACATCCCATCATTATCTCTTTTGTGACAAGTCCCTAAACTCACTCAGTGTCTGTAGTTTTATAAAGGGAAACCTGATCTCAAGAATTGTCACGGGAGAACAATTTCATGTTCTCGAGCCGTACAGGAATTAATCTAAAGAAATTAATCTCAAGACAAGATCACCGCTGTCTAGGATCCCAGTCAACTCTGCAGACATATCAGTGTAAGCCAAATATTGGATTTCATACTGAGTCTGAGCTGGGAATACTTCCAAGATCTATTCATGGCAAGAACAAGAACAAAAAGAGACTACTGCACAAGCAGATAGAATTTACCAAATTACTGAGTAAATTGCTTTAAGGAATCTGGATACATAAAGAATTTGGATACATAATTTTATTATGATTAGATAAATCATATAAAACAATAATTACAATATTAACACTGAGTGTACTGTTTTTATATACATTTATTTTGCTAAAATCATTCCTCAAAATGTTTTAGGAACTGTATCTACAGATTTTTACAGATAAAATTGACTTTATGATTTCATTTCATAACTCACTTAGCTTATTGTAATACATAGCCCATGCAACCAAAGGGCTAATCAAACCAGATAAGCTTAGTTTACCAAATAAATGACACTACAGAGGCTAGACTGAGAGACAGGAAAAAAACCTGGAAGGGAATGTTGTGCACCTATTATTTGCAAGGCTGTTTCTGATGTTAAAACAGAAAAAATGAAATAACATTTCACTCACGTTGAATAATGGTTGTAGATCAGGATTTTGTGTAATGTCCAAACTGACAAAATTGTGATTTGAAATCTGCCAACAGGCAGGAAAAACCAGGGACAGTGAATCATGGTTTGGCATAAAATACAGTCTACCTATACTCTCAGTTGCTGCTCTGCCTCTGCAGACTACTGCCTCGACAGGTGAGAATAATGAGCTAGACAGAAAATAAAAGCATCTGAGTAGCTCTAACCCATGGTATGACTGCTTGCTGAGAACTTAAAACCATAGTTTGATTCTAAAACCATGGTTTAGTGTGATGTCTGAAATAAGCACCAGTATTGCAAAATGCTGATTTTCCCTTTCATTACAGAGGTATTTAGACCGTACAGGCACACATGTACACACACTCTGAGAGGGTGAGATGGGAACAGGATTGCAGAGTGCAGATGCAAGCCAAAATGCAAATGAGTGGCTGCACCAATTTCTCATCCCACTGCTACAGATTCAATGTTGATATAAAGGAAATGCTGAAATGTAGGTTCCCTATACCTACACAAAATGTGCAGGCAAAGGTCTCTTCTAACAATGAATATGCCAGCATAGTGGTAGGTGCATCAGTAGCAACAAGTGTGTGTGTGTGTGTGTGTTTACTCCCCTTTCATTAGTCCAGTTTATGTGCATGTGTAGGTATACACATGCCCGTGTGTCTGCACACACCCTCCTCTGAATAAGTGCTGAAACATCATGACAGACTCTCATGTGTTTTTGTGCTGGATTGCAGATATGAGACTGAGTTTTAAAATGGTCTCATATAAATATCCCCTTTGCATACAAACCTACCATGTCAAGGAGAAGGTTCTATATTAGCTTTCCCCTAACATCCCAATTTTAGAAGTGCAAGATGTAGAAAATTGTAGAGAAGATTTTATCCTCAACTTGCAGAAGGAAATGATACCAAACAGGAACAGATAAATAATGAAAAACTGTTGTTTCAACTCTTACTTGGCATGGATGGCAGAAAGAAAATGAGTAGTGCTTCACTCTGAAAAAAGGCAATTTACCTCACCCAGATCTCTGATCTTCTTCAAGTAGCGCTTCTGAAAGACAGTTGGGTCAGATACAGGGAATTCAGGGTTCACAGAGGTAATGTCAAGAGGATCTAGGAAAGAAGACAAAGTTAAGAGTTAAGAAACATTCAACAATATGTGTAAGAGCTAGAGAAGAACAGACTCAAACAGCAAACCACAGTACATAACCTCAGGAGGCCTAAAAATAGATGGCAGAAGGAAAAGATACTGACATTGTACAGTATCATTCAGGCCTTGTGTTAATTCTTATTGAGGTCTAATATTGGAGCAAGACTACATTTTGGTAGCCTCACAACTTTTCTATACTCCTTTTAACTTTCTGTGTACTACCTTACATTGCACTTCTTGGCCAGTCAATGTTGTTCCATATAGTTTTTAATTCTTACTTTTCCTTATCTTGAATAAAATACTGTATATTCAACCTCTTATTACTTAAATTGTATTAACAACGTTTTACATGGTGATTTTTACAGTTCCACTTTTCATTAGCATCCTCACTGAATGAACTTTGATTACACTACCAGCTGAGTGCTGTTCATCTTTCTCATACCTTATCTAGGTCTGGTTTTGAGTCTACTCCCTGGATAAACTTGTACAACTGGGAGTGGAGAGGCGGGGGAGAAAAAGGGAGCAAGGGCACCATTTCATAGGTTGTGCTTCTATCAGTGCCCTGCAGCTCTCTGAGATTCTTACTATGTGGCTGCAGCTGAGTAAGGTCCCGTAAAATGGTTCGGAAAGAAGGTCGTTCTCCAGGAGCATAGTTCAGGCACTGGCTGATTAAGGTAGCAAGTTCTTTGAAGGATGGCTCTGGAAGGCGATGTTTTTTCTCATAGAAACGCTCTTTCTGCAGGAAAAAGAAAAAAGTGGGCAAAGGTGTACACTGCCAACTGAAGTCAGGCAAAAGTGGAGAATCTGCAGGCATGGATTTTATTAATTTTCCCTCACCTTCTCCAATATATCAACAAGCTCTAAAATAGGACACATACATCCAACACTCAAGGTCACTGCTAAGTCTCAAGGACTGGCCTTCTGGGACCACAAAAATCTACCTCTTACCCATTTCAGTCATCCTAAGTCCTCCTTCCCTCTCCCTCATTCTAGGCCCCAGCCAAAATCCCCATACTATGAAAAAAACATAATGCACTGTAAAAAAAACAAAAAAAACCAACAACAAAAACTGGTCTAAATTAAATTTCCAATTAAAATCAGGATTCACATTAAGCAATTTTATACTTGTGACCAATTAATTATTAAGCATTTAAAAGTGCATTAAATTGCTATCCTGTACTTACTCACCTGGGAATGTGTTCCACTGAGTTCAGTGGGAACTGCTTCTGAACAGACATGTCTCTTCTCACATTATTAGTGTAACAGTGCAAGAATAGACCCATGAAATGATTCAGCTTCACCAATACTTACAATAATCTTGTAAGGGTGAGTAGTATTATCAATCCACCCACTACCACAGATGAGCCTGAGATAATCAATAGAAAGGACAGGTTGCTTACCTCTAACTGTACTTCTTTGAGTGGTCATTCACTATTGAGTGAACTCACACATATGGGTTCCTTTCCTGCCTGCACAAACTACCTCAGAGCCTAAGGCAACTGTTAAGGCATGCCGTCTCCACTAAGTATGCTCCCCCACACTAGCACAGGGCTTCAGTTCCCCCAGTTTGCCCCTGGTAAGAAAACAGGAGTTGTGTGGCAGACTGAGGGGAAGCTGGGCGGGTTGCATGAATTCACAGATGACCACTCTGAGAGTTACAGGGTAAGCAACCTTTCCTCCTCCTTCATGGTCTCTGTGAAATCACACATATGGGTGACTAGCAAGTTCACTTACCAACTAGTGGGACATCATGCTAGGAGATAACAACTCTGCCAAATGCAGCATCAAGCTTGGTCCTGACATCTGATATGTAATGTCTGATGAACGTCGAGGGCTGTCACCAGGTCTCTGCCTTGCAAATGTCTCTCAGTTTAACTCCTCTAAGAAGCGCTGTAGATGCAGCAACTGCTCTAGTAGAGTGCCCCTTCAAAGGATTGGGCAGTGGACTCTTTGCTAGCTAGTAACACAAGGTGAGTGTGCTAACTATCAATTTAGACAGTCTTTGAGGTGCAATAGGTTCACCCTTCTTTGACCCCTGGTAGCTAACAAAAAGTCTGGAGAACTTCCTGAAGTCCCTTGTTCTGGATATTTAAAAGGCTTATGCCATGGAGACGTCCAGAGACCACAACTACTAATCAAATGCAAGAAAAAGTCTCTACCCCCCCTTTTTTTTTTTTTAGAACAAGGAGAGTGTAAGGGATTGAAAGTTAAGAACTATATACAAACATAGCAAACTGAGGAAAAACATGAAGGCTGAGAAAGCTCCTAGGTGTTCTCTGAGTGGTGGCAAAAAAGGGAACTGAGGGCCTGATGTGGAATGGGGAGCATGTGTAGTGGAGAGGGCATGTCTCAACACTTTCCTTAGGCTCTGGAAGATTCTGAGGTTATTCACGCCAGTGCAAAAAGAACCTGTATGTGTGAATTCACAGAGACCACGAAGAAGAACTTGTCTAAGGCCTCCTAGCCACTTCCACCTTGGAGACCTTCCTCGTTCATTGTCCTGGTATATTAAGCCAACTGCCTCCTTCTTGAAGATACGTCCCAAAACTTGACTAGGTTACCAGTTACATCAACTGTTTCCTGCCTGTTTTAAGCCCTGCAACAAAATATGTAGCAACAAGTACATCAGCTAAAAATGCCCCCCACCCCCCCGCGGGGAGAGAGAAGAGTCAGATGTTACCTCAGAGGGAGTGCGTTCTTTTAGTGGAACATTTGCATCAAAGCATATCTCAAGTAGGGTGGTGCCAAAGCTCCACTTGTCAGCTGCTGTGCTGAGGTTGCCTACATCTTTGACACACTCTGGAGCAATCCATGGGATCTGATCTACCCGTTCTTGGTAAAGCAGAAAAAGAAATCAAGAATTAGTGGCTGTTTGACAGAGAACATACAGATGAATATAAAACAGCAAGTGGTACCTGGCATGTAGAATATAGATTTCACCAGAAAATGAATGAAATGGGAAGTTCAAAAATTAGCTAGGTAATGATAGTCCCCAAATGGAGAACACTACATGTAAATACCTGTCCATGCAGGTACTTGAGCCATGAAGTTCTTTGTGCTCAAAAATATGAGGAACTGCACAAATCAAGTAATACTTCAGTTAGGCCATTGCCTGCACGGGCCAGCCACTAGTGCATGGAGCCTCTTCATCTGACAGTAGGAGACACACTTGCTCTTTCACCATGCAATCATGACAGCTGCCCAAGTAAGACTCTTAGCTGAACACACAGGATGGTTGTTGTAAGATCTTAGATTTAACAAAGCTGGGCATGCAATTCCTATAGAAATCACAGGGAAGCTTTTCCCACATAAGACATGGGGTTGAAAGCTGTTACTCAGGAAACTGCAGAGGAAGGAGCTGTAAAATCAAGTAATTAAAATAGAACACATGGAGCATTCATATATAAGTAGCCTTGCTAATTAGAGTGAACTGGGTTTAAAGAAAGTTGTGCAGCTGGTGGCTTTTATGTTGTATCTGTTGTCATTCCATTTGAACTGTCACTTAAGAGTCTTTTAATTAAAATAACATAGAGGTTTTATACATCAAATGAATGGGCCCAAACAGTTTATCAAGGATTGCTGCTTAACCCTCAAAGTGCTTCCAAATGAAGCAAGCCACAAGTGATCAGCTGCTCGCTCTTTTACATCAACAGCAAACACAGGCTCCTTTAAGGATTCTGGAGACGGGATGCTGAGTCACTCTGTGGAAGTGGGCAAACTACAGCTCTGTAGATCCCGCTGAACTTCCAGCATTCCCTACTATTGGTTATACGAGCTTGGGCTGCTGGGAGGTATCGTCTGACAATGTCGGGAGGCTGCAGTTTGTCTATGTCTGCTGGACTGGTTGTGAATGGCGATAGCTACTTCACAGCCACAACCATTTTCTACAAAGCGATCAGTACATGAATTCACTTCCCAGGCAGTCCCCTAACCAACAGTTCAGTACCGATATTGCAGGCAGGCTCGGCTGGGGAAGGAAGTGCCTGAAGCAGCAAACATAATAGGAACTACAGGTAGGACTCGAAAGAGTTCAGCTCCATTCTTGCATGTATTTTGTCGTAAAAATTAGATCCTCTTCTCTACTCATGCCCATTTTATATAGGAACAGGGCAGATAAATCCTCATTGATCTCCTGTTAACTTCATGCTTGGCCTCACGTCTGGGGGAAATACTTCTGAACATTGGGGCCCAATGGGGACAGGGCTTCTTCGCCACGCCCAGTTTGCGTGCTTCTCAGGGGAACCTGGCCAGTCACTGTTTGAGAAAAATCAGAAATGGCAAGCATTCACCCCCGCAAACCAAAAGAAAACAGAGGAAAAATGTATCTCAGAACAATAGAATAAATCTATTTTATTTTATTGAGCCCAACACGTTTATTAATTTTAAGGGCCTTCCTCAGTGGAGTGTAAAAAGTCCAACAAAATTTATGTATCAAATTTCCTCAGTCATTAATTACTGATATTTTGTTGGACTTTCTAAAACTCCCCTGAGATGGGCCCCCAAATCAATAGAGGACCAAAATGCATTTAGCCCAACAGAATAAAGAAATCAATTCTGGCATTCTGAGGTTTCTTTGTTCTCTCCTTGTTCATTCACTGTTAGAAATAAGCATACTTTTGATCCGGTATAACAAAGCAGATGTTCTGTGTGCAGCTGTGGCCACTGTTGTCCAGCTTTACAGCAGTAACAGGATATGGCATCAGTCCTATGGAAGAATCCAAGGTTTCCTATTTCTCTAAAGATGCTATAGAACAAAGGAAGGATCCTGTCAATGCTCAGCTTTGTTTGTGGCATGACTGCACAACAGAGGTACAGGACAAGATTCTCCATTAAAAACACCTGTGCAATGAAGCCCCTTTGCTCCCACAAACACACACACGTGTCACATTTCAGGAGTAGCGTCCGATGCAGAAAAATATTTCTTTGGGGCTTTCCAAGATCTCTTGGGGAATCCTGAAAAGGAACAAAATCTATCTACAGCTAACAGATTGATATATTGTATTCAAATGAATCTTCTCCCATTAACTTCAACAAAAAGAAATATATACAGGGAAGCAGCCTCCGATATTGACAGGAACAGCTTACCTTCACAAGAAAGCACAGTAAAGCTGACTCCAGGATCACTGAGCTTGATGAAGGGAAGCAATCCATCGTCTAAGCCTTTCCTGGCCAACAGGATGTTCTTGGCACATACATTACCATGCACCAGGTTTTTTCCTTCCTATTTAAAGAAACACATAGAAGCAGGCTGTGAAAATGCCATCTCTTTTGGTTCAACACCTGCCAGAAGGAAAATGTCTATTCAACAGTAGGAAACAGAAAGAGCTTCCCTCTCCCATTCTGTGTGACAAACTCTGTAATTGTTCCATTGTGCTTCTGTTTTCTTCATGGGGATAGTTAAGCACCCAGGAGAAGGTTTACTGGTTCAGAAATTAAAGAACATAATGGGAACTCCTTACCATTCTACACATTCCCTATGACTTTTCCATCTTAGAACCACTAGAAAAAATATATAATAAAGAAGATCAAGCCAAGCCCAAACTCCCACTAGAAGCTAAAATCACTGAACTGAGGCTACTGTATTTTGGACACATTGGGAGAAGAGCAATGGTGCTCGGAAAAGAGGAAGACCTAACATGAGATGGATTGACCCAGTAAAGGAAGCCGCAACCGATTGCAAGACCCAAGCAGTGCTGTTAATGATAAGACCTTTTGGAGGTCACTAATTAATAGATTGCCCTAAGTTGGAAGTGCCTTGACAGTACATAACAACAGTTTACTGTTCATGACTCAGCTCCACTTTTATATAGTATTAGGGAAAGCAACCCTACTCAATAAGAGGTAACCCTAAGGATAATGGCCTCAGAGGAGTTCAAAAGACACAGAAATTCTGCACTTCAAAGCAGGGTCATCATGTCCCATCCTTTGATTTGTATTACTGCATCAAGCAGGGGGTTGGACTTGATGGCCTTATAGGCCCCTTCCAACTTCACTATTCTATTATTGTTCCTCCAGGATGAAGAACCATCTCCATTTTTGTGATTCTCATCTATCTGGTTGTAGGACTCAGTGGTGCCACGGCATGACTCTACCCTGCCCCGCCCCCTGCCGAATTTATAAGAAATGATTTGAATTGCTTCCCTGAGTACTCATCCCTGAGAGATGTAATTCCATGAAACAATGAAGGGTCTCTGGTCAATAGCCACAAACTACCATTCCAAAGAGGGTGTTTGAGGGAAGTTGTGCAATAAAAGTGGAACGAGAAAAATATATATTTAAAAAGGAGGAGATCAAGACCCAAGTAACATCCAAATAAATGCTTCTAGGAGCTCTGCTCCAAGCTTGTCCAAGGACACTTACCAAGTAGCTCAAGGCACTGGCTAACTGTGCGGCAACCGTGAATTTCCAGCCCACTGTTATTCGTCCTTTGTTTTTTCTCAAGAAGACGTCCAGGGGGCCATGTTCAATATACTCTTCCACCATTATATCTTAGGGCAAAGGAGGAGGAGGAAGAGAGGTGAGAATCCTGAAGGCAAAAGAGGCATAGCTTCTTCCCTCTACAGGAGCAGAGAAGCAGACTGGCTTCTCTAATAGATCCAAGATGCGGCAAGCAACTTATGTTCCTCTACATAATATTACTACAATTTCCATCAGTCCTAAACAGTATACCAATGATGAGGGATTACAGGAACTGAAGTCCAGCAGTGTCTTGAAGGCCACAAGCTGCTCACCCCAATCCAAGACAACCACACTGACTGGGATTGGAAGGGAATCCCCCACCACTGAAATCAGTCGAGACCTGATTAAATATTACAGTAGGGTGCCATTTTTACTGTTGTGCAAGCTATAAAATGAGACAAATGGCACTGATGATAGAATAAAAGATTACAGAATTGCAATGATACACTATTAAAGCTTGTGGAGCAACTAAAAAGGCAGGACAATTATACTGCAGAGCTATTCAACAGATGTGGCTAATACTCACTCTCTGAACCCCGTACACAAACCCCATGAACAAAGGCCAAATGGATGTGGGAGACCTGGCTCATTAGGCTGGCTGTTTCAAAGAATGCCTGAAGAGAAAAGAGCGAAGGTAATCATTCAAGAGCAATTATCCAGAGTGGCACAGCTTCATAAACTTAAATCAAGGTTATCTGTCCAGTGATAATGGAATAGGAATTCTACTGTAAGGCTGTTGCTACCTTCTATATCCATTTTATAAAACCAAAAGCCACAGGCTTGAGTCTACAAGAGCTGAGCAGGGCTGTTGAGGACAGGACATTTTGGAGATTCATGGGGCCACCATAAATCATGGGTGACTTGGTGGCACATAATAACAAAAAACAACAGCAAATTTCTCATCTACCTTTACCTTACCTTCCACATTTTAGGTGGATAAGCGTTCAAATGATTTTAGATAAGTGAGCTTTACAAATATTTTTAACAGTTGAGTATGTACTCTTGTTCATTTTCACTTTTCTAACATAATTAGTGAAGCATCTTGTTCTGTTCTGAGTATGGATGCATATATGCATGTATTTATTTATTTAGGCAAGAAAGGGTGGAAAATAATACTTTTGGTTTATGATCAAATAATAAAAGGAAAGCAATGACTTAGCACATTTATGAAAGACATATTTTTTTCCAAAAATTGTCATCTGTGGATTATGACCAAAAATGGAATATATTGGCATATTCAAAGAACAAGTCAGTGTCTATTTTAACACAAATATAACCCCCAAAAAAGTATCTTCTATGTGTTTTCCCTTTCATGGAGATTGTGTATCCAAGAAAATGTTTTGGGTGAAGCAACCTTAAGGAAAAGCCTTCAAAGCCATTCTCTCTCTCTAGATGTTACTGTTGTTACATGCTGTCGACTCACCTCTGACTTATGGCGACCCTATGAATGAGCAATCTCCAAAAGCAGAACACTTACTGATCCCACTCTCTGCTGTTCTACAGGCTTGCTTACCAGAGCAATGTCTCTGTGGCTAGGGTCCAGCATCTTGAGCACCACATGTATTTCACGGCAGTTGTTGTTTTGCTCGGTAGAGAAGTACTCGGTCTCATCATCACCATTACTTGCTCCACACACACGCAACACACCATCGTAAATGTTTGTACGTGTCCCTTGTCCCAAATGTGCTTTCTGGAAGACATAAGATAGGCACTAAGTCAGCTACAACATTTGTTTCTTTGAAATCATGCCCTCACCACAAGCACGCACAATTTGGTTCCCCTGTGTATTTTTAGTTCCACTCAGAGATAAGAATAGGAGATTTGTTGCTCTTCTATGAATAAATCCTATTTTTGTGTAATAAAATTGGAAAAAGATAATAGTAATCCTCCTTGCCAGGCACTTATTTTTATCCAATGAATTCTATTTCTAGGCCTTTGAGATGCACAGAACTCAAACTGGACGCCACCAAACTATGCATAACAGTAGCTTCTAAGCCATGCTGTCACATTATATCTGAAACTGGCATATATATGGGATTCTAAGATCCAGTCTTGCTTATTTTATTTTATTTCATTTCATTTTAATGCCATCTTTCTCCCAGTATTGGTACCCACAGAAGTTTAAAATGGAGTGTAGCGGTCACCCTGTTATGCATATTCAGCAGTGTATTTGCATGAACCAATAGGGAGCTGTTGGGAGATGGAGCCAGCTAGATAGAAGGGGGGCTGTAGCAGAATGTGTGAGAGAGATAGAGTTTTGAGAGCAGATAGGGAAGAAAGGTTTGAAGGGAAAGGTAGATAGTTTGGGTTTTGAGGCAGAGAGAGGGTTTAAAGAGTGAATAGTCAGAGTGTTATCTGTATTAGTTAAGATAAAAGAGGTTAAAGGAAAATACTGAAGCTTTGTGTAACGTTAAGAGTGTGCTTAAGAACTATTCCTGAAGCAACTTGTAACCAATAAACCTGTTCTTATTTCAAAGTTAAGTACCGAATGGACCTCAGTCTTTCATAGGAAAAATAGTTGGTAAAGAGATCAATTGGTGGCAGCATGGTAAAGGACGTGTTGGGAAACGTAGTGTGAGCTCTGTGTTTGGTGAAACAAGCAGGGCCATGGGGGAAACGTCACATGGAGTAATGCAGAAAATTAAAGTACTATAAAGTTATAAATGTTAAAACAAAATGGAACTGATTATATTATTAAAATACAATTAAAATTTTAAAAATTAAAATTAAATCTCATGGAAAGAGATTATTACATCCTTTTAAGGCCAAATATGCCTTTGGAATCCTAATTTCATCTCCTAATAGGTAAAAAATAACTATGCAGACCTGGGTGATCTCATCCTTTCGGATCTGATGGAAGCTCAGCTGGGTCATGTTCAGAATTTGTCGAGTATTGTCCTTCACTTTTCTTGTGATCAACAGGTCAGAAATCTCTGCAGAACACAGATTATCCCAAAACATCAGTCTAGGAAATCATACTATAAAGATAGCACTAAAGACACTATTTGTAAGAAAATATTTTGTTTAGACCCGGAAAACTGCAATTGATAAGCAAGCTGATGAGGTTTAAAAGCTTATTAAATAAACACATTTTCAAAAGTGTTCCACAGAAGAATGCAACCAGCAGTCTTCACTGAAGACAGCTTCTCCATCTACATCCTGTTCCAAGACACTTCTTTGGCTGAGGAACTAATGGTTTAGATTTATACCTAATTTACCGTAAGGTCAGCAACCCATACCGTGTTTCCCCGAAAATAAGACAGGGTCTTATATTAATTTTTGCTCCAAAAACCACATTAGGGCTTATTTTCAGGGGATGTTTATTTTTTTCATGTACAACAATCTACATATATTCAAATACAGACATATCATCTTCTGGTTGCTGCACAATGGTGGAGGGCGGGGTTTCGCTTAACTGGGGCTTATTTTAGGGGTAGGGCTTATATTACGAGCATCCTGAAAAATCATACTAGGCTTATTTTCAGGTTAGGTCTTATTTTTGGGGAAACAGGATAGCTACTGATTCTCAAAAAGTGCCTTTATAGATTTGTTCAATTACGAACCATTAAGCAGACACCATTATGTTTGCAGCTAATATATGCTGTATTTAGACTAGGTCTGATACTAGCCAGGTCCAGCACCTAGCATTCTCCTGCCTAAAGTGGAGCCAGCCAAAGTATTTTGATGGAAAATCTGGCCAACACCCTTCCTTTCTCTCTGCAGTAAAATAAAAACTGAACAAAAATCTGCTTCTAAATCATAGCACCAAACAACTGCTGTCTGAAGCTCTGCTGCTAGATCACTCTGCCCAGTGTAGAGGTGTGCAACTTTCAACGATTTGGGAGACTTTCACAGATCTTGCAGGGCTGCACCTTTGAAACCCAAAATGCCCAGGAAAAAGAATTAGTCCTCCTAATATGAAAATTCATGGGGTGCAATTTGCAAGGGTGCCAGACAGGGTTTTGGAGTCCACACTACATTTGCCCATCCCTGGTCTGATAATATGACCAGCCCAATCATTATCTCAGTTCAGGTATTCTAGCTATCTGTGGGCTGAGAAAACAGAGATACCTTTGCTGGCCTCATCCCTTCACCACTCACTGTACCTGCTACCCTAAATTCAAATGGACAAACATTTGCACTAGGGATCCTCTTCTACACAACACACGTAAGCTGACTGTGCAGGGGCAGACCCCTTGCTTCTAACACAGCTACAAGGTCATGCAATGGAGGGGGTGAGGGCAATTAACACAATTTGTGTGAGGTTTACAATGCCTGAACAGGGCTTCTGAATGTAGTAAGTTATAGTTTCGGATCCATCAGTCTCTGATTTGAATCCATGGTCTTTGGATGTACTGCACTCCATGCTAAATAATTATGAGCTTTGAGGCTGGAACAGAGACCATGTTTTGTGTGGCAGACCAAAATCTTCCCTCCTTACATTGTGTATCTGTTGTCTGCCCACTTCCTCCTTCCCTGGGAAAAAATTTCCTATCAACACACATCATAAGAACAGTCTGTTTCTTTAAATTGTGATCTGATATGTATGTACCTCCTGGCTTTGGGAGACAGCACCTCTTCAAAATGAAGATCTCATTTCCAGATCTCAGAGTACAGCCTTTGAGAGCATTGATCAGTTCTTGGATACTAGGGAACTCCTGCTGCCAACCTTCCAGCACAAAGGAATTTCCTTTCTTCTGAATCCGGAATTGCTTGTAGCTTGTGGCATCTTGGACCTGAGAGCTCTGATGAACACAAGCAGGAAGGAAAAGATTTAGCAAGAGTAAGAAATGGACACCTGCTTGCACAGGCAGTCAAAAGCATTGCCTGCAAATTGCACACTAGGGGGACAGGCCTGCCCCTAAATTAAGCTGCAAGAGGCATTTCAAATAGTTTTCTTATTTGTCCTGCTGATCACAAGCAAGTCAAAAGACAACACGTTCATGCTTTCTTCTTCCATTTTCATGACAAAAATGAACCTTGCTAGATCAGACCAGAGTTCCACCTAGCATCTTATTTCCAACCATGACCCAGCCAAGAGCAGGAAGTGTATATTTCAAGTGTTGTGGTGTTGATTCTTAGAGAACTGGCCCTTTAGACAGCATCTGAGGAAGAAGTATAACATGCTATATTCTGGTAGTGGTTTCTGCACTGGTAATGCCTGGTTTACTAGATCCTTCAACGCAAGGCCATGCTCATTTCCAGAGAAGTTCAGGGGCTTCGGGCAGGAGACAAAAGAATCATTGAGCCTCTGATCTAATAACAAAACAAGGAAGTATGGATTCCTTTACCAACTGGCTTTATTTATTTTAAAGCGGAAAACAGGATTCTATCACAGATAAAGAACAGATAAAAGTCTCATTTTAGTGAGAAAGAACACTGTTGATCATGGATTACCATGTTTGCTTAATTCAAGATTCTTAAACCCTACTTGAAATGTTATGCTATACACCACGACTACCATGTCTAAGCTTCTATGCCCTGTATGCTGGACACAGGAACAGACCTTATGGGAAAGTGGGCTAGTAATTTTAATTAATTTATTAACACAATCCTACAGTGAATTCTCAGAGTCAGTTCAGACATTACACCAAATGGCAGTTTGGTCTACCAGCTATACAACAACAAAAAAGCCATGTTTAGAGCTGCTTGTTTGCTTTTGTTTTCCATATGCTTAGCACTCAGCTTTCAATGCCACAACTGTCTTCAAGGTAGAATTATGGCGTATAATGATGTTCTATCAAGCTCCCCGGAAGAAGGAGAGATGGGGGAGCAGGGCCATTTCAGTGACTCCTCTGAGAGATCAGCTGCCTTTTGCTTTTTCCCCTTCCACACTGTCACTGAACAGCAGCCATTTTGCCAGGCTGAAGGAATGAAGGAAGCAGGAAACAAACACTCCCTCAACTCTACTGAGACATCGACTCTTGTCCGTTCCTCCCCTCCCTGAATTATTTCCGTCCCAATCAGCCATTTCAGAATGTGGCAATTGTACAAACTGGCATGTCAATCTGCTTCTCATCCATCCCCATTCCTTTCTCCTTTTCTGTTGTGCCCTTTACAGTGTAAACATAGGACTAAGGTTCAATTAGAGTCCTACCTAGGGTACAACTACTAAGATATTAAAAAGTTCTTCGTCATAAATAGCTTAAATCACATTGATTTCACTGGGTCTACTCTAGGCAGGACTAATGCTTTATTTTAGCTCAGTGTTAAGGCAATGTTGATGCATGCTGACAGATGCACTCCGGACCTCAACCCTTCTTCCCAAGTAGTTTTCCATTCTCTTTCTCTCTACGTGAAATGAGTTGGACAACGCGGTGACAAAAGACCAGCACAAATTTAAAAGAAAGGTCCGCGCAGCCTTTAGCCACATTGCTTAAAATCAAGAGTTGCGTGCTTACACTGGGAAGAGGCTCCCAGTACAGAGGCTCCCCTGTACAGCAACAGGAGCAAACCATGCTTGGAGAAGAATCTACAGAATCAGTATAACTCATTGCCACACCACCAAACCTCACCTGGCCTTTCCTCTGTACTGACAAGATCAACCTATTGAAGTCAAGGACACTCCAGCGGAGGACATACAGCCCATCCTCCTGTTCCTCCCGCCTCAGCTTAACCAAAATGAACTCCTCCCTGGGGGAAAAAAAAAAAGATTTCAGATACAACCTGTGAGGATTCTGGGTCCCAAGTCAGATCTAAGAAGAGAATTTCTGGCAGCATTTTTATTTTATTACATTTTCATGTCATTATCCGTTTCCTATCCACCTGGTTTTTGGAAATGATGTACAACAGATTAGAATGATTAGAAACAAATTCAAAAGACTTAAAAGCAAATTTAAAACATTATCTAAAGGCCAATGTTAAAATTAATCCAGAAGACCAAAGATCTTTCACAAAAATACATTTTGGGCTGCTTTCTAGATGCTCAGCTGGGATAGCACTAGCTTGACTTCCCCAGGAAAAGGGTTCTCCAACTGAGATCCTGCTACAGAGAAAGCCCTGGCTTGCTTAAGTAGAAGCTACTTACTGCATGGGTCCATGGATACCATTCTGGATGCTCATTACCAGTCGTGGTGGGGCTACTTCATGACACAGGTAATGGCTAGAGTCAGCTGTCAATCTGAAATAGCCATCTACCAGTGAAACTAATGATAATGCAACTTTATGGGAGGTAAGAGTCAGCTCCTGCATAGAAAAACGTAAACACATAGCTGTTAGGCCTGAGCCACAGTGCTGGGTTGAAGACCCCTGAGAAAATACGTTCTGAAGATCTGTACTGCTCTTATATCCATCTACCAGGTCTTCTTGCAGTTCCTCACAGATGCTTCTTTTGTTGCCCCATTAATACTATACTCTTTCACACAAAACCAACCTTAATGTGTCTGCATGTATTGCTCTTGAACCCAGCTCCATCCCTCACCATGTACACTGATATTGCTACATTTGGTGAAGAATGACTCCCACCTACCAGGCACTTATTATCTTGACGGTGAATGCTGACTTTGTAGTCCTTGACAACAATGTGCGTGATCTCCTGGAAGTCACAGAAGTGCACCCATTTGAGTTCACACTGTTCCCCTGACAAATAGGTCCGCTTGGACTTGTAGTCTTTAGTCTTCATTTTCCTTCCCAGATAACTTCTATGAGGATAGCTCTGCAATCTCTGCAAGGAAAAGAAAAAAGGCAGTGCTTGAGTTTTGGAGTTTTCACAGTGGCATGGAGTCCACTGTTACAACCTAGCTGTAGTAAGAGCACGTCCTTGAGCCATCCTCCCCATCAGTCAATACACAGATAACTTTCTATCCTCCAAGAACAGCTTCAGGATTCGTGACAGAAAAAAACAACCCTGAATGATACCACTTGTAGGTTTGAGTGAAAGTGACGGAGGACTTTTCACTTTCAAAATTTCAGGATTAGTTTGGGTACAAAGACCCAAAGTGTGCTTGACCTGCTTTCTCCAGAAGCAGATTTTTTTCTGAGCCTTTGAGTCAAGTGGACCAATACGAAAGATTCTGCCCTTACGAGATAAACATCCAAAAGGCAGATGGGTCCACTGGAACTGTGGAAGACCAAAGCAAAAATAGCAACCTTTTAAGATCAACTGAGAAGTGCCAGTGAACTAATCTTAGAGTGTGCCAATATTCTTCAAGGTACATATTAACCAAAAGAGCCAGGAAACCGGAAGACGGGAAGAAAGATATTGCTGGGTATGATGAAAAGCCTCATGCTCCAAAAATCTGTAAAAGGCTTTGGGTCCTTTTTAAGGAGAAAAGCAGATTAAAAATATTTTAAATAAATAAATAAATAAATAAATAAATAAACACAAACAAGCAAACTGTATGGACATTTTTATCAATAATTGTTTTCCTATAATATCTATTATCTCCAGCTTGTAATACTCTCTATCATGTTTCCCCAGGATTTTCCCCCTCTGCTCAAAAGCTGGCAGCTCTACCAAAGACACTTCATGTGCCCACTAATGTAACTCCTGTATAGCACTGATACGTAGCACAGATTGTGTTTTAAAATATACACCTTTTCTTTTAACATTCAGGGCAATGTGCCTTGTTTTTTCTCTTCTCGCAATAACACTCTGAAGTAGATTAGAAAGATTGTGACCTCATGCCAATTATTCAGTGAGCTTCATGACTGAGCAAGAATTTGAATCTAGTTCTCTATGGAGTGGGGCAAGAGGCTGGCTGAATGTGGGGAAGTTACCACTCTGGGGTTCAAGACAGGCTCCAGAGTCTCCCACTGGAGGAGGCAGGAGACAGAGGAGAAAAATCTAGGAAAAAGAAGAAAGCACAAAGAAACAGGCAGCACACAGCTCACAGTTAGAATCTCACCCCAGACAAACAGCAGAGGAGCCACTGGTGCTCTGCACCAAACCCATTCAGGGCCATCATTCTCTTTTTCTGTCTCCTGGTCTTGCACAACAGTGCACCAAAGACCACGACAGCCAGCAGTCCACAGGACCACCCCAATAGTTCCTCAGGGTCTCCATACATCTAAATAAAGTCCTGGACCATCACCAGTTCTGCAGAACTGCCAGCACCCAGGCAGCTGCCCACCGTCGGCACCCAATAAAGATCCCACAAAGGGTTCTTTACAGTGCAGCACCCCCAGCCCTGCAGCAAGCACATTCCTTTCCAAACTCCCCTTCCAAGTGGCCAAATGGAACGAGCTCCAGTGATAACACCATGAATGACAGTAAGCTGGCAGAAGGAACAGAGCAGCCTGGCTGGAACTCCAAAAGTGGGAAAAGTGCCGGGGGGGGGGGGTGTCTTTCCAGATAATGACACCTCCAGTCTCCCTGATTCCTGGGGATCCTACCAGGGAGGAAATCTTGACACTGGACTTCCTTAAAAGATGTACCAAGAGACGAGTGGCAACCAGGAGTGAAGCCTCCACCATGCTCATTCCAGCAGGGCTGTTAAGTGCAGCTCAAGAGAGAAGGAGTATACACTATTTCTGGTTTACAAACCCTGCTTATTATTTTATATATTATATATATAGCAGTCACAATATATTATATCCATATATAAAAGCAAAAGCAAAAAGCAAAGCGTGCTGCTTATATACCGCCCCATAGTGCTTCAAGCACTCTCTGGGCGGTTTACAAGTTAATCATGCAGGCTACACATTGCCCCCCCAGCAAGCTGGGTACTCATTTTACTGACCTCGGAAGGATAGAAGGCTGAGTCAACCTTGAGCCGGCTACCTGGGATTGAACCCCGGGTCGTGAGCACAGTTTTGGCTGCAGTACAGCTTAATGCTCTGCTTAATGCTCTAACACAAGGTTTTTGTAATCTTATTGAAGTAGATCAAAATTTGCTGTGTTTCGCCAAGAACATTCTTACTTTTAAAGGGCAGTGTGAAATCGACCCTTAGCTCTGGCAAAGATATAGCAGTGGTGTAAAAGAGAGCACTAGCTGTTGCTTGAGTTGGTGTAACGCAGTGGTTCCCAACCCTGGGTACAAACCAGGATATTTAGGGGTATGAAAAAAAAAAGAAGAATAGTAGGAAAAGGCACCTAACAAGCATGCCCCGGACTGCTGTCTTCTCAAGAGCAGACCACATGAAGCCACTGGAGAACAATCATAGATCTTCTGCATAAGAAGTGGATGTGTCACATCAGTGTTGAAAAATGGAACAGGTCAGGCAGAGGAGGAGGAGGAGGGACTGGCTGCAGCGCTGCCCTCTAGCTGCCAGTGTGCTTGGCTGTCAGAAGCAAAGCCAAGTGAACAGAGCTTGTTGTTCCATTCCCACACTCACTTGTGGAAAACAAAGTGGAAGTGGAGGGAAGAAAGGCATGCACGGAGTGCCTCTCCCTTCAGCTTGCAGTAGGTGCCAGCCCAAATCTCCTTGGGATCAGAATGTGCACTTTTTCCTTTCTTTTACCCTGTTTCCCCGAAAATAAGACCTAACCTGAAAATAAGCCCTAGTATGATTTTTCAGGATGCTCGTAATATAAGCCCTACCCCAAAAATGAGCCCTAGTTAAGTGAAACCCTGCCCTCCACCATTCTGCAGCATTGTGCAGCAACCAGAAGATGGCATGACTGTAAAATAAAACATCCCCTGAAAATAAGCCGTAATGTGTTTTTTGGAGCAAAAATTAATATAAGACCCTGTCTTATTTTCGGGGAAACATGGTAGTTTTCAAATCACTCAGGCGGGATCAATGGAGTACTTTTCATGCATCTGGTTTCTGAGATAAAGTGTCGCTTCTTTTCACTTTGAGGAGAAAATGGGGTGTTTTGCCAGTTTGCAAAATTGAAAATCAGGAGCGTCTGTTCCTTAAAGCAACAGCTGGAGCAGCTTTTGGACGCTAGGAAAATATGTTTTATGTGAAATGCTTACTACAGCACAAAAATACATGTTTCCTAAATCCCAACAACTCCAGTGTGGCTTCTTCTCCGAGGGTGAAAAGGGCTATAAACTTAACTTTAAAGAAAAAGATAAGGAAGTACCTTCCTATCTAATTCACAACCTTAGTTGCATCTCTAGGGAATGGAAGCTGCATCCATTTAAAGATCTGTCTTTCCCTCCTATCTTTTTTTTTCTCGTGGATCTTCTGAGTTTTGAATGCATTGTCTGGTCACTTTATTATTCCATTGTTTTTTAATTCCATAATTGGGCTATTTATTTACAGTTAAAACATATAAATTTGAAATAACAGCAACCATATTAATTACAAACATTTTGCTAATATGAAGGGTGCAATTTATGGAAATAGGCTGCTAAGAGGAATACGTAGAGGTGAAAAAAGGTTGGGCTGTCAGCAGAAGCCATTATTTGGCAGAGAATCCTTAAGCCCCCAAGTGGAAAGAGGTTTTCCTACACCCCCATGTTTAGCTGGCATCTTTCCCCATTGCATGGAGGGACAGGAATTCCTTCTTACCTGTGATTTCCTGTTCTCATGGTGGGAGGAGGCCAGTTAGGGCCACTCAGATTGGCCCTCATCCCCAGTTCTTCTTCAGCAGGATAGAAGCCCTAAAGATTTTGCTACAGGTTCTCCTTCAGTACACAGGCTAACCCGAGTGACAGGAGACTAACAAAATCAACTGACCTGCACAGGTTTCATCAGAAGATTCAACTGACAACAGTGGGGAAGACTCCACCATCTCTGAGTGAAGACTCTGGAACCTGCACTAGGGTAAGGTGTTTACCCATGTTTAGCCAGCCACCTTCTCACCATAAAAACAGGAATTCCTGTTTTCCCTAGTCCTAGTCAAATACTCCAGTGTCCCCCAGTGACTTTTCTAGGAGCTTTACATAGTAGATGCAATAGCTGGAAACACTTTCCTGTCACTAGCTACTCCTACATGGAATGGAGAGTTGAAATGAGCTTTATCTTGGACTGCCCTAGATGACAACGTTTCAAAGGCTATAAATTGTATTGTCCTCCCTGACTTCTGATGCGAGTGGAGAACTGCAGTAGTACTTCAGCATCTGCAGTGGCTCTTGACTGCCTACTATTCTCAATACAATGTTAGCAATTACTGGCGACCTAAGTAACTTAGGCCAGCATACTCAAGAGACATGCCTCTATCTTTGTATTTAAATACTATCTCTCAGATGACCTGGAGTGCCTTGACATTTATTGTGTGTTGTCACAATTACAAAGGCAACCAGAATGGCATGCCAGGTTAATACCACTGACTGCCCGCCCATCACTGGACGATTTTCTTGCTAAGACATTTTTCTCACTGCTCCAAGAAACCAGGATTACTCCTGCCAGATAGATAGAAGCAGATTCAAAACAGGAAGACTCAAGCTTCTGATTATTATCCCAGAGCAGTCGACCACAGTCACATCATCAAGCCATTTTTCTCCAAAGTCAAGTACAAGGTACTGCCTTGCCACAGACCAGATCATTTTTAAATATGAGCCCAGAAACTCAGTATGAAGTCATCAGGCTGTTTTCCAAGCATCACTGAAGTTCAATGCAAGGCCATGGATGAGGCAGTCTTTCCTGCCAAAATCAAGAAGGGCACAGTTGATGACCAAAACAAGTTTTGCCTCATTAGCAATGCCAGCCAAAACTGAATATCCACACTCATGACCTTCAAGACCTATCAACTTTAAGCCCAAAAAGACAGGTTAATAAAAACAAACAAAAATATGCATATACATACATCTATACTATTAATTGTCTCTAGAGCCACTGCATGTATTTCCATGTTACATTTTCTTCAGTGTACTCCTCATTTTTCAGAGATAACCTAGATATTTTTAAAGAATTCTACTCTAATTCAGGAAAAGGATTCAAATTGGGTTTGGCTAGCTCCTTGCCTTATTGCTTTGATCATTCAAAACAGTAATTAAATCAATATATTATTTGCTGTTAAGTACTGTCAAGTTGGAACCAACTTATATTGACCCTAATAAGGTTTTCAAGGTAAGTGAGATATTTAAGGCACGGTTTTAAAAGTTCCACACTCCCAATTAATTTCCATTGGCTGAGCAGGGATTTGAACCCGGCCCTCCCGAGTCCTGGTCCATCACTCCATCCACTACACCATACTGGGTATATTATTCTCTGATATAAATTAATAGATAAAAACAAACAAAATAAATATCTTGTGCAGAACAATATTATGCACCCGTTATAAATTCCCAATCCAGGATAGCACAACATTCCTACACTGCACTGCTAGCCAATTCTCCTGAAAAAGAAAATATAATTGCCTTGTTATAGCAGCTCCCCTGGCTACCAATCCGTTTCCAGGCAAAATTCAAAGTGCTGGTTCTAACCTTTGAAGCCTTAAGCAGCCTGGGCCCAAAGCTATCTCAAGGACTGCAGGCTCCCTTTACAAGCCTGCTTGAGTGTTCAGGTCATGGTCCCGCCACCTTCACCTTTGGTGGGGACAGAAGAGAAGGCCCTGTCTCACACTGTTCCCAGACTTTGGAACTCCCTCCCACAGGAGGTCAGGCTGGCCCCATCTTTACTGTCATTTTGCAAGCAGGTGAAGACCTTTCTCTTCAGACAGATTTTTTTTTTAAATGACTGGTTGACCAAGGGGATTTTTTTTAAAAGGGATTATTATATTCTGCTGTTTTATTCATTTTTTTTAAAAAAATATTGCTTTTATTCATAAGTTTTAATCTGATGTTTCTTTAAAAAAAATTAAATACTGTAATAATTTATTATTTTAGCTTTTAACTTTCTTTCTTTTCATACTGTAAGCTGCCTTGGAGCCTTCAGGAGAAAGGTAACATATGAATGAATAAATGAATAAACAAACAAGCAAATAAATAAAGTCCCCATGCCAAGAGGCTGAAAGTTTTTGGAATGACTCCCAGAAAAAGTTGGTGATGAATGCAAACATAAATCCTACCTCGGCAGAGATGGGCCGCCACTGAATGCCGTCCGTGCCTGTGACTAGAACCTCATGGGTGGCAGAACTGTCACTGGGAGGAGATGCGTGGGAGTTTTCCAGATGAGAATTCCCCCCATTGATGTAAAGCGGCACCTTTTCGCCCTCTGAAATGGTTTCCAGTGAAAGGACCGTGAACAGTTCACTCCCGAAGCGGGGGGCTAGGTTCTCCAAAGTGGACAGGTACTTGTGCATAATGTCCTGCTCTGTCAGTTTGCCAGTGCTCATTGTATGCCGCTGGAAGCGCTGCAAGAACTTCCTGAAAACATGCCTCATGCGGAACTTTGTCAGGTAATTATTCTGCTGAATCTGACGGCAAAAGGAGCAAGGGATGCACTCCTTAAAGCTGCAATGAATGGAAATAGTCATTGAGCAACCCCTCTCTTAATCTAGCATGCGAGTGGCACTCCCCTGCCCAAGGTCTGTACATACATCCCTGAATAGCTGTAGTAGCAATATCTCACCCAGGTCACAGATGGGAGACCTGTTCTCTCGATTATCCAAGATACTTTATTTCATGCCAGGAATTCAAATCAGAATAAGATTTTTTGCAAGCAGAATTTGTGCTCTGCTCCTCCCTTTGGCCACTAACAATAATAATTACGCACTGGTCAAGTCAGTTCTGACCTATGGTGGCCCTCTTCAGGGTATTCTAGTTATAGAGTACTAAGACATGGTTTACCATTGTCCTGACCCTAGGACTATACCGCTTGCTCAAAGCAGCATAGACTGGCTCTTCTCCTAGGGCACACAGTGGGAAATCAAGGGAAGGGCTGTGAAAGAGCCCAGTGCTTGCAATGGTGCTTCAGCAACTGGTTCAACAGTTAACAGTTGCAACCTTCCCAAAAGGAGTTTGGGCTTACAGGGCTGGGAAGCATTCCAGTAAAACCATTTTAACTCCCACAGTTACAGCAATCACCTGGTTCTCTCTGCTGCTTCTTCAAGAGAGATGCCTTTCTTGAGGGCAATGTGACAGAGGTGGAGGACAGCCATCCCCAGACTCTCATTTTTAAACTGGTGTATCTCCTGCTCAGTCCGTATATCTTTTAGAGAGGCCACATCATTAATGAAGTCATATTTCCCCTGGAAAAATAGCAAGAAGAGGTAGCTTTAAAGAAAGTACATTTCCAAAATTTCTCTTTTTCTTTTGTTCTTATTTAGGGTTCAAAGTGTGAATGAATATGACATCTGAGGAAAGCAGGCAAGGAAGGGGATGGTTAAGTTACCTACTAACTTAGAGAAAGGACTTCTCCTTCCCCTGTAGAATGTTGCTCAGAAGGACCACTTGACACAGAGCTCTTGGGAGACAGAGATAAAGGATGCAGGAATCTGGCTATATGTTCCACATGGCCTCAGCCAGGGAAGGCAACCTGACCTATGACTTACGAGTAGCTGATTATAATTTCCTGGCAAATGAAATATCCTCCAGATCTCTCTGGCTATGCTACATTGCTTCAATACTTTCCTTCTTCTGGCTTATTTTCTTTGGAACTCATCAGCTCCACAATTATCTATTCCTGCTTCCCACATCTTTAAGTGCCTGTTTGCCACTTTCACCCTCCTGATCTACTGTTTATGACCCAGTCTGATCTGGTACTTAGGCTCCTAGCGCTTGACAGCTGCACCTATTTCTTCTGAGGACCCTTCACAGCAGCATACATCTTCCATGCTTGCAACATATTGTGATCAAGCTGGTGGAAGGAGAGCTGAGACATAAACAGCAGTGCTTTACAATGTGAAGTTGGGCCTCTGAGAATTGAGATCTCAGTCCAAGAGCTATTTTAAGTTTGGTACACTTAGCTACAGGATTCTAAAGATACTTAGCTGAGAGACAGAGATAAAGGCCAAGGAATATGGGGTACCAGCTGGTTTAATCTCAACAGACAAATATCAACAAAACTTCATACTTGCTCAAAGAGATACTCAAATGATGATTTATCCAGCAAGGCACTGCCTTGCTCTCCCCTCTGTGACTTGTCCTCTGAATCATTCAAGCGAGGGATGCTGCGACAGACTGCTGGCTCCTTGTCATTCATCCCATGCCAGTTTCGGAAATAAAACCTGTAATAGTAGAATTAATAAAGTGGTTCTTTGAGAAGCCCAAAGCAACTGGCTTCTAATTCATCAAGAAAGTAATTGTTGTTGCAAGCCAACAATTGCTGCAAATGTCACAGACAACTCTTAAGGAAAGAGACTTTGGACAGGAGCAGATTCAAGGACTGTGACAAAATTCTCTAACTTGAAAGGCATTTATAGTATTGAAACTGCATAAGAGTAGTGAGATACGCTGACAGAATACTGCTGTTTTCGAACAGGACTGACAACCATTAAAATGTAGCGACACACCCTGGGTTCAGGAAGAAAGCTGCTTTATGTGAAAAAAAAGTTATCAAGGGACGAAAACCTCTCTGACACATTTTCCAGAACACAAAATGTTCCCTCTTAACAACTGTTAGAGCTTCGTTTTTAATTGACTGAAATGAGTACACAAGAGCTGGGGTAAAATAATTCTTCAGGGTTCCAACACTGAGAAGCCAGATAGACAGCTAGATTGTTGGCACAAACCATGAGCACAAAAGGGTGACTGATCCAGTGAAAAGGTAAACCTGAGAAAAGTACTGTGTGGCCTGTTACTAGTATTGACTTGAACAGAGGTAAATATATAGCATGAAGAAACTACCATTTAGGACTCAGTCCTGGCTAACTATACTGAGCTGGACTGTGTTGTGTGACACAGACCTGGCTTCATAAGTTACTAGATGGGAAACCCACCCAGCTTTGCCCACCTGGTTTCTCTATGCAATGGCAGGTGAGATCGAGGGAATGACGACGCAGAATTGCAGTGGTCTGTCATCATGATACCACCTCACTATCCCAGTCTTCTTGTTTGAATGTATATATCTGAAGGCAGGTAACCAGGACAGAAGGTGGTCCTGTACTGTCCACCCTATTGCCCAACAGGCTTCCCTCCTGAGCTAGCTAGGTTGGCCTCAGGGGTGATGCTGGAGCTCTTGCTGGTTTGTTTGGCTGGGGAACTTTAACATAAACACTGAAGCCAACATACTGGAAGTGAATCAGAATTCCATGGCTATCATGGGTCTGTCCCGAATGATACCAAACTCCATTCATCTCTCAAAGTCCACTCCAGATCTTGTTTTCTGAGCTGTGTGATTGTGACCCAGGGACAGGGGAGCAATCTGCAGTTCTATTGTCATGGACAGATCAGTACTTGGCAGACTTTAAACTTAGTGGAACTCTAGAATAACCTGTCAAGGGAGGCTACTCTGTTTGCTTGCCAGCAAAAGGCAAGAAGTTTCTCTTCAGACAGACCTCTGCCATTTATGCTGAACTGCACCTGGAAAGAGGAAGTCCATCAGTTAGGTACTACCATCTGTTTGTTGATGTGTTTTTGACTGATCTGTTTTTGTGTTTTAATTGCATTTGTTTGTACATTGATTTATTACTGTTAGCTGTCTCATGTGCCATTTTCGGCTGAAAGGCAGGACATACATCTAGTAAACTAAAGTAAATTAAATTAAATACAAGGAACAGAAAGCAGACATGTTGAGTGTGCAGAAGCCCACCTTGGAACAGTAGCTGGGACTGAGAGGAAACACTCTTCCAAACTGTCTAGTCTCCTCAGACAACTCTTGAAATGCACAGCAGCAACATTCTCTTCGAGTTTTGGAAGACGCAGGCACTAAGTACGAAAAGGCTTTTACCATTTAAACCTATCATCTATGGCTAATACTCTATACTTAATGACGTTAAAAGAATCTCAGGACAGTTGATTCAAATGAGTGATAAAAAAAAAACAGGGGTTAACATGGCCATGAACTCACTGGGAAACTTTAGACAGGTCCTTCTCAGAGTTACAACCCCACCTCCCATAATGGGAGGCCTACATGACACAGCTGTTGTAAGGATTATGGAGATAACGCCAGTGACGTATTTGGAAAGTGTTGCTGTTTAAGTGCTATTACTGATGGATTTACAGAGGACAGCCAGGCATTTGTCTACCAAAGCAGAAAGGCTGCAAACTGATAACCTGAAACCACTGTTTCACACTGACTTTGCAACCTCATCTTGCTTTGCTCCACAATCTGCCTCCAAGAACGGCCGTAACATTTAGCTAGGATGTGGGAAGGTGCCTGCTTCTTCCTCTCTCCCCCAAGTTTTATAGCATCTACCTGAAAAGTTCTGAAGGATTCCTAAACTCACCTTGTTCGTAACTTCATCATCCAATAAAGGATTTACGTAACCCAGAACATTTCCTCACAGATAACACTGCTACTTTGATTTTTTTTTTTAAAAAAAAACTGTTACAGATGTAACATTGTTTTAACTACTTGCAATAAACAGCATTAAGCCTCAGCCAGATCAGTTCAGCTGACATTAAGACCCACAGTTCCGATCAAAGCTATGCTTATCAGAACACACAGGTCAAGTTACACATGCCCTACAGAAACACAGGGGTGCATTTCCAAGAGATTAAACAAGGACTTGTCCACATGGAAGCAAAAGCACCTGGTTCTGTACTCTTGCTTTCAGTTATTTTTCCTGTTCATCAAATGAAACAAGGTTGAATTTGCTGAGATCCATGTCTTTTTCCTTCCCTTCCTGGAAGGCTTGTATTTTTTAGAATTGGGCTTTGTTCTTGTTAGGGTGGAGCTTATCACTATAGAGCTTCCTTAGGCAGAGTTCATTTTCAGAGGTTCCCAGTTCTGAAGTAAGTACTCGTATGTGCACGAGCACTTCAGATTCGGAATTACATCTCTTCAGATTTGGAATTCAGGATTTATTTATTTATTTTATTTATTTATTTATTGGATTTCTATCCCGCCCATCTAGACCAAAGGTCCACTCTTTAAAAATGTTGGATTTTCCAGATATCCAGAACTCTATTTTACAGTCAATATGAATACTATACAGTCATAATTTCCTCCTTTTAAAAAACACAAACACAAACACAAAGGGTAAAAGAAGTTCTAAGGGATGCTAATTGAAGCTTAATCTAGACAAGACAGAGGTGGTCCTGGTCAGTCAAAAAGCAGATCAGCAAACAGAATTTCAGTCTATGCCAAATGGGGTTATATTCCTCTTGCAAACATAGGTTTACAGCTTGGGTGTGCTTCTGGATTCATCCTTGAACCTGGATATCCAGCTCTCACTGGTGTCCAGAAGTATATTTGCACAGTTAAAACTAGTGTGCCCACTGCACCCATTCATCGTCTGATCTGACCTGGGTGATACATGCCTTGGTTACATCCTAATGCACTCTATACGCAGCTGCCTTTGGAAACGTCACCAGGTCCAAAATTCAAAGTGCTAGTTTTGACCTATAAAGCCATCAACAACTTGGATCTGAGTTATCTGAAAGACTGTATCTCCCTTTATGAGCCTGTCCAGGTTTTAAAATCGTGGGCATACTGACTGAATCCTGAACACTGGGAATGCCAGCAGCATTGGGGAAGCAGAGGAAAAGTCACGCTGGGGAGTGGGCAAATACCCTGGGCAGCAGGCAGACTGGAGCAGCAGATGGCCAGTAGTGGGTGGGAACTGTGCCAACAGCACGGGGCACAACATAGTTGAGTGAGTGAGCTCAATCTTGGAGTAGCACTGAAAGAATGAAACTGGACTTCCATTGATTTGCTGGATTAGCTGGTGCAGTGGCAATCCCAATTTAATTTGCCTCTGCTGCAACAGCTCACTGCTCCAGACACTGTGGTGAAAATGTCCTGCTAGCTTTCTGGTCCACTCACTTATATTGGGTATGCCTGTGTCTTCCATATCCTGCAAAGCATGCTGAACTACTAGGTTGAGAGTGTGGGCCATACACTACACATCTTTCATCTTCCCATCCTGTAGTGCTGCCCTCATGTTTGCTCCATTGTCTGTGACAAACAGGTCTTGCTTTTCTGTAGCTAGATACCACTGTTGCAGCATGTCCCTGAGGGCCTCTTGAATGTTGTCAGCTGTATCCTGACCTTGTGTGTTGCCCTATGCCTGATGCCTCCACCTGCCACCAGTGACCTGTTAGGGAGACAGAGGCATCTTTTGCACCTTGGCTGCTTCAAATGTCACTGTAAAAATGTACCATCAGTGCCCTGGCCAACTGCTGCTGTACCAGTAGCCTGACACACCAATATTAATCTGGCACCACCCTGTGGCAAAGGGTCATTCAGGAATGGCAGTCGGTAATGGGCTGCCAGTTCTGCCACAAACCTATGAAAACTAATGTTCTCCACCAGAGAGAATGCTGATCATCCAGGACTATCATCACTCCTTGGCAATGAACAATTCCAGTATTTTTACATTTGCAGAAGGCCTTTTCCTGCACCCCTCCAAGTTCATCCAAGATAGCTTAGAGCTTATTCTTCTTCAGATGTGGGTTGGACGTTTGCTACCTCCTATCTCTTGCTATTTGCCAACTACCTCCTTGCTTCCTGGCCTGGTGGCTTAATCCTCTGCCCGCTGAAAACGCTTACCCTTCACAATAAGGAAGCCACTTGCCCCCACTGTACCCACTTCCTTTGCCAGCAGCAATGTCCTGTGCCGAGTCTTCAGGTGGCTGAGCATGCTACTGTTGGAGAGGTGGCCCAAGTCCTGCCCACACTTGAGCACCTTCGTGCAGTGCACATACTCAGCCATGTGAGCATCTGTTATACATTGCTGAAAATGCTTCCAAATTACTGATTTCTTGGGAGCTCCAGTTTTTGACTCCATGTTCCCAACAGGGATTGCTAACTTGTCATCGCTACTAGTTCTGGCAACTAGTGGGGCAGGTGCTGCTGGAGTATCAGGGGTGATTTTAGTGTCATATACTTCCGAAATTGTGTCCACTTAAATCCCCTCAGTCTGCTTCCCCACATCAGATATATATGTTCTTGAAGTAAAGTTCCCACCAACCAGAAAGCTGCTTTGTATAGGAAAGATTTGCTGGGAATGGGGGCTGGGGGTAAACCTTTGAATAGGATGGAGCTGCATGATATGGATATCGAAAGCAATGTCTGGTACTCTTCATAATTTCTTTCCTCATAATTTTTGATTTCTGATGCCATCCTTGCCCTTCTCTGGCACATCGGCTCTTTGGGAGAAAAGTGCCTTCTTCACCAGCTTTTTTGGTCCTTTTCCCTGGCTTCCATAACCAATGTTTAAAAAGTATCTTCTGATGTTTGTGCCTGCTTCCAGATTTTATTGGTATAGACAGGCATCATTTACAGGTTTTGCTCTCACCCTAGCCCCCCTCCCTTGCAAAACCCAGGGCCAAAGCCATATTATTCATAAGGCTGACTAAGCTGAAATCTGGGGGGCCCACAGGGACTAGGGGTCTGTCAATTTTTTTGATTGCTGTCAGTTGTAGTGGGGTGGAAGACTGAAGTACTGGAGGGGACCCAAAATACCTGAAAGCCTAGGGGCCCAGCTACAGGTTAATACAGCCCTGCCCAGGGCA
This sequence comes from Intellagama lesueurii, assembly GCA_037013535.1. Taxonomy (NCBI): domain Eukaryota; kingdom Metazoa; phylum Chordata; class Lepidosauria; order Squamata; family Agamidae; genus Intellagama; species Intellagama lesueurii. The sequence continues at coordinate 135,352,241 of JBAJHW010000002.1, forward strand.
ACCCCCATCAAGAGACACATTTCTCCCATGACCCTTGGGGTGCCAGAGTGTCTTTAAGTTTAATTTCTCAAGAAATCACTCCAGGATGCCTGAGAAATAGGTACCACTTTCTCTTCTCTAACAAGCGAAACCTAGCCTTCTGCTTTCTAATCTATAAGAGAAAATGGGACTCTGAATATTAGGAATTATTATTATAGACATCTGGAACAATCAAATTCAGATTTGGATATATTTGGAATTATCCAAATATGGCATTATTTGGTGAATTCCAAATATTTCCGAATCCGAATGTACATCCCTATTCTGAAGCTTTTAATTAACCCTTTAATTGATTTTCAAAATGGGTAGGGGAGGAATGAAGAGAAACAAAGCTGAAGCAAGTAAAGAATTCTTTCTGGGAAGCCCGGATAAATAATTTTGGACCACCTGGCTTTTACAGACAACAACATCAGTAAGCCCCCACCCTCTTTGGGAAAAACCGTGCTCACTTGCAGTAGTACTTTTGTCTATTTGAACAATCCCTAAGGCACCAAGCAGGAGTGTCCAAAAGAAAAATAGCCATGCTGTCTTTACAAATATGTGCAGAAGCATGTTGGTCAGCTAACAGGTCCTGGGAAACAAGCTTTCTACATAGCCATCATTCTTTTTTGGATTCAGCAATAACTGTGGAATAGAAGGCAAAACGCCACCTATTGATTTTTGCCTAGCTGATTCCCTTCATCAGAAGGAGCCAACCTGTCAGTTGGTTGCCCTGATTCTGTAGCAACTGCAGTGGCCTGCCTTGATGTGTGATCCCAATGGGCACATGGAGAATGATATTCCCTCTGACAAAAGTCTCAAGCTGTAGTCTGTAGGTAAGATGAAAATTTCTTTTTGGCCTAAAGCCACATTTCCATATAACAGAAGGCAGCATCATGAAATAAGTACTTATTAGCACCTCATTAGCAGGAAAGACTGCCAAATATCTGCTCCTTTTGAGAAATTTATAGCTGGCCAATGACACTTAAGAGGTTAGTAGGAGGCTGTAGTCTCCTTCCCATGGCTGCTCAGCAGTAGCTGCCAAAGGCAAGAGGAGTTAATGATGCTGAGTGATCCATCAAGTGCACCATTACATCCTTGCCTGAAAAGTCACTCACTCTGGGGGCCTCAATCTGATATAGGAAGCCCTGCTGTGGTACAATGACTCAGTTTTCTACATTCTCTGCAGCACTTGCGATGTCTCGAATCCTTCTAATTGTACTGTCACCCCATGTTTAAACAGTAAGTCTAATTAACTGTCCTTGACAGTAGCAGAGCTAAAAGTACAGCAACCAAACACAAAGAAAGAAGAATGGGAATTAATAAATACTTTATTTAGGAAACTTATTTTCCAGACTTCATCAAAATGATCCCAGACAGTACAGAAATAGCCAGTCAGAAAGCCTGATATGTTCCAAGCTAAATGAGTTTATTCGTAATTTGGCTGTGGTATAACTAAGCCAATGGTCAAAGCTCAGTCCAGAATGTATTACCAAGCACCAGACTGAAACAGGTTCTGTGTAATTCCAAAAACCTGACCTAGTTATTTCATAATCAAAGGAGAAAACTCATTTCAGTTTGGCACTTGGTCATAAATTCTGGGCTGAGCTTTGACTATTGGCTTAGTTACAAGTAAGCGTCCAAAGAATTCATGGTAATTTGAACTTAATGATACTTATTATTGTGATTAAACACATTCAGGATTGTACTGTTGATAAGCATGAGAAGGGAGAAGAAAAGGATGCCATGTTAGCATCTGCACTATACTTTACTATAACTGTTTCTGCAACCCAAAGGGTCCTCAGCCACACCAGAATATTATGAAAATCAGGTGTAGGGCATGTCAAAGTAAGGCCAGTGTGCAGTCTCTGTCTCTGTATTTGCAACCACCAGAGCTCTGCTTTAGAATACCTGGTAGAATGTTATTTCTGTATCTATGCAATGATTTCCAGCACAGAAGCAGCCAATTCTGTCTAAACATGTGGTCTGACAGAGCCATATGTATGCATACAACTAATAGGGGGACGAAATCTGCTCAGAGGCGAAGAAATACTATCTTCTTATTTATTTTTATAATAAAATTATTATAAATTAAAAATTAATAATTTAATAATTTTTATAATAAAAATTATTATTTCTCACGATAAGAGAGAACAAGAGCACTTTCGCTAAGTATTTTCCTTCATAAAAACTAATGTATTCTGTCCTATACAACGTTCTAATTTTCCGAAACGGTGTGTGAGGGTTCAGTAGTTTGCTCTAACACCTTATCAAAGAAAGGACCCACTCTTCTTGGTTTAGAAATGAGGGTAAGATTTATTTGGGTATTCAATAACAATCCAGTGTCCACAAAAGCATTCCAAACGTTCTCCCCTTTCAACAACGGGTCGGAAGGGGGGTTCCATGCGTCTAACTTGAAAGGATTCGTACCCTGACTATTCCAGGGCCCAGGCCACTCCAACGGGGTGTCATTGTTCAATAGTAATCCCTCCTCTCCTTCCAATAGGGGGATGGTGTCCTCTTCTCGAACGTCCACCCAGTCACGCTCCCTGGGGGGTTCCCCCGTCTGCCACGGGACTCCATGAATTCTCTCTGTTGGTTCTCCCAAATTCTCCATTCTAACCTCTCTTTTCGTTCTCTTTCTACTCTCTCTCTTTCTTCTCTTAACTTCCTTCTCCACTCCTTAGTTTCTCGCTCACCCCAGTAAGATGGTTTGGGGTTTAACTCACGCCTCCTCTGAGCGTCTGCTTCTTCCTTAGGGACACGCAGTTTCTCCGTCTTCCCTGTCCAGGGATCTTCCACCCAGATCCACTCCCAGCCTGCTGGTAACTCTCCTTCTCCCCTTTTTATATCCCCTAATCCCGCCTCCACTATCTCCCGCCTTCTTTCTCCCGCGCCCGCCAAGGTAATCCCGGGTTCGGTGATCATTAGTCCTTTCAAATCTCCCTCCAAATTCCCCGGGTCATGTCCAGGAGGTCTTGTCTTCCGGGGTGGGGGAACTGGTGGGGTTTGGCTCTCTTTCTCAGCGGTTGGCAGGAGGGACGGCACTCCCAAGAGAGGGGTCTCTCTCTCTCTCTCCTTCTTACACGGTGCAACAAGTTATGGCCGCAATCGGAAGCAAATGGGTGGAAACACTGGGTCAGCTGTGTGTTCCTGATGCAGCGTCATGCACCCACGCACCTGAGCAGTTTAAGAGGAAACGTTGGTCCTGTGCCAATACATGCCTGAACTTCATTTAAAATATCATTTTTAGACATAATTCAAAGTGGGAGACATTATACTGACCAAGAAGCACACACTAAATGCACTCTGGAACAAGGAAATGCTATTGATTCAGTCCAATTGCTTACATACCATAACTTGCCACACAAAACACGCAAACCATCTAATACTGTGAATACACGTGGTGTTGTACAAAAGCAAACTTAATACTAAGAACAATATTACACTCATTTAGCTAATAAAATGGTAAATAAAGCAACACTAGTTTAACCTACTGCAAGTTATCTACAAAACTTCATAAACTTTTTTTTGGAATCTTATACTGCTTCCAGAAGCCCCACAGGGCCAGGCTCAGGTAGGTTTTCTTGATTTAATATATAAAAAACAGACCTACAACAAGAATTTGCAATGTATTTCCACACCCTCAAAATGGCAGCCTGCATCCCTAGTTCATCATTGTGTTTTTATATGCCACCAAGTTGGAACCGACATATATCAACCCTAAAAGGGCTTTCAAGATAAGTGAGATATTTAAGCTGTGGCTTTACCAGTTCCACTCACCCAGTGAGTTGCCACGGCTGATCAGGTACTTGACTTTCCAAAGACTTTTTGAATATGAAAGCCCTCCAATCCTTGCTAAATGCACCACATGAATGGTCAGTGAAGTTCCTCCAGCAGACCATTCTAGAGAGCCAACAACACCAAGCTCTTCTTTCTGTGTAGAGCAACCTGACATAACACAGTGACAGAACACAAGGCATTCCACATAAATCCTGCTGAGCAAAAGGTAGGGATAGGTTTCCCTGTAGGTACAACAGTAGCAGACACTACATTTGGTGGGCGGCCCTGTTAGCCTGAAAAAACTCAACATGATACAACTGATAACAGCAGTGGCAAAGAGAAAAATAATCTCTGTTGCATCCAGCACCAGTACCACTTCCTAAATTTGCAAAGGAGCTGTATTTCATGCCTTGCTAGTCTGGGCAAACATCTTCCACCACCTTTGATTGGGGTCTCTTTTCTCGTTTCATGGTCTGCTGCCCCATGATCCTCCAAGAGGACAAGAGTCTAAATCATTCTTAACCACACGATTCACTATGAAATAAGGCCTTGACAAAGCTTGTCTGGATCTCTTGCAGCGCACACCAGAAACCCTAAGTGTCCAAGAGCAGATCACCATCATGACTCAGCCCACTCCCATCATAATGTGATGATGATCTCACCATTACAAATCTCTGACCTCACAGCTCCAAATCCCAGGTGATCAGAACCTGATCAGAGCAAAACATGTACATGTCATACCTTTATTCTCTTGGACTAAGTGCTCAAAATTAATTTGCTTCACTAAGCACCATTTCCCTGGAGAAACAATGATCTCGCTCTCATCTCAAGAGGAAATGTCTGACTCACCACACCTAAACCCTATGAAACTAAACCAGCTTCCTGGCCTTTTTTTTTTAACCTACTGGGCCTCTGTTTAATCGTTGAATAGTATAACCATAAGAGCAGTTATACTGAAAGGCAAAGGTGTAATCTCAGGTTTCATTTGAGTATAACTAATGATGTTACATTAAGTTTCAAGTATTTCAGCTTAAAGACACCCTAACATAAATTCAAATTAAAATGCACTTTTATTTCTCAGAGTCTTTTACCAAGAGACAGGATTCGTTTTGCTACTCAGGATCAAACCATACCTCATGCCTCTGCCTTACACAAACCTTAACTTTCAATAGCAGGATACAGTCAAAGGGAGGCCTTCAGACTTCAGATACAGAATACACAAAAGTCAGACAAAATCAAATCCACAAAGCTCAACGCAGGAATCCCCAGCATTTAGAGGCCAACAGCAATGACAGATGCTCAAGATCCCTTTGAGAGCCTTACTGTAGCTTTACCAGTAGGACTAACCATGTGCTATCTGTAAAGCTGTAGTTTCATCATCATTGCCTACAGAATGACAAAATTAATATATCTCAGTTCTGAACACTCAGGAATATTGCTTCTTCACTTCAGAGATTCATGCAGGTTGCTGGTTTACAAACTTGACACATCGGTCCTCAAATGTATGCTCTTAATGCAGAACTAATGCATCATTGTAATGTCTGCAGTCTCATTCATGTCATCATTATTTTTGTTATTGTCTTTTAAAAGTGGCTAATATAAAAAGCCATTATTACTATTTTTAAAAATCCCCCTATCAGAATGCATTTATCTGTCAAGCAGTATCTATTGTTTAACACTGGAATGGGGAACTTGTGACCTTCAACCTAATTTTATGCAGGGTGGCATAAAAAGAGAAAAAGTGGCATGGTCTCTCTGTGCATGTGTGGGAAACAGCTTGTGCATGTGTGTATGCATGTGATGCAAAGAAAGGGAGGGTGTGCCCAGGCCCCTGTCTATTTTTCATCTTGGTCATTACCAGCTTCAGTTTCAGATTAATTTTGCCAGATTAAGTTCCCCATTACTGATTTAACATGCAAAAAGCATGTGAAGTTACAGTCCTATAAATAAAACTCACTGTTTCGAACTTAATACGTGCTCTAAACAAATGACAATGTTTGTATAGTAGACTTGGTCACAGGAGAGCTATAAAAAGGGACAGTCAAGATCAAAGCCCCTCTCAGTCTCCTAGATAAACAGCACAGTGTGCAATTCAGGGAGCACAGCCCTTGCTGCTGAACCCAAACTGAAAAAAACATAGCAACCGCCTTGCTGTATTATTACTGGAAAAATATGCCTGGGAATTAGACTTAAAATACAAGGAAATGCAGAAAGTAGAAAAGGCGGGGGGGGGGGGGAGCCTGGTTTTCTTATCCAAGACTCTCATTTAATCATTATCCTAACAGAATTAGCAGTTGTCTCAAACAGCATGGCATGCTGAAAATGCTACCACACCCATATCAGACTAAACCACACATGGGGCAATTTGCAAATGGAACCTAACCTCTCATAGGGCGAAGGGAGTAGTTGGGGCAGAGATGGGAGAACAGAGAGGGCAGTCTTTGGGGCATGTTGTTGGACTCCTCGTGAGTTTTCTTTCACCCCTTCCCCAAGTGTGGCCAGGCAGCATGCCTCATTTATGAGTTTCTGGCAGGATCAGTTTGGGTGATATACCAATGCAAGAATGCGTTAAATCACCAGGCCACATTTTGAGAACGTAGCATCACTTCTGAAGCACACATATTTTATTTATTTACTTACATATTCAATTTGTATCCCACTCCCATTAATGCCAAGGCACTACTCTGGACATTTACAACACTTACTACAGAGAACAAAAAATATGACAACCAGCAAAGTAAAGGCAAGAAACACTGGTCGATTTGGAATATAGATCTTTCTTTTGTATAAGAATTGTTGAATTGAATGAACTGAATGGAGGGACAATACGAAGCAAGATCAGTCATTCAAGAGATATAGCTGCTATTTATCTTTAGAATTGTAAAATTAATTGATATTTGAGTGCAATCAACAGTGGTTTGTGCAATTGGTCTTAATTTACATATCTGAGCCCTGTGTAATTACTTTTCATCTACTGAAGTCTGCAACTTTGTCTCAATAATATCTAACTAAATGAGGTCTATGCAGGAAGTTTGATCTGTTTAACTGACTAGGATCTGCCCAATTAATCTTTTCAAGCAAGTGAGATATTGGCAACTAGCGGTCAGTGTATTTAATCTGAATGAAAAATCATTATTTAAGCCTTTATAAATGATTTTTTTTCTGTCTGGGGATAAATTTAAGAAGCAATATCACTTTCTAATGTGTTCTTCTTTCCTTCCATCCATTCTTTTAAAGCTCAGGTCTATCCTATTCAGATATATCAACCTAGGCAAGTAAATTAATTTGTCTTAATGATATTAGAACAGAAGAACTGGAAGGGACCCTGTGGGTCATCGAGTCCAGCCTCTATCAAGGAGCCACACTGGGGAATCAAACTCCCAACCTCTGGTTCTGCAGCTAGAGATCTAAGCCACTGAGCTATCCAACAGTTCTAAAATACTACAAGTTTAGAAATGAAGAAAATAATAAGTGTTTGGATTATAGTTTGGAAACCAAGAACTGATATAAAATACATGCACATTTTGGATGCAATCTTATGATCCCCAATTCCAAGGACAGCAAGAAGATGAGGTCACTCAATGGAGAGAGACACCCAAACACGACCCCTACAGGAGCCTCTGAAGCACTTATATCTGATGCCATACATTTGATGGTGTTTGTAAAGGCAAAATGGGATATGGTTACTTCATGGATATTCTAAAAGAGGCTGTGAGTGAATCTGTAGGACACTGAGCCTCCCTATTCCAGCATTCCACTCCCAAACTAAGGGCAAAGGTAGTTTATGCCAGTCCTGTAGCTGGCATAGTTTTTTTTCCAGCTGAGAATGAAAAGGCAAGTTATGTGACCCCTGCAAACAGAAGCATTCCAGCGAATACAGGTAGAGACATAACAGAGGATGACATTGAACTCTGTGTCAGGCACCAGCTGGTTGTTGGTGTGTGTGTTTTACGTACAAAAGAATGTGTACTAATGTGCATACTAATATGCTGTCTGAACTCACCACAGAAACAAAACCACAGAGCAGGAAGAGTCACCCTGCTGTTGCTGCTTAGTTAGCAGCAGGTACCATCCAGTTAAGATCTACTGATTATCAAGACAGTTCAAGGCCAGGGCATTCTGATGACACAGATTTCCCAACACTCATGTACTAACACCTCTCTTTTGAGTAACCTCAAAACTGATGGAAGAGAAACAGGAACCTTTAGATTGCCATGGGATGTTCTTACCTCATGCGAAAATGCAGGGTCAACTTCATCCCACTATCAACCTCAAACACATGGTTGGGAGGGAACCATATTTTGGCCTGTGGATCATACAGTGCAAACAAGCTGTAGCATATTGGTGTGATCCCTGTAGCAAACAAGATTACACAGAAATGTGAAAGATTAGATTTTTCTTCTTCATACCTATTTAAATAATATCAGACAGATCCTGAAAAATAATTTCCTCAGAATGTAAGAATAGCTGTGATGGTTCTGAGCAGACGTTTACCTAGTCCAGTGTTCTGTTTCCCACATTAGCCAACCAGAGGCCCATGGAAGCCCAAGCAGGACATGTTGCAACTCCAAGGTAGGCATTCATGCATTCATTCATTCCCACTTTTTTCCTCAAGAGGGCTCAAGGCACCTTACAAAACTGACACAAAAATATTACAACTAAAAAAACACTGCACCCAGTTTCTGAGATCCTTCTTTTAGGCAGCCAGTTACTAAGAAAAGGCCTGCCTGAAAAGAAAGGTGTTTGCCGGCTTGTGTAAGGACAGAAACAGCAAGACAGCTTCTGGTCTTGAAAGTAATATATAACTATCATGACTAACCAGCCACTGATAGCCTTGTTCTCTATTAGTCTGTTTAATCTTCTTTTTCTAATTGCTACAGTTGGCAGTCATCACTACATATTGGTGATAGCAAATGCCACCATTTAACAACTACTATGAGAAGGACAACAAAGGCTCTATTCCCCTTCTCCATACTGTTCAGATTATCTTTGAGCACAACTTTAACAACCTTATCATCCAACAGTCAAAGGCCTCATTAGCCAGTTCTCTGCTTCTAATTGTATTTAACAGATACTTCTGAAATGTTGGTTTCGCATCCTTTATTACTTCTTCCTCATCACCACCCCAAACAAGTCTGTTTCTCTTTCTTCTGAGTTAGAAAATGTTTCCATTTCCTGAAGGACAACTTTTTTCTAAGATTTCTTGACATTGCTCATTAACAAAGCTCCCTTGGAATGTACAGTGCCTCTCCTACTCCATGATATCCATTGTAGTTAAGCTTACATTATTGTGCTTTTTAATAACTCCCAGACATTCTGGAGAGATTCAACCCCCTTAACATGACTTCCCCTTTAACTTCCCTTTTTAAGAAGTTTCCTAATTACTCAAGTCATCTGAACCCACAAATTAAGGCAGCAACCGCGGCAAATGGGTTCATATACGCACGCACCTTATAAGGCACATATGTGACAATGTGCTCTTTTTATTTCATCTATGTCATCTGACAGAGAGAGAGAGAGAGACTATGCTACCAATTATCTGGAATATCAGTTGAAGAAACACACAAGCTCTCTGGAGAACCCACTGCATCTAGTCCAGTGCCCAGAATTCCCCATATCTGTCTCTTACACTTATTATTTCTCTTTTTAGCAGCAAATGCCTACTGCTCTGGAACTCACTGAAGAAGCAGAAGCAAATAATATGAAACTTCTCAGTGAGATGTCAGCAAAAATTGAGCACTGTGATCCTGGGACAGCATCAGATACATCCTAATACAATGACTGACAGCAGACGGCACAACTACAACACAAAGGTGTTAGCAGTGTATGTCAAAGGCAGAAAGAGGAGACAGATGTTTCTCCAACAAAGATCTAGCAAGAAAAGATCAGCTGTGCTGCAGTCATTTCTGCTGCTATTTTTTACATAGAACATTTTAAAATTTCCTGATGTTTATATATATGCACACACACACACACTAAATGATAAAAAGCCACTGCCTGCAAGACTCTTCCTGTACTAGACACAGCATGAAAGAAGAAAGAAAAGCAATTCTCAGTTTACGGTAAAGCATCTCGCTGATTTATAGAAGTCACACAAAACAGTCAAATTCCCTGTCCATTGAACTCTGTGCATCAGTGACACCCAGCTTTCCCTAGTGCTGTGGAATTTAAGAAGGATTTGTAGAGACAGAACTCTGCTTCAGACAATATCTTGTGGCCACTGCTCCTTTGGGGTAAGGAAGGACAAGCTCTTTTGGCTGGGTAGAGAGACCTCCAGGTGTAGGCCTAATCCAGCTCACCAAAAGTACAGATCTGGCCTGCCCATTCAAGTCTGGAAAGGAGACACTGGACTAATCGCTGTGGAAGATCATAACAAGATTTCCCCATATTACATTACACTGTTTTACTATATTACCATTGTGGGGTTTTTTTAAAAGTATGTCATATTTTTAACAAATTGTACATGGATAACTTCAGTTCTTGGGTGGCTTAAAAAATGTATGAAATAAATGTGCAAAATATAGGCAAACAAGGACAGTACAAGCTACTGACCAATCCTCTGTGCAATGTCAATGCAGATTTCTTCAGCACAAATGGTCCCTTGCATGTAAGTTTGGCATGGTTCTCCTTCTTCCCTCTTCCAGTAGAGATACACCCTCAGGCCTCCAGCAGGTGAAAAGCGGCACCCTTCCATGTCTGATTCACTGTGTTTCACAGCACAGTGGCACAGTGACATTATGCCAATGATCCCAAGGCTCTAGCTGGAAGGAAACAGAAAAACAGGGGTAAAACATGACCTTCAGCAAGTGCATGTTTCGGAGACTCTTACATATACACTTGTTGTCTTTTGAAGCTATCAAGAGAAAGCCCCTCCAAGCACCTGAAATCAACAAGAGGAAGAAAGTTCACGGTTCTGTTTTTAGAAGAAAGGAAGCTCAAAGCCAGAATCTATACATTTTGACTGATAGTTAACCACTAACCACTGTCTCTTGAGGCCGAGTTTGAGAACTTTCCTGTGTGTAACAGAGCTTAGAAAAGTATCATTGAGAGACTACAACTTCCAGAAATTCCTGGGTCATTTATAGACCAAAAAAGTAATGTTTCCACTAGCTTTCATGATTCTTTAGAACCTTCAGTCTGCAAACCATCTTCCTCTGTCAGACCTCCCCATCCAATCTCCTATGGGGGCGTTGATCTGCCAGGCAGCACTGGTCCATCTGAGAAGGGGGATGAGCAAAGGAAAGACAACAGAACTAGTACCAGGTCTGATTTTCCAGCTGGTATCTCTGTTTCATTCCATTCTACCCTCTTCTGGTCAGGGAAGACAAAAGTGAGCGAAACCACCTGCAGCACAGGTTGGATGAACGTTCCTTCAGCCAGCTCCCTTCACTTCTCCTTTGGCTTTCCAGGAAGAAGGACAAAGCAAAAAAGTAATGACTTCAGGAGCATTCCTCTGACTTGCAAGGAAAGGAAGTAGAGCTTCAGAAGACCTCTTCCCGTTTCACAAAAGCCTCACAAGATGTCAAAGGAAGGGTGGCAAACCTAGACTTTAGAACCAGGTAAAATCAAGAGTATTAATAACGTTACTGGATGATGTTTACACATTAAAGGCATTACAATGAACCCTTTGTACAGCTCGTAATGTAACAAGAGGAGCATTATGCTGCCTGCACACAGTTTTGTACTGAAGCAAAGGGAGTTCAGTTCAACCCCAAGACAGTTCAAGAAGTTCTGCACTCACAATTACACATTAGTACTCATAAATTGGAAGGTTTTGTAAATCTAGAATTCTATATTTAACACTTCATTGATCAAAAAGCTGAGTGGTGTCAAAAGAGAAGAGATATGGACAAATGATTGGACAGTGGAAATACATGGCTTAGAGGATGAGGTACACAAAATGCCATTCCTGACATTATGCGAAAATTGTTAGATTCTGTCTATGTACATGCTGAAACACCCAGTCCACCTTTACTAATTGTGTCTTAACCACAAAGGACTGCCTTACATAAGGACTTACAAAAGACTGCCTTAAAACACAAAGGACTGCCTTGCATAAACCATTCCAAACCACAACAAAGATTTAATCCAGCATGGATTAGTCCTCCACATGTAGCTGGCCTGAAACTCTCATGAGCCCTAATAAGAACAGCTAGTGGAGAGGGATGGTAGCAGCTGCAATCTAACAACATCTTGAGAGCTACTCACTGCCCAGAGCTACTCCTGTGAGATAAGCACTCACACTTCTGTTTAGAAAACAAACCAAAGAAAAATCCCTAAGTGAATCTAGATAACCTGGTCAAAATTAGGAAACATTGGACACTACCAGCAGCAATGATTTTCACTAGTTAAAGACTCCTGGCTTCTACACAAGGAAAGAGATTACACAGGAGCCATGGATGCTAAGGCACAGAAGTAGACAGTGTTTAATTTCTGAAAATGCCCCCCTGCTGAAAATGTCATTAGCCTTCTGCGGGCATAGTTACACCAACAGGATTTCAGCCATCATGTGCTACTTGCTAATGTCAGAAACACAATTTTTTTGTTGTGGAACAGAGGATCGCAAGCATATTTGTCATCACCCTCCATGCCTTTTGAGCACAGACTGAACTACAGGCACTACAGTAACAGATCACCTTCCACATGTCTGGCTGCTGTACTAAATAACATCTGGCTAATCACTTGGGAGAATAGTTAAACAAAAAGAAGATTTAGATCAAACTGTTCTCCTTATTGACTCAAATAAATAGCTGCCCTATGGCCTGTGGGCAAATCAAGTTCTATTTGCTTTAAGGGGAGGAGAAGTATAAAACAAGAAATTCTTTCAGTCCAAACAACCAGGGACAGAACAAGAAATAATCCATCCTATGACTAACTGCTTTAAAAAAAACACCAAGCACAACAAGATCCGTTGTTGTTGTTGTTTTTGTTTTTTTGCAGTCCCAGCGTGGGACTTGCTCTGTTTATTTTTTATTATTATTATTGGTATTTTTTTCCCCGTCTGGAACGGATTAATCGGTTTTCAATGCATTCCTATGGGAAATGGTGCTTCGACTTACGGAAATTTCGACCTACGGCCACCGTTCCAATATGGATTAATTCCGTAAGTCGAGGCACCACTGTACAATACAAATGTATATTACCAGTTAGGTCTGGAAATAATTGAACATTGGTACAAGTTTTGTTATTTTGTCTGTTTACCAAAATAAATTCAAGTTATAGTTAAATAGTGAATATGGGCTTCAAGTGCAATCTGTCAGTTTTATTTTGAGGGTATTCACATGCAAATTGGAAGAATGGTTTAGGAATTAAAGCTCTTTAATATGTAGCCCCCTCTTTTTCAAGGGACCAAAAGTAATTGGATAATTGACTCAAAAGTTGTTTCATGGATAGGTATGGGATATTCCTTTGTTATTTCATCATCAGTTAAGCAGGTAAAAGGTTGATTCTGTCACGTTTCCGGGGGTTTTAACAGGCAAAAGTCCAATAAGCCAGTCCAATATCAGAAGTCCAGAAGATGCAAAGCAGATACCAAAATGCCAGAGCCAAAACACAAACCGTAGTCAGAAGTCAGAGTCCAAAGCCAAGGGTCCAGAAAACAAGGTCCAAGATGAGCAGGAGCGTGGATGCGAGCCAGGGTGTTGACTTGTTGCTTCCACAAGCTTGCAAGCCTCTGGGTGCAGATTTTATAGCAACAGCAGTCATCTAAACACCTCATCCTGCTAAAACTCAGGGCTGGTCAACCTGATGTTCCTATGGGAAGCATTCATGCGGGCTTCGGATCTTCGTGTCATGAGTCCTTGCCGAAACTTCTCCCTCACTCTGGCTACTGGGGGAGGAGAATCTGGTCGTGATTCAGCTGCCTGCGATTCTGATTGCCCAGCATTCTCCTCAGCTGTAATTAACCCCTCAGATTCCAGATCTTCTTCGGCTGAACTCATGACAGATTCCAGGTGTGCTATTTGCATTTGGAAGCTGTTGCTGTGAACCCACAACATGCGTTCAAAGGAGCTCTCAGTGCAAATGAAACAGGCTGTCCTTAGGCTTGAAAAAGAAAGAAATCCATCCACTGAAGAGATAGCAGGAACATTAGGAGTGGCCAAATCAACAGTCTGGTATATTCTGAGAAAAAAAGAACGCACTGGTGAACTCTGTAAGACAAAAAGGTCTGGACATCCATGGAAGACAACAGTGGTGGATGATTGTAGGATCCTTTCCACAGTAAAGAAAACCCCCTTCACAACATCTAGCCAAGTGAAGAACACTCTCTAGAAGATAGGCATATAATTATCCAAGTCTACCATAAAGAGAAGAACACTTCACGAGAGCAAATACAGAGGGTTCACCACAAGGTGCAAAACATTCATAAGCCTCAAGAATAGAAAGGCCAGATTAGATTTTGCCTAAAAATATCTTTAAAAGCCAGCCCAGTTCTGGAACAGCATTCTTTGGACAGATGAAATGAAGATCAACCTGTACCAGAATGATGGGAAGAAGAAAGTACGAAGAAAGCTTGGAATGGCTCATGATCCAAAGCATACCACATCATTTGTAAAACATGATGGAGGCAGTTGGTTGACACTGGCATGCATGGCTTCGAATGGCACTGGGTCACTAGTGTTTATTGATGATATGACAGAAGCAGCCAGATAAATTCTGAAGTGTTTAGGGAGGGATATACGTACTGTCTGCTCAGATTCAGCCAAATTCAGTGAAGTTGATTGGACGGCACTTCACTTTACAGATGGACAATGACCCAAAACATACTGAAAAAACAACCCAGGAGTTTTTTCAGGAAAAGAAGTGGAATATTATGCAATGGCTGAGTCAATCACCTGATCTCAACCAGATCAAGCATGCATTTCACTTGCTGAAGACAAACCTTAAGGCAGAAAGACCCACAAACAAACAACAACTGAAGCCAGCTGCAGTAAAGGCCTGGCAAAGTATCACAAAGGAGGAAACCCAGCATTTGGTGATGTCCATGCGTTCCAGACTTTAAACAATCATTGCCTACCAAGGATTCTCAAAAAAGTATTAATGATGAACATTTTATTTAGGATTGTGTTAATTTGTCCACTTACATTTGAGCCCTTGAAATAAGGGGACGGTGAATGAAAATAGTTGCAATTCCTAAATGTTTCATACAATATTTTTGTTCAGCCCCTTGAATTAAAGATTTAAAGTCTGCACTTCAATTGCATCTCAGATGTTTCATTTCAAATCCATTGTGGTGGCATACAAAGCCAGAACTGTGAAAATTGTGTCAGTGTCCAATTATTTCAGGACCTAACTGTATATTCAAAGCAAGGAACAAGGATGCCACCCGTTTTTCAAATCAAACAAACCCGCAAGTGACTTTCTTGTCACATTTACTTTTTCTGCAAGATGCAAGTATGGCTGGTAATGGATCCAGGGTGGTGGAAAATGGCACCAAAACCGACAAAGTGGGCCACTAGTGTCATAAATGCTAGCAGAAACCACCTATTCCTCTTTCCAGCATAGAACCAACCAAATGTGACAGCATTTAACCCTTCTAAATGAAGGCAAACACTACTTTTCATTTTAGTTAATTACAATGCATTACTTCAGTGCAATTAGATGTTTCATGGAGGAGTCTCAGTAGTGTCAAAAATCAGATGTACTAGTTGAATCCACATCTGGTGACACACACACACCAATTCTTTCCCACCAAACTCAATGCTGTAGGCTTCTCACCCTCCCACAGCCATGTATAGAATTACTGGTTTAGGGTACTTTGTCCCTTGTAACAGTATGAAATATCTGGAAACATTTTTTAAAAGAGATGAACTCTTGGAGTGTGACTCCAAAAGAAATTATCTACTGCTTGAGACACAAGGTTCCTAAAATGAAAAGGCAACACATTCACTCCTGCAAAAATGTTGACAAGGACAAATCACTGGGAAAGTGAAACAGAAGTATTTTGGTAATTTGCTCTATTCCCCCCCCCCCCCTTGTGATACAACCTCTGATGACTAATTTGTCTTTGCTTTAAAACTCTGAAATCTTAGCTTCTAAAATGAGATTTCAGGAATAGTAGGTATCTTGTATTCAAATGGCATGTCAGAAGTATTTTTGCCATTAAACAGGCAGGCACCATATAACCATAACTTTTGTTTAGTCTTTGTTTAGCCTTCAAACTACTAGAAAGATTTTGATAATTTCAAGCAAAAATGTATCATTGTCCATAATAAGAGTACAATTTTTCAATACTGCCTACCTATGACAAACAAGTAAATTAGCATCTCAAATCCTGCTAGACAGGTGAGACTGCCAGGCAACTCTTTGTGTTCCTCAGAGACAGGTTGTCACCAGAACCTTTTTAATATTTATTATGATACATCAATATAAATGAGGATTACACGCCTATAAAGATCAACAGACGCTTTAGCATGGCATCCTGTGAACTCCTTAACCAAGTCAGCATGTTTCTTCTCTCTCTGACACAGAGATGAAACCAACCTTCACACCCAGGCAAACAAAACAAATCAACTCGTTTCCAAATTAGCATATTTATTAAAGAATGAGTCCAAGAGAAATTCAAATAATAGCTGCTATTAAAATAAAATTACTAAAATTAAACCAAACTTTTAATTGCTATTTCTATAAAGTTCCAAGGAATAATTCATGTAATCAATGTACAGATAGGAGAAGATGTCTAGGCCTCCCTGGTATAGTTGTTAGGTCATCCTTCTCTCTTTATTACTCATTGCACGGGCAAAGCAAAACTATTTTACAACCAAAACTACTCCCCTGAGAAGCTGGCTATCTTCTGGGGAGCTGTACGACAGTAGAACCAATTACTTCAAGAGGTAGTGAGTACTCCAACACTGGAGCCATTCAAGAGAAACTTAGACAACCACCTGGCAGATATCCTTTGATTTGTATTCCTGCATTGAGCAGGGAGTTGGACTTGATGGCCTTATAGGCCCCTTCCAACTTCACTATTCTATGAGTCTATGATTCAAAATAACCAGTCAACAACCTTGAATAACATGATCACATCATTCTACACTAGTTTACACAAATGGAAATTTTAGAGTCTGCACTAACCTGATACATGTCTGCAGAGTTCATTGTTTAGATACGTCTAATGCTGTACAGCAGGGGTCTCCAAACTTTCACACGGAGGGCCATATAATATATTTGCAAGGGCCGAAAAAACGTGTGCACATACACACGCAAAAACACACTCCCACCCGCCTGGACGGGCCAAATAAAAAGTCCAGGTGGGCTGGATGTGGCCAGCAGGCCGTACTTTGGAAACCCCTGTACAGGAAAGTAGGGGCAGGATGGGGATCTGAATTTGTAACACTGCCAGAAAGTTCTCATTACAAGGCAGACTTCTAATACATGCATTGCTGTTGCTTTCACTTTGTCACCCTCATTAGAGTTCCCTATAATTCAAGGTCCATAGGAACATTTACTCCGTTAGTACAATAAGTCATGTTGAGATTAGTAGTTAGAATACCTAGCATTCATCAAAATCACTTTTGACAGGTGCGCCGCCCCTGCGAGGTGGGACAAAGGGTCAAGAATCGACCCAGGGCCCTCCTCCTGGGTGGGCAGGGCTTTAGGGTGACGCAGGGGGTTGTTGAAGCCACCGTGGGCCTATAGGAGGGGTTCATAGACACCGGGGTCCCCTGTGACCAGAGCACGGCCTCAGGATTGGCCCCCAAAGTGACGTGTCGCTCCCGGGGCCCTGTGGGCCAATGGGGAGAGGTTGGAAGGGTTTGGCTAGAAAAGTGGTGGCTGTAGGGCATGCCTTGGCATGCCCTTAGGCCGCCTGGGGCTGAAACTCCACAGCGGTTGCTGAAACGCCACAGCAGTGGTTTGGGGGGCCTTCTGCGCGTGCTTGCCGCTCTTTGCAGAGACTGGTGCAGCTTGGAGAAGATGGAGGACAAGGAAAACCAGCTCCCTGGTACCCAGGGGCCCCCAAAGGCGGAAAGCCAAAAAGACAGGGACGCCAAAACTCCAGCCAACCCCAGAAAGCGGTACGTGAGTACAGATTCTGACAATGAGAATATGCCACCTGCATCACTACAACGCCTGGAAGAACCTGAAAGATGGCATAATATGGAAGCTCCCTTTTATATAGAGAAATTTTCTGAAACACCAGTATGTAATCATTTGTGGAAGGGTGGCGCCAAAGGGTTGCTATATATGATTACTCTGTGTATGTGTTTGTTAAAACCCCTCTTTGATTTTTCAGGAACCATCCCATTTACAAGTAAGTGGAACTCTTCTGAAAAAAGGCAAGGCCATGAGATCCATTGTAAGGGCAAGCCTTTATGGAATTCTGAAACACTGTCTGACTGGCTAGATGAAAGACGCGTGCGAGGGATGCCGCCTAGAAATGTCTGGTCAACCGGGCCATGTCTGTCTGTCCTGGGGTGCACACAGCCTTTCAAGAATGCTGCGAATGTTATGTGGAAAAATCTGTTTTAAAACTGCTTTTTCTGTTCTTACATTGGTTGCTTACCAGCATCATGTTGTCTACATCACTAGGAGAACTGTGGATTATATGTCTGAGCTTTTTAAAAATGTATACAGGGTATATCCGTAGCCAAATTCAGTACGGCTAATTAAAATGTCTTGGTCCTTCATGGCTTTCCCTGATGCTTGTACCAGCTGCATGTATTCTCGCACCCATAGGCCATTTGCATAATCGGGCTGGAGGGGTTTTGATGGAACTTGAACCCCATCAACGTACAAGGCTATAAAATTAACATTGAAGTTTTGGAAATTGAAAGGATTTTTGTCATATGCGCTGCTGAAAGCCTCATTGTCAACAAAGGCGATCACTAGTTGTTTAGGTAACTGACCCAGGAAAAGGTTTTCTTGATTACACACAAGGCTCCCTGACGGTATACTGAACACTTTCATTCCCACGCGCTCAACGGGGTATTTCACATTAGAGGTCAGAAGGGCCTCGGTGTGTCCTAGACAAACTCCCGGGGACACTTTCACCCTTTTGACAAACAGAGAAGCGTTTAAAATATCCACTTTGTAATTCTCCACGGCATCACCGCTCATCAAACAGAATATATCCTTGCTACGGGTGAGTTTGATTTTCACATCTACACCGTTCAGTAACATTGTCTCCTGAAAAAATAGCTCATTGTGCAATGGGTCCATCAGATCCCATTTCCGACTGGCTCCGGTGTGTTGTGCTCTGGTTCTAAAGCCCCAGTTTCCAGCACTGGCTCCTGTGGCGGTTTGCTCCATGGTTAGATGGCCATCTTTATAAAAACCACCCGCTGCAAATTGGGTGCTCAAGCTGTCAGAGCCGTAGTTCAAAAGCAGCTCTATCATGGCTCTATAGGGGTAACAATTATTACTCTGGCTGATAAGTTGGTCTCCAAGGGTGATGTCCAGTTGACTAAACAGCGAGGCAATGGGGTAGTTTACCAAGGCTACTTTAGCATCAGCAGCGATGTCTGTCCCATTTGCTTTTGTGATCTTGCACAACACATAGAGCAATGTATTGTTTAAATCGATATAATCTTCACTGTTGCCGGTTATATAAAATTCGAGTGGGGTGTTGGGTGTTAGGGCAGCCAACGGTGGTACCTCAATGTACATGCTGTTTTCCACGCTGATTTGTGTAGGTGATAGTTGAAAAATATCCAATTCAGATTAGGTACATTCTTCAGAGGCTCCGTGAATGAAGGCCATTTTAAAAGATGTCTCCCCTGCCCCGTTTCAGGCCCTTTATCTTCCAGTTTGATTTCTTCTTCCTGTTCCAAAGCTTCTGAAGTTTTTTAGGAGGCGCTCCTGTGTTTAACCACTTAGGAGGACCTGAGCGTTGATGATCCGCTTTTCATTTAACTCCTCCCCTTCTTTTCAGGTACTGTACGCGAGTCCTGAGCCTTCTTGGAGTCTCACTTTTTTCATAACATGCCCCATGACATCTCCAGCGATGTTATGCACGGCTGTCTTAATGTGGGGTTTAATAAACTCAAAACCCCTCCTCAAGAGGGGGACGGCCTTTCGGAACAGCCCACAAAAAATACCACCCAGCCCTGCCCCGTACATGTTTACAGCGCCGTGAAATCCGGGGAGGCCGCGACCTGCCTGTGCATTATAGTAAACCCTATAAACATTGACATCTCCGTAGTCTTTTAACACAACCATTTTAACGTTCTTTTTTTCTCTTCCTACGCACAACCTTTTCTGGGGCGAATATTCAACCTCACAACAACTTTCCCCAAAGTGAATGGTACGTCTTGGTTCTGGTCCATCTTTATTTCAATGGTGATCGTGTTGATGTGGTTCTTACTCATCAATACGTAATGCGGCTTGTCGTAGGTAATTGTAACACATTTGTAGGTTTCTCCCCTAACGGGGACACAGCGTAACAGAGGTACGGAGTAGTCTCCCACGATTTGATGCTCTATGATGTCCGTATAGACGTACAAAGAGCTGAAACCTCCAGTAAGGTCTGCAGCATGTGGTATTTTTCTGACGGGCTCATCCGGCGGTACCCCCAAAATCCGGGCTAACTCGGCACCAGCTGAAAAGAAGTAACTTTCAGGGCCTGTGAATCTAACTTTTCCCATGACTGGGTCATAGGTCAGCCACGCTTGTTGCAGATCTATAGCTTGTTTTATAGTATCATTCATGTTGTTCAGAAGATCAGGAATGTCCTTGTAATAGCCCCTGTGTAACTGAAAGGCCCATTTATTTGTACCCTCAGAAATGGAGAACGGGGCATTTTTAAGGATTGTGTACCAGCTCCGAGGATACTGTATCTCAGCTAGGCCAACTTCCCAAACCCCGTTCAAATCTAAGGGCCAGGGTAGCATTGTTGTAAAGCTGGCATTTGTATTTTGAGGAAAGACTTTCTTACAGGCGTTGCTGGGGAGTATGATGTAAAAACCATGATCGCCCATTTTGCTTCTCTGTCCTATACGACCTCAGAAACTTCAGAGGCAGACACCCAGCTGTTGAACTTGCTAGGCCAACCTAACCATTTCAATAAGTGAAGCTTTCTTGTGCCCCTGCCTTTTGTGTCCAAAATTGTTTCAATTCTGTACAATCTGTCTTCCCGGTCACTGATCTTCTGTAGTTCTTCAGGATAGAAAGTCCCGACTATGGCCTCCCCATCATAATCCGTTAACTGGTATACAGGCCTCTCTGCGCCTTTGATAACCCGACCCACTATAAATATTTCAGTGGTGAAATTCTGTTCATAGCCCTTACCAAATATCCCCTTCATTTTAGAAACCCTCACACAGTCACCTTTTCTGAGTTTTGGAACTTTTTTTTTGTTTCAGCAGAGGCCCCATAGACCCTTTTCCAGACGGCCAGAGCATTGTGATGATTCACATCGACAGGTCTACATTTAATAGTTCTATGAATGCTGTGGTTATAACTTTTAAGGAACTGTGGTAACACATCCACATACCTGTAGGTATTATTAGCCGTGAAATACTTCCACATTTTTGTCTTTAATGTTCTGTTAAATCTCTCCACCACCCCCGCTTTGACCTCATTATTGGTGACAAAATGTTGTATTCCACATTTCTTGAATAAGCTGCTTACAGGCCTGTTTAGAAATTCACTGCCACGGTCCGTCTGTATTTTGTCAGGTTTTCTTCCATCTTGTTTGAAAATAGCACCACTTTTCTAGCCAAACCCCTCCAACCTCTCCCCATTGGCCCACAGGGCCCCGGGAGCGACACGTCACTTTGGGGGCCAATCCTGAGGCCGCGCTCTGGTCACGGGGGACCCCGGCGTCTATGAACCCCTCCTATAGGCCCACGGTGGCCTCAACAACTTCCTACGTCACCCTAAAGCCCCGCCCACCCAGGAGGAGGGCCCTGGGTTGATTCTTGACCCTTTGTCCCACCTCGCAGGGGCGGCGCACCTGTCAAAAGTGATTTTGATGAATACTAGGTATTCTAACTACTGAGATATCCAACACACCGTCTTGTCCAGTTTTATTGGATCATTTTCAGCTTGTGTTGCCTGATGACGTGGTCTTGCATCTCTAAGGCCACCACCTCCCAATTAGACCCATGCCCCTCCTGGCTCTTAAAATCGGCCAGGGTGGTGACGGTTGAATGGGCCACTCAGATTGTGAACTCCTCCTTTCAGGAGGGATATTTGCCCCCTGTCTTGAAGGAGACAATGATCCGGCCCATTCTGAAAAAGGTTAATTTGTCAACCAACAATTTAAACAACTATCATCCGGTTGCTAACATACCGTTCATGGGGAAACTGATTGAGAGGTTGGTGGCTGACCAGCTGCAGGCATTCTTGGAGGATACCGATAGTCTGGATCCTTTCCAATCAGGGTTCAGGCCGCGTCATGGGACTGAGACACTTCTGGTTGCCCTGCTAGATGACCTATTATGGGAGGCTGACCGGGGGACTGTGACTCTGTTGGCCCTCCTAGACCTCTCAGCTGCCTTTGATACTGTTGATGACAGTATCCTCCTGGATCAGTTATCGAGATTGGGGATCAGAGGTCTAGCATTATGCTGGCTCCATTCTTTCCTCGATGGCCGATGCCAGAGAGTTCAGCTTGGGGAAGCTGTTTCGTCCTCGTGGACACTACAATGTGGTGTTCCACAGGGGTCGATCATCTCCCCCTTCCTATTTAACATCTACATGAGGCCGCTGGGAGAGGTCATTCAGAGATTCGGAGTTCGCTGTCATAAGTACGCTGATGATACGCAACTCTATCTCTCCTTTTCCTCTTCAGCAGGGGAAGCTGTACAGACCCTAGAACATTGCCTGGCCACGGTTATAGACTGGACGAGGGCAAATAGGCTGAAATTTAATCCTGACAAGATGGAGATCCTGTTGTTGGGAGGGCATCCTGATCAGTTAGGGGGCCTGTTACCTAATCTTGATGGGGTCACAGTCCCCCTGAAGGATCAGGTGCGAAATCTGGGTGCTTCTGGACCCGGCCGTCTCAATGGAGAAACAGATCCTGGCTGTGGCCAAATCTGCCTTTTTCCATCTGAGGCATATTGCACACCTCAGTCCCCTTCTCAACAGGAGATCCCTAATAACACTGGTTCACATGTTGGTAATCTCGAGGATTGACTATTGCAATGCTCTCTATGTGGGGCTGCCCTTGAAGGTGGTTCGGAAGCTGCAGCAAGTGCAAAATGCAGTGTCCAGGCTGGTCACTGATACATCTAAATTTGACCATATTTCACCTGTCGTGGCTCGCTTGCACTGGCTCTCTCTCTCTCGCTCTATAAAATAGGGCTTATTTTCAGGGGATGTTTTATTTTTTTCATGTACAACAATCTACATTTATTCAAATACAGTCATGTCATCTTCTTCTGGTTGCTGCACAATGATGGAGGGTGGGGTTTCACTTAACTGGGGCTTATTTTGGGGGTAGGTCTTATATTACGAGCATCCTGAAAAATTATACTAGGTCTTATTTTCAGATTAGGTCTTGTTTTCGGGGAAACTGTGGGCGTGTGGATGTGTGTGTGTGGATGTGTGTGGGTGGGTGTATCTCTCTCTCTCTCACTTCCAATCACTTCTTCCATGGGTACTCTGGGATCATGTAGTTTGATCAATGCCATATTGCCCAGGAGACACACTGGGGAACTGAACTCCCAACCTTCATAACCTCGGGACAATGCCCAGAGAATGAATCCAGAGATGTGTTTGTAAAATGTGTGCAGTATCCAAGGAAAATCCAAGTGGTCCATTCACTGAACAACCTCTGCTCTTTTGAACACAAACCCTTTCCATCATTATTTGTCTTATATATTATAGCCCACCCACTTTCTGCACTCCTTAGTGAAGCATCCATTACCACTGGGGCTTTCCTTTCAAGGCATGGGATTACTTACTGCCATAACAAAGTTACAGGCAGCCGTGTTATGTGAAGATCTGGGTACTCCTCTGCCCAAAGAGATTGAAGTTCTTGTATCTGACTCTAAAGAGTACTATTGGCAAAGGACAGAGAATCATTATTGCACTCTGGTCTCAGCTTCACAAATAGACCTGTTAGAAAAAGACATCATTATGGTGCCCTCATTAAGGCTTCTTTAAAGCAGCAGCAATTTTAGCACATTTAAAACAGGAAAATGAGGTCACTCTTTCCCCTCCCCCTCCATATTACAACTAGTAAGATTTTATCCCAGATTTTGGATATCGAACCTGCCCTTAATTCACATCCCTCAGGCCTGAACTAAGTGTGAGTGGGTGGAGTGGGGGAGATAAGCCACAAACTTTGCAACTCTTGTCTCCCTACTGTTTCCCAACTGGCTGCTGCCCAATATGAATGCACATGAGGAACCATACATCTGGCTTCCTCTCTCTCACTTAGGGTTTACCACTGTGTGACTTCATATTTCAGTTTCTCTACATAAAGATTTCTAGGTTTAACTCTTCATTTTAAAAAAGCATTTAAATCAATCAATGATGACAGGGGTCCCTTGATTCACTTTATTCGTGTATATTGACTATAGATGGTTAAACTACACTTACTATCTATGTAAAACTAAAATGTTGTTGTTCCCTGTATATGGTTTGAGCTCTGTACTAAACACAGAGCTTTAAACACTGAGCAGTCTTATGCTCCAGGCATTCTCTTCCTCCAAGAGACAACTGTGGAAACAGGTCAGACTATTGTACCTGCTTTGGAAGATTATCATGCTGGTGGATCCTGACGAAGCAAAAGAATAGCAACAAATTTCTCCAAATCATGCCTGTTGATGATGGAAGACATTCTGGAAGACCCTTATAGGCTGTTCAAGTTTATCAAGGGGAAGTTAAAATATAAGCCACTTACTTTAGGTTCCTATTTTACCTCAACCACTCCCAAATGTAGTTGATTACTATAGTGCTGTATCAACTGAGGGGAAAATCTGCCTTGATGAGGCAGTGCCTAGTATGAATAGGAATTCTGCTGTGAACCACAACCACCTAAGATCCTGTGAACCCTTAGACCAGTGTTTCCCAACCTGGGGGTTGTGATCTCCCAAGAGGGTCACAAAGTGTTTTCTAGGGGTTAGGGGTTGGCTTATATGCGTTGTAGTCCCTGTTAATTAATTCCTTGCTTGACCTTTTGGAGAGCAATATTACATTTAGCATGTATGTGTAAGTATGAGAAACAGGACCTTTGGGTAAGAAAGAAGTCTTTACAGTACTTTCTGAGAAGGGATGACTTTACCCTATTAAAAATGCCTTTTTATGCAAAAACAGTGGGGAGTTGCAAGTTACATGGCTATTACAAAAGGGGGTCATGTTATGGAAATTAGAAAATATTGACCCCTTTTTCTTTTCCAATACTGCATTTCTCTAAAAGGCCTTATTAGCTTCAGAAACTCAGAATCAGCGTTCTCTGAAAGTACATTATAGCTGGGAAAGTTGTCTCCTTCACCCATGCGAGGGAAGATAACACAGTGAAGGACCAGGGGAAGTAACAATTCTAAGATACAGGCTGTGTCAGCATTCCAATAAATTACACCAAATGTAACTTGTGAATATGGGGTTATCACACTCACAGTATGTCAGTAAGAGGTGTTACAAGGTCATATTCCTTGGGCCTCAAATGTAACAACAGTAACAACATCAGAGCACATATGTAACTCTAGGTCAGGATTGCTTACAGAAAATTGGGACTTGTTGTTCTGCTGTCACCAGCATTACTCCAGCATTACATGATCAGCTTTGTTTTGGGAAGAACTCTATATAGTAGGTATGCTTTTCTGTATCAAACTGAGGTGCTTTTATTTGTGGTCTTTGACCAAAGCGATCCATCTTGCAAGCCTCGCTCTTTTAAATAACCCTTATTTCCTATTTGCAAATGTATTGTGTGGGTTCTCTCCAATTCTCTTCTCTTCCAGGACCTTGCCAGGGAAACAAAGAACCTAAATTATTTTTATTTTCATATTTATAACAGCCATGATTCGAAAAAGGTTGCCAACCACTGCCCTAGACCATTTACAATAGGTCCCACTATTTCCAAACTGAATGACCAGTTTGGTCTCTCTGAGCAACTCAACTGCAAAAACTACGTTATGTTTTGCCAGATTTGACTCTTAGTATAAGCTCAACTACATCTCTTAGTTTCAAAAAGCTTCAATAGTCAGGTTAGCAATATAACCACTGAGCAGATCACTAGTTCAGAACATGTCCCTGCCATTGAGATTTGGAAAGTCAACTCTTTGCTCCTACAGACACTCATCTGGAAGTTCAAATCAATGTTGTTCTTTGAACAGCTTTTCACAAACATGACTGCACAATATATTTATAGTTTTTATAATGAGAATGCCCACTTATGCACCTCTGTCATGCTTCTGTGGGATAGACGAAAATTTGTTATTAAGATCCTTTTTATCCAAGAAGCCTCATTAGTTAAAAAAAAAAAAAAACAGGAAAGCTGAGGCCAGGCAAAACCTACTTCAAAAAATAACCACTCTTTCAAATCTGCACAGCAAATCAGGTAGTATAAAAATCTTAGCCGAATTATTGAGTAGATGAGTTCAATTAAATGTCCCAGATATTGACAACATTCAGACATTATTAATCTACCTAAATCGCCAACACTATGGCTTGGAAATAAAAGCTACTACTGACAAACCAATTTCACTTCTCTGCAGATAAAGCAACAGCTTCAAGTACTCTGTACCATGGATAAGCATGAAACTAGGAGATCAGACACCTCACCACCTCATTCTTACCATGCCATTCTTACCAACCAACAAAAGTGCCCTGGATAAAGTTTCTAACCCCTTTCTTGCTGCAACACTGAGCCTGGTGCTCGCAGGCTTAAAACCGAGCTACCTTATTCTCACCCCTCTGTCTCAGTCTCAACCTCCATCAATTCTGTATTTCAGATAAATCTGCATAGTACAGAGACCAGAGAGAGAGAACGAACAGTACCTGTCAGCTGAAATATCTATTCAGCACCAGTGTACCAGTCCAAACAGAATTGCTGTTTATCAAAATGCAGGGGATAGGGGTCACCTGGATGCAGACAGCCTAGATCTGTTCCTTTGCAAGTGTTGTACTGCACAAACACAGGACACCAGATCTCCCAGCAATTTCAAAGAGCTGTTTGTTGCTCCTTCCAGTGGCACAAGAAGTCACATCTTTGGTTAGATGAAGACCTGTACAGGAGATAGCTGGCTCAAAAATATTTTGGGAGTTGTACCTTCAGTCTGATTCTCCAAGGAACTCAGCATTTATTTTATTATTGGCTACATTAATCCCACCTTTACTCCAATGAACTTAAGGATGCATACATGGTTCTCCTCTCCCTTTCTTTCTTCTCCCAGGGTAAGCTAAGAAAGTGAGTGACTAGCCTAAGGCTACCCTGTGAGTTTCATGGCTGTGTGCAAATTTCAGCCCAACTCCCTCCCAGGTCCTAGGCCTCCACTTTAGCCACCACACTATGTTGTTGTTGTTTAGTCGTGTCCGACTCTTCCTCCATCATATCCACCTCCACATAGGTACAGGAAAGCACGTGTAAAGTACTGTGCCACTGGCACAAACGCTCTACCAGAATATCCCATTTTAACTGCACATCCGTCCTAGCCCCTACCCTGGAGGTTGAAGGGAATTAGGTTTGCTGTTACATACATAGGTTGAGTGTCCTCTACTTTCAAACATCAGGATCACAAACCAACTATCTCATCCTCCACTGTTCACATTACTCTCTTTAGTATTTTTCCACACACAACTCCTCTCTTGGCTTAAAAGAACAAATGTGTGCAATCTATTTTTGATTCTCAGTATTTTGTCAAAGAGCGAGCCCCATTATATTTTACAGCTCCCTTAGCTAGACTACAATACAGATAAAGATACAAAGCATTAAGTAATGAGTGCAGTTTATGGCATCGATGTAGAATTTCAAGGACTTTCCTCGCCAATATTATTCCCTGAGAGGCAGCATAATCCCAAGCAAAACCATCCAGGCCACCACCGCACCTGATGGAAATATTTGAAGTGGTAATATTTTCTACCACGTCTATCTCCCCCCCCCCCCTTTCAGCGATTTATCTGGGGATGGTTCTCTGCTCTTTGCCCCACCATCTGTCTTTCTGACTCCAGAGGGTCACTGTATCTGTACATGGAGGTTCTGAAGGCAAATGACAAACCCAGCAGACTCTTCCCCCCGTTTCCTCCACAAGTTCGGTTTAAAAAATCTTTTTTTTCCCCCCACGTTACCCAAATTTTCCACCACCCGCGCCGCGACTCCTTACTCTTTTAAAGCCTCAGCTCCCTCCGTTTCTCTCTTCCCTCGCCTTCGGGGCGCCATTTCCGCCGCAACCGCCGGACATTTCCCCCCCCTCCCCATTCCACCCATGGCGTCGCCCCACGTCCGCAATTTCTCACCTCACAGACGAGGGGAGGGCAGACCCTCCGCCTCGAAGCCTGTCCCCCCCGCCGCTGCCAGAACGCCTTCAGGTGGTACGAACCGAAGCGGCTGAAACCCCCGCCCTTCTGCTCAACGAGCAGGCCGATACACCGCTCGCTATTGGCTCTATGAGACACCTCCTCCTATTGGTTCACGCTGCTCTTCTTCTTGCGCTTTCAGACCGCCCCACCCCTCAAACTCCTTGCTCCACTTTTCTTCTACCTTACTGGCTGAAGGAGCGTTGGGCGTATCCGCGCGCGCGGCTTCTCATTGGACACGATTAAAAAAAACTGGCCTCTGGCTGCTGGACCCAACCACAGCCTTGAACAGCGATGGGGCGCTTGGTGGTTGTGCGAGTGGGCGGCCGCAGACTTGGCACGTGGGACTGTTGCTTACTGTTGCCGGGTTCTGTCCGGCGCTCTGCGGCTACGGCACAAGCGCCCCTGGGCTTTGTCTTAGAATAAATGGATTGTCATCGATGCAACCTTGGCTCAACGATCTTTGACACTCTCTCCCTAGATGTCGAGCTGGATAGACGCATTGGCAAAGCAGCTACCATGTTCTCTAGACTTACAAAGAGAGTGTGGCTTAACAAGAAAGCTGACGGCATAGACCAAGATTCAGGTCTATAGAGCCTGGGTCCTGAGTACACTCCTGTACTGCAGTGAGTCCTGGACCCTCGGTGCACGGCAGGAGAGGAAGCTGAACACCTTCCATATGCATTGTCTCTGACACATTTTTGGCATCACCTGGCAGGACAAAGTTCCAAATAGAGTAGTCCTAGAACGAGCTGGAATTTTTAGCATGTATACATTACTGAAACAGCAACGTCTAGGTTGGCTCGGGCATGTCGTGAGAATGGCTGATGGTCGGATTCCAAAAGCTCTCCTGTATGGAGAATTAGTGCAGGGAAAGTGCCCCAGAGGGAGACCACAGCTGCGATACAAGGATATCTGCAAGTGGGATCTGAAGGCCTTAGGAATGGACCTCAACAGATGGGAAACCTTGACATCTGAGTGTTCAGCCTGGAGGCAGGTGGTGCAGCATGGCCCAATTTGAAGAGACACTTGTTCAGCAGGCCGAGGCAAAGAGGCAGTCCCAAAACCAGCAAAATCAGGGAGCTGGACAGGGGACAAATTGTATTTGTCTTCAGTGTGGAAGGGATTGTCACTCTCAAATTGGCCTTCTCAGCCACACTAGACGCTGTTCCAAGTCCTCTATTCAGAGCATGTTACCATAGTCTCTCGAGACTGAAGGATGCCTACATGGAATGCAGTCTTCAGTCGCAGCCCAGCAAGACCTAGACTCACGTTTGGACTGGAACATTTTCCACTTCATTAGCCATGTAAAAGTCTGGCTCCGCATGTTGCCGAACGGAGAAAAGGGGGGGACACAAAATATTGTAGTACTTTGAAGACCTAACAGATTTATTTCAGTGCGAGCGTCTGTGGATCAAAGTGCATTTCTTCACACAAGGACTGTGCTTGATTGAGCAAAGTGTCACATTATAGTTTACACCACCACTGGTTCCCAACCTAGGGTAACCCATGTGTTCTTGGACTGCAATACTCAGAAGCCTTCACCATCAGCTATGCCGTCCGGGGTTTCTGGGAGTTGCAGTCAAAGAACACGTGGGTTACCCAAAGTAATTTGCATGAGAACTGCTGGTTTATGATTACTTACTTTCACTGTATCTGTTGTCTACACACATGTACATATAGGCATAGCATTATTGCTACATTTTAAGGGTTATTCAATTAATGTATTAAAATATACCCTGTTTCCCCGAAAATAAGACCTAACCTGAAAATAAGCCCTAGTATGATTTTTCAGGATGCTCTAGCCCTACCCCAAAAATAAGCCCCGGTTCAGTGAAACCCTGCCCTCCATCATTGTGCAGCAACCAGAAGATGATGACATGACTGTATTTGAATAAATGTAGATTGTTGTACATGAAAAAAATAAAACATCCCCTGAAAATAAGCCCTAATGCGTTTTTTTGAGCAAAAATTAATATAAGACCCTGTCTTATTTTCGGGGAAACACGGTAGTAAGTTTTAACACAGGTTCACACAAAGTGCTACAACTATTCCTATAAACTTGCAGTGTTGGATAAGCATAGCTTGGTGTAGAGAGGTTGGCAACTTGTAGCTCTCCAGATGGACTACAACTTACACTGCATCCTTCACCATGGGCTGGGCTGGCTAGGGCTGATGAGAGTTGTAGTTATCACAATTAAGAAGAGCATTGATAGCTCTCTCTTTTATTTGTCCTCATCCCTGCCACACACCTTTTATTTCAACCTAGGAATTCCAATCTAGGTTGGGAAAAATACAACCTATGAAAATAAATAGAAGCCCTGGGATAGCTTTGCAAAAACTATGAAAATAATCCCCCCTCAAAATATTTTTAAAAAGCAAAATTGTGGATAAGAGATATTGGCCTGCTTAATATCTAGTAGGAGCAAGAGTGGACTTGAAATGTTTTTTGCTTACAGCTCATGCTCCTACTACATGAGCCCCAGAAACGTCTCTGACGTTTTTAGCCTGATCAAGTGCTGTGGAACCATATTTTGATCTGTCTTACTCTTCTCTTCACATTTCACAAAGAATTTGCCAATTGTTCCAAGGAGTTTTTGTTATAATTACATAAAATTCTATTTTTTCATTTGTCAGATGGCTCCTGAAGCATCTGCCTCTCACAATGCACGTGGGTGGTAAAGGAGCATTGGGAGAATAGTGTAGGGTATTTGCATGAGAACCTTTGTCAAAACCACAGAGAACATATTGACCAGAGTGAGCACTTAACCAAGATGACAGTAAACCAAAAGACTCAAAATTGAAACAAAGAAAACTCAGGAAAAGGATTACAAACCCACACAGCTGAATCATCTTACTAGAGACTAAATGAGACCGTGTTGCCTGGCCAGACTAAGAGGAGGACACTGCTCCAAGAGGGAGCCATTAAGCATACAGCCAAACTGCAAGGAATTCCAATGATAAGGGAAGCAAGAGTTGTTACTATATATTATATAGAGGACATAAGTGGTTAGACTTCAGTCAAGACTCCGTTCATGACCCAAGTTTGATCCCGATGGATTCAGGTCTCCTGCTCAGGGTTGACTCAGCCTTCCATCCTTCTGAGGTCAGTAAATTGAGTACCCAGCTTATGGGGGGAAGGATCTGTAGCCTACATAATCAAATTGTGAACTGCCCAGGTGCTATGGGAGAGTACATAAGCAGCACACAATGTTTTATAGTGGGCTTGTTTGGGCATGTTACATTCTGCCAAGGTGAATAACACTAATGGCAATTTTAATACTAATAGTTTATAAAAGATTCTCAAATTGGCATACAGAGTGTCTCTCAGGGGACACATACGTACAGCTAGGAGCTCTATGGTACAACTTTGGGTCCAGATGTACTGCAGTGTAACAGAAAAGAACAAGCTAAGTGTATAGTATATCCTTATGAAGCCACTGCATGACTTGAAAGATTGCATCCTCCTGCATAAATAGACAACTTAACACTTGCTCAACGTAACACCGACTGTCTTAATTAATATGACAATACAGTAGCCATCCCCACAAAGCAGAGCTGAGGAACCTTTTGCCCAGCAGATGTTTTGGAATATAACTGCCATAATTCCTTACCACTGGAAGTGCTGGGTGCAGCTTCTATGACTTGAACCTGCAATATATGGCTGACAAAGTATTTCCCACCCCAAGTCATCCTTCAAGTTCAAAGGGAAAGGACATGCTAGAGAATAATCAACATACCTAGTAGGGATGAGATTTTCTGAATTCTTGGACTACATATCCCATAATTACCCATTCTAAGATATCTGACACACACTTTAATAATAATAGTGTGCTATCAATAAATTCAGACTTACAGCAACCCTTTCCAGGGTGTTCTAAGTATAGAGTATTTGAACTGGTTTACCTTTTCTTCTGGGGATATTCTGGGACTGTGCAGCTTGACCAAGGCCACACAAGCTGGTTCTTCTGGGATCCAGTGGGGTACTGAATTCCCAACCTCTGCCTTTGCTGCATGAAACCTAACTCATTGTACAAACATCTAAATATGGCTCATCTGAGACAAAAGGCCTAAATTTGGAAAGCTTTGAGGCTCACTTTAATATAGCTACACTTAGCTTCCTATTCAGAAAATTCCCATCTAGCAGCAGGACAAGAAAGCAAAAGGAACATGCTGCTTATCTACAACCCCATAGCGCTTAAAGCACTCTGGGTGGTTTACAGTTATGTAGGCTACATATGGAACTCTCCTTGCTGGTGGTGGCAATTTACTGACCTCGGAAGGATGGAAAGCTGAGTGAACCTCGAGCTGGCTACTTATGATTCAATTTAGGTCGTGAGCAGAGTTTTGGCTGCAGTACTACAATTTAACTACTGCACCATGAGGCTTTTCTAGGAACAGGAAATGTGGGTGAAAATAGGCCTTGTTGAGCCACAAAGCCTTCCCATACAGGCTTTTTCTTCTGGATAAATCACATCTATTGGTGAGGTGTGTGTAAGTAAGGAAGAATTCCCAAAATGGGGAGTTATGAGGTACGTAGTCCAAGAAAACGTAAATGTCCATCCCTGATATCTATTGTTTCTAATATGGAGGGCAGAGGGAGAAATAAAAGCTTAATTAATTTCAAATATTATTTTTCATGCCATTGCTTGAAGACATAAAAAGTTGACTAAGATTGTGAATCATTCTACCAAGTACATTACTGATGCTATTTAAATGCTTTTGCACATCAGTACCTTGGTATGCCCCTTCACGGATTGCTGCCTTGTCGTGGCGAAGGGGCTTGAGTAATTCAGAGAAGCTATGGGCTATGCCGTGCAGGGACACCCAAGACGGACAGGTCATAGTGGAGAGTTCTGACTAAATACAATCCACCTGGAGCAGGAACTGGCAAGCCACTCCAGTATCTTTGCCAAGAAAACCCCATGAACAGAAACAAAAGGCTAAAAGATATGACGCTGGAAGATGGGCCCCTCAGGTCAGAAGGCGTCCAACATGCTACTGAGGAAGAGCGGAGGACAAGTACAAGTCGCTCCAGAGCTAATGAAGCGGTTGGGCCAAAGCCGAAAGGACGCTCAGCTGTGGACGCGCCTGGAAGTGAAAGGAAAGTCCGATGCTGCAAAGAAGAATACTGCATAGGAACCTGGAATGTAAGATCTATGAACCTTGGTAAGTTGGATGTGGTCAAACAGGAGATGGCAAGAATAAACATTGACATCCTGGGCGTCAGTGAACTAAAATGGACGGGAATGGGCGAATTCAATTCAGACGATTACCATATCTACTATTGTGGGCAAGAATCCCGTAGAAGAAATGGAGTAGCCCTCATAGTCAACAAAAGAGTGGGAAAAGCTGTACTGGGATACAATCTCAAAAATGATAGAATGATTTCAATACGAATCCAAGGCAGACCTCTCAACATCACAGTAATCCAAGTTTATGCACCAACCACCGATGCTGAAGAGGCTGAAATTGACCAATTCTATGAAGACTTACAACACCTTCTAGAACTGACACCAAAGAAAGATGTTCTTCTCATTCTAGGGGACTGGAATGCTAAAGTAGGGAGTCAAGAGATAAAAGGAACAACAGGTAAGTTTGGCCTTGGAGTTCAGAACGAAGCAGGGCAAAGGCTAATAGAGTTCTGTCAAGAGAACAAGCTGGTCATCACAAACACTCTTTTCCAACAACACAAGAGGCGACTCTACACATGGACATCACCAAATGGGCAATACCGAAATCAGATTGATTATATTCTCTGCAGCCAAAGATGGAGAAGCTCTATACAGTCAGCAAAAACAAGACCTGGAGCTGATTGTGGCTCTGACCATCAGCTTCTTATAGCAAAATTCAAGCTTAAACTGAAGAAAGTAGGAAAAACTACTGGGCTAGCCAGGTATAATCTAAACCAAATCCCTTATGAGTACACAGTGGAAGTGAAGAACAGATTTAAGGAACTAGATTGGGTGGACAGAGTGCCTGAAGAACTATGGATGGAGGCTCGTAACATTGTACAGGAGGCAGCAACAAAAACCATCCCAAAGAAAAGGAAATGCAAGAAAGCAAAGTGGCTGTCCAACGAGGCCTTACAAATAGCAGAGAAGAGAAGGGAGACAAAATGCAAGGGAGATAGGGAAAGTTACAGAAAATTGAATGCGGACTTCCAAAGAATAGCAAGGAGAGACAAGAGGGCCTTCTTAAATGAACAATGCAAAGATATAGAGGAAAACAATAGAAAGGGAAAAACCAGAAATCTGTTCAAGAAAATTGGAGCCATTAAAGGAACATTTTGTGCAAAGACGGACATGATAAAGGACAAAAATGGTAGGGACCTTACAGAAGCAGAAGACATCAAGAAGAGGTGGCAAGAATACACAGAGGAATTATACCAGAAAGATCTGGATGTCCCGGACAACCCAGATAGTGTGGTTGGTGACCTTGAGCCAGACATCCTGGAGAGCGAAGTCAAGTGGGCCTTAGAAAGCATGGCTAACAACAAGGCCAGTGGAGGAGATGCCATTCCAGTGGAACTATTTAAAATCTTAAAAGATGATGCTGTTAAGGTGCTACACTCAATATGCCAGCAAGTTTGGAAAACTCAGCAGTGGCCAGAGGATTGCAAAAGATCAGTCTACATCCCAATCCCAAAGAAGGGAAGTGCTAAAGAATGCTCCAACTACCGTACAATTGCATTCATTTCACACACTAGCAAGGTTATGCTCAAAATCCTCCAAGGCAGGCTTCAGCAGTATGTGGACCGAGAACTCCCAGAAGTACAAGCTGGATTTCGAAGGGGCAGAGGAACTAGAGACCAAATTGCTAACATGCGCTGGATTATGGAGAAAGCCAGAGAGTTCCAGAAAAACATCTACTTCTGCTTCATTGACTATGCAAAAGCCTTTGACTGTGTGGACCACAGCAAACTATGGCAAGTTCTTAAAGAAATGGGAGTGCCTGACCACCTTATCCATCTCCTGAGAAATCTCTATGTGGGACAGGAAGCAACAGTTAGAACTGGATATGGAACAACTGATTGGTTCAAAATTGGGAAAGGAGTACGACAAGGCTGTATATTGTCTCCCTGCTTATTTAACTTATATGCAGAATACATCATGCGGAAGGCTGGACTGGAGGAATCCCAAGCCGGAATTAAGATTGCCGGAAGAAATATCAACAACCTCAGATATGCAGATGATATCACTCTGATGGCAGAAAGTGAGGAGGAATTAAAGAACCTCTTAATGAGAGCGCAAAAAATGGTCTGAAGCTCAACATCAAAAAAACTAAGATCATGGCCACGGGCCCCATCACCTCCTGGCAAATAGAAGGGGAAGATATGGAGGCAGTGACAGAGTTTACCTTCCTGGGCTCCACGATCACTGCAGATGGTGACAGCAGCCACGATATTAAAAGACGCCTGCTTCTTGGGAGGAAAGCAATGAGAAACCTAGACAGCATCTTAAAAAGCAGAGACATCACCTTGCCGACAAAGGTCCGCATAGTCAAAGCGATGGTTTTTCCAGTAGTGATGTATGGAAGTGAGAGCTGGACCATAAAGAAGGCTGACCGCCGAAGAATTGATGCTTTTGAATTGTGGTGCTGGAGGAGACTCTTGAGAGTCCCTTGGACTGCAAGGAGAACAAACCTATCTGTTCTGAAGGAAATCAACCCTGAGTGTTCACTGGAAGGATCCTGAAGCTGAGGCTCCAATACTTTGGCCATCTCATGAGAAGAGAAGACTCCCTGGAAAAGACCCTGATGTTGGGAAAGTGTGAATGCAAGAGGAGAAGAGGACGACAGAGGATGAGATGGTTGGACAGTGTCATCGAAGCAACCAACATGAATTTGACCCAACTTCGGGAGGCAGTGGAAGACAGGAGGGCCTGGCGTGCTCTGGTCCATGGGGTCACGAAGAGTCGGACACGACTAAACGACTAAACAACAACAACAACCTTGGTATGGCCAATACATTGCTCACATTGGCTGTGGAATGGCAGAATGTTTGAACACTCCTAGAAGCAGCTTATGATGCTGCTCCAGTACAGTCTAGTGATTGTCAGAAACTATATGAAATCAACTCCTCAACCCTCCATTTCCAACAGAATGAGAAGCTATGCAGATCCATGTGAATAAGAGGCTAAATTTGTCATTATTTCTGGACACAGAATTATGTTTTTAGAAATTTATATGCCCAACCCCTATCTCTAACAGATTATTGGCCATACATTTGCTACAGCAGTAAAATGAGTGTGAGCCATTTTAGGCTGCCCCTAAAACAGTGCAGCACAAGGAAGGGTAATGTACGCCTTCTAGATGTCACTGGATTATAACTCCCATTATTCTTGGTCCCCGGGTAGGTGGGGCTCGTCAGCCTTGGAAGGCAGCCCATCTAGGAGAAGGAAAACTCCGATTTCAAACCTCCACTGCCTATATCCACTGATGGAAAAGGCTTCAGGAGTTAACCTCAAGGCAAAATCCGGAGCCAGAGTCCTGGAGGCAGTTCGTGACTGTGTACAGTCATGCTCTGGCAATTCCTGCAATGTTGCTGGTACCAGTTGTATTGGCTCTTGCCTTTCCATTGGACTATTTCAGTGACATGGAGAGGGG
Organism: Intellagama lesueurii; assembly: GCA_037013535.1. Classification (NCBI taxonomy): domain Eukaryota; kingdom Metazoa; phylum Chordata; class Lepidosauria; order Squamata; family Agamidae; genus Intellagama; species Intellagama lesueurii. The sequence goes on from JBAJHW010000002.1 coordinate 135,389,054, forward strand.
GGATTTGCTGCTTGGGTAACAGCCTATCCTCCATATTATTTTACCCAGGCTTCATGCTCTGGAGAGGACACTCCAGCTTCGCATACAGTGTCGAAATAACACAGGAAGTAGCAGTTACTGGTTATAAGTCTTTGCTCGATTGGCATAGAGCATGATGCCAGGAGCTACTTCCAATGGTGGGAGAGGGCATTGCACCTCACTAGGTAGCTACCACCCGCCTTAGGCTGGGCAGCCCCCAGCCAGTAAGGTGCTGCCTCGCCACGGTCTGTTAACCTCACGGGGTGCGTGGGGTTTAGGTGAAAGCCGACAAGCAGATCGATAACCCTGCACCATGCAACAATCATAAGAAAACTTCTGCCCTAAAGTTGGACACCTGGAATGTTCGGACAATGACCCCTGGCTTTTCTGACGACCTGCAGGAAATAGACGTGTGCAAGACAGCTGTCATCGACATGCAACTGAGTAGGCTGCAGATGGACATTGTTGCCCTGCAAGAAACGAGATTGCCAGACACGGGATCTGTCAAAGAAAAAATATTCTCATTCTTCTGGAAGGGAAAATCATTGAATGAGACCAGGGAACATGGTGTTGGCTTTGCGGTCAGAAATACTCTGCTGAGATCCATTGTTCCACCTACTGTGGGGAGTGAAAGAATCCTGTCTCTGCAGCTCCACTCATCAGCGGGACCGGTCAGCCTCATAAGTGCATATGCACCAACACTGTCATCCACAACGGAAGTCAAAGACAAATTCTATGACGATCTGGCAGCTACTATCAAAAAAATCCCCGAGAGAGAGCCACTGTTCATTCTCGGAGACTTTAACACTAGAGTTGGTGCTGATCACAATCCTTGGCCCACTTGTCTGGGCCGTTTTGGCATTGGGAAGAGGAACGAAAATGGCCAACGCTTGCTGGAGTTTTGCTGTTACTATGGTCTTTGTGTCAGCAACACGTTCTTTAATACGAAGCTTCAACACAGTTTCCTGGAGACATCCAAGATAGAAGCATTGGCATCAGCTTGATTTGATCCTCACTAGATGCTCTAGCCTTCCTAGTATCACGATCACACACAGTTATCAGGGTGCTGATTGAGATACTGATCACTCCCTGGTGTGTAGTAGAGTAAAACTACTAACAAAGAGATTGTATCAGAAGAAAAAGGAAGGAAGACCACATATTGACATCAGCAAGACTCGCGATCAAAGAAAAGTGGAGGAATTTCCCCAAGTGCTTGAGGAAACCCTTCCAGGCCCAGCTGATGCAAATGCACCTGAACGATGGGAACATTTTAAGAACGCTGTTTATAACACCTCCTTGTCCACATTTGGCAAGAAGACCAAAAAGATGGCAGACTGGTTCGAAGCCCATTCGGAGGAGTTGATGCCAGCCATCAAGGAAAAGAGGAGAGCTCTAGCAGCATACAAAACCTGTCCTAGTGAGTACAACTTGCAGGCTCTTCGAGTTGCTCGTAGCAAAGTCCAACAGGCTGCCAGGAGATGTTCTAATGATTATTGGCTTCAGCTCTGCTCTCAGATACAGAAAGCAGCGGACACAGGTAACATCAAGGGAATGTATGATGGTATCAAGCAGGCTTTAGGTCCAATACAGAAGAAATCTGCTCCTTTGAAGTCTGCTACAGGCGTGATCATCCAGGACCGAGCACAGCAGATGGAACGCTGAGTGCGGCACTACTGAGCTATATTCCAGAGAGAATGTAGTAACCAAAGAGGCATTAAATAACAGCGAGTGCCTGCCTATCTTGAAAGAGTTGGAGAGCGAGCCAACTTTAGCAGAAATAAAAGCGGCCTTGGATTCCCTTGCCTCCGGCAAGGCACCTGGGAAGGATAACATCCCTGCTGAAGTGCTGTAGAGACTATCACCACTGAGTTGTACGAAATCTTTTGTCTTTGCTAGAGGGAAGGTGGAGTACCACAGGACTTGAAGGATGCAAACATCATCACATTGTATAAGAACAAAGGACTCCAGGTGCTTGCAAACAGAATCTATCCAGAATCACAGTGTGGATTTCGAGCTAATAGATCCACCGCTGACATAGTATTTTCCCTCAGACAGTTGCAGGAGAAATGTAGGGAACAACGACAGCCACTTTGTGGCCTTCATAGATTTTACAAAGGCCTTTGATTTGTTTAGCAGGGATGGCCTTTTTAAAATACTTCCCAAGATTGGATGTCCACCTCGACTCCTTAACATTATCAGGTCCTTTCATAAAGAAATGAAGGGCACTTTAGTTTTTGATGGCTCAACATCAGATCCCTTTGACATCCGAAGCGGAGTGAAACAGGGCTGTGTCCTCGCGCCAATCCTGTTTGGGATGTTTTTTGCTGCCATGCTGAAGCACGCCTTTGGAACTGCAACAGAAGGTGTCTATCTCCGGACTAGATCAGATGGAAAGCTCTTTAATCTCTCTCGATTGACAGCGAAGACCAAAGTCCCACTGAAATGCATGCAGGACTTCCTCTTCACTGATGATGCAGTTGTTGTTGCCCATTCTGCTGAAGACCTCCAACAACTCATGAATCTTTTTAGCAAAGCCTGCCAAGACTTTGGATTAACAATCAGCCTGAAGAAAACACAAGTCATGGGCCAGGGCGTGGATTCACTTCCCTCTATTACCGTATCTACACAAGAATTGGAGGTTGTTCATGACTTTGTGTGCCTTGGCTCAACGATCTCTGACACTCTCTTTAGATGTCGAGCTGGATAAACGCATTGGCAAAACAGCTACCATGTTCTCTAGACTCACAAAGAGAGTATGGCTTAATAAGAAGCTGACGGCATATACCAAGATCCAGGTCTATAGAGCCTGTGTCCCGAGTACACTCCTGTACTGCAGTGAGTCCTGGACCCTTTGTGCATGGCAGGAGAGGAAGCTGAACACGTTCCATATGCGTTGTCTCCGACACATTTTGGGCATCACCTGGCAGGACAAAGTTCCAAATAGAGTAGTCCTAGAACGAGCTGGAATTTTTAGCATATATACATTACTGAAACAGCAATGTCTATGTTGGCTCGGGCATGTCGTGAGAATGGCTGATGGTTGGATTCCAAAAGATCTCCTGTATGGAGAATTAAGGCAGGGAAAGTGCCCCAGAGGGAAACCACAGCTGCAATACAAGGATGTCTGCAAGCAGGATCTGAAGGCCTTAGGAATGGACCTCAACAGATGGGAAGCCTTGACATCTGAGTGTTCAGCCTGGAGGCAGGCGGTGTAGCATGGCCTCTCCCAATTTGAAGAGACACTTATCCAGCAGGCCGAGGCAAAGAGGCAGTCCCGAAACCAGCAAAATCAGGGAGCTGGACAGGGGACAAATTGTATTTGTCTTCAGTGTGTAAGCGATTGTCACTCTCAAATTGGCTTTCTCAGCCACACTAGACACTGTTCCAAGTCCTCTATTCAGAGCATGTTACCATAGTCTCTCGAGACTGAAGGAAACCTAATCTAATCTATTCTTGGTCACTGGTTTCATTGACTACTAATGTACATTGTAGTTCAGCAACATCTGCAGGACCACAGCCTGATTTAGAGGCAACCTCAGTTAACAAACTATAGCCAGTGCCGACTCCAGCTCCCATCTATCTCACAACAGCCAGTGTGAGACAACTACACAAAGCAGCATTTTAGAGGGTGCCCATCACATTCACACCCCTGATGCAGGTCCAAGGTTCTATTCTCTGACCAGCACTAGTTCATATGTTTTTCCAACTCTACTCAGCAGTGACAGGGACTAAACAAAGGGGCCTTCTGCATTCAAAGGAAGTGCTCATGCACCACACGAATCATGGCCCTTCCCCTTGGCCATCTCCATCAATTATGCTGAGCAGGAATTCATTGGTCCTCTTCTATATTAACACCAGGTTAGAGGAAGCAGCAGGCAGAACTCCACCTCACAAGGTTGCAAGAAGAGGTCTTTTATCACCCTTCCAAATCAAAATATTTTCATCTGTTGCCAAAAATTGTAGCAGATTTCCCACCCACACCCACATGTTATTTCCCAATGGACTACACATCTTTCCACAGAAGAACAAGAACTAGAAAACAGAATTAATACACTGCTTGTCCAATGAAGAGACAGCTTGCAAGGATGGACACCGTTCCAGCTACAGCTATTTTAATCTTTTTATTTGCTCAAGTAGGCTTAACTGGTTGCCAACAAACAGATAGATATAACAGCACAATTATATCTAGGACACTGACTGGCATTACCACAGCAAGACAGAACCGCTATGCCAAGCCCCTGTAAACACTGCACTGTGTTTCATGACTTCCCTTAAAAAAAACTGGCTTCCAACAGGTGGCAAGGTTGCAAAATTTGGGGCGGGGAGCTATTATGGTGAGCAAGAGAGCCAGTAAGAAGCATCTCATACAATTCATGAAGTGTCTAAGTGTATAAAGCACATCATTGCTGAACAGTTTGGTAAGAAAGAAAGAAAAGACAAAGGTTGAGAGGTGTGATCTGCTTTGAAAACATCTGGCCCAGGTTTCAGGCAGTTCCTTTGCCCTCCTCGCCATTCTGTTTCTTAAGCTCCTCATATACACCTTCTGGCTTGTCACCTTTCTCTGTTCCATCACCTGTTCGTGCATTTGGCACCCACAGGCCAGAATCGATACATCGCTGCATGTGGTATTTTGCTTCCTAGAAAGGAAGACAAGACACAGACTACTTCGGGGCTGTGACCTTACTGCATTTTAGATGATACTTTTAATTTCCTACTTTGTAGTTTTAAACCATGATAATTAAATTATATAATAAACAGAAAGCTCCAAAGAATTCTTAAAGCACACCAAGCTGCATCATGAAGTATGGAAATGTGTCTTCTACTCACAAAATATAATGCTGGAGAGACACAAACAACTGGAGGCATATTTCAACCTTACTAAGTAGCCATTCCAAGGAGGCAAGTCAGTACAGCTTATGTTCTGATGATGCCACGCACACATGAACTAATATAAACTGAGACTGAACTGCTCCAAAGTAGACAATCTTTTTTGAATGCCCACAGAGAGGATGATTTATGTTTGTAGAATCTCTGCAGGCCAGAATACTGCAGGGTACTGGTTTGGGTCCATAGCAGAATTTCTCACTGTGGGTAGGTGGGGACAGGACATCTGGCAAGAAAAGAAACTTGCACACTTAATTCCCAGGCAAAAAGGGAGTTACATAACTATTGGCTATGACAATGAGCAAAATTTTGTTGAATAAAATTTTGCCATGAAAATCACATCCACTGTCAGAAGTAATTTGTTTAAATTAATTAAAAGCTTCCTATCCACCCCACTCTTTCAGATTCCAAGGCTCCCTAGAGCTCCTTTTCTGCCCTGGGAAAACAAAAAGTCTTTGGGAGCCTTGGGAAGGGTAAGCCTTTAATAGTTAAATATCACCACTGGATCGCTATTGGTGGCTCTGATCTGAACCGCAGGAATTTGGTTGTGATTACTATTAAAGGTTCCCCACCCACCCCACCTCAGTCCTGAGGCCCCCAAAAGGGCAAAAGGGAGCCCTTTGGAACCTGGAAGGGGGGGTTAAGAAGTTTTCAATTAATTTAAATTAAATATCACTAGTACTGGATTCGATTTGCCCAGTGTAGCTTCACACCAGTGGGATTTTGCTCAATGTGTCCAAGGTCTCCAACCACTAGACTGGGGAGACCAAGGGTGGAGAGAGCAGACAAGAGTGTGCATGCATGTACATCCACAAAAACAGAACAGGAAATAACGTATCTTGAAGCTATCTGGAAACACAGTTCCATGATTCAGTTGTAATCCAGCTCTAAGGATACTCACTGTAGGATCCATTTTGCTGATACTATCTTGAAGCATCTGCACATCCTTCACATCAAAACATTTCTGGAGTTCCTGTGAAAAACAAATCATATATGGTTAGCAGGTGGGGAAAATCTGCTTAAATGAGCTACCCACTCCAAATGCTACTTCTTCACTCAGCTACAAATTCAGGATGGTATGCAAGTGAAGTCAAGGAGAGTTATTCAGAGAATGTGAATTGTGTAGGGATCTGCACAATGCTATGAAAAGAGCAAGGAAAGGAAGAAAGGAAAGAACAACCTTGTACCACCACCGCCTTGCACTGCGTAAGCAGCAGAGGCTGTCCAAAGCCCAAGAAGCAACCCTATGTTTTGCAAGCAAATGCAGATCCCAGTGCCTGGAAGCTTTAAAGCTTCACCAAAGAATGGCCAACAAGAATCAAGTGCACTGGATGGGACAGCTTAGAGTAAAGGGTTTTGCGGCAGAATGGCAAGCAAGTCAGCAGGCAGAAGGCTCAATGCTAATGGTTTACTTACATAAATCCATTAGCACTGGGCCCTTGCAAGAGGGCAGGGTTGAAGAGCCAGGAGACACACACACACTCACTGATTCATTCATAGACTGCCTTTCTCCCGACAAGAGGACTCAAGGTGGCTTACAGTGTTAAAAAAGTTGATTTAAAAACAACAAATTCTCTATTAAAGACAATTAAACTATAATACTAATTAAAATACATTGAATGATTAAAAACATTTTAAACTGAGCTTAAAAAAACAGCATTCAGGGACTCAGTTATGATTGTTAAAAGCCTGCCTGAAGAGGTGGGTCTTCAACTGCCAGTCCCTTCTAGCTCTGCAGTTCAATTATGATGATGATGATGATGATAAAGGAGAGGCCAACCTAACCTCTTGAGGGAGAACGTTCCATAACATGAGAGTCGCCACAGAGAAGGCCCTCTAACCTATATGTCTCCCCTACTTTCAGAGGTATAAAAGTCAACCACACCCACATGTACACACAGATCAATTGTACACAACAAGTTTTGTGTTGTTGCTATTGTTAGATGTTATCAGCAGCTCAGCAACTGCCGAAGTTACTCACAGATGGGAGTGATTCATACACTTCCACAGGATCAAGGCCGCCAGGACCCAGCCTTTTCTGTCGCTCTTCTTCTTCATATTCTTTCATGGCTCTCTCAATGCGATCCTTGGCGCGGCCCCGTACCCGCTCTTTGAAAGATTCCAGCTCATCATTGAAACCCTCCATGTACTGTTGATCAGCAGTCTAGGTGGAATTTTCAAATGTGTCAGACAAGAGAGACGTGGGAGAAGGGAAAGAACTATATGGGGGCAAAACAATAAAGTCATAGAATACTTTTAATTATAAGCCTTAACAGGCATCTTTTTTTAATTACTTAAAACCTGTCTTAGTTATTTGAACAGCCTTTTAAAAACCGTTGTTACTCAAGCAGGCAGTTGATGTTAAGCAAAATTAAAATCTATGGTTCCCTCAACTGATTTTAAATCAATCAACTATTAATAAATGTATTTTATAAGTTAAATGTAATCTTGATTTAAATTAAATTTTAAATTATATATGCATGTGTGTATATGGGTAGTATTTTTTTATTAAATATAACAAAAAATCCACAGCGTTCCTTCCCTTCTACATAAGCCATGCACATCTTTGTGTGTGCAGCCTTGAACAGTAGGTCCACTGGAAAAGTGGCCCCAATCCATGGAAGCTGCCCATCCCTTTAAAGCCATGGAGATCCACAACTAGGACTGTTAACTATTGAGACTTAGGACACTGCTAGAGAAAAGGGAGATTCTATTTTATTTCCATTTTCATATGGAAAGCCCTTTTCACCCTCCCCAAACCAAAGCATCCAGTGGAACATGGTTGTGACCTGAAATCAGAAGGACTTTCTTGAATACCATGTTCAGTCTTTAAAAAAAGGCACAGAAAGGGCATGTATAAAAAAGGCATGCCCAATGTGCACACATTAGAGGATGTGTGCAGAAGATCATTTTTATCATATAGAGACAAATGTTTACATTTAACCTCATGCGTGCATTTTGGAAAACTGCATGCAAAATGTCTTAGATGAAGAAATCCATTATTTCTATTGCAAACTTTAAAAATTCCACACATTAACATAGAAATGGGACAAAACAAATGTCATAGTGGGAGTAAAAAGAACTGAACAAACAGGAACTAGATTTCTTAGTCGCAGCCACAGACTATGCTGCGTTGTTCAGCAAATCTGGACAACATGAAGAACTAGCATTGTGGACTTCCACCACAGGAAATCATCAGTGGGGAGACCATTGTTCCTGTGACGAAAGAGAAGCCTAGTTTCACTCTGCAGCGTGAAAAACAAAAAACCACTAAGGTACATTCAAGGAAAGGCTTTCCTCCCATTATCTAAGCAGTAGGTTTACCTTGATCTTGGCAAAGAACTGCCGGAAACAAGCTCGAGGGTCAACCTTCAGGCTCTTAGCCAACTCCAGAATGAATTGCATCACAATAGTCTGGTGGGCCACCTGCTCCATCAGGGCATGTTTCTAAGAAAAGATACAGAAGTGGTCTCAAATGCACATCCTTTTCCCACAATGCCTTTGTCCAAGTCAGGCAAGAGAACCATATTTGTTCACACTTTATCATACCCGTAAGAAGCTCATGAGCTAGGTTGCTGAAAATGTGGGGCAGAGCTTCCTCTGTGGTAGCGTCCCTGCTGTACAATTAACACTCTCAAAGTACAATACTGAGGCTCCTGCCCCTGCTTTACTCAGTTTGAAATATGGGGTAAATACTTTTTTGTTCCCTCTGGCTGTTACTGGTTGAAATGCAGTAATAGCTTGTAACTAGAATAGGCCCACTGAATCAGTGAAGATTTGGTGAGTCAACACCTCTAAGTTCCACTGATTAAAAGGGTTTACTCTATTTGTAACTTACTGGATTTCTGCCAGTGCTCCTAATATGAGTGATTCTAATCTGTGGTTTTAAAGACTGCTCTGCTGTTAATTTGGTTCATTGCTTTCAGTTTATTTTAGAGATGGAATGAATTGCCAATTTGGCAGTTTGTGCTGGTTTGCCCTTTGGGCGAACAGGTGTTCGGTGCTTCCCAGCCCCACCTACTCCAGAGGGCATCTACTCAAATCAAAGGCAGCGCCCAGAGGAGGCGGGCCAGGGAAGTGCTGAACACTGGTTTACTTACCATCTCTAGTTTAATGTTTGTTTCTCTTTGTACACTGTTTAGGATACCTGTTTTGATCAAAAGGGAGATTAAATATTTTTAATTTATCTTGTTTCTCTCCCATGAAAGACTGGACATCAAACCGACTCTGGATTTAACAGTTCTAAATATTGTTGTTGCTCCAGGTTTTTTTCAGCTAAGAAGTTCTACTCCTTCCTGAGTTTCCCCGACTTAATTTTATCTTGAATAAGCAGCTGTAACAATCGGTACTTTTCATTTCTCATGACTCAAGCTTTCTCAATTTTAGTCTAGCTTTCTGCATTTTGTGTGTTTGGTCTTTTGGTCTTTATTCACCTGTTCTAGTAGTTCTTGTTGACCACCCTCCTGATCCAAGAAATTCTTAGCATAATAAAATAAATCTGTATTTAAAATGCATCTATGCTTCTCACACTAGCACAAATCCACAGTTCTCAACCATACAGCATAACGAAGAATACACAGTGTCATACAATGCACATTCTCAAAGACAATTTGAAATTTTTTTTAAGTATTCCATTTATTTATTTATTTATTTTGCATGGCTAAGATCATATTGTTTTTTCAACCTTAATCCAAAATTCAATTTGCCAACATGCTCTACACTTTTCTTCTGGGGTTTAAACTGCACTACTTGGTTGCTTTTTACTAATCACCATGAACTTAGTTTTCTTGATGCTTAAGTTTATACTGCGCTCATTACTTACTCTTACTGACTAATCACCACAGACAGGCTAACTTGTGAACTACTAAGTGTATTTTGTGCATACAGATTTTATTCATAGCCTGTCAGTTAACAATGATACAATCATTTAAACTCATAGTGCTTCTATAAAGAGGTTCTCAGATTGCAAAATGAAAAGCAGTGGTGAGAACATACATCTTCATTCAACTTTTCATATATGTGTCATCTGTTGTCTGATTTTCAGCTTTCACTGTAGGTTTTTACTGGCAATACAGGCTGCGAATTATACCAACATCTTTTCAATCAACCTCTTTGTTTACCAGCTCAATCAGTTTGCCATGCTGAACTTGGCCAAACATTCTCCTAATTACAATTAGTAGTTAATAATGATTATGATAACGATAACAACTGTTTTTTTTTACTGTTATGTCATGCCTTTTACTCCAGTCTCAGACAGTCTACAAGCACAGGATTATCAGCTGGCCCAGAGTTATGCCTATCAGGTTTACGGAATGCTGTTTTCTTAACCACCCTGTCCCCCTTTCACTTCCCACCACTTGGACTATATCATGTATCAGCACTGCCTTTCAGCAGGTCTCTAGAGAGGCCATTTCCAATGCTGGAGTCTGCTTTTGAGCATGTAGCTGGCCACAAGACAGCAGTGACTGACTCAGCAAGACCAATCACTACAGTATCAGACACAGAAGGACAGCTGAGGTAGTTCCAAACAGGAGAAATCATCCAGTTAAAGCAGAACCAGGCACTTCATTCATCACAGAAACATCACACTGGCTGTTTAGGAGAGGCAGCCAATTATCACACTGTAAAAGTGACTGTTGCAATTTCAGTGAAACATGCTGCTAACAACTACTTGTATCCAAGCAATGCCAGCCCAAGTTAAATGTTCAAACACCATTATCTGGTGCTTTAATCATAATATCACAAATAAATGCAGGGAACCCTCTTAAGAGCCTGCCTTGCCACCATAGTTAGTTCATAGGCAAGTAGGCCCACCCATGACATTTTGGGATAAGGCAGCCTCTCAGTCCATAAGCCACCCCTACTAAACTTTTTCAAGACACACAGTTGCCCAACACTGGCAATTACAAATACCCCCAACACAAGGAATCTCTAGCACCCACTGTTGCCCTGCAAACTGATTATAATAGACTAGTAGCTTCCTGGCTTTTCTGAAGAAACGGCATCAGCCACACTCACCTCTTCTACTTCCAGATCGATGCACCAGATGACTAAGTAATTGGCTGTCTCCTCACACACAAGATGTGGGTTATCAGACAGATATTTCTGGCTGTCATCCCAGCGCCGCAGCATTCCTTTGGAACAGGAGAGGAGCAGCATCAAATCAGACTGTTCCTGCAGGCTACAAAGGGCAATTTTCCCTACCAGGCTTTTGGACCCAGAATTTGACACACTACTGACAGTACTGTAAGGAACTGCTGGCATTTTGCGGCAGTGTAACCTGTAAGACAGTAATGTGAATTCAGCAGGAGAGGCAATTAAGACAACCAGGGTAGTGATGAAGGGGCTTGAAATATCAAAGGTCAAGCCATACAGTGATGAGAGCATTAAAATGATTAAGCAGAAGACAACCCTGATTGCTAATGACAAATAGGCCAAGGCTTCTGGTTTCTAAAGATGGATTTACATAATCTGAACCTTCAGCTGACAAAGAGGGCTGCAGGCAAAGGGGCCTCAACGTGCTTTTGACGCAACAGGATTGGCTTTCTGTTCTACTATGTACAAAATTTACTCCACGACAGTACAAACCAGATGATTTAGAGAGTGGCGTGCCTTTGTGTGATCACAATCCTGGGTGGAAGGAAGGTATGGTTTGTTCCTTGCCAAACAGAAAACAAGCTCAGATGCAATACTAGGTTGTAGTTTAGCACTGCATTTAGCAAGCTGGCTACACATCATGGTCACATAGTCCCCTCCTCCCCAACTTCCCTGCCCAGTGACTTTGATTTAATTCTAAAATAACTGAACTTCCATATGTATGAAACCAGACAAATGTAGGATTTAGGGCAGTATCCTCAACCAGGTTCTCTCCAGAAGCCCGAGTTTAACTCCCACAGTTCCCAGCCTCTGATTATGCTCCCTGAGCTGATGCAAATTGTAACTCAAAACACTGACAAGGACCAGGGCTGGGGAAAGTTTAGGGATGGAATGAGTAATTGTGGCCCTCCAGATACTACTCAACGGCAATCATGCTCCATCATAAGAAATGCTACCTAGAGCAAGCCAATGAAATCTGGAGGACTCTAGTCACCCACCCCTGCCAAGTTCTGTAGGGAGATCCTGTTAAAGACAAGCACCAGGGAGTCAAACAAGGTATTGAGATGGGGGTGGTATATGACTCAGGCCACTAGAAACAGATGTTGTAATTCATTTACTCAAGAACAGCCTCTCAAACAAAGCCCTTTGCAGTCTATCAGAACAGCTCTCTTTTGGACTTTGTAACTCATGATGGAAGGTAACCACTGGGTCAGTAAATACTACAGAAGTTGCCCACACCTCATTTTCACCAGATCCAGAAGAACTTGTGAGAGGACAATTCAGAAGCTCTCTCACAAGTGTATCCAATATATTGTTAGGAGATTAAGCCTTTAATATCCTAACATCTTTTAGCAGACTGGTTAGCTCAGTAGTGTAGGTATCTGGCTGTGGAGCCAGAAGTTGGGAGTTCGATTCCCCACTGTGCCGCCTTGACAGGGACTGGACTCGATCCACAGAGCCCCTTCCAGCTCTACAGTTCTAAGATTATTATTGTTATAACTTCATGAAGTTCTAAAACTCATGGAATGTTATGTTCCCACATATTTGCTCTTCTAGATATATTTCTTTAATGTGTAAAAGCTGTCAACAAATATCCCCTTGGGTAACCCAGGTGTTCTTGGACTACAACTCCCAGAAGCCTTCACCAAGAGCTATGCTAGACAGGGTTTCTGGGAGTTGCAGTCCAAAAACACCTAATTTCCCAAGGCTGGCAACCACTGCCCTAGTGCAATGAATGCTGCCTGAAAATATATACACAAAGTGTTATGCACGCACAAACAGACACCGAGGGGAGGGTGTCAGTCACACAAAGTCTATTCATTTATAAATTAACATCATCCATAAAATGTGTATATTCAACTGGACACAAGGAACCCAAGTGCTCTTGGTCACAGACACAAAAGTTGTGCTAATGCACAATAAACTCTGATCAATAGCATTTTTTTCACTTGCAATTTTCCTCTGTAACAGAAGCCTAATACATTTTTTGAAACCACAAAGGGATCAGAAAAAGCACATGTGGAAGTGTATAGCTTACCAAAGTGTTTGATTTGCTTTTCATACTTCTCCACAAATGTTTTGTGCTTCTTTTCTTTCTGTTCTTCAGATTCTTCCTCTGACTGCTCAGGTTGGACATTGAAGACACTCTATAGTAGTAAAGGAAGCTCTGGTTAAATACCTCTCCTATTACCTCACTGTAAGGAAAGTTGGCAAGAGAACACTCAGGAGAGGTTGATTTATTTCAAGACCAAACAAACAAGAATCACTCCAGCAAAAGAAGGAAGAGTTAAAGCAGCTACAAAACAATCAATGATAACTGAACAAATTGTTCTCCTCAAGATAGCTATCGAACAGAAGGCTAAAGTAATTTCATATAATGAAGCCAGTTAAGCTGCTTCTGTAGATCACCTCTATTCCTGGACAGCAGAGGCTGATCCTGCACCCATGACTCCCTGTGAGAGGATGCAAGAGCAAGCTGTCTGGCTCTAGCCCATAGGTAGCAAGTAGCCGGGAGGAGGGAGAGTTGCCTCAGGATGAGGCCGGTTGAAGGGAGTCCCTGCAGTTGTAGGAGAGACAGCAAACAGAAGAGAGGCAACTGAAGGAAGCCAGGTAAAGGAGAATAAAAGAGCAGAATTGGGATGGTAAGGGGACACCACCTATCTTGGAAGAGGATATGTGGAAGAATGCCAGAAGCTGTCCACCCTTGCCAGGTTTATTGGCTTGCAACAAGAGCCAGGTATGCGCTTGGACAAGGCTACATTAGCCTGGATGATGATGCAGCTCTGGAGAGGCAAGTGAGGGAAGGGACCAGGAAAGATGAGCTGCAGAGACCAAATCCTTGTGCTCATTTATACAGGCCTTCTCTCAATGCGGTGTGTCCTGAATCTAAGCTCTCTCTTCCTTCCTGCCTTCCAGAACCTGGGCTCTGGGAGAATTCCAGTGAAACTAACTGGGTCCCCCAAGCTGACAAGTAGTTTGGAAATTGTAACTTGACCCTCTGGGACTATGGAAGAAAAGGCAGAGGGAACTGCTGCTGTAACTCTAATAAAAACTGATTTGAGTCAAGAAGCTGAATTGGAGCCCATGGAGTTATTAACAGGGAACTCCAGCTCTACCGGCGAGGAGACTGGCAGGGCACCCACACACACACACTTTTTTTGTGCAAGAAGGGTTTTCTTAAACTGGAAAATGTTTTTTAAAACTGCATGGGTGAAGGGAGACCATAGGTGCTGAGGGGGACAACACTGCTAGAGGGCACAAGGAATTTTTTTAACTGTACACCAAAAAAAAATTATAATAATAAAAATAAAATAAAAAACCTTGAAGCTTGAAATGCAAATGTTGCCCACTCTAGCTATAGTTTTATCAGCCAAAAATATTATGAACCTGAACAATTCTAAACAAACCTTTTCAGTCTTCCTTGTCCATTCATTCCAAAACAGAACCCATCCTTCATCTTTGCTTCCATCATGTTAGCTATCGGGAAATGAGACCTAAGAACTGAGATATTGTCTCAGAACATAAAAGGTAACAAATCTGTGGTCTGCACATTTGCAAATTTCATTGCCATCCACCAGATAAATAGTGAGGGAGTCAAACTGAAGATATTATTTGCCTTCACCAAAGCTTTAGAGCAGGGGAAAGCCACTTCATGCTCTTCACTCAAAGTGGAGGTTGTTGGAACTGTACTCTAAAACATCCAGACAGCACCAGCTTCATTACCCCTAAAAGTTGGAGGGCCAAGGGCCAAGTTCCAAATTCCTTTTCTAGGACACCTACTGATGCCAATGCTTCCTTCCCACTCTTCCCAAACATCAAGGATTACTGTACTTCCTTGCTGCCAAATGTGGTGCTCATATAGCTATCTACTTTCCATCAACCATGTTCAGACTTTCAGGTTCTCCTCACTATGGGAGAAAGGCAGAATAAAAAATAAAATAAAGCTGTAAATAGAAGCACAGCCATCAAGCAAGACATAAAATGAACCAGTCTAACGTAAGCAACTCAACTCACCTTACTGAAACCATCCTTGCTAAGAGTGTCCACATTCCATGGCATGTTCTTTTCCTTCTTCTTAAGGTCCTCCATCTTCTCCACCCAGGTTTTCTCTTCTTTCTTGAGCTGCTGGGCCTCAGCCTGCAGCCTCTGCAACTCACTTCTACTGTCCTCTGTGTTGGCCAGTTCTAGTTCCTTCATCTTCTTCTGGCACTCAGCTAGCTTCCGCTTGCACTCCCGGCATCCTTTGTCTACATCTTCTTTCTCCTTGTTGAACTGTTCCATCCTCTCAATTCGGGCCTTGAAAACAGAGTCCATTCAATCAATATAGCCCAACAAAGGCTCTTGACTAGCAGAAATCATATCAGCCTTTCTATGTCACATCATAGAAAGACTCATAAAGAGTCACACCAAGTTGCCCATATAAAGATACAATTATCTGGTACCTTCCAATGGGGTAAAAGGAAGGGTTTTTTTAAACTTGCCTTTTTCCAAATAAGAAAAGTAAATGAAACTCAACAGAATATCAAACACTATAGTAACAAAACCATAAACATTCATTGAACTACTATCATGATGAAACACAAGATGCACATTCTGATAAGCATTAAAAGCAACAGCCCATGAAATTCAAAAGAAGGAATAGTGTAGTGTATTTACAAAAGAAATATTTTCTAAACTAAAGCTTAAATAATTAGGTTTTAAGCAAATAACTGTAGGTGTAGCAAAGAGGTATCAAATATTCATCAGAGTGTTTACTGTAAGTCATCTTGCCTTGATGTGTCCTTCCACAATGTCTGCTTCTTACATTAAGTCCAGGTTAACAAGTCTTTAGATGGGAGCCCCTGTGTCCAGCAGGCAATATGTTTTAATCCCATTAAGCTCAATTCCCCAGCCTACATACCATGAGGTAAGAGGGACTATCATATCTTGTGACCTCATGAGCTATGACTAGTTTAAGATAGCATCTAAGCATGTCTGGCACGACATCGCCTTTTCAACTGTGTTTCACTTTTGTTTTTTAACGTCCTCTGATTAATTTTTAGTAACTGGCAAACAAATATGAATCATAATATAGGCAAAGCTGCTCTTCTTCTAAAGCTGCGAGAAAAAACTAGAGCAGAGATGAAGTGACTTAACATATGAGGAATGTTCTTTCTTGGTGTTTTGTATTTGTGTCTGCATGTATCTACTTGAAAGCACACAGACCATTGTTTAACAAATGGCATTTTTAGGAAATACACTGATTCATTCATCCCCCCCCACCTCCCAAAACTGCAAAACATGTAACTTTTTTTAAAAATTCAGAATAGGATGAACAACAAAACCCATAAGATTTGGGATAGATGCCAATGAATGTAGGACAAGTTGGTTTTCAATCCCTTATTTGGCTAGAAGCCATCCATGTTGTTCATAAAGGAAAGGAAGCAGAATGGCTTCTGCACAGGGCTTCTGATGAATTGGGTTCTTTTCTTTCTTTCTTATCCAATATTTGAGAGCTGGCAAAAGACCAGTCATATCAAACCAGTTTTAAAATGCCTCTAAGTTCCTGCTTGTCTATGTCTTATGTCAGTATCAGAAACATCACATTGAATAGCATATGGGAACTGGAAGCTGTTACTCATTGGTCAAATATCACCTGGAATACTGTGTCCAGTTTGGGGCATCATACTTCAAGAAGAGTACTGAGAAGCTAGGAATGTGTCCAGAGGAGGGAAACAAGGGGGACAAAGTGTTTGGGAATATATTGAATAGATAAAGTTTTTACTTGGAACTGACAACTCTGCATTTAAGATCTCAACTATATGCAAACTAAATGTTCCTCAAATATAGCAGAACCTCATTTCTCAATAATCATCCATTGCAGATTTTCGCATCTTGGTGTCCATTTTATATTGCACCTCCTTTCAAGCGCTAAACAGACTGTGGGAACTCAAGTCCAAAATGACTAAAGATTGCCAAGTTGAGGAAGGCTGATCCACTGCATAATACACTTTAAGGACCCATGCTCTATTCACATGTTAATTTTTTTGGGATGCACACTTAAGTTCAAAGCTGAAAATAAGATATGCAAATGAGCCACAGGCCTAATTTCCCCCAAAGAGATAAACTCATGGTTATCCTACCCTCCACACAAAACTATTGCCTCCACTTAAAAAAATAACAGATGTTTCAATCTATATTTGGACTTCCCAAATCTACTTTTCTAAGTTTAGCACAGAGCATCACATATCCATGGGAACTTTCAATAATGTTTTGGGGGACATGTTTCACGCAAATCTCAGAGAGCTAGAAATAGTCAGAACTTTGTTATACAGACAACTTTACTTCCCATCCTGGTACTACACAATATGTAGACTAGCCTTTAGCAGCTGTCCTTCCTTATCAAATTTTCCCAGTACAAACTATCAAATCACAAAAAAAGGGTGTTGGAAGGGGCCTCTAAGTCCATCGAATCCAATCCCCTCCTCAATGCAGGAATCCAAATCAAAGCATATATGACAGACAGCTGTCTAACTTTCTCTTGAATGCCTCCAGTGTCAGAGCACTCACCTCCTCCAGAGGTAATTGGTTCATTGTTCTACCACTCTAAAGGAAGTGTGGCAACATTTACCATATTCTTTACAGCTATGTTCTTGACAGATGTGCATTATGGAAAATTACCAGTCATACTAATAAAGACAGTAACTTCCCTAGATTTAAATACACTTTGGCATTATTGATCATATTTGTATCACACCATACATATACATGTCATTTTACAGGACAGAACAAATCTTAAGCCATCTGCAACAATTTTTCTTCACAGATTTTAAGATCTTTGGTTCTCCAGCTGCTATTTTAAGATCTAAAACCTGAAGAGAAATTAAATTTAAAAAACTTTATTCAGGTGAATATTTACAAACTCATGAATGGGTTTTGTACTAAATTAGCCCAGTGGTCTAACTACTTTGCTACTGTTTACTCTGAACGGCTAGAGCTCTCTAGGATTTCAGATACAGTACATGCCTTTCCTTGGCCAGTCAAATACATAGGTATTTAGTCTTCATCCTTTGGTGATAGCAAATTTATGGTGTTTTGCCAAAGACTCCAAAAAATGCAAGTGAGTCAGGTGCCTGATGAAGTGCTTCTAAACAGGACTCAAAACCTTGCCTTTTAACTATGTTTCAATGGTTGAACAGAAATACTACTCAGTTATAATTCATTTATAAAACACAGGTGTTTGCATGTTTAGAGCACCCAGACTGGTTCTTCCTAAGGAATCAAAAGGTCCTTCCAAAGCCAGATGCTGGGAAGAAGTAAATTTCAGGAGGAGGAATTTGCAAGAATGAGAAAGCAACTTTTGATCTGGGTGAACTACCCCCCCCTTTTTTTTTTCAAAAGGACTACACCTTCTACGACCCCTCACCACTCACTCTGGTGGCTGGGGATGATGGAAAGTGTAGTCCAAGGCCATCTCGAGGCCCACACGTTCCCCATCGCTAAAGCTGAAAATGACGACAGGGCGAGTGCAGGAGCGCACCCACACCCAGCCTTTCCAGGGCTGTGCAAGGAAGCTGCCTCCCAGCAAAGTCTCCCTATTTTGACCCACCCACGACGGAGCTCCCACAGAAGTGGGGAGACCTGGGAGGCTCACCCGCTTTATGTGAGGAGGGGGGCGCGGGGGCCTCGCTTTCTCTTCCGGGGAAGGGGCTCGAACCGCTCTGTCCTCACCTGGTGCCGCCATCGGAAGAGGCTGGGCGTGTCAATATTGGGGTGAGTCTCATCTTCATCGTCCGACACCTCGATATGGTCCCAGACGCTGTAATCCACCATGGCGATGGCGTTGCTGCCTCACGAACCCGTCGGTTCCACCCCCTCTTCGCCCTCTAGTACATCCGCTTTCCTTCTCAGACGTCACTTCCGCCGTCTCCACCTTCGATTGCCCGCTTCGGGAAAGCTTCCTATCTCTCAAACGCCACCCGATCGGGAGAAGAGCTACGAAAACAGAAGAGGTCCACAGAGCCGCTACTTCCGGTTCACGCTTCCTGGAACGTTCCATGCGCAGGGCGAAAGAACAGCGGGTTTTTCATGGAATGCAACGGCGTCACCTTTGTGATGCTTTTATACGCGTAGTTTGTTTTTGCGGTCTGGTTGGTTGCAGAAAGAGTTTGCGGGGTTTTTTTTGTTTAACAGAAGATTTCAGCAGCTGGCAGTGAGCGTGGGAAACCTGAAAACAAATAAGGGAATGGTTAAAAGCGTTTAATTTTATTTTAAAATTAGATTGATTCACAATAAGATGTTGGGAACCTTTTTGTCAGTATCACATGCCTGGCATAACTCTGTAACCATTATACGTTGCCTACACCACACTCTTAGGTTCCCAGACTTTTGTAGGTAACTCAGGGGAGGGGAACATTTGTTTCTGGGGTTTTGCAACCCTGCATGCTGCCTTTAGTGGATTTTGCTGGGAGGGACCTTTCTGGGCTGGGGTGAATCTACCTAGGACTAAACAGTCATTCCTTCCCTGCCTCTGAATTCAAAGAGAGCCCCACCTCTCTGATTTTGAGCTTTTTCTCTCTCTAGACTAGAGTCTGTTGGAGTCTGTTGCTGCAGGCAGTTATGTTTGTTGGTTTTGCTGTTGATCTGTTCTTATTCTTTCTACTACTAATATCTAAAAGTGAGTTATTGAGACTGTAAGTGCCAGTTAATAAGGGGTGGTCTACTCTGGAAAACTTGAAGTTGTTTTTCTCTGAATTCCTGCACAGCTAGAGGAATTTAACAAAAAATCAAAACTCTGCAACAATTTGTTCATACAAAAGCTTTGGACTACAATGTCACAATCCCTGATTGTTGGACATAAAAGCTGGGATTGCTGCAAGATGTAAGCCCAAAGGCCTGGAGAAGCAGTGCCCTATGTTTTTTGTTATGATCACTGCAATTCCATAGTGGTGCTCTGTGTCACTCCTGCCTAAACAAATATAGGCCATCTGTAGTATACAGTACTCACTATCTAACTGTATTAAGTTGGATTCTAGCCAATAAACTTCACTTACTCCAAGGAGCTGAATGTTTATTCTTTTCTTTAAATGTGTCACACCTACTCTGTAACCGCCTAATATCTCAACCCAGAAATTATTGGCATAATTTCCCCCCTTAGTGTTTTCAGTAGCCAGCTTTCATATCCAATCACAGCGAACAAGAATACCGTTTTATGGAATGGATGATCGTACTATGATCATAGTATGGATGCTGAGGGTATACCTAATTAAATAAAACTCATACATTTCATTCTACTTTGGTAAGGTGCATTGTCTCATATGTTGTTTGTTAAAACAACACTACAAGGTATTATTTCCACTGTACAAACAAGGAATTGTGATGAGCTGTGAAATGTCTTAAGGTTGCCAAGAGAGTCTAATGTTGAGGTGAAATTTAAATCCTGCTCTGTAAAACACTCCCCTAGAATGGAGGAGAAATGTCAGTAGTCCAGAGACCATGTTTTGAGCTTAGCTAGCCTCAGTAGCGCTACATGAAGCAAAATCTTCTTACATAGCATTGTTGCATGCTCCGTTTCAGGGTTCTTAGGACACTTAGGGCTGATCCAGCCATAGTGATGCATTTCTAAGTAACATGCTCCTTGGAATACTGTACTTTGGTATGCATGAAAGCTGCTTGTACATTTCAGCAAGACAAATGCCATTCCCAGCCTGTTGATGGGGGTTGGTTACAAGTATCCCCAAACCTCCTTTGTTACAGCAGCTTCACTGGCTACCAGTTGTGACAGGGTTCTTGTTTTACTCCCTTTTTTTACAAATGAGGCATCAAACGGCATATGCAAAGAACTTTATTAAACCATAACGGAGGTTTCTCCACAACAACTTCAGTGCTCTCACAGGTCCATCGACTTGGGTAAAGACAACCAATCGTCTATTATCAACCCTTCTGTAGCTTCTTCTAATACCACGGGGTCCCATCCAATCTCTCTCGATCTGTAGGTTTGCGGAGTGGTGTACTTCTGCTGGCGCATGGTGTCCCACAACATGAGTGCTGAGCTCACTCTCCCTTGACCAGCTTCTCAGGATCCAGCGTCTTGGTGGTGGGTACGCCATTCTTCCAGGGACTGCCCTTCTTGGGGTACACTAACACCGACCAATCTATTCCCTCCAGTTCTGCCAGCTGAACGGTAACTCCTTCCGCTCTCTCTCACGCCAGTAAGAGGGCTTAGGGGGTGGTTTTGCTCCTCTGTCTCCTTTCTATCTCTTCTAGAGGAAGCTTCATGCAGACCATTTCCTTAGTCCATGGATCCTCCAACTCTATCCATCCCCACCCAAAAAAGTAATTCATCTGACTCTTTCTCCTCTCTTCATGCCCCTCCACCTTATCTGCCTCTTCTCTCCAGTCAACACCTTCTTTTATCTCCTCCTTCTCTTTTTCTGCCATGAAGAAACCCTCTATGCTTGGCATTCCGCCCCCTGTCTTCACTTCTTTTCTGCTCACCATCATCCCTCTTATCATATCACTTCTCTTCGGTCCTCCCTCTCTCCCATCCATGCCCCCTGTATGTGTCAGCTGCATCTCCTGCATGGGAACAGGACACTAAACAGGTCCATATCCTTCCTCCACAGCAGCGTGAGGGGTCAGCACACTCTTGCAGCTAGCTGCCTCTGGCACCACATCCTCATACCAGTACAATCCAAAGTGCAGGTTAAGACCAAATAACTTCAGTCTCAGCTATCTGAAGGACCCACAGGCGTTGCGATCTTCAAAAGAAGCCCTTCTCTGAGTTTGGCCATCTTCCTAGTCCTGGGTCCGGGTCCAAGTCTTTCATATGAAGTCTCGAGTCTTTGGTACCAGGTTCTGAGTCCCAAGCCCCACGTCCAAGTCCCTATTAAAAACATTTCCCCCCCAGAAAAAAGAGAAGGGTGAGTGGATTCTGAATTGCAAGTCTAAGTCATTAAAAAAGAAACAAACCCAAGTCGAGTCCAGGTTGAGTGACAGGTGCGGCTTAAGTGTGACTTGACAATGAGTCTCACAACCCGTCCCTGCTAGAAGGCCTTTTCAGTGGCTGCTGCAAGGCTGTTGAATGTCGTCCTCAGGGAGGCTAGGCTACCCCCTCCCTAGTCTCTTTCTGCTGGCAGGCAAAGAACTGTCTGTTCTGGTGGGCTTTTAGCAATTGGCTGACTGCTTTTAAAAGAGAATGGTGGACTTTTCCCCCTCTAAAAAGCAACCTGCCTTTCAAAGTGCATTTAATTCAACTTGGTTTTAATGTTACAATTTAATTTAACTGTGTTCTAATATTGTAACTTACTGGTCAGAATCCAGTTGAATATTTATGTTGGCCTAAATGCAATGGTGTAACTTGGAGCAGTAAATAGCCACTAATTAATGAGTCCTTGATTGAATTATGCTTATTTGCCAGTAATGTGACTCGGTGGACAGCTAGAAATTTTGGCAGTGACTTGTTAATTAGCAACTATTAGCTGCTGAGACTTATGTCCTCCCAGATTGTTGTGGACTGCCCTAAGTTATAGCATTGGGGAAAAGCTGTGATATAAACCAAATCAATAAATAGATATGTGTGTTATTTATATTGCTGTTGAAACTGCAATAAACAAACCTGTGTGCTATGTGCCATGAAATTGCTTCCAACTTAAGGTGAACCTAAAGGGGTTTTCAAAACAAATAATATGTTTAAGGAGTAGTTTAACATTGCCATGCTTCAATGAGTTTCCTTGGTTGAGGAAGGGATTAGAACCCAGGCTTACTGAGTCCTAATTAGAGATGGGCACAAATCAGAAAAATGGTGATTTGTTTTGATTCATGATTCATCAAGGTCGATGAATCATGAATTATAAATTTATAATTTTTCCTGATGAATCAACAAATCAATTTGTCACTTTATTTTTTAATTTAAACCCCTATAAAATGGCCCCCAGGCACCTAGAGACACCAAATTCACAGGAAAGTTTTCCCTGACACTCCTCTACAAGCCCTGCATGTTTGGTGAAGTTTGGGCTTCGGATGTCCCAAGTTACATACCTACAAAAAGGGTCCCCTAGGAAAGTTTCCCTCAGGCACCTAGAGACACCAAAATTACAGAGACACTCCTACTGACTCTCCTCTACAATCCCTCCATGTTTGGTGAAGATTGGTGTTTCAGACATTCAAGTTATACACCCACAAAGTGGGTCCCCCTAGGAAAGTGCCCTTTAGCAGCTGGCTTGGGGAAACTTGATCTTCACCAAATTTGGAGGGACTGTAGAAGAGAATCAGTAAAAGCTTCTCTGTGATTTTGATGTCTCTAGGTGCCTGGAGGGGGGGTTTCTGGGGGACACTCTTTGTGGGTATATAAATCAGATATCTGAAACCCAGTATTCAGCAAATTTGGAGGGATTGTAGAGGAGAGTCAGAGGAAGCTTCCCTGCAATTTATGTGTCTCTAGGTGCCTGGGAGAAGGAGTTTTATAGACAAATAAATTGACAAATCAATTCATTGATTCGTATTCATTGGGGGTACTGATTTGTACGAATCAACAAATTAGCAATTTTTGAATTAATTTGGTAATTTGTTTTTTTAATTTGTGCCCATCTCTAGTCCTAATCCGACATTTATCTGTTGCACCACGCCGGCTCTCATCAACAACGAGTGTGATTACATCTGTAGCCACTGGGGGTCTCTATATCACAAAAACACAGCACAGCCATATACTCCTACCGCCACTACGCCAAGAATCCTATGGTGTGGATGTAAAAAACCATAAAATTTGCCCATGAACCCCAATCCTATGCATGCTTACTCTGAAGCAAGCCCCCCCCCCCCTTCAGTTCAGTTAACTGGAATAATGCACTGTCCTTACTACGGATTGCAGTCATAGACTGCAATCCTATACCTAAGTTTCCACTAGTAAGCCTCATTACATCAGTGTGATATAATTCAGCACTTGATTGTCCTAATGCATGACTTGTTTGGTGTGGAAGAAACTACCATTAGAACAGAATATGGAAAGACAGAATGATTTCCTATAGGCAAAGGTGTCAGATAAGGGTGCATTTATCACTTTGTCTGTTAAATCTGTATGCAGAACATATCATACGGAAAGCCCCACTAGATTCAGATGAAGGAGAAGTGAAAATTGGTGGAAGAAAATCACTAATTTAAGATATGTAGATGACACCATCTTACTCATAGGAAGCAACAATGACTTGGAACAATTTTTAGTGAAAGTGAAAAAAGGAAGTGCCAAAGCAGGACTGCAGTTGAACATGAACAAGACAAAAATCATGTCTACAGAAGAACTACACAACTTTAGTATTAACAATGAAGAAATTGTTAAAGATTTTGTATAGCTTGATTCAATCATCAGTCCAAATGGAAACTGCAGCCAAGAAAGCAGCAGAAGAAAGAGTCAGTAAGGCAGTGAGGAAGGACCTAGAAAATATCAAGTGTAAGAATGTCTCACTGGAGACCAAGACAAAGATCATCCATATTCTTGTTTTTCCAGTCACCATAGGTGTGAAAGCTGGACAGGGGAAAAAAGAAACCTGAAAAGGAAAAAATTGATTTGTTCAAAATGTGGTGCTGGAGGAGAGCTTTGCGTATGCCCTGGACTGCCAGAAAGACAAACAAGTGGGTCCTAGATCAAATCAAAGCTGAACTCTCTCTGAGGACAAAAAATATTGAAACCAAGGCTGTCCTACTTTGGGCAAATAACAAAAAGGCGATTTTGTCTGTTAGAAAAGATAGTAATGCTGAGAAAGGTTGAAGGCAGCTGAAAAAGAGAAAGAGCACATACAAGATGGACTGACTCCCTAAATGAAACCACAGGCTTGTGTTTGTGAGCAGGGCAGTTGAGGACATGACATTTTGGAGATCTCATCTTGAAAGGTTTGGAGGTGACTTGATGGCATACCACCACCACAATCAAAGACTGTCTTGTAACACGATATACATATGTGCCGGTAAAGATGTTTTGCTCTGCTTTTAAGGAGTCAAAAGCTTGAATGTTGTTTATACAGGCAAACATTTTGCAAATTAGACAGTCCCAAATTTTAATCTTAAGCATTCTGTTCAATATAAGAGAAGAGGAGTTTGTGCTGCAGACACCCAGTGTCTGAGAGTTGAGCAGCATTTTATAACCAATATACTCCCCCTCACATAACATCAGACAAGGAGCCAAGAAGTCAAGGTGCCGGCTGCTGGAATGTTAATGATTATCGTCTTTCCTTGTTATTAAACATTCCTGCAAGAAACTCTGATATGAGGCTCTTAAGGAACCATCTGTGCATTACCAGTTTTAAACTCCGTCGAAGAACATATCTTAAAGAATTAACCAGAGGCCAACTGCAAATCACTAAAATACCAAATAATAAGACTCTGAGCAGCTAACCGCTAGTACTTCATCTGACCATCAAGAACGAAAGGGGTGGACAAAGAGCAGGCATGCTCCAAGCTCCACTCCCTCTATGCTTTTATTCTTTTATCTTTTAAGCTTTTAGAAATAAGTTTTATTCCTTGCAGCTTTTATTATTGAAGAGTCAGCTGCTGTCACCTGCTTATCATTGTTTTATTGTGATTTTAACTGCCTATTCCGTTAACAAACCACTCTCGCCGAGTTGCTCGCCGTCAAAATAAGCCTTTTTATGAATGCTGAAGTTTTTATATTTTTTAAATATATTTTTAAATTTTAAATATATTTTTAAATCCTATTTTAAATATTTTATATTTTAACTGGAGATTGTCATCAGTGAGAGGAGCAATTTGCCTTGAATCTGCAATCAGCAAATTCCCAAACTCCTACCGAACTAAAACACAGGGTAATCAGGGAGAATGGGAAATAAACGTCATAGATCAAGCCCAAGTTACCACCCAGCCAAAGCAGCGAAGCAACTGAAAATAGATAAGCTTCTAACAACCAACTGCTCAGTGAGCAATTTAATTGCTGGACCTCCCATAGCCCTAAGTAACCAATTTGCAACATTGGGGGATGAAACGCTTTCAACCACTGAGGGGCAAGACGCTGAATCCTCCCTGCACACCCCTATTAAGGCTGTTTCAGATGCTGCTATCGAACATTTGCCCACCCATCTAGCAGAACATAGTTTGCTCACAGCTCAAACCGTCACCGCAATATTTAATAATCTACAAAGGGTGTGTCACAAAATGAATGCAGTTGAACTTGCTTTGGGGAAACTCATGGAATCCCTGACCCAGGCACTAAGAAATCCTCAATTAAAGAGGAACATGCAAGGCAACCAGATGGGGAAAAACAACAGTACTGAGCCGCAAAAGAACCCGCAACTCCAACCTGCTCAGTACATAAGGGAGGCTGCAAGGAGCATGAATATCTTTGAGCCTACTCAGATCTTGCTGCAAATCGCACCTATCTCAATCAACAGGAGGAGATGAGACTCACATGAGACAGTTTTAACTTCCCTAAGTCAATTGCTAATGACAGAAGTACACAAAATAGACCTAACAACCATTAAATGGCTTCCTTACTCCAAGGGTCAAAAGAGGGTACAACTCTCCTTTGAACATGCAGTGATCCCACTCATGCTATTCAAAATGAAAACTTTTCTAGCCAAGTTTCAGATTACACCTATTAGAGTTTTCTCAGATACATCTCTTATACCTCTGCTTCAGAGAAACTCAACACAAAGAGAGCCTAGCACTAACAGCCGAGAAACCAAGGCAGAAGTCCCGAAAAGTAATCTTATGTCCCCAGCATCTCTGTCAACTCTGCAACCAAGGGATCAAGCACCTAAACCTAAGAAAGGGACCTTTCAGGAGACTGCCCTCACTCATTCTGAAGCCCCACCCTCCAATAAGGAAGCCTTAGCTACTCTTACTGAATTCAATACCAACTGGGAGGAAACCAAAATCAGCTTGGCCTCTCTACAAATATCAGCTGAATCCTTGAGAGACCACACTGTGATGCCACTCATTCTTACCCCACCCAACCATGAAACCCATTTCCAAGCTTCTAGGATGACGGGCCAACAGAAGCGGGCAAATATCTCTACACAGTTGATGGACTGCCATCCAATGGACCTGATGCTTCTAGACCCAGAAGACCCCAAGGACAATTCAACCACTAGGCATACACTGAAATCACCCATTAAACCTAAGGTGGCAATAACCCCTCTTGTTCCTGCATCCACAAGATTTAGCCCTATTACCAATCAATCTCCAAGGGATCTGCAGCTACAGCTTGATACTGAAGACAAAGCTTTATCAAAAGAGGCCCTGGACAGCTTCACCTCTCTCCCATGGGAAAAGCAGGTACTGACACTTAAAAAGATAGAGGCGGTAAGGCAGGAGCTCGTGACTCTCCTTGAAACTCGCCGGCCCAACATCACAATTCAGGCTGAAGTACATTCAGAACCGACACCCCCCGCCGATGCTCCAACCCTTTTATGACAGAACTGCCTTGACCCACAGAACAGCTCCAACTCCCAGTGCCCACTTTCAGTTTTATCATGGAACATCGCCGGGTGGCAAAATAAGTAGGTGGACCAGGAGTTCGGGAAATTTCTTTCAATGTTTCATATCCTTTGTTTGCAGGAAACCTGGCTAATTGATTCCTCTCCCCTGGTGTTACATGGGTATAGCCCATTTTTGCTTCCTGCCCTTAAGCCATCTAGGAAAGGGAGAGCAAGAGGAGGTCTAGCTATTTTAATCTCCGTCAAATTGGACGTGGAGCTGTAATTTACCAGTCTGAAAGTAATTTTATTCTGTCAGTATTGGTAAGGGGTACATGGGGAAATGGGTTGGAGGCACTAATATGCATCAATGCCTACTGTCCACCCGGTAAAACAGAAAATCTCACCTCTTTCTGGAATGAATTGGAAGAAGCCATCAACCGTTGCGAGTTTTTGCACCCGAGAGCAGCTATAATTTTGTGTGGCGACTTTAATGCCAGAGTTGGCTCTGGATCAACTGAGAGAGCAATTGATTCAGACCCAGAGTATAATGAACCCTTCCTATCTGACCCACACTCTTTGGATAAAGTCCTCAATAAACAAGGTAGGAAGCTAGTCAAGACAATGTCTGGCCTACAACTAAGTTGTCTTCATGGCAGCTCTCAGGATGACTCAAAAGGATATTTCACCTTCCTTAATAGTTGGGCAGGGAGTGTCGTTGCTTATATATTTTGCTCTCCTAGGTTGGTGTCCCAGGAGACAAAATATAATATATTAGACCGACCCGATAGCGACCACCTACCCATCTGTCTCTCCATCCCCCTGACAACTCCACAGTTGCTCCCACCACCCGCTGATTGGGCAGAGAGAACTATGATTGTAGGGAAACGCTTAAAATGGTCCCCCCTTGTCGACCAAACAATTCGGGAACACCTAAACAACCCACATCTGCTGAGTGCACATAGGGATATTGTAATCGGACATAGGGATCCAATAGAGGGCACCAACTATATCAATTTTAACTTAAGACCTCTATTAACTAAAAAGCCACAGGAGTCTTCCCCGGCTCCACATAGAGGGGGATGGTATGACCAAGAATGTAGACTAACCAAAAAGCATCTAGCTCACTTAACAAGGAAGACGAGGAAGATGCATTCAAATTTGAATCTGGAGGCGCTGGCTCGCTACCGCTCAAAATATAAGGAACTTTTAAAACAAAAGAAATGGGCATTCATGTCAGCCCAGTGGGAGGAACTAGGACAGGCTGTGCTGGAAAGGAAAGAGCGAAAATTCTGGAGCATGGTCTCAGCTATGGATATAGGTCCCAATCCTGCACCAAATGCCTGCATCACGGCAAATGCCTGGTGCCACTACTTTCAAACTATTTTCAATAGTGATGCAGACACTGGGCCACAAAAAGTGAGAACCCTCCAGACTTTACTAAACTCTACACCCGAATGGCCCCCAGTTTCAGAACAGGAAGTGTATAAACTTATTGATGCCCTAGCAACAGATAAAGCACCTGGCGAGGACATGATCCCGCCAGAGGTGTATAAGAACAACCCGGAATGGTGGGCCCCAGTCCTAGCACAGCTCTTCTCTCATTAATGCTACAGGAATTTTTCCCGATGGGTGGAGGCAGAGCATAATTTTCCCAATTTACAAAAAAGGCAATAAATCCATCCCCCAGAATTACCGCCCAATCAGCTTACTGGATATCAGCTCCAAGCTTTATACCCGCCTTCTTTCCCAGAAGCTGGCTAAATGGAGGAAAATAATATCCTTCACCAGGAACAAGCAGGTTTTAGGAAGGGACATAGCACAGTAGATCAAATCTACGTGCTACATCATCTTGTGTGCAAATATACCACCAGGCCATTCAAATGGCTGTTCACAGCTTTTATTGACTTCTCCTCTGCATTCGACACAATCACTAGAAACCGCCTGTGGGATAAGCTCACAGAGACCAACATCGATAAGAGACTCCTAACTCTAATACAAGAACTATACTCCAACACAACGTTGAGGGTAAGGATTAGCACAGATGGAAGGCTGACAGAGGAAATTCACACTAACAAAGGGGTAAAACAAGGATGCTTACTCGCACCCCTACTTTTTAACTTTTATATTAATAATATTGTAACAGCCTTAAACCATCCAGACCATTTCCCCCCTTCAATTGGGAACTATAAGATTGCAAGTCTCATATATGCGGATGACATTGTACTATTATCCATGAACAAAAAGGGACTGAAACGAAGCTTAAATAAGCTCCAAGAGTTTAGCCACCTAGAGCAACTAAAAATAAATTACACAAAATCTAAAGTGATGATTTTTGGAAAGCATCCCCCCAAGTTTAGCTGGACTATAGGCAAAAACAAAATAGAACAAGTCCAGACCTTCAAATACCTGGGAGTGCATTTCGATGAGAAAAACTGCTGGAAATCCCAGATACAGAGCATGAAAATATCGGTGCAGAAATCTAGCCATGCTCTGGTCAATTTTTTTCATTCTAAAGTGGCAAACTAGTAACCCCAGCCTTAAAAGTATTTTCAGGGAGGGTCATCTCCCAAATGCTTTATGGAATTGAGATCTGGGGTATGAATCAGAACAACCTACATCATCTTGAAGTAGGACAGAATAAATTTCTGAGACACATCCTTGCGGTACCCCAGGGGACTCCAGCAGCTTATCTTAGAACAGAGACAGGCATGGTATCCATCAAAGCCAGGGCAACTCTAGCTATACTCTCTTACTATAAGAGGGTGATGGATATGCCCGACCACGCTTTTTGCAAATTAGACAGTCCCAAATTTTAATCTTAAGCATTCTGTTCAATATAAGGGAAATTGCCTAATTGGTCTAAAAATTAAGCAGCCACTATCTTACAATAAGAGGATTCAATTCACCATCTGCAGAGTGTACTCACAAAGGAATCTTTAGAGCATTTTCACCTACAGAAAAAAATTGGTCCTGCTCAATGGAACTATTAGCATGGTAGACTTTTTAAGTTTTACTTTATGCAGGGGATTTTTAAGACACTTTATTGAGTCCGAAATTTCTAGCATTTTAATGTTGCATATAAATAGCCGGATGCCGACCCAAATGAAAATGGAACAAGCATCACAGTGAGTAAGATAAAGATAAATTTTTGGAACATGTAGCATTAGCTCCAACAATTACTTCTAGGATGGATGGCTTTGTACCAGGTTACATAGTGAAGCAACATTTCCAAAGTTCTGGTGGTTGGTTACTTAAAGTCCTCTTCAGATGTTTTCCTCTTGCGTGAATGTGCACGTGCGTGCGCGCGCACACACCCTTGAAGCTGAAGATCTACCAGGAGAGTTGTCACACAGTGGTCAGAATGTTAAGATCACCACCACCACCACCACCACCACATTAGAACCGCAGGGCCTCTTTGGATTATCGAGTCCAGCCACTATCAAGGCGGCAGCACAGTGGGGGAATCAAACTCCCAACCTCTGTCTCTGCAGCCAGATACCTAAACCACTGAGCTATCTATCCAGTGGTTCGCTCATCAGGAGAACCCCTTCTCTCAGTCCCACCACCTCCACAGGTTGATCCGGTGAGGACATAAGAAAGGGCTTTTTCAGTGTCCACTCCTAGTCTATGGAATGCCCTTCTTGTGAGGCTTGTTTGGTCCTCCTTTTTGCTATTCATAAATGTTTATTTATATACTGCCTTTCTCCCTATATATCAGGTAAAAACATTCCTTTTTAAGCAGGCATTTGGCATCTGGCCCACTTTAAAAGGTGGTAATACAGTATTTTAATATTTATATATGTTTCAATTATATTTTAATATGTTTTCATTCTCATTTGTTTAATTATTTATTTATGTTTTATATGTCTGTTTTAAATGTTGGAAACCACCTTAAGTCCCTTACATAGGGCAAAAGGTGGATATAATAAGGGCTTTTTTTATTTTAACATTTTTTATTATTATATAAGTTACAATCCTCTGACCACATAACAAAAAAGAAAAAATAGTAATTACCTATAAATACAGTTGTTGTTTAGTCGTTAAGTCGTGTCCGACTCTTCGTGACCCCATGGACCAGAGCACGCCAGGCCCTCCTGTCTTCCACTGCCTCCCGGAGTTGGGTCAAATTCATGTTGGTAGCTTCAATGACACTGTCCAACCACCTTGTCCTCTGTCGTCCCCTTCTCCTCTTGCCTTCACATTTTCCCAACATCAGGGTCTTTTCCAGGGAGTCTTCTCTTCTCATGAGATGGCCAAAGTATTGGAGACCCAGCTTCAGGATCTGTCCTTCTAGTGAGCACTCCGGGTTGATTTCCTTCAAAATGGATAGGTTTGTTCTCTTTGCAGTCCAGGGGACTCTCAAGAGCCTCCTCCAGCACCACAGTTCAAAAGCATCAGTTCTTCGGTGGTCAGCCTTCTTTATGGTCCAGCTCTCACTTCCATACATCCATAAATACAGTTACACATCCAATATTTTTCTTATCTATATATAGTATACTAATATTTAAACATATGTTTTACTTCTAACCCTACAGTTATTCAAATTAACCAGCATTTCAGCCCATTTTCCATTTGATCTCCTGCACCAGAGGCCAACAAGGGATACCACACTTCCATAAATTTATCTTGTTTTATTTCACCTCTATAGAGTTTAATGCGATAGGGTCAGTTTTTCCATCAGAGCCAGTCTCCATATTCTATTTTGAAATCTTTGCAAGGACAAGTCCTGAGCGTCCTTCCACTGATGGGCAATTTCATTACCGGCTCCTCCTAATATAATCACAATTAGTTCTTATTCACAATGTTTTCGTATATAACGAAAAAAGTAGCAAAGTTTCATTTGAAATTATTTTTTCTTTTGTTCTACTTTCCAACCACTTAATTACTCCAGACCAGAAAATTTCCACTCTTGGGCATGTTAACCACATACTGCGTTTCCCTGAAAATAAGACAGTGTCTTATATTAATTTTTGCTCCAAAAAACGCATTAGGGCTTATTTTCAGGGGATGTGTTTAAAAAAAAAAAAAAAAATTCAGGTACAACCATCTACGTTTATTCAAATACAGTCATGTCATCATCTTCTGGTTGCTGCACAATGGTGGAGGGCGGGGTTTCACTTAACTGGAGCTTATTTTTGGGGTAGGGCTTATATTACCAGCATCCTGAAAAATCATACTAGGGCTTATTTTCAGGTTAGGGCTTATTTTCGGGGAAACAGGGTATGTTCCAGAGTTCCTCGTATTCTTACACTTGCTCCAACACATGTCTGATATTCCTTTATTTATTCTATTTAATGTTACAGGGTATAAGTACCATCTGTGCACTACTTTTAACACTGTTTCTTTAGCTTGAGATGATACTGATTTATTAGGTTGAGAGGTCCATATTCTTTTCCATGTGTTTTCTAATATCTCAGTTTTTAAATTTGTCTCCCAAACTATCTTGGATCTCATATTGTCTCCAAGTTGCTTATCTATAATACTTTTATAAATTACTGAAATTAACCCCGTTTTCCTTTTATTCCCTATCTCTATACAGTGGTGCCTCGACTTACGAACTGAATCCGTTCCGGAAGATGGGCGTAACTTGAAATGGTCGTAAGTCGAAGCACCATTTCCCATTGAAATGCAATTAATCCATTCCGGCCGAAGAAAAAAATCACAAAAAAAAAAAATCACTGCAAGACCCATCAGAAACGCGATTAATCCCTTCCGGCCGAAGGGGGGGAGAGAAAAGCAAGCAGAGCATGCAAGACACATCGGAAATGGGGAAAAAGCAAAGCAGAAAGCAAGCAGAACATGCAAGACACATCGGAAATGGGGAAAAAGCAAAGCAAAAAGCAAGCAAAGTATGCAAGACACATCGGAAATGGGGAAAAAGCAAAGCACCAAAAAACAAACAAACCCCCCAAGACCCATCGGAAATGGGGGGAAAAAACTCCAAACAAGCAAACCCCTCAAGACCCATCGGAAATGGGAAAAAACACACCAAAAAAACAAACTCCCCAAGACCCATCGGAAATGGGGGGGAAAAAACAAAAAACAAACAAACCCCAAGACCCATGACAGCACAGAAACATAACACCCCCAGCCCAAAACCACGCTGCAAAACCCACCCAGAACAGTTTTTAAAAAGCAGAAAGCAGCACCTTACCAAGCAGTCCGAAGCCTCCTCCAATCACACACTCTCTAACTGCTCAGGCAAAAGAGCTACAAAGAAGCAGCCTCTTCGCCTACCAGAAGTTAGCAATTTGAATTTCCTGCCTTTTTCTTGTTGTAACTCGAAGCTCCGGCCGCAAGTCGAAGCAAAATTTTGTGGCCGGAGCTCGTCTTAACTCGAAATGGTCGTAACTTGGGATGTTCGTAAGTCGAGGCACCACTGTACAATATTTCTCTATTTCTGTTAATGGTCTATTTGAATCCGGTGTTTTATGTAGTTGAGTTGCCAAATTTCTAATTTGGATTATCTGATACCAATTAGCTACTATATGCCTAGTTTTCTCCTGGAGCTGTCCGATTGTAATAGGTTTTCCTTGTATAAACAAGTCTCTTATTCTATACATTCCTCTCTTTCCATCGCTTAAATTGTGTGTATTTATCTTTAAATTTAAATTTAGGGTGTTCTAATGTAGGACATAATGAAGATATAGGGGGAGCAAGATGATCATATATTTCCTCCATATCCAGAGTAATTCTTTAGTAAAAGGATTCCGTATTTGTTTCTCATTTGTCAAAATTCTTTCTTTATATAAATATACATCCAATGACCTTCCTTGTTCATCTCTCTCCATTCTAGCCCATTCAGGAGTCTTACAATCCTGTATAAGTTTGATTACTTGGGCCATTTAGAAAGCCTCATAATATTTTAGTAAATGTGGTATTGCTAGAAAGGCGGATATAATAAGTAAGTAAGTATCCATTTAAAATCCTGTGAACGATTGGGAATCTTGAACAGCTGGCTTTCCTGATCATGCTGGAGATTCAAAGATTGTTCAAATGAACACCTAAAGGATCCTGCTTCAGAGCTTTCTCAATGCATATGATGTTTAGATATGTTCTTCTAGAATATGGGAGCAGCTAAGAGCTAAGGCTAAGGGAAAGCAGGTGGTTGTAGCAGAAGGAGCAACTGCTGCAGCTTCTTCAGCCGGGTATCAACCTTCACTAGCATAGTGAGGGAGAAATGCATAGAAACAGGGTGAGTAGGCTGCCTGGGCATGTGTGTATGTGTGAGAAATGAGGAAGAACTTCTCATTTAGCTTTATAATTAAGTTTAAAAGACAATCCCCTGCCATCTGGAATGCCTCAAAACAAACCATGCCTTCAAGAGGGGACAAAATAACTCTCAAAGTCATGGGTTTTGTCACTGAAAATACTGAGTCATAACTTATGTTATTTAGAAGGCTGGAAAAAAAATCCTAATACAGTAACTGACAAACTGAGTGCTTTTCTGAAAACAAATGCTCCATTTGGAAAAGCCCACAGTGAGCATTTTAATTCAAATCCAAATCCAATTTCACTATCTCATGCCCTCTTGGAATTTTTTACAGCCTCATCAGAGAGAATTTAACACATAAACAATTTGGGAAAACAACATTCTAGCAATGGCTCTGTGAAGTCAAACGATTGGCTCATTTCATATTTTATTTAATAACAGATTAATGCCTTTACATTTCTGTCACACACACAAAAAAGGCTTTCCATGCAGTTAGTGATAATGACAGAGAACTAAAAATCAAATGTGAACTAAAACACAGGATAGAAGCAAGCAATTAAAAAACAACCCTCCAAACAGTTCACCTTGCTTCACTCACAGACCAGCATACTGTATAGCCAGAAAGAGTGGAAACTGTGGAGCCTAAAGGCTGCCTGTGAACTACCAAGGCCTTCTGTATAGCCCTGGGAGTTGCCCAGGGCTCCTCCCTCATAGCATATTAATCAAAATGTTAGGGGCACAATTCTCCTCCTAAGTACTACAAACTAGTGCTTTGTTTCAGACCCCAGAAGCCTTTTTGGCAAACCCAAAGGGACTACCTCACTCTCCTCATAATAGGAGCATGGGGCTAGAAGATCATGCCATGATCTGATTCATCACTGAATAGCAATTTCACATAGACAGACGGCCACCTGACCATGATCTAGTGATTTTGGAACACAGCATGCACTGTGAAGAAACTGGCAGGTGCCGGGTGAAGAAAATATCCCGTACCTCCTCTTATTTCTGGAACTCACTATCATAAGATGTCACAATGGCTACCACTTTAAATAGCATTAAAAATAAAAAAATAAAAAAAAACACAAAGCAACATTGTCAAACAAGTTAATGGTTCTCAGGTCAACTAACAGCTATTGACTATTGCATTCTGTAGAAGGTAGGTTTCTATATCGATGTAATGACTCCAAAAGAAAGCTGTTGGAATCAGTTCTACCATTAAGCAAATTGAGAATCAAGTGGCAGAAGCTGTGAGGAGACACCAAGGTAGAAGACAAAGCCACATAAACCACCTGCCCTATGCCCCCTCAGCTAACACGCTGCCTTCAAATTTAGCTCTATGTATCTCATAAAATTATATGTGTCCCCCAAGAATTATATAAAACATCGGGAATAATCTTTATATTGTTTAAGGCCAATATTTTAAAGTTGACCAGTAAGTAGCCTCTCATCAAATGCCAATGACTAAAGGGAATGTCTTTACCTGGCAGAAAAAAGATGGTAGTTTCAAGACCAAGCAGGCCTTGCTGGGAAGAGCATTCATTGATTGGAAGCCACAAATACAAAGACCCTCTTCCCTTGTTACTGCTCTCTGAGCCCCTCTCTGTGAGGACATACTCATAGAAAGTTGCGTTGAACAACTGTAGGAAAAAGAAATGGGTACAGTGTCCCTTGTGAGAATTTTGTGAGGTAGGCCTATGTCCTTGCCCTCATGCATACATGAAGGCACTAAGGCTGAGAGAATAATATCTTACTTGGTGGCTGAAAGTTCGTACTTAACTAATTCCTACAGCAAATTTGTTCTTACTCAAAATTATCCAGGTTAAGCAAGGTTCTGTGGACCAAATAGCAATCCTCATTCAACCATTTCAGGGGGGAAAACCTGTCCCCAAAATTCTGAGTAGGAGGAATTTCATTTAGATACATAATGTATTATTTTCTGAAAAGGCAGCTCCAAAGTGGGAAATCTATTTTGTGGGAGTGAAAGGCGAAGTCAAAATAATGTGAAAAGGGGGGAAAAATTATAAAAGGCAAAATAATGGTAAAGAGCATTATTAAACAATCAAAGGTTTTGCTATATGTAGACTGAATAACCAGGAGTGAAAGCTGCAAAAAAGCTTGGAAGGGGCACCAACTGCATTTTGACATTCCTTAGAATCATTCCTGTAAAAGGGGTGGGGGTGTTGGTGGGAGAGTCCTCTTAATTTTGTAGCAAGCTGGGAGAGATCATTTTTTCACTATTGTGTACTAGCAAAGCTGTGGCATTTGCCACCAAAGAAAAGAATCTGTTCTGCCAAATAAATATACCTGAGGGTATTTACATTTATTTTGGTGCCTACATTAAGGATTTAAGCTAATACTGCTCTTCATCTTCCTTTAACTGCTTTTGTTTTTGGAACTCACCTTAAGAACAAAAGAACAGAAATCAAATCTGCCACGTTAAAAAGTCCCACGGAAAGGGAAATCCTAGAGAAATTCCACCAGGATTTCAACAACTTTCATCTGAACATCAACATCATCCTGGACTAATTCATGCAAGAGGTGCACTTTTCAACACCAGTGTGAAGCTACAACATGGACATCTTAGCACCACGCTGTATCAAACACCCACTGATCAATATACCTACCTACATGCCTCCAGGCTTTTATCCCAAGCCCATGACAAAATCCATTGTTTACAGCCAAGCCCTCAGGTACAATTGCATCTGCTTGGATCCACAAGATAAAGACTCCAAACTCAAGGATCTTCAAAACACATTTCTCAGACTACAAGATCCATCCAATATGGTTAAAGAATAAATTAATAAAACAAGATGAATACCAAGAAGCAACCTACTGCACTACAGACCCAGAAAACAGCCAGGCACTACTGGTTGTCACTTTGGCTCACAACTGAGACCACTCACAGGCATCATGAGTGATTTCCAACCCATCCTTCAGAAGGATAATTTACTCTCCCAAGCACTTGGTGGCAGGCCTGTACAGACAACCCCACAATCATAGGCAACTATTGACACACAACAAGTTACAGAACATGGATACAGGGATGGGGAGTATACCCTGCTACAAACCCAGATGCCAGCTCTGCCCCACGTTTACTCCAGCAACATGATCACAAGACACAACAATGCCACACACAACATCAAGGACACTTTTACTAGTTCCTCTGCTAATGTGATCTATGCCTTCTTTTGCCCACAATGCCCCTCTACACTCTGCATAGGACAAACAGGACCATCTCTACATTAAATAATTAATGGACATGAATCAGACATGAGGAACAGCAATACAAAGAAACCTGTTGCGAATCATATCAATCTACCAGGACACTCTTCGCAGGATTTGCCTGTGAAAAATTGAAATTATTTTAAAAAGCAGCTCAGAGGCATTTCTATTCCCTGCTCCTCTGTCTTCATTTAATAGTGGCCAGATAGCATTTATATTTTGCACCAGTTACTAAGGATCTAAAGGAGTGCTTCTCTGCCTTTTAAAACCCATGACCCCTTTATAGCCCTTGTCTTTTAAACCTGTGACACACACAAAAAAATTGATCACCTCAATTTAAAGAATGGCATCTTGTTTTAAGAACCCAGCAGTTTCAGAACAGGACCCACAGGCCCATTTTTCACAGGCCCTTTTGCTAGTCTCACTCATTGCAGAGATGCTAGCCTGGCACAGAAAACATCTCCTTTATGCCCCTGTCATTCCCTGAATGAATGACTTCCTCATGCAGGCTTTGATTGGATAACTCAAAGTAATGGACTTCTCTACAACAACCACCATCACCATTGTCTCCTACTTTCTTTTATCTTCTAATGTTTAATGGTGCTGATGCAGGGTAGATTTGTGGAAGGCTAAGGGATTGAAGGGTAGATTCAGGAAACAGGGTGCCAGCTACCTGGGGAATGGAAGGAAGCTGGTAGGATCTTCACCTATATTCTGAAGATCTACCACATTTCCAAAACTGATGAGCATGCCCCCCTCATCCAAGATCACAGGCCTTTGTCTTCCCTGTTCACTGTCCCTCATGCTGCCTCCAAACCAGGGGTAATTGGGATGACCCCAATCTCTACAGCAAATATTTGGATATGAATCAAATTGGACAATACTCACATCTAATAGCAAGGCTCAAGATTGATACAGTTGGACTAGATGACCCTTGGTGTCCTTTCCAGCTTCATGCTTCTGTGATTTATTTCCTACCAGCAGGTTTAAAACATTACTGTTTTGGACTACAACTCTTAGACTTCCTCAATTAGCATGGCCCCATTTTAATTATTTTTCCCACAGGAGTGAATAACTGGCATTTATGTGGGAGGAGATAAAGGGGTAAATTGGTGTGCATCATTTGGAAGCTAAATACATTCCCTTTCTTTTGTGCCCTCTATTATAATTGCTTATGAGTTTATGGTATTGCACTCCTTAGTGTTAGCCTTTAGGAGAGATGCCTTAAAAAAGCAATATTTAGAAACAGCAGTAAAACATACTACCTAGAAATCAGACTAAGAGTGGCACTAAAGGGAAACTGATGGTTAACAACATAGGTGTCACAGTCCAGGGTATCCCAGGCAGCCCCCACACCAGGGGCAAGGACACCAGGACCCAGTCCTCCACACAGAGTATCAAGTCCCATGGCACTCACTGTGCAGTTGGTTGTGACTAAATGGAGGCAGGAGCACACAGAGAAGGAACCAGGTGCGAAGATGCAGGGGGCAAGCAACACCAGAACTCTGGAGCAGCAAAGCAGCCAGCACAGCCAAAAGACCTTTGTTGCTGAGGGAAGCTCTGGGAGGGAGAACCACTCCTTAAATAGGCTTTTCCTCCAGGTTTCCAGGTGAGCCTCATGAGTGGCCCAGCAGCTGCTACACAGGCCAGGGCCTGAGTCTGCAAACACCAGGCCACTCCTGGCTCAGGCTGGCCCTGATCCTGCAGTTCCCAGGGCGGTACAGGCCAGATCCTGACAATAGGTTTGTCTTATCAGATTTGCTCAAAAATGTTCAAAATGGATCAGCTGAGAATTAGTTTCTATGTGTATTGCAGTAAATGTCCAAAATCTACAGAATGTGAAACAGAAAAAATGTGTGCATGTTCAAAATCTCAGAGATATCACCAGTTATTGTTGACAGCCATTGGAAATATGTCAACATCCAAAAACGTGTAATACAAATTAATAATTACAGTCATTGAAATATAATTGCTATCATTCACTTATGCGTGTCTTAAAAGCGGGAAAATATATATTTTCTGGTTTCACAAAATTCAGCCATGCTTATCAACCATCCCATTTCAACAATAAGTAATACTAGGACATTCACTGCTGAAGTCAGACCAACAGGCAGAGTTACTCACAGACTTGCTGTCCACAGACATATCAATGCTGGACCAGAATATTTGTTGTTCAAAGTGGATCCCCACCAGTGCCCTCCTGCTACTCATGTCAGCAATTGAATATGTTGCCTATCAAATATCTAATTCTGCTGGATATCAAATATAGAGAAAGAAGCAACCAAGTGAGTTAAAGCACGCTGAATCCATTTTATCTCAGTGGGTTCTCAGCCTGCTTATTTCTGAATTGGACTGCAAATGGAATATCAGCTATGGAATATCCAGCCGATTTTTTAATACATAGATCCACAGAGAAGTGTTTATGCAGGCCAGTTCATTTTGACTCCTGCTAAGCATTGTAAAAGCATGCCACAAGGCAACAACATGTTGAAAGAAAAATATCTTATTAGCGTAAAGATTCTGAAAGCATTCACTAGACAAGTAGATAGAAGCTCAGCTGGAGATCTTGCAGGTAGGAGATGGAAGTTATATAAATGAAGCCTGGAGCTTTTCTTTGCTTTAAATACAACACTGGCTGAAAAAGTCTATCCATAGCCACCATATCAGTTATATTCTATACTCACTCAGACTCAGGAGAGGAAGAGAAGAATTATACTAGGACCATCACCGTGCCATTCTGAACACACTAGATCTTTTCTGACTTCAGATGATAAGCATCCGGATTGGAGACTACATGGGGAATGTTAGTGATCTCCAGGTAGGGCTAGGAAAGAATCCTGCCTGGAGACCTGCTTCTAGTCAGATTTGAGCACTAAATTAGATGGACCAGTTATTTGCCAAATTAAGACTGTGCCAGCAATACCATCCATATGCCACCCATGTACAAAGCGAGCAGGGTTTCAGGTCCCATGGCCCCAAGATAGCTCTGAGACGCACACAAATGCCAGT
The DNA here is from genome assembly GCA_037013535.1 of Intellagama lesueurii. Classification (NCBI taxonomy): domain Eukaryota; kingdom Metazoa; phylum Chordata; class Lepidosauria; order Squamata; family Agamidae; genus Intellagama; species Intellagama lesueurii. Next base: position 135,429,899 of record JBAJHW010000002.1, read on the forward strand.
GTCCTTACTTTGTAAGATCCCATGGCATAGACCACAGTCAGTCATCCAAGAATTTATCACTGTGCATATACCAGATAAGCAATCCAGGACAACATATATTAGGGAATAAATACAATTCCATTACAATGTATTAAAATGTATGTATACTGAAGAATATTGGTATAATCAAGTTCAAGTCAAGCTGATCAGGATTCTTGATGACAGGACATTTTGGAGGTCACTCAGTCATGGGGTTGCCATGGGTTGGAGGCGACGTGGGCAACACATAACAACAACATCAGTTTACAATAAAACCCTATATCATGTCAGACTATTGCTTGAATAACATCGGGCTTCCTTCCTTCCTTCCTTCCTTCCTTCCTTCCTTCCTTCCTTCCTTCCTTCCTTCCTCTCCCCACCCCATTTTATGGACTTGCCAACATGAGAAGAGCATGGCCATTGTTTTAATGATAGAGGAATCTTTGTCTTTGAGAAATTAGGTTGTCAGTCACTGAGGTGATCTATCGGCAAGGAATTTAGGAGAAAAGAAGGAAGAGCCTGTCCATGGCCATTGTAATAATGACAGAAAAGCAGGGTGTGAGAGGCTGTTTCAGTTTGGTTTGTGACAACCACATAGCAACCCCATTACTGTAGGTCCCCAGCCTTTCCTTCAGACCAAGATGGAGAAACTCTTTTTTATCCTAGGGGACAAATTCAATTTAACTAAATCCCTTTGTGGTGCTCACGAGGGCCACTACTGAGTACAACACAGGGAAGGAAACAAGGAGTGTCTACACAGCATAATTTATGAAAATCCCTCCAGAGGAGGCCTGTACAGAGCATGCACCAATGTTCCTCTCAGACAACAGACTGCCAGGCAACAAGAAATTACAAGTCCGAGAATCACTCCTGGTGAACGCCTTGGTCCAACAAGGGCAGGAGCGGAATGGCAGTTGTCAATACGTCCAGCCTGGGACTACTTCCTTCAAGTGCCACCCCCTCCCACCCAGCAGGGAGCCTGAAAAGGAGAGTGCTGTCTCCTCAGGCCTGGCACTTTTGTTACCTCTCCAGGAGCTCTTGGCAGGCACACCGCTGGCACCGGCACAAAACCTCCCAGGGACGTGGGGCTCCTGGAGCACGACAGACTATCCCAGGACTGGATCAGGCCTAAGAAGCACAAAGAGTGTTATGGGGAATGGAGGCCTGGTCAGCTAAGGACTTGCCATTTAGGGTTGGGATTTGGGCCAGGGCCTCTTCCACTGTTTTCTCAGGCTCTGACTGTGTCTAGACCACCTGGGCAGGGATCGGAGTTTTGGAATTCCAGGACTTCCAGTCCTGAAAGTCACCTAGAATCATCCTGGCAGACTTTGGGGACAAGGAAAATAGAAAGAAGAAGGTAAAAGAGAGGTCCTTTTGTTGCAATTGCCTGCTTCATTCCACAGGCATTGACTGGGGGGGGGGGGAAACACCCCCTCACTCCCACTGCTTGCTGGGAATCACTCTAATTCACTATAGAGAGGTTAGTCTCTCTATCCATTAAAATCTATAGGGGGAGCCTCTCATTGGATCCTCCCCATGGTGCACTAGGGCGATTCCCAGCAAGCCGTCGGACTGACTGGGTGTTCCTACTACTTCCCAGCTGATGCATGTGGAATGATTCAGACTATGGCAGTAGAAAGATACCACTTTTGCCTTATGGTTTCTCCTCTCCCAAGTCATGGAAGCCTGTCTAGGAGATTCTGAGTGACTTTTGGGACTAGAAGTCCTAGAATGTTGAAAATCCCATCTCTATGTTTCTAGTTGTTACATACCATCAAGTTGCCTATGACTTATGGTTACCCCACAAACGAGTGATCTCCAAAATGTCCTGTCCTCAAATGTCCTGAGCCTGCTCAGCTCTTGTAAACCCAAGTCTGGACTTCCCTTAGGGAGTCAATCCATTTCGTATCTGGTCTTCCTCTTTTCCTGCTGCCTTCAAATTTTACTAGCATTATTGTCTTTTTCAGAGAGTCATGCCTTCTCATTAGGTGCCCAAAACAGGACAACCTCAGTTTCATCATGTTTGCCTCCAGAGATCATTCATGTAGAACCCACTTGTTTGTTATTCTGGCACTCCAGAGTATCCACAAAGCTCTCCTCCAGCACCATATTTCAAATGAATCAATTTTTTTTCCTGTCAGCCTTCTTCACTGTCCAGTTTTCACACTCATGTATAGTGATCAGGAATACAATATTATTGATTATCTTTTCTAATTCCTTCATTGCTGCTGTCCTGAGTCTCAGCTTTCTTTTGATCTCTTGGCTGCAGTCTCCCTTTAGATTGATGATTGAACCAAGCTATACAAAATCTTTAACAATTTCAATTTCTTAATTGTGGACATTACAGTTATATACTTCTTCTGTAGTCATGATTGTTGTCTTCTTCATATTCAACTGCAGTCCTGCTTTGGCACTTTTTCCTTTTCCTTTCCCCAAAAGACATTTCAAGTCATTGCTGCTTTCTGCCAGTAAGATGGTATCATCTGCATATATTAAATTATTGATTTAAGATATGCATAAATTTTCAGTCCTCCTCCATCTGAATCTAGTCTGTTTTTAGTATGATATGCTCTGTGTATGGATTGAACAGATACCATTCTGTCTCTCCATATTCTGTCCTAACAGTAGCTTCTTGTTCACAATACAAGTTATGCATGAAGACAATCAAGTGCTGAGGCACACCCATTTCTTTCAGAACAAACCACTGCTTCTCATTATCTTCAAAGTCAAAGGCTTTGCTATAGTCTATTAAGCACAGACTGATCTTCTTCTGAAATTCTTTAGTGTGCTCCAGTAGCCAAAAGATATTTGTGATATGATCTCAAGTGCCTCTTTCTTTTTGGAATCCAGTTCGAACATCTGGCATTTCTTGCTCCATCTAAAGTAAAAGCCTTTGTTGCAACACCTTGGGCATCACTTTGTTTGCACTGGAAATTAGGGCAATGGTCCTAAAGTTACTGTACTCATTAGCATCTCTTAGGTCATGTCAACAGTAATGCTTGGGACTAGGGGTTCTAAACCCACTGAGGAAGAAAAATAATCCTATTGTAATTGTCCAATGTAAGTCAGAAAATAATGTAACCAATATGTGCAATCATACTGGCTTTCTCTCACATGCTCTGACACACCCCAGTCATGTTCTCAGTTGCATATCAGGTCAAGTGGCTCAAATACATGACAAGATAGCCAGAAAAAATTGTGAAAAACACTTGCACAATCTCCCTTACACATATAGTATTTTGCAATTGGCTTTTGGCTTTTAAACAAGCCTGTAAAATTGGGTCTTTGCCATGGCTCAGATAAGGGTGTCTGACAGCATATATCACAGAGTTACTGCAGGTATGAATAACAGAAGGGAGTAAAGCTAAGTGATACATAAGTGAGCTGTACATTTTAATTAATATCCACAGGGAATGGTTAGAGCAACTCAGTCCTTTGGCTCCCTGCACGCTTCAGAAAGCCCCTGTAATTGTGTTATTAATGGTTTAATTGTATTATCGATTGCCAGTTTAGGCAGCAAGCCGGCTGATTAAAGACTCCTTTTGTGGGAAGTAAGATTGGGCTTTCTTGCCTTAACAACTTGATCAATTGCATTCCTGCCTGCCCCCACCCCCGCCCTGGTCCATTTTGGTTCACTCCCCTTAACTTGAGCTGCCTTCTCGATTTACTTTCTCTTGGAAGAAAATTGCACTCTTAGATTCAACAGACCCAAGTCCTTAACAGTCCACAGCTGGGGCTGAGCTGAAGCCACTAGCCCCAGTGGACAGACCTTTCTTAACATCTGATACGCACAGATGGAAACTGGCGCTTTTCAACTGCAGCTTCTCCTCCCTCTCCAGAGCTGGCTGTTCCAAGCACTGGTATTGGCAGAGTCGCCTCCATCGTTACATTTGGCTGGGGTTGGGATGCCCCTGTTGTGGTATGGAGAAGCATCCTGACTGTCTTATTGGCTGGTCCCAGCATAGCAAGGTGCATCGCCTAGCTCCCAGTCCCGGGTAAAGGTCATCCATGCACAAGTCCAGGGGTCCTGGGGCACAAAGGGTTTATCTGCCTTCTCTTCCCCCAGGGCACAGAACTCTGGCAGTTACTCCCTCAGTGCCACTAGCCAGTCCCCCTCCTTTTCCTCCTTTCTTTTCCCCTCTCAACTGGTCCTATCTGCTCTTTCCAATCACCAGCTGCCCTGGTGCCCTTCTCTTGGGTCTGTCATTCCTCCATGTCCCTCCCCATGTCCTCTAGTAAGTGTTCATCATCTTTTCCTTTGGACTGCTCTAGATACTGGGTCTTGGAGAAGTCCTCTGATGGGCCATTCCTTTTACAATTATTAAATTGTTTATCTGTGCATACCAGCGGTTTACTTAAAACAAAAATAAAGCCACCTTTCAAGGGAACACTTTTCAAAGCACACGAACCAGAAAGAAGATGATTGTTTATACCTGGCTCCAGCTGATGGGCTCCTGGGTTTTTGTTTCAAAAACAACAACACTACAACCCAGAAGTGTGCCCATCCCCATTTTAGAGCAGTGGTTCTTGACCTTTGACCCTCCAGAGGCTTTGGACCTCATCTGCCAGAATCCCTGACCATTTGCCGTGCTGGCTCGTCTCTTGGGAGTTGAAATCCTGAACCTCAGGATGTTGGGGACTATTGCTCTATAAGATCAGTCTACTATGAATCAGTGTGCCCTGATCAAAGGCTGTGCCAGATGTATCACCACTAATTTTTTTATTCATTTATTTGTTCAGAACAGGCAGGAAGGTGTGGTGGTTAAAGAGTTGCACTCAGATTTGGGAGCTCTGGGTTCAGGTCCCTGCTTAGCCATTGGGTTTGCCACTGTCTCTCTGCTTGACTCACCTCACAGCGTTGTTGTGAAGATAAAATGGGTGGGTGGAGGGAGAAAAGCCATATATGCTCCTTGCAGGAAAGGTGGGATATAAGTACAACTAGTAAATGTCACCAATCAAGAAAAGGTAAGACATTGGGAGAAGGACCAAGAGAATCAGACTGATGAGAAGGCATTGGCTGCAACCGGAGGAAGCCGTTCTATAGAAGAAATTGTTTTTAATCTTCTGTGAAGCAATGAAAACGCTCTGCCCTCCTTTGCATCTGCTCACCGTAAAATTAAAAAAAAAAAAAAAAGGAGGAGGAGAGACGCTGCAACAAACTGGCTGGGCTTGGTTAAAGGATACTGGCTCCACACTGAAATTTGGGTCTGAAAGTGAATGCTGTTTTCTGAAAAAGCTGGCACTTTCTGCTCTAGAAGGTCCACACTGTTGCGGCAAGGGACTCCGTTTTGAGACCAGCCCATAAGCCAAAGAACATGCTTCTTTTAAACTATGGGCAGCTTCTCCAAAGGGCTTGGAGAGAAATAAGGTTCTGCTAAGAGATAAAATGATTTCTGATTCAGATGGCTTTTTCTTTCAGTAACGTCAAGGGCTCTGGAGAGAGGGCAACCCTGTGGAGCTGTCCAGGGTGCTGTAGCCTTTGCTACATGGGACCCATTTTTCTCTGCAAACACCATTTGAAAGGTAATCAACCCAATGACCTGGGGCTTGGTGAACTGTCATGTCTCTCCCTCCAAATCTGATGTGCTGCTGTCAGGACCTCTACTGCCTGTAAGTCTAGCCCTAGATTAATGTTTTCATTACATCTAAGGAATGTAATGAAATAATGTAAGAATGCATATCTAAAGAAGAAGGCTACAGTTCACAAAAGCTTGTGCCAAGCACACGTTGTTAGTCTATAAAGTGCTCACAAAAAAACTCACTGTTTTAGCTAGAGCTAATCTTTACCATTTCTGTTTGGCAACCAGCGGTAACCACAGTTGATCCAGTGGGGATTTGTTTAAATTGTCTTTGGGGGTGCTGGAAGGAAGAGGTAGGCCACAGACCTCTGCTTTACTTTCCCCAATAGACCACCTCTCCTGATCTCTCCCGGGACTCAAGGGATAAAAAGCTGGAAGATACCTATACACATCCTAATTGTAGACCTTTTAAGCTTTTAAAGCTGAGGAGTGGAGAGACCTTTGGCTCTCTGGAGGCTTTGAGCTACCGTTTGAACTATTCCTTATTATTGAATCAGTGAGACTGATGAGAATTGGAGGGCCAAGGTTCCTCCACTTCTGCTTGCAAGACATGTTTGGGAGGCTGGTCATACAGGTTCACCCTCAGTTGTGCCTCCTATCCATCCCCAGATGTTTGTTTTGTTCACTCTGTAATCTTTGTGGGTTGCTGCTAAGTTGCTGCTGCATGTAGAGAAAGAGTGGAGCATCTCTAAGGGCATCCCAGGCACACACAAGCTTGGCATTTTGTATCACACAGAAGGAAAGTATTCAGATACTCCATAGATCCAAGATGCTGTAGTCAGATAGCTGACCAGAGATGGTTACAGGGAAAACTGAAATTTTCTGTTATAACTGGCTACTGGTCCGTTTCCAGACACAATTTCAACTGCTGTTTGTGACCCTATAAAGCCCTAAATGACTTGGGTCCGGGCTATGTGAAAGATGGTGCCTCCCCATATGAGCATCCCTTGGTTTTAAGACCTTCTGGGAAGGCTAATGTCTCAGTCCCATTATCCTCACAGACACACCTAGTGAGGACACAAAAAAGGGCCTTTTCAGTGGCTGCTCCCAGGCAGTGGAACTCCTTCTCAAGGGAGGCCAGGCTGACTGCTTTTTTGGTGTCCCTCTGCTAGCAGGGAAAGATATTTCTGTTGGGGTAGGATTTTGGCAAGTAATTAGCTGCTTGGGGATCAAGTTTTAATGGAGAAATGCTGGATTTTTCCCTTTTAAAGTGTGCTTTTAAATCATGCTCAGTTTTTTAAAGTTCAATTATTGTTTAATTGCTTTTTTTAACACTGTAATTTATTATAATTCTAGCTGCATTTTCTCTTAAATATGTTGCAAGCTGCATTGAATCTCTTTAATGGAAGAAAAGTGGGATACACATTGAATGAATGAGTGAATGAATCATGAATACTGAATGAAAGAAAGAGAACATGAACCATCCTGACCATGATTCAAGGTAGCTAGAAGGCAAAAGAGGATATGGATAGGTCGAGCCATACCACTAGGCAGAGTGAGGCATTAAAGAGGAACAAATATTTATTTTATTCTTACTGTTTGTGGGATTTGCTGTCTGCATTTTACAAACCATCTATCTTTATGGTAATATGTACCTTGATGTGTAGATCAAAGGAACCGTTTACTGCTCTGCCTCAGGCTGCAACATGTCTCAGACTAGCCTTGGCTTTGGGACACCATAATGTTTGGCACACTGGAAAACAGACAGATGCTGTGCATAAGGGGCAATGACCCAGATCATTCTGCAGCACAAACCCCACTGAAATAAACAGTGGACATACAAGAGCACAGAAGTTGAGATGCATCACAATTCAGTCAGGGTGGGAATTATTTGCAAGATTCACGTACAGTACTCTTGAAGACAGTTCAGAAGCTTCAATGGGTGGCAATCTCTGTGGCTTGCCTTTTAACTACAGCGATCCATTATAATAATTAATAATATGTATTTTTAATGCATAGCCCACTCTCAGTCTAACCACAAGACCCTTGAGGTAGCTCTTTCAGTTTGTCTCTGAATTTTTCCTGAAGTAGTTTCTTCAGTTCCTCTATGAAACATGCTCCCCTTAGTAACATCCTCCAGTCTTTGTACCATTTGCAACAGGAGGCAGCTCCCTGCCTACTTTTAATTTCCTTTAACACATTTGTTGTTTCCGTGGCTATTAAATGGCTCCAGTTGCACCTTCCTGCCTTTAGGAAACAGTTTATGAGTTTGTTCACCACTGAGCAGAAATGCAATTACTGAGAGTTCCACCTGCTGGGCATCAACTTGATTTTGCTTCCAAAGGAGTCCAAGGAATGATGTGCAGAGATTGTGCAAACAAGCAGATCCAGTGAAGAACATCCTCTTCTTCCAGCACTGGCCTGGAACAAGCACAGTTGCTTTCACTCAGAGTTGGGACATGTTTGTTTCTTGGAGTGCAGAAAATGGGCTGCCCGATTCTGGGAGCTGTTGTCCAAACACTTTCCATGTCTCGTTTCATCATCTAATTGCTCTTTCTTAAGTTTCTTTTCATATGATGCTGCTTGTCATATTTTGTATTTAGGAGTGTGTGTGATATCAGTGCTGATATTTAAGCAAGCTAGGTTTCAGGCCCTGTATCAGAGCACATAAGGATGGCAAACCAGTCCCACTCACCCCATGTACTGGATACAGGGCTCACAAGGATGACAAACTGGGACTTCTGGGTTACAGTGGAACCAGATGTCCAAAGGATGAAGATCCAGGATATTTTGAGTTTGATGGAGTGTGAACTTGCACTTATCAAGATTCTTAATTTCTTGATTGGCAAAGGCAATAACGGCACCTGCCACCCATCCTCCTGAAATCACTCCTTTTAACCTTCACTGCAGCCATCATAGTATGTAGAGCAGAGCTGGATTTTCCCTGCAACCACATATTGCTATGATGTACCTCTGTTACCATGCAGACTGTTTTGGTGTGAGCATATATGTATTCTGACTGGAGTCATTCCACTTTGAGTATCTATGAAACATCCCTTCATTAATGCCTGATTTACATGTTGAGTACTGTCTTAATCCACATGATTGGATGGTGCCAGGTACACAATCATTCACAAAGGAGGGCTCAAGGAAAGAGGTGTTTTTTCCCCCCGAAGGACGATCCTGCATCAACTGAGAAGTTCTTTAGTAAAAACCCTTCTCACATTTAGCATCATGTGTTGGGGCAGGACAAGCTTTGCAGATGCGCAGCAAACAAGAGAGTAGTGGGAAATACTCACAGGGATACTCCAGTCACCTCTTACTCCTGACTTAAGATCAACCATATGTTGTTCCATCCCTGCTGACACTGAGAAATCTCCTCATGGAACTCTACACATTGATTGCATCATCCCTCAGTTGCCACTTACTGAACCTTAGAATGAGATTGGTGGAAGTGCATGTAACTCACAAGGTTTTATATGTCTCATACAAAGGGAGCAAGCACCTCTCATTCTCTTCCTCTCACTCCCATGCTTGCAGCAGCTGTAATCAAATCTGCCTCCTCCAGCTCAGAGCTTGGAAGAGTTATTCTTTTGGACTATAACTTGGAGAACCTTCCTGACAGCATGGGTAGCAACCATGCTGACTGGACGATTCTAGAAAAGATGGTTTCAATAGTAACTTTTCCAAACTCTGCAGTGGCTATGATTCCCTCTTCCTTCCTTCCTAAATCCTTGGGCTAGACAAGGCGACTGAAACCCTTCTATGCCATTTGGGTCATTTTTCTAATATTTTCACAGAGACCTACCTCATTTGTGAATGGAGCATTGCACGTAAGACAGTACATAGATATATAGAAACTACAGAAGAGGGAGGGAACATATGGTCTTTAAAACGTTTTGGACCACAACTCCCAGAATCCTTTACCATTAGCTATTTTGCCAAGGACTCCTGGGAGCTGAAGCTCAGAACATCTGGAAGGTTGCAGGGTTATCATCCTTGATGTATAGAATTCAACCCTAGAACTTCACTACTGCGGAAGTGGTTGCCATCAAGTCTCCTGCAATAGACAATGGCTGAATTCCTGCAGCTTAGCGTAGTAAGTTGTAACTAGAGTAGGCTCACTGAATCAGTGTAACATCTCAATCTCTGAATTAGTATCCTTATGCTTTCAAATGACTATTCACGTAGAAGGATGAGGTATCAAAGATATTGGGGAAAAAGCTAAGCTTCTAAGAAGTATAAAAAATAACGAGGAGATTTAAAAAAAAACAATAGCAAGGAGGAAGTAGAATGTAGCATCCTGGAAGTGGGCAAACATGCTATGACCTTCTGTAGTTATACAAGGTATTGTAGAAATTTATTGCAGATCTCACTTGTGAATAGTAATAGTACTAATACTGGGCTACTTTAAGCCAGATTTCACATACTTGGGTATCTTCCATTTACCAAGAACCTATGATTTGGGTTATCTGAAGTAAAATTGCTGGTTATCCTTCTCTCAATGGGAAGTTGTCTCTTCAATCTGCAATCCAAGCATCTGAGAAGTCCATCTGCTCCCTGGCCTGAATTACAGAGCTTAGAACGTTTTCCTTTTTGGACTAGAGCTTTCAGAATCCTTTAGGCAACATGGTCACTGGCCATATTGGCCATATTGGATTCTATTCTGGGAACTGCCATCCAGCGAGAGGATTTTGCTTGGCTTTAAGTTTCCATCTGATTGCCATGGTCTCCTGAGTCTCCTCTTTTTTTTTACTTCTCACTTGGCTTGCTGCTCTCCTGATCTCAATCTCGTTCCCTCTGTCCGGAGTCACAGAAGTCTTGATAGTGTATCCTTCCCACCTTTGGGTGCCTCCAGTTCCTGCATAGCCATTGAAGTACTTCCCAGCAAAAGCTTGTCCTTCCACAGGTAGAGCCCTGATGATAGACGCCAAGCATAGCCCTCTATGACAGATACTCTGAGGGGCTGTGGAAGGCTTTGAGGTCAACCCATTGGTCACCCTCTCATAAAGAGCTTCCTTGATGTGCACTCTTGAGTTTCTTCTTCTTTGGCTAGCCAGCATAGGACTCTCCTTTTTCAATAGCCAGCCAGACGCAAAAGAAGACAAGGCTTCCACATCAGTTAATGCTTACATAAAACAGGACTTTTCACTAGGTGTGACACAAGCTATACCTGATGCAGTTCCTTATTTCATACAGTATTAAAGATGCAGAAATACCTGTCCTCCTTTGCATCTGGCCAGTCAAGTGAGAAGTGACAATGCTATAATTCTGAAAGTGAAATCCTACAAAAGTCTATGCAAAAGTAGGCCCTAGTGAGTTTAATGGGACATATGGCTGGTAACTGTATATAGAATTGCAGCCCTGGGATCCTTTGAATGAGTGCATTCCAGATTTAGAGCATCTTCCTAATATTGGACTCATACAGAACTATACAAGTAAGACCTTGTGGAAGATACAGGCACTCCCATACAGCAGATCACCAAAAGACCACCGTAGCATTTCCTCGTGGTGATTTTACCAAGTATCGCTGTTCAGGACAAAAAAATCATGAGCAAAAAATTGGAGAAAGGTGGCTGAAGCAGCTTTCAGGACTGCGAAATCAAACTTCAAAGAAATACTTGCTTGAATTCTGAATACCAATAATCAAATAAAGTTAGCTAATTTGCATAATCCAAGAGGAGAGAGAGTTGCTATCATGGCACTCAGATGCTTTAATTAAGTAAAATTTTTCATCTTTTAACGACAGGCTATCTCTAATGTCTGTTTTCAGCCTGACTTATCCTGCCACCAGGATCTTCTAAAAACCTAATTCTCATTATTACCAGTGTATATGGTGCATAAGCTCTACTTATGGTGGAGTCTCCTTCTTTGGAGGTTTTTAAGCAGAAGCTGGATGGCCATCTGTCGGGAGTGCTTTGATGGAGTTCCTGCATGGCAGGGGGTTGGACTCGATGGCCCCTGTGGTCTCTTCCAACTCTGTGATTCTATGATTCTATACTTGAATATTTCTTATGACAATAATGAACCAGTAGGTGATATTATAAATGGCAACCAAGATTATTGTGTTAATTAAAGATCTGGGGTATTACATATTTATATGCAGACCCTCGTCACATTACAGCTCCTAAATATTTAAACAGAGTTTTGTCGATAATACTAAACTACAGATTTATCTCCCAAAGGAATTGTTCCAGCTCAGCTCCAAAACAGAGCAGCTCTACCATTGGATCAAAAAGGACCAGACTGGGCACAGATAACACAAGCTATATGTCCCTCTAACTCCATCCTAACTTTCAGCCAATTATCATTCGTATACAAATGCACATCCTCTGTCCATCACTGAACATTAGACAATCATTGCACACACACACACCTGGACTGTGGCAGCTTGTGATCTGAGCAAGTGGGCACCTCACTTTGATACTGCAGGTGGGGTGCTACCAGTTTTGGTCAGAAGCCATCAATGCTACTGAAACTACCTGCCACAATAATATACTGTATGAAGACGCAGGCTCATGTTACACAATACTACAGCTTATGTTACCTAATAACAGTTTAGACCTCCTCCCCTAATAATTCTAGCCAAATAACTCTCTGCTCTTCTTCCTCGACTCTGATTCATTAAAAGGAAGTTCAAAGGGAGAGACCAAAAGGTCAAGTCTCCCAAGGCATTTTGAAGTTATTTAAAACGACAAGAATAGAATCTCAGCTGGGTTGACTAGAACAAGTGCCAAAATGTCTAGAATGATGTCAGCATGTTTAATGAGCAGAATCAAGGAAGGTATTGGAAGGAGGAACTTCCTTCAGAAAATGGAAGTTAAATAAGGAGAACAAAAATAAAAGCACAAACTCTGGAAAAAACAAGTGTGAGTTTATTGTAAGAAAAACAGAGCAACGGTAAATAATATGAATTGCTTAAAGTATGAAGGTCAACAATGAAAACCTTTTTTAAGCATAGCAGAAGCAAGAAAGTGGCCAAGGGGCAGTTGTACTATTTGGCAACCAGAGACTGAAAGGACTGCTTGCAGGCAGATGACGGAGAAACTGCCTGGATTCCTTCCAGGCAGAAGATGCAACTGGATCGATGTGTAAAGAGAAGACATGGGAAAAAAACCAGAGTCAAACCTGGTGGAAGTTCTATGACTTACCAGATTAAAGAAAGAACCATAGCACCTTGATTGCACCCATCCAGGAGTTTTTAAAGGACCCATATGTGTAATTGTTTATCTTCTAACAAAATATGGAATTTGTCTATATTTGGAAGAAGGAAATTGGCCTTCTTACCAAAAGATTAGAAAATAGCTGATGTAATAGTGATCCAGGAAATTACATTCAGTGTATTGCTCTGTTCCAGCTAAAATGGTAAAACACTGACTGAAGATCAATCAGACCTAGTCCACTGAGCAACCAGTCTTGCTCATGAAAATTCAGCATGGCATGGCGTCTGCAAAGGGAATTCAGCAACGCTTTGGAGTTATCTCAAAGCACAAGCAGGCATGTAGATAATGGATTTTTTTTTTCTTTTGTATGTTTCCTCACCAGCAATTTTGCAAAACAGGAGCTACTTTTGTCTGTTTGCTTACAGGTTGTCCTTACTCAAATTCTGCACTATCTTCTCCACGTATGTGTCATAACAAGAGCTCCCTATTAACATACGTTATCCAATCCCTTAATCTGATCTATCCCTCTTCCACCCAGGGAGTGCCACAATTCTCTCTGTGTGTATGGGATACATTCCTGCATAGGCAGAGTGCTCTGGACAGTGCATACCATTGCCACCACATTTTCTTTTCCCTCAGGAAGGTTTGTATAGAGCAAATCTTGGAGGAGTTTATTTTTCCACATAGTTCTCATAGCCTCTGGGCATGCTGGCTAATGAAATTCTGGGTAAGGATATTGCTTTCATGTTAACACAAATAAGAAAAACCACAAAATAGGCTTTTATTAGTGTTTTATTACCTGAGATGCTCAAGTCTGTTTACTTTGTTTATTTCAGACAGGTTTTAGCTAGGGACAGAGTTTTATTCTATTTGATGGTATTTATTGCTAGGTACTTGGTTTCATTTATTATAATGTGATTTTAATGTGTTTTAATGCGTTGTGAACCATCCCGAAAGTAAGTGCACTATGGAGTGGTATACAAACTGAAATAATTAATCAATCAATCAAATTTCATTTTGACTTTCTTTCATCCATTCCTGGTAGCCTCTGAAACGTGAAGGGTTTGTGTTAATGGAAGAGGGAAACGTGGACATTTCATGTTATCTTGTATTTTCATTTGGCATTTCTTTATTCTTTCACCCTTTGTCTGTCAAATTACCCAGGGAACCTTTAATACAATAGTCTTGTGAAGGCTGCTTTCAGCAGCCAATCAGAACATCCCAGAGTGGGGGAGTGGCAATTTTGAAGCTGCACAAGGGTCTGGATTGGGTGGACCCTAGTGAGGGGAGTGTTCTACAGCTCTGTTCTTTCTCTGCATTGGTTGATCCTTGTGGGTGTGGTGGAGAACCCCAAACCAGAGAAAGTGGGGCACCATCAAATTTGGCCAGTTGGTGTGAAAGTTGGTGGTCATTGCATTGGAACAGAGCTGAATTGTGAGAACATTGGAAGGTTAGTGGATAGCAGGGCTTCTTAAATGTAGGTGGAAGTCAACAACAAGAGTGTTGGTGTCGGGAGTGGAATCAGGCAAGAAGTCGACAAGGAGAGACACATACTCAGGAGGGAACAGAAAGTGGGAATGTTTATATTCATGGAATCCACTTATATTTGCCATAACAACAACAACAACAACGAGAGCCCCAAGGCAGGGACCACGTGTGAGCATGCTATCACTGCTACCCATCAATGTGGGGTTAAGAAAGTGAATGCATGTTTTTTTAATGTGGGCTTGAGCCTACGCACACTGAGTGTAGTTTGTTTGGGGGGGGGGTAACTGTTTTGCAGGAGAACAGGAATCATACACTTGTCCTGTGGTTGGACTTTCCCTTTTACCAGTTCACTTTTTGAAACACAGCATTATTACATCAGCACAGTACTGTATTTATATTGTATCAGTGCCCAGACGGCCTGGCTCAAATCACAACTTCAGCATCATACTTGGTCGATCACAAGACCTACAAAAGAGAGATGAAGTCCCTGACTCAGGCAATGTGATGGTCCAAAATAAATAAATAAATAAATAAATAAATAAATAAGTAAGTAAAAAATCCTTGAATGTCAACATCAAAGTGGCTTGTCCCAAGCAATCCTTGCCCCAAAGACCTTCCATTCATTACATCACAACCTGGTAAGTAAACAAAACAAGCACTCAGGGCCAATCACATGCTTAATGTTATGTCTAGTTTAACTCTAAGGGATTAAATATTGCCTGCACTAATTTCTGTACATCTCCAAACGACGTACAATGGATTTCTGACTTGAAAAAACAAAAATGGTGAAGTTGCTAACTCAGGGAAGGAGCCTAGAATCTCCTTGATGTCCAGGCCCTACCAGATCCTGCATCCCCACCTATGGCTTTGCTGGCCCTGACCTGGAAGTGTTTAGTACCAACATCCAGCCGATATGTGCCAGGTTGAAAGGGCCAGCTCCTCGATTTATTGAAAATATGCCATGGTGGTGACAAATTCCACAGACAGATTTGCTTTGTGGCAACGCATTTGCCTCCAACACTATTTCCATCCCCTTTCAACGCGCATCTTCTGTTGCTCCCCTCAAAACCCAGTGAGCCCATTCACACAGCCTTTGCGGCCCCTTTGCCAGTGAGACACAGTGGCCTAATTAATACACACAGTCATTGCAGGCAGAGCCACCTCCTTCTGAACTGCTTGTGATCTGTCAGGAGCACAGTCTGCAGTGTGGTTATGAGGGGAGAAGGATGCCCATTTTTAGAATCGAGAGCATGTATCTGTTTTGTCCATCCTGGTTCACCAAGTGCTGGAACCCTGAGGCTCCCTCGCCCGTCCCACACAAAATGCATTGGAGTACAAGGCGAAAGATTTATACGATCTGAAGAGAAACCAGAGTATGATAAATGATAAATTGACTACTGACCTTAAGATGAAAAGAGGGGAAATAAGTTTAAATATTTTTTATGCTATTTGGGGTAGATTTATTGAATTTGTATTAGTGAAAGGAAAGGGGAAAGCCTCTAAGCAACAATCAATACAATTTTGGAAAGGAGGTTCGTAATAAAAGTATTGCTCCAAAGGGTCCCGTGGGTATGGGGGTGCACTGTGTTTTAGATTGTATTAGTATTTTGTATTCTTGTATTTGTTTTGGAAATTAAAAAAAATGCATTGGAGTAAAGGGGGAAACCTTCCCTCAGTACTTGCAACACGGATCGGGTCCTCCCTTGGGGAGAGAGGAAAGCCAGGCTCGTGGGGGGGGGGGGGGAGGGAAGCCAAGTCACGTGGCACACACTCTGCCAGGGGGTTTCCCCTGCTGCCCCGAAGCATGCGCTGCCTGAGGCGGTGGCCTAATGGTAACGTTGGCCCTATTCAAGGCCGCTGTAACTGTGGGGGCACTGCTGGCTTCCCTTCTTGAACGTCTGGATGAGGCGTATTAAAAACACGCGTGTAGATACAAGTCGAAATACAGCTCCTTCCCTCAGAGGAAGTCACTTTCCACATGCCCAGAGGCTTTCTCCCTGCGGACGCGCGCTGAGCTGAAATCCCCGAATGACTCGCCCTCAGGAAAAGCGGGACGAAAGACTCTCGCCCTTTGCTTGCAGACGAATCCGTGCGCCTTCCCCGCGCGCCCTCCGCTCCAGGTGCGCGGCCAGACGAGCCCTGCCTCCTTCGCCCGGGCTTGCGCTTCTCCCTTGGAGCCGCCGGAAAGTGAAACCGAGCCCGGCACTTGCTCTCGCTTCGCCTCCCCGGCGCTGCGTGCACCCTGCTACGCGAACCTCAGCCTTTTGACTGCAGCGTGAGAGAACCACAAAGGCGCGCACACGCGGCGTCCGCCAGACTTCGCCTCCCCCGCCGCTTCTTTCGCTCCCCTCCCCGTCACGCCCGTCCGCGAAGCCACTCGGCGGGGGCGGGGCGGGGCTCCCCACTTCTCACGCCCGCGGGAGAGCCGTAAGAGCCGCCGCTGCCTCCTCGAGTCGCGTCCACACGACGCCAGAAAAACAACAACAACAACAACAAAAGGCGTCGGCGTCGCCAACGAATGGGGGCCTCTGGCTGGCGCGCTCCAAAGGCACGCTCGGCGGAAGACGGACCCGGACAGCCCTGGTTTGCGCCCAGCGTCGCGGGGGATCCTCGGGCGTCCCGCAAGGTAAGGCACCGCAAGGCGTCTCTCGCTCGCTCGCTCGCTCGCTGTCCACGGCCCTCCCCCCTCTGGCTGCAGAGGCGAAGCAGCCTCGCTGGGACTCGGGCTTGCTGCAGAGCATCTGCCACGATGTGTTTGGAAGCTCGACTCTCTGGGTGGCTTCCCCCGCCTCCGCCTGCCCGCCGGCGCTCTTGTCCCTCCACACACTCTCACTTGCTCCGGGACTGAACGACCCGCACCCGGAAAGTGGATGGGGGTGGGTGGCGGGTGGGAAATGGATTATCCGATGGTTCGGTGCCCGTGCCGTTCCTGCACCAAAATGCCAGCTCGTGGAAACGCGATTGATCGTGATTTGTTTACCCCTGTCTTTATGGGGTTTTCCAGGGAGTATGCTGCCTTTTTTTTTCCCGCCAGGCGAACATTGCTGCAGGGACTCTGGCCTCTGCAGGATTGCTGGGCTGGCGATGCCTGCTGTCCTCACCACGCGTTCGCGTGTGGATGTGTGTACGCGAGTGATGTTCTCCGCCGCCGCCCCCCGCGAGCGTGTGGATGTACATGAGTGAATATTCGCGTCCAGGGCTGTTCCGTTGACTGTGTACAGGCGTTGCACCGCCGTGGCGGAGGACTGAGCGCCCTTCTCTGAACATTTCAGCGCGGACCGGACTTTCCCCGCGCTTTGAAGCGCGATCCTTTGGCTGAGGGGTTCGCAAGCTGGGAGGCCGGAAAGGATCGGCCTCTTGGTTTGTGCGTGCGTGTACCTCGGAGGTCTGTAAAAAGCTGCCACACACACGTGTCTGGTCGTGGTGCCTCGAGTCAAATCTAGGCGATGTGGATTATTTGTTTTCTGGAATCTCACAAATCTGTTGGACAGAAGAGACGGGGATTTCCTCCTCCTCAGGGTGCCTGTTTGAGCATTTGACGGTCTGCCTAAGTGGAGTTTTGTGTGGGAATGCCAGAAAACATTGGTGAGGAATCCGGGGCTGCTTGAGTATGCAGAGCGGCACCTAGAGACCTTGTGGCTTCCCTGTTTGTAACACATGTGGAGTGGAGTCTAGATACTGCTCTAAGGAAGCCAGGCAGATGTTCTCTGGGCTGGTTGCTGCACCCAGGTAGAGAGGCACCTAGTTGTGGGGTGTTGGGTATCTAAAACACCCCAAGTGCATATTTTTGGGACATGTTATTTCTAGCAAGTCAGGGTTCCTAGATGTACCCTGTGGAAAAATCTGGCTGCAGACATTTTAGTCAGGCTGGAGTGGGGGCACACAGGCCAATGTTCCCAACCATCCAGGCATCTAGTTGATGAGTCCATCCTTAGTAGTAGTCCTTTAAGACAAAGGAGGTCCTGCCTGCCCCACCTCAGGCTCCCCCCCCCCAAAATAGTAGGAACATTTCTAATTGGGGGGGGGCAAGAGGCATTTTTTTCAGTGGATTGATTATTGGGGTTTGTTATTACATGCCATCAAGTCAGAACTGACTTATAGGGATCCTAATAGGGCCTTCAAGGCAAGTGAAATATTTAAGGAGTGGTTTTATCAGTTCCACACCCCCAGTGAGTTTCCATGGCCAAATGGGGATTTGAACCCGAGGCTTCTTGAGTTCTAGTCTGTCCCTCTGTCCACTACACCACACTGGGTACCCTTATTATTGCGGGTAAGGGTAAAGCAATGTCTTGAGTGAATGCCTTGCTGCTTCTTTAGGTATGTGTATATATGAAGCTCTCTTGCTCACTTGTCTGCATGAGTGTGCATGTGTGAATACCCACTTTTGCTTCAAGATCTACTTATTCCTGTTGGCTGCTGGGCCTTCCAGCTCACCAACAAGAAGAGGCACATGGACTGCCACTCCCCTTCCTGTGGACTCCTACAGACTCTTGGGGTTATGGATGGGCCCTTTATGGTCTGGGCTTTGGCAAGGACTTCCCTTCCCCTCCTTGCTTCTGAGTTCACTCTCCTTCTTCTAAGCAAGGTTTTAAGCCAGATGACTTTCATTGTGAATCATCTTGCCTTATTCATTAAACTTGACATAGGTCTAAATGTTGTAATGTTCTACTGGTAACCCTTCATGTTTCCTTATGGCTTCTTCAGTTATGTTCTTCCTCCAAAGGAAGAGAGAAAGAAGGGAGGGAGGGAGGTGTGGCTGGGCACCTTTTGGCCTATCATCACCATCGCCATTGGTGAACAATGATGGAAGTTGCAGTCCAGCTATATCTGGAGGGCCACACATTCCCCATTCATGCCTTGAGAGGAAAAGTACAGAATAGTCACACAATTTCATGTGATTTGTAGGAGCCTTTCATCTGGAAGAGTCACAAGTTGCCTTTTTTGTGAACTGGGTCTGTTTATTCACTCATTGCTGTTGGATTCATTCTGTTTCCCCGTGCTCTCAGAGCTGGTATGGGTTCATGAACTTTGTCTTCTTCTAAAATCCTCAAACATGCTTCCTTGCAGACGCAGCCTTAACAGGAAGAAGCAAAGTGAAGTGGTTGCTTCAGGTGGGGTGCTACTAATGATACAAGATTGAGAGACAAGGAGACCTATGGGAATGTTTCTTTATGTAACCCACAGCAAAACAAGTTGAGAATAAAGCTCCCATTCATGCCACGTTTTTGGGGGAGGGAGATCCTGAACCCCCCCCCCCAAGAGATCTGTGGCTTGGGTTGTTAATCTTAGGGATATCAGTGTTTTGAGCCAACTCTGCTTTCCACTTGCTCAATGCCATGAGCATTGTGGTAGAATTGCTTATTGTGTCTGAGTGGAGGAAATCCACTTGTTTTTCTCCCTAGCAGTTGAGAGCAGGCGGCCGGAGATGGGAGGAACATCATCTGCAAAGCAGGACTACCCTCTTTTCCCAGAAAATGAGAGAGAGGAGAGCGTGTGCTGCATTGCAAACACTGGAAGCCCAAGTGGAGGCTTTTGCACAACAAGCCCGAGGAGGGAAAGCAGCTCCTCCAGCACTAGCTTCTCATGTTTTCCTATTTTAGTGATGTAAATTCATAGCTATTCTCCCTTTCCTACCCTCCCCCCATGTGTTTGTGTATGTGTGTGTGTTTGTGTGTGCACGCGCATGCACACACACACACGTGTGTTGCCTCTGCTGGGATATGTATTTCAGAAGCTAGCTTGGAAATTTTACTTAGCAAAGTGGAAAAGGCAGAAATATTACATATTAGTAAGGGAATGTGATGTTCAGCAGTGTTGTTGTCACACAAACCAATACAGACTTCCTGGCCAAATGGGAACTTGGGACTAGACTGTCACTGCCAGGAGATCAGCCTCCAACTTCCCACCTGCTCACTTTGGAGCTGCTCATTTTTTCCTGAGTGCCCTCACCTTGGCCAGAGATCTTGGCAGCTAAAGAAACAGAATGGGGAGAGAGAGCTCTTTCCTCCTTACTAGAATTCAAAACGCATTGTCTTGTGGCTCATGCACTGAGCTTTGTGGAAACAGTAATTACTCAGGACATAGTAGGAGTCGTTTCAAGTCAAAGGAGGGGAAAGTTAACAGGCTGCCATGAATATTTACTGCCAAAATTGATAGCTTCAGAAAAGATAACAGCTGTCTGAACTGATGCATCAATGCAAACTTAGCTGCTTGCCCCTGTTGTTCCTCAGTTTTCCCTCTGGTAATCTGTGTGGTAAGAGCAGATAGATAAAGTTCACCTTTTCTGTGAACTGTGGACCTTTGGGGAATTTGTTGGGGGGAAAAATGACATATCTCATTGTTCCAAGTACTGTACCCTGTTTGGAAGAAGAAAAGGAATGAGTTCATTCATTTTTTGCTAAACTTTGGTTTCAGATAAAAGAAAGACTGATTTTCTGTCCCTTTTCCTGAAGGATTGCTCTTTGCTTCCTTCTTCTCCCCCACCCTATTTCCCAACTTTTCTTTTCATTATTAATATGTTTGCATTATATTCTAAACATCAGATTAAGATTCTAAGAATTAGTGCAAATCTTAATGTTATGCATACACACGTTAATGTCCACAGTTTAAAATGATTTTTAGTCATTTTATTTCTTTTATACCCTGCCTTTCTTCCAGTTCAGGGACCCAAGGTGGCACTGTGCATCAGTATAAACAATGTTTGGGAGTGGATATTTTCCCCCTGGATCTCTTTCATAGATATGAGGGGGGAAAATATTTCCAATACGCCCAGACGAAGGAATATGACAAGTTACATGTTATCTCCAGTTAACGTCAGTGTAGGTGAACTTCTGGTCCTCCAAATACTTTGGTCAACAGTTCGTATAATCTTCTACCATTAACCAAACTGCCTGGGACTTCTGAGAGTCAGACTTCAAAACATCTGGAGGCCAATAAGTTCCTTGGCCTTGGGTTATGCCATGGCTTTATAGCAAATGTTTGACTGACATGAAATTCATGTTGCCATCATACTTCCTCAGTTTCATTCCATTTGGTTTTATTCACTGGGAAGTTCTCAGTAATGTTGGTAAAGTGCACTGGTGCTGGAGGAGAGCTTTGTGGATACCCTGGACTGCCAGAAAGACAAACAAGTGGGACCTGGCTTCAGTGCCTTGGTACTCATTTCTGCCCCTTGCCCAATGGTGCCAGGATCCAGTGTTTCAGCAGAAAAGTTTTTGATGCTTATATTTGTTGATAAAGTAGTGCATTATCTATCTAATTTTATCATGCACGGGGACACATAAAATTTTGCAGTTGTTATCCAAATGCCCAGCTTCTGTGACAATGCCTCACTCCATGGCTGCAGCTTTTGTCTTGAAATCTCATGGACTGGCAAGCTGTTGACTTGGCATAAGCACTTCTGGAGCAAGCAGAGAAATAATCGATAGGTTCTGGTGTGGGACGCGGCTCTGTCTAGATACCCTCATGCAATCCTGTTCTGTGTTATAGATGCAGGAGGTTATGCACAGGAGAGATGGTTCTACAAAAATCAAGTATTCCATTCCAGTGATATACCAGTGCAGCTGTTAAGTGTGAGTTTCCAGAACTGAGCGCACAAGCCGTTCAGAGTCTTTGGTAGGTCAGCCCAAATGCTCAGCCAACTATCCTGACATCTCCCTTAGGTCCAGCGCATTGTATAATTATGAAGAACTGGTTGGAGCTGCTTTCAGTGTTACTTTTTCATGCATGGGGTGCAGGAATAAAACATCTGATATAGACAACAGCTTCCAGGAGCATGTGGCTAGACTGAAAAGCATTTGAACCATAACTTGCTGATTACCAGACATGCACTTCCTGACTGATAAAAGTAACATGTGATATGTGGCAAGATCTGACTTCAAAGGCAGAAGAAAAAGTTTATGAATGAGATGGGCAGTACCTTTTTCTCATGTGAGATATATAGAACAGTAGATGGTCTGTTCTCATTGTGAGGACTGAGCAATGAGCATGCCTTCTCTGATTATATTACAGTGTCTCCCCACCACAGCTGACATCATGTCCAGGGATGTCCAGGGATAATGCCAGTGAATTCGTTATATCTCTAATTTGATATTTACTTGTGTGCCTCTCTTTCTTTCTCTTTGTGTATGTAGACAGTTTGTAAGGATCCAGGTCAATGATCCTTGTACAGGAAGACAGGAATTGCTATTTTCTAATCTAGATCCCTTTTACACTTGGGGATGCTTTATGTCGCTGGTGACCCTTAAACAATAAAAACTTATTTTACATCAAGCTGTCACTAGGGGACTGTGCAGACCCTATCTACCCATGTAGTTGCCTTCTGTAGCAATTCTCTTTGCAGAGAGTTTTTTTGGTGAATGTGATATGGAGAATGTACATCACTGGTTGACCTGCCTTTTCTGTTTCAGGTAGTCTATTAAGCTTTCTTTGGCCAAATCCCTTCTTTTTCCTAATCTGAAACAAATACTTGTTCTGTATAACTGCTTTGTATCTTGTGTTAACTTTGCTGTTTGACTCTGACCCTACTCTGTTCCACCTTCTCAAGATTGATGTTGACATTGTAAGTATCTTGGGGAAGAGATTTGACTATCTTTTCTTATGAAACTCTTGATTCATAACAAAGAGAGTTCTGTAAAATTAATTAAGATGCAGATTTAGCAACATTTTACCCGGAGGAAAATTCTCGCAAATCCAGTGGGACCACTGAATTAACATGAAGAGGATTGATCTACAAGTTTACATAAATGTAGCTACATGTTTTGACGAAGAACGTACCCCATAGCAGTTTTATAAAAGAGCTCTGACACTTGTACATGGTGAGGATTTCCATAGTTTGGTGGATGAATTTCTGAGATGGTGTCCATTCGGAGATATGGAAGGGTGGGGAGATGAAAAAACAAGGAACAGCTCGCATCTCTTTTTTGATTTCCCAAATTTTTTGATGTTGTTTCCACTTTCCATTCTGCAACTCTGCATATAGCACCCAAGACAGCTAGTAATGACAATAAAAAAATACAATAAAAGAGTAAGATGTTTTAAAAGGAGCAGATGGATAAATAGTTCTAGTTAACTTCTCTGGATCAATAGTGGGAATGCATTTCCTTCCACTGGCAGCGTGACAGCAGCAAACTGGAACAGCTAGGGAAAGGCGTGTCCCTCCCCTTCAAGCATTCAGAACAGGAACATTTCTTCCTCTGGCCCTTTCCTATGTCTGAACAGGGGAAGATCAGATATTGGGAGTGATTTTTACACTAATCCTTGCAGTTCCATAGTCAAGAATCAAGAACCTGGAAGAGCAGCCAGCCAGCCCCCTTGCAAGGAGCCCCCAAAAGGACAGGGCTGCCAAAGCCTTTATAAGGCAATTACTAGTTTCCTTGTGTCTGCTAGAGGATGTTAAAGGATCCTGCTATAATTATTCCTACTGTATACTATGATTGAGTTTGTCACAGTGCACATTTACATCATGCTCAGGGTGCTGTGTGATGGCTTATGATTTTTAAAGGCAAATTATTCTCGGCTGAGAAGCCCTGCTGTGTGTTGTATATATATGATATCCGTGTGCCGACTGCAGTTCCTTTGGGATTTGTTTGTACTGAATCTTCAGTCACAAAGAAGAAAAGCCGGAGACACCCAGGCCACCCACAGGAGGAGGATGGATGTTAAGCTATCGCTTCTGTGCCCATTTTTCTTCAGTTAGGAAATTAAGTTTTTTCCTGTCAACTTTTCCTCACTTCTCAGATAATATGACACATGGGCTAGCAAGTGGCAAAAGATCCAAGATAGTTCCCACTTGCTTTTCTGGGTTGGTGAAGCTCTCCCACCTTAAGCAGCTGAATGCTGGATAGAAATTCAACAGGTGCAGCTTTCCCTGGAAAAGAGGATGCTTCTGTTAGAGTTTCAGCCCTACCCTGAAGCTTTTCTGGCACAAGATTCCTATTAGAAAAAAAAGTGTGAGCCTCTGATCCCAAATGCTCTCATAGTGGTTTTTGCTGCCTCCCTCTTCCCCCCTTCCCATTTTTTGGCCAGCTTTGAGTAGGCCAACAAAACACTTAACAGTTCTTTAGTAAAGGAGAAGGCGGCCTGTGTGTTTATGTTTGTTGCTAGGCAACTACTAGCTGCTTTTTTCTTGCCTGTTCTTTGGGGGTGCAGGGAGGGGGAAAGGAAGGAAGGAAAGAATGCACAGTGGTCTGGCTAGCACATATTTTTGGTGTGGTGAAATAAGTGTGGGTTTTCCCATCTGACTTCAGTCTGGGCTTTTGTGGCACCCAGAAAACAGCTTTTCTGGGTCCCCAAACTCAAGTCTCAAGGAAATGCCCACACCCTTCTCTAAGCCCATGAGAAGGGTGGAGGCTCTTGGAAACGGATTTGTAGACACCCAAAAGCAGTAGTGACACTATTTCTGAGTATTTCTGAGATCCCATATGATGTTCTTGGCCTTGGGATCAGATAGGATTGGGGGCAGATGCAGACATTGCCTGGATATTAAGTCCACTCCCAAAATTCTTAGGCCTTCTTCAAATGCAGTGCCTGCTTACCAGTCCGAGCACCCACAACTGGATCGTATGGTCTGCTCAAACACCTCCTCGGATCAGTACCTGGCAAGGTCTGCATGCATGTGCATGCACACACACAAATGTATGCTGTCTGGAAGCAGAAAAAGACAGTCAAAGCGGGAGGAAGAAGCAGATCAAGTGAGAAACACAAGGAAAAGGTTGAACACATTTTCTTTCCCTCACTACTTTTTTGGTCTAAACTGCCTTCTTCTGAGTCCCCAAGTCCAAGGCTCAAGGAAAATCCCACATCCATCTCTAAGCCTGCAAGAAGTGCTTTTCTCAAAAGTGGTTCCCCACTCCCCACCCC
This sequence comes from Intellagama lesueurii, assembly GCA_037013535.1. Classification (NCBI taxonomy): domain Eukaryota; kingdom Metazoa; phylum Chordata; class Lepidosauria; order Squamata; family Agamidae; genus Intellagama; species Intellagama lesueurii. The sequence goes on from JBAJHW010000002.1 coordinate 135,454,947, forward strand.
CACAAATGTAAAATGGCTGCCAATGTTTGGTTGTGCATATTTGAGTAGCATGTCGTTTAGGCCCTCCTATAGAGGTATGTTATTTCAGTTAGTCTTCTCATGTCTACTGTATGGGCTATCTCAGCTTTGGGACTACTTTGCTGGACCATGAAGCCACCTTTCAGACCAAGCTATCTCTTTCTCCTTTTGGAGAATAATTCATTCTTAAGAAGAAGTGGCTTGCTGAAAGGAGCACCTCATGTTGTTAGGATGACTGGCTCCTCCACAGTAGGAGGATGTTTGGGTTAAGTCACTTGCTGTCTTACATCAACGATGTATGGAGAGACCCAGCTGGTGTGTAATGGATAGCTGTGAGTCTCTTTGGCTAGGCAAAGTATGTGGGTTGAGGAAAGACACTTTATCGTAGGAAACTATAGCTAAGAGAAAGGCTTTCTTTTCCTCTGATGTGGTGTCTGGTTATGTTTCAATGCATTGTTTATGTGGTAATGGTAAGTGTATTGTTTTGAAATGCTTTGGTTTTGGTAAGTATGTGAGGGGAGAGGTTAGGTTTTTAGAGCCATATGGTCAAGTTGAAGGTGGTTTTTAGTGAAAGAGATGGGAGTTTGAGGGGGTGAGAGGTGAAAGAGAGAATGGAGAATTGCATTGAATGAATTTAAAACACTGTTATTTTAATACAATCTTATTAAATTAATACAAGCAGAGTGGCGTGGAGTTCAGTATCTGAGGGATGGCTATGTGGACAATGTTATGAAGGACTAAGTGAAGGGGAAAGTATACACATATGGGGGCAATGAAAGGTTTGTGGTAGCAAAACAGGAAGAGAGTGAAGATGATTAAAGAAAACACATTTATTCCTATGGTTATTTAAAGAGGTAAGGTAAAGGTAAAGGTTCCCCTTGACAATTTGTCCAGTCGTGTTCGACTCTAGGGGGCGGTGCTCATCCCCGTTTCCAAGGCATAGAGCCAGCGTTTGTCCGAAGACAATCTTCCGTGGTCACATGGCCAGTGCGACTTAGACACGGAACGCTGTTACCTTCCCACCGAGGTGGTCCCTATTTATCTACTTGCATTTGCATGCTTTCAAACCGCTAGGTTGGCGGGAGCTGGGACAAGTGACGGGTGCTCACTCCGTCGCGTGGATTCGATCTTACAGCTGCAGATCTATAGATCTTACAGCACAGAGGCTTCTGCGGTTTAACCCGCAGCGCCACCACGTCCCTAAAGAGACCATTCCCTAAATAGTCAAGTGACAAGACAAAGGGATTTTTTGACACCAGTATATGAGAGAAGGATCCTAGGAATTGAAATTCTGACTGCATGGAGGGCCAGAGTTGAAGAACCACTATTAAAGGGTACACTATACCAGCCTGTGCTTCTTGGGTGTTTTTCCCCCATCTTCCAGAGGTTGAGTGGTGTGGGGAAGATGAGTAATGGTGGATATTGGCGAAGCAGCCTTTTTCAGAAAAACCTGCCTGTCACTGCTGATGTTCTCATCCTGAGCAATCCAAGGATAAACTTCCAAGGAACCCTAGAGTTCTGTTGGAATAGAATTTGAAAGCCATTGACGTAGAGTTCCTTCCCGTTTATGTTCTTTAGATGAAACACTGTAGACATCTGAGCAGTATAAACTTCATTTTGTCTCTGTTAACATTGGGGTGGTGCCAACTCTGCTGCTGTTCTTCTTGAGCCTGTGGGCGTCTCAAAGACAAATCTGACTGAAGAATAATGAGACTGTAGTGGGCATGAATTAAGGGACACAGGGAAAGACGGCTCTGGATTTGTTTGAGATGGGGGACCATACAAGACACTTTTGGAGCTGATGTGGTTGAGGAAATTACAACACACTGGCTAAAATCTTATTGCTTAGCATAAGGTAAATCATAACTTCCACTCTGTTCCTGCCTAATAAACAAAGTATCCCCACTACAATTCTCAGGGCACGTACACAGATGGACCAAGCCAGTGTGCACATGTGCCTTCCAAATTTGCAGCAGGAATGATTTGTTCAGTGGAAGAAATGAATGGAAAGTTACCATTTGTTTTACACTACGCAGCACAGTTGTGGCCAATATATGCATGGAATGCCCCTGTCTCTTGCTTGGTCTAGATTAAAAAACTGACTATGAAGTTGCATCCCGGGTAGTGAATCTCTCCCCTCTCCCCTTATTATCTCCATCTTGATCTAGATCAGAGTTCAGAAGAGCTTGCTTCTTTGGACTACCTCTCCCATAGTGTTCCCAGCCAACTAGGCTAGCTGTCATGCTAAATGGGGAATTTTGAAAGTTGCCGTCCAAAAATTGTAACATTTCCAAGGTCTGATCTCTGCGTCAGAATCTGAAAATCTTTCTACAGCAAAAGTATTAGCATGTGACTTGCATAATTTGAGTTGGGATAGACACACATCGGTCCCTAGGGAGTCATTAACATGTGGGTATTAGAAGCTCGGAAGGCATGATTCTGGTGGTAAATGTAATAGTGCCTCCCCCACCACCTGCAGGCATATGCATTTATCATATCTGCATTGAGATATGGAGCTGTGTCAAGGACAACAGCAGCACACTTTAGAGGCTTGTGCACAAACAGGCTTCTTTGTCCTCCCCCCCCCAACCCCCACTTCTGTGCTAGAATGAAGATTGGCTGCACTTCACAAGCCAGCAATTCATAACTTCTTTTGCAGTATAAATATTTAGATATGTGCAAGATTTACAGGGAAGCAGTAATGGCTCTCTGTCTTGCTGGTTGGAAGGATGGAGAGGGAGCGCAACTGGATCAGTTGAGGGGTGACTGAACACTTCAGAATGGGTACCTGGTGTTTGTTGGTTGTCTGGGTGAATCCCCCACTCCAAACTATTGGCATGGCTTACTGCCAAAGATGGCAAAGCAGCCAGAGTACAGGTAAGATGAAGGGAGCTGAATATGTTTTAATTTTTCCTCTCTTACAAGCCATACCACCCTGAGAAAGAAACTGCTGGGTCACACTTAACTGGGACTTGGCATCTGCTGCCCTTGCCTCGCCTCATCCTAATAATGTCTTGTGGTCTCATCTTAATTTCATGCTGCCTTCTGGAAAAGAAAGAGAGAAAAATGGAGGGGAAATGAGATCAGACTTCTTAAAGAGCAAAACTCCATAAGAGGAACACTGTGTTGATAGATTTACAGACGATTCTCACACTATTATTTTGTTTACTAATGATTTTAGACTGTAGTAGAGACCATGTGGGGTGTGTGTTATCATTTGGCTAAAACTAGATGGAGTTAGGTGTGCGGGCTTATCAATGTCAAGCCATTTGCTACCTTTTCTTCTGTAATTTGAATCCTGCAGACGTTGGCAAAGAGGAGATGTGCTGTTTCAAGCGGCCTGGAGAACTAGAAACTGATTTCATTTTGTGGCAAAGGAATGGAAGAAATATGGTTCTGTTTGCAAGAGAAACAGCTCAGAGCTGAAAAGAGTGGTGTGTAGCTTGTGTTCTCTGCTGGTTTGTTTGGTCTGTTTCTTTTCAAAACTCATACGGGGCAGGGGATCAGTTCTTGCCCAGCTGGGCAAGCCATGTAGTTAACTAACTAGGGAAGTTGTACCTAGTTATGTACCTGCAGGGATGCGGATGAAACCTTTGAAAACCAAATTGCAAGCATTTCAAAGAGACACAATGTAGTAATGCAAGATTTCAGTTATCCGGATATCTGTTGGGAGAGAAATTCTGCCAAATATGGCCCTTCCAAGATATCCCTGTCTTGTGTTGCTGATAATTTTCTCCTACAATAAGTGGAGAAAGAAACTAGAGGATTAGCTATCTTTGACTTGATTATAACTAATAGGGATAATGTGGTGGAAAAATTAGAGGTCAAAACAAAATAAAAATAAAAGAACAAATAAAAAAGACAAAAAAGTGGTGGCAGCTTAAAAATCATTATATTTTAATGTGAGCTTTTGTGGACAAATCCACTTCCTCAGACATAAGAGGGAAATATAACATGGCAAATATTTATACATACAGAGATCTTGGTGGTTTGGTTGGTAGGTAGTTAGGTAAGAAAGTCAATGGGTATTTAACAGTGGGATGGTAGCCTCTTTGATATACAGGTATATTCCATTGAAGATTGTGCTGTAAAGGATATAAGAACCTCTGTCATGAATAACAATGGTAGAGTCACATGAATGTTAATTATACTGAGGAGGCTGGCCTTTTATAGTTACTAATGACCTTTTCTTCTTAGGAGGTTATGGAAGATGTGGCAGTAAGGGAAACTCTGGGGGAAAGTGATCATATTATACTTGAGTTTTTGTTTCCAAAGAAAGTAAAAGCAAAGTGTAGCTGCACACGTATGCTGGATTTTAGGAAAGCCAATTTTAATAATCTCAGAACAATGATAAGTAAGGTCCCGTGGCAGGAGATCCTAACAAGGAAAGAAAACCAAAATGAGTGGGAATTTCTTAAAAAGGGAAATTCTCAAACAATTCCAACAAGGAAAAAAAAGGTGGAAAACAGCAAAAAAAAAAAAGAAAAAAAAAAGAAAAAGGAATGTAGCTCCACAAAAAGCTCAGAGAGGACATGAAAACAACAACAAAAAAGACACATATAGGAAGTGGAGGGAAGGCTAGGCCACAAACAAAGTAGCAAAGAATTGTAGGGAAGGCAAAAGCTGAGGATGACCTGAGGTTAGCAAGAGACGCTAAAAGCATCATAAAAAGGATTCTTCAGATATGTGCATAGCAAAAGACAGAGAAAAGAAATAGTGGCTCAGCTACTCAGTGGGGATGGAAAAATCATAACAAATGACAAAGAAAAAGCAGAAGTGCTCAATTCCTACTTTAAGAGTCTTTCCCCAAAAGACAGTCTACAACCTTCCAGACAGATGTGAAGTACATGTGTAGAGGACAGGATTGCAGTTTGAGAATGATAAACACATAGTGAAGAAACACCTTATTACTTTGAACAGATCTCCAGGGCCGGATGAACTGTATCCAAGAGTATTGAAGGAACTGGCTAAAGAACTCTGAGAACCACTCTCTATTATTTTCTTGAAATCGTGGAGGATGGATGAAATGCCAGATGATTGGAGGGATAATTTTGTCCTTATCTTCAAAAATGGCAAAAAGGAGGAAGCGGGGAACTACAGACCAGTAAACCTGACATCAATCCCAGGGAAAATTCTGGAAGAGATTATGAAGTGCAAGCACCTTGAAGACCATGCAATGATAACTAGAAGCCATTTGTCAAGAGCAAACCCTGCCAGAATAATTTTATCTGAATTGTTCATCAGGTAACTTCCCTGGTAGATGGTGGGAATGCTCAGCAAAGCTTTTGACAAAGTGTCCCATGATATTCTGATTAGCAAGCTAACTAGATATGAGCTGGATAGAACAACTGTCAGATGGATATACAGTTGGTTACAGAATCATACTCAGAAAGTGCTTAACAATGGCTCTTTCTCAAACTGGGAGGAGGTAAAAAGTGGAGTACCCCAGCACTCAGTCCTGAGCCCAGTGCTCTTCAACATTTTATTAATGACTTGAACAAGGAAGTGCAGGGAATACTTCTCACGTTTGCAGATGACACAAAATTCGGTGGAACAGCTAACACACTGGAAGACAGAAACAATATTAAAAATTATCTTGATAGGCTTAAGCTTTGGGCTGAAAACAACAGAAGGAAATGTAACAGGAATAAGTGCAAAGTTCTACACCTAGGGAAAAGAACTAAATGCACAGTTACAGAATGGGGGATACTTAGCTCAATAATACTATGAGTGACAAGGATACTGGAATTGTTGTAGATCCTGGAATTGTTGTAGATCCTGGAATTGTTGCTGAATATGAGGCAACAGTATGATGTGGCTGCAAAAAAGGGAAATGCTATTTTAGGCTGCATTATGATAAATATAGTCTCCAAATCTCATGAAATACTAGTTCCCCTCTATTCAGCACTGGTTAGGCCTCATCTTGAGTACTGTGTCGAATTCTGGACTCCACATTTTAAGAATGATGCCAATAAACTGGAACAAGTTCAGAAGATGCAATAAGGATGATCAGAGGACAGGAAACCAAGCCCTGTGACGAAAGACTGAAAGAACCGGACATCTTTAGCCTTGAGAAAAGAAGATTGAGGGGTGATAGGGTAGCACTCTTCAAATACTTGAAAGATTGTCATATAGAGGAGCAGCAGAATCTGTTCTCGATCATCCCAGAGTGCAGGACACATAATAATGGGCTCAAGTTACAGGAAGCCAGATTTCGGTTGAATATCAGAAAAAATTCCTGTTAGAACGGTACAACAATGGAACCAATTACCTTGGGAGGTGGAGGGTGCTCCAGTGCTGGAGGCATTCAAGAGAAAATTGGACAACCATCTGTCAGATCCGCTTTGATTTGGATTCCTGCATTAAGCAGGGGTTTGGACTCTATGGCCTTATAGACTGCTTCCAACTCCATTATTCTATTATTCTAAACCCAGCTGGAGTTCAAACAGAGGCAACTGTGCCAACTTATTATGCTTCATAATATGTTCTAAGAAATATCCTGGACTATCAGATAGGTTTCCTCCTGATCTGGTAATTAGGGGAATTTTGAGAATACTGTGTGCCCTCTGTGTCATCTGAGGATATTTAATCCCCCCTCCCTTTTGTCTGCAGCCTTCTGCAAATCATATGTGGTGCTGTTTACAGCTGTTTGTGCTGACAGCCAGCTATGAATGCTGCCAACAAATGGTCACAGTAGTCCTTTCCCTTAGTGCAAGCTTTCTAGATTTCACCTCTTCTATCTTCTAAATTTATGCTGCTTATACCTTCAACCTTGCACTTACTGCCTATTCCAAAGTAAATGTGCAGAGATTCTTCAGTGCAGTTCTGTGGATATAGGGCCTGGTCCAGCTACCAAAATAATCTGGCAGAAGAATTGAAGTTTTTTGATCCCGAATCCAAAACTTTTGTGGCGGTATGTGCGTCCTCACTCTGCTGCCGCCACCACCTCAGGTTCCTTGCTACCACTGGCATCTTCATCTCCTATCAAGTGGGTGCAACAGGGAGAACAGAAAGGAAATGGTAGGAGGACAAGAGGAAAAGAGGCAAGAAGTGAAGGTGGGAGGGTGCAGAAAGAATGGGAAGGGTGGACGACTGGGTGACTGAGGGGCGGGGAGGGTCAGTTGAGAGGGGGAGTGATTGGGTGGGCAGGGGGCACTGGGCAGGTGGGGACGCCAGGAAGCAAGGAGGAGTGACCAGGCATTAGCTTTTTTGGCAAGCCCGGCACTTTTTTTTCCCGTTTTAATTCCTGCTATGTGGTAGCAGGATTTTTTTTTTAAAAAATGGATAAGACGTTCACATATATCGATTCCTATGAATCAATTCTACATCTGCCCCCGAATAAATGGACCTCTGACAGGGGAGCAGAAAAACTTCCTCCCCTGCCACAGTGCTCTGCCCATGCATGTACCCTTGTGTGTATGCTAAAATTGTAATTGTTTTTCAAAAGGTGAACCCTGTACAACGGCGGGGGTTTTTGTCACTGCGATGGAGCTCCTAGCTGGGTGCTACGTAGGTGCTAGGCGGAGTTGAACAGGTAGTAAAGCTGTCTTTAGAAGAGGAACAGGGAAATACTGTATGCTGAGCCTGACTGTCTGTTTTACACTGCATTGACAATTCTAAAGGGCAGTGGCTTTCTGGTGTGGTGATCAGAAGGTTTTGTTGTTGTTTCCTCATTTTCCACCATATGGTTTCAGCTTGAGGCACATTCTCTATTACAGTGTTATGCCTCTGCCTCCCTCTCTCTTGGAAGGACTGTACGAGGGTGCAGAGAAATTATACAAGACTTCTCATCTTGCCTCCCAAACTCATCTGCAGAGACAAGCAAGAGTGAAGAAGCAGCAGCTTTTTTAAAAAAACTTCTGCCTTCGTTAAAGACATTACAGTGATGGAGCAAGTTGCTACAGTGCATTTACTGCCATGAATGCAGTTAGGATCAGCAAATGGTCTTTATCGAGGGTGGGGGTAGTTGGATTCCATTTGCCCCAGGCATTGGCAGGTGGGGGACACAGGGAGAGAAAGGAAGAACAGAACACACATACACAAAGGATGTCTGAAAAGTAGTGCTCAGAAATAGAATACAGCTTTACTGGAATGCATCCAGTTCATTTTAGCATGTTGGACTGACTCCAAGACAAGTTACTTGCATTTAGGCTAGTTGGGCACATTGCTGAAGATGGAAGTTCCATTGATTTCAGTGGGAACTAAGTATAACTTAGATTCAAATCACAGCCCTTGCCGCAGCCAATGCCCCCTTCCCCCAGTATTTTAGTGAGTCAATGAGATTAGCTGCAGAAAGTCTTTTGGAGAATTTCTTTCAGATGATAAGAACCACTGATACCATATTTAGGCATGTAAGGGTGGTAGGTGTGTAGCAGTATTGACCACTGGGAATTTCAGTTCTTGGCCCCAGTTATGGTAGTTAGTTGCCAAGAAATTCAACACCACTACACTCTCCAAACAAAATATTCCTGCAGAGATGGCTTATGGTCTGAGAAAGGCCTCACCCCAAAATTTCAGAATGAAGTACTTCCTACCCTCCTCCCAGCTTGAACAATAAGCTACTTAGGCATTCAAGAGGACTTTGGGTTCAGTTGTGGAGGAAGCCATCATATAAGTGAGTTTGACCCAAATAGAGAAGGTACTATTTTTTTTTTAAAAAAGGGCAACTTTTATCATGTAACTGAGAACAATCAGGTTAAAAATTTATGTAGCATTTAAAGAAATGTGGCACAAGTGTTCGCAAAGCCGATAAATAGCTTTGAATGCTTGGCTTGCATGACGGCATGTGCACGCTCTGTCATGTTCTGCAGAGTCGACTTGTGGCATGTAGTTATTAGGTAAAGGTAAAGGTTCCCCTTGACATTTAGTCCAGCTGTGTCCAACTCTAGGGCACGGTGCTCATCCCCGTTTCCAAGCCGTAAAGCCAGCATTTGTCCGTAGACAGTTTCTGTGGTCATGTGGCCAGCACGACTAGACACGGAACGCCGTTACCTTCCCACCGTGGTGGTACCTATTTATCTACTCGCATTTGCATGCTTTCGAACTGCTAGGTTGGCAGGAGCTGGGACAAGCGACGGGAGCTCCCTCCGTCACGTGGATTCGATCTTACGACTGCTGGTCTTCTGACCTTGCAGCACAGAGGCTTCTGCGGTTTAACCCGCAGCGCCACCACGTCCCTCACAGTGCCACCAAGTCCCTCGCAGTGCCACCACATCCCTTAGATTATTACTAATCTTTAAATTACAACCCACATTATTCCTAGCCTGAAGAATAGGAGTGGTGGTCCAACACGCTAGATTAGGGAAGGCTAATCTAAGTCAGTGCAAAGGAGAAATAATAGATAGTCAAGGAGCGTAGACACCCAAATTGTGTAAATTGGACATGTGAGAGAAAGAAGAATGTAAGAAAAACAGAACAGTAATCTAGGGACATATTGTGGGCTTTTCCTATGTCCTATATTTAATGTGATGGCTTGTCTAGTTTTCAGCTTTGGAGTGAACCACAGCTAACAACGAGCAGCAGGTTTCCCCTCTTAGTCAGAGTTTGAAGTGGACTGCAAACCCCGATTGCAAAGGTATACACTTTCAGCGTGTTTCTTCTGTTGCTCATTTATGTTCTGATACTCTCTTTGCTGCTTGTCTGCAGAATGCCCTCCCTCTTGAGGTTCCTAGAGCTCAAACCGCATTAAAACAAACCCTGAAAAGGAGCAAGGAATACTGGAGCCTGTGGGATGCTCTGATCTCCTAATCCCGTCATGAATTATGTCTCCTCTTAACCATTTCTTTATGGCAGAGAAGAATAACCTGTGCCCTAAGGTCATATACTGCTGGTGTCTAATTTCAAAAGCCTCTGAAAGCAGTTACTTATGGCAAGTGCAGTCTACTTGTTCTAGAACAGCATCCTGTAGAAGAAGGTGGAGGAGGAGAGAGGGGTTAATAGGAGGAGGGAAGAAAGAGGCTATTTTCCTAGTGTTTAGTCAGGATCTGCTTTCTTGTAATTTTAATCCATTGGTTTAAGTTTTCCTCCCTGGAGCTACAGAAAGCAAGCTTGCTCCATCTCCTCTGTCATAAGCCTTCAGATATTTGAAGATGGCTATCATGTCACCTCCCAGTCATCTCTTATTAAGACTAGACCTGTGCATTAAGTTCCAGACCTCTTACCGTCTTGGGCCCTCTCCTGGTTATGGTGTGAAGGTAGCCATCTCTTGTACATTTACATGGGCAGTAAGCAACAGCTGAACTCTGGCATGGCTGAGATGTGTGCAGGACCGAGGCAAAGATTATCTCTCACCTTTCACAAGTTGACTCTTTTGCCTTGTGGAAAACAGGCTTGTTCAGCAAAGCACCATTATGAAAATGTTTTGTTTTGGTTTTTTTTTTGCTTTCCTCCTGCAACTTAAACAATTAATTATTCACAAAACAACTTCTTAATCCTCTGCATAATGCATGAGAAACTGATTTGGAGAAGGATAGCTCACTGCCATCTCTTGCCCAAGGTACAAAGCTATCTATAGTCCCATGGGTTGGAGACATGTGGGTGGGTGCATTGGGGGGGGGGATGGTTTCTCTTGAACATTCATTTTCTAACATAAACAAAGAGAAAGGAATAGAGGGCAGTTAGGTTTCTTTGTACCTCAAATATTTCAAAAGGGTGAAACATTGCCTTGTTTTTGAAAGCTCTCTTGCTTCACCTGCTTCCTTGCAGTTGCTGGAGGGGAAAGATTCTTACCTGGGGTGGGTGGGTGGGTTGGGGAAGAAGACAAAGTCCTGTGATCTGTGGTTTGAGCCACAAACAAACTGGAACTTGTCCCAGAAAGGAGAAGGCCATGATAACATGGACAGAGACGAAGGATGGCAGAGTGGATAAAAGCGTTCCATGCTGCCCTGTGGACGATGCATGTCACAAAGGCAGAATGGCTGAGAACGGGCAAAGTCATCACTTGTAAACATGCCTCTGAAGCAGAACTTCCATGGGGAGAGAAATAAATGGCAATGAATAAAAACTAAGCTTTTAAATTCCCCAGAGAGTTAGCTCTCTTTCTTGAGATGTTAGTGAAATGATTCCGTGTACCATGGGAAGTTGGAAAGATAGGTCCCACAAATATTTGCTTCAGCAATTATTCTGATCAGTTGTAGACATAATTAAGAATTGCCTGAAAGCTTTAGATCTTCTCATATAGAAGACCAGTGAAGGGTAGGGCAATAGGATGTGATCATGGCTACCATGTACATGGGAAATCCTGAGTTCCCATGTACATGGTGTGTGTGTGTGTGTGTGTAAGTGAGTGTTTTGTAAATGAGTGCAGCCACTGTGGCTTTATAACTGGTGACTGGAAAAGGGTAGAAATGTCATTGTTTCCCTTGGTCATAGAGTGCACCATGTGTCACTCCTCAGGCAGCCACTGCTTCGGTGTCAAACTTGTCTTACATCTGAAGGTACTAATTTTGATCTATCTTAAAGGGCCATTGGCATTATTTCTGTAATCCTTGCCTTCGAGCACTTAAATGCTAAAAATGATTATTAAACAGTAGAAACATAAACATCAGTATACGTTTCTCTTTATTTTTGCAAAGGTCTTTCAGTACTGTCCTGAGAATGTTCCAAAAGTTGCTTTGTATTCATTTTAAAAGCTTTGTTTTGTTAGAAAATGCTTTAAAATACTTTACTTTTATTTTTGTTTTAATTGCAGTGAAGTGGCACTTCAGAATAAATATTCACAAGTATGGTGATTGACTTTTATAAACCAAACTGCTCTTTACTCCAGTGGGGGATGGCAAACAAACTTGTTGAACAAAATTATACATGGAACTGGCAGAGTGTTGGGGATTATTTATAAAATGTGTAAGTCACTTTATGCTTTCTGAAATGGTTGCTCCAAGCAACATACAGAGCAATAAAACAACCCAATCTACATTCTGTTCCCTTGCTTATTTATTTATTATGTGCAGCTAAGTCCTCATAATATTATTTTCTGGGTGGTTCACACACATAAAATGATGAATTACAATGGAGTACAGTGTGATAAAAACAACAATTTGTGGTTTAATAATTTCCAGCAGAGAGAAGAATGAAGCCAGATGACTACAATGTACCACAACACATAAGCAGTAGTTCACAACCATAACATTAGATTGTTAGAAGATAAAAAACCTCATCAAGTGCTGGAATGGCTACCTAGAGGATTCTGGTAGTTCAAAAACGCAAATTTACTGAGATCAGGTTCCTGGTTTGGATAGAACGGGGACAGACATTTGACAACTGAAGTAGAGACTTGCAGTTTCTTGAGGTTGTCATTTTTCATTCTGCCTGAGAACAAAGGTGATGAATTACAAATCCCATCATCCCTGGATATTTTATTTCTGGAAGTGCAGGGAAGTCATTCGCCCCTTGCCCCCTATGAATATAGGCAGAAGAAGACTTGCCAAGGGATATCCTTCAGTTTTCCATGACACGCATGTGAGGAGTAAACAGCAGTCCAGGCAGGATTCCCTTGCCCCAAAGTAAGGGAATCACCATTATCACCTACTATCACACCATTATCACATCACCATTATCACCTACTATCCTTGACGCTGGGAAAAAGAGGAAGAGGAGGAATCGGAATCACGGGTAGGTGGAACATGTGAAACTGCCACCTGTCATTGCATGCAACTCAGTATGGACAGTGCCTTTTGAGGGGGCCTGAATAAGACTCTTTCTCAGCAGTCTGTGGAAATGCCAGGGATGTGACCTTTGACTTCTTTGCATGTAGTGCTTGCTTTGTCTCTGAGCAGAGAGTCCTGTGAAGTCCATTACAGTGTTCAGCTGGGCTGCTCAAGTAGGCTCTACCCATTTTCAGGGGTAGCCGCCTTCTGATGGTTCACCCCTAGCTACCAGTGAAGGTCCAGTATCTATTTTGTTTGGTGTGGGGCAGTGACCATGGTGAACATATGAATGAACTTGCCGAGTCCCTTTGAAATTCTGTCCCATCTGCTGTCTGCACCCGATTCCTGCAATTGCTGCTTTCAACTCCTTTTTGTTTTTGAATTAGGAGAGAAAGTAGAGGTAGGTGGTTGGCTGCATTCTTCCTTTCAGAGGACAACTCAATCACCATACGCATTTTCTACTATACTCATTTCCTATACCTAGATTGTCTGCCCTGGAGAATAAGACCACATTATTTCTGTATGTCAACTGCCTTAATTTCTGGGGCAGTGCTAAAACATCTTGGATTTGCTAATCTGGCAGGGAACGGTTGCTGCAGCTGGTCGCTGTACTAAGAGTATTTTTTTTTTTTTTTTTTTGCCTGTCAAGTCTCTTGGAAGCTGCTAAAGAGCTCCTTTTCGTCTTCCTCTCTCCTTCCCCCACACCCAGCCCTGCCCATCTTCCTTAGCTCTGGCATATGTGCGTCATTCGGGGAGTCCCCTGGCTTGGCTGCCTTCCAGGAAAGCATGCTTTAGGCGGAGAGTTTGCAATTTCTGCAGCTTGCTGTAAATCTTGTAGTAGATTTCCTCTTAATTAAAATGCCCCTTCTTTGAGCTTATTGTGTGGGTAGTTGGAAGGGGAGGCTGAGTTCCTCCTTCGATTCCTTTGCTGTCTGTCTTCATGGCTCAGAGAAAGCATTTCATCTCTCTTCACAGGATCAGTTTCTGAGATCAAAGCTGGTCTTTGTTCCTTGTCATTGCTGCTGGTGAGCAACAGCTTTTAAGAGGCCATCAGGAGGAACGGTTCTACCATTAGACAGCATGAGATAACTGCCTTAAGTAGCAGATTCTAGGGGCAAGCAGGGGCTGCTCTCAGATCCATTCTCCTCCATTAGAGGATGGAGTGGTAGGCCCCACTGGGTGTGTGTCTTGCTGTACCCTCTAACTGAACCTGCTTCCCTGAAGTGTGGTAGAGAATCCTGTCCCTTTGCCAATATTGAAGTAACATTCAACTTTTATTTCAGCGCTTGCAAGAAAGAGGTTGCTGTACATAGAATAGAGTGGAGAGCAGTGGTGTAGTGGATCTAAGGCTCATAGGGTTGAAGCCTTGGGGCTTTTTTTTTTTTTAATAACAGGGACTGTGACGTAATCTGCCACCACTCTCAAAATTTCCTTTTCATTCTGAGTTTAGCTGCAATCCCCACAGTAGTGGTGCAGGAACAACTACTACCGTATTTTTCCATGTGTAAGACGATACTTTTGTCTAAAATCTTTAGATTAAAAATTGAGGGTCATCTTATACACGGAAGTAAGCTGAGGAGAGAACAAAAACAAGTGGAGGGGGGAATGGATCAAAGCAATCCTGCCGCGCTTTGATTGCTGCTTTCCCCCTCCTTTTGCTAAGCCCCGTGGGGCTTAGGAAGTGGCGGGGAAAGCAGTGAGCAAAGTGATCCTGCAGCCCTTTGCTCGCTGCTTTCCCCCTCCTTTTGCTAAGCCCCGTGGGGCTTAGGAAGTGGCGGGGAAAGCAGTGAGCAAAGTGATCCTGCAGCCCTTTGCTCGCTGCTTTCCCCCTCCTTTTGCTAAGTCCCGGGTTTAGGAAGTGGCGGGGAAAGCAGTGGTCAAATTTTCTAATTTGGGGTTAGAAAAGTGGGGGTCGTCTTATACATCGGAGTGCCTTATAAATGGAAAAATACAGTACGTATATTGTTACTGTCAGGGTCTGGGTTGTGCACAGTTGCCTTCAAGAGTGGGGGCAAGGGCACCAGGACCCAGCCAACAGCACAGACGACCAAGCCCAAACTTACACATGGACCAACTAGCCAGGATAGGAGCACAGGAACAGAAACCGGAGCACCGGGACTAGAACAGGGCCGCAGGAGTGGGAACACTGAACCGGAGCAGGAATGCAGAGCCAGGAATACCAGGGTTTGGAGCAGGAGCACGGCACCACAGCACAACCGAATACCTATGTTGCTGAGGCAGCTTTTGGGAGGGAAAGTCATTCCTTAAGTAGGCCTTCCCTCATGACTCCCAGGTGGACCTCATGAAAGCCCTGGCACCTGCTGCTCTGGCAGGGCTTGATCTTGCAAATGCTGGGCTCTTCCTGGGACCAAGCTGGCCCCGACCCTGCAGCTGGCAGGGCAGTGGTGCAGAGGAAGCCCTGCCGCCACCCAGATCCTGACAGTTGCAAGCTATCCCTGTTATAATATGAAGTAGCTTGGGGTGTTTTGTATGGAATGGCAATCAGAGGCTATTATTTTTGCAAAAGACCTGCTCCTCATTTGTGGATATGTACTGATCAAGCTACCTACCCACCTGCACTTCCAAATTTAGCACCATTCTACTCATAGAGGATATCTTTTGAGGCAAAGCCTGTCAGCTGTGACATGTCCAGAGGCTCTATAGTGTTTGCCTATCACACCTGTAGATGCTGCCGACCTTTGCTTCCTTCTCTGCTTGAAGATAACTCTGAGGCCTGGGCAGAAACTGTTGCATGTAGCTCACTTGGCTCGGCTTCATCCTGAGAGGCCCTCAAACCCTTGGTTCAAAGCACAGAGTCTCTGGCAATGGGAAACCAAGGACATAAGTTTTGTTGGCTTTTTGAGAAAAACAGTATATAGAATGAAAGACTGGGCCACCGAGACAGCCCCCCCGCCCCCCCCCGCACACACTCACCCCCACACAGCCGTGCGCGTGCTCCAGCACGCCTGTGCGAGTGCCGCACCACCATTTGCTCATGCGCACCCAGAGAAGCCCCGCGCCACCATTTGTGCATGTGCACAAGTGCTCTCTCGCACGGGGGAGCGCGCACTCGTGCGAGAGAGAGCAAGCGCTTGTTCGTGCATGCACACGAGCGCGGGGGGTGCCCCGCCTTCCCCAGCTGGTCCGCGGACCAAAAAAGGTTGGGGATCGCTGAGCTAGATGACATGTAATTAACTATAGAATGAGAGTCATCCTCCCCCCTTTCCCAGCCTCCTCTGCTCCTAAGGCATGGGCAATTATGTCTTCAGGGGCCTGACCCTTTCTACCACTGCCTTCCCCCCATTTCATGCTGACCACCAGGCTTTAAAAGCTCAACTGGTGGTCAACTGACCACCAGTTGAGCTTTTCGAACTCTTGACCATTCAGTTCCCCTATTTCTTCTTATGTGAGTCATAAATGAAAGGATACTCTGTTCCATCATGCCTCGTCAACCCGCTGGAGGCATTGTTCTGACACCCAGTCTCTGATGCAAACACCATCACCCCAGACAGCAGACTTCAGTGCCAGTTGTCAAAGGGTAACGGCAGGGTAAGCACAGCTTTTCCTCCTGTGCACAACCTGAGGGAATTTAAACAGATTGCAGAGCTCAGCCGTGGCCTTGTTTCAAATGAGAGGTTTTGCCAGGTCCGTAAAGGTCCCTAAACAATGAGCAGTTGTCAGTCAAATCTGGCTCTGCACACTTGCCATCATTCTGGTGTAATGGTACATCTGACAGGCCCGTCCTTCCAGGGAGATGATGCTGATTGTGGCAAGGGTCCAGCCTCAGGACTGTGTGTCAGCAGCTTACATCATAAGCCTGAGTTAAAATCAAACCCCAAGCCAGCACTGTGTTAGAAAAATGACACATCTTCCCTGAGGTAGCACAGCACATGGATGGAGTTGATTTGGTTTTTTTAAAAAAATTCTTGGAGTGTTCATTTATGAATTTTTATGTGTGGAATATTTAATACCAGAAAATAAACCTGGCTTTTCCAGAGTTAGTAATCCAGGAGTATTTTTTTTCCAGCCCGGTGGTCTATCTCTTTTCTACCGTCGCCTTAATATAGCTCCCCCTCCCATACTGGTCTTCTTTTATTTCCTTCACTACTCAACCCAGTATCTAAGGGATTACAAAATATGTAATTTTGAACTACAGTTCCCAGAATCCCCCAGCCAGCATGGCCAATCGAGATATATCCAGTCAGTCAGTCTGGGAAATCAGTAATCTTTGTGGAAGCTTTTGTGTTTTCAGCTCTAGGGCAGGCTCCCCCAGCCTGCATGTCCAGTTGAAATATGATCCATATAGGGATGTGCCATTTGGATAATTGTTTTTAGTTTGTGTTCTCGAAGGCTTTCACGGCCAGGATCCGATGGTTGTTGTGGGTTTTTTGGGCTGTTTGGCCATGTTCTGGAGGTTTTTCTTCCTAACGTTTCGCCAGTCTCTGTGTCTGGCGTCTTCAGAGGACAGGAGCTAGAACTCTGTCTGTGTTCTGTTGTAGCGTCTGGCGTTGTTGAGTATTTGTAGCTGTGGAATACTCACCATCCCCCACATTACACCAGAACACAGACAGAGTTCTAGGTCCTGTCCTCTGAAGATGCCGGCCACACAGACTGGCAAAACGTTATGAAGAAAAACCTCCAGAACACGGCCAAAGAGCCCCAAAAAACCACAACAACCATGTTTTAAGTTTGTTTTTAGGTTTTTTTGTGATTTTTCTTTTTAAACTCTGGCTCCCAGGCCTGTGTTTTCTTTTATTAATGTCCAAAAATGAAACCTGCCTTGTGCTTCCTGAGATCCCTGGGTCTTTATGATAGTTGTAGTCTTTTGGGAGTTGCCCTATATAGAGCCTCATAGGCAGTGAAAGAACACCTCCCATGAAGACCCAGATGTCTCAGGAAGCACTGGGGCAGCTTCCATTTTTGTATGTTAACAACAGCATATGTCTCAGAAATGTCTGAGTTAGGCCTTAAAAAGTGGTAACTACACTTGTCTGATGGTCAGTATAATGTTTGACAGCTTAATATATTTGATGTTTACTATTCTGATTTAAAACAATGAGGAGAAGCCAAAAAACAAAACAAAACATTCAGTTTTGGAACATTCACATGCGAATATCTTTGTGACCTCAACAGCTTTCACTGAAATATTACATCTTTTGAGAGGTTATCAAATTTTGGAGTACATAGTTAACAGAGTTAGAGCTCAAGACATTTTTGATCATATACAGACAGAGAAATGGGATCTCTCAATAAAGGCTGCTTAGAAATGTGGATGTCATTGCCAGCTCATTTGTCATTAGGAGGATACAATGCACGGTAGTAAGGTGCAGAGCCAACTGGACAATATACTTAGGATGTATTTGGAAGAGGTGCTCTCTCAAGTGGTGAAAGACATTTATAATCTATACTCTTAGAACTGCAGAGCTGGAAGGGACCCCGTGGATCATCAAGTGCAGCCCCTGTCAAGGACGCATAGAGAGGGGGAATCAAACCCCTAACCCCTGGCTCCACAGCCAGATACCTAAACCACTGAGCTATCCAACAGTCTGTTTGCCATACTACATTATTTTTTTTCAACCATATATCTCACATTTTGTGTGCTTTGTTATGTGAAAGGTCACTGGAAGGTAGACACAGATTTAATTTGCAAGTTCAATTGCCAAGGCACACATCTTTGGGGAAATCCTACTGTACACAGGAGAATATGTGATTTCAGAGGAAACACATGTTTCCTTTTATATCTGTTTCCTTTTATATCTGTTTTGATATAAAGCTTACGATAGAATATTTCTCTAGTAAGCCATGCTGCATGTAGATTAGCTTTGAGATGTAGAGGAATAACAATTTGATAGTGGGTTGGTAGAGCTAGTGTAATGTAGTGTTAGATCTACACTATCATCCACAGATCCAGCAGCAGATCTCCATCTATGATTTGCCCACCCATCTCTGGTGGAGACCACAAGAAAGCAACCTGTCCTAGTTCTGACAGAGCCAAGAAACTCACTGAAGGGGCAAATACGTTGGCCATTTAGTCTGCAATTTACATCAGACTGGGCACAGATGAATTAAGAGTTAAAAGATTTCAGCTCAGCACTTGGGCAGAATTTTGCTTGGGCACTTAGGAGAACTAACTAAATAAAAAAAGAAATAGAAATTGCCAATTAGCACCTTAAGGCAGTTTCTGCTGTTGGACTTCAATGCGAACAGAGCTCTCTGCCTCTGCCCTGCTGACTCTTGAAAATTGTCATCTGGACAGTGACAGCAATTTCATCCAGGGAAGTCCCAACATGATAAACTGCAAATAGACAGTGGATCAAACTGTATTTTCCCTGCTATGTAGTCGCAGCCTGGGCAGCCACGGGAAATCATTATTTCCCTTGGATTTTCTTTAGAGGGCTGTTACGAAGGTCAAATAGAGAGGGAGGATAAAAGGGGAAGGAGGAGAACAGGAGGCTACCTTGAGCAAGGATGGCCAGTGGATCAGGGGAGGCTCATCCCAACATTTCCAAAGGTTGGTGCCACTTTGCTCCAGTTATGTGCCACCTTGAATTCATTGGAAGAAAATAAGGATATAAATGTGCCCAGTAAATAAAACAGCTTGCCTTCTTATTGTCTCCACCAGAAGTGGGCAGATTGTAGATGGAAACCTGCTGATAGATCTGTGGGTGACTGCATAGATCAGCAACGATTTCTTACATGCTGCTGTTCCGCAATTTAATCCAGAATTCACCATTGTTCTATGCGCACACACATGCCCGACACCACCTCTTTCTGTGTTCTTTTCTAGGCTAGGCTACATAGGTCAAGACTGCTGAGGGGAGCAAGCAGGAAAGGATTCATGTTTGAAAAGATTCTGGACTCAGTTTTGTCACAGAAGATAAATCCTTTGTCTGAGCTTGTACTTAGGTGGCACCTGCTCTTGCATTTTAACCAGATGTCTGCCAACACTTTTGTGCACCTGGCTGTGATGGATAGACCTTGGGTTCTTGTTAGAAACAAAGTAGATCTTGCAAACCCTGGCATACACCCTTTCATCCTTGATAAATAGGATTTGCAAGTTTACTACAGGCAGGTGATGAGCTACAGATGCTGGCCAGTGATACCACTTCCATCCAGCCCCCCAGCTCTTTGAAGAGAAGTGTGGAGAGGGGAGGCAACCTGTTTTCTATCTCTAATCTGTGTACACATGTATGTGTTACCAGTGGGTTGCTTAGGTGTTCTTCCTTAGGCCTCAAAATTTCTTAAGCTGCCCCAATGATTAGCATTTCAAGGTGAGGGGCTACATCTCAGTGGCCTTACTTTTATCTGCTAAATTGTTTGCCCAATTCAAGAAAAGGCTGTCCCTCCCACTAGGCAAGGTGGCAGAATGAGGGACTAGTGAATTGCACCCTGCTCTCAGGAGAACACTCATCATGCTGACTGAAATGGCCAACATAGGGTTCTCAGAAACCATCCATGTCCCAAATGCCTGGCTCTAAGGGAGTGTTTCCCAACCATGGGTCCCCAGATGTTCTTGGACTCCCAGAAATCCTGGCCAGCACAGCTAGTGGCTGTGGCTTCTGGGAGTTTTAGTCCAAGATCATCTGGGGACCCAAGGTTGGGAACCACTACTTTAAGGGCATTTCTAGCATTTCTGCCTGGCTGGCTCTATGAAGGGCAGCACCAAAGGGTTTTTGTGGCTAACACTGATATTCACACAGCTTGCCTGCCTTCTGTTTCGACCAGGGTGGAGGAGAGAGTGGTAACGGCCAGATGGGGTGGCAGGATATCTCCTGTCTTGATTGGTAGGAGAATGCAGCTTCCCACGGCTTCAGGGGCAGCTGCCACCTAAACACTTGCCATCCTGGTTATGATTCTCTCTTTCTCTTTCTTTTCCCACTGCCTCATTCTGCCTTTTCTTTTTAGGTTGCTTGAGATGATATCTTCCTACAGGTGGCTGGCAGTATGATTTTAAAGCAACACTCTCCTACTACCAACCAGTCTGTAGGCTGCAGAAGAGAAAGACATTCGCTTGAGTGCTCTGACGTGAATGGACGGTGCGTCTCCTGGCAGCCAGTTCTGAAGGCTGCAGCCTGTACTGCTCTTAATTGCTGTACTATTCCGAGAGGTTCCCCAAGGAGCTGCTTGTGTTGTCCTGGTGCTTTCTCATTCTCTCTTTTGCTTTCTGAATAAACAAACTAAAATGAATTCTAAGAATGTTCAAGGCCACTGGGTGCTTAGTTATTCAGTGGCAGCAACACTGAACTCTCTCTAACCCTTTTGATCTGTTGGCACATTAAAGAGAGGAATCCGGTTGAAGTCATTAAAAAAGGAGGGGATGTCAGTGATCCCTGGCAAGTTTAGGTGCTCTTCCCCTGAGTTTTTTGTTCAAGCTAGGTGTTGTTGTTGTGTGCTGTCAAATTGGAACTGACTCACAGCAACCCTAACAGGGCTTTCAAGGTAAGTGAGATATTTAAGAAGTGTTTTTACCAGTTCCATCTCCCAGTGAGTTTCCAGGGCCAAGTCTGTCATCCTGTCCACTACACCACACTGGGTACCAAGTTAGGTAGGAGGTGATATAATAGCAGGGTTGAAGTAGGAAGTCATATTAGAAAAGGGTTTTTTTCTGGCAGATGGAGCTGTTCTCCCAAACATCCCCAGCCACGTCTCCCTTGGCAGAAGGAAACCAAACAAGCGACCTCCGTGTAGAGCTAATACAGTTGTTGCATACTTAGAACCAGGTGTGCCTTCCTATTCTTCCAGCATTCCCTCATGCGTTTCTGTTCTGTACTGTTAAGTCACAACTGACTTATAGTGACCTTTACAGGGCTTTCATGATAAGTGAGATGTTTAAGGAGTGTTTTTTACCAGTTCCACTCCCCCAGTGAGTTTCCATGGCCAAGTGGGGATTTGAACCCTGTTCTCCGGAGTCCTAGTCCATCAATCTGTCTACTACACCACACTGGGAATCACATTTCCTCATGTACCTGGGCTTAATCAATGTGGCAGCAAATCTCTGGGCACCAAAATTGCTACTTGCATCTCTAGCTGCTCAGGTTTTTTGTGCTCTGTGCACCTAGGGGTTCCTCAGAATGTGGCTGATATCTCTTCCTTATTTATCATTCTTTAGTACCACTTCTGAGTTTGTTGCTGGATGAATATATGCATATGAAATATGTATCTGAGTCAGACCATTTATCCATTTAGCTCTATACTGCTTCTGACAGTGGCTCTCAAACATCAAAAATCTTTCCTAGCTCTGCTTCCTGAGAGTGTTTTACTTGGAGGTGCCATTGATTGGACCTGGGTTTAACCCTGCAATAAAAAAGTGTGCTTCACTGTTGAATGGTTCTTTATTCCAAAGCAGAAATGCCATGGTCACTGCATGATGTGTTGTAGCTAGGTTTCTGGTGTAGCTGAAATGTGCTCACACTCTTTGGTTGTATGTATAGACGTGGCAGGGTAAAATACACTGAGTCTTGATTGTATAACAAGCAGAAACTTTGCATGTGCTTGGAGGCATAGTCATTTGTAGACTTGGAAAAATGTGTTCCAGAAATGGCATTATTTTAAGATGTCAGGTTCTGTCCTAGCATTTAGAGACCCATCTAGGTCTGTCTCTCATTTCCTAGGAAGACAGATGAGCTGGGAAAAGTTTGCCCCACCCCTTGTTTCCTAGATTTCTAGTATATGCACCACACTGCTTTTAGAACAGAGATGAGCAACTATCTACCTCTAGCTGTTAGATTGCAACGTCCTGCTGCCCTAACCAGTCTGACCAGTGATGATGGACCACTGGAGTTGTAAGCCAAAAAACATCTGGAAGCTCATAGCTGCTCACTGCTGTTTTGCAGTAGAAGAACAGAATTACACATCAGTCATGTACCATAAATTGCTGGCTTCTTGGCATGCAAGATTTATGTGCTTTCAGAGGATAGGCTGTAGCACCATGCTTCACATGTAGAAAGTTTATAATGTCAACCCCTGGAACAGAGTTTGCAAAAGAAAACTGAAGATCCCCCTGCCAGATCAGGGTAGACAGCCGTGAACTAACATGGCCTGACTTGTCACAAGGCATGTTTCCAAACTCCATCTGCTATCTTTCTGCATGAGTCACTGTTTGGGATGTTTCTCCTGATTGAAAGGAATGACTCAGCAACTCATGCAGATACATAATGGACAGCCTGTGCGAGGGCTGGTAATTCTACTACTGTACCTACATGAAGTGTGACTGGAGCATTGAACAGACATGCTGCTGAGGTGCAACAGGAGCCAAGATCTGCCTGGAAAGACACAACACTAGAGAGGAAACCACACAGGATGTTTCTGAAGTGTATAAGCCAACTTTGTGAAGGTGTACAGTTAAATTATTTATTAAAAGTGTGCAATATTGGATTACAGCTACACCAGAATTCTGGCAATTTTGTCCAAAAACTCAACTCTGCACACCTGTAATATTTTTTTATTTTTAGTAAGGTGAAGGATGGCATGGATGGGGAATTAGGAGCAACACTAATCCAGTTCATAGTTCCTGTGCATACAAAGGCAATTGTGCAAATAGTTTTAGTGTTTTTTGAGCTCTCTGTCATGTAGCTGCGCATGTGATCTATTGTGCAACTAGAGCATCACTGATCATGCGATGGACAGCCTGCAAAATAGCATGTACTACTTGTGCAGTGGTGTTACTTTGTTCAGTGACTCCAAGAAGATTCTGGCCCAGGTATCCAAAGTTCTTCTTCGTGGCCTCTGTGAATCACTCTCTGGGTGATCCGCACATGCATGGAGCCTAGAGTGTGAATCACAGAGGTCCACTCAAAGAACTACAAGATTGCCAGAAGAAATATCAACAACCTCAGATATGCAGATGATACCACTCTGATGGCAGAAAGTGAGGAGGAATTAAAGAACCTCTTAATGAGGGTGAAAGAGGAGAGTGCAAAAAATGGTCTGAAGTTCAACATCAAAAAAACTAAGATCATGGCCACTGGTCCCATCACCTCCTGGCAAATAGATCATTTGCCAGGAGGTGATGGTCACTGCAGATGGTGACAGCAGCCATGAAATTAAAAGACGCCTGCTTCTTGGGAGGAAAGCAATGACAAACCTAGACAGCATCTTAAAAAGCAGAGACCTCACCTTGCCGACAAAGGTCCGCATAGTCAAAGCTATGGTTTTTCCAGTAGCGATGTATGGAAGTGAGAGCTGGACCATAAAGAAGGCTGACCGCCGAAGAATTGATGCTTTTGAATTGTGGTGCTGGAGGAGACTCTTGAGAGTCCCCTGGACTGCAAAGAGAACAAACCTTTCAATTCTGAAGGAAATCAACCCTGAGTGCTCACTGGAAGGACAGATCCTGAAGCTGAGGCTCCAATACTTTGGCCATCTCATGAGAAGAGAAGACTCCCTGGAAAAGACCCTGATGTTGGGAAAGTGTGAAGGCAAGAGGAGAAGGGAACGACAGAGGACGAGATGGATGGACAGTGTCATAAATGCGACCAACATGAATTTGACCCAACTCCGGGAGGCAGTGGAAGACAGGAGGGCCTGGCGTGCTCTGGTCCATGGGGTCACGAAGAGTCGGACACGACTAAACGACTAAACAACAACAAACCTGTCATTATTGTATGTTGAAAGGTTAAAGATAGGTGACCCATGGCAGGTAAAATTGGTAGATGGCACATCATAATTAGAGCCACAGTGGTTTAGTGGATGTTGTCAAACTAGTTGGGATCAAATCCCTGCTTGGCCATGGAAGATCACTATGGCAATAGTAAATGACTCCTTAATCATCTTATGTGCCTCAGAAGTCTGATAAGTTGCCACCTTACCATAATTTGGAAGAAAGTTGATGGGGCATACGAACAACGGCAAAAAATGCCACAATTGCAGGAGGACCTGGGGGTTGAGGGAGAGTAAATTTTAGTAGTGGCTTTGAAAACCCTGCCTCTCACCTAGATTGCTTCTGTGTCCCACCAGTAGTACCACTGTTTCAAAGCCACTGCTGTAGTACACACTCTACAAATATCTTTCAGCTTTCATTATCTCTTTCAGCTATATCTTACAAAAACAAGTGATCTGTAAGAACTAAGCACTTCCCTTGTACCATTTTAGCCTCCTACGCTTGGGACTCCCGCTTGAAAGATTGTCATACAGAGGAGGGACAGGATCTGTTCTCAGTCATTCCAGAGTACAGGAGATGTAGGCTGAAGGTACATGAAACAAGATTTCAGCTGAAAGTCAGAAAAAAACTTCTTAACTGTTAGATCAGTATGACAATGGAACCAATTACCTTGGGAGGTGGTGAGTTCTCCAACACTGGAGGCATTCAAGAGAGAGCAGCCATCTGTCAGATATACAGTATTTTGATTTGGATTCCTGCACTGAGCAGGAGGTTCAACTCAATGGCCTTACAGGCCCTTTCCAACTCCATTATTCTATGAGTATCATGGATTGCTTCTGTGCGAGCCCACATACAAAATGCCAGATTGAATTTTCCTGCCTAGTATTCTCATTTGCTAGCTAAGTCTTCCTTCCTTCCTTCCTTCCTTCCTTCCTTCCTTCCTTCCTTCCTTCCTTCCTTCCTTCCTTCCTTCCTTCCTTCCTTCCTTCCTTCCTTCCTTCCTTCCTTCCTTCCTTCCTTTGTGTGTGGAAAGTACCTAGGGATGTAAAGACTATCTATCAGACAGTTCTGGAACAGTTTTGTAATGAAATATCCTTACTATAACTCAGATGCACATTGGCACATGCAGTCCTCAGAAACAGGCACCAAATGTATTGCCTGTCTGTTTGTGCAGACCATTCACATTAGGAAAACAGAATCCAAGATCATATCTGAAGTAGTTTTTGCAAGCTTGAGTTTGTGATGATGACATTACTTCAAATGATATCTGTGCTGACAAAACACAGTAGCTACTTGCTAAACCTCTAAGATCCCTGCACCTAAGAGTGGAGGAACAACACAGGCAATCTGAAAGTATTTAAATTTTTAAATATTTACAGATTTATTTCGATCAGGCACAGCTGGCATAAGATGTAAGTCTTTTGGTTTTCCTTGAACATTTGTCTTGCTGCTAATTCTTTGGGTTCTGCCTTGGAAATGAAAGTGTTAATCACCCTTCGAGCTGTGTATTACTCCAGAACCAGCGGGTGCCTTCTGCATGTGGGGCTTTCCTGAGAGACAGATGCACAGCTTCATAAAAATGCTGCTGGTGACAATTAAGACCTGAACCCTCTTGTCACTCTGCGCTCTCCAAGGTCATCTACTAATTAAATTGCTTGTTTGGTTCAGGGAACTACAGAGTGGTGTGCTTTGCAAAACAAACAGGATCCATAATAGAGGGTGAGATTCTGCTTGCTGGAGAGGCTCAGTACTGGTGACACTATCTGTTAGAGGTGTGCACTAGCACCAAAGTTCAGATTCAGAATTTGGACTTACAACTCTTTAGATTCATAATTTGGAATTTTAAAAAATTGGAATTTCTAGATATCCAGAACTCTGCTACAGTCAATATGAATACCACATAATCATTATTTCCACCTTTAAAAAATTATAAAGAGAAAAAAAAATTAAATGATTTCCCAGTGTTTAAACAATTTAAAGTGGGAGTCCCAGACTTGGGTCAGTTTGAGGGCTGATGCCATCTGTGTCCTTCTCTGACACATTGGCTCTTGGGGAGAAAAGTGCCTTCTTCACCAACCTGTTTTGGCTCCTTTCCTTACTGCCTTGGCTGGATTGCACAAAGATATAGCTGCAACATGCCTGAGGTTCACTCATATCTGTCCCACGCTTCTTTGCCACCTCCTTGGCAGAGACACAAACACGCTGTGATGCTGCCTGCTGCTCTGTTATAGTGTCAGTGTTGAACAATGCATCTGGGTGACAGTATTTATTTGGAGGCTCATAATAGGAGTTGTAGGCTATCTCTTCCTCTCCCTCTCCCACTGTACTCACTAGGAGCTGCTGTAGTGGGTGCAAGCAGCTTTCCTGCAGCCTTCCTCAAATGCTCCCTTCTTTTACCACACCCACATTTCACACTGCCTGCGGACTCTGCCCAAAGAAGAACAGTATCTGGTTTTGCTACAGGAGAACATAAAACCTTCAATGAAAACCACACATTCACACACAGAGACAACACATCAATTAACATAGTCAATATATAACAAAAATTTATTCTCCTGCCTGATATAACCCAAAGGGGTATAAATCTAATATAACATTTCCCTGTTGATTTAAAACTTCTGGATAACTTAGTGGTTTAGGTATGAGGTTAGAAGTTTGATTGTGCCTCCCTGACAGGGGCTGGATTCAGTGATCCTTTAGGTTTCTTCCAACTCTGTAGTTCTAAAACGATGATGATGATGATGATGATGATTATTATTATTATATAATGTATTAATCTATGAATGTACTAATCCTAAATCTTATTCCAAACTATATTAAGGAGATGGTATATCATGAGCTGTAGAGAATATAAATGTAAATTAAGGGTTCAGAAAAGAACACAGAGAAAACAGTTGCAGAGCAGGCTTGCACCAGAGCATATTCTAACAGCAAATGCTCAGGGAATTTATAAACAGCTGTGCCCACCTTTCAACTGAAAAGAACTATATGAAAAAATATCTTCTGGTATTTGTGCCTCCTTCTAGCTTTCATTGGTACAGACAGTTGTCATTTACTGGTTTTGCTCTCTCCCCAGCCCTCTTCCTTGGGAAACCCAGGGAAACCCCAATCAGGAGACACTGAGTGTTCTGCCCCCACTACCCTTGGTGGCAGAGTGTCTTTAAGTTTCATTTCTCAAGAAATCACTCCAGGATGCCTGAGAAACAGGTTACACTTTCCCTTCTTCTTCTAACAAGCAGAAATCCATCCCTTTGCTTTCTAACCTATTGGAGTAAATGGGACTTCAAATATTAGGAATTATTATTACAGATATTTGGAACTTACAGCCCTTCAGATTCTGACATATTTGGAACTATCTGAATGTGGCGTTATTTGGTAAATTCTGTACATTTCTGAAGCCGAATGCCCATCCCTCATATATCTATATTGTGATTGTGGGAACAAGCACACTGTTTTGAAGACTGAAGCTGCTTCAGATGTCAGACAGCAGCACACCTGAGAGGATGCTCATCAAGGAGCTGGAGCAGATCCCAGCTCTCTGGAGGATGTCCCTCTGAGGCACATCTTGACAATATGTGTTTCTGGCATAAAGAGACATTGTACCTGTAGGCACACCTGGTGGCTGGATTCAACCTGAGCCTGAATGCCCAGGTTTCAGCAGTGTCCAGGAGTGTGTTTATGCAGTTAAAGTTAGCACACTAGTTCTGCCTACTCCTGGAGACGTCTGGAGTGACCACAGTGACACATGCCTTAGCTGCATCCTATGTGGATTACTATAATGTGTGGGGTAGCCTTTGGAAAGCGTTTGAAACCTCTAGTAGTTCTGAAATGCTGTAACCAGGATGTTGACTGGAGCTGGTTTTGTGGGGAGGGAGGAATAATAGCTCTTTCTTGTAACAGCTTCACTTGCTCCTGGTTTGTTTCTGGACACAGTTTAGTATGCTGGTTATGATCCACAAAACTTTGATTCCGGTTGTTTGAAGGACCGTATGTCCCCATATACTCTTGCCCAAGTCTTAAGATTTTTTGGGAGGCACTTCTCTTGGTCCTGTTACTCTCTCAGGACATTTGGTGAAAATTAACAACTCCTAGGCTATGAAACTCCCTTCCAGGACAGGCTGGCCCCTTTGCTACTGTTATTCTGTTGGCAGGCTAAGACATTTTTATTTACACAGGCCTTTGGCCGTTGATTAATTGATGAAGACTTATTTGTGGAGAGTTTTGTATTTCTTTTTCCCTTGCCCCCCCCCCCCCCCCAAATGGCTTTCAAACTACAGGTATGGCTACACTAGCAGCAGGAAGCTGTGGGCCACTTACGAACAGTCAGGCTTGATTAGAACAATCTAATGATCTTCACACAGAAATTGCTCCAGCCATTGTGAAATGGTTTAATAAGGGCTGATCAAGAAACTGCCTGAAACCAAACCCACCACTACATAGTGTCCAAAAAAATTTTTTTTCACTTCTTCTGTCCTCTACTGAGCAGAGGAAGTGATGAATTTGCTAATATCCTGAAGTGGCTTGCTTATTAAGACACTCATGATATTGGCAAATTGAAAGAGGAAAGCTTGCTTTGGATCAATTCCAGTGATCCCATGCACTGGAACAGATCCAAACCAGATCAATCCTACCTGTACCAGGAAAGTAGAAGCCCCTTGGCAAGGGCCAGAAAGCTGAAGGTAGGAATGGTCTGGGGGCAGGCTGGTGCACTCCAGCAAAAATGTTGTCTGATTGCTGTCTGAGTGCACCAGCCTGTCTCTGCAGTGCTCCAATCAGGGGGCTAAACAGCCCATATAGTCAGCTTCTGTGTTAACTCAATACTTATTTTAATGTGATAATCCAGTCAATAGTGCTTTAATACTATAATTTACCCTGTTTGGGAGCTTTGTCTGTTTTAAAATTTAAGTTGCAAGTCTCCTTGAGTCTTGTGAAGCACACACACAAAAAACCCTCTCTCACACACATGTAAACATGCCTTAAAAACAATATGAGCATTTTCTACCTTCAGTATGCAGTAGGGAGGTATAGAATACTGGTTCTCATCTGTGAAGGTGTCTCAAGACTTTAATAAGAAATATTCAGCCCAGCTGAGAACGACACAAGGAATACTATTTTTCTTTATCAATTACATTTAAATATATGCAGGTGTCTCTGTATAAAACTAGGATACTTTCTATTTGAGGAATAAAGCAAATATGTGCAGTAAGAACAAAATGAGAGCCTGACTACACAGCAAAAAAAAAAAAAAAAAAAAAGAAAAGAAAAAAGAAAAAAGAAAAAAATGGGAAATTATTTGAGTTTGGGGTGGGCTGATTCATATTTTTCCCATTGACCACATGATGTAAGAGAGAATGTGAACCAACCTGGAGTTTCAGAGCCCCAATCCATAGTTTTTCATCCCCACTAGAGAACCTTCTGCTTTTTACAACTTGAATCCTTTCCACTTCAATTGAAAGTGTGTAATGATTACTTTGAACTAATGCAGAAAGGAAAGACCAACCAGCATATGCACACACACATACACAAAGTGGTGCTTTGGCAAAGCATCTTCCCCCGTGCCCCCCCCACAAGCAGTGCTAGCACTCACCTCTCTCTGCAAAGCCTCTCTCCCAATACACTTCTTTTTAAAACCTTCTCTTGGGTAGAGCTTCTGTTTGCTTATTATTATTTTTTACAGTTTAAGGAATTCTGCTGGCTGCAAGATGAGGAGACAAGGGATCATTCTCTCATTTGCCCTTAAAGCAGTTCTTTTGAACTACACCACCTACAGACTCTTCAAGGGAAACTGCGATTAGACTTTTTTTCTCCCCTGCTTGTGTGGCCACTGAAATCGAAGAGAACCAAATCCCCCAGTGCAACTTCACAGTGAGAGAATGTGAATTTATTTGCATTTCCCTTGCTGTGTAGTCTCATCCTGACTTTTAAGTATCCATACAACAAAGCAGTAGCTATTTTGCATTATTTGCACAAATTTGGTTAATTTAGACAAAATACCATTCTCTTGTTGAGATCACAAAATAGCCCACAGGGCAAGGAGAATGATTTTGCAGCTCACGTACAAGGATGAAACAAGTGAGGATTTATATCACCAGGCTTCAGGGACACAGTAAATTTTACCAGCTTGGTGAAAACTAGCTGAACGTGATCTTGGTGGGTGAACTATCTCCTGTATCTTGGCTTCACGGTGGCAGTATAAACTACAACAAGAAGCAAAAATGACTGATCTGTGTCTATTGTACTTTGGACATACCAAGAGAAGAATTACTGGAAAAGAAAATAATGATGGGAACATGGAAGGTAGTGGGAAAGAGGGAATACTTACCATAAAATGCACTGATTCAAGAAAGAAAGCCAGGGCCTTGAGTTTGCAAGACTTGAATAGGGCCATTAAGGACATTAAGGCCTTTGGAGGCTTATAACTTCATAAAGGTCACCCTAAGTTGAAAGGATTTGATGGCACATTAGCAGCAAATCACTGCTGTTTCAGAAGGTGGTAGTAAATGTAACTGGTGTACGTGAATTGAACACACAAAATTTGTTAAATTATTATTTTCATTCATTTCTTTCCCTGCCCTATCCATTATCACTATTAACCATTTTCTTTAGCTGTAGTGTACTAGGCATACTGCCAAACAGTCACAAATCTGTCATGGAAAACAGACCAGGGCCTGGCAGACAAGAAGCTTTTATGGAAGAATGTGCTGGTTCCATTACTGTGTATAATGGATAAATTGGTGTTCCTTTATGGAATTAAACAGCAATCACATAAGTGATGTGATCAGGTTTTTTTGACTGCCCATCCCATACCACATAGCATTCTCTGGTTAAGACATTGTTTATGTTACTGGCTGTGCCACTGGTGATCCAGAAATTGTGGCAGGCACTTCCTGTAATGCTCTTATGTACACAGAGAAGTTCAGTTTGATTTTGGTTGATGTATTTAATGTTGAAGAATGTGACAGCATGGTTCAGAGCTCGGGAGAGCTGGGGATAAGTAAAAGGAAACAAAGCACATCTACACTGGCTCTTTTGGAGTGGGCTGGTATGGGCTAAACAGGGTTGCTTGGGGCTGGGTGGAGGTATGGTATGCCATTTGTGTGATCCTTGTATCCAAATGGCATATTGGAACTCAAGTGATCCTGTTTGGTCCAGCTTCTTCTAATATCGTGAAGTGGCTTAATAAGTGACCACTTCAGGATACTGGCAGATTGAACACTTCCTCTGCTCCTTGGCAGAGGAGCAGGGGAAATGAATTTTAAAAAACACTCTGGTAGACTATCACTGAGGTGCTGCATCAGTTTTAAAAAAACACAAATATATATTTTCTTTGATTTGTCTGAAGGGCAAGTTGAGAAACTGCCCACAGCTGAATCTGTGGATTTGGTTGCAGGGAGTTTCTTGACCAGTCCTTTAAGAGAAACCAAAGAAACTCCATTTTTTAAGTGATGCAGCACCTCAGTGATAGTCTACCAGAGTCTTTTACAAAACATTAATTTCCCCTGCCCCTCTGCTGAGGAGCAGAGGAAGTGTTCAGTTTGCCAATATCCTGATGTGGCTTGCTTATTAAGCCACTTCACAATATCAGAAATTCAAACCGGAAGGAGCCTTGATAGCCAGGAAGGCTCATTTTTGGACCACATGCTGGAAATAGACTAAACCAGAGTGAACCTACCTACATCAAAAACATAGAAGCCCATGACAGGGGCTCAAAAAGGTGTAGTTAGGGCTGCTTTGGAGATGGTTTGGTTCATCTCAGCAATTACGTTGTGTGATCACCAGAAAAAAAGAGCAAACCAAACCATCCCCACAGTGAACCAGACAGTGGGACAGATGCCCATCTGATTGAACCCTTACTACAGTTAACAGAGGAAAATTGGTCCCCAAAGAGAGACAAGTGGAAGGCAACCGCAACCTGGGAGGAATAACTGTGCAAATGCAGCCAAAGGCAGTTGACTCAGTTTGCTAAATGGTAGCATCAACCTTGTTTGTCATAATTAATGGGTCCCAGGAATACACCCACTCATGAATAAAGCAGATACATTTCTCTGCACAACTTCTTTATTTTGTCCCCATGGCTTTTCATAATTTTTAACTTGCCTTGCTTAGAGAAACAGAGTTTTGAACCATTATCTAAAAGCTTTGTGGACTGCAAGAACTTTGAACTAGCTAGAACAAATAAAACAGTCCAGCCTAAGTAAGGCCTATTTAGGAATACAAAATATCCCTCAAGGAGTCTTTTTTTTTTTAGTACCCAACATGACACAGGTATTAAAAAGAAACACATAGTAAATGGTACCGTGGATCAGGCCAGAATACATTAAGACTTTCAGAATTCTGGACTGCCAGTTTATACCAAGGTAGTAGTGTCTCGTTTGGCATAGGGAGTGACATGGTCTGCCCATGTAAATGTGGTCCATTTATAAAGAATGAACACTGAACTAGAGTTTGGAACCTTTGCTTTCTCTGAATACTTCCTGTGACCATGCTAGTTGGGAGATTCCGAGATATGCTTTCCCCACCATTGGCCTTTGGCTGAAGTTGTGTCTCTGTAAAGGGGACAAGCAGTTGAAGCTGCAATTCTAATGTTTGTTTGTTTGTTTAAAATGCTCATATACTGCCTGACTTAGTGCCAGGCACTGCTCTAGCCAATCTGCAATCAGAGGAAGAAAAAAGAACATTAACCCAACTCACATACCATACAACAACAAAACAAAACAAACCCTAACGAAAAAAAGAAAAAAGAATGCAACTACAACTAGCAAACAAGCTAACTAAAACCTAAATGATGGCAGAGCTTTAATCATAAGAGGATGCCCTTGAATGCTTCTTTGAAGGGCAATATCTTCAACATCCTCATAAAGGCTGGGAGGGAGAACCCCAGATACAGCTCCAGTGGGAGCCCATTCCATAAGGATGGGGTCACCACTGAGAAGGCTTGGTTTCTAGTAGTGGTCTTCTTTGCCTCCCCCAGTGTGGCCATCCACAAAAATAGAACCTGTGAAGATCGAGTAGTATAGGCTGAAGTGCTGAAGGAAAGACACTCCAACAAATAGGGGGTCCCAAACCATTAAGAGCTTTGTAGATTAAAACCAAAACCTTGAACCTGACTCAGAAAAGAACAGGAAACAAATGCAGGCAGGCCAATATTGGGGTGATGTGATCAAACTTATGTGCTCCAGAAACCAGCCTGGCCACTGCATTCTGTACTCTTTGAAGCTTCTGAGTCAGCTTCAAGGGCAGCCCCAAGTAGAGAAGGTTACAGTAGTTAATCTTTGAGACCACCAGGGCATGCATCATCAGGGATCCCTTGTTTAGGTAGGGCCACAACTGGGCAATCAGCCTATGTTGGTTAAAGGCCAAGCTAGGCATGGCCAATATTTGTTGTTCCAATAAAAGTGCCAGGTCTAGAAGCACTCCCAAGTTACAAACTTGATCCCTAAGAGGAAGGTTAACTCCACCCAACTTCGGGAAACAATCCCCTATTCTGTCCAGTGGGGCAGATGGATCTACATCTTCTCCAGGGGCTGAAAATTCCTCCCCAAGCTGGACTTTCTGGACACACTCATAGAGAAAGGATCAGAACTAAGTAAGTGCCAACCCTCTTATCCCAGCTCCCAATAGTCTGTCCAGGGGTCTACTGTGATCAACAGTATTGAAAGTCACTGAAAGATCAAGGAGAACATTCCTCCCCCATCAGCCTTCCTTAACAGATTATCTTGCAATGCAGCCAGTGCCGTCTTGGTGCTCTGATGTGGTCTGAACACAGACTGGAATGGATCCAGGCAGTCTTCATCCTCCAGAAACACCTGGAGCTGCTTAACCGCCACCTGCTCAATCAATCTGCCTATGAAGGGAATATTAGTGACAGGCCTATAGTTGATCAGATTGTCTGTCACTAAATTAGATCATTTTAGGATGAACATGATGGTTTCTTTTACCCTGAGGGGCATACAAACACCCCCCCCCTCAGGAAAGCATTTATAATATTTATGCCCAATCTACTGTCACCCCATTGGCCACTTTCAGCAGCCAGGATGGGCAAGGGTCAAGCACACTGGTGGTGGATTTACCATGTACGAGCCCCCTGGTGACATCCTCTGATGTTACAGGTTTAGGCATCTGGCTGCGGAGCCAGAGGTTGGGAGTTTGATTCCCCACTATGCCTCCTTGACAGAGGCTGGACTTGATGATCCATAGGGTTCCCTCCATCTCTGCAGTTCTAGGTTCTAAAATCCAAATGGGTCAGAGAAGACAGTGCACTGGTACTCTCAACCTGACCCACAGAATCCAAATTCCACCGGATAGCCTCAATTTTAGATCTAAAGTAAGCTGCAAAACGTTTGCTGTTAAACTTGCTAAATTGAGACCTTTTTTGCTGACCAGGGTCAGTGAGGCTGCAGACCACCCAACATAGTTTTACTAACTGGTTTACTGCCTCACTGATTAGCTTGATATTAAATGCCTTTTTTGCCAAATTTATTGCATTGGCATATCTCCTGGTCAGATTCCTACCTGCAACTAGATGATGTTTCAGCTGGTCTTTCTTCCGTCTTCTCTCTAGCTGTCTCCTAATCAACTTCATAGCCCGCAGTTCCTCTGTGGAGCAGAGAGGGCATTTGGGAGAGATATTTGTGTCCACTGCCTGGGCCACTTTGGTGTACCACCTATTGACATGAGTTTCGACAAGCTCGCCAGCCCGATCCATTGGACACTCTCCCAGGGCCTCCTGAAAACCATTCAGCTTGAAAAGCCTCTGAAGGCAGACCATTTTCACAGGTCCAATTTCCCCACGGAGTTTGGGGGGTGGCTTAAGGCTAGGTTGAATTCCAGCAGGAAATTATCCAACTCTGACAATGGAGAGGAACACATGCCCATCACTCTCAGATCTCAACTTGCCTGGCGGGGGGGGGGGGGGGGGACGACAGTCACATTTTGAGATAGATCCATGGATGTAATGGAGTCCATGAACTCCAAGGCCGCCCCAGAGAGCTCAGTCTTGGCATGGCCATTAAAGTCCCTCAACAACAATAGTGGAGGAGACCTCGACATCACTGCAGAAATTCTGACAGCCCTGGTAGGGAAATCACTGGGTTGTAGGGAAAGCAGTTCTAACACCATTGCTAACCCAAATCTGTCCTCTGCCTCACTGTCAAATGAAGGCACTCTAGACCTGGGCTCACCAGTGCGGAGGTCCTGCTGGTGCTGATGTCATTCTTATAAACCACAGCGATCCCCCCTCCCCCTCCTTCCAATCTGCTCTGGCGCTGGATGGAACTCCCAGGTGGGTACAAGTCCTCCTGTAATGAGAGGACATCCCGCTCACCACTCATGAGTGGAATGGGACTTCTAGTCTCTCTGTTAGCATCTGGGATGGCAATCCAAGAAACATAAGGTTTCAGCCTAAAGCAGATTACGGTGTTTGGTTTTTTAGAAGAGTTGATTTTATTTTTTTAAAAATTGATGGCATGCTTATGACTGGTACACATGGCATTGGCTTGTACACATAAAAGCAGTTGGTTTTGTTTCATAAATTTTAATGATTTTGTTTCTCCCCTGGCACAGGATGCTAGGAAGTGTTTTGGTATGTGGCTGTAGTCTCTCATCTCTTGTGCAGCCTCATCAGGAAAGTGACACAGAGGAAGCTTCTCTGCATGAATTAAAGATGAAGCTGTACGAAATGAGTCTGTATGGGTGCCATCTCTCGTAGACACCAGTTCCATCTTAAATTATTGTCTATAGTGTGTTATCTTTAGAGTGGGGCATGGACAGTGTAGCCTGCCAAATGTTGTTTGACTTAACCTCCCATCATTCCTCATCATTGACTACACTGACTAGGGCTTATGGGAACTCCAGAGGGCCCCATTTTGTCTGCCCATGATTTAAGCAATTTCTGGATGAAGGGTTCCTCATACATACCATCAAAAAGCATTTGGCAACTATTATGTTTCCCTCCCTCTTCTTAATCGCGTTTCCTCATTAGAAAAAAAGGTGGAAGGAGCCTTTGAAAAACAAGGGAAGATTATGGGTGGAGGACAAGATCCTGTGACCCTCCCCATAAAATTCAGTGAATGAGACAGTGGTCATACCTGACCTGTGCATCCTCTGTAAACCCTGTTACATCTAAGATGGATGTTAGGCCCTTGACTTGTTCACTTCAGCAGATCTGGGGTCCAGGAACTCTGCAACCCTGTTCAGGACTGGCAGGCAAGTCAGGAAGAACGAATGAGCTTTATAAATAATTTGCCGTGTCCGCCCAATATTATTAAAATGAATATTATATAAAATACAGAGGAATAACAGTGGTATAATTGAATAATTACTGGTGCTTGAAGTGTGCCAGTTGAAGCCATTGTAGTGTGACTGCTTTGAAAGCAATGGGAAAATAATAAATGAAGGTATTGCAAAGTATGCAGAGTATTAGTTATATGATTAAAGCATATAAATAATCAGTTGACCCCTTTGTTTAGTATGTAAAACCCTATTAAGTGAATCCAAAGATGGCATTAAGATCTACTAATACACCCTCCTGCCAACCTAGCAGTTCGAAAGCATGCAAATGCGAGTAAATAAATAGGTACCACCACGGTGGGAAGGTAACAGCGTTCCGTGTCTAGTAGCGCTGGCCACGTGACCACGGAAACTGTCTTCGGACAAACGCTGGCTCTATGGCTTGGAGACGGGGATGAGCACCGCACCCTAGAGTCGGACACGACTGGACTAAATGTCAAGGGGAACCTTTACCTTTAATACACCCTCCCTTCCATCTTAACTACTTCAAACGGAGAAGCTAGGGAGCCCTAGTAAGTGTATTAGTTATAAACCCCTAGTCTTCTATCCCCTCTGAAACCAAGTCATAATATTGTACCAATTTTGTGCTGTTTGAGGCCACGAAGGTGGCATTTGCAAGTATAGACTAAATGTGGCCAACAGAGCAGGTGTAGTGATTTTGTGGGATTCACCAACCCAACCCAACCCCCTGCGTCATTTTATACAGGGGTGGAAGCAAAACTCCATAAAATAAATAAATTGGCCAAACCCCAGTCTTGCTGTGTGTGAAATGTATTTTTGACCCCAAATAGAATGGTGGCTAGCAACTGGCTTCTCTCCTAGTGAAACCTCCAGGAAGTGTGATTCTCCTCAAGGCCTGGTCCTTGAACACATGCTTTTTTTTTTTAAGTGCAGTGCTGCCATTGCACATTGCCAAATGGGAGGGGAGGTTGTTGGGCCAAATAAAAAAGAAAAAGAAAAAAAGAAGGAATTCTATTTACTTCATACATTATGAAAATTAATTTTGAGAAGTGTGTTATGAGAAGTATATTTTTGCAACTGTTGGGAACAAGCAATTGCTTTAAAAATGCTGATGTTCTCAGGAAGCTTGAATCAGTGACGAGCTCTGAATTTTGAAGCTTCTCTGTGCTCCTGCATGGTCAGAGGTCTGCTCAAAGATGGTAGAGAGGTGGTTTCTGTAGCGGTGGGTTGGCTCCCCCTTTCCCGAGTCATAACTCAACAGTTAAGCATATGTTTTGCATGCAGATGGGCCCAAAATACCAGGTAGGGAGGCTGGTTGAAAAACCTCTACCTGTGTGACCACAAACAGCCTCTGTGACTTAGAATAAAAATGCGATTTGATCAGAGACGCCCAGAACAGAAGTTGGCATCGACCTAGGTTTGAGGCCAGATACATAGGCCAAGATGAATTTTACCTGCTTCCAGATACTGTATATTATTTCAGTCATATATTCCCTTGAGTAATAATAATAAGGATGACTAAAGTATGTCAGCCAGAGCTCTTGTAATACCATTACCATGATGATAACGACCAAATAATAAAAGAAATATTAGAAAACTTATTAAATTATCAAATTAATAGGTTCAGGAAATATATGGCTGTCTTAAGTAAATACAAAGATAAGATCTCCTGACACCCTCCACCCTCCACATTACATACTAGCTCCCATTACAGGTACTTTAACAGCAAAAGCTGTGGAGACCTAAATGGGTGCATTAGCTACAGCCTCACCCCACCCTGTCTCATATTCCTACCAAAACTGTGTCAAAACCCTTAGTTTTCTGTTGTTTGGGGCAACCAATGTTGCATTGATACTGTAGCCTGTTGCAATTTGTAAGCAGCAAGCGGCAGGGATGGCTTGTGGACTGGGACAGAGGGGGCACCTCATCCCAACATTTGAGGGGATACCCCCTTTCTCTGGTCAGGAGCCACCTATAACAAGAAGGTGCAGCTGAGTTTTGGCATTGATCAGCACCACACATCAGCAGTGAGTGTTTCTTTGGTGGCACATAACCTGGGTTTTGCTGCCACAAATAGCACCATACATACTAGCACATGATTTTGACATACGTTTGGAGGAGATATATGTGATTAGGAGGGAGGTTTCATAGATCACATAATCCTTGACTATGAACACTAATATTTGCTGACCCCAATGAATTCCAGTATTCTACACCCCCATGGAAGAGAGTTCATTTACTTGGATTCTGGTCTATAAGAAGCTGAATGTTGTTACCAAAGAATATACCAGGCTGTGCCTAAGAAGCTAATGCAGGGAACTGCGCACCAATGCAGATCTCCTCCACTCTTCATTCAACACCCACA
The DNA here is from genome assembly GCA_037013535.1 of Intellagama lesueurii. Taxonomy (NCBI): domain Eukaryota; kingdom Metazoa; phylum Chordata; class Lepidosauria; order Squamata; family Agamidae; genus Intellagama; species Intellagama lesueurii. Next base: position 135,493,822 of record JBAJHW010000002.1, read on the forward strand.
GAAAAGAAAGTGTGTGTGTGTGTGTGTGTGTGTGTGTTGAACTGAAGTAGCTGTGAAAAGCTCTATGTGGGATTTGCTATGCCTGGAAGGTAGATAAAAAGTGTCAGAGCATGATAATCCAGTGCTGCTGGGGGAAAAAATGTACTGTCAAAAGGAAGCAAGAGGAATCTGGTTTTCAGAGCAGGCTGTCCTACAGAGGCAATGTGAAGGGTGGGTCAGAATATAGAAATAGCCCTGATGGATCAGACAAGAGGCAGAGCATGGAAACTTTGTTTGTCTGGATTTCTAAGGTACACAAAATCGTGTACCTTGGCTCAACGATCTCTGACACTCTCTAGATGTCGAGCTGGATAAACGCATTGGCAAAGCAGCTACCATGTTCTCTAGACTCACAAAGAGAGTATGGCTTAATAAGAAGCTGACGGCATATACCAAGATCCAGGTCTATAGAGCCTGTGTCCCAAGTACACTCCTGAAATTGCAGTGAGTCCTGGACCCTTTGTGCACGGCAGGAGAGGAAGCTGAACACGTTCCATATGCATTGTCTCAGATGCATTTTTGGCATCACCTGGCAGGACAAAATTCCAAATAGTGTAGTCCTGGAACGAGCTGGAATTGTTAGCATGTATACATTACTGAAACAGCGATGTCTACGTTGGCTTGGGCATGTTGTGAGAATGGCTGACGGTCGGATTCCAAAAGATCTCCTGTATGGAGAATTAGTGCAGGGAAAGCGTCCCAGAGGGAGACCACAGCTGGGATACAAGGATATCTGCAAGCGGGATCTGAAGGCCTTAGGAATGGACCTCAACAGATGGGAAACTTTGACATCTGAGCATTCAGCCTGGAGGCAGGTGGTGCAGCATGGCCCAATTTGAAGAGACACTTGTTCAGCAGGCCAAGGCAAAGAGGCAGTCCCGAAACCAGCAAAATCAGGGAGCTGGATAGGGGACAGATTGTATTTGTCTTCAGTGTGGAAGGGATTGTCACTCTCAAATTGGCCTTCTCAGCCACACTAGACGCTGTTCCAAGACCTCTATTCAGAGCACGTTACCATAGTCTCTCGAGACTGAAGGATGCCTACAGGATTTCTAAATAGCCCAGGAAGGCTGGTTCACATTCTGCTGGCTACAAGGTTCTGGGAACTGTGGTCTATAACTTTTCCAAACTCTGACCAAAGACCTGTAATGTTCTGTTTTCACAGTGACCAACCAGATGCCTATGAGAAGTCCACAAAAAAAGGGCATTAGTGCAATGTTACTTTCACATTCACATTCCTTTCCATCTTGTCTCTTGATACGGCAGGTCTTATCTAGTCAACACAACTGAAGGGCATCAGTTTCCATTTCATGTGTGGAAGGTTCTGTATGGAACCTTTTTATTTAGTGTATTCTGGGGAATGTTAGCTTTCATTTGTATTTTTAGGAAAAGTATAAAGAAAAGCCAAGGATAAGGATTGTAGAGAAAAATGTGGAAAGGTGTGTTTGTGTGTCTGTTTCTGTTTGTGGATATGGATATAGATAATATGTTAAACAAATTATTGTCTTTAAACACAGTTAAGAGAATACACTGTGATAAGTCCACTTTCAGCAGGCAATGCCATGGGTGGTGATGGTAGCTTTCTAGCTATTCTTCATACAGCCTCCAGCTGTCCCCCCTGTGTTGGAGGCGATAAACTACCCCATCCTAAATGGCCCTGCTGCCCTCAGGGTGTGTTGCGGATGGGGTCCTACCTGTCCTGTTGAAGTAAGATCCAGTTGCTTGCACAGCTTATCTCCTGTACATCTCCCAAGATGGGAAAGGTCTTCCAAGATCTTCCAAGATCTTGTCCGTTAGCTAAGGGAACAAAATATATTTGGCCTTCCCTGCTGACTTTGCTCACACAGGCTTTCCACTGCATTATTCTAGGCAGGAGGAAGAATAAAGGGCAGCTTCCTATTGGAACTGTGCCTTACTTGAACATGGTTTACGCGAACTCTGATATGTCTTTGTTTTTTCTCCTGGTGCTCTTCTCTTCAGACCCATCACCCATTACCTCATCTTGTCTGTTTTCTGCTTGGTCCTTCTGTCCTGATTCCTCTTCCCTTTTAACTTGTCCTATCCTGCCAGCCATAGCTCAGCTCTGACATTAGTCACCAAGTCCTAGCAACAAAGGAACAATACAAGTGGCAAAGTCACAGCCCTGATGGAACAGCATATGGTCTCCCTACTGTGGTGTTTATATCCATCTGCTCCTAGCTCTGTTTTTAACCTCCTGCAGTATTTTATTGTATTTGCCTTTCTTTTGGATAATATTATTAGCTGACTTGAGTGCAATTTTTGCTAGAAAAGCAGCATACAAATTTAATTTAGATATGGATATGATTATATGCTGAGTTGCAATGTAGTCTATACAATTGTAAAATGCATGGCAAAAAGAAGATGCTGGCTAGGCTTCTTCAGGGCTGATGCTTATATAAGAAAAAAAGGGCATGTTAATTGCTGTCATGCAATTGATATCAAATCTAGTTTTGCTTTTAAGGTTCCATTCAGTTCTATGTTGTTACCAATGAATTGATGAGGGCTTTTGCTTTTCTGTTTCATGCGTGATGCTTATTTTATTCTTTGTTATCTTTCCTCAATTGAGTTCAAGGTACCACACATAGTACTTCTTTTCCCTACAGTTCCTCCTCACAATAACCCTGAGACATAGGTTAGGCTGAGAGGGTGTGCCATGATTTTCATGGCCAACTGGAAATCTAAATACATATTTCTTTCTAGTCCAAACCACTGTGCATCACACTTGTTATTAATCTAAGACACACTGGTGTCTTATCTGTTATAGCAGTTCAATGTATTTTCACTTACTTTCTTTAAATAAGAATGTTTGTTGGACCTGCAAATTCAGGATGGAAAGCAAGTTCAGAAAGATGCATGTATGGAATGAAGTAGAAGCTTCCTATACAGTATATTGAAATACAGCTGAAAACTGTTGCTGCAGATTTCAACTGACTTGCAGCTGACTCCTTGATCTGAAGTGAATTTTGCAGTGGTCTATTCCGTAACAGGCATGCATTCTGGATGCAACTGTAAAGAGAACCATTCTTTTCACCTCTTTTGGAATTAATAACAACAACAAAAAACAACAGCAGCAACCTAGAACAGGCCTCAGCTACAGGACAGGCCCATGGGTGAAGGATAGGGGAACAGTGTACAGATAGGAAGGCTAACAGCAACAATATATAGAATTGTTGAGCTGTCCCGAACAGAGATGGCGGTGCTAGAAGTGTAGTCCTTGGAAAGAATGTAGCCTTTAAAAGCCAAATTGCCCCAATGATGGCACTGCGGCATGGTGTGAAAGCACTGCTGCTGGCTAAGTGCTGCTCATGCTGCCTTGGTGGTAAATTCTGCAAAGGCTAAAGGAAGGAAAACCTTGAAAGAAAACCACAGGCAACATCTGACCAAAAGGGGGAAGTTACCAATGGTGTCTGTCCTCAGATTGGGATGACCAGTTACAGTACCTGGCTCTGGGTAATGAACAGCAAGTTGCCTATGCAGTGTCTTTTAGTATGGCCGTTAAGTCTCTGTGTTTGCTTTTTCATAACAGCACAATGGCCACATTCATGGTTTAGGAGGTGGATCGCAGACAAAAAGTCATTCTCCTTGTTGAGTGGGAAGATAGTAATAGTATCAATGAGGGTCAGTGCTATCAGGCACGCTGAGATATGAGCAACCTCATCCTGCTGGACCAAGACCTAAGCCAGATTTTGCCTTCAGAGCTGGAAATGCCAAAGAATGGTGCTCAGGAACAAGGACAAGATGTATGTATGTAAGAAAACAATAGGGTGCAAGAAATGGTTGAAAGAAGATAATGAGATTGTGCATCTGTTCTACAGTGTTAATGGCTATCAAGAAATAGAAGAACCAGGATGGAGGCAAAAGATACTTGAAGTTTACACAGATGTGCACCAAGGACACACTTTGTCAGAACAGAACATCACAGGCGTAAACGCATCTTGTGGGGAAAAAAGGTTGTGTCACACAATTACGAAGAGAATGCCTAAAAAGGGAGGTTGGAAAGTCTTTATAATCATAATCATAATAGCAGCACACAGTCAAGTTTTAGAGTGGTGGCATTCTGGGACTGGGCAGCTTGCCCAGGACTACACATGCTGTCTCTTCCCCCAAGAGGCACAGCAGGGAATCAGACCCCTGATCTCTGGCTCTGAAGCCAGATACTAAATTAACTGTGCTGTCTAGCCAGTGGAGTCCATTAATTGGAATTAAATCCTTGTTGTATCAACCCATAATAATTTTCAGAAATACCTAAGCGTAAAAGGCTTAGTTTCTGCTCTCCTAATGTTTCATTTTTGATGCTATCATACCTCTCTTAAGTTTTCATTACTTTGTTCCTGCAACATTCTAGTGATGTAGAATTATGGTTGCAGGTGTTATAATCTTTGTGTTAAGTAGGGATGGCCAGCTACCATCCCATCAGCCACATCTGGTCCCTGAGATTCTTGTTTTTCTGGTCCTCAGGAGCTTTATCAAATATGGATACTTCCTCATAGTCCATCAGCAACAACCTCTGCCCCCAGTTAGCATTATTGCACCTAAATTCTTAAACCTTATGCTCTTAAAGGAAGAAAAATCCTGTCCTACTATAAGAGTCCTTCTTTATTCAGACCACTTGTGGAGTAGAGAATGGAGGCAGCTGTTCCTTTTGAATCCTTTAGGATCACGCTGTACCCCATTGCCACAATACTACTCAGTTTGCAGTGATGACATATAGAAACCCCTCTTTTGAAGTGGACAGAGCACAACTTGCTTATAAGCCAGGCTGTTGCTATTAGGAAGCTTGAAAACAAGGTAAATTAACAGCACATCTTGTTTTAAAGAGAAACTTGTCTTACAACCACAGTGGCAGCAATTTTGGAACAGGACAATGGAGGGTTGAACAGGTGGGGGTGGGGATTCAAAACCTTGTGTGGGTGTGCATGGTGACCATGTATTGCTCATTAAAGTGCCGGGTATGAGTGAAAGCAAGCTTGAACTAAACCATAGCTCCTGACTTAAAATAAAATAACAAAAACATGTGACATTAAAATTTTTTTAAAAAATCATTATGGCATGAGCTATCATGAACACACAGCCTACTTTTTTTTTCTCTGTAAAGCATATTCTAACTGCTCATTGAAAGGACAATTAAGATGATATCTACACAGGTATATCAGTTCAATACCACTTTAACTACTGAGGTTCCATCATTAGGAATCCTGGGATTTATAGTTTGGTGAGGGACTTAAAATCTCTGTTAGAGAACTCTCGTATGCTTCCCTGAACTACAGCAGAGAATTCTGATTACTGCAAATGCCAGAAATCCCGAAGATGGAACCAGGGCAGTTAAAGCGATATTGAACTGCTATGACAATGTAGTACAATACACTCTGAGTAAGCTTATAGTATCTGCTAAGAAGTAATTTCTACTGAAACAACTGTGGCTTTATAGGATTACAGCCTCAAATGATGATATTTGAAATTAGAAAAAGTTAACGGGTATTGGAACTGTTTAGTTTAGAAAAGAATGACTAAAATATTGTAAGATGGGATAGAAAACTGCAAAATTATGCATGTCGTGGTACAGAATGAGTAAAAGTCTTCCTGCTAACTCATAGCACTTGAACTCAGTGTCATCCATGGTAATAGTTCAGCAAGAGATTCACAATGGATAATAAAATGAATCTGTCCTTTATATAAAATATAAAATAATTGCTGGATATGTTACTGCAGGTTGTGATATCTCTTACATCCTCTGCCTCAATCATGTTCTTGTTCAAATCTTTTAGATCTGCAGATCAGTTTGTTAGTATAAAACATTAGAAATGGAGAGATTCATTTGTTGCTGTTAAATGTTTAAATCCAAAAATGTTTAATTCATTGAATTCACATAATTTTGTTAATTTAATACAGTAGTTAGTTTTTAGTTAAACAGTGGGGTTTACAGATAAGGAATATAAATAGTCATTGTTGATCCTCCTCAGTAGCACATTTTTAATTGTTATTGGTTCATTTAAAACTGCTCTTGAAATTGCTTTACCCAGTCTGACCTTTTCCCCCCACCAGATGGATTATAAATCCCATAATACACTAGTTACCTAGAGATGCTGTTTCCAACATATGTGATGACTACGTTGGGGAAAGATGTATGCATTGGCACAGTGTCAAATTAGACAAGCTGATGTTGCCTGGAATTATTGCAACAGTGGAAAAACTAATATTTTGATACCCAGATGAATTTTGATATGATTGCCTGTGATTGTTTGGTTTAATTCTGGAATTAACCCTTTATGGAGATAAATGCCAGCTGTGATGAACACAGGCTTCTAATCCCCCCCACCCACCCACCCCAGAAGGTCTAGGAGATTTTGTTGGACTCCTAGGGGACAGGGTGGTTCAGGCATTAGCTGAACTAACTTGACAACAGAACTGAACTGACTCTACCCAGCCAGACTGGCTCTGCTCAGAGCCGGTAATTTCTCAGACCACTCTCAAATAAGCTTCCTTAACAGAACACTGTGGAACCTTTGCCTGAAAGTATAGCCATCATAACAAAGGTTGCACAGCTCCCCCAGCTTTACTCTCCTGCAAGCTGTAAGGATCCAGAAACTGCCCAGTAGTTGTCCTGGGCTTGCTAAAACTTGTACTCCAGAAAATACAGTTGCTACCTGGGAATGGTTTTTCAAGCATATGGGTCTCTTGTTTCTGGGATGGAAGAGTGTAGGCACACAGAATAGCGCAACAGTTCAACAATTTTGAAGCATGGAAAATGCATGAGCATCCCTGCTGAAAAGTTATTTTTCAAGTGTTAGATAAATTGGTGCCTTAACTCACCTTTATTGGAGAAAGTAACAAAATCTAATGTTGCCACATTATTTGTCAAGCTCTGTTCCTCTCCTACTGGTGACTGGACATTATCACGGCTGTTTTGACTTTGTTACCTTAAATTGCTTTTTAAAAGGAATTAGATATATCCTTGAAGAAAACAGAATCTAATCAAGGTGTATTAGATGTGATAGTTATGTGAAACTCCTGTTTTCAGAAAGTTGTTTTTTGACCTAGAGCAGCAATGGTGAACCTATGGCTCGAGTGCCACACCTGGCACGCGGAGCCCTTTCTGCCAGCACGCGAGCCATAAGTCGCCAGATCACTACTCCGCCCCCCCGCGCAGCCAAACCTGAGAAAGCGGCTGCAGTCGCGGTGCTGGCGCTTCGGCAGGCAGATCCGGAGCAGCTGGTGCTGGCAGCGGATCCGGAGTGGGGTCTCGAGGCACCTCCGTGCCGGGATTCCCCCTTCTGCTGCCACTTCCGGTTCCGCCGCCGCCACTTCCAGTTCCTCCACCACCACCGCCGTGGCACACCGCCCGCTGTTGTTTTTTTTCTTTCAGTTTGGGCACACGAGCCCAAAAAGGTTCACCACCACTGACCTAGAGCATCTAGAATCCACCAGCTAGCGACTTCCGGCTTGATGCTGCGACGAGACAGCAACAGGAGGATGGAGCTCCATCCCCTGGGCTGAATTCCGACCTGTTTGGGACCCCCCAGGGGGTTAAAACCACTCCGAAGAGGTGGTGAAATGGGGGAGAAGCCTGTTGGTAACGGGGGGGGGGAGCAGGGCGGTTACCTCCATTTGATCTGGGAAACTCCTCAGTCAACCAGCGGGCGGAAACAAGCAGCTGGAAAGCTTGCTTGCAAGTCGTTGGCAGCCGGCAATTGAGAAGCGATAAATCAGCTTAATTAACATTGTCTGTTATCATTGGGTGAGAAATATTTTATAACTATATGGCTTTATGACTATCCCTGGATGAAACAATTCCCTATAACAGAAATATCGTCTCTCAGCCTCAACACTCACGGAGCAGCAGTGGATCTGGAAAGAGGAAGAGACACAAAGAGACACAAAGAAAATAAATTGGACACTAATTAGACATTTAATTATACTTCAAGGAAGGACGTTGGGTATTTTTGGGTGTTAGAAACTTAAGAAATCTTTCTCTTATTAGCTAACAACCCTGGAGTTATACGGGTTATGTTTTGACTACAACTATCTACAGGAACTAGATTTGGTGGACAGAGTGCCTGAAGAACTATGGTTGGAGGCTCGTAACATTGTACAGCAACAAAAACCATCCCAAAGAAAAGGAAATGCAAGAAAGCAAAGTGGCTGTCCAACGAGGCCTTACAAATAGCAGAGAAGAGAAGGGAAACAAAATGCAAGGGAGATAGGGAAAGTAACAGCAAATTGAATGCTGACTTCCAAAGAATAACAAGGAGAAGAAGAAGCTCAACATCAAAAAAACTAAGATCATGGCCACTGGTCCCATCACCTCCTGGCAAATCGAAGGGGAAGATATGGAGGCAGTGACAGATTTTACTTTCTTGGGCTCCATGATCACTGCAGATGGTGACAGCAGCCACAAAATTAAAAGACTCCTGCTTCTTGGGAGGAAAGCGATGACAAACCTAGACAGCATCTTAAAAAGCAGAGACATCACCTTGCTGACAAGGGTCCGCATAGTCAAAGCGATGGTTTTTCCAGTAGCGATGTATGGAAGTGAGAGCTGGACCATAAAGAAGGCTGACCGCCGAAGAATTGATGCTTTTGAATTGTGGTGCTGGAGGAGACTCTTGAGAGTCCCCTGGACTGCAAAGAGAACAAACCTATCCATTCTAAAGGAAATCAACCCAGAGTGCTCACTGGAAGGACAGATCCTGAAGCTGAGGCTCCAATACTTTGGCCATCTCATGAGAAGAGAAGACTCCCTGGAAAAGACCCTGATGTTGGGAAAGTGTGAAGGCAAGAGGAGAAGGGGATGACAGAGGACGAGATAGTTGGACAGTGTCATCGAAGCTACCAACATGACTTTGACCAAACTCCGGGAGGCAGTGAAAGACAGGAGGGCCTGGCGTGCTCTGGTCCATGGGGTCACGAAGAGTTGGACACGACTTAACGACTAAACAACAACATCTACAGTGTTGGCAAAAAGCCCAGAACTGGTGAGCAAGTTACCTTCAGCCTTCAAGTGGGGGAAATCCTCCACATCTGAGACTGGATTTTAAGTTTAACCCTAAAGATGACCAATCTACTAAAATGGACCTATGGAAGCAAGTATTGATGGAATTGGACTGATTACTACTAAGCAACTGGACAATGTTTACTTGGAATACAATTGTTTGATATCTGGGATATAATGCTACAACAAGAGAATTTTTGGGACGAAACAAAATCCACCCTTCAAGCAATCTTAGAAACACTGAGATCCCACAATGAAGAGGCGAAATTATTCAACCAGCAGCTAAAGAAGGACTATAGTCAACAAGAGACAGGGAATAATGAACAAGGAAATGAGAAGGTGGTGGATGATGTATGCCAATCAAAGGAGGGGCTGGAGAGAAGTAGAGAACTTTTAGGAGATCTAATTTCAACCATGGAGCTGAGGAGAGTCTTAGGTGTGCCAAGGGAAGATAAGGGGAGAAAACCAGCAGATTTAATTAAAAATCACCTGGAAGATCTATTGGAGATAGATCATGTGCAAAAAAATGATCACAGATGATACTAGGGATGGCAGAATCTTTAGAAAGATAGGAATGAGAATTGGGAAGAGGTAAAACAAATAGTACTTAATTAACAGATATTAGATATTATATTGATATAGACATGACAGAAAATGTGGAGATAGAAATGGCTAAAATAATTTATTATGTGTTAGGAATCTATTTAGTTATCATTGATAAAAAAAATACAAAGTTGGTTGGTTAAATTGCCTCGAAATTATATAGATTTGAAACCAGAAATGCTTTTATGAGGTATCTTATTAGAGGATTTTGAGAAACATTGTATAAGAAGAGAGCAATATTATGATAGTACCAATATTGTACACTAAAATACATATATGATTGGTTCAAATGCTTAAAAAATGTAAAGATTTTGAAGGGACAACTAAGAAGACACCAAGATGCAAAAAAAAAAAACCAATCCAAATAATTATAAGCAACCCATGTAACACGATGTTTAATAAGCACGAACTGAATGTAGATAGAATGAAAAACCAATAAAATGTTAAAAAAATAGAATCCACCAGCTAGCATGGCCTTTGGGAGTTGTAGCACAAAGGAAGAAAACTTTCAACTTCTTTTTCTAACACTTGTTTCTGGTGGCACAAGCTATGTCTGTTCCCTTCATGTCATGTCTCTCATTTTTTGTTTCCCTTTTGTCAGATCCAGCAGGGCTGGACACATCCTTACATTCTGTTGGTGGCTGCCTCTCACATATCCACCCAGGGGTGAATCTTCTGTTCTGTTACAGACTGTAGAAGAGGAGTAGACAACCAGTTGTGGGGGGAAGCAGACTGCACCCCCTTGCAAGCCTGTGTATTGGGGGTATTGCCATGCCCCTTAACTCTGCTGGCTCCCTATATGAAGATTTTCTAGCTGACACTTTGACTGGGTTGCTAGATTTGCTCCTCTCAGATGGGGAAGGGAAGAAAGAATGACTCTAGATGCTCTTGTTAAGTGCTTTGGTAGCTGGCTGAATCCTGAAGTCAGCGCTCAGCCAGTTCTGAGAGCATCAATTGAATGTGTTTCACTCTCTCTTTGCCATCTCTTTTCTGCTGAGATCCCTGGCTCCTTTGAGAGGTTGGCAGTTCAAGGAAGGGCAACTGGTAGAATCTCTAATGGGGCTCTGTTGCTCTCCGGCTGTAGACATAAACCTGATAGTATTTGGTAAGTTTCTAATTACTTCCGTGTGCTATACCATTCCTCTTCAGCCTCCTTTTGTGCTCTACCCAATTGTGGTGCTTTATAGCTCTCAGGCTGATACTGGTCTGCTTAATTTGCCTCCTTTTTTGTGAACCTGCTGTCTCTTTCCCCTGAATCTGTATTGCCCTCCAGTTTTTTATGATCTGCTGGTGCCTTTTCTTGCCCTTGCCAGCTGCAGAAGCTTTGCAAATTCTGACTGCTGTTCTGCAGGGAATATTAATGTTGTGGCCTGCTAGGAACAAAACTTAAATTCCTTTCAACACAGCACTGAACTGATGAGGAGGCAGGCTGGAACTCCACCTTCTGGCCCCATCATGACATAAACAGAAATATCTGGAGTCTGAAAAGATTTTATGTCTCCCATTATGCAGCAGATTGTCTGACACTCCTTTTTAAATCCTGCCCCATTATGTCTACCCAGAATTAATTTAGAGTCCTGTCCAGAGTTAATTAAAAGAGAATGAGTGTGAGGCCATGATAGAAATATATTGTGCATCAAGGTTCAAACCCTAGCATCCCTAGTTTTTTAAAAAAAAACAACAACAACAACTCAGGAGGCAGAGCAGGAGGGAACCTTCTGGAGGCCATGGAGCGCGATGCCCAGTAAAGAAGACAACATCAGGCTAGATATACCTTCATTTGAGCTCAAGAGAGACCCCAAGGGAGCCATAGGTTCCTTGGGCACTCACCTCTGTTCTGACAGGACTGTGCAATAGCTGGATGAGGAAGTAAGTCAGATTTGATGAGATAAGGCATGGTAGACCCAACAAGTGATTGACTGGCTAGCCGAGAACCTCCTAAAGCACAGCAAGGCAACTTTTCAGTACCCTGGACAGAGTTTCACAGGCCTCTGTGTGGCTAGAGCATGTCTTCTGGAAATGAGCTGTTGTACCAGGAAGAAGTGTCAAGCAATTGAGGGCTTAAGACAGCTGGTTAGTTCAGATCCCTCAGAAGCTCTGCTCCTGCTCTGTTAAAAGGCCCATAATCCTTTATGTGGTTTTAGGTTTTTCATGGCTGAAGGGGAAGGAAAGACTAGGAAGGATCAATTGTAGAGGAAAAGTGGGAAGAAAGGCCTAGTCTGCTGGCCTAGAGGATCCATGAAGGGGTGCTTTATTTGCTTTGGAGTGATGCTGCACCTTGGAAACTGGGGTCATGACACTCCTCAGCAATTCTGAATGCAGGTAAAAGGAACACACAGAGGTATTCTGCATTGCATGCAGGGAGCTTCCAGGGTTACCTCTTCTCAGAGCTGACCCAAGACATTGTGCTACCTGAGGCATTGCAGCAAACTGTCTCCTCTACCCAGCCAAGTCAAGGTACATAGCACCTAAAGACGGCAAAGTTACTTTGGCATACGAGGGAGAAAATCTCAACATTTTCTCCCTGGCAATAAAAATACAGTTATAACCAAGTAAACTGCTAACAGTTGGCTGCTTTTTTTGTGTGTTATCCCTTATCTGCTGCCTGAAATATCTGCCTCCTTCTGCCTAATGATACAACCGAACCAGAGACTGAAAGTAACTCGTAACAAATAAATAAATTAGGCAAACACAAGATGTGGTGTGTCGCTGGCCATTTGAAGCATTCAAGTGTATTTTAAAAATGCAACTGAAATGAACTATTGTACTTAGTTTTGAGAAATAGCTTAGTAAACAGGCTTACTGTAATGGTAATTAGCTCCTTTTAAAAATATCCTCTTGGTCAGCAGACATTTCTGGTGACCTGGTAGGGGAAACTTCATGCTTATTTCTGCTTTCTCCCATTTCTGTGTTCCTTCTGCCCCACTCAAGAGTGTTGAAGGAAGGCCCACCTAAATGGGCACTTCAAGTGTTATTCATGGTAGGATGGCCCATGAAGAGGCAGTGGCTGAGCAACATGGGAGTTAGCAGATTGTTTGGTTTTCTCTTCAATTTGACATAAATTCAAATGGCTAACCACATCTACTATGATTCATACAGTGAATTTGAGAACACACCTCACAAAGCTAATAACACTTATTATTTCAATGTATGCTCGAAGGCTTTCACGGCCGGAATCTGATGGTTGTTGTAGGTTTATCGGGCTGTTTGGCTGTGTTCTGGATGTTTTTCTTCCGAATGTTTTGCCAGTCTCTGTGGCCAGCATCTTCAGAGGACAGGAGCTAGAACTCTGTCTGTGTTCTGGTGTAGTGTGTGGGATTGTTGAGTATTTGTAGCTGTGGGGTCAGGTTTTGTTCTTTTCAGGAGATTGGGTGATTATGGTGATCAGGGTGTTTTTTGTTATGGGTTATGTTGTGATCAACATAATGGATCACCTTCATGGATCACTGCCTTGTCGTGGCGAAGGGGCTCGAGTAATTCAGTGAAGCTATGGGCTATGCCATGCAGGACCACCCAAGATGGATAGGTCATAGTGGAGAGTTCTGACTAAGCACGATCCACCTGGAGCAGGAACTGGCAAGCCACTCCAGTATCCCTGCCAAGAAAACTCCATGGACAGAAACAAAAGGCTAAAAGATATGACACTGGAAGATGAGCCCCTCAGGTCGGAAGGCATCCAACATGCTACTGAGGAAGAGCGGAGGACAAGTACAAGTAGCTCCAGAGGTAATGAAGTGGATGGGCCAAAGCCGAAAGGACGCTCAGCTGCGGACGTGCCTGGAAGTGAAAGAAAAGTCCGATGCTGCAAAGAAAAATATTGCATAGGAACCTGGAATGTAAGATCTATGAACCTTGGTAAGCTGGATGTGGTCAAACAGGAGATGGCAAGAATAAACATTGACATCCTGGGCGTCAGTGAACTAAAATGGATGGGAATGGGTGAATTCAATTCAGACAATTATCATATCTACTACTGTGGACAAGAATCCCATAGAAGAAATGGAGTAGCCCTCATAGTCAACAAAAGAATGGGAAAAGCTGTACTGGGATACAATCTCAAAAATGATAGAATGATTTCAATACGAATCCAAGGCAGACCTTTCAACATCACAGTAATCCAAGTTTATGCACCAACCACCAATGCTGAAGAGGCTGAAATTGACCAATTCTATGAAGACTTACAACACCTTCTAGAACTGACACCAAGGAAAGATGTTCTTGTCATTCTAGGGGACTGGAATGCTAAAGTAGGGAGTCAAGAGATAAAAGGAACAACAGGTAAGTTTGGCCTTGGAGTTCAAAACGAAGCAGGGCAAAGGATAATAGAGTTCTGTCAAGAGAACAAGCTGGTCATCACAAACACTCTTTTCCAACAACACTAGAGGCGACTCTACACATGGAGATCACCAGATGGGCAATACCGAAATCAGATTGATTATGTTCTCTGCAGCCAAAGATGGAGAAGCTCTATACAGTCAGCAAAAACAAGACCTGGAGCTGATTGTGGCTCTGATCATCAGCTTCTTATAGCAAAATTCAAGCTTCAACTGAAGAAAGTAGGAAAAACCACTGGGCTAGTCAGGTATAATCTAAACCAAATTCCTTATGAATACACAGTGGAAGTGAAGAACAGATTTAAGGAACTAGCTTTGGTGGACTGAGTGCCTGAAGAACATCAAGAATAGGTGGCAAGAATACACAGAGGAATTATACCAGAAAGATCTGGATGTCCCGGACAACCCAGATAGTGTGGTTGCTGACCTTGAGCCAGACATCCTGAAGAGCGAAGTCAAGTGGGCCTTAGAAAGCACGGCTAGCAACAAGGCCAGTGGAGGTGATGGCATACCAGTCGAACTATTTAAATCTTAAAAGATGATGCTGTTAAGGTACTACACTCAGTATGCCAGCAAGTTTGGAAAACTCAGCAGTGGCCAGAGGATTGGAAAAGATCAGTCTACATCCCAATCCCAAAGAAGGGCAGTGCCAAAGAATGCTCCAACTACGGTACAATTGCATTCATTTCACACACTAGCAAGGTTATGCTCAAAATCCTCCAAGGCAGGCTTCAGCAGTATGTGGACCGAGAACTCCCAGAAGTACAAGCTGGATTTCGAAGGGGCAGAGGAACTAGAGACCAAATTGCTAACATGCGCTGGATTATGGAGAAAGCCAGAGAGTTCCAGAAAAACATCTACTTCTGCTTCATTGACTATGCAAAAGCCTTTGACTGTGTGGACCACAGCAAACTATGGCAAGTCCTTAAAGAAATGGGAGTGCCTGACCACCTTATATATCTCCTGAGAAACCTATACGTGGGACAGGAAGCAACAGTTAGAACTGGATACGGAACACCTGATTGGTTCAAAATTGGGAAAGGAGTACGACAAGGCTGTATATTGTCTCCCTGCTTATTTAACTTATATGCAGAATACATCATGCGAAAGGCAGGACTGGAGGAATCCCAAGCCGGAAATATCAACAACCTCCGATATGCAGATGATACCACTCTGATGGCAGAAAGTGAGGAGGAATTAAAGAACCTCTTAATGAGGGTGAAAGAGGAGAGCGCAAAAATGGTCTGAAGCTCAACATCAAAAAAACTAAGATCATGGCCACTGGTCCCATCACCTCCTGGCAAATCAAAGGGGAAGATATGGAGGCAGTGACAGATTTTACTTTCTTGGACTCCATGATCACTGCTGATGGTGACAGCAGCCACAAAATTAAAAGACTCCTGCTTCTTGGGAGGAAAGCAATGACAAACCTAGACAGCATCTTAAAAAGCAGAGACATCACCAGAGACAGTCCGCATAGTCAAAGCTCTGGTTTTTCCAGTAGCGATGTATGTAAGTGAGAGCTGGACCATAAAGAAGGCTGACCGCCGAAGAATTGATGCTTTTGAATTGTGGTGCTGGAGGAGACTCTTGAGAGTCCCCTGGACTGCAAAGAGAACAAACCTATCCATTTTGAAGGAAATCAACCCTGAGTGCTCACTGGAAGGACAGATCCTGAAGCTGAGGCTTCAATACTTTGGCCATCTCATGAGAAGAGAAATCTCCCTGGAAAAGACCCTGATGTTGGGAAAGTGTGAAGGCAAGAGGAGAAGGGGACAACAGAGGACGAGATGGATGGACAGTGTCATCGAAGCTACCAACATGAATTTGACCCAACTCCGGGAGGCAGTGGAAGACAGGAGGGCCTGGCGTGCTCTGGTCCATGGGGTCACAAAGAGTTGGACACGACTTAACGACTAAACAACAACAATGTTGTGATAAGGAGGGAGATGATCTGTCACTGTGATTGATAGGTGTCGTTGGCTAGTCTTTTGTGTGCAGTGGTCACCGGTCCTTGTGGCTGGGTAGAGTTCATTGACCTTTTTGCAGGCTGTATTTTTCAGTGTTGGGAGCCAGGCTTTGTTGAGTTTTAGACTTTCTTCTTTTTTGTTGAAGCTCTGCTGGTGTTTGTGGATTTCAGTGGCTTCCCTGTGCAGTCTAACATAATGATTGCTGGTGTTGTCCAGTACTTCTGTATTTTGAAGTAGGATTTAATGTCCAGCTTGTTTCAGGGCATGTTCAGCTACTGCCTATTTTTCCGGTTGTTTTAGTCTGCAGTGTCTTTCATGTTCTTTGATTCTGGTCTGGATGCTGTGTTTTGTGGTCCCAATATATACCTGGCCACAACTGCAAGGTATCGGGTATGCTCCTGCAGTGGTGAGGGGATCCCTTTTGTTCTTTGCTGACCGTAACATTTGTTGTATTTTTGTGGTGGGCCTGAATACTGTTTGTAGGTTGTGTTTTTTTCAACAGTTTCCCCATGCGGTCCATGACCCCTTTGATGTATGGCAGAAATACTTTATTTGTGGGTGGCTTTTTTCTTGTTCTTCAGTTCAGTGTTGTTTTACAGAAAACCCACCCACACAGACCGGTACCTACACAAAAACTCCAACCACCAACCACGGCAAAAAGGAGGCATAATCAAAACACTGGTAGACCGTGCAAATCGAAACTGTGAAGCTCAATTTCTCAGCACCGAACTCAACCATCTGAATTGGGCCCTACAGGCAAATGGCTATTCCAGGAATGAAATCACAAGAGCCATCAAACTATGTCACACCTCATCTGTGAATGTCCAAAGATTGCACAAACAGATTCCAAAATTAGATATGACAGTGGCAAAATCAGCGCACTGGTCATTATGCAAAAAAAAATAACTTGCTACCCTCCGAAAACCCAAGGGAACATCAGGTAGAGTAGGTGTCAGAAAATGAGGAAATCAAGATCCTGTGGGATTTCTGGATCCAAATGGATAGACACCTTGAACATAACACACCAGACATAGTATTATTAGAATGTAGAAATGTCTGGGTCATTGACATTGCAATTCCAGGGGATGCCAGTGTTGAAAATAAAGAATTGGAAAAACTAACAAAGTACAGAAACCTGGCAATCGAAACATCTCGCTTGTGGATGAAGCACACTTCAGTGGTCTCCGTAGTCATTGGGGCTTTGGGAACAATATCAAGAAATTTCACACAGTAGTATAAGCAGTTGCAGATCTCAGAAATCACACCACCTTCAGAGCTACAAAAAATGGCAATATTAGGAACAGCATACATACTGCGTCGATATTTAACAGATACTTAGGTTTTTGGTTAAAACTTGTATCTGTTATATAATACCAGTCAATGTTTTTATAATTTTGACTGTGCCTGTTGTTTTTTAATAATAATAATAATAATAATAATAATAATAATAATAATAATAATAATAATAATAATAATAATAATAATAATAATAATAATAATAATAATAATAATAATAATAATAATAATAATAATAATAATAATAATAATTTTAAGACTAATGGTGAGGATTATTCTTTGGATAAAAACATCAGTGGGAATTGTTTCCCCAGAGCTTGGAAAAGTTACCTTTTTGGAATACAACTGCCAGAATCACCCCATCTAACATGAGGTGCCAGCCATGAGATGCTGCCTGGTGTGTACAAAAGTAACTTCACCAAGTTTTTCCCCTGTTGAGGCAGAAGAAACATCTTTGGAAAGACAGGGGATCCTTAGCATTGCTACCTCTCTTCACAGACGTTCTGTGATGAAGGTGCACTAAAGCTTACACCAACAGAGGTGCCATATGTTAATTAGTTAAAGATGTGCTATTGAGGCAGGACAGGGGTGGGGGTGGGTGGGAGAAGGAGAGATCCCTAGCAAGAGGGCACAAACTATATTTCAAGCAAGATGACACAAAGTACACTTAAGAATCATGAAAATCTCTTTCCTAGAAGAAAAATTTGAATAAAAGAGGAGGAGCAGTCCCTCCAGGCAGCAGGAGAAATTAAATTACATTAAAGTGTGAAAAAAACAGAATGAATTGGAAGGAGGAGAGTGTTTTCACACATGAAAGCACCCTTTCTTAAGAGAATATTCATTCAGGCAGCGCTTCATTAATTATTTTCTAACACTTGATGACTCACAACTGAATGCATGAATTGACTCTAGTGAAAAGACATGTGCTTTGAGGCAAGTTAGGATTATCTTTGAATTCGCTCCTGTATGTTTTTAAAAAGCCATCAGGTGATGGCTGTGCATGTGTGAGCTGGCCTTTTTGAGTGGTTGTCCAAGAGGATTCTTTAAACTAAGGGATTATGGTATTCTGTTATTTTACTTGTGCTTTTCATATTGCTCTTATTTATGAGTTTTAATATAGCTGTTTAATCCTTTTTTAAATATTGTTTTTTAAAAATTTAGCTTTTAACTTTGTTTCTTTTAATACTGTAAGCTGCCTTGGGTCCTTTAGGAGAAAGATGGCAAATCAATCAATCAATCAATCAATCAATCTTGCACTGGTTTTCTCTCTTTCAGCTCCTGGGAAGTGGGACATTCTTTACTCTGTCCCTTAGCCCAACCCAGAGGGTCTCCAGCCTTCATGGCTGCTGCCTGGTGAACTCTAAAAGATCCTAGAGGAGAGGACTCCAAACACAGCCAAGCTGGAGGGAAATATGAAAAAAAGCCGCAGTGTCCTTGCGGTGACTCCGGATGAGGTGAGTTGGGTGTCTGTGCTTGTTCCTTACCCAAATGGATTTTGATCTTCAGTGTGAGACATTGCCTTCTCGTAAAAATTAGAGTGAAGACAGGCTTAAAAGGAAAAAAGAGAGTTTGCAGCATTTATTTCAGTGCCAGTGTGAGAACGGTATTCTATTAGCTTTGAAACAGAAATGACAGATGACTGTGTGGCTGACTGCTCACCCTGGTTCCTGTGGACTTCTTGAACAAAAACTCTGCATTTAAAACTGTTGTCATCTAACTCAGAGGTCCCCAACCCCCGGTCCGCGGCCCGGTGCCGGTCCGTGGCCTGAGCTGGACCGGGCCGCGGAGACAGACCTCCCCCCACCCCACCCCCACGCACTCCCACACACACAGCCCATTTGCGCCTGTGTGTGTGAGAGAGCGCGCCCACACGAGCGCAGCACCGCCCTATGCGCATGCGCATGAGCGTGCACGCACCCGCACGAGCACCCCCGCTCCTTTGCACATGCACATGAGTGCGCCTGCACAAGAGCATGAGTGCTCTTTCATGCATGCACGTGCACAGGGGGTGCCCCGCCTTCCCCAGCCGGTCCGTGGGGCTAAAAAGGTTGGGGACAACTGATCTAACTAATACTTTTCAAGTAGACTCTCTTTCTCTCGCTCACTGACTGGCTCGCTCCTGCTCAGTGTTTTAAAAAGATCCTGTTCTGTGGACTGGAAAGAGATACATTTCATGCTACATCACTATAGTCAGTACTATACACAGCTGGTTTCTCTGTGAACTTGCTGAACATGCCACCTATAGAAATCAACCCTTTCACTTGCAGAGATAAAAATATTTGAAATGAATTTAGAGGGTGAATCCAGAGCAGCTCCATTGCTCTACAGTTCAAGTATATATGAAAGGCGTGAACCAAAGCTTGGGAACTGAACCAGGCTTTTTCCTGTTGGTTCCCTCAGGGTGCCAAGAACTGACTCCAGCCAAAGATAGGATGTTGGGCATTATGGAGATGCAGTGAAGAAGGTGTTTCCTTTTGAATATCATTAGCTTGTGGTCTGAATGGTTGGGAATGCTCACTCCAAATGTTGCTTCTACCTACTTGAATGACAGGTTGCCTCTGCTTCTGAATGTGTTTCCAAGAGGGAAGGAATAAATATTATATTAGCATGTGAAAACATAACATAGAATTTTTAAGGTCAATCAGTGATTGTGCTCAGTGTACAAAAACAATGCAAAAAGGATACTACCACCACTTAGGGATAACATTTCACTTATTCTTGAGCATTTTTACACACACACGCCTCCAAGTATCCAGATACCAGTTTCTGGTGGTATTATTCAAGATATGATTTTCAAAATATTTCCCTACATTTTTCCACTTCAAAATTCTCCGCATAATGTTATTTTCCTCCGCATAATGTTATTTCCTACCGAGGGCTATATTGTGGAGGAAAGATAGTGTTTATAGTATTAGTCAGCACAAAAGCAGTAATCTACCTCCCTAGTTGAAACCCAAATGGTCTCTTTGTGCAGTTTTCTTTTACAGCCCAGTCACTTTCCTCCTAAATCGTGGTTTTTGTGGTGAGGAGAAAGAGGGAGATGAGCCAAGACTGCCCTCTGCTGCTGTAACAGAAGGATGGCAGTAGCTAACAAGACTTCAAAGCCATTTTGCCAACATTCAGGTTATTGTTTTTTAGGCAGAAGTTGAAATATATTGTAAAAGACAGTCAGAAAATCCTAATTAACTTTTCATGATGAAGGCTGCAAGCCAGTTAATGTGTATCTGGGAACAAGTCCAGTTGAACATCCTGTTGACTTGCTTCTGACTGAAGCAGTGTCAAGCAGTGGTTGGGCTACTGGACAAGGACTGGACAGACCAGGTTCCAATCTCCTCTCTCTCATGAAGCTTACTGGATGATCTTGCACCAGTAAGTGTCTTTCAGTTTAAGGATGTATGTCATGATAAAAAAAGTGAGTGGGCCAGTAAGTAGGGAGAACCATGCAACCACCTTGAATCCTCAGAGGAAAGGCAGGATATAAACGTGCATCAATTTGAGTACCATAGTTTGAGGAGTCAGGAACCAAGTAAAACAACAACAACGTCAATGACAACAACAACAAGCTATAAAGCTCTAAACAGCTTGGACCCAAGCTATCTCAAGGATTGCATCTCTCTTTATGAATCTGCTTTAGTATTAAGATCATCAGGAGAGGCCTTTCTCTTGGTTCTGCCACCATCACAGGTGCATTTGGAGGGTTAATGGGATAGGGCCTGCTCTGTTGTTGCTCCCAGACTGTGGCCCCATCTTTGCTATCCTTCCGCAAGCAGGTGAAGACCTTTTTCTTCAAGCAAGCTTTTCCTTAGTGACTGGGCTACCTGAGTGAAGTTTTGAAATGGATGGTTGTGCCTTATTGCTTTGGATGTGTTTTGGTATTCTTCTTCTTCTTCTTCTTCTTCAAAAACACCAGGCACAGTCAATCAAAATTATAAAAACATTGACTGGCATTATATAAAACAGATATACATTTTAATCAAAAACTTAAGTATCTGTTAACTATTGGTGCAGTATGTATGCTGTTCCTAATATTGTGTTCCTAATAATAGTGTTATTTTCTAATAATAGTGTTATTTCTGAGATCTGCAACTGCTTATAATACTGTGTGAAATGTCTTGATATTGTTCCCAAAGCCCCAATGACTACGGGGACCACCGAAGAGTGTTTAATCCACAAGTGAGATATTTTGATTGCCAAGTCTCTGATAGACACCTTGAACATAACATACCAGACATAGTAGTAATAGAATGAAGAAATGTCTGGATCATTGACATTGCAATTCCAGGGAATGTCAGAGTTGAAAATAAAGAATTGGAAAAACTACAGAGATCTGGCGATCGAAACATCTTGTGGGTGAAGCACACTTCAGTAGTCCCAGTACTCATTGGGGCTTTGGGAACGATATCAAGAAATTTCACACAGTATTATAAGCAGTTGCAGATCTCAGAGATAACACCATCAGAGCTACAAAACACGGGAATGTTAGGAACAGCATACATACTGCACTGATATTTAACAGATGTTTAGGTTTTTGATTGAATCTTGAATCTGTTATATAATACTAGTCAATGTTTTTATAATTTTGATTGACTGTGTCTGATAATCATGATGATGATGATGATGATGATGTGCCATCAAGTCAATACTGACTTATGACAACCCTTTTTAGAGTTTTCTGGGTAGAGAATACTCAGAAGTGGTTTACCATTCCCTTCTTCCGGAGGGTGTGCCCTGGGACTGTGCAGCTTGCCCAAGGCCACATAGGCTGGCTCTACTCACAGGAGGCACAATGGGGCATCGAACTAAAAAAATAAGGGTATATTAATTCATTTTTAAAATATTGTATGCATTTATTTTTTATTAGTTTGTGCTTCTCAGGGATACTTCATTGACACTAGCTCTGTAATGCTTTTTTGCACCAGACAGATATTCTTTTTCTTCCTGGCTTATATTCTTTTAGATTCTGGCTCTATTTTTTTTTATTGCTTTTTCAAATGTTACTTTTATTATTCTCTTCATGCCCTATTACTTACATTTTATAGTTATGTTTTTATAATTTGTTTAAAATTGTCTCCCCCCCCTTTTTTTTTTTAATGATGCACCAAGGAAACCTTTAGCTGAGAATCTTTCAAAAGCAAATAAAATAGGAAACCTGGCCAGCCATGGCTAAGCTGACTGTTGCCTAAATCCAATTATGTCTCTCTACTAGAGCAGCCCCATTGAATCAAGGGGAGCTTTGTAAGTCAACACTTACATAAAATTCCATAAATTCAGTGGGTCTCCTCTGCTTGGGATTAACCATTATATTTAGGTCAGTACAAGCAATCAAAGAGAGTGCTTGGAGCTCTTTTTTTTTTAAAGAAGGTTAGTGAAACAGTGATAACCAAGTGACTGACTTAGAAGCTTCCCTTCTTCCTCCTGTGCTACATGAGGTCTGGGGGCATGTTTGGACTGCCTCCTTAGAGCCATCGACTCCTTGACTGCAAGCTCCCATAAGGCTATTTGTATCCTTCTGGTTCTTGGGCTCCTACCTCATATTTGCTGCTGTAAAAAGAAGAGTGAGTAGACCACTAGTACCTGGCTGTTTTTCTAGGATTAGCACTGCACAGATCATCCAGGAACACAGAACCTATCTGTTTCTATTTGCCCATTCATTGCCCTTCTGCTCTTTGATGATCCTGCCCAAATCCTATCTGACCTTTATCAGGACTGATCCAAAACATTTTGTTACTGTAAAGGGGGTGCCTCTGCCATCCATGGCAAGCTATTCACCTCTTCCCTGCACTCCGCGGAGGACTCCCCTGAGACCCTGGCAGTAGGGCTGTCTGAGGGCACAGATGGCAAGACAGGACACTTGGGCAGGATCAAGAAGGAGGAGAAACTCCAGCTACAGGGAGCAGATACAGGTGGAGCTGAGCAGCAGAAAGACGGGATAAGAGAAGAAGAGGAAGGGAGACTTGATCACGTTGGAGTCAGAAGGGTGATCAGAGGCATGGGGAGAGCAACACCTGGTCTTTTGCATCCTGGGGGAGAACTGGTGACTCCTCCTCTAAGTCCCCTGGACTGGAGAGTGGGTCAGTTATGCCCCAAGGAGGAGCCAGAGCAGGGAAGCACCCATCTTTCCCTCTCCTGCGCCATCATGATGATGGTGACCATCTCATGGAAGCTCTTGTAGGAAAATCAACACTGACCCAAAAGAGGTATCAGAGGTGCCATCAGCCACACCAATATCTCATCTGGTTGGCCCAGGAATGAGAGGAGCAGCTTCATCGGGAAGACCCACACCAGCCAGACATTACTGGCCCTTACCGAGGGGCATTGTTGGGGCCCAGCTACAGACATTAGACAACAGGGGGACTAGTGCATGGAACTGAGTCCTCCTGTGGACAGACAAATAAGGGTAATGGAGGGCATGGAACTCACTGGGGTCTGAGGATAACTCTGGGCCCATGCAGGATTGGGACACTCAGGATGCCTATGAACCCTGTTTCCCTGCTGCAGGCTCTATCTGAGCCTCTGGAGTTCATGGAGCCTATGATGGATGAAAAAGACACTTCTCACCTCTTCCCTGTCACAGGGGTAACGGTGCTCAGTTAGCTGAAGCAAAAGACAACATGATGGCACCCACCATTCCACGTTTAGGAGCTAAGAGGCGTGGCAGTTAAATCTTGCTTCAGTGCTGGGACAAAAGGGAAGATCAACCCAGACAGACTGTGGGAACATTTATCAACCTCCATTACACCTGAGGACATCAGACAATTTCAGGGGCACGGGCTAAGCTATGTAGTACACCGAGCTCTGTTTCTAGAAGGGCTAGAGGGAGTGGGCTCAGGAGAAGCAGCTGGGAAGACTGTTGCTTGTGTCCCCTGCAGCAACATCTACTATTTTAGGCAGTTACCTCTGTCTTTCTATCAGTAGGGTTGGCTTTGTAGGGTTACTTCAGTAACATCTTCCAAGTTTGTTCTTGATGGAACCTACTCTTCTTTGCCTCACCTTTCCCAAGGTGATGGTCAGCAACACACAGAATTCCCCATCCAGTAGATTCTGGGAATTGCAGCCCAGCATATCATGAGGGTACCCAGTTGGGAAAGGCTGCCTTGCTTCATACAGTCTCTCAGTCCTCAGGGTTTTGTGTGAAGCCTCTCCTCACCACTAAACATAAGAACATGTACCCTGCTGTGTCAGACCAAAGGTCTATCTAATACAGGGCTGTTCTGTCCATAAGCTGTGTCATAAAAGTAGGAGCTATTTCCTGCCATTGCTATGGGGCATCTGCTCTTTGGTGTATCTGAAGATGCAAGTCCTATCTGGCCAGCCCTCATGTCTTGCAGCCACTTAGACCTATCTTCCTCTGTGAATGCATTTAATCCCCCTTTCCATCCCTTTCAACTTGTGATCATCCTTGCTTTTGACTGAGTTTGAAATCTGCTGTGTAAAATACATTTTTACACTGTTTCATGAATGTCATGCCACCAGCTTAGTGAGAGGCATGAACACAGAAAGAAGCCACACATCACATTCTAATCTTCACGCCTCTTGTTCTATGAGCAGCTTATCTTTTCAAGGTGATAACATACTGACCTGGTCAGTGAAAGAATTTGTGCCACTCAACATGTAGTAACAGAGAGCATCTTCCAACCCTCCCTGCCAGTTACAACATATAGAGGGTAGAGTATAAAACCCCTTTGGTTTGTCCAGGTCACAGTAGCCCCTCTGTTATGATCCTGATCACCCAGTCACCCATGTGATGTCAGGCCTTGTGGAACTCATCCAGCTGGACCCAGAGCGGCTTCCTGTGCACTTCCTTTTGCTATGCTGTATCATGCTCCATCTGCATCAATCATTTATACAATAAGCCTGCTAAGGCACCGGTGGCTTTCTGTCTTCATCAGCGCTCAGAGAATAGAAGCTCACCAGGGTTCTGGCTGGAGTGAAGCCAGCAATTAGCAGAGCTTTTTCATGGCAGCAAATCCCATTAATTAATGTACGGCTTGTGTGAAGTCTTCTCATACTGAGGAAGCCTTAAATGTTCTGTTGCCTGAGGCAGAACAGCAAATGGCACCCCTCCCTACAAAGTCATGGTGGATAGTGTCCCAGCCCGATAATATTATCTTGACACTTGAGGCACAAGATCCCACAAACACCTCTCTACTTTCCTGGCAGGAAAAGAACAGCAGTAATGAATTAATAACTAAAAAGTTGCTTCCTTTTCATATTATCCAAAATCTGCCTCAGGCAGCTTTCTCATTCAGGTTAATGTTAGGACCATAGGAGAAAGTGGAACTCTCTCAACATAGTGAATTACTTTCCTTGGAATGTAATCAGAGATTAGAAAACTACTTTTTTGTACTACCCAGAATCCCACAGCCCACATAGCCACATTAAAGTTTTGTGTGGTTACTTTCCCTCCTTTTAAGAGAAATGGGAAGTGAAAGGTTAAGGGTAGCTGGCTGTAGAGTCCGAGAGAGAGAGAGAGAAATGTAGCTCCCTCTTGCCGTTTGTCCTCCTGTCAGAAATCCTGTGGGCCGTAAGATGTGGTAATATATCCACCCCCAGAATCTTCCCTCACGACCCCTTAGATTGCTCTCTTGTTTGCCCTTTTCTCTCAAGTACTGAAAGGCCTCTGGTACTTTTTCCTGGTGGGAAAGGTCTCTGTCCCTTGACAACATTTTCAGGCTTCACTGGTACCATCTTGTATAAGTGGTATGCTCCGTAGGAATTCCTCGTCATGCAACGTGTCCCTTGTTTTTTTGTTTTTTTTTTAAGCAAAGAGTCTTGTGGCACTTTAAAGGCTGTTTTATTTGGCATATTTTTGTGTGTGGTCTGTAGCCTTTTGCAGATTCAGTGAGCTACAGTCTGCAAAAGCTTGTGCCAATTCAAATTTATCAGTCTTTAACGTTCCACAATACTCTTTTTGCTGGTTTTATTGCAACAGACTGTCATAGCTGCTTTTCTGGAGGTTCTGTTTTCGGTTTGCTTTGCTTCATTTCAAAATGGGCATGTTGTATGACTTCAGCAGCCACTTCATTAGGTGTTATCATAGATTTTTTTAAATTCATGCAAGGTGCTTTATCATGGCAGAGGGAAGGGGCTCACACAGAGTTCCTCCCTCTTGCAAACTGAACATCATCCTCTGTGAGCTGTTACATGCGAGGGCCCCTGGAGACCTCTAGTTGTAAGAAGGAAGGTCTGTTTTTCCACGTATCTCAGACCCTCACAGACTGGTAGAAACTTTGAGAATGTGTGTGTGTGTGTGTGCGCGCATGCATGCATGCATGTGTAATGTGTGTGTAACCAACTAAAGAAATGGAAGATGGCCCTACTTTACACTCCCACCTCTCTCCCTTGGTACAGCCTTAGGTCATACGGTCTCCAATTCACAGTGCCAGATGTGTAAGGACACCTTTGCAACCATCAGCAATGCTAGCAAATGGGTTGCAGCCCAAGTTGTCAGACTCTGTTTTTTCCATGCTGCTGGCTCTCTTGACTCTTATGCATGTGTGTACTGATGAACAAGCAAGTGAGAGTGTGTGACTGCAGTGTGAGTGTGATCTCTTCCTGCTACCTGCTGCTAATTCTATTATGTCTAGTAGGAGGGCATTAATAAGGTACTAATATCCTTCCCCAGAGGGTTGTCAGGGCAGGTTTTGTATTCATCACATCAGTAGATAAAACTAATCTCTGGAGAGTGAAAAGGGACTTCTAATTCTTGAGGGACCGGAGTAATAACACTCATTAATTACATATGCCTCTCTGTGTGTCTCTAGCTTTTTATAATTACATTACATTTATCCCCTGTGGGAGATAAGGGCTGGTCAATGTGGCATTTTGCCTGCATTAAGTTGCTCTCTCTCTTTCTCTTTATACATGTGTGTGTGTGTGTGTGTGTGTGTGTGTGTGTGTGTGTGTGTGTGTGTGTGTGTGTGTGTGTGTGTGTGTGTGTGTGTGTATGCGGTATACATATGGAGGTCCCCATGCTGAGGGAGGGATTGGCAACAGCAGAAGGGTTGTTGGCCTCGAAGGAAACACCTGAGGCAGACGAGGGTGGAGGCCCTAAACCCACCCCCAGAGAAACAGCTGTAGCTGAGGTAGATATAGAGGCGAGTGAGCAAGGAGAGAGGGAGGAGGAACTGGACATTTGGGAGGATGCCTGGGAGTTTCCGTCACCTTTGGAGAAGAGAGAAAATAGTCTGCCGGGGGAGATGCTGAAAGGAGCTTCTAAGAGGCCTGCATCTCCGGAGGATGGCTGGCTTATCTGAAGGCAAGTTGAAAGCTGAAAGATAGAAGCTCCCAGGGACAGCCGGTGCTGCACAGCCTCCTCTACTTGCTGGACGCCATGCTGGGGAACTGGGCTGGCAAAGACTGTTTAACAGCCTGGACCTTTCAGCCAAGAGGAGCTGCCACGGGAGTGAAGTAACTCCTTCAGAACTGGGGGCTGGGACAGAATATTCTCTCAGCCCTGGAAGGACTGGAAGGATAGGAAGCTACCAATTCCATCCCTGCTGCTTGGGGCTAGAGGCCCCATCCTGCAAAGGACTACAGAGACACTGTTTTTCTTTTCTTTTCTTTGTATGCTGAGTCCAATAAAGCTTAACTGATCACCAGTACCTGCTGCCTCATCATGGATACAGTGGCTGGGGCCGCTCACAAATGTCCAAGTCCTTTCTCTCACTCTTCTTCGGTGCAGCGGTTCTGGTCTAACTTAATTTTTCCCTCCACTGGTTTGGTGGGAAAACACAGCTGGTTTGGGGTTGGAGTTGATGCAGGTGGGGTTGGGCTGTGCTCTGTTGGAGAAGACCTAGAACCATATGTTCAGTTTCAGGAAAGTCTAAGAGTCCTCTTGCCCAGCCTTGACAGACACTTTGGGTGCTGGGTCATGGATGTATTCTACAACAAGGCTTATGTAGCCAAAAATAAAGGATCTCTGAGCACCACAGGCCATCCTAATATGTCCTCAGTCTTC
The DNA here is from genome assembly GCA_037013535.1 of Intellagama lesueurii. Lineage (NCBI taxonomy): Eukaryota > Metazoa > Chordata > Lepidosauria > Squamata > Agamidae > Intellagama > Intellagama lesueurii. The sequence continues at coordinate 135,522,034 of JBAJHW010000002.1, forward strand.
TCCTCTTCACTAATCTCTTTCCCCACACCCACTTTCCCAGATTCCTCTCCTTTTATAGCTTCCCTCACTTCCTTTCCTAAAGGTTCTTTGTTCCCGCATAGCCATTGAAATACTTCCCAGCTTGGGCTGGGCTCTCCATGGGTAGAGCCTGATGGTAGATGCCAAGTGTAGCCCTTTCCTTGACAGGTGCTCTGAGGAGTCTCAGAAGATGTCAAGGTTGACCCTTCCTCTGGGCTACTGATCATCCTTTCACAATGATCAAGAGGATGAGGGTGTTAGTGGCTGGTTTTGAGGGTGCATAATGCAAGCCTAGGACCAAAACTGCCTCTGTGTTTCTTTTGATCAATTTCAGGACACAATCCAAAAGTGATGCTGGTGGTCTTTCAAGTAGCAACATCCAGACAATGTTAATTTCACTCAGTACATGATAAATTGGGGTTAGTGTATAATAGTTTAAGTGCTGGATTGGGAATCCAGGTTGAAGTCAAGTCCAGGTTGGGTTCAACTAAGCTATGGAAACTTGCTGGGTGAACTTGGGTCAGTCATCCTCTGTCAATCTTAACACCTCACAGGGGTGTTACAAAAGCTAAAGAGGGGAAAAGAACCTTTGCATCACCTTGAGATCAGTGGAGAAAAAGTAGGGCATAAATATAAGAAATAAATGTATAAATAAATAAACTTATATATTCATGGGGGGGGGACATAGCCAAATCTATGGAAAAGCATCCATAGGTATGTGCTTTGCAGCAGAGAATGGGCAGAAGGGGATGCTCAATCCTATATCTCTCCTGCTTTTCTGTTTCAGGTGGCTCTCTGCAAGGTGGTTTCATCCTGCAGGTGCAGAGTGCTTGTTAGGCTTCAGAGGCTAGTGTCTAGAAGTCTACAGGGAAAATGCTTGAGAGAAATAAGAAGTGAAGAAGCCACTAAAAGGTTTAGTAATCTTCACACTCTAATGCACCCTGTCTGAAGCTGCACAGCCACCAGGGCTTATATATATACATTTACATGATCAGAGCTTGGAAAACAGTCTGTCTGTCTTTCTTTCTTTAGAGGACAATTCTGGGAGATCTGATCCAAAAAAGTAACTTTTCCAAGTTATCCTTGGGGCACTTCAGAGTGGAGGTCAGAATAAAGGGCTTTCAAGAAGCGAGTAACTCAGCCCATGGATACAAATGTCTCAAAACAACACTTTCATTTACATCTTCCCAAGGATTGAGACCTCCCTCAGGGGAAGAGGGGGAGAAACTGTCTACAGCTAATGATGGAAAGGATAGAATTCCTTTGGGAGAAGTGCGTGTTCCGTGAGAAATTTTACATAAACATTCCATCAGAGAAATGATGAGCGTAGGACAACTCTTTAATGATGAAAATGGAAGAGATTGGTATCAGTAGCATGAACCTATTGCTTGTTTTGGCTGTGAGGTGATTGCGTATTCTTACAATCCCCCTGTCAACACTTTGTTAGTTTGTGGTCTAAAGTTCCCACAGATAAAACCTGGCATAACCCCTTCTACACATTTGTCCCAAGCAGTAGGTTGGAAATTGCCTAGTGAATGCAAAACTCCCAAGCAGCTACAGGTGACTGGGCAAATAAAAAAAAACCCATGGCCCTTCCATCATCAGGCTAGCCAAAGATCAGTTGGGTAAGGAAGGATTTATCCTGCCACCCCAAAATCATTTTCCAGCCGTAATGGAATGAATCTCTTTGTGTCCATTTTCTTTTTCTCAAAAGTAACTAAAATAATTGCTATGGGATTACTTAAAACAACAATGTCTGAATGCTACAAAGCCAGCCAGTTGCCTGTGGTAAGATATATGTGCTTTCCTCCCATTCTCCTTCTTGTCACTTGTACATCCATAACACAGCAGACAGTTAGGACAGCTTCTTGCAAATCAACAAAAAGAGAACAAAAGAAGATGCTGACTTGCATACTATTGAATATGTATGTACAAATGTGAAATTAGAAATGATTTTTATTGTTTAAGAAGAAACATAAAGAGCCCTGCTCTCATGGGGATGGCAACAGCCAAGCGGCTTGTATGTCTTCTGAGTCAGCTGTCCAGGTGCTGCTAAATGTGGTTGAATAAATTCACAGCTCCTGATCTCCCTGGTTACAGTTTGTTGTTTTGAAGGGACAGGGCAGCTATTCACACAGAGAGTCCTTTTAAAAGAAGGATTGTCTTCTGGCATCTTCTCAAATGGAGGACTGTCATCCCTAAAAGAAGACATGTGGTCAGCCTGCATCAGGGGTTCCCGACCTTGGGTAGCCCTGGTGTTCTTGGACTGCAAAATTCAAAGTGCTGGTTCTAACCTGTAAAGCCCGAAACGGCTTGGGACCAAGCTATTTCAAGGACTGCGTCTCCCTTTATGAGCCTGCCCGGCGGGGAACAACAGGCCTTCCTCTCAGTCCCGCCACCTTCATATGTACATTTGGTTGAGGCACAGAAAGGGTTTTCTGTGTTGTTGCTCCCAGACTTTGGAACTCCCTCCCACAGGAGGCCAGACTGACCCCATCTTTGCTGTCCTTCCACAAGCAGGCGAAGACTTTTCTCTTCAAGCAAGCTTTTCCTGAGTTTCCTGAGGAATTTTTAAATGGATTGTTACACATTACTGCTTTGAATGTGTTTTTAGTATTGCTTCTGTTTAGCATTTCTCAGAGTGGTATTCGTTTGTTCCTTTTTTAGTATTTGTATACTTACTGTTTTTAGCTTTAAATACTGTCTTTTAATGATGTAAGCCACCTTAGGCCCTTCTTAAGGAGAAAGGTGTGGTAAAATATTTTAAATACATACATACATACATACATACATACATACATACATACATACATACATACATACATACATACATACATACATACATACATACATACATACTCCCAGAATCCTTCACCCTGAGCTGTGCTGGCCAGAATTTCACAGAATTGCAGTCCAAGAACACCTGGGTTACCTAAGGCTGGGAACCACTGCCTTATAGGATGCCTAGCACAGGCATCCCTTGAACCATATGGTCATCTTCTTCCTCCATTGAATGAGGCCATCTCTTCATAACTGTGATAGTAAACTAAGAAGCTAGTTGCACCACAGAAGGAGTGAAGGTATCCCTCAGTTGTGATACACTTCATTTCTGGGAGAGAAAAAAGACTTAATTACAAGTGACTTGCTATTTGTGACCATTTATTTCAAAGCTTTGCACTCGCATCGGCCATTCCAATATTATTATGGCCAAATAATACAGACGTTAATAGAACCACACTGATTCTTTCTACATCTGAAGCGTGTGTTGGCAGCATCCCTCTCTCACCTCCCCAGATCTTCACGGTTCTGCTTTGTTTCAGCAGAGGGCAGTGCTCCCCACCGACATCCTCTCACCTCCTTGCTTCCGCATCCCATTTTAATGATTTAACTTTTCGCTTAATTTGCCTCTCCAGGTTCTGCTGCCATTTAATTACATTTTCTAATTTAAAGTAGTCAGGCCTGAAAAATAAAGCTGGAGCCAGGAGCGTTGTGATGATTGTTCTAACTGCAAGGCTCCTGAGGGGCAGAGGCAGCTGCCGGAAGGGAGTTGTTTTCATTCTAGTTTCTCAGCCGTGTCCGTCGCCGCCTGGACTAGGGGATTTTAGCTGCGTCTGCCTGTCATGGCTGATCCTGGGCCCTGTTAAGGGCAGCAAACATCCTACAGGCCACAATCCAGTGGGAAACTTTCCTGAGCCAGTCCTGTTGAAATAAACAAGTGCAAAACAAAAGGACAGTTCTGTCCCTCCTCGTTTTCTGTTTCTTTCAAGATGTGCAAGACAACCTTCCTGATGGGTTATGCCTTGTCATAATCACTTGTGAGGAAGGTGGGGATATTTTGCACCAGCATGTCTTCTTTGGTCCAGGACATTTTCTATGGCCAGCTGGATTGACAGTTGGAGCTTGATTAACCCCTGGCAGAGGAATAACGTCCTCTAAGTCTGTCCCATCAGAGTCAGGAAGTGACATCAGGGACCCTAGACAAGTTGTGTGACACAACTCTGTGCTCCATCAGAGGAGGGCATCCTGAAGATTCATGAGGTAGAACTGGGAGACTCCCTCTGCCCCCCCCCCTCCTGTGCCTGAGGTGGTTTCCTCTCTTTGCTTTCAACAGAGGGGAGCAGCGGGGGAGTTCATAGATCAAAAGTGTGGCTTGGGCTGAACGTTTGGAATCGTGCACCCACGACAGGACATCATCTTTGTTGAGATTAAAAGCCAGAAGACTTCCTGCACTGCCTCCTAGGATATGCTGCCGGAGGTGGTCACCTCACTCTGTTTTAAAGGCAGAAGGAGACCTGCTTCTTCAGCAGTCCTGTGCACTAAAACCTACGATGACCTCTTAGCAGCCAGAATGCACAATAGAGGCACACAGAGGAAAAAGAGAAGACTATATGCAGGTTTTGGGCCTTACCCCACAAAATGAATGATTTAAGTACTTGTTGATTTCTGAGAACTCTGTGACATTTATTTTTGAGTGATGTTTTTTTATCTTATTCAAAGGTAGTGGTTCAGAGTGGCTCTGGAAGGCTTAATTAGACCTTTCTATTGTCCTTTACATTTTAATTGGTTACCAGAAAAGGGAGGGAGTATAATTTTTCATATGGATTCAAACTGGGTTGCACTTGAATTCAAAGGTCCTGGAAGCAGTGAGATGGAGCCTATACTGTGTATACCTCAACCTGGCCTGTCATGAGTATTTGCAGGGTAAACAGTTTCCTGCCACAGAGCCAACTCCCCACTCACTTAACAGCATCTCTGCCCTGAGTTTTTGTTTGCCTGGAATCAAATGGCAAGACTTTATCCAACATCAAAGCTGTGCTGGGTGCTGCTGGAATCCTGCCCATTAAATGAGGTGTATTTAAACAGTACACAATCTTTGCTGATGATACAAAGCCTGTCTACCATTATTTGGTGCTACGCTCAGGATTTCTTGCTGGAACTGGGATCTCCCCAGGATGTCACCAAGTTCCTAATGAAACCAAATTAAAGTTTGTTCCCTGATCATCTTCAGTTGCAGACTCTGTTTAAATTGGGACAGTTAATTCTGGCTCTGATGAGTATTTTATTAGTTTGAAATTGCTTGAAATCTGTAAAGCACAGGGAATTAGAAAGGATGTTTTGTGCTTACCTCTTTCTCTTTTAATATCTATATTCAATATGTTTGTTTCTGTTGCATTTCTTTTTCAGTTTGGGGAAGGGATTGAGAAAGTAGAAAAGAAAATGTAAAACATCCTCCAGGTCAAATGTAGGAGGGATTGCTTTATAAAGCGGTAAAAAAACCCCACATGTACGCAGACTCATTCCTTATATCCCACTTTTCCCCAATGAGCTCAGCAGACATTGGTCTCTTCAAAATTACCCAGTCAAGTAGATCAGCCTAAGAAAAGGACCGGCTTAAGATCACCCTATGAATTTCAACTCTCGGTGGCCACTGGAAACTCCATCTTCTCCAATCCAAGCCCAACACTAACCTCTATTAGTATTGTGCAAAATTTGGAAGTGCAAGTGCTAATCATGACAATCCCCATAGTATGCCCCTGTAAGATTGGTCCAAAAATGCAGACACACTCCACTAGGATTGGACCATGACATTTTGATACACGAGGTAGATAATATACATGGTATCAGGACACTTGTGCCAATTAGCAAAGGACACAATATATGATGCTATTCTTTTGCATAAATCCCAATGAAATGAAACTGAAGCAAACAAGTGCTCTTCCTGAAATCTCTTTTGTTTCAGATCACAGTGCTGTTCTTCCTTAACTAGCTTGCATGTCAGTGAGGTTTGTGCAGAAAAAATTCCCTAACCAAATGTACCTGGTGTATGTGTGGCTTGGTGGGATTATACGCCCTGACACTTGTGCTACCTTGGGCAAGCTGTATAGTTCCAGAGTACCACCAAAAGGGACTGATAAACCACTTATGAATACTTTATACCTAGAAAACACTGGGAGAGTCACCATAAGTCAGAATTGACTGGGCAGTACATTACATAATATCCAGAATAACAGACGAATGATTGAATTCAATTGTATAATGGACTCCTCTACAATTTTGTCATAAAAGTAACCGTGTGCCTGCATATTGAGTGAATGTGCTCCCCACTGCACCTTGTTTTCCTTTCCATATGTGGTTAACAGGGAGCTGGAAACAGTCATCTTTCCCTGATGCACATGCTTCTGTGATACCTTCAGTCAAAATATGGCTGGTGTAATGGCAGAGATCCATCTTAAAAAGCTAGCCGACGTCCGTTGGGTTGCAACAACTCCTGTTGTCAGCAGTGGTAAATGTTTACAATCCATTATCTGAAGGACCATGTGTTCTCCATCCCTGAAGTAATTTGTTCCCTCCAAATGGCATTGAGGGATGTAAACACTGCAGTACAGTCAATGCTAGGCTACTAACGGGGCACATGATGCACAAAAGGGCATGTGAGAGCAGCTTGGTCCCACCTGCTTGTAGACAAAGGGAGGTTTTGCCCTTAGAGGCCCCCTGAAAGTCAGACTGTCATTGCCAGGGAGACTCTGCTAAGCAACCGGCCTTCCCACAGGAGAGGCAAGAGGAGGAGAACTCTGCCTCTCACAGAACAACAGATGCCCTGGAGGATGTGGGTGGGTGGCTGTTTCTATGGTGCAACTCAGGAAAAGGGGATTGGGGATATGATGTGCTACTTGGGTGGCTTGTCAGCAGAAGAGAACATCTGTCACAAACAGGGTGGCTGCCAACACAAAATGGGGTTTTCACACTGATTTTGAGGTTTTCAGTGAAGAGATGAGTTCTTATTTGCAGAGTGAAAAAACAGGGAGAGGGCCTCAAGTTGATGCAGGCTCACCAGCCCACCTTGAATTTTGCTGTATAAGTGGGCTTGTCCATGAAAGCTCACATTAAAATATAGCAGTTAGTCTTTAAGGTGCCACAACATTTATTATTTTTCTTCTGTTTTTGCCTGATACGCTTAAAAACTCGCCTCCTTTCCCTTCTTCTATGCCAAATCTGCCCTCTCCTTCAGGCTGGGGGTGGAGTACAGATGAGTCATTGTCTTCAACAATATTCTAATTTTTCTGAGTTGTTTACCTATAATTTTCCTATCAAAAAAAAAAAGATGTCATGGTGGCAGTTTGGTTTTTCCTCACTCTTAAGTCCTTTAGTTGGTTTTTTCTCACTCTTAAGTCCTTTAGTTGTCTTTCTGGTCTGATGAACCCTCGCCTGTCCAAGCCCCAGACTGGCCTAAATACAATTATGATTCGAGAACAAAAACCAAGTTCAGCAATCCAGAGCTGGCAAATAATGAGAAGAAACATATGGCTAAATGCTGAATTTCAATACTATACAGTTTTATTGGGCTTTTTTATGCACTTTTTTTTTTTAGCAATGACACTTGGAAAATCTCTTGCTGTGCTATCATTACAGTAACTCTGAACTTGCATTAACAGTGTCACAAATTATTATGGAGATAATGATGTCTTGCTAATGAAGATAAAAATGTTAGCTTTGTGATCCCTTGAAAAATGAGAATATTCTTTTCTTTTCTTTCCATCTTACCTGTGCAAGAATAGCAAAACAGAATAAATCGTAATGAAAATATCATAACAAAAATGGAGAAAATTAAAAAAAATATTATTTAAAAGAATGTACAGTAGGACCCCCATATCTGCAGGGGATTTGTTCCAAGCTCCCAGCGGATCCTGAAAACCATGGATAATAGTGAACACCCCTGCTGTTGTTGCTGCCCTCAAAAGAAGTGGCCTGGGCCAGCTCCACATCCCTCCACCTACCTCCTGCAGCGACAGCAGGCTCCCTTTAGTGGTCAGTTCTGGTAAAACATGCTTGGGGGGTGGGAGGGTTTATTTTAATATTTTTAATACAGTACAGTGTTTTCAGACCGTGGATAAGTGAATCAGCGGATATTGCTCCAGCAGATATGGGGGGTCCTACTGTACAGACACAAGATAAAGTAGAACTAATACAGATAAAGGACAGGAAAAATAGAAGGAAATGAAACTCATAGACTTCACAGAAAGATGACTAAATGTCCAGCCTAGATCCATATGAAGTTGGCACCTATATGCCATGCCTGGATTGCTCCTTTAAACAAATGAAACAGAGGGGTTCTGTTTTTAGAGAGGTTTCCCGGGTTAGTCTGTGTCAGGAAGTATTGTGACATCTTTAAGACAAATGAATTTATTTCAGTGTGTGCTTTCAGCATCATTATCTGCTTCTTCAGATATATACCACAGGGGAGACCTGCACACCCATGCCAGAATAAGGTGGGGATGGAAGCAGGATGCCTGGAAAAGTTTGGAGGTTTGTGTGTGTGTGCTGAAGAAGATAATGCTCTGAAGTGATGGAGTGTTGTTGCAGGAAATCAGAGAAATTGTATCCTGGTGTATTTTCTTCACTTTTTAAAACTGCTGTTTTATTTTCAAGGGCTTATGCAAGAGCTTAAATGGGACAGCAGGGAAGCACAAACACTGACTTTTCTTTATCATTTGTAAAAGCCTTTTATTGTAAGTAACAGAATGCATACCTCAGGACAGAATTTAAATAATAAGTAATTGGAAGTCAATATGTATATCAGCGCTAGCAAAATCAGCAATGCATTCCAGCCTGTAGAGAAATATAATTTCAATAAAAACAATAATACCAATGCCACTGGTTCTTGACCTTCATCTCTCCAGATGTTTTGGATTTCACTTCCCAGGAATCCTCATGCTGGCTGGGGATTCTGGGAGTTTATGCCTGAAATGTCTAAAGGGCCAAAGGTTGAAAACCATTGATCCTTATTACATATTATTAGGATTACAATCCATTTCCACTCCCCAACTCTCTTCCAGTAAAGTCCTTAATCCCTAAGTCACTCTCTTAGTTTAATGCACACATCAGCCTGACCTACGCACAGATCTCTGGTTCTTTAGGAACAAATAGTTCTTCTATTAACAGAAATAAATTCTCTCTATTATTTATATATCTGTAGCTTTCACTGTACTGTTCTTTGCCAGCTGTCTGTGACTTCCTTCAGACCCCTTGAAGAATTTCTTCTATATCTGTTAGCCGTATTTCTCTCACTCCAGCTTTTCACTTACCCTAGTTAGAGTCTGCTGCCTCCCCCTCCCCTCTCTGCTGCATCCCTGGGACAATATTGTCTGCTTTTGCAGATGGGGTACTGAGTTTGAGAGAGAGAGGCATCATTCTGAGATCCTCCAGATGTGCTAGATGACAATGGTTGAACAGATGTGTTAAACTACAATAGTCATGCTGGTTGAGTAACATATGAATGTCATAGTTCAACACAACTGAAGGGTGCTCAGGATTTGATTTGCAAAGATTTAGCTTAGTCAAACATGTGAGCGAAGTCAGGCTGAGAGGTATGAGGTAGCCCAAGGGTCTCTCAGTGAGTTTTATGGCTGAATATAGATTTGAACCTGGGTAGCCATAGTCCTGCTCTGGTACTGTACTCAGTCTGGTGCAGCTACTGAGCCAAATACAAATTCCTGGACTTCTTCTTGTGAAGCAACATTAAGAAAAGGCCATATGCAGAGGAAAAAAGCAAGAAGTGCTTTCACTCACCTGCCTTCCCAGAGTTTGGAAGGAACTACTTTAAAATAATATGGTTAATTGCAATTAATTACTTTTGGGGAAATGTAGCTAGTAATTATAATTACTTTTGAGGAATAACACTTAATTTTCTTAGTGTAATGAGTAACAACTTTCAAAAGTTACACCTAAGGGCATTTTAGAGGCTTTGACAGGAATTTCAAGTTTTATGCTATTCTCTTTCTCACTCTCAAATGGCAGAAGAAGAAGTATCTTTGGTTTTAATTTATGAATATATCCAAGGTGTGATATCAGAATGGACACTAGACTGAACTTGAAGTTGTTGGGGTGATTTTGGTTTTGGCTTTGTTTAATCCTGTTGGTTATCACAGCACAATGTGTTACTAATACACAATGTCATGAATTGCTTGTGCAGTTAGAAAAACATAATAGCAATGTTTCTGCTAGGAAATAAAGACTAACACAAGGAATTCCTTTTAAAACGTTGAGTTGCAAGCTCTGTGGCTGCCACAGAAACACTGAGCAACTTTGTTTCATTTCCTCCTCTCTACACCTCCAGACCTGTATTTGTTCCTCGAAAGTACACAAAAAAGATTTATTGGAAACCGTAGTTCCTATATAAAATATTAGAAGGCAGAGTTTGCGAATTGAACTTCTGATTATTTGCTAATCTGTGCGTAAAGGAACATGTTCTAGTGCAGTAGAACTCATTAATATTTTCATTGTCATAAGTTTATGTAAGTTGCTTAGCAGGAGGGAAGCTGACTGGACTTTGTTGTGAAACTTCCACCTTTATCCTAAATGAATTTACGCAGAAATGTTGGCTGTTTATATCTCTTGTTCCTCAAAGGATAATACAAACCTGTCTTTTGGGGCAATGGTTAAATAAGCAGAACCTACTGTAAGAACGTACTCTTAATTATGCTGATAGTGACACACAGCGTAAGAACATGGGTGTCCTGCTCACAAAAAAGTAAATTAGGAAGTAAGTGCGCGTAAATTACTTCTTTCTAAGATGCCCTCAGGGCTGACCCTATCCTTAGGTGAAATGAGGCAGTCCTGTCAGGGTGGAAGGTTTTGGGTATCATACGGGGGGGGGGGGCATATTACTGGCTCTTCAACCTGTTACTGTTGTTAGTGAGAGCTTCTGCATTACTGAGTCCACACAGAAAACTTGGCAAAAACAGAATTTACGAAGATGCAGAAAATATGCAGTTATGCCGCACTTACTTTATACACAGGAAAGAAGTCAAAGGAAACCTTCTAGGCCTGTTTAATTCCTGAAAAATATTAGCACCCCAGGTTTATATCCAGGACTTAATTAGCTGTGCAAGCTTGATGGTCTCTGCTAGTACATGGGTTGCAGACCTCTTAGAATGTATTAACATCAGATTAACACTTTAGATGTGCCTCTCCTTGTGGGATCTACTGATACTACCTTTCCCAATAGTTGTTACTTCCTGCAAGCTATTGAGGGAGAAGCCGGTTGCATATTTGCCTGAAGCCAATATAACTGGTTGACTTTAGGCACAATACACCTTGTGATTTGATAGATGAGGATATTATTTGCAACTCTTCCTCAAGCAGCAAAATCAACCCTGGATACATGGTTTCCATATGTAGAGATATTTTTCATGGCGGGGGGGGGGGGGGGGAAGAGAACATTCCATCAAATGAGCAAGAAACTTCAGACCTCCCATTTTGGGTTATCTTCATACCAGGTCTTAGGTCAGAGCTTGGAAAAATTACCTCTTTTTTTCATGCAAAAGTCATTTTTCCAGGCTCTGGAAAAATACTAATCTGTTTATAGAAAGATTGTGATTTTTAGCCTGATTTTTTCCTAGCAGAAATTTAAAGTATAGCTTAACAAGAAGGATAATAACAAGAAACACCTTTAGAAAATATGAACTCTGTAGGGTCAGACACATGGTCTGTCTTATTTCTCACAGCAACCAGTTGTGTGCTTTTGGGAAGCCTGCATGTGGGACGCAAAGCTGCTAATGTGATCTTGTTTCCCTGCAACTCATCTTCAGAGGCATGGTGCCTCTAAACCTGAAGATTATGTACCAACTTTATGGTTAATACCCATTGATAAGGTTATCCTCCGTGAATTTCCATAATCCAATTTTGTGCTCACCTAAGCTCATCACATCTTGTGGTAGAGAATTCCATAAATTAATTACTCATTGTGTGAAGAATAGTTCCTTTTCTCTGTCTCATGCCAATCAATTTAATTGGATGACCTGGAGTTCAGGTGTTATAAAAAAGGAAGTGAAATGTTTCTCTGTCCTCTTTCTCCACACTGCGAATAATTTTATAAACTTCTATAATATATCTCCTTAGCAGCTTTCTCTACCCTCAAGTTAAAAAATCTCAAACATTTTAGCTTTTCTTCATGGCAGAACTGATCCAGCCCATGAATCAATTTGCTTGCTGTTTTTTACCACTTTCGCAACTCAATAATGTGCTTTCTGAGATGTGACAACCACAACTGCACAATATTCCAACAATTATATCATTGTATAACAGTATTTGTAGTCTTGGTTTCAGTCTCATTCTCAGTTATTCCTAGCATGGAATTTTCCTTTTTTTATTGGTCCTGTATCTTGTCTCAGTTTTCATTGCATTGCCCACCACAACTCTTTGGTCAACTAACAACCCAGTAAAGATCGAGTTAGTATATGTGTAAACAGTTTGATGCATGCCTTAAATATATACAGGTTTTGTAATTTCTCTCTCTCTCTTTCTCTCTGTCTTTTTATAGATGCCTTTTTTGGACATTCCCCCCCCCCCCCCCCCACTAATATACCACTTTCCTAGAAGCTGATCATGATAGATGGTGGAGCCAGCTTATGTTCCCTCACCAATGAGAAATTATGCATTTTTAAAAAAGGAAACTTAATTTGCTCTTCCCCCCTGTGTTGTACTCTTTAGGGTCCTTTGTCTGTGTGTTTGTGATCACTCCCTAGCCGGTTCACATAGAGAAGAGGTTGTACGGGTTTTAAGAATGTATGCCTAAATGCAGCTGGGGTTAATGACACCAGAAGCTAGTTGCTCTTGGGTAATGCTTAGAAAAAGTACTTTTTTTAAAAAAAACTACAGCTCCCAGAATCCCTGGCTGCAGAGTTCTGGAAGGCAAGGACTAACATCTGCATGTTCTCCTGGGCTGCAGGGTTTGATTTTACCCCGTACAATTTCCTGCTTTAAATGCAAACTACTACAAAAGCCATAAAGACGAACAGGTTTATGAAGTCAAAAGCTTTAGATGGACTTTAGATCAGTGGTTCTCAAACCGGGGTCCCTCAGATGTTCTTAGACTGCAATTCCCAGAAGCTTTCACCAGTTGCTGTGCTGGCCAGGATTTCTAGGATTGGCAGTCCAAGAACACCTGGGGACCCAAGTCTGAGAACCACTGCTCTAGTCCACTTTGTTAGACGTGCAAGAGATTGCTACACACAGGCTAGGAAAGATAGCTTCCAGATTCATTAGAAATGAAGGAAAGCATCCAAATATGTAATGCCCCACACTTGCTGATTTAGCTCATTATTCAAAACCATGTTGTAAATGTTGGTCTCCAGTGTTATATCGTAGTTGTAATGCTGATCTATGGATTGGGAGATACAGGTCCCAGTCTCTATAGCGCTGAATGTAGCTCTGTGGATGACCTTGACTAGTCCCTCTTTCTGAGCCCAACCTGCTCCATAAGATGGTTGATGTGAGGGAAAGGAAAAAGAGCTATCTGCAGTGTTCTGAGTTCACTGGAGGAAAGGCAGATACGGACTCATAAATATGTCAGCCAATCAGTGCCATCATTTAACTAGCAGCTACCAGAAAATCTCTTTCTACATTGTGATACAGACTTCCTCTGACCAGCCCTCGAGAGGAAAAAGCAGGGCAGGTTCCACCACCATCACAGGGATGTTCAGTGGTCACACGGGAGAGGGCCTTCTCTGGTGTTGCTCCCAGACTCCAGAATTTCCTCCCACAGGAGTCCAGGCTGGCACCGTTTTTGCTGTCCTTCTGCAGTCAGACCAAGACCTTTCTCTTCAGACAGGCTTTCCCATCATGATTAGCTGTTTGAGAGGGGTTTTTAAATGGAGTGGTTGTGCCTTGTTGCTTTGAATCTGTTTTTGGTGTTGATTTTGTTTACGATTGTTAGTTTGGTGTTTAGCTCTTTTAAAATATTCGTTTGTAACTTTTAAGTACTGTCTTTTAATTATATTAGCTGCCTTGGGTCCTTTTTAAGGAGAAAAGTACAGTAAAAATATTTAAAATAATTAAATAAATAAGTACAGTGACAATATTACCTGAAACAGTGCATATCTTTTGTCTATAAGCTAGAGTTGCAAAATACGGTGCCAGCTCTGACAGTTTGTTCCTCAGAGTCAGTTTGCCTTGACTCCATGGGAGTGGTTGCCTTAGCCCTACACGCAAGCATAGCCCTGCTGTTGCTGTGTTACCTCCATGGTGCTTGTGTAACAATGGAGATGTACGAGGGAGGTGGTGGGTTAGAACAGAGCTGTGGCTGTGGTGCATTGATTTTCCTTGTATTTAATTGCTGAGATTTGTGATGAGCAAGGAAAGCATTGTGCACTGGGAAAATCCATACTGGGCCCACCATGGTGTTGATTCCTGCTGGTGTGATCCAACCATGTAGTCATATCTGTCCTGGCTGTGTTACTAAAGACAGAAATCTCTATTGACAGTTGCCCTTTGATGCTTAGCCTTCTGGAGAGAGAACAGCCCATCAGCAAAGGGCATTTAAAGTATCAGGGGTAATAAGTGGGAGAAAGGTGTTTTCTTGACAGCTCAGACTGTTTTCAGAGTCTGGGTGGGACCAAAGGGTTGGTGCAAAACCATGTCGAGTCTTAGAGCTGCCTGTCAGAACCTGACTTTCCCTGTCTGTAAATGTGAAGAGGAGGTCATGCAAGGAAAAAGAAACAGTGATCACTCAGCAGGCAGCAAAGACAGGTGGGCTCCCCCCCCCCTTGCCTTGCTTTGCTTGTGGGAAACAGTATAGCTACCTCCTCATTAGTCTTACTTGACATTCTTAAGAGGAAGGAGCAAAAGGCCAGGGCGAAGGTTTAGAATAAGAGCGGGGGTTATGAACTCCATCCTGAATTGAAAGTTGAAAAAAAATGTGCTGTCAAAACCATTTCCATTTACCTTTTAAATGTCTTTTATCCTGTAATCCAGCACTCTCTGACTATGTTTGTTGGCCTTGTCAAAAGTACTAGGAGCAAAGGGAGACAATCTAGAAGAACCACAATACTGAGCTACTGTATTTGGGAATAAATGTCATTTTTTCCCTTGTTTCCTCTAAAAACAGCAATTAATGGCTGAGCAGTTTCTGTACCAAGGGGGGGGTCTACAGGCCACAGAGGGCCTTTCACAGCTTACATTTCCCTAGAGTATGGCTTGCTGGTAGATGCTCCTGTATTAAATCTCTTCCTCAAAACACTGAAAAACATTGTTATGAAATTTTAAGTGCTAGAAATGCCTGTAGGTTTTAATCATTCAAGATAAATTCCAAGTAGGAAGGAGAAAGCCAGATGTTGATGTCATCTCAGCCAAGCCTGACTCAACAGTTTTGTTTGGAGACAGCACTGTGCAAAGCCTCAAACCACATACATAGTTCATTTTGTCTCTTAGTAGAACCAGCCCTCACTGCATTTCCTAGCCTAACACCTTTAAGAGAGGTGATGTCCTGCTAGATACCAGAAATGTCTGAAATAATCATTATCCCTTTAAAATATCTGTAGTCTGTTCATATCCCACTGGGGGTTCGGGAAAACATGCAGTGTATCTACACTATATGTATACAGTATAGTAGATGCTCTATATATAGTGTAGATACATTGCATGTTTACATTGCATGTATGTTGGGTTCCTTACCAAACAACACATCCCAACTTTTCGTAGGATGGAGCCATAGCAGTTGAAGTGGATTCAGACTGCTGCAGACAAATTATGAAGGTTCTTACAAGGATGGGGGATTATGGCAGCCTCCTTTACTGGAGGTGTTGCTCCAGTCTTTTCCTCCCAATCATCAGCCATGATTTTTTTTTGCAAGTTTAATTTGTTTCTGTATAGCTTAACCAAGGCAGCATATTGTCCAAAAGCCTTCTTCATTATTTTTCTACAGTTTCAGAATTGATAACACAGCAAGCAAAACATTCATAGCAGGTGTGTTTGGTAAAGTATAATTATTGGACTTTAAAAAAAATCCTCAAAGCCTTTATGGCATTTATTCTTCTGGGTATATAATGGGAACTCTTAAGTGCAAGTGTGCATTGCAACATATGGCTTATGTTTATGGATAGCTTCACATTGCATTTGTGATTATACTGATTATATATTTTATCATTTCTTCACCTTTGTTAATCTCAGTTCTGGAGAAGGGGAAAGATTTTGTTTTTAAAGAATTAATTAGTGGGAAATCTGTTAAGTCGACTAGAATGGATGAAACAAACTTCCTTATTCTGAACTGAGATCAATGGAATGTAGCTCCTAATGAAGGGTGAACAACTTATAGAGGCCCACCCCTCCCACTTCCTTGCACCTCCCCAACACACACCCTAAAATCATGAAGGATGGGCCATAGCTTGGTGGTACAGCACACATGTTCAGAAGGTCTCGGAATCAACCCCTGGGGGCTCCAGACTTAGAAAATGAGGTGCTGTCCAGAGTGCAAGCAACTAGATGCACTAGTAGTCTGATTTAAAATAGGTGTTATGCCAATGACTTTGCAGACCAGAAAGGCAGAGGTTCAAATGTGGAACACAGAGTCATTTGAGTTGGCCAATGGTTTAATCAACTCCCTGTGAGGCTAGCCATCTTTTAGTCTGTTTGCAGCAAAAATGACAGAGTCCTGTAGTACCTTAAAGATTTATATGGGGCATCAACATCTAGACCAGTGGTTAGATCTAAGGACTGTAAATAAAGAATTGATTAATCTAGACTAGTGGTTCCCAACCTTGGATAACTCAGGTGTTCTTGGACTGTACTTCGCAGAAGCCTTCACCACCAGCTGTGCCGGCTGATGTTTCTGGGAACTGTAGTCCAAGAACATCTGGGTTACCCAAATTTGGGAAGTACTGATTTGTAGGTTGTTTCTTTGGAGTAGTCTACAATTCATAACAGATTGTGCCAAATAAAATGTGTGGGTCTTTAAGTTGCTCCAAAACTCTTTGATGCTTTAATACAATCAATGGAAAGATACTTTTTAATTTCAGGCAGCTGGAACCATGGTGACTTTGAAGGAAATGGAAACATGGCCCGTCTGTTGGACTGTTGCTCATAACAACTTGCTATGCTATCCATTCTGCAACAAGAAGGATTGGCAGATGTTGTCATGTCAGCTTCGAAGATTTCTGATTAGTCATACATCTTGCTGATTTTGCCCTATTCAAGGGTGCTGTGAGAGTTAATTAATTGTACTGCCCATCTGGCTACAAGGTCACTCTGGGCGTTTCCCAACAAGACTAATAATAGACAATAATAACAACCTTAAACAATAAGTACATAGACATCACAATATTATAAAAATAAGCAATAAACATATACTAATCATTGAAATTAAAACTTAACATATACTTAACAAATACACAGTATGAAACCTTTAATAAAATCTTCAAGATGGAGGAATCATTGGCTTAAATTCTGGAAGGACCTCTGTGTTCTGTAGGTGGGATATTTTGGAAGGCCTGTCTGAACAGCCATGTTTTCAAAAGTCTCTTAAAGGGTGTCAGTGAAGGGGCCAGGCGGATATTGGGTGGGAGTTGATTCCAAAGATGTGGTACAACTGCTGAGAAGGCCTGATTCTTGGTCTTCTCTTTCTGGGCCTCTCTTGGGCTCAGGGTCCTCAACTGCCCAGCTTGGGACAAATGAGTGGAACAGGCAGTTCTCATTGAGAAGAGGTGTTCTGCCAGGTATTGAGGTCCCAAACCATCCAGGGTCTTGTATGTTAACGTCATCACCTTGAAGCTGACATGGAAATGTACAGATAACCAACGTAAGGCAGCCAGGATAGGGGAGATGTCCTGGTATTTATTTACCCCATGCAACAGTCTGGCTACCATATTTTGGACCTGCTGGAGTTTCCATAGCAGCCTCATGGGCAGCTCCACATAGAGAGCATTGCAGTAGTCTAATCTCAAGACTACCAGTGCATGAATCAGCATTGTGAGACACCTAGTGTCAAGGTAGGAATGCAGCTGGACAATCCGTCTGAGATGGAAATAGGCAGAATGGACTGCAGATGCTATCTGGGTGTCCGTTGACAGTACTGGCCCCAGAAGTACACCCAAACTGTGCACCTTATCCTTAGCAGAGAGAGTACCCCCCCCAAAGGAGAGGGAAGCTCCCAAACCACAGACATTAGGAGCGCCCACCTGCAGGACCTCTATCTTGTATGGGTTCAGCCTCACTCTATTATTTCTCATCCACCCCAGCACAGCGTCCAGGCAGTACACAATGTACACTGCCCTTTCTCCATCTGTATTTATCCTCATGATGATCCTGTGATGCTATTTTAATTGTTTATTTTGTATGCTGTACGCCGCCCAGAGTAGTCGAACGACTAGATGGGCGGGATATAAATATAATAAATAAATAAATAAATGAACATGGCTTGGAAGGAATGAGCTATAAATAATATAATTACTTGTAATGAGTTACTTGTTTTCTTCTTATTGTCAAACAGGGGCATAAGAAAATCACATTTCAAAAGTAACATAATGGCTGAAATCTGCTGGTGGCTATATTTGGTAATGAAAGACTCCCTGTGGCCATCCTGTGTGCTCCACAGGGTTTACATAGGATCTGGGGGTGCCTTGGGACAGAAATAGGAATGTTTAATTTCAAAAAATCTATCCATCTAATGACATTGTCATCCTTACATGGTATAACTTACATGAACAGGATTTTAGCCAGTTCATGGGAATGATGTAACTTTATTGGTATAATGTATAATATTTTCATGTTTACTTTCAAAGCTACTTATAAAGGACTCTCTCCTCTTTTTTGCATTTTGACAGGAATTTTTTCAAGGTATAAGTCATTCTTTTTTCACTCTTTAAAATTTTATATTTTTAAGAAATAGAGAGGAATAAGCAGTGCCATGAGCAGCACAGTGATTTGCTTTTTAAACACTGTAACAAGTCAGTGTCATTAATTCTTTTAAAAAATAATTTTCCAAGCTCTGCCCATCCGATAGGTTACACTGAGAATGCCTGGATCAGATTTACCTGTTGAGTTTCATGGTTGAGGAGGGATTTTAACCCGTACCTCCCCAGTGATAGTTGTTTCCTTCTAACTACTGCATCATACTAGCCCCAGTATAAATGTCTGATACAGAAGATTCCTATAGATGCATGATGCATCTGCTTGATGCATATAGTGGATGGGCAGAAGACAACTGCCAGTCAGCATGTTGAGGAAATCTTTCAGTCGTTTGTTCCTCAACCCCCAGCCCAAATCAGTAATCTCCTACTTCTGGAGATCATGCCTGTGAGGAAATAGGAGGAAACTGGGACTTGTAGGCATACAAAGATGGAGTCTGTTAGGCTCTGTGTAAGATGGATTTAAAAGCACTGAAATGTTCTCATGAGATTGTTGTTCGGAGTTTGCTCTGCCTGACACAGAGATAAGAAGCAAGGACGAGGAGACCGGGGGAAGCCGAAACAACACATACCGCTTAATTGGCTCGAGATAAAGCACCTGGATCTTCTCATGTGAAATAAGGGAGTGGACTGTGTTACACCCACTTGATCTTAATTGGTTAGCAGCTTGGAAGTGTCATGAAGAAGGTGGTACAGAGACATGTAGAAAAATGGTTGTTGATGAATGTGACAGATGATGGCGATGGTGGATGTTGTGGAATGTGAGAGGTTTGTCTTTTGCAGGAGAAGAGGGGGGATAAATAACTCAACTTCTCTAGATGCTGATATGTAGAGAGAGCAAAGATGATTACTTAGTTCTAGTTGTTCTTATTTACCTAGAAACAGTAAGTTTATTTAATCATGGTAACTGCTGGATATGCTTAATGCTTTATGCCTTTTAATGCTACAACTGTATTCTAATGAAACTACTTTATTTTCTTAATAAAACAATTATTCTTAATTGAAGGACTTGTCTCTTGAACAGCAGGACTTACACCTAAATCCAGTGGAGATTTGAGAAGGTCACTAATTGCTACTGTAATATAGAGAGGTCCTACCTGGCCAGTCTGTTGTGCTATCTAAGGAAGCACACAGTCAATGGTTTATTGCTTTGAGAGTATGCAAAGGTTTCTTTTAAGGCCGAGCTTGTCCATGGAGCACGAACTACGAACTTCTGAGGCCTAAAGGACCTACCTCAGGTAATAAAAGTGGTGTTTTTGCGTCCAAAGTGACTCCTCGGCCGAGATAGTTATCTCTTTAGGGAGAAGTGATTCTGACAACGCCCTCCACAGCTAGGTAGTCGTAATGTTATAATGAAGCCAGACCTCCTACAAGGTCCCTCCCTTCTCTTTTAGTCTACAGAATCCTAGTGTTTGGGAGAAGGCATTTCTCCCTGAGAACAACCACTTTTCTTCCACAGAGGCATGTTATAGTTTGAAGCTAGCCACAATCTCTTTGCCTCAGTTTTCTTGTCTGTAAACTGAGAAAGTCATAATCATCAAAAGACCATTGTTATGAGATTTTATAATAAAAATAAATAAATAGTAGAACACATATGTCAGTTTTCAACCTTTTCAGAACCTTCAACGTCAGCCTTCAACTTCACCTGGAAAAATGAAGCCCCAAATCACTTTTTTACAATACAAAAATTAGTGAAAGTGGTGTGAGCAAACTTAGATTGAGGTATGACAGACCTGTAGATTCCGGCTTTCCTACTGGAAACCACTGGCAGTTTACTTAAAATAAAAGAAGCCCCTGATCTTGGAGAAGAATCTCATTCTATAATAACATGACTTTTCTATTAGAAAACTGGGCCAGGATCCAGAGTAGCAAGCCTGCCAATTACATGAAGTCTTTATACTGGATTAGCTGTCATGCACTGATCAGTTTTAATTGGCCAATTAAAATAGTATCATATCGGGGACATTTAATGAAGTTAACACTATTTTACTCTGTAGTGCAGTTTATTGTTTGGAAATTATTTCCTAGAACACATGGCTCCGCTGAGGAGGATTCTGCTCTTCAGGTACTCCTCCCAGCTCAGAAGGAGAAAACAATCCAGGAGATCTGAAACCATCCAGAGACCTGGAGGGAGTAACAGGATGGGAGACAGCTGATTCAACTGTGGTTTCTTGCACACAGCTGTCAACTCTGGCAGTGCTATTTTCAGAGCAACAGCCAATATGCCAACTGCAACCTGGCAGGTGCCTTTCTCCAACACAAAATGAAGGACACCTTTAGAATCTTCTGCTAGGAAATGAGAATGAAGCCTCTTTCCTGAAGCTATTTTGCAAGGAGATTATCTAAGAGCATGTTAAGTGTTATACAGTAATTGCCAAGGGGAGAGAAGTAGCATCTTTAGCAGCTTGATCGTGTAATAATCACTCCACCACTGTTATGTTGGAAATGGATCTAATAAAAAATCAGAGGAAACCACAAGTAACATAGTTCCCAGTAAATACTAACAGTAACTTTTCACAACTAAGTTATGAAGCCATCTTTCAAAATCGCAGAATCTTAGAATTGGGCTCACAAGAGTCATTGAGTTCAGTCTTCTCTCGAAATGCATAGCTAAAGCAAACCTAACAAGTGGCAATTTGACCTCTGTTTTAAAACCTCCAGCAGAGGAGAGTTCACCTCCCGCTGAGGCCCCTTCCACTGTCAAATAACTCTTTCCACCACATTCTTCCTCATGTTTAGACAAAATCTTCTTTCTTGTAATTTGAAACTATTACTTCAGGTTCTACCCTCTGGAGCTACAGAAAACAAGCTTGGTTCATCTTCCATGTGATCGGCAAAGATTGCTATCATATTGCCTCTCCGTCATGTCTTCTCTGGGCTAAACATACCTAGCTCCTTCAAACGTTCCTTGTAAGGCTTGGTCTCCAAGCCTTTTACCATCCTGGTCAGCCTTCACTGCACACAGTAAAGCTTGTTGATATCATTTTTAAAAGGTAATGCCCAGAACCGAACACAGTGTTGCAGGTGAGGTCAGACTTGTCGGAGTCCTGCTCCGGCAATCAAGTGGTGAAAGGGAAAGCAGAATGTTATGTTGTTTTGGGCCATCAAGTTGGAACTTACTTATAGCAACCCTAACAGGGCTTTCAAGGTAAGTGAAATATTTAAGGAGTGTTTTTATCAGTTTCACTCCCCCAGTGAGATTCCATGACTTAGAGAGGATTTGAACCCAGGTCTCCTGAGTCCTAGTCTGTCACTCGATCCACTACCTCACACTGGGTATCAAAGCAGAATAGAGTAGTACTGTTATTACCTTCGATCTTAGTAGAAACACTATCAGTAGTAGTATAACTAGCAAGATCACTGTTACTACTTTGGTGTAACACACAGCATTTTCTAGATGCTTTAAAAAACATTTTAGAAGCATTTTGAGAAGATTTTCAAGTTTTACACCATTTCCTTATCACTCATAAGTCTCCCCTCCCCCTCAAAGTAACTAACAATATACAACATAGGTAAAACAATACAAATAGTATTTTTGTAATAAATGGTAATGAACAGAGAAACAAGCAATGTAATGAGATTTCCCCCCCAACATTTCAAGAAGTAATGGCATTGGGCTGTGTTTCAAACACTGCAATAAGTAACTGGAACAAATTACTTTTAAAATGTAGTGATCTAATCTGTAGTTTCCGCCATACTGCCATGATCACATTTCTCATCTGACTTTGAAGCTGATTAGTACCTGGATGGGCAGATCATGATGAAGGACCAGAGATCACTAGGTACTGCTGCAAAACATTTCACTTCTTGAAATGTTGGGGAAAAAATAATTATTTTTGAAATCCTTTCTGTAGAGCCATTGTTCATCTGAGTTGACGATATACTGCCTGGGGAATTCTGGAAGCTGCAGCTCTAATGCACGAATCTGCACACATCTATTGATTTCCTTCTCCAAGAAAGTATATTCTATGGATGTGCCAATCGGTTTTTTAAGACTCCCATTGCTAAAATTCTCTAGAGATTTCTCAGTCAGAATTCTGGGACTTCTTGCCCACAAACACCTACGCACACCTATGTGCTTTTAGGTGTGTGTCAAAAAGGAAACTGTCCCAGTGCTTCCTGGGAGCCCCAGGTCTTTGTGGGAAGTGTAGTTCTTTGGGGGTGCCCCATATAGTGCCTAATGGACAATGAGACTACACTTTCCACAAAAACCTAGTCCTGTCAGAAAGCACTGGGGCAGCTTCCTTTTTGTACAGGAAGTATTCTGAGACAGCCTGGATCGAAGGCCTGTTCCAGGTATGAAATGTGGGTGTGTATAAGGTGTCTGTGGGCAAGGACTCCCAGAATTCTGCTTGGGGAATTCTTGGAGAATTCTGAGAGTCAGATTTCTTTTTTTAAAGACACACCCCTATATAGTCCTAGTAGCTATAGCAGAATGCCTTGATCACAACCTACTCCATGTTCCTCTGTGTGAACCCCACTGTTTTGAATGAGGGTTTGCTAAACAATGAGTCAGAGAGTGGAGAAGATTATGGATGGGTGCTAGGTCTCTCTCTCTTTAAAATGTGTTGCTAAGACAGTAAGGACACAAGCATAGGGTTGCCAGATACATGGGTACCAAAAGGAGGACATAGAAAGACAAAAAAGAGGACAGAGGAGGACATATTGAATGTTTAATTTGAATCGTTCCGGATTAAACCCACAATCAATACAATTTTATTACAATAGCTGCCAATAAATGTCTCTTAGTGAACCGACCAAGAAACAGTCATGTTAAAAAATAAAAATAAATTCAATGGAGGGTTTTTTTCAAAATACCAAAAAACATTATTTAAACAGCCAATTGTACCTGAACCCACCCCGGCCCGGCTGTGGGATCCCCTGGCCGCTTGCACTCTGCACAGGCTCAGAGGCAACCTTGCTAATCTGGACGCCCAAACAAGGCTCTGGCACAGGCAGGGGGAAAGCGGCGCCGGGCAAAGCCGAAAGAGGCAGCCTCCCCTCCCCCGAGGGTCATAGGTTCAAGGCTGGGGAGTGTGGGAGTTGGAGTCCCTGAAAGGGACTTTGAACACACACAGTCCGGGCACTCGCCTTCCCATCAATTTGCTCAGGCGCTGCTTGCTCCTGCGTGGCTCGGTGGGCGGCGCTCCACTTGCACTGCCTTTCTGGGCTCCACGTGGACTGGGCGGGCATGGCGGATCACCGAGCAGCCACTGCCGCGGCAGGAGAGGGCAAGGGCTGCGCTCCAGCGCTGGCGGCAGGTAACGGGGGGCGGGCGGGTGGGGGCGGGGAAAGACAGGGGGAGGGGGGTCCTTCCACCTCTCTCCCTCCCTCCCATCCAAAATTATAACATAAAATATACAAAAGCCGGACATGTTAAAGGTTTTTATCTTTGCCTGACGGACGGAGGACATTAGGCTAAAAAGAAGGACATGTCCTCCTTTTGCCTGACGTCTGGCAACCCTACACAAGCATAGCCTGCAGGTTCTTATGGGCACCTCAAACCATGTAGGATGACTTGCTATGGCCTGTTAGATGTTTATGTTTCCACTGTCCTTTAAGTCAGGCTGACTTCTCTGCAGTTCCTACTTCTGACCACCGTTCAGTGGGGGCATTGCTGCCTCCTTTACCTGGAGAAACATATCAGCAAATGTACATAAATATGAGCAGATGAGTACCCCTCTTATTTAAAAATCTAAATAATGAAAAAGTACCACTGGAGGGCAGGTAGCTGCATTGGGGAAAGGGGCAAATGTCTCTGTGTTGAATATAGACAGTCCCTCAGGCAACCCTCCCAAGTGAAAAACAATGGAGGGAAACAGAAAAACACAAAGCCTGTTCTGAAGCCTCAAAGGGAGCCAACCTGTGTAAAGGTTAAGGTTAAATATAAAGGCATGCTTTCTTTTCAAGTGTCACAAGAAGGAGGAAGATTGTTGCTCAGACGTTCCAGATATTTCCAGTCATAGAGCTGAAATAAACAAAGTTCTTCACTAGCCACCTTCAAATGTTTCTTTTCCTTTGAGGATTATTCAAACTGGAATCTTGTGGTGTGTGTTTTTTTAATCCTCTGGCAAGACCATGAAGTTATAAATGGGCATTTACAATTTTTGAAGGCACTCTGTTTAACAGTGTTTTGTTCTGAGAATGTCAGAATTCATGGTAATGCCATTTAGTAATTAGCTCTCACTTCAACATTTGATCAGTACTGGTATATAAAAGATAAGAAAAGTCCTACTTAAGAAAACTCATCTCATGCACATATCCTACATCAGGGTCAAACAATAGTAGCGGGATTCCTATTTGGTTTTTGGTGGCTGAAGGTTCCTGTCAGCATTTATTTGGGTGTAGCTTCACTGAGAATGGTGGAACTTACTTTTGAATAAAAATGCATAGGATTGGGGTATAAATATTTTCTATATTTATGCTGAAATCTATTTGAATGAGTGAATAAATATAAAAAATTAACTGTATATCCAAAGATCAATCATAAAGTTGCCTAGTAAAGCAGTGCTGCTTTGAGTGGTGGCTGTGCTTATTTTGCACACATTTCAATTCCAAATGACTGTTTTCATCTTCAGTTTTTGCATTTAATGGCCAAAGTTCACCTTTTCCCTCCAGTTTTCTTCTCTATACTCACTCTGTGTACACATGTGCTTGTATATGTATATAAACCCCCACAAACCTCCCTACTCAGGATAAGAATAACATTTCATGCATCTGAGCTGGTGCCCTCTAGTCCATGAACATTTATATCAAATAGACATTGCTAGTCTTTAAGGTGCTATACCTAGTCCCCGACAGCGGCCATGAAACGTTGGGACTTTAATAAAAACATATAATTTTGGAGCTACCCATGAGAATTTGGTGCACAGCCTGAGGAAGATGAATTATCATTGCGAGCTCACTTTTTGTTTTGTTAGTTTTTTTAGTGGTCCCATGAAGGTATCACCTGTTCCCGCATTTGTATTGTTTTGGGAATCATGTGGCTACCATTCTCTGGAATACATTAACCATTTGGCATTACAATATGCAAAAGGCTGTTGCTATTGATTTTGGAGCTGCATTTCAAGAAGGGTTAGATGAAAATGAAACAAAAGAATGAATAAAGAAGACATTAAAGTCTCCTTAGCAATGTCCACTCATGTTTAATGGTGCCCAGATTTTGCTTGCTCATAGTAGGGACATTTTACTATTTCCCAAGTGAAGCATGAACAGAACTGGGCTCAGGAATCAAATTTCTAAGTACTGTCCAGATCTCAATTTCACTCATTTACTCCTTTGAGCATTTGAGGCTGTGTGGGACAGAATAACCTAATTCCCTCCATCTTTCTTTCTTTTGCTCTGCAGAAGCCCAAGGACACATTGGATCCTAACTGGTGTAGCCGCTCTTACAATTCCTCCAGCATGCTTGGTGCTGACCTGCGACGTGGACGAAGGCGCCTCTCCTCCAGCCTGCAGGTCCCACCATGGAAGCCTGTAGACAGAGCACGCTCACCGGAGCCAGACAATGTCCAAAGGCCAACCACTCTGCCCCTGCGAATCCCTCCCCGAATTTCTATCACCCACGCAGACCCAGACAGGTAAGGCAAAGGAATGCAGTGGGCTGATCAGCAGGCAAATGGGAAGGAGATGGTTTCAGTGGTTCTACAAGGGATGGTAGCACATAGTTGTGGCCCCGGGAGGATATTGAGGGTGGAACAGCCTGGAAAATATACTTTTGGGCTACAGTGCCGGACTCCACTAACCAGCAGACCTCTGGTTGCAGTGGCTGGGGGACACTGGGAGTTGTAGTCCAAAAAAAGTCATGTTCCAAGGCTCTGGCTATTTGTTGTGTTGTCTCTATTGTGTACACCTGGCAATAGATATATGGGAGTGACTGTTCAGTGGGACGGCAAGTGTCAAGCTGCAGAGCTGGGAAACTGATCCACCCTCCTTGACTGGTGTCTCATTCATGTTTCTGATTACTCAGTGTTCACACAAGCAACTATATACTATAATTTACAAGAAAACCCTGGGTCTCCAAATAGGTAGAAGAGGTTCATATTGGTTAGAAATGAAACTCCACATTATGATAGAAATGTCAGTGTACGAGATTGCTTGACAATTGCATGGTTGGCAGCAGCAGTAATATCCGGCTTGGCTAAGCCAAAATACCACCATCTGGAGATCAGAAAAAAGTATCTGTTTGCAGCTAAGAAAGAGCAAAAGGATGCCAAGACTCAGGCCTCCTTGACTTCAGATATCGGCTGGCACTCATGTTGGCCAAGGGCAGGAGAACCACCCTCTGGAGCAGCTTCCTCCTTTTCAGCCAGGCAGTCCATTTTAAACAGAGAGAGAGAGCCACCAAGGATGTTCAGAGGGTGTTTTCTAGAAACAATCAGGAAAGCTTTGGTACAGTATCCTCTTCTCTTGCCTTTCTGTCCTTGAGGCCGAGCTGAGCCCTCAACCCAGAATTTGTTCTTCCTGCTCCTCCTTCAGGCTAGGAGGGGGCAACCACTGCAGAAAATTTTAGAGAGAAAAAATAGTTTTTGCTGAAATGCACTTATTTGATTTATTCTGAAAGGAATTGTATATAGATTTATATGCTTCTTGGGTGACCCCTGCTGCAGTGTGAGTCATTATAATAATAAAGATGTTTTCTTGTTTGCTCAAGATGCTGTTTGGTCAAGTCCAAGGTCATTTACATGTGTTGGGCACCATCCGTCTCCCACATACACAAGGGGTGCTTCTAGACTCTTGTTGTGCAATATTTATGTCTGGGGGAAAAATCCTTGGATTTTATAATTATCATTTCCTTGGGCAATTATTTAATACCAATTATTGTGTGATCTTGGACCTCCTGCAAAGAGGACTTTGGCGTTAGGTGGGAAGAAAGGTGACCTATAGCAGACTCCAACTTTGAACATCTCTTGCTATTACTATAGAAATTAGATTAGACACAGTCATTCCTGTTTTATATAAATATATTTTAACATAGCTGCTCCCTTCATGCCAAGCTTTAATTCTTATGCCATAATTAATTTCCAGTATTCATATTCTGGCAAGAAATTAGCATAGGGTTAGGATAGGTGTTAGCCTTCCAGCTCTCCGTTGCCCACAGCATGTAGATGTTTTCAGTGAAAAGCACTCCTATAAGGATGGAAAGCAATGTAATAACATAAGCAGAAAACTAAAATGAAATGTTGTGTGCTAGCTGTGGTTTTAAAGCAATGGCCAATTTCTCTACTCAAAAGGAGAGTCACAGCTCCTGGAGGCTACCAGCAGTTTTTCTTTTGGAGGTGCCCCCCTCTTTTTTTCCTGGCAGAAAATGAGGGGTTTGATAAGGGTTGCTTTGGAGGCTGCTGGAGTCCCTGTTTTAAGCTGTAATGAGAGACAGCTCAAGATATTTTGCTTCCTCAGTTACAGCACCAAATTCTCCCAAATTCAAGGCACATGTTGTCTAAAGCCACAGAAATTAATATGACACAGGAGACAAAAAAATCAAAACAAAACAAGCACCTCTTTTGTAGATTGACAGGGGGGAAAATACACCCCACAATAATATAAGACTGCCCTTTCAGGAGGCCTAAAATCTTCTGCCTGAAGTGACCACCTGATAGTGCTTGATGGCAGGGCCAGCTCTGGGAGGCTCTTGGCTTTCTTCTTTTGTCCCTGGTACTCTTTGCCTGCCCTCTCAAAATGATATTTCTTGGCCAGTCACTTCCTAGCTTGAAGTTAGTCCCTGCAGTTTCTCCACGTCTCACTTCGGAGGTGTGTGGCAATGTAGGAGTAATTCTTCATTGCTGTGATAAAGGCGGCCATTTCCCTGTTGCCGTGGTGGTATCCCCCTTCATCAAGACATTGGGACAGTACTCTTCCCAAAGATCCTCACTATAATCTGTGACACCTGGTTCTGTTGCCAGCATCACTGTATGTAGTCTGTGGCATCCCATCTGGGTACCACATGGGAGGCATTTCTGGTTTCTGTGTTGCTGCGGAGACCTACTGAGGGTCTCCCATGAACTGCAGGCTGGCCCAAAAGCTTCTGCAAGGTGAGTTTGTTCTGTAGCAAATGAGAAGGAGAGATGAGACCAGGGCCAGCTTGTGGCCTCAGAATTTCAAAAGAGACACACACACACCCTGCTCTGGTTATGAGCTGCCTGTTGGAGAAGGTGAAAGGGTCCATCCCAATGAGGGTTTTTGGAAACTTTTGCTCTAAAAACCAAGGTAACCACGACAGTCCATGAGAAAGAAAAAAACAGATGCTGTTTGGCAAGGCATTAAGACCAAGAAACAATGCTACAGAAGTATTTAAGCTTTGTACTTCTCCAAAACATTTCATATGGCTAAGTGGTAAAAAAAAATTAGAGGGTGTGAGAAAATATTCTTGAAACACATTCTGTAAGTTGTCTGCTTATTGTATTCAGAAGTTTCAGGTTACAAACTGTTACTTTATCCATATGCTAGAAGAAAAAAATAGGCTGACTTATACCCAGACTATGAGCTTGCAACTGTTTAGAAAATGCAACACTTCCCATTTCAATTTAGTACAAGAGATTTCCTTTAATATCAAGTCCACATGAGTTAATAGAGGATTGTGTGTGTGTGTGTGTGTGTATAGCCTAACCCTAAATAACCCTAACCCTAAATAGGATGTAAGGCAGTGTTAAAAAAGAAACAGTACTAAAACACATTAAAAGCAACAAAACCACAGTGGTCCCATTTAAAAAAAACAAAAAACTCTTAGACAACCAGTCACTTAGGGAAAGCCTGCCTGAAGAGAAAGGCCTTCACCTGCCTGCAGAAGGATAACAAAGAACTCAGTGGGAGGGAGTTCCAGAGTCTGGGAGCAGCAAGGGGGAAGGCCCTCTCCTGTTTCCCCACCAAACACAGATGTAAGGGTGGCTGGACCAAGATAAAGGCCTCCCCTCATGATCTTAACACCTGAGTAGGCTCATAAAGGGAGATGCAGTCCTTGAGATAGCTTGGGCCCAAGCCATTTAAGAGCTTTATAGGTTAAAACCAGCACTTTGAATTGTGCCCGGAAATGGACTGGCAGCCTATAATGGGGGGTTATATGATCCCTGTAGCCAGCCCTGGTTAACAATCTGGCTGCAGCATTTTGGACCTCCTGGAATTTCCGAACACCTTCCAAAGGCAGCCCCGCTTTACAATAATCAAACCACATCTCTCTTTATAAGCCTGCCCAGACTTTAAGAACACCAGGAGAACTGAAATCTCCCCACATATAACAGGTTTACTGGAAGCCTGAAGATGTTAATCTCATTATCCCTGTGACAGAATGACCAGGGAGCAGTAAAAAGTGTGCAAGTACATATCATAGCCGGAATCCTGGTGCTTATTTATTCCTGCGTAAGTGCAGTCGCATGAATCAGAACAGTGGATCGCCGATAGCTAACAAGTTGTTGCTTCTGTTCTGCACGATAATCCCTTTGTATGTGATGAGGAATGGAAGCAGCATGGCAATGTGTAGGTGCAAATAGATAGTGTAAATAATCAGAATTCAAAAGGATTCTTACCCAATTAATGTTGACTGTGCTTTCCCCCCACCCAAAAGTGCTGTTGTGCATATACACACTTATATACCCATACTTTTTGTGTGTACAAAAAGAGGCATGTTGGAGAATTTTTGAGCTTTTGTTCAACTGCAACTCCCATCATCCCTCACCATTAGTAAAGGATGGTGGGAGTTGGAGTCCTTCAACAGCTCAGGAATCTACATATTGTTTGGCCCTGATATAGAGAAAAATAGTTTACATCTGTATGTTGACCAGCTGAGGATGGTAGCCAGTGCATCCAAAGAAATTACATTCTAGTCTGTGAAAACACCCTAAAACTGTTTTGTTTTTTAAATACCACAAGACTCTTCATTTTACTGCAATTGACAAGGCTACCCTTCTGGCACTAGACATGTTAAAAGAGCCCTTTCTTCTGTTGCAGCGCATATCAAAGAGCAGATTGGAAGTACCCATTCCTGAAACAGAAGTATTGTGACCAGAACACAGGAAGCAGTGCTAATCCTCTACTCTGGTTTGGTCAGATCGCACTTAAAATACTACATTAAATGCTAGTTTAAGGATACCAGAAAACTGAGACAGTCTGTAGGAGGCTGACACAATATAGTGCAGGGTCTGAAGACCAAACTGAAGGACTGGACATCAGATGGTTAAGAGGCAGTATGAGAGTCTGGTCTCACTTACAGCAGAAGTGTATTTTCTTCTGTTGCAAATTCAGATCTCTAGGCAATGAGAGTCTTTCTGCACTTAGTGCCTGAAAAATCAGAACTGCAGCAGAAGCCATGCTATCTTCTAGTTACTGATGAAGTACAAAACAAAAGCCAGTTAGGTTGCCACATGTGGGTTGAAGCAACCTCTTGTTAGAATACAGTGTTTTCCTCTAAACGTGCACTTCTTGTAGTTACAGAATTGACATCTCATCTAGGGAGGCCCTTCAAATATCGAAAAGGTTGTTATGTATGGGATAAAGCATCTTTGTTTTCAGTTGTTCCAAAGCAGTATTTCCAAAACTTTGGGTCACCAGATGTTGTGCTTTAGCTCCAATAATCCCTAGCCAGCATTGCCAATGTTCAGGGATTCTGGAAGTTGTAAATAGTGACTCAAGCATGGGAAGCACCAAACCAAAACCTTTGAAGGACAAGAAGCAGATACTCAACTAAATATGAAGATTAACTTGCTGAGTCTGCAGCCTATTCAACAATGGGAGAGGTTGCCTGAGAAAGTAACAGCCTCTTCTTTGTTGAAAGGGTTGTGCAAGGGAGCCTAGATGGCCAGGTATCAGGAATGCATAGTCCAATAACGATAGATTGGACAAGATTATCTTTGAGGCCCTTCTAGTGCTATGCTTGTAAACATGAGAAGCACTTGGGTTTCTCAGGTCCAGACACTGGTATCTGATCTGTCAGGAAGAGGAGCTCTGAGATGGAAAGCAGAATTCTAGAGGTCTGTATTGAGGCAAAAAATGTACCCTATATTTTATGTTCCTTATTTAGTATGGGGCCTAATGTATTTGGTTTTCTCTTCCCCTCCCCTTGTTAAAAAACTAGTTCACTCCTTTCTTTTCAGTTAACGATTTGTTTTTAATGTCTCTTGCCCTAGCACATAAGAGATTGCACCTACATCTTTATGTAGAGTTTCTAAAGGACTTACTCATTGCATATTACTAGAGCATTGCCAGAATCTCCTGAATATAAAAGAGAGACATTAGCAAAGTTGTCAAGTGATCTGAAAAAAAGCAACCTGCCTTTTTTTCCCTACCAGAAAAGTTCATAATAAGGCCATTGTTATTGTTGTTGGTTTGTTTAAGCTATAAACCAATACAGCTGAAGGGTGTCAGGTCAAGGAAGAATGTTGCAGTAAAAATCTTGGAGGAGCAACCTGTTTCTTCCCTGGGCTCTGTCTGAAACTGTCAGGCTGATCCTCTCTTCTTTTTCCCTGTTGATCACATGATGCAACAGGAAATGTAAATTAGCCGGGAGTCCCACAGCCCCAATCCATAGTTTTTCCTCCCAATCACCTTCTGATTTAAAAAAAGCCAGATCCTGTCATTTCAGTTAACGTATGTGACCACCGGAACCAGTGCAGAAAGAAAAGAGCAACCGAGCACACACAAAGTGCCTTTCATTTTACAAGGCAGAACAAGGTGTATGCCTGTGCAGGCACGCATGCATGTGCACACACACACACACAAGCAGCGCCATCACTTACTTCTCTCCCAAGACCTTTTTTAAAAAAACAGCTTTTCCCTCACTGTATAGTTGCACTCCAGATTCATCTATCTAGGTCCAGGGCTTCCCTCTTAAAAATCTGAATCTGTATATAGTTAGTCATGTCCATGGTGCTGAATTTAGGCAGTTTTTTAAATCTTTTTTTTTTATTCCCTCTGAGGGGCTCATCTTGAACCACTTGTATGACTGGTTGCTAGAACACAATACTTTCCATACTGGTGTGGCTGGTGTAAATGTCTGATCAAGTAGGGTACATTTACCACATTCTGCCAGGTTTTTTTTGTATTTGGAATGAAAAGAGCTTGAAATGTTGTTGTTTTTTCAAATCAGAATGCAGAAACTGCAAGTTAAAATGAAAGATTTTTCCATCTCTGTTCCCTACTACAGGGTCACCATTCATACCAAATGGATTTTGTTTCTAGGCTTTTTGTAGTATCTGGTTTTAGTTTCATTAGTTGGCAAGCGTAGACGCTGGTTGTGTTAATCTTTACCCATAAGAGTCAATGGAGATTGTGCTGGAATTTTTGGAATTCCAAAGAGCAGCTGTCCTAAAAGGAGCCAGGTGCTGTTTAGAGAGCAAGTTTACTGCAACAGAAGGATGCTGTGCTCACTCCAACAGGGCTGATTGGGTGAAGACATGGGACCTGGACTGGGCACAGTTTTTACTGGATAATTAACTATGCTTTCTGCAAGCAGTTGTAAAGAATCATATATGGGGTGTCCTTAACAGAATGAGGTTGACTAGAATATTTGTCTTTTCTGCATCTGCTTCTGTTTACATTGCTGCAAACAACCAGACTATTATGATTAATCCGAAGGGATTTATCATTAAAGCAGGCTCTGAACTTCCCAAGCATATACCATCTGTGTTAACTAGCTTCTTCAGATCAGAGATATACATTTCCTTGTGGCAGAAATATCCTTTAAAACCTCCTTTATCTCCTTAACCTCACTCCCTCTCAAACTACCAAACCAGAGGGGCTAGCATAATCCCACACATTGATCTTCTAGTAGATAATCTCCTCCTGTTTGCCATGCCTTATGGGAACTCTGAGCTCAGAGACACCCAGTGATTTTAACAACAACAACAACAACAATAATTCACAACCAAAGGCTTGTGATCAGTTCAAAGGGCTTCACATGTTACCGCAGCATTACAATTCATGTGGTGTGTTTTTTTTCACAAACAAGTTTGACTTCCAGGAATGGTGTTACTTGGTATGCTTGGTAAGTGTAGTTAGTAAATCTGTGAAGTTTTGAAGTTTGCTTGGTTTTGGAGACCTTTTACAAAAACCCAGGCTAAAATAAATCTGTTAGTCTTAATGATGTCAACAGACTTTTGATTCTTATGCCATTTACATCCAACTTCTGTGGAAATCTTGACAATTTGCTCTATTATTATGAGAAATGAGCGGCACATGGTAACCTTTTTTTCCTATGAAAAGTTTAATAATGACATTTAGCATTTAAACAGCATTTTAAAACATTTGGAACAATTCATATACATGGTTAAAGTAACCATGCAAGAACTTTGAAAGGTTGTAAACTGCACATGGAGAGACTGTGGCCCCTGAGAAGACAACCAACAGGCTAACGTCAACTAGTGAGACCATGAGAAAGGCACAGTTTGAACTTTTGACTTTGCTTCAGGCTGTGACAGTTTGGAATATGTTTAGGTGTTGGTTCAGTCATTTGGGAAGTGCGTCAGTACCCTGTATTTTGTTCTGAGTGTAATAAGATGACCCTCCCCTTTTCTAGGCTTCTGCATCTTTCCCACACTCATTCCCATCTGCTATCCCCTTTATTAAAAGTATAAAGCTCCATGAGGAGGTCTATAATCCACACAGAACTGAATTCTCAAACGTATGTCTGTGCACCGGTGCACTAGAGATGTGCCCTGTTCTGTTAAGTCCTGTGTACTACCTTAATGTACAGAGAGGCATTCCTGCAGGGAAGACAGCTCAGCTGCCATTGTTTCCAGCATTGCTCCTTCCAGTTTGGTTGACCTGTCAAGATGAGACTGTTCCAGTTTAGCCAGTAAAACTGTAGAAGTTCCAGAAAAACATCTACTTCTGCTTCATTGACTACGCAAAAGCCTTTGACTGTGTGGACCACAACAAACTATGGCAAGTTCTTAAAGAAATGGGAGTGCCTGACCACCTTATCCATCTCCTGAGAAATCTATATGTGGGACAGGAAGCAACAGTTAGAACTGGATATGGAACAACTGATTGGTTCAAAATTGGGAAAGGAGTACGACAAGGCTGTATATTGTCCCCCTGCTTATTTAACCTATATGCAGAATACATCATGCGAAAGGCTGGACTGGATGAATCCCAAACCAGAATTAAGATTGCCGGAAGAAATATCAACAACCTCAGATATGCAGATGATACCACTCTGATGGCAGAAAGTGAGGAGGAATTAAAGAACCTCTTAATGAGGGTGAAAGAGGAGAGCGCAAAAAATGGTCTGAAGCTCAACATCAAAAAAACTAAGATCATGACCACTGGTCCCATCACCTCCTGGCAAATAGAAGGGGAAGATATGGAGGCAGTGACAGATTTTACCTTCTTGGGCTCCATGATCACTGCAGATGGTGACAGCAGCCACGAAATTAAAAGACGCCTGCTTCTTGGGAGGAAAGCGATGACAAATCTAGACAGCATCTTAAAAAGCAGAGACATCACCTTGCCAACAAAGGTCCGCATAGTCAAAGCTATGGTTTTTCCAGTAGCGATGTATGGAAGTGAGAGCTGGACCATAAAGAAGGCTGACCGCCGAAGAATTGATGCTTTTGAATTGTGGTGCTGGAGGAGACTCTTGAGAGTCCCCTGGACTGCAAGGAGATCAGACCTATCCGTTCTGAAGGAAATCAACCCTGAGTGTTCACTGGAAGGACAGATCCTAAAGCTGAGGCTCCAATACTTTGGCCATCTCATGAGAAGAGAAGACTCCCTGGAATAGACCCTGATGTTGGGAAAATGTGAAGGCAAGAGGAGAAGGGGACGACAGAGGACGAGATGGTTGGACAGTGTCATCGAAGCTACCAACATGAATTTGACCAAACTCCGGGAGGCAGTGGAAGACAGGAGGGCCTGGCGTGCTCTGGTCCATGGGGTCACGAAGAGTCGGACACGACTTAACGACTAAACAACAACAACAAGTGTTCAAGTCTCTTGGATCATTTCTTGCTGTGAAGTGTAGAGGCATCACAGAGAAGATTGCCGAGGGGAATAGTGGGGTGCATTTGGATTCCAGCCAGCTGCAAGGCAACAGAGTTTGTATCTTTAATTTTGTGCAATTACAGCATGTAGAATATGACATCATTGCCATTAGCACTTCCTGGTGTGCTGCAAAAAGGGGTATTAGCTAAAAGCATCCTTATTTTTAGCAGGTCCTTTATATGTGTGTGCGCGTGTGCGCGCACTCATAAATAGTTCTTTAGTCCCCAGGAGCCCTATTAGTTGAAGCAGCATGATGTGTCCTAAGGAGATTAGTGTTAATCATGATCCTTGGGGGAAAAAAAGATCTGAGATAGAGGTTCATATTTGCAGCACTAGAGAAATGTTTTCTGGGTACCAGCTTCTTTCATAGTACAATCCTATAAGTCTGCTCAAACTTAAGCCTTTATGAATTTAGTAAAGCGTATTCCCAGGAAATTAAGGCCGCAATCCTATGAATATTTCCCTGCAAGTGAATCTAATTAAAAACAAACAAACCAGGACTTATTTCTGAGTAAACCTCCTGGGCTTAAGTGCTGGATACCATCAAGCACTTACAGCTTACCAGATAAGGGCTTCTTCACATATTACATTTAGACATGTGCCTAGAAATAGTTAAACCCTTGTAGATGCATGGAGAAATATACATTTTGAAAATATGCATCCAAAAAATGTAAAATGTGAAGGAATTATTTGAAGGAAACATTCAAATATTTGGAAATATTTTTCTATCCGTTCATTGAATTTATATCCCACCTTTAATAATTAAAGAAAAAACAATGAATAAAAATAATTTTGAATCAAGAAATTTGAAACTGAGAACAAGTTAAAAACAACAGGAGCTAACCTATCAATGCAGTGAAATCCTAACTAAGAAGCAGGGCAGACTTAGATGGCTTCTTAAAGTTCACTAGAAGGAAACCAAAGAGAGGAGTACGTGCAGATCCAAAGGGAGAGAATTCCATATTTGAGTGGCTACTGCCCAAAAGACCCTGTCCTTTGTGTTTCCCAACCTGATCTTTTAATAGTAGGCCAGAGAGAAAGGTAAAGTGCAATGACTGGACAGGTAAATCACAGGAAGAAAGAAAGAAAGAAAGAAAGAAAGAAAGAAAGAAAGAAAGAAAGAAAGAAAGAAAGAAAGAAAGAAAGAAAGTAAGTTTTTCCCTAAAAGTTACAAACATAAGCTATGAATCATTACTGAACATCTTATTGCTATTCTGTATTGGAATAACATATTTTAAAATCATTTAAAAAACTATAGACCTAAGGAGTAATAGATTAATTTTTAATTAATCATATCACAGCTCTGGATATAGCCAGGATACTGAAGCCTCTTTTACTTAATAGTATGATTGGTGAACTAAAATAATAAAGGGCACTGCTGGTCACCAAAGACATCCTTACCTTTGTGGATGCTGCCAGGTCTAAGAACATCCTTCTTGGCTTTTTACAGAAAGTACTGCCCAATCCAAAATCCTTGTCCCGATTGGTAGCAAAAGTATCTCTATTTTGTCTTTCAGTTACATTTTAGACTGTTAACTCTCATCCATCACTGAACTGCCATCAGATACCTTTTCTACATTTCCTCTGCCTCCCTGGAACTAATAGCTGGAAATGAGAAGCCGTGATCCCCAGGCTGATGATAACTGTTGCCACGATAACCAGATGACCTCTCCTGAGTTTTCTATGAAGTGTTTAAAAATTTCTTATTTATTTTCCAGTGTTTCTGTGCTGCCCAAAAAGAAAACTTCTTTGGTCAGTTCACAATGAAGAAATATCAATGCATAAAAGATAAAGCCACAAAATTTTAATACTGAGTATAAAAACAGCAACAGAGAATGAAACAAATATAATACAATTCACAGGGACACCAGGCATTCCACAGATAGTTACAGTCTAGGAATGCCACGGAGCCTGTAGATCAGTAAAACAGTTTAAGATTAACAAGAAACAGGCTTATAAAAATTGATGGCTGGGTAGATGGAGATGATGGGAATCTGGATCCCCCTTCCCCTCCCAAATGTCAATGGCTAACAAATGGAACAGAAATCCTTTTGAGTGCAATTTGTTGTATCTGATGGATCAGAATCACTGTAATACCCGTCTCCCTGTCCAAAGAAGCATCCGCAAGGAATACCAATGTCTCAAAAGCCAATAAAAGCCCAGGAGAGCCAGCAGGGTTGCACTTCTTCTTTTTTCATTTCCTAACGTGGGACATCCACCAGAATCAGCTCGGTACCTGGCCCTAATCTGGTTGAAAGAATGGAACAGATCTAAACAATCATTCTTGCCCAAGAAGATTAGCTGGCATCATCACAGATGGATGCTCATTGCTGGATTAGCTATGGTTCTGTATAAAGTATATATCTGGATGATGAGTTCCAGTTCAACCTCTGTGGTGCATGAAAAGGCCTTTAGCTCTGCTTGAGCAACATGATCAATAGAACAGTCCTACGAAATCTCAGACTATACATGAACACCTAATTCACAAGACAGAACATAGGTAGGATAGCTTACTGTGTCTCCAGGCAAAAGTCTTGAAAGGTTTGTGGTGGTTTTGTTTTTAAAGGAGTGACCATAGCTTAGTGGGTACAGCACATGTATATAGCCTGAAACTCAAACCCTAATATTTGCTGCTGAAGAGATCGCAGGCGGAGGCAGGACTGGCAAATATATCAAGAATGGGCCCTTCAGGCATTGAAGAAGTACTGCTCCCATCATACAGGCCAGGTTGTCTAGGACTGATTTGAACTGAAATTCAGCAACATCTGGAAGGTGGCAGATTATCCATCCCTGCTCTGCATGGGGCTCTGGATGGCCATTAGCAATCAGACTAGAAAATACTGGAGCCGAGTAACCAGTGGCCTGGCTCAGTGAGACATATGGAGCTTCCTGTGCTCAGAAAGCAAAGGGGGGCATGCTGGTCCATTAGAAAGGTCCCCAAGTCCTCAGTCAAAGTTTGCACATACTCAAACGCTCAGAAGGAGAGCATTTAGCAGCTGACTTCCCCCTCCTCCCCCTGATGACACACTAAATATTGCAAGGAGAACTATCCATCTGTATTTACCTGTGCTTTCTGCTAGTCCTGCTATGAAGTAGATGGAGGATGACTTGTAGACATGTAGACAATTTGTGGTAGATTGGGGAAAACTGTCTTAATCCCAACCATTCAACAATAGCCTGAACAAAATGCCTTTCGTCATCAATAAAATTAAGAAAGTTTGGAAATGAAGAAGGAGAGCAGACTTGTGCAAGGATTTACAGGCAAGTTGTAGTTCTGGTAACTTGAAAACATATTCCTTGACTGATCAGAAACATCTTAGAAATAGCCTTTCTCAGACTCTCTGCTGCCTGACACAAAGCAGCAAATGGTGCCATCCCGTATCCTGTTAAAACCAGGGAAATAGTACCTAAAGCTAGCCAAAAGTAAGCGGGGGGGGGG
The DNA here is from genome assembly GCA_037013535.1 of Intellagama lesueurii. Classification (NCBI taxonomy): domain Eukaryota; kingdom Metazoa; phylum Chordata; class Lepidosauria; order Squamata; family Agamidae; genus Intellagama; species Intellagama lesueurii. Next base: position 135,561,139 of record JBAJHW010000002.1, read on the forward strand.
GGGCAGGTGACCCATGTGTAGAACCAGAGTTCTGGGTTGACTAATTTATTGGACCATCAAAGAGTTACAAACAAGGTGAGTTTTTAAGTTCTGCTGGAACAGTTCATCACGCCAAACTGGTATAAATTTTCTTCCCCTGTTCCAAAGTTTTCTACCATCTTTCCTGATAAAGGGTTCTGATAGAACTTTGAAACTCACTTTGTTTGTAACTTTTGAATGATCCAGCAGAGGAATTATCTAGCCTAGAAATTTAGAGCCAGCCAAGTTATTTTGGCACATGAGATAGATAAGCCAATGAAGAACACCCGCTTTCCTTGTCAACAACAGCAACAACAAAATAAATAACAAATAGTAACAATTTGCTTCCCCCAAATCTGCCTCCTGAGGCAACAGTCTCTCTCTGACTAATGGCAGGGTCAGCCCTGGCCTTCCTGAACCACTGTTTTGTACCTGGATGCAGCGGGGCGGGGGGCACTTGGGGTTCTAATAAGAAATCAAACTAGATCTTGCAAACCTGAATTCTTCCCACACTTATAGCTTTTACCGTAAAACGCTATTTGCGACTCTGTGAAGCTGGACTGCAGCCGTTTGTTGCTGTTTTTTTGAGAAATGAGCCAGTCCTCAGAGGGGGAAAAATAGTGTGCCAGGCAAGAAAAGCAGTGTTATCAGTCTCTCATCTCTCAGGAACATTAGGCACCATCAGGCTTGACAGCTTTGTAATCAAGGTGTCTATTCAAAGGAAGCATTGCTGGAGAGACTCTGCTGGAACTATGTCAATGCAACTAACTCTTCCAGGAACCCTGTAATTTTCTCCCTCTTACACTTAAAGCACACTAAATTAAATCAAAATTGCCTTTCCTTTCCTCCTTATAATGTGGTTTCCCTCAAGATATAAAATCCTGCACAGGAGGAATAAAGGAGGATGAACTTGGTTGCCCTATTGAGAGCATCTGCATTAATACAACTGGGGCAAAAAAACAAAAGGAATGTGGTAGTTGGAGTCTTCTACTGGCCACCTAATCAAGGAGACAATGTGAGTGAAACCTTTGAAAAACAAATTGCAAGAATTTCAAAGAGATACAATATAGTAGTAATGCAAGATTTCATTATTTTGATATCTGCTGGTAGGCAAATTCTGAAAAATAAGCCTCTTCCAAGAAATTCCTGCTTTCTGTGGCTGATAATTTTCTCCTACAAAAAGATGTGGAAAAATTAGAGGATTAGCTATCCTTGACTTGATTCTAACCAATAGAGATGATTTGGTGGAATAATATTGGGCAAAAACAAACAAAAAATTAAAAAATGAAGCAGGCAAAAACACTGTGGCACTTTAAAGACTTACTGCTATATTTTAATGTGAGCTTTCATGGACAAGCCCACTTCCTCAGCCTTCCTCCACGAAAGCTCATATTAAAATATAGCAGTAAGTCTTTAAAGTGCCACAGTGTTTTTGCCTTGTTTATTTTGCTTTTGTTTTTGCCTGATATGCTAGCATAGACAAACATGGCTACCTCTTCTAAAACGACTGTTGGTGGAAGAAGTGACAGTAAGAACTCTGGGGGAAGCTGACCGTTTTCTACTTAAGTTCTTGATCTCAAAGGAAACAAAAACAAGAGTTTTGCCACACAGGTATGTTGGCATTTAGGAAAGCCAATTTTAATAAATTCAGAACAATGATAGGTATCCCATGGCAATAGATCCTAACAGGAAAAAGAGTCCAAGATGGGTGAGAATTTCTTAAAAAGGAAATTCTAAAGGGACGACCACAAACAACTCCAACAAAAATAAATAAAGATGAAAGACCACTGTGGCTTCAGAAAAAACTCAGAAATGACCTAAAAACAAACAAAAAGGACACATGTAGGAAGTGAAAGGAAGGCGGAGCCACAAAGAAAGGCTACAGACAGGTAGCAAAGAATTGCAGAGATGGCGTTAGGAAGGCAAAAGCTGAGAATGAGTTGAGGTTACCAAGAGATAGTGAAAGCAACAAAACACAATATTCAGGTACATGCATAGCAAAAGACAGTGAAAATAAATATTGGCTCAGCTACTCAGTGAGGACAGGAAATGATAACAGATAAAGAAAAGGCAGAAGTGCTCAATTTCTACTTTAGCTTGGCCTTTTCCCAAAATATGGTCTATGACCCCTCCAGGCAAATGTGAAGTACAAGTGGAGGGGACAGGATTGTAGCTTGAGACTAGTAAACAAATATTCTGGGAATAACTTACTATTTTAATAAGTTCAGATCTCCAGGGCCAGATGAAGTGCATCCAAGAATATTGAAGAAACTTGCTGAAGAATTGTCAGGGTCACTGTCTGTTATTTTCTTCAGATCATGGATGATGGATGCAGTGCTGGGTGATTGGAGGAGGGCTAATGTATCTATCTACAAAAAGGAGAAAAAGAAAGAATTTAGGAGCTACAGACCAGTCAGTCTGACATCAATCCTAGTGAAAATTCTGGAGCAGATTATAAAGTGTGAGCACCTTGAAAACAATGCGAAAATAAGTAGAAGCCATTTGACAAGAACAAATCCTACCAGATTAATCTTATTTCATGTTTTGATTGGGTAACCTCCCTGTTAGACCGTGGGAATGCTGTAGACATATAATATATTGACTTTAGCAAAAATTTTGACAAAGTTCCCAATTCTATTTTGATGAGCAAGCTAACTAGTATGGGCTGGATAGAACAACTGTCAGGTGGCTATACAGCTGGTTACAGAATCATGCTCAGCGAGTGCTTATCAATGGTTCCTTCTCAAACTGGGAGGAGGTAACAAGTGGGATACCACAAGGCTCAGTCCTGGACCCAGTGCTCTTCAACATTTTTATTAATGACTTGAATGAGGGGGTGCATGGAATGATTATCAGATTTGAGGATGACAAAAAATTGGGTGGAATAACTAATACCTTGGAAGATAGGAATGAAATTCAAAAAGACTAATACCCTGGGAAATTTTTAAATACCCTTAAAAAATTTATTTATTTTTTAAGATCATGATAAGCTTGAGTTCTGGGCTGAAAACAACAGAGTGAAATTTAACAGGTATAAGTGCAAAATTCTATGCCTGGGGAAATAACGCCAAACACACAGTTACAAGATAGGAGATACTTGACTCAGTAATACCAGGATTGAGAAGGATTTTGGAATTGTTGTAGATCACAAGTTGAATATGAGCCAAAAGTGTGATGTGGCTGCAAAGAAGGCAAATGCTATTTTAGGCAATATTAACATAAGTATAGTCTCCACATACAATGAAGTACTAATTCCCCTTCATTCAGCCTGGCGTCTTGTGGGAGTTCTAAAGTCTGGGAGCAGCAACAGAGAAGGCCTTCTCTCGTGTCCCCATCAAATGCACCTGTGACGATGGTGGGATCAAGAGAAAGCCTGATGATCTTAACACCCACGAAGGCTCATAAAGGGAGATGCGCCCTTGACCTGTACAAAGAGTTTCAAAGGAAAAGGGCCTTGTTATGCTTTCCTTCCAGTGGTCATCAAAGAAGGCATCATAGTATAGTCAGTCAAAAATAGGATCAAATTGTGAAAATGTGTAGACAGATTCTGTTTCTGGCAGTCTTGGACACTTGCACATGCATTTACAGAACTGAACTGAAGACCTTTTAACATGATCTTGCAGTAATCACAATTATAATTCCTATCCACAATTATAATTCATACAATTCCTATTACTGCTTCACGTACACTGTCTTCATAATTCTTACAACAACCCTGTAAAGTAAGTATTATTATTCCCTGCTGAGACTAAGATCACCTGATCAGTTCGCAGCAGAGGTGAGACTCAAACTAGCAGTTTCCTAGGTCACACCTGCAGCTACTATGCCAGCCATGTGCTTTTATTTGAGAAGGCAAGCTCAAATCTTAAGCTGTTTAGTTTAGTTTAATTAAATCTCAGTGATTTGTTTTTAAAAAGAAAATAATAATTTTCTAATACATCTGAACAGAAATGCATAAGGAAAATGGTGAAATCTTCCACTGAGAGCCGTCACAAGTTCCAGAGATTGGAAAAATAATTTTTCAGACTCCCATCTTCACAAACTGACAGTGCAGCTCGCATGGCTTCTCGCTCTCTTTGTCTCTCTGACACATCTTCCATCCTCTCTTCCTCTTCCCAGCCCCACTTCCCAGCAACAAGCTGAAAGAGGAACGTATCACTGTTTGCACAGAGTATTGAGCTGCTTGGAAAGGCTTTTGTTAATTAAGATGAGGCTGAAGGTTGCTCACCCAAGACAGACAGACAGAGAGAAAGAAAGAGAAATGTGAATAATTTTACAACCTAATCATGCATTGTTCAAATAGACATACTTCCTTTCTCTTGAGCCTCATGGCGCAGTGCCTGGGGCTGGACCGTCCACTCACCTTCCGCTGTTGCTGCGGGCTCCGCGCTCCCTTCCCAGACCACGAGCTCCGGAGCGATAGGAAGGGAGCCCGGAGCCCGCGGCAACAGCGGAAGGTGAGTGGACCGTCCTGCCCCAGGGGGCTGGACCCTCATGATGTCCACCTGTGTGGGGGTATTCGTATACGACTACCCCCTTCTCTACTGCTAACATAAAAAGTAGAATGTTCAAGTGTGAGGCACAAGGGAGAAAGTTTGTCCACTGTCTCATAGGAACATGAAAACATACAAAGTGATCTTATATACCATCACATAATTGGTTCATCTATCCCAGCCACTAACGGTGCTGTTCAGAGTTTCAGGCATGAATCTACCTGGCAATGTCTCAGCTTGCCTTCTGTCTCAAAAGCTGGGCTTTGCCATTGGGGAATGGACTCTCTAAACTAAAGCATATGTAATGTTATTATTAACCTCTCCCCATTTGTCATCTTCTTCCAAACCAAAAAACAGCAAATCCTTTTACCTTCCGTGGTAGAGAAGATCTAATGCCTTAATAATTTTAGTTGCTTTCTTTGCAGCTGTCCCAGCCTCACAATATTAGATTTTGAGATGGGGTGTGTGTGTGTGTGACTAAAATGGTACACAATCTTCTCAATGTTAGCTCCTCCCTCCAACAAAGAAATGACCTTGGGTAACCCACCCCTTTCCGAGCTGCTATTCAAGTTTCAGGATCCTTTGTTCTGAATATTTTGTCGCTGGCTGCAGCGGCTTCTGTGCTCCCCTTGGAGCCGCAAAGCTTGAACATCCCCCCCCCCCATTAAAGAGGAGAAAAGAAGATCTTTGTTCTATTCCTTTTAAAGCCAAAATGCTCAATTCAGTAATGGGAGAAGGAACCTGTTTTACAAGTTCATATCTGTGGTTTTAGCTAGCGCATTTCATGCCCTCACCTTCAAGGGCCTTTTTCCTTTAAGCAAAGCATAGGAGATTTAATACAGACTTCTTTATCAGGCCCTGTTCTGCAAAACTGTCAAAAACTCTGTCCCAGTAGAGCTGCCACCATGTTATGGGCAGAATTCTTCTCATCTTTAACAACTCAGTAACAGCCAGAGATCAACACAGAAACAAAAGCCTTGCAGAAGTTAACCCTACAGTGTCTAGCTGTGATTAGCAATTTTGGTACCTTGGGCAAGCAGCATCAACTCCGGCCATTCCACAGTGAGACATGGGCAGGCGCCCCCCCCCCCTGAAAAAGGACAAAGAGGATTAGTATCCCACCAAAAGGAGGGGAAAGTTTACGCTTTCAAAAGGTGGGGGATTAAATAGAGTGGGGTGGGGTGGAACTGCAGTTCCTTTTCCTGGCAAGTGACATTTTAAAGAGGTCACAGTCCCACTACACCGTTTAACAAAATACCCATTTCTCAAAACTGGAACTGGAGTTCTCACCAGTTCTGGTTTTATTTATATGCATGTGTGTGCCTGGTGTGTGCTATTGCTGTCTATGTGGGGTCCCCCAAGGGTCTTGAAGATGCAAAATTGGCTTTCATACTCACCGAAGTTAACCACCCCTGCTTTGTCATGACTAATACTTGTCAATTGTTACTTATTTTGCCCAGAGACACATATTCAGGACAGTCATGGCTGGTGTGGGGTAGAGAAAAATAAGAAATAGAGAATTGCTCTGTCATCTGCTAAAAGCTTCCATGCTTGGTGCCTTGTAGCCAATGCTAGTCACTCTAATGAGCCAATTTCCAGAAGGGTAACCATATTAGTCTGCAGTCTGTGATAGCAAAAACAAGGAGTCTTAGGACTAATAATTTTTTATTTACCCTAAGCTTTTGTGGGCATAGCACATCTGAAGAATTATCTCTAGTTCACAAAATCCTATGTCAAATAAAAAGGATTAGTCTCTAAAGGACCACAAGATTCACTGTTGTTCGCTGCAGTAGAGGGTCACATGAATGAAGGCTTTCCCAATGTTGGGTTCAAATAATGGAGAATATTGTGTTTCTCGTTTATACCCAGAACCCAGCCATCCAAGGTAAACTTCTGCTTTCTTGAAAAGGCAAATACTGTACCACTGGCACAGGCGAGCTGGAATTTCTTTTACAAATGCATTACAACAAATTCCATCATATTATGCCCAGTGTCAATTCTGTAAGGTGTAGGCATCCTTCAGTCTCAAGAGACTATGGTAACATGCTCTAAATAGAGGACTTGGAACAGCGTCTAGTGTGGCTGAGAAGGCCAATTTGAGAGTGACAATCCCTTCCACACTGAAGACAAATACAATCTGTCCCCTGTCCAGCTCCCTGATTTTGCTGGTTTCAGGACTGCCTCTTTGCCTTGGCCTGCTGAACAAGTGTCTCTTCAAATTGGGAGAGGCTTACAATTCTGTAAGGTAGGGCAGCATTATTGTCACAATACTACAGATCAGAAACAGAGGCCAAGGAGTATACTGATGTTAATGAGACTGTATGATGTGACTTCGGGGAGAAAAGAAAAATCCAGAGCCAGAACCAGAATCAAAGCCAGTTGAATCCCAAGATGTTTACACTGTTTGTAGATTAAGGTACAGCAAAGAGAAAAACCCTAGGTTGATCAGAGTGCATTTATCACAGACCAAGAAGGATGCACAGGTAGTCAAATTGAACCATAGTTGCAACAGAGCAGGATTTCCAGCCCAAATACAGTCAGGATGGGTTGTTCCTATTTCATTGTGACTTAGGGGTATGCAACTCTAAGACTGGATATTTTCTTACCTGTTGCTGAAATAGTGAACCTTGAATTGCAAGGGGCTATTTTCGTTGGTGGCTGATGGGTTACATACAGTGTTGGTATTCTTCTCTAACTATAGCACCTGATACCGATTCATTGCCTATGAAACTCATGCTCCTTCGGTTCAAACTACCTGAGTTTCTCTGATTTCACTTTCCTGGTATTTGCTGCATTTCAGTGAAAGCTCTCAGACTTTGAACCAATGATGTCTTAATGTGGCTATAAAGGGTTTTCTTTTCTTTGCGAGGGAATGGAGGGCCCCACTCATTCAATGATCATTCCCATTTCCCTCCCTTTAAATATTTTCTTCTGTCTCTTTCCCCAGAAGAGGCTACTCCTTTTGTGGGAAATCTTTTTTCCCTCCCTGTGCTTGGGAGACTATAAATACCTCAAGTCATAAAGCTTTCCTTCTCCTTCCTAGCCAGGGAGATCTCTGGTTTACCTGAAAAGCAAATTAGAGACCAGATCAGCTGGATATTATCTAAAGAAGGATTTAAGCTTCATTGAAGTAGAAAAGGAGTACAGCATATTCTTTTTTTTCCTTGTTTTAAAATCATACTAAGCCACAATTACAGCCCATCTTGGCTAATTGGAAGATCTTCCAGGGGGGTTCACACCTGGGTCCAGGAGGCCGTGAATGCCTCTTTGAGAGAAGGAGTGGTCCCTACCACCTTGAAAGAGGCGGTGATTCGACCACTCCTTAAAAAGCCTAACCTGGACCCAAGGCTGGTGGTTAACTACCGACCGGTGGCGAACCTCCCTTGTTTGGGCAAGGTGTTGGAGCGGGCTGTGGCCGGGCAACTCCAGGCGCTGCTGGATGAAATGGATTTTCTGGATCCATTTCTATCGGGTTTCAGGCCGGGCTTTGGTACAGAGACTGCCTTGGTCACCCTCTACGATGACCTTTGCCGGGAGAGAGACAGGGGGAATGTAACCCTTTTGATACTCCTGGACCTCTCAGCGGCTTTCAACACCATTGACCATGGGGTCCTTCTGGATAGGCTGGCTGGCTTGGGAGTTGGGAGCACCGCTTTACGGTGGTTCCACTCCTTCCTGACTGACCATGTCCAGAGGGTGGTGCTGGGGGACAGTTGCTCTGCCCCATGGCGTTTATGTCATGGGGTTCCTCAGGGCTCGATACTGTCCCCCATGCTGTTTAACATCTACATGAAACCACTGGGAGAGGTCATCAGGAGATTTCGGCTGAGGAGTCAGCAATATGCTGACGACACTCAGCTCTGCCTCTCGTTTTCCACCTATCCAGGTGAGGCGGTTTCTGTGCTGAACTCATGTCTGGACCTGATAATGGACTGGATGAGGGTTAATAAATTGAAACTCAATCCAGATAAGATGGAAGTGCTGTTAGTGGGTGGTTTGCCGGACAGGCTAGAGGGCTATTTCCCTGTCCTGAATGGGGTTGCACTCCCCCTAAGGGACAGGGTCCGCAGCCTGGGGGTGCTCCTGGACCCTGGTCTAACTCTGGAAGCCCAGGTGGACTTGGTGGCCAGGGGCGCCTTCCTTCAGCTGCAGAAATTATACAAGCTATGGCCCTATCTGGACGAGCAGAGTCTCATGACAGTTACGCATGCACTGGTAACATCCTGTATAGATTACTGCAATGCGCTGTAGGTGGGGCTGCCTTTGAAGATGGTCCGGCGACTGCAACTGGTTCAGAATCGAGCTGCGCAGCTGGTGAGTGGTGGGGCTGCTAGGGAACACATCAGGCCGATTCTGTCCAAATTACATTGGCTACCAGTCGCTGCCCAGACCCAATTCAAAGTGCTTGTTTTGACGTATAAAGCCCTAAATGGCTTGGGCCCTGGATACCTGAAGGACCGCCTCTTTCCATATGAACCTACCCAGCAATTAAGATCTAGCCAGGTGGCCCTCCTGAAAGAGCCATCCCTCAAGGAGGTAAGAGGGATGGCTTGTAGACAAAGGGCCTTTTCAGCAACTGCCTCCAGACTATGGAACACCATCCCAATTGAGATTCCTCTGGCGCCGACGTTGATGACGTTTCAGCGCTAGGTCAAAACCTTCCTGTTCCAGAAAGTTTTTAATTGAAATAATATCAACTGTGGATCCTGATGGCAATTTTTAGAGCATTGTATTTTTAATTCTATTTTAATTGTTTTTATCTTTTTATCTTTTTATTGAATTCAAATTGTTGTAAGCTGCCCAGAGACCTTTGGGTAGTGTGGGTGGCATATAAGTTAAATAAATAAATGAATATAAATAAAATACTTCATTTGTTTTCCCCACATCTATATGTACCTTTAAAAGTTGGAGACACCCTGATTTTTTTTTCTTTTAACAAGATAGTTGTTAGCTATGTCATTAATCTAACATGGAGGTTTGGCTGTCAGTCTTTTAGCTAAACTATTAGAGCAAGTGAGTGTTTTATGCTCAGTAGCTGAGAGGAACAAGCACAGAAGCTAGTGAGAAAGACTGGAGTGAGTCATAAATGTCAACACATTTGGCCTTGTGTACCAGAGACTTTATTTAAATCAAGTCTGGAAAACATATGCCTTTCTGGGAGCTGTTAGATCATAATACCCATTAGTCCTAGTCAGGAGAGCTGATGGTGGTGCATTATGGAGCTCTAGTCCTATCTGCAGGACATTTCCCTGGGCCCTGATGTGAGCCTTCATGATCCTGTAACTATTCTAACAAGGAAAGTCAAATTCTATCTGATGAAGCCACAGGTCAGACTATCTGAGATTATTATTAGTCCCTCTCCTTTTTGAGCTTGCACGGACAAAGCCCCCCTGCTCTCCCCTCTCCTCTGCCTACTTTGTCTCTAAACTTCAAGCTCTGATAGACAGATTTGGAAAGTGCTTTCATGCATCTTGGGCAGTGTAAAGCTTATTCCCCATCCATCCTCCATCAAAAGCTGATAAGGGGGCTCAACTTAAACAGTAGCTGCCACCACTTGCCCCTCCTTCATCCATTCAAGAGGAACAGGGTATTCTCTGGTACATGAATCAAGTAGAAGGCAGTTGACAGGATGGAATATTTATAAGAAGGAGCTAAACTTTATTCCATCTTAAAGGCAAGAGTGCAACACATTCAAACAAAGTTACTGCATGGTAGAATAGAAGAGCGCACAAACGTGAGCAAAACAAAAATGGTAAAAGGAGGAAGGAAACCCATGTAGGCATTTCTGGAGAATCAACACAGCCAAACGGAATCATAATCCCTGATGTGACCAACTCATCACAACCTTGATGAGGTTTGCATTGCATCTTGTATTATCTCACCTCTCATTGTCCTGGGATCAGCTCTTTCTCAGGCTAACCAGAGAGAGGAAGGTCCAAGAGAGAGACAAAGGATGCTCTTGCTGGTAATTTAAAAATTCCTCAATCAACCTGATCACCTGATACCTGTGAGCTGTTAGAGACATCACAAACTGCCGTCTTGGGGTGTTAACCCTATCCAGTCTTTCTATATATGCCTGTTGCAAGCCTGTAACATATGCATTATGATTTCTGACTTATTATGCTGCCTAATGACACAGATGAAATCTCTGTTATGGACAGGTGCTAGTTTCGGGAAGGGGATAAAAAAAACACACGAGTTGAAATATTGCAGCAAATAAGCAAAAGGACTTTTGGGATTGTGCCCCAAATTTAGTTCTTTGCATCTGCAAAAATCTGGGAAGAACTGTGTTGGATTTGGTTGATGGATATATCAGTAGTATTTGAGAATTCAAGTTCTGTCTGTGGAGTGGTATATAAGCTGAGTTCTATTAGTTTTCTTGTAGATAGCTAACATTGGAAGAGGTTGCAACCCAGGAATATGTATTTATCTGATAAAAAAGCTTTCGGAATCTGCAGAAAACCCACAGTTACAAATGCATGAGGTTCACTGAATAAAAAAATATTCATTCCAATGCTTCGTTTATGCACTGGCAATTATCTTGACCATCTGTCTCCCTCATAAAATGTTGTGGAATGTAACAAGATCAGCAAACTAAATACCTCTCTGCTCAGTTTATCTATCAAAAATCATTCTTGTAGCAGGCATACTCATACTTGTGTGCTGCTTTATTTTGTGCTGTGAGGTCCACTAAAATTTCTTTTATAGGGCATCTTAAGTAAGTAGCAATCCCTATTTGACTCTGCAAAAGATAATTCTGTAATCCAGTGGTGGTTCCCAACCTTTTCTCTTGCAGACATTTATAGTCAGTTCCTAGAAAACCATGACAAATGATCAGGGATTCTGGGAATTGAAATCCCAAACTTTTGGAGGGCCAAAGGCTGTGAACCTCTGCTCTATACCATAGACCAAGCTGGGCATAGTGCCAAACTATGGTTAGTTTTAAACATTGGTTTAAACTCCTAACTATTCATTGAACTTTCCAACACTCAGACAACTTAGCCCTCTGCAATCATTTTCTGTCTGCTCAGTGCTTTTCTAGGAACAAGAAAAGACAAGTAACAGTATAGTTATTGTTTGTTCAGCTGTTGCAAACTGTGACTTGCCAACTCACTTCTAACCACAGGTTCTCATTTTGTTTCTTATTTCTCATGCTGGCTAATCACAAACCTTGGGTTGGCAATTTAGACATCTGACCAAGCTAGAGTTACATTTTCTTAACCATGGTTTGGTGTGGTATCCTTTTGTCACAGTGAACCTGTCAATGCTCTAGTCAAACTTTGCTCTAGCTGGAAGCAGTGTCTTCTGCAACTGAAATGGCTTCAGTCAATGTGGCTATAGTGCTAAGAATGCTTGGATCCCATGAGATTCCATGAGATCTGGGTTCAAATCCCCATTCAGCCATTATGATTGCTGCATGACTGCATGGGTTAGTTATTATCTCTCAACTTAACCTATCTTGGTAGTGAGGATAAAACAGACTTTATCAGAGCTCCTTGAAAGAAGGGTTGGATAAAATGTTAATAATTGCTGTCATGTCACAGTAATCACCACTGTCATCTCTTCAGATACCCTGAGCTTTGTCCTTCGTACTTTCCACCCCCTCATAGACTTCTACTACATCTCAGACCTTTATCTCCTTCAATTTTGCCTGCTACCAACTGTCCTGCACCTCCTCACATCTTGGAAGAGCTTTGTCTTTAGTGTATTTGTTATGTGGTGGATTAAATAAAGTATCTCAGATGAAAGCCCAAGGAAGTCAATATCCGTGACTTCTTATTTTCTCACGCTTTTCCATTTATTGCACATATAACTAAATACAAAGTAAACTTGTCTTCATCTCTGTGTTGGATGTGCTGCTGTTGGATTATTGCTAAGCCAAATCCTGGACAAGATGCAAAGAAGAGCGACAGTAGCCAATATGTTGAATCTGTAGAGTTCCAACTAAGTAGTGAACTTTAGGACAGAGTCTTAATAATGGACAGGGTCTTCATTCATTCAGATACAGGATCCAGTCAGTACCTTGCGCATTCAGAAGGTTTGACACCCTTCCTTTGACAAGGTAGGTATCAAGGACAGAACCGACTCTAGGCTTGAGAGCCTGTTGGGTAAAAGGCTGCCTTAAGGTCTCAGAAGTGGATCAAGAAATGTTTCTGCCTGAGGTGATGCCTCACCTCCAGCGAAGGTACAGAAGCAGACAGACTAGTAGTTAAAACTATGTCAACATTGACAATGGGGTGCTTTGTTCCATAGTCCTTACAGGCAGCAAGCAGGCTAGAATATAGGATGGAGGACAGGGTATATGTCGAATACAACTCTGTCTTCCAGCATCCTAGGGCTGAGGAGGAATGGTTTGCCACCAATGTCCCCTTGCATCTGAGGCAGTTGCTTGTCTCTGACTAATGTCAGGAATGGCCCTAATGGGCTACCTCTAGTGTCTGTAGGTTTCTCTGATGACAATGTGGGGCCTCAGTGGGCTTATTGTCAAGAGTGAGCAGGAGAAACTACACCATGATCTTTAGTGATGGGCTAAGATTCCCTCACCCCTATATTTACCAACAACTCTCAGTCATAGCATCATTCTACGGCCTTACGGAAAACTTAAAGTGATGTATGGCTCACAGCTGCCTTTCACTAATGCTAGGTAAATCCAAATGCAGAAGCAGATGAGTGAACTGAAGCTTAGGGCAGGTGTCAATGCAGGTGAGCCCTGGCAGGCACATGAAAATGTCAGAGGTGGACAACAGCCCTAGAGGAAGGGCTGATCTGTTCCAGGTACTGCCTTATTCTGAGACAATCCATTACAGACAAGCTCCTTCATTTGCCCACTGGTGCAATTCAGTGCACGTTTGTTGGCCAAGTACCATTTATTGTTGTACTTAAGCTGCAGGCTCATTAAGCAAAGTTAACATTATGCTAACTGCAATTGTGGTAATGAGGCCCAAGGTACTGCTCAGAAAACAGAAGCAGACAGTGAAAATGTCATGCAAAGAAGACACATTTGAGGTGCATCCATCTTGTCAGCAATTGTTGTGAGCAGTGGTTTGTTTCAATTGCTGGAGGAGGCAACTGGGGATTTTGGAAGCGCCTTTTTTCTAAACTGCATCACAAAACGTTGCTATAGCTTGTAACACCCATTTAGTCTTCTGAGGATGTTTTGCAATTACTGTGAGAAAAAAGTTAATTTAATCACACATTTATATGAAGAAGTGAATCCTACTGGGATTTGGATCTCTCTTCTAGAGCAGCACTTCTTAACAGGGGCCATACGCCCCCCCCCCCCAGGAACATTTGAAGGGGACCACAGAGTGAAACATTTTCTATTCTGCTTTTGTATTCATCTGTTCATGTTGAATCCTTGTTTGACAGGGGGCCCTGGAAGAGCTTCTACAAAGGCTGTGGCCAAAAAAAGGGTTGAGATTGGCTGTTCTAGAGGACAAATATTGGGTTTGGAAACTGGAGTAACACTATGAATATGCATGAAGTACAGGCTCATTAGTGGCAAGAGGCCATTAGTAGGAATTAATCAGCTGTGCCCTTGTGAGCATTGTTTCAAAGGAGTACGTTTTGATTATGTCAGCAAATTCAAGATGGTTGTAAGCAGAGTTTAGGAAGTGGAACCAACCCTATTGAGGTAGCACAGGGGAGTCAATCCAGAGACAGCATCAGTGTGTTCCTAAAAATGCTCAGAATTATGCATTTCTCCATTATGGTAGCTTGCTTTTGCCATGTGGTGGGTATTGGAAAGCTTTCAATGAAGTGTATAGTAGAGCTTGCAAATCCAACGAAGTAACTTTTCCGGGCTCTGAAATACAGTATTATAGGAATAAGTGTTGTGTAGAGTGATACTTGTAATTCCATTTTCACATGGTTGCAGAACTACAGTGCCTCAGCTAAAAAACCCTAACTTCATTGAAACCAGCTGTTAGGATGTTTGGGCAACTATCAAAGCCCATACTGAAGGAGGGGACCCAGATCTCTAGGGCCCTTTGGCTCTCCTTCTCTTCCACAGGGTTGCTGTCTGTTTCTCTCTGTCTCCAAAGATGGGAGCAGTAAAAAAGGGCATGAAGCAATAGCAGTGGCCTTCCTGTTTAGTCAGTGGTGTAGATTGGTCTCTAAGGGAGAGGAGAGGTGAACAGTCAGCAATGATGTGGCAAAGAAGTGAGCTCACAAAGGTCATGTTGCCCAAAGCTGCCCCCAAAACAGGGCAGACAAGGGGTCTTAATTAAATAAGAAAGCCAGCTCAGGCAGCTTGAGGATGTTGGAAATGAGTGCTCTCAACTGGGCCAGGAGAACAGAACAGTGCAGCAGGGATGTTTTAAGATACGATGCAGCTATACTTTTTAAAAAAATTGCTTGCTTTTGTAGGTGTCTGAGTCTCACTTCAGCTCTTAGTTCTGTTTGGGGTGCAACTATCTTTACTGAATGCAGACAAGAAAGTGGGGCAAACCTGTGTTGTTTTCCTCAGAGGCTGCCCTAGAGAGCAGTGATTAATATATCTTCAAGTCCTGATAATAAGTTCTCTGCTTCTTGACCTTCTCAAACAATGTGACAAGACTCTTTGAACATGACAAATAGCTTTTTGTTGAACCACAGATGTATACCTCTTACAAACTCTATGCTCTTTTGTGCCCAAGCAGCAGCCACAGCTAAGGATGCATTTCCCATCCTCCTACCCTGAGTATAATGAGTGTTCCCAGAGTATAAGACCATAAAGTTATTGTATTGGGAGATATCTGTGTGGTTAACAACAACAACAACAGAAAACTATACCTCCAAACCAGGACAGGCAATCTCTGATCTATGGGACATATGTTGCTTGTATGAATTCTCTGTTTGGCCTGCAAGCTTCTTTTACCAGCATCTTCAGTAGAATCAGAGTTGTTGTTGTTGTTGTTTTGACTTATATACCAACCATAGTGCTCGTAAAGCACTCCCTGGGCAGTTTATAACATAATTAGCAAGGAACACTTTGCCCCATAGCAAGCTGGGTACTCATTTTACGGACCTCGGAAGGATGGAAGGCTCAGTCAACCTTGAGCCAGCTACCTGAACCTGTCAGGATCAAACTCAGGTCATGAGCAGAGGCTTGACTGCTGTCCTTAACCTCTGTCCCACAGGGTAAGGGATAAGGAGCTTTTTAAAACCTCCTGAAGTTCTTACAAGGTCTGCAGCTGCCAGAAGCCTGGGAGAATGGGGTTGTTTCCTGAAAAAGTATAAGCAACTTGGTGTGGGGAGAGCCTGTGTTGTTAATAGCTTGCTCCAAATCTGGACTAAGTCTTTTCAGCTTGGTTTTGGGAGCCACCCAGCCTAGTGAGCTACCTAAGGACAGCATGTATTCAAGCCCCAGTACTGTTTTCAAGCCTAGAAGGTAGTATGGGTTTGAGCAGTATGGTATGGGTTCCACCCTTGTGACTGCTTGACGTCTGGATTAACAATGTCTGGAATAGTTACTAGGAGTCTTGACTTTCATCCCTTGCCTCGTTGAGAGAGCAGTACTGTCGGCTTCCTCTATCAACCAGCCCCAACACAACTGTCTTCCAGATCTGTGGGTTGGACAGTGCAGTCTTCAGTCTGGATTTGAGTATGCCTGCTGCCTGATGAAAGCCCCTGCCTGACTGGGGCTTTCATCAGGATAACATCCATCACCAAAAAAGGAGGATAAAAGACACTGCTTTATTTGCATAGAACGGCATAGGCTTACTTAAATGTACAGATGCCCACTCATAAATGGTTTTTGCAGTTTGAGCAGAATTAAAGTACATCTGATGTGAGAGGAGATGACTGTGGCCAGGTGACCTGTGTCCCTGCTGAGTCTGCTATCCAGATGCTCACTAGGGTTGAGGGGTATCTTCCAAGGTTTCTGATCTTCCCCTCCTAACCTTCCCGGATTGGCTGCTGACAACCTTTCCCTTCTTATGCCCCCAAATGGTTTGCTATTTGCTGGGGTTTCCAGCGTACTTTGGCACAGGATGCATTTCATCAATCACTAAGGAAATCCTGGCATTTTGAGGGGAGAGGGAGAAGCGTGTATTAGGTAGGGGAGATCCTGATGCTTTGCCAGCCATCATCACAGTGCTAAACATTTTTGTTAAGAACTGAGTAAATTCAGCAGAATTTAAGGTGTAGCTAGATGGCTCAATTATACTGGCCTGGCCTAGATTTCTCTAGAACATGCTAAACGGGGTTGCTCTGAGGTACAATTTGGGGCAAGGATTGACCACACTGTACATCAAGTGACCCTGTTTAGCACAATATAAAACAATCTTCTTTCCCTTTCAAGGGAAAACAAAAAACAAAAAACAGCAAAAAAAAAAAATCCCCCCTCTTGTCTCTTTCTCCGTGCTTGGTCTAAGCTGCTGAATGATCTTGAGAAATGGGAAGTTTCTTTTCCACTTGCCTGCTGAGAGAAAGAGAGGAAGTTTCCCATTTCTTTTTAATTGTTGCTAACTGCCACAGTGCATCAGCAATGCTTTGAAAGAGCTTTAGAAAAAAGTCAAACAGGTTTAATCCTAGTGATCTCACAAATGTTGGAACCAAACCAAAATGCAGCAATCCTGTCCGCACCCCACCCCCCAAAAAGGAAAAAAATGTATAGACTGGTAGAGACCCCAAAAACTACAGGTGAGTATCAATTGGGGCTGGCAGGCAGGATCACAATAGCATGTGTCATGTGTTTGCTGGAAAAAGCAGGAGACCAGACCATCCTCAACCTGGACCAAACTGCTTAACAAATGCTCATCTAATTCCATCCCTACTTTCTCTTAAAATTGCAGCATTATAATGCTTAGATTTGAAGCATCGTAGTGAATTTTGGTTTGTGTACAGAAATGGGGAGAGAAGACAGAAAAGGTGGCTCACATCTCCTGCACCATTCTCCCTCTCTGGAAGAGTAAGCAAGGCAAAGAGAACCATGACCAGAGTGCTGAAGGAGTGTGCAGCAACCTTTCTGAAATCTCCATTCATGCCTGATGCTGTAGAGAAGTGAATGGGATCTGTGCATGGAAAAGGGAGTACAGCAAGGAAGACCCGCTGCACCTCCAAAGGCAGCTGCTATCACAACCAGAGTGCTGCAACAATTCCTGTGCCTGAGACTTCGGCACTGGATGAGGTGGGATTCTGGCCTGTGTAACTGCACCATGTTCCACCAATGTAAGAGATGAGGCAGAGCAGCATGCCATTTCTCAGTAGCTACAAATTCCTAGCAAATACAACAACAACAAAGCCATTGTAGATGAATAATAGCAAGTAAAGCTGCAGAAGAACAGACCACATAAGGAGGTGCTTCTGGTGTAAGCGAGAACTTCACACTTCATATGGTTCTGCTAAGACTCATACTATCATGACCGAGAGCACATAGTGGTCATTTCTCTTGGGTTCAGCCATACAGAATTAGATGTTGCACGACAGGACTGTATGGGGCTGTGCACCATAATATTTGTAGATCCCTTAGAACAGAGGCAAGGAATGGCTTTACTAGAATGGCTTTACTAGGCTAGACCTTGGTCCCATCTAACCAGCACTCTGTTTCCAACAGTGGCCATCCTAATGTCTCTGCAAGAGAACTTCTAATAAAGCTGATGGGCAGTAGACTTGGGGCACATGGAAGTACTTCTTCACACAAGGCATAATTCATTGCCACAAAATGTGAGGCTGGATGTGGCTTAGTTAGTTACGTGCTGTAAAGTCAGAATGGACTTGTAGTGACCCTAATAGGGCTTTTAAGGCAAGTGAAGTACATAAGGAGTGGTTTTACCCAGTCCACTCCTTTAGAGAGTTTCCATGAGGATTCAAACCCTGGTCTCCAGAGTCTTACTCTGTCACTCTGTCCAGCACACCACACTGGGTACCTGGGCGTGGCTTAGATGGCTTTAAAAGGAAGATTACACACATTGCTGTATTAGTCATAACAGCAAAACACAGAAACTCAATAGTCAGAGGACAACTATTCTTCTGAATGCCACATTCTGGGATTTCCTTTGTTGCTTCCATGCATCTGTTCTACACTGCAGGTCCTTTGAAGTGGTTCTTTGTGAAGTAAGAATATGTTGTTGATGAAGGTGGTGATGTAAATAAACAGCAGCCTTCAGTACTGCTCGTGCAATGCAGCTTTGATGCAAAACCAGCATTTGGCTTCATGTTTCACTTAAGGTACTCTGTGCTGAAATTCGTGCTGTGGTTATAGAGTAAATCCCATGAAGCACACTTATTTGAGACACTAACTGAAGCACTATTATGAGTTTCTAGCTGTCAAGCTAGTATGAAATGTTTCCCAACTTTATTTCAAGACAGTGTCATATCAGTCTCCCATTTTCTGAATCTCTGAGGAACTGGGCTCTTTTTCTGCTTAACTCTCTGCCACACTCCACAGTTCTAAATCAGGGATGGAGAACATGTGATCCTTCAGTTGCTGTTGGACTGCAACTCCCGTTATTCCTCATCATTGGCTGTTCAGGCTAGAGCTGGTAGAAACTGCACTCCACAAACATCTTGAGGGCAATCGGTTCACCCCCATTTTCTAAGACACACCTGTGAATCATTTGGTGCCAATTGTCCTAATATCTATGTATTGTAGGATGTTATAGCTATTCCTTTAATCACATTCCCACTCAGCTTGTAATATATAATAATCATCATCATCTCACTTGTTTTAGTGCAGGGCTGCAGAACATAAGGTTTTTCAGATGTTGTTGGACTCCAACTCTTTACCCAGGCTCACCCAGCATGTCTAATACTCAGGAGTGATGGGAGTAGTAGTCTATTATCTTGCAGGCCACGGTTTCCATGCTTTTCCTTTAAGGAGTTCAAGATAGCACACATGGTCTCCTCCCCTCCCCTCGTTGTGTGGTATGTTTTGGTCTGTGAGATTGCAGCTGGCCCAAAATCATGCAGTGGGCTTCATTAGCTAAGCGAGGTTTGGAACTCAGTTCTCTTCACTAGTCTAACCCTTACCCATGCCAATACCTACCGGCTTGCCTTCTGCTTTGCATCCAATTGTTTTCTTTCCTTCCCAGTATTTGTGTATATTATTTGATCTGAATAATTCTCAAGCAGCTTGATCCTCCCAAAATATGATTAACTTCATTTAAAAAAACCCAAAAACTATTTACCATTAAGATTTTATTGTGCCCAGCAGCAGCATAGCAATGAGCCATCACTCTGGCTTGCTGAGAGTGTTTGGTACCATGCTGGATGCACAGCGATAAAATAAAAACCATATTGAAGCAGGAGTAATGCATCAAGGGTACCAGATGTACACTCTGAGTCATTTTGTCTGGACAATTTGAAGGATACTTTTAATTATTGATGATGGTGATCATGGTTTGATGATGGCAATGACTACAGCAACAACAACTACAACAGCTTATTCTTTGTGTACCTGCGAAAACATTTGTTGTTTATTTTCTAAAATGGAATCTTGATGGCTTTGGCATGGATCTTTCATGTCAAGTCTTCGCTGAATACTGAGAGAGTGATGTGTTCATTTGTGGGCGGTTGTTCCTTTTCTTTCTCACTCTCTTGTGGAGAGAGGCTGCAGAGCTGGATCAGCTAAGGGTTCATAAGATCCCCATTGGTGCTGAAACAGTTAATCAGACTGGGCCAGATATTAACCAGCCTCAAAAAAGTTGGCAAGGACAAGAGGCAGGATCTGAATCTTGCTCATTCCCTCTGACCGATACTTCTGTTGTCTATTGGCACCATAGCCAGTCAACCAGAATTCATCTCCTATGATCCATCTAGATATTAAACTGCTTTATATGGAGTCATCCACCACCTTGACAGGGGCTGGACTCGATGATCCATAGGGTCCCTTCCAGCTCTGCAGTTCTAAGATGATGATGATGATGATGATGACATATCCAAACAAAGGAGGATGGAGGAACCAATGTTTGTTGTTTGTCATTAACATTTATATCCTACCTTTTCTCTGATGTTTTCAAGACAGCATACATGGCTATCCTTCTCTTCACTTTATTCTTACAACAATAATTCTGTGAGGTAAATTTGGCTGAAAAAGTGCCTGGTCTAAAGTCTTCTCACTGAATCCAGGGTCACACAGTAAGTTTCATGACTCTGTGAGGAATTGATCCTGTATCTCTGAAGAGTCTGCACATGAACTGCAACAACACACTGTCTATGTGTAAAGATACGATGGACTTTTTTATATAATGAGAGGGGAGGCGGTTGATTTAGCTTGGCTTTCATTGGGACAAAGTGTATTGCACTATGTCAGTAAAGGTGAAGTCTGACTTTTTTCCCCCCTGACTTATGCTCCATAGATGTGTAGGATGACAATTTCCACGCCATCATGGAGATAATGAGATTTGTAGTCTATCGCATGTGAAGGGCCTCTAAGGTAGAGGAGAGGAGCTGTTAAGGTCGACGGGGGGGGGGGGGGGCGCTATTTCTGAGTAGACTTGTATAGGATTGAATTGCAAAGTGTCACATGCAGTTCGAATATGTATTTTTCTGGGTGACTGCAGATAAATTACATAAAGAGTTTGTGAGTCATTTTTAATTCTTAGGGTAGCTTTGAAGCTAGGGTTTATTTAATAGCAAGGTTTTACTATTTTTCATCTGTCATAAGTTGCCGATAAGTTGACTAGGTTGTTTTGGCTATTTTGCATGGAGCAGTGCAACCCCAAACAAACAAACATTGTTCTGCCCTTTGAAAACCTGCCTTGATTTCATGTTTACCTACCTTTATGCTCAAAGTGTCCTGTGTGATATACTGTATATATTTTTATGTCTCATTCCATTGTTGTCATGCATGACTTAAAGCATTGTGTCAATACATCATAATGTTTGTATATGTATTGTGAGTGACTATAATTCGTTTTTCTTTTTCTTTTCAGTTCATTTATATTCATTCAGGGGGTGGACTTGTTCTTCTTACACTGAGTCAGAATGTTTGATTGTCTAGATATACTAAAAGACTAAGAAATGAATTTTACTTTATATATTCTTACTTTTAAGGACTGGTGTTTTGGAGAAATGTTCTCTGTTTTTCAATGTGCCTTTTTAGGCTATAAGCTCCTGCCTTTTTAGCATGTATGCTCTTGCAATTTTGAAACATAATTATAACACGATTTAAGTTCAGCCTACAACTTAAGTTTCATTTCTGAATGTACTTTTGCTTGCAGCTTCTCATAGTTGTAAGAATTTTGAGAAATTGGGCTCTTAGAACTGCAGCTTTTCTTGCTCACATCTTTCTATCATCTCAGGCAGCTGTCTTTCCCAGTCCTGCCACCTGATATTTTTACAACTGGGGCCGGAAGGTGGGATGTTACAACAGCCAAGTGTTCGGGTTTTATTTGCAACCTAGCATGCTGTTGATTATCTATTTATCCATCACTAAGCAATCATTCCTTCCAATCTTTGAATTCAAAGAGAGCCCTGCCTCTCTGCTGAGATTCTTTCCCTCTCTTTTGTATGTTGGAGGCAGTTGTTTGTTTGCTGTTGGTTCAGTTGGTTGCTAAGTATGTGCACAGAAAAAAAGGAGTAGCATACTCAAGCAACTGTAAGTAAAGAAATGCTTTTATTCTTTCTCCTACAAATGTCTCAGAGTAGGTTTTCAAGACTTTAAGTGCCAGTTAATGAGGAAAGGAGTGGAGTCAGGGGAACTTGTAGCTAGTCTTCTCTGTGGGTCTTTGTACTTCTACTGTGTAGCAAAAGGGAATTTTTCCAGAAATTCAAAACTGCAACATCAAGCACATAACATGTCATTGAACTTGGGAAGGCCACCCATTCAGTATAAACACTGGCCAAAATTCTGTTGCTTAGCATAGAAAGTCGCACTACAGTATGCACATTGAATCAATAGGGATTAGTGAAATAACTTCTCTATAGGTTCCACTGATCCAAATAGGCCTATTTTAAATGTGACTTGTTATGCTAATACAAGTCACTGCTAGAGTAGGTCTAGTTGAATAAATGGCACTTATGAAGGAGTCAACTCACTAAATCCCTGCTGATTCAATAGGCCTGCTTCAGTGTGACTTATTGTGCTAAGGAACAGGATTTTGGCCATTGTATCCCCCACACAGTAGGTGGGTCCAGCAGGGTAAAAATGTTCATCGTTTGGCTCTATGCTGCCTTGGGAACCATTGGGTTTTGCTTATGGCAAATGTCAGACCCATGAGCTACAACCTGCCTTATGCTTTCAGGAACAGGGACCCACCATTGCCTTCTCATGCCAACAGGCATGACCAGATGTTATATGATAGCTGTTCCCCAACCAGTAATTCACTCAGTTTGTCTTCTCCATTTTCGGGCTGAGTTTAATCACAAATCTCCTGTCTGCAACATCCAGCCATTTTCAGAGATGTTTCTGATTTCCCCTAGTTTTTGTACTATGTAGTTGGATGAACGGTTGGGAAGTTGTACTTGAAAGCTTGCATACACTTTGGGTATTTGGATTGGTTGCAATACACTTTGATTTTCATCTTTTTTTCCCCTTTTGCTTGTGGACCAACATAGCTACCGTTGTTTCTGTAATCACAGTTTACAATTCTGTTTACTTTTAACTTAGCTCCTATTGATTGTTTCTTTGCCTCTTGTCTAAACTAAATTTAATCTTTAACTTTTCTGATAGGAAGGTGGCCATGTTTCAGGGTACTCCTGTTCCTGTCTAAACAGAAGCGGTGTGTTGTAGTATAACGCAGTGGGAAAGATGCTAAATGACTAGCAGTCGTTTGGTTATGGAGGTGGGGGAAAACAATGATATCTACATAACCCTGGCACTCGAAGCTGATTCTACAAGGTTACAGCATCCATTTTTGGACTTTACTTGACTCTGGTCTTAACATCTAGCTAGGATGATTCAAGGGAGTTTCTGTTTCTCCCTCACAATTCCCAGCAAGATTCAAAAGCGACTTCATTTTTGAGATTTTGGTGGTCTAACAAAAGTGTTGTGGCAGTAAGACACTGCATACCAACTGCCATTCTAAATGCTTGTTATGCCTCGGAGAAGCCACATCATGGAGAGGTGTTGTCACTGTCAAAACCTCTTTATATCAGCTGTTCAAAACCAGCAGTTACATCTCTGAGTTTCCTCTAGGGAGAAAGCTCTTACAGGCATCAGAGCAAGCTGCTCAACACTGAACACTCCAGCTCCCATCTACTCCAGACCATCATAGTCAACCATCCGTTTGTGTGCTGTTTCCTTGGCACTGCAGCTGTTAACATCAGCAGCCTTCTTTCCACTGACACCACTGAAACCAGCAATGAAGGCACAATACTGACCCAGCCATAAATGAGCTGGATCCCACTTTTACTCAACATTGCTTGCAGGCTCGTTCACCTGCTCCACACTAGTCTCGCGAGCTTCATGTCGCTTACCAACCTCTTGGGACTGAAGCAGTCTTCATACTTATATTTTCCTTGCCAGCAACCCACTGTATTCCCACTCCCCTGCTCCTTGGTCTCTTACACCTCTGTGGTATCCGTGTTTTAAATCTCAGCGTCAATCCTTGCCTTGGTATCAATCTCAATTGCCATCCAAAAGCGTACCCCAGTTTCTACCCTAAGAACTGCAAACTGGATCCTGATTCCAATCACCTCAGCACCAAACTCACCCTCAGTCTCCAGCCTCATCTTGTTCGTGGTGATCTCCTTCTTACTACCACCCATTATAAGAGTACAAATTTAACGACCTATATGCTTGGTATGGACATCTGATTGCTTATGCACCATACCTGTACCCGTATTTGTACATTGGCCCTTGATGCTGTTGCACTCATTTCCCCTTTGAGTTGTCACTCACAACTGCAGGAGTTGCTCCTTTTCCAGGCTTAAGCTCCTCTTCTACTAACTGGCTCTCAGTAGGCACAGCTCATAGTGCCACAACCTGCACTGATTGCCCCTTTGATCTCACAGGCCAAGTTGCTGCAAACAGCATATATGCAGACAGCCCACCATAACCTTCCTTTCTCTCCAGCACCACAGGATGCTGCTCCAGATGCTCTAATATCCTCTGAGGTAGAGGGTTACATCTTGCCTTCTTCCCTGGCACTCAACCACCCTCCTGCCCATCCCCTGACACCCTTGTGAGTGACCAGAACCTAATCTCTCTGACCGATGACATTCAGCCTTATGCAGACCTGCTTGGATGAATGGCAGTGGCCTTCAACATCAAGGTGAAAGTAGTAACAATTCTTGTTAAGCTTCTGGAGGACAACTGCTGGACAGCTCTTATTTTTAACTCCAAGACTCACCATCTGGGGGACTCAGCAAATCACTTTCACTGGGGACAAGCTGTAGTTGTACCAGACTTTTCACCACCCCGTCACCCCCTGAAGAGGTTTCATTCCCCTGTTTGAATATCAGCAGATTTCTAGGCCAGGGTTTCAGGGAGTTACAGTCCAAGAACACCTGGGTTACCCAAGGTTAGGAATCACTGCTCTAGAAGATTCTGAGAAGTCTGCACATGAGCAGAAATAACCCATATGTGTGCATGCACAGATAATCACTCAAAGAACAACATTTTCAGGTAAGCAACCGGTTCTTCTTTGGATTTGATTTTTGTTTCACAACAGCCATTCTGGTCCACAGGGACACAGAAATGTATCGGGAAACAGAGAAAGAGTAAGAGGCTCAAACGTCAGTGGCATGGGGATTTTATGTCTTGTGTGACTACTTGCCTTTACTTGGGGCCTTCAGTCTAGTTGTCTTGCACCCATACAGCACTTCTACCTCTCATGGAGACGTACATCTCCTGGTGTGACTATGGAGCACCTGTCACATGTCAAGGTCTGAGGGCTGGCAAGTATCTAGAGGAATCAGTTTGTCTGTCTGGCAGCCTCCCACAGAAAGAGGAAGTGCAGCAGGGGGAGTGAAGGACTGCCAATGATCTGAGAGCTTTATATTGCATGAAGTAGCTTTCTAGGATCACCAGACCTCATGCCTAAGAGACTTAACAGTCTTTGGTGCTGGTGTCCCAGATCAAAATGCCCCTGGTTCCCTCCTCCAAACAGTAAGGATCTATTGTTCTATAGCATTCTTCGTCAAGTTGGGAATACTTTCAACACCAATCCCCTGCGTTATAACTTTTAAAAAAAGAAGAAAAGGAAATCCAAATGGTACGATTTGTCCCCTAAACACATGTGCTTCTGTATGCCCGTGGTCTTCCGTACTCAGTTTCATGCCACGTGTTGTTTCCTTTCCATCCGAGAGAGGAATGACTGTTGTTGTTGCAGTAGGGCTTAGTGAATAATCTCACAGCAGAAGCACCTGTTTCCAGGGAAAGTTGCTGGGAGAATGCACTGTCCTTGTCTGAGCAATTAAAGACAATTAGTGGTTTGTGGATAGGACAGAGGAGGTAGGAAAGCAGGAGAATGCTGATAAAGCCATGAGATTGCTGACTGGAGATAAATATACTCCTTCTACAATTAAAAATCTGAAATTCCTGAGGTCAGTCTGGTCAAGATCTTACTGAAGGACCCTGTAGAATGAAGCTCACAGAAGGGACAGGGTTTTGGTACCACCTGGTCATGGGGACTTTTGAGCTGTCGGGTCCACAGTTGCTGATGCTTCCACAGGATCCTTAGTGATGTTCTAGATGACCCAGAGGATACCTCGTTCTCTGTCTTGAGAGGCATGTGGGTTTAAATGTTCCTCAGGGTCAGGAATTTTAAAAAAAGTTGGTATCGGTATGTTGCTTGTTCTATATATGAGTTCCCGAGAATTTGCACACTCTTTATTTTTCCTGGCCTGATGGTTTTGTCCATCTTGATTAGTCTTTTGCCTACTTCTCTCTGAGATGGGAAACAGCTCTAAGTCTAAATTATACCACTGGAATCTGGGGACTAACAGCAGACAACCGTCAGAGATTTGAAAGTATCTCCCTACCTTTTTCACTGATTCAGCCTAATCCTGCACCCTAATCCTTTTCACCCTCAGATGCTTTTCTTTTACAAAAGACTTTTCTTTATAGAAAAAGTTTCCTCACACATTCTAGCAGTCAATTTTAAAAAAATACTTTTTAAAATTAGGATGTGAGGTGGGTCGGGATGTTAAAGGTTCCCCTTGACATTTAGTCCAGTCGTGTCCGACTCTAGGGCGCGGTGCTCATCCCCGTCTCCAAGCCGTAGAGCCAGCGTTTGTCCGTAGACAGTTTCCATGGTCACATGGCCAGCGCGACTAGACACGGAATGCCGTTACCTTCCCACCATGGTGGTACCTATTTATCTACTCGCATTTACTGTACATGCTTTCGAACTGCTAGGTTGGCAGGAGCTGGGACAAGCAACGGGAGCTCACTCCGTCACGTGGATTCGATCTTACGACTGCTGGTCTTCTGACCTTGCAGCACAGAGGCTTCTGCGGTTTAACCCGCAGCGCCACCACGTCGGGGTGTTGGGTGTCCTTCAAAAATGGTGAAATTGACTCCCATGTGTGTTGGACGGCGCAAGG
Source organism: Intellagama lesueurii (assembly GCA_037013535.1). NCBI lineage: Eukaryota > Metazoa > Chordata > Lepidosauria > Squamata > Agamidae > Intellagama > Intellagama lesueurii. The sequence goes on from JBAJHW010000002.1 coordinate 135,588,063, forward strand.
GGACCTTTTCAGCAAAACAATAACTTTTTTAAAGTGTCGACTGCATCTGGGAGTTAAATGTGATGGTATATTTGTATGTGTATTTGTGTGTATAAACTTGTACACATATATACATATATCAAGATAGAGATATATATCCTTGCATGTGGAAAACCAGACCATCTGGTGGGAGAATATTTCTGACTTCCTAGTTTTCTGTATGCAGTTTTCTGGATCTCCCCTTCTGCTCCTTTCTTTTTCTTATGGAGAAGCATTTCCTCAGTAAACTTCAAGCTGCATTCTGGTAGTTTTCTGTTATTTCTCTGAACTGTCATTTAGTACCATGAATTGGTATCTTGAACTTAATTTCACTTTTATCTCTCATGTTTAGAAGAAAGCCCACATTCCTCTTTTTTTCTAAATAACAACTGTGTTCATAGAATTATTTTGATAATGTGGTTAGTGAGTTAGTTCAGTATAGTAGTTCAAGAACACAAGACTGAAACCTGGAGTCAAATCCTTGTTCAGTCCTAACTGAGTGACCTGCAGTCAGTCACAGCCTTTCAGTCTAGCCTATGTCACAGCATTTTTTAAAGGAAAAGAAATAGTCATGGGATTGTGGATGCTGCCATTAAATCTTTAGAGGAAGGGCAAAATTTAAAAAATTAATAACTATTGTAGAATCATATAATAATGGAACTGAAAGGAGCCTATAAGGCCATCAAGTCCAACTCTCTGCTGAGCCACCATTTCTTTTCTCTGTCTTTTTTTTCTTTGTCTTTTGCTATGCATGTACCAAAAGTACCTTTTTTTGTTGAGTTTACCATCTCTTGCTATCCTCAGCTCATTCTCAGCACTTGCCTTCCTAATGCCACCCCTGCAGTCCTTTGCTGCCTCATCTGTACTCTTCCTTTGTGGCCTGGCCTTCTTTTCACTTCCTACATGTATTCTTTTTTGTTTTCAGGTCACCTCTGAGCTTTTTATGAAGCCACATTGGTCTTTTTTGGCTGTCTTCCACCTTTTTTTTTTCTTGTTGGAATTGTTTGTAGCTGTGTCTTTAGAATTTCCTTTTTAAGATGCTCCCATCCATCTTGGACTTGTTTTCTTGTTATGGTCTCCTACCATGGGACCTTACCTATCATTGCTCTGAGTTTATTAAAAATGGCTTTCCTAAAATCCAGCATACACATGCAGTCTGCTTTTGTTTCCTTTGAAATCAAGAACTCAAGTAAAACATGGTCACTTTCCCCTGGAGTTAGTGCCAGATCTATTGGTTAGAATCAAGTTAAGCATAACTAATCCTCTAGCTTCTTCCTCCTCTTTTTGTACAAGAAAATTAACAGTAACACAAGCCAGGAATTTCTTAGGAGGGCCAAATTTGTCAGAATTTGTCTCTGAACAAATAGTAGGAGAGTTGAAGTCTCTCATAACTCTAACTACCAGATTCCTTTTATTTTTCACCCCAGTGTTATTTATCCAGATACTTTTGATAGTGGCAACCAAATCTATCCTCTTGTATTTCTGTGCAGGGATATGTATTTTTGACATTGTTTTTGAACAATTTGTTCCCTTCAGTTGCTAGTCTTGGGTTTCATCCCAGCCATTGTGATCAAATCTTATTTACCCTCCTGAATGAAGACTCTCAGTTATTTGTTTCCCGTTTCTGATAGACACTGTATATAGACACTGGAGATTGTATAATTTGTGGCCTGCTTTCCTTCATACATTTTTATGGAGACTTTTATTGGGCCCCATTAGAGTTGCCTGCTCTGCTCCTCTTACTGTACAGAAGCCTTCATCAATCCTTGCCTCTGAGTTTGCATCTCCCTTCCCCTTCCAATTCAGTTGAAAGCCCTCCTGATGGAGTTCTTCATGTTGTGGCCAAACATGTTATTCCCAGTTCTTGTCTAAATGCTGCCCATCCCTTGCCAGCAGTCCATCATCCAGGAATTGTAGCCAACGGTCTCAAAATCCAAATCCTTCATGATGGCACCACCTTTGTAGCCACCAAGATTATTTTCCTTTTCCTTTCTGTTCCTTTTTTGAGTACCTGTAGGATGGATGAGAAGGTTATCTGGGCCCCAAACTCCTTAAATTTCCTTCCTGCTGGCTATGTCCTTTATGCAGTGTAGCTGTATTTCTCCCAAATCTTACAGATTTGGCATTTTTTAAAAGTGTCCTTGCATGCATACAGCTGTGTGTGTTATATCTAAATTGGGGTGCAGTTGTCAAATGGGGAGGAGCTTGTGGAGAAAGAAAGCTGTGTGTGCCACCTTAACCTCATTGGAGGAAAGGTGGGAAATCAATGTACGTATTAGAAAACTAACTAACTGCAAAGTCTGGTTGGCCAAGATTCCTGATTAAATGGAGGAGCTCTGTGCACGTAGAACTCCTTTAAAGTAATGCCGTATGGGCGGTCATCAGGGTTTATACAGGGTTTTCCCAGATCAACTTCCCATGTGAACCCCCAATGAGGCATTGTCCAAATGACATAGCATTCTGATGGCTGCAGCCAGACATTTCTGTTAAGCGCATGTGCATGTACTATTGTGAAACACAGAATACGAAGAACCTCTCTGTACTGGAGGAGAGAGAAATAGAATCATGCCTGGATATGACTGCACATTGACATTTGTATAGACGAGGGCTGCGGAGCAATAAACAGTGCCACCCACACATGACAGTTATAATAGCTATCCCAGAGCCCTTGTGCTATTTGTTTTCCCCACCATTTTTTTTGTCCCAGTGTAAATTGCAGCAATGAAATGAAAGGTGTCTTAAATCCAGGAGGCCATTTTAATGCAGCAATAACTTTCCTCACTGTGCCTTATGTTCTGCTAATGCTTCAAATGAGGCAAGCATTAATTCATCTTAAAACTAATGTTACAGACAGATAGATTGGTGGGAGACATCTTTCCATCCCACAGGTTACCCTGGACTCTTGGTGGTTGCCTTGGAAGTGCACAAACCGCCCTGAGCTAGTCCATATTTCTGCTTTTGTCTGAACGCAGCGCACATCTCTATTTTCTAGTTACTATCCAAAGTTTCAGAGAATTTTAAGACATTTCTAGAAACATTTTGACAGGATTTTTTTTTACATATTGTGACATTTCCTTTCTCAATCCTAAAGTGTTTTTGCCTTAAAAACAAAAGAAGGAAAATAAGGGGAAAGCAATGAATAAAGCAATAAAGCAATGAACAATGCCACAAATTCTTTTTTTAAAAGTGTAGTGATAACAGTTTGCTTTGTGAACACTGTAATGAATAATAGGAATGGATGGCTTTCAAAAAGTAATTTTCCAAGGTCTGCTGTGGGTATATTTTTTTCCCCTCAGAGATGCTACAAGGTTGACCATTGGGATACATTCCTTCAATTTGAGTGGAGTGTTTGCAGACAAAGAAGAACTGTAAATGGAATTTTAAAGAGGAGAAAATGCTACACATGGGAAAGAGATTATCTCTGCTAAACACTTGTAGGTCTTCACACGAACAAGGCTGATGCCTGAATTTTACTTCAGCGCTGGCTATAGGACAGTGTGTCCTTTATTTATTTTATTTTATTTACTTAAATTATTTTTACCCTGTCTTTCTCCTTAAAAAAAGGACCCAAGATGGTTTCAGTCATTAAAAGGACTATTTAAAAGCTAACAAACATTAAGTATATCAATATTGAAAAGAAAGAAACAAATACCACACTAAAAATGGTAAATAAAATCAACACCACAAACACATTTAAAAACCCCTCCCAGACAGCCAGTCACTAAGGGAAAGCCTGCCTGAAGAGAAAGGTCTTTGTCCACTTGCAGAAGGATAGTAAAGATGGTGCCAGCCTCTACCTAATGATAGCAGGGTAGTGGGGGAGGATGCAACAGGACAGGCAGTGCAGCTCTCACAGACCTGTCTGTCAACAAAGGGAATAACTAAGAGGGTAGAAGAGAAGTAGATAACCTTCCCACTGCTGCCCCCCCTCCAGCATCTGCAACGTGCAGCTGTTCCCTTACTCTGCCTAATGGTAGGACTGGCCCTGGAAATATAACAAGGCTTTAGGCTAAAGATTTCACCTCAGGATGTCTCAGACTAACATTTTTATGTGCCCTTCAGTGCTACAGAACAGAAGGTAGATGTGACCTACCAGGCAGAGTTCACCAGGAAGCTCTCCTACACAAGTACTGTATTACTGTAGGAGCAGCACACAACTCCATCGGAACATATATTGGTGCTTTAGATAGTCCTTCTCAGGCATTCAAATGTCCTGAGCTGTTGTGGAGCCTACCTGTATTTCTAGTTGAATGGGGAAGATACCATTTAAAAAGTGACACTAATGCTCTACTTTTCGTGAATGACTTTGAGGACCAGGGCTTTTAGCTATGGCTCCAGAACCAGTCCAGAACATTTTGCTGCCTGAGCTGGAGCAGTCTCTCTCTCTGTGTGTGTGTCTCTCTTTCTGTTTCTTTCTCTCTTGCCTGATTCCCCCATTTGGAGTGCCTGCCACCTTCTGTCTAACAGTAGAGCTGGCCCAGGAAAAAAAAATAACAGTTGAATTATCTTGTTTTTCAATCTGCTGGGCTTCTTAAATTAGGATGAAGAGGATGAGGTGGCAGCAAAGGTAGAGAAATTACCCTTTTCTGTGCTTACTTGTCCTTCCTATTTCCCCACCTCTTTGGCAATGAGCAAGAGTGCCCCCTTTGCTCTTTGCCCAACCTCATCTATTGCCATTCACTGCTGGTCTCAAACTTCCATCTCATAGAATCATTAAGTTGGAAGGGGCCTATAAGGCCATCAAGTCCAACCCTCTGCTCAATGCAGGAATACAAATCAAAGGATATCTGCCAGATGCATGTCTAAATTTCTCTTGAATGCCTCCAGTGTTGGAGCACTCACCATTTCTTGAGGTAATTGGTTCCATTGCTGTACTACTCTAACAGTTAGGATGTTTTTCCTGTTATTCAACTGAAACTTGAGCCCATTGTTGTGTGTCCTGCACTCAGGCAGGATTGAGAACAGATCCTGCCTCTCCTCTGTATGACACCCTTTCAAGTATTTGAAAAGTGGTATCATATCTCTCCTCGGTCTTCTTTTCTCAAGGCTAAACATGCCCAATTCTTTCAGTCTTTTCTCATAGGGCTTGGCTTCCAGCCCCCTGATTATCCTTGTTGTCCTTCTCTGAACTTGTTCCAATTGGTTGGCATCCTTCTGGAAGTGCGCTGTCCAAAATCTCTATCTCTGAGAAGGTCAAAGCCATTTTAAGGGTTCCTCCTAAACCATCCAGAATGGGAGTGTCAAGAGGTGGTTCACTACCTGCAGAGAAGGATGAATAAATCTGTCACACCTTCCACCACATTAACATCCTCACAAAACCATTGGTTTACAGAATGAGTATTGATTTCACTCAAACTATTTACTGGCTCTTTTGTCTGCCTGATGATGCATATGGTGGGGAAAGAGGATTTAAGCCATTCAGAAGGGCTGAATACCTGCCTCTGAATAAAAGTTTGCTGTTAATGAATAGTTGATCTTGGCTGAATTTGGGGGCAGCTTGGAAGGGTTTAGTGAATTCATGGATTACCTGCCAATTCTTTCCTTCTTTTTGCTGGATGATTTTCCTAGTTAAGGTGCAGCTACACAGCAGAAAAAATACAAATGGACCTCCTGTGATGTTGCACCCAGAAAGTCAGGTTTCCCCAGGTTAATTCACTTCAGCCAACCACAAAGGAGTCAGTTACCTTAAAGCTCCCTCCTCTCTTTGCAATTCCTTGCTCTTTTGGGGGTGGGGTGTTGGCCAGCTACTCTAGGACTAGGACAGCAAGCTTTTAAAAGAAAGAAAAGGGGAAGGGAAAGGAAAATATAAGCAGACCTAGGCACCAGGATTCAAACAGCAGCCAGGTTCCCTTCTGCCCTGCCTCTCTTACTGCTGCTGGAGCTGACTTGAGAGACTTTAGATAGAAAGGCTACAGCCCCTCTACATCATTTCAAGCAGTCACACTGCCTGAACGGATGCAAACACATTTAATTAGAAGAAGAAGAAGCCCAGGCAGTGGAGCTAAAAAAAAAACCCCAACAGATTTATGGTGGGGTGGGGACTCCAAACTGATTCACATTGATGCCATGTAGTCAGTGGAAAATAATATGAATCAGACTATCCCAATCCCACAGGGATTTCCTACATTATTTGTCCATGTAGTTGCACTCTACGTTGGAGATGTGAGAGAAGGCTTTGTAAAACTTAAACATGGATATTAGTGCTAGGTGGTGGTACTTGGAGCATTAATGGTTTTCCTGCAGAATGCCCCTGGTGGTCCAGAACTGGTCTGTTGTTCAGGACAAATATGGCACGTGATGCTTAATGCTTTACCTTTTCTGATGTACCATTTCATTGCCACGTAAGACAACAAGGAAGGAGTTCAACTGCCACCTTGTATTGAGAAAGAGGATTGGTGTTGTGTTTTATATACCCTGACAATTTGCACACTCTTTCCTACATGGAAAGTAATCTCTATGTAGGAAATGGTGATTAATGAAATGACCCTTTGGGCTATTGTGCTCCAGCTGCAGCTGAAGTGATAACATGAGAAATGGATGTTTTAATAATCCCAGTGCTAGCAGTTTTGGCATGGAAGAATTTTTCCTGAGAAAAAACTCCACATGCTTAGATTGGGCAAAGATTCTTCCACTTCTGCCCTTGAGGCTGCCAATACCATTTAGTACTGTGTTATTTCTCCTGGCAGCTTTTCCTTCTGAATGAGCAAGGCAGATAATCTTTTCTCCAGTCAAGACTCTCAACTTGTGTTCCCATTAACCACCCCAGGATATTTAAAAAATGGCTCTAGGGCCTGTCTAGGACTTACAGTCAGCAAAGCTGTGATCTGGTTATACATTCCAGTTTCCAGTTCTTATGTTGTTAGGGGTTTTTTTTTTGTGTGTGTGTTTTTAACCTTCCTGTCATGGAAATCCAAGATTCTGAAATACCTGTAATATCTGAAACTCTCTTCCTGCTTCAGGACATGTCCTTGATATTCTTGTCAAGCCAGATTAGTTTATGCTGGAATCGTTTCTAAGTACACAAAAAAGGTAGGGAGCAACAGCACATCCATAGGAATAATGTCATTGCATAAAAACCAAGAACTCAGATTGGAACTGCTTCTCACAAGCCCAGTTTTCAGCTACAGCATTGGACTAGGAGCATTCATACAGATGTGTTATATGTCCTTGGCAGGACTACCCTGTTTCCCTCTCTCTCTCTCTCTCTCTCTCTCTCTCTCTCTCCTCAGAGCCTGAAAAGTCACTTTTCTGGGACTACAATTCTCCAAACTCTCAAATCAGCACAGCGAACAGATTCTATGAGTTGTCATCCCCAAAAGTAACTTTTCTAGGCTTTGATCTGTGTTGTAAATAAGTTCAGTGATGCTGAAGACCACCTCTTTTTCTTCAGCCATTTCCCCCATACAGGCAGTGAGGGGAGTTTAAATAAGTAATCCATAAGCAGAATGGGTTGCTTATTTAAATTGGCCTCACTGCCTGTCCCAGCCCTTCTTTCTCCTTAAGGACATTACCAGGTACCCAAGTGTGTTAAATGTGTATTATTATCTCATTCCTGATGTTCAGTGGCACCATCTTGTGCCTTATGCAGTCTTTATTTGGGGGCTTGCACACTTCTCCTTTATGCCTTTATCTGAAAGAATGTGATTTCATTTCAGAAAAATTCAAGCTGACAAATTGGAGATCAAACTTAGAATATCTCTGAGGCACCAGTTTTCTCTTCACAGTCCTTTTCTATTACCTTGGCATCATTGCAAAACAGAAACAGATCAAAATAAAGAGCTACTTTCTGGAGCTTAAACCTGCCTGGAATCCATTTCCCCCTTGGAAGGAGTCCAAGCCCAGTAATGTCTTCTTTCATATAGTAATGGCACTCTGCGCATGCACAGCGGCATTCTCATTGCTACACATTTCAGAGCTAGCCCTGAAAAACAGGTGTGTGGATAACTTCAAGCCCTGCTGTAATATAGCCAAACATCAAGTCACTCCATTCATTCATGTTCTAGGTTCCCCTGTCCTCCTTCTTGATGGGAGCATGATATTATTATTAAGTTGTATTGTTTATTCATTCATTCATATGAAGATGATTTCTGAACTTAAGGGCACAAAGAAGAGAAGTTCCATTAAATTGTGCAGATATTAGAGGCATTCAGCAGAGATGTCTCTTTCCCAGATACTGAAGCTGAGGGTGTTTAGAGCCAAAGTTCTACTACATTGCCCCTGATCCATCCATCCATCCATCCATCCATCCATCCATCCATCCATCCATCCATCCATCCATCCATCCATCCATCCATCCATCCATCCATCCATCCTTTCCTTCCCTTCCCTTCCCTTCCCCTTCCTTCCTTCCTTCCTTCCTTCCTTCCTTCCTTCCTTCCTTCCTTCCTTCCTTCCTTCCTTCCTTCCTTCCTTCCTTCCTTCCTTCCTTCCTTCCTTCCCAAACTGTGCTATCTCAACCAAATGGCAGTCACACGTTTTAAAGTTTGTCTGAACCGAGCAGGGAGTTGGACTTGATGGCCTTGTAGGCCCCTTCCAACTTCACTTTTCTATGATTCTAAAAATCAGCCTCCTGCAACTGGACTTGGTGGCAGCACAGGAAGGCCAGATTGACCGAGGTTGGGGGAGTGGAGTGAGCACATAAGCAGGTGCCTCAGGGCTGTGACGTATGCATCAAGCTGCCCATGCTATATTAAGATCTGGGTGCTCTGTGCTTGTTCTTTTAGAAACATGTCGTCCTCTGCCATATTTTATGGCGAAGCAAATTCATACATAATCGTTTCAAGGGAGACCCCTACTTTTAAAGGTTTTTTGTTTCCAGACCATTTGATATTTGCTTGCCAAGGTTGCATCCCCTGACATACCTCCCTGGCCAGTGGGTATCCTAGAAATGGCTGTTTCTTATTTCTGAAGACACAGCAAGTAGCCTGCCAGGTCAGACCTCATCAAGCTGTTTGTCCATTTAGACAAGTGTTGGCTACTTCAGCTGACTGCAGTTCTCCAGGTTTTCTGGCAGAAATCTTTCACATCGTCTGATCTTCTGTGTCAGGGGAACATGTGCCCCCTCTGATGATGCAAGACTACCCTTCTCATCAGCTTTAGCCAGCAAAGAATGTGGTGAGCTGCGAGATGGTGTGAGTTGCAGTCCTGTGACACTTGGAGGGCCACAGGTTGTCCCCCACCCCACTCTCATCCCCCATTTTAAGTGGGAAGCCAGGCTCAGAAACTGGGACCTTCTTTCTGCCTGCAGAGCATGTGCTCAGCTACTCCTTGATGGCCCTCCCTTGAATTTTTAAGTACACCCATCTTCTTTCCTAAATTGACAATCAGATGCACAGCAACAATTCTGTCTGATGGAGGAAGTAGACTCTGATCTAGGAATAGTGGCAAGACAGGCTGACATCTGTATATCAGATATGTTAAGTTTGAATAATCTCTGAGAGCTGACTGTCACGGTCACTTACCAGGTGAGATGGCAAAATCAGATAAAATTGACAGGAGAGAAAAAAATTGAGATAAAGGCAAGGTGATAGTTTTTTATATCCTTGCAGTTATTGGCTTCGTAGGTTTTGGGTTTGGTATGGCAAAAGTCGCTTTCCCTTAGCTGAAATGCTATGAGGCATTCCATAGCTGTGAGCCTGTGGAATATGTATGAACTCTCCAATGTCTTAGAGGTTTATGCAACAACCAGCACTCAGAATAGATGGACTACTAGTGTGTGTCGTGGATAAAGGGGGTGCAGGAAAGGAGGCAATGAATAATTATTTTGTGTTTAGACTGTGTGAACCTGGAGCTTGCATTAGAGTAATATGTAGGTAGTGTAATAATACACAATACATTAGTGAATCTGTTTTTTGTATATGAGCAGCATGAATGGATAAGAAATGGGTTCAGAAGTATTACACAAAACCGTCATAAAATTTATGCAAGTCTCCACATGTAATAATGTTGGTAGCATTTGTACAATACTTCCTAAAGTTCGGAGCATTTCACATTAGTTCCTTACAACAGACATACATTCATTGATCTTACTTTACCACCTAAAAGAGGGGATCAAGGCCTCTATCAACAATAAAATACAAATTAAAAACAAAATATGGAAGAAATAATATAAAAATACAATTAAAAATCATTAATAGCGTCCCTCAATGTCCCTATAGCATAGATGGAGAAATAGGATATTGTAGCACCAATGATAATCAGTCTAGATCTCAGTTAGTCCAGAGTACGTGGTCCATATGCTTGGAAATTAAGGTATTCTGTTTGTCCTGTCATGTCTCAGAGTACCATTGACTGTTGGAGATATTGTGAGTGAATTCACAGAGAAAACTAGTTACTGACCCTGGAACCCTATAATCTCCCTGGATGGTCTCTGTTTAACAAATAGGTCCAATGAGTTAAACAACCTGTGGATTGATGCCCACTTACATGCATGAATGGCAGGGTGGATCTGACCATGAGGCAGGCTGAGGAAACCTCAGGCAGCAGGTGCTGGGGGGACAGTAGTGGCAGCCTCCAGCCACTCCACCTGGACCCCTGGGCCATTCCTCTCTCTTGGAGGACAAAGGTATGTATGCCACACAGTCTTCATGGGATTCGCAATGGGGTCTGCTTCTCTCAGGGTTGGTGGAAGATTCGGTTCCATTGCCAGGGAGGAAGTAAGAGTCAGTTGTCAGCCCGATCAGTTTCTATAAATGGATTGGAAAGAGGATACCATCTTGTTTTTTCCCCCTCAGGCAGCTAAATGTCTTGGACCAGCTGTGCTGGACTGATAGGTATCAATGGAATTTTTGTGCAATGGAGATTTATTAATTGCCTATTAATGTGTTACTCAGAAGCTTACCAAAGTTTGCACATTCCATACTGAATCTAACCTGGTACCAAGGGAGAAGAGATGGCACAGTCATAACGAATGCATTCATACATTCTTATCAGTGATGTGGCATTGGAAGTGACCAGCACTCTGTGGTGCGATGTGTACCTTCTTGTACACACAAAAAAAATCTGGATCCTGATCTAAGAGTGCAGTATATCAGGAATAGGTAACATGGCTCTGAGGAAGATTTAATAAAGTTCCATCTTCAGGAAGCTGTAGCCGTAGAATTATCTGGGCCAGTCTGCCTTGTTCCAAAGGAACTAACCCGAGGCATAGCAGTCAGCAGTGCCACCAACAGTAGATATAGGGAGACAATCTTTATGTTAATGGTACATGAACTATATAAATACCTGTACATAACCAATTGCTAGTAGGGAATAAAAGTACTTCTTACAGTTAAACCTATATTATTCTGGAAAATATATGGTTTGGTACTGTTTAGCTGTGATATGGAAGCAGTAGAACGTGAAGTCTTTCTTCTCCCTTTGAAGAACCCATGACACTGAATAAAGCCCAGGGGACACATTAAAATATTATTGTCCTGGGACTCTAAGGGCTTCTCTATAAAATGAATCACATGGGGAAGGATGGAGCACAGCAAAGTTGTAACAAAGGTGTGCTGGTTATAACAGGACTTTGAAAGTGTGATGTATTTTGTAGATGGTTTCTCACACAACAGGTAGAGAAGGGAGGTGTATGATTTAGAAATAGATTCAGTTCCTATGTTCTTTGCACAGCATTTGAGGACAGATGTCCCCCTTCTCCATTTCAAACTTTGAAGACAGGCACAATTACTCACGCTCTCAAGACTTTCTAGCACTCTTTGTCATTTATTTCAGCATCTAGTACTGCCAGAGTGAACAAGAAATCAGCATGCGGAAGTTACTGATTATAAGTAATGTAGTTATCTGTAACTGGTTACTTTTTGAGTGCCTAAGTTACATTTTAGAAGCAATATAATGAGCAGTTAAAAGTTACTTTTTTGTATAGTCTAAATATTCTAAAGTTATTTCCAAAAGTTACTTTTAAAGAGCATTTTGAGGTATTTTAGAGGCATTTGGACAGGAATTTTTCAAAGGGTTATGCCATTCTCTTATCAATGCTAAGTGGCAATGGAAGCTATTTTTTTTTTCTTCATTTTTTGTATTTTTGTTGTTTTCTAAGTGCACTATCAGAACTGACCACTGGGGGGGACTACAGAGCACTTTCCTCTACAGTATTTTTAAAGTTTACCTATAAGGACCACAGTTAGTAATGGCAGGCTGATTGACTCAAAGTAGCAACCTGTGTGCCAAGGTTCCTTTTTAAAAGTCACACTCCAAGCTCTGCAGGAAATGGCTTCTTTACATTGATGGCTGCCAGTCTTGAGGGTGCTTCAGAATAAGCAGAGTAGCAAAGGGAATTCCATTTTTATTTCTTCACCAAGCAAGCAAAGGGAAGATGGCTAGAAGCCCTGCAAGAGTTCAGAATGTAGTTCAAAGTGAACCTTACTTTGAGTTGCAAGTGACTGAAGAAGAACTCTTCTTGGTGTGGCAGAATTTAGAAATAATGTTTTTACTAAGGCAGATTTCCCCTAATTATCACAGCTGAGTGTAACAAGTTGTTCTGCTGTCCTCCAACTCATTTTGTTGTAACCATGGGGGAAGCACCCTGCTACAAAAGAGTCAAGTGGATCGAAAGGGTGGATGACAGCATCGCCAAGATATTGCACTCTGGCTTCTTCATGGATCCAAAACAGTATATATCCAAAACACACAATATGACTGATGCCCTTTGTCATTGTGATAAGCTTACCCTCTAGTATTAACACAGTCTTACAACAGCAGATTCCAATGGGCTATTGTAATAAATCTAGTAATAAATCTAACATGTGGCTTGACAGAAAATACCAATTATTGAAAAACCAAATATGTGCTATATACCGATCTTATCACAAAAACAAAGTAAATGGTCTCCCGTAAAAATACTATGAGCTTAAAAAGCAGTATAAAATTACTGTTGCCAATAAGAAAGGTAAGCGGCAAAAGGAGAGATGGGACTTACTGAGTAATGCCTCACTATCCAATAATAATAAACAATTTTGGGCCCTGCTTACAGGTGCCCTATCCAGTAGGTCTGGTTCTTTGGACTGCCTGGTGCCTGCCTGGAAGGAACATTTTCAAACATACTCAATGATCTGCTAGACTCAGAGAATAATCTCACAGATTTCATGCTGCCTAACTTGCCAGAATGGTTTCCAGCGAAGCAAAAGGAAATTAAAAATCTGATTGATAGACTAAAGTTTGGAAAGGTCCCTGGCCCTGATGGGCTTCCCCCTGAATTGTTAAAAAAGCATTTGGAATGGTGGTTCTTTGCCTTTAGCCACCCTCTTTACTTTGATAGATAAAACTGGGAGAGTACCCTTGGCATGAACTAAGGCAGTAATAGTACCAGTCTTTTAAAAAAAGACCCACATTTATCAGGGAATTATTGCCCAGTTTGCTTTTTATCCATTGTTGGCAAGCTTAGGCATTTAGCTGATAAATTGCTAGCTTGGATGGAAACCCAAAGAGTCTTAGGGATGGAACAGATTGGTTTCTGTGCTAATAGATCCACATTGGATCACTGTGTGATTCTGGCTTATTTGGCAAAGAAAAACAGTAACTCAGATGGGAGGAAACTGTTTCCAGCTTTCTTTGATTTTAAAGGAACTTTTGATTCATTCCTGAGGAAATTGCTGTGGGATAAGCTGGATAAGACTTATTTGGATAGGAAATTGCTGTTCTTTATCCAAAAGTTATATACTCATACCAGCTGTTCGGTTCAGTATGGCCCACAGGGTGAATTGTTTGATGTGATCATGAGTAACAAGTGAGTTAAACAGGGGTGCATCTTGGCTCCTTATCTTTTTAACTTGTTTATGAATGTTTTGGCCCCTGCCTTGAGGATGTTTGAGGGTCATTTTGAAAAACTTGGTTCTCAACAAATTCCATTATTACTATACGCAGATGATGGTGTAGTTTTATCCTTAACCCAGTTGGGCCTAAACCACCCATTGATGGCTTTCACAGCCTATTGCCAAATTGTTGTCTATCAATTTGTAAAATCTAAAATTATAATTTTCTCCAAGGTTTGGAAGAAATTTCAGTTGACAGTACAGAATAATGTTCTAGAACATGTTAAAGAGTTTACGTATCTGGGGTTAAATTTCAAGTACAATTCTAGTTGGACTCCCTATAGCAAATATACACTTAATCTGGCTAACTGTAGTACGTCGGTTGTTGCTCACTTTTCTTATATCAATGGTGGACATCATCTATCTTGGGCCATCTACAAATTTAAAGCTAAGTATATGGCCCAGCTACTCTATGGTATTCCCATTTGGATGAGCGCATACAATCTTGCTGTAGAGAAAGTACAAGTCACTTTTCTGAGTCACAATTTGGGTGTTCCCAACTGTGTAGAATATGTAGCCATGTACCTGGAATCTGGAATAAGTTGACTGGAAACTAGAGCATGGACCCAGACTATAAAATTCTGACTGTGTCTTCACTTTTTAGCCAAGCATCCTGGTTATGCGCATTTTATGTTAATGGATTCCCATACTAGCGAGTGGTCACTTTTGGTCCAGCATAAAATTAGATCCATTGACATTCCTCTTGACTGCATTCTAATGCTTGGACAACAACAAGTATTTAGAGTATTGTCTCAGAGACTATTGAGAGACAAGAGCTGTTTTCTCTGGCAAACAGAACCTGCTCCTCTATTGCAAATGGTGTGTTGCCAATATATGGGTCATCTGCAGCCTAATTAACAACTCCTAGAACATCCCAGGCTTGTTCAGCATTTATGCTTGCTAGACTCAATGTTCTACCCTCAGCATTTCTCCAAGGTAGATTTTGGGGGATTCCCCATCGAGAAAGAGATTGTCCATGCATGGCTGTAAGTTCTGTGAACAAATAAGGGATGATGAATTTGTCCCCCCCCCCCCAAATCAGAATAGAAATGGCCTGGAATAGCTTTCTTGAAATAAAAAATGTATTGTAATATGCAACACAAACTTCAAATTGGCTTTGAAAATACACATTGCTTGATGTTAAATGAGACCTCCAAGCTCAGTGACAAGGTATCTCTGACTGCTAGATGTGAGAGGGCAGGGAGTTGGGGTTAGGTTGTTCATCCCCACACGTTTTCATTAGAGCTTGGGTCTGCAAGAAAGAGGCAAAGAATATTAGACAGATTCAGGCTGTTACATTTTAAGCCCAACCAACGTAAGGTTGGCAGTGGTCATTTTTTATATCCAAGCAGGCCAGGATAGGACAAGTTAAGTTCCAGTCAGTTCTAGTCAAGTAGATCAGATCCAAATGAGTCAGACTAAAGTAGATCATGAAAGGACAAGTCAGGTCAAAGTAAGTTAGTTTACATGAGTGTAGTCACAGCAGCTTCTGGTGAATAAACATCCAGATGAAATAGAACAAAATAGATGTGAAAAGTTACTTTTTTAGATTACAGTTCCCAGAGCATGCACATGCCCACCCCAGTCACTATGACTATTGGTCATGCCATCTGGCATGTCTGGGGAGAAGTAGTCAA
The DNA here is from genome assembly GCA_037013535.1 of Intellagama lesueurii. Lineage (NCBI taxonomy): Eukaryota > Metazoa > Chordata > Lepidosauria > Squamata > Agamidae > Intellagama > Intellagama lesueurii. The sequence continues at coordinate 135,603,526 of JBAJHW010000002.1, forward strand.
AAAAGTAATTTCCCTCATTTCTGGAGAAGATGTTGTCTTAACAAAGGAAGCTTCCGAAACTTGAAAAAAAGATCTGCTGGGCTTGCCCTTTGAATCTCTCAGCTCCATTCTGGTGTTGGTGGGGCACTGTCTGCAATTTGTAAAGGGACCTTACTGAATTCTTCAGCTTCGTTGGTCTGCATGGCTCTGGAGCAGAAGACACCACAGCAGGTTGGCCAGATGTAGACGTGAACAGGGCTCCTGCACCTTCAACAGTTGTGGAGAAGATAGAATCAGGATTGTACAAGTCACATACTGAACCTTATAAGGTGGTGTGTGAAGAATTGTTTCCAGTCTGACGCCCCCTTCAAATGTGCCAGGGCTCCCCAGGGGACCATGTGGCCCCCACTGAGAAAGGATGCTCTAGACAGATGCAGTTACAGTAAAAGGTATTTGCCAGGAATGAATTGATGGAGAATGTAATCCTCACTCCTGTTCTCCACCCACCCCCAATGCTGTCCATTGTGGGAATAAGAGTTCTATGGACAACATGAATCCACTGTGGGAACTTTCATCCTTCTTCCTGTTTCAGTCTCAGGTATAAAACATTCTAAGAGAATAGATCTCTGCCATTTGTTTTAGAATGGTCTCAAAGCTTGTGGGCTGTGCTTTTTTGGTTTTGGAGAATTGCCTGGATGAGTAATTCCTTTTCTTAAAATAATATTTGCTCTTCATGTTGCTTTTCCCCTCTTGACTTGGCTTCACTCCTCACCAGCTGCAACTTATTCCATCATCTGTGATGTGTCAAAGAGACCTCCCTCTACTTTTTTTCCAGGAAGAAAAAGTTACTCAGTCACTAAGCAAGCCACTTGTCATAAGCTGCTCTGTACCCACCAGCTGTTTGAGCTCTAAGTGCTGCACTGGGATACTTGGTTATTGCAAATAATCCATGGGGATGGTTAATAGTGAACATCTTCCAAGCACGAAAGCCTTGATGCGGATCAGCCAAGAGTCATCTTTTCCCATGGAAAGCTGAAACACAGAGGCAGCAACAACATGTCTAAAGTCTTGGAGTGGAGCCAGAGGATACTTTAGAATGCAAGTTTTAACACTGAATCTCTCTGGAACGCTTTGGGTCACTGCAAAAAGGTTGCACGGTGAAGCATTTGTATGCATAGGAAAGGGACAAGGTGTGGGCTGGTAGAATGCAAAAGAGGGCAGCACCCTTTAACACTGGGACAGAATATGGCAAGTGTGGTGGCACCTGCTAGAATCTCCTTTCCGCATAGCTGCTGAAGCTGCAAGACCTCTTTTGCATCTGGCCACTCTAGTGGGAAGTGACAGGCCGTGTAGAATTCAGCTTTGTGAGAGCCTTGACTGTCTTCCTTCTTTTTAGAAGCAGTTTCACATCCCTGTAGGTCGCAATATACTGTGAATGTATTGAAAAGTGTTTGCACTTAATTGTTATACTCTATAATACTTAGGGTATAAGATATTATAGTGTATATGGAGGTGACTGAGTGCAACTCAGCTTGCAGTGAAGAAGATGTGTGCCTTTGCATGACGAGGAGGTGGGGACCTCCTTGAGTTTTCTAGATTGTCCTTTACTTGTTCCGACCTTCCTTCCACCTAAACCGATATTCTTAGGTTTGTTGATGTCACTTCCTTCCTTCTCACAGAGTAAACATCATTCCTTTGTTCTCAAGTGGGAGGGGGCAGCCATAGCTCCCAGCATCTCCCCCTTAATTAGCTAGAACTAGGATTCTTGTTACCTTTCTTAGTTTATTTCTCTAACAATCACTTGCTTTCTTATTTTCTCAGATAAGAAGTGTGGATGTGATTCCTTTCCAATGTGGGAAAATGTGTTTCCACTAAGCATTCCAATTTTCAAAGGCTGAATACACAACTTCACTTAGTGAGCAGCTGCTGCTTGCTTTTCTGACAAACACAAATAAAGTATCAAAGTAATGATGGACGTGTCTTGTAGGAGCCAAAGAGTTCCACAATATGTGCTGTTGTGTGTTATAATGACTGTTACTGTTTGTGTAATAGATAATAAATAATAGTAATAATAAAAGAATGGGTGCCAAGATTATTCTGTATAATCTCTGTAGGTCTGAAAGTCTATGGTTGGTCACAAGCCTTGGAAAATTAACTTTTCCAGACTCTGGTTGAAAATAAAGTCCAGAATAAATCATTCACAGTAAGAGTGGGTAACCACACCTACCCACTTCATATTCTGGGGTGGGGGTTAAGTTGAATTTCAATTTTTCTGTTACAGAGCATATATACTGCCCTACAATGGGACTCTCATATAAAGCTGTGCTTTGGTTAAATATTTCCAGTAGGAACCAGAAAATACTATGCGCAAGGAGCATCAAAGTTTGAGTTGGCTTGCATGCCAACTGCTTCACTATCATCCATTCCTTCACACTGAGCCTTTGGCACAGACAGAGAACATCTAAAAGGGGAGATTATGCTGTTGTTCTGGACTTGTGCTGAAGTTGAAAGCAGCATCTCATCCAGCAAAAGCTCAGAAATGGAGAATCCTCACCGGACCTCGTTTCTTATCTCTCCATTTTCTATGCAGGAAAGCCCAAACTGTGTTGCTGTACCACTGCCCACTTACTGTACAAGGGAAAGAATCCACCCAGGGAGAACATGGCAGAAAGACTGCTTTTTCTTCTTCTGGTGTTTAATGGCAAAGCAGGGCAAAAGGGCCTATTACAGCCACCTGCAATCAACTCATAATCCACCAAAGATCTGACTGATTTCTTACCCACAAACTGCACTTTTGTTGGAAGGTTGGTGGTGGTCCTCCTCAGAAAGAGGAGAGGCATCTGCTGTGGATTCACAGACCCCTCGTTAGGCACTGAAGTATATAGCACCTCCAACCACTGTATAATGATGGTTGATGACAGGCTTCCATGTTATCTCTCTCATAGAATCTATGATGGTGGTGACTTTTCTTTCGGTAGCCTTTTTACTACGTCTGTTACTCACTGATGCTGCCGTTCTGCTTTTCTGTCCTGCCAATTTCTGAAAGCTTGAACAACAGAAATAGTGGTTTACTAACCCCTGCACTCTTTGGGGCATGATTAGCCTTTGGTGGAACATAGCAAATGTTAGACTACAGGAAAACTGTGTACTGGTTATGTGCAGGACCTATTTCTTTCAGAGAGAGATTTAAACAGCAGTGTTTTCTCCTCTGTGGATGGGTGGAGTTTCTTTAGAGATACAGCTCTTTGGGAGAACTTGGTAATTCCAAGGTGCTTTGGGCAAAACTAAGTAGTCTTTTAGAAAAATTGTTCTTACTTTAGGTTGTTCTGTTAAGACAGACTTTTTTAAATCTTATACTGAGGTCTGTTTGTCCTTACACTTCTAAAAGCACTGATATTACCCAAAGAGTGTGTGTGAGAGAAAATTAATCTAAAGCAAAAGCTTTGTGTTGAAGCTGCAGCCCCAAAAGGAAAAAAAATTCAAACCACTAGTCAACACCCCCGCTCAAAACATGGAGATATCAATGCCTCCTTCTTGTACCTTACCTCCCATCCCAAGTAAACACGACAGCTAAATCCCACCAGCCATACAACACATCGTTCGTGGTAGGGAAGAGCTGGAATGAAATACAATGCTTGATAAGGTCAACATCTGCAAACAGCAGATTGGCAGTGTAGTCCTGTGCTGAAGTTAAATAATATTTACTAGTCCATTCCCTTTGACCTTTATGTGGAGGAAGGAGGTCTTGTTGTATTTAGTGAGGTTAATCCTATAACAGCAATGTTTTGTTTTTTGTTCTCCTTTAGGGAATCAAAAACTGAAGCTCATCTCTTGCCTTTGCTTGGGATGAACAGTTAGGTGCAAGAGGAGTGCATCCATGTGGCTATGTTTGGAATGAAGGAAAGTTGATTTGTAGTCTAATTTTTTCCTTACTTTTTGCGGTTCGTTTATAACCATAACTTTTTTACTTTAAACCGACGGTCATTTCTCTTTGGGAAATACTGCTTCTTCGTCTATGAGCCTGCATATTGGTATCATTTAAATAGCAGTATTTATATGCTGTCCAACTGGGAGATGCCCCTAGGTTGTTTACACTTATGAAAACTGGAAACAACTAAGAACACAAATAGCCAAGAATAATAAGAATTTGTATTCTGGCAACAAATGTTGGGCTTGGATCTAGGTTCAGATTTGGATTGCGTAATGCATTTCTGAGTATTTCTGGATACTCAGTCGTTCTGCCTCAACCTGAGTGGGTGGCCTGAGCTGGCACTTGTAGGGCAAACTCATATGAAGGTTGACAAACTAAACCCCCAGGAGTGGGTAGCTTCAGGCAGGGTGATGCACTGCCGCTCAACCCTTTGGGAGGAAGGGCTGGATCCCGTCCTTGTTTGGTTTCCTACTGCCTAGTGAATTTTGTACTACAGAGCAACAAATTTGGTGGACACCAAAATATGAAGAGGTGTTGCATCCACTTCTTGGGCTGCGTGTCAGCTGCTACTACTGTCCCCAGTTCCCTCTCCTTGAATTCCATGGGGCTTCGTTCTGAGCAGCCATGCACAGGATTGCCTTGTAAAAAATTTTTGTGTGTATTAGGATACAATCATTAATAGTTGGCAATTAATAATGATCAACATATTGTTGGTGGCATGTGCCTTCAAGTTGATTCTGAATTATGGGTCCTATCAGGGTTTTCTAGTATGCAAAAACGCTTTACCTCCTTCTTGTCATGCTGTGGGACTGTACAGCTTACCCAAGGCTACACAAGTGGCAGGTCATGTCACCGTATCAGCTACACACCCTCTGTGTGTGACGTTGGGTGGTCTCTTTCCTGGGCTGCTCACTGGGGATTTGAACTCCCAGACCATGGCTGCACTGTTGGGCATTCCAACCACTAATGACACATAAAGAGCATTATCAGATGAAGGGGCATTTATGGCATGTAGGGCAATAAAAATTGTGACCTTTTAGCCTTAAACTGCAGACTTGTCTCCAGGGAACTGCAGTCAGTGTAACAAATGAAGACGTTTCTCTGTTGCCAGATGAACCTGTTCCTTTGAGTTCAGCGCTTGTTCTCTGTGTCTTCCTTTTCCCTGACGCAGTACAGCACACATTTCAGGCTGAACTGGAAGTTTCTCTGAGTCTCCAAGCACCACCACCCCTTCTTTTCCTCTCCAGGCACCCTCTCTGACAATAGCAGATAAGTACAGCAAGAGGGGAGCGTGTGGGGGAAACTCAATTGCTTTTGGACAGCTCTTTGCCAAAGTGCCTGATTGATCAAAGGGTGGGCATTCCATTTTTCTTCACTGAGAAGAAATCACCCCGTTTAAAATTAGCCTCCTACAGAGCAGTAAACGATGCAGATGCTTTCCTTGCTGGCAAATAGCCCAAGGAGTACCGCCTGCTGTCTGCTTGGGTGAAGGTTTCTAACAGGTTGCAGGCTTGGCCTTTGGGTCCATTCCGAAGCAGGGCTGCATTCAGCACTTGTTCTCTGTGTCTTTTAATGCAGTCCCTGCTTGACCGAGGCATTGCCTCTGTTAGTCCGGAATCCTGGCATCTAATCCTGCTGCTTAGGAGGACCATCTTTTGTTCAGAACAGGCAGCCAACGATGACTCACGGAGGAGCCCATGCTGCGTTCCAGCACCAGGAAAGGGGAGATGCTGCTTACAGGGGCAACAGATTGATGCGATCAACATATAGAGAAGGCGGAAGAGCATACGGGGGGGGGGGGGACAGGGGGGGAGTGGGGGATTAGTTTCTGGCCATCTTTTTATCAATTCTTCACCTACCGTTTTATTATTCCACATACTGCTGTCAAAAAGAGAAATGTCTTGTTATCAGGGGGAAACTGACAGCAACTACCAGGCATTCAAGAGTATTTGAAAATAATGGCAGGAAAATAAACAAAAAATTTAAAAATTAAAAAAAAAGGTAAAGAACACAAAAACGTCATGGCACCTTAAAGACTAACTACTATATTTTAAGGTGAGCTTTCATGGACAAGTTCAGACTAGAAATCATGGGGTTCCGTTGCAGTGATGCTGCTTGTGCAGGACTTTGGGGTAGATTTGTGGGGTTCTGTTCAGCAGAATGAGCAGGAGGGCCCTTCATAGCAGGGCTAGCTTCCTACAGTCTGAAGGAAATGAAGAAGTACAAATTACTATCTAAACATGAAGATGCTAAAGAGAAGGGATCCCAGAAGACCCCTTAAGTCCAGTCAGTTACATTCATGCCCTACATTTCCTCCAGTGAGTTCAAGGCAGTGTATATATAGGGCTCTTCCCCTGCCCATTGTAGCTTCACAACAACCTTGTGAAGTAGTTCAGAGAGAGAGAGAGAGAGAAACTGATCTGAATGAATTTTGTGGCTGAATGGGGAAATTTATCTTAACTGCACCACTTACGCTTTCAAATTATTATTATTATTTATTTAAAATATTTCTACCCTGCCTTTCTCCTTGAAAAGGACCCAGGTAGGGTGGGGCTTACATCATTAAAAGACAACATTTAAAAGCTAAAAACAGTACGTGTACAAATATTTAAAAAGAATTAAACAAGTATTATATTAAAAACATTCAATAAAATCAATATTAAAAAACACATTTAAAACAACAGAAGACAACACGCCATTTAAAAAAAAACCCTCTCAGACAGCCAACCACTAAGGGAAAGCCTGCCTGAAGAGAAAAGTTCTTTGCCTGCTTGCGGAAGGACAGCCAGGATGGGGCCAGTCTAGCCTCTCATGGGAGGGAGTTCCAGAGTCTGGGAGCAGCCACAGAGAAGGACCCTCTCCCGTGTCCCCACCAAGCACATCTTTTTCAAGAAGACATTGAATCAGCACCGACTGAAGGGACGGTACTAGTCCCATCCCCTTCTTCATCTCTTGACTCACACACAAAGCCAAATAAGGGAGGGGTTTGTTCTAGCGCGCTGGGGGTGGGGTCGTGTTTCTATGTGGGCCTGTGCTCTGGAAGATCTAGATTCTGTTTGCACAGAGCCATGGCTTTTCACAGAAGGGCCTGGATTAGGGAACTCCCTCCCTCCTTCATTGATTTTTGCCCCTTTTTGAATAACTGAACAGAGCTGTAATAATGGGCAGGAGAATGTGCGGTGATTGCAGTCATATCCTTTTTTCGTTTATTTCCCACCTCCCCTGCTCTTATTTTGCATACACCTGGAGATAAAAACAGCCCACAGCCATTCCTGAGAAATCGGACATGAAGCTCCTACTCTTTGGGGACCAGATTCCAAGCAGGCTCTGTTTTTTTATGTCTAACCTCCATCTCTTAGAGACATTGCTCATAGGTGTCATTTGAGGGATGAAAAGTCTCAGAACAAAATTCCAGGGTTGGCATTGGATGAGGCCAGGGAGAATTGGGCAAATAGTTGAGTAATGGATAAAAGGGAGTCTGTGATTCCACAAGAGAGGCTTTAATACAGGAGGAGGTCTTGGGAAAAACCAGGCAGAGAGATCAGCATGTTGCCCATGCAAGAAGTGTTTTTATTTCTGCATTCTTTCCATCCTGCCTGCAAGGCATTGGGTCATAGCCTCTTGTTCTGGACCATCTCCTCCTCCTTTCTCTCTTTCCTTGCCCCTTGTTTCCTCCATTAACCCCCCCCTCCTCAGTCCACTTCTAGCTTATTTTGTTTCCTTATTCATTAAACACATCCACTTCCAAGACATGTGTAGTATCTCGTATAACATGCAGAGACTCTCATGAAATATGAAAGACAATATTATACTCTCTCGAGCATGAACCGCCAAAATGGCAGTTCATTGTGGTTCATGGAAGTCCACGAATCACGAACAACAGTTACCTTTTTGCCCCAAACGGACCATGAATTGAGTCATTGCTTGCTTGCTCCCCACCCCCACAGTCTGCCTCCCACCCCATTCCCACTGCCCCTGTTGTCTCCTTACCTTTTCCTGCCACTGCATCCTCCTCTACTGCAGCATCAACGGCTATCTTAAGAGGCCACTGCTCCGGCAGGCCAGCTGGTCTCTCTCCTTTTTTAAGTTAGCCAACCTCCATCAGCCAGCCTGGGGCCATCTGTGCATGTCCCCCCCTCTCAGCGGAGAGGCAGGGACATGTGGAGATGGCCTCTGGCTTGTGGTGAAGCTCTTAAGATGGTGGTGGCAGACAAGGAAGAGGAGGCAGCCACAGGAAAAGATAGGGATGCCATGGGGGCAGTGGGAAGGGGGCGGGCGGGGCAGGCTTGGGGGGGGGGGCGGAACAAACCAGGAGGTTCATAAAACCAAAATTCATTGGTTTGGGAAAATTCCAGTTCCAGTTCTCCAGTTTGGACAAACACAAACCAATGTGAACCAATGAATTAGAGATTTTTTGACAAATCTCCTGATTCATTTTTAGCTTCATGCCCATCTCTACTCTAGACCAGCCATTCTCTACAGTGGCCCTGGCACATTTGAAGGGGGCCACAGACAGGAAACAGTTCTTCACACACCACCTTAAAAGGTTCATTATGTGACTTACACAATCCTGATTCAGCCTGTATTTTTTTTCATACTGTCTTTACGGCTGTGGCAAAAAAAAAGAAAGAAAGAAAGAAAAAGGTAGAAAATGGCTGCTCTAGACACCTATTTTTATCTGGATGGAAAGAAATAGCTAAATCATATACTGGAACAATATCGGCTGTCACCTTACTCCACAGTACTTAAACCCTGCATGGGATCCTCCTGAATTACAATAATAACAACAAGAGATTGAGTGTGCATGTGTATGTATGTGAGAGAGAGAAGAGGGGGGAAGCTGACTTCGTAGTACCATGTCTGTGGGAGTGTCAGCAGGAAACCTGTTGTGTTGGGAATGCATCCACTGCTTCCAAACCTGGGAATCATACAGAGCTAGACCAGGGAATTTCCCCACCCCTGCATAGTCACGCTGCATAATTCAAGAGTTACGCACATGGTTTCCTTTTTGGCTTATGCTTCCAGTGAGGACAGCCCATCAGTGAGAGGCAGGAACTTGGTGGCCAAATCAGTTTTACATTTTCAGCATGGCTGAAATGGGGAGAGTGCAATAATAGTTGTGATTAAACAGAACCTCCCTATTCAGAAGCAGTATACCTTTGGATCAGGGATGGGTCATTTTTCCACAGAATTTTGGGGGAAGGCACCCGATGGTGCTCCAGTCATGAACCACCAATCCTTAGAACACATGTCGACAAGGGACAGAGGCAATGCTCAGTGTGGGTTGTCTGCCAAAACATGTTTCTGACCCCAGGACAATTTTGGGCTCCAAGACACCAGAGTTCTTTTTCCTTTTCTCCTTTTTCATCCTGCAGGAGGCCCCGCTGACTGTTAACAAATACAAACAGTTTAGAGGGAGCGTGGGGGAAGAGATGCTGTTATGCCATTAAGAGGCATTTTATTGCTCTGTTAATGATGTCTTTAATGGATTTGCACAGCTTCTATGCCAAAGGCTGTCTCTGGCCCCTTGCCACTGTCCTACGTCGCAGACTGGCTGGCAGACCTTTCCCCTGTGTACAGCTTCATGCCAAGAAAAGAAAGCAACAGAGCACCCAAACAACCTGACACTGTCAACTGTTTTCAGAATCACAACCAGCCCCCCCCCCGAAAAAAAAGGGGGGGGTCCCTCTGGAAGGAGAGGTAGGAAACAGAGCCAGGAAGCTAAGAGTGTTCCTTCTTGTATTGAGAAGGTTAGTTTATGGCAATATGTACAGAATCAAGTGGTTAACATTTTCCCCTGCTTAGACTGGACTTTTGCAGGTGGAGTGGGGGAAGCTGAACAGAGCTGACTCCGGCTAAGTAAGAAATTATTATTATTATTATTATTTAGAACTGCAGAGCTGGAAGGAACCTTATGGACCTTAGGGACAGTGGGGACTCAAACTCCCACTGAGCTATCCAGCAGTTCATAGTAACTCCGTTCACTCAGGTTAATGTATATAGTCTCCAAACCTGACCAATTTATTTTGACTTCTGTGGCAGATAATCCCACAAGCACCTCTCGCCCTCCTGGCAGTAAAAGCAACAAATGGGTTACAATGTGCTGCCCTTTCCTGTTCCAGCTGCTTGAGACAGCTGTTTCCCTATCCTTGATAGCAGAGGCAGTCCTGGGGCTTAATGGTCTTCCATTTTTTAAAAAAAAAAAAACCTCATGGAGGGAGCATTAAGTTGAAAGGTCCAGCCTGGCCTTCTCCCTGCTGTGCCCTTTTTCTGTGTACAGGGATCCTTCACATCACCTGGATTTTCAAAAGGCATGGCCCAGGAAGGACGCTGGCCCCGAAGTTCGCCGGCTGCTAACCGTGCAAGGGGAAGAATGGGAACGGGCCGCTCCCCCTCTGTCCCCCTCTAGTGACCCTGCCTAGTAGAGAGAAAGGGCGGGAGCCTGATCAATATTTCCCATCTCAACCTGTTTAACCGACACACACACACACACACACACACCCCCGGTGCAAGAGAGCGTACCAATCTGCAGCAAGTTCTCCCCAAACCGTTAGGTTTCATTTCTGACCGTGTTCTGAATTGACCTTTTGTTGCTGATCCGGCCCTGGATGTGAACCCCAAGGGGGAGCCGAGGTCGAGAAGTGGTTTCCCGGGTTGCCGCGAACGCCCTTCGAGACCTATTCCGCCCGGCCCGGCCAGGTGCCTCTCGGCGCCCCGGGCGCAGGTGCCGCCCACTGCCCCACCGGGCCCGTCTTAGGCGGGGCGGGCGGAGGGCTTCCTCCCTCCGCACCAGCGCGCCGTCGTCTGGCTTCTGCGGGCGAGCCGGCCAGGCGAGCAGCCGAGCAGGAAGCGGCAGCGGGCGGGCGGCTCTCATTAAGGGCCCGCCCACGCCTGTCTGGTTGCGCCGCTCTCCGCCTTTTCCAGGCGGGCGAGGCCAGGCAGGAGGCGCCCCCGCCCCGCCCCGCCCTCGGACGACCCCCGAGGGCCTCCCCGCCTGCTCCGCTTCCCTTCTCTCTCCTCCCGGCCCCACCGGCGGCGCCCTCTCGCCCCTCTCGGGAGGCTGGCGGCGGCGGCGGCGGGGACGCTCCGTCGGCTTTAGGCGCGGGCTGCGCGGTGTGCCCGCCCTCCTGCTTCGGGAGCCGCGGAGGCGGCGGTCGCGGCAGCTCCGCGGGCAACCACGGCCAGCGCTCCCGGGGCCAGAAGTCTCCCCAGCGGGCTCGGAGCTGCCGACCATGGAAGGGGCGTCCGGGAGCGGCGCGAAGGGGCCGGGGCGGGGTTCGCTGCCGCGCCGACACTGAGCCCGGCTGGGCATGGAGGCGGCGGCGGCGGCGGCTTCTTCTCGGCGGAGTTGGTGACCCGGGAAGAAGGGGGCGGCCGCTCGCTCGGGTAGCCCTTCGGCCGGAGCCCGAGAGCGCGGAGCCGCGGGCGCCGGACCGCTCGCCTGCCCGCCCGCCCGCCCCGCCGGGCGCCCCTCGCTCGGCCGGCTCCTCGCTCGCTCCGACGCCGGCGAAGCGGAGGGCGAGGATGGAGGCGCCGCCGCCGCCTTGCTCGAAGAAGAGCCTGTCGCTCTCGCTGCCCATGCCGCGCGAGGGCCAGGCCACCCTCAAGCCGCCGCAGCACCTCTGGAGGCAGCCGCGGACCCCCATCAAGATCAAGCACCGCGGCTACTCGGACACGGAGAGGCCCCCCCACCGGCCGATCGAGAGGGCGGACGCCATGGACACCAGCGACCGGCCCGGCCTGAAGAAATCCCGCATGTCGTGGCCGTCGTCTTTCCACGGCACGACCAGCACCGGCGGCCAGGGCGGCAAGCGGTAGGGCGCCGAGAGCAGGGGCGCCTGTCCACGTGCGGGGGGGGGGGGAGGAGGGCCGGCGGGCGCCGCCAGGGGCGGGGGGGGGTGGGGGGTGGGGTGGCTGCTCTCCCAGGTGAATTGCGTCCGGAGAGGGAACGCGTCCGGCTCTCGGTTACCTGCCGGGAGCCTCCGTCACGACGCCCGGTGCCGGGTCCCCCTCCCCACTGGTTGGGTTCCCTGGCCACCCGCTCGGCACCGGCGGCGCCCGTCTGGTCGGCCTGGGGACCGGCGGGGGTGGGGGTGGTTTCCGTGATGGTGCCTGGCTGGTTGCAAGGAAGGCGCCGGGAGCTTCCCCCTCCCGACCTCCCCCGGTTGCTCAGTCGAAGAGATAGTCTGTACATGGTCAGAAACACTCTTGTTACCTGAGGGCTTCCGGCACCCACAGCCTCCCTCCCTCAGTATCAGGTTTGCCTAGTGGTGGCATTCATCAGTAAACTGCAGATGGTCAAGAACCACGATCGCACCAAGTTGTACGAGGTGGCTTCTAAGCCCTGAAGTGTGTTGGTTGCCTCAATAGCCACCGCTGTGTTCTCACTTCTTCACCCGTTCCAGTTCAGGCAATTCATGGGGATAGTATAGTTTTGCCTTCTGTTGACTTCTTATTTGGGGAGGAATTAGAGCCCAGAAGTAGGACATTTTCTCACGATGAGTCAAATAATGGTTTGCCTGGTGTCAAAGCCTCTGTTAAGACTAGCCAGCAAATGATAATACTTTTCCTTTCCATCTCTAAGCCCATGATGTCCATAGGAGGTGAGTTTAGCTACACTGTAAGGCCAGTGGGGACGAGGGACAACATGAGCAAAAAGCAGACCAACAAGCTTAGTCTTTAGAGGAAAACTAGAGAGGATCTGGAGTTACTGACCTAAAATCATAGGCTTTGTCAATTAAAAAAAAGTCTGTTTGGTAACATCAGGCAAAAGAAGGTTTAAACAGGCTTCAAGTTGTGGACCTCCATGTATTTTTAAGAAAAAAATAGAATAATAATTTTTCCTTAGGGAGCTTGTGTATATATAAAACAGGATTATTGCGTGTTTTGTTCAGTAATTGCCTTCTCCCACCACCATGTTTGTCTTCCTTCAATACCCAATTAACATTTTGCAACATGGGAACAGGAAGGTGAGGAGAAAGCTCTCCAGGAAATTGAAATCTGGAGGACCAAGTCATCTAATTATTTCTTTGTGTATCTTCCAAATCCATACAAATTCCCAGTCTCTAATAAATTGAATGTCAGGATCTACCTCAGTTTGAGTTTTCATCTGTGGGTTGGCGGGTGGGAGGGGAGACAGCACGATCCACTTGTGTGTCTCACATCTGTAGTAGGGTAAGCCTGAAGGCGAACAAGCTCACCTGTTCAATCTTAGCACATCAAATAGAAAGAAACACAGCTGCAGTTGCTGCCTTAAAAGCTGGCAACCTGAATCGCAATTGATTTTGTTCACAGAGTATCACTGTGGCCTGTCTTCAGGCTCCCCTGCAGCCCACTAGTATCTTTGGCAGACGTTTGTACATGTTTTTTTGTTTTTGGCAGGTGGAATTGTCTGGAAAGAACTCCCCGCAGGTAGAAAGTGTGAGAGACCTTGTCCTGGTATTGCGGTGGTTCCTATTAATCACAAACCGATAAGGACGAAGCATGCATTTGAAGGTGTGCTGGGAGGGTTGGATCGCCGAAATAGCACATCGGTTCACTGATATAGAGCACCATTCCTGTCTGCAGTATTCATGAATGGTCAACGGATGACCTTCCAGGTGTTGCTGCTCTGCATCTCCCATCAGCCCTTTGCCAGCATAGCCTGTAGTGAAAGATGATGGGAGTCGCAGTCCAAGAGCATCTGAAGGTCCAAAAGTTGCTCAGCTGTAGGTTAGGGTTTCCTTGCTTTCAAGACTGAGAGAAACATGACAAGTAGATGAGCTGCTACTACCTCCATGAGTCCCTCAGGGCTTGTCCGAGGTGGTGACCTTGGGCTTTTGGTTCCAGGGGAACATTGGCCACTGCTAGCATAGCGATCCCTGATGCTGGGAAAGTGTGAGGGCAAGAGGAGAAGGGGACGACAGAGGACGAGGTGGTTGGACAGTGTCATTGAAGCGACCAAAATGAATTTGACCCAACTCCGGGAGGCAGTGGAAGACAGGAGGGCCTGGCGTGCCCTGGTCCATGGGGTCATGAAGAGTCAGACACGACTTAACGACTAAACAACAACAAGTATAGCGATAAAAAATGAAGGAGAAGGAATTGGGTTTCTGCTCCCAGTTGGTCTGCTTCCGTTTGATTCGGAACTTTAATTAGCAGTTTTGGCACCCAGGGCAAGTGGGTCTGCCGCCTTCTTTGCCCTGAGGCATGGGCAGGAAACCTCCACACCTCCACCCCCAGAAAAAGGAATTGGAAAATGTGGTTTCCCTTGGGAAGGAAGAGAAAACTTATGCTTTCAAAAAAGAGAGAGAGAGAAAGTGAAGAGTGCTGGGAGGTAAAGCTGTTTATTTTCCTAACATATACCTTCACATTTATTTCTAAATTTTGGCAGCTTGGGGCAAAACCCTACTTGCTGTGATCTAGTCACAGCCTTGATCTGATTGCTTACCTAGTTTTCATCATCCGTAGTATGTGTTTTCAGTAACACGAGGAATACCTGCAATGGGGTTTCAGGCTTATCCGTTCCAGCTCTGTCGTAAACATGCTTCAGCCTCGGCTTCCTTAAAGCTGAGCGCTTAAAAGTGATTACATGGTTTCCTTGCTAAGCAGTTCCTGCAGTTCAGAAATTCGACTTGCCTCTTAAGTATCAGGGTGAACCCCCTTCATCTACAATGTTGGTTTCTGCTCATTGCTTTGTACGTCAAGGGTAGGTGAGTCTCTGAAAGAACTCTTACCTTGCACTGGTTGTGTTTTAGGGAAGGAAGGCATCATTCTGTATAATGTGCTAGCCGGCTCTTCTTACAGTGTGAAGGCTCGCCTACAGCTACCTAACCTGCTCTCCTGAGGGGTGTTCCCCATTCACTTTCACACACACACACCCCGTAGCAGAATAGCCTTTCTTTGGAGGTAGCTTCCTTTGCCATCTCCCACAGCTTAATTCTGGCTGTCGGGCTCCATTGCCTTGCACTTCTCTCTGTGATGGACAGCTCCAGCTGGCAAAGGATAGTGACATATGTCTCTGTGTAGCTGAGGAAAGAGTTGGGAGTAGAGGACGAGGGAGGGAGTTGACAGAGCAAGTTGACAGAGTTGCCATATGGCCATGGGAGGTGGGGTGGTGGTGTGGGATCATATCCAGCCATGAGTTCTGGACTGGTGGTTGTTGTCTGGGAGAAGTCCTTCAACCCCCTTACCCTGATTGCAGAGCCACCCTTTGCTTATTCCTTAGCAAAACACACGCAGTGTGCACCAGCGGTGTGCTTACCAGCTTTGAGATAGGCAGCTACTGCAAACACATGTGGATCTGTCATGCTCCTAAAGCAGTTCACATCAATATAGAACAGAGAGGCAAAGGACAGACCCTGGCCTCAGACTGGCAAACTCAGAAGACAAGACGTGCAAGGAAAGGGACATGGAGGGAAAAGGTAGCAAAGGAAAATCAACCCCAGAACGAAGGGGGGAGCTAAAAGCTGCTGTTTGTATATTGTTTGAGCCAGCTGGTCATCCCTTACTGATGTTCTGACTTGAAGAAACAATTAGTGGACCAGTGTTTCTGCAACACTTGGGCAAGTGTCAGCGAAGCCAAGTGTGTTTTCTGCAGGGGTGGACAAGCTGTTCCTTTTCCTGGCTGATGGGATTGATAGGCTGTTTGTTTCAGTATTATTCCTGGGAAGCAGGGGGGAGCAGAAACCAGGGTATGCTTCCCTTCTTCTCCAGGGTGACAAAAAGATTGTGTAGGATTATGCGTATGCTTCACATTTGCAGGAGGCCAAAGGAAAAAAAAAACTCAGATGGCAACGTGCCATTGCATTCAGGTTTTTCCAACTGTTTTCTTCTCGCCTGCCTTTCTTCAAAGATGTTTCTAGCGCTCATGGTTGCATGGGCATCTCTGAAAACACGTAGGCAGAGTCAGCTCTACCAAAAGAAGTCAAATAAATTTGCATACAGATTACAACACTTCTGCCTTTTTTGTTTTGTTTTTGCACTAAACTTAGGTTGCCTGGTCACATAACATATTTGTTTTAGTATGCGTACCTGTAGCTCAGGTATAACAGCATGACATTAGCGAGCTGCCATTGCTTAGATCGTGCATTGAATTGCTTCCAGTATTTTGCTAGACTTTGCAAGTTTGAAAGCACTGAATTTTAAAAACTGATTCTTGACTGTGATTCTCTCCCTCTTCCTACTGGATAGCTCTTCATTCCTTTGCTTCATTTTTTGCTTCTCCCATATCCTTTCAATGTGTTTAAAAGCTATTTGATTTCTCTGATGCATCCATCATCTTCCTGAGTAGGGAACTCTCTCTCACACACTCACTCACTGCTGCTCTTGTCTTTCAGTATTTAAATTTCTGTTCTTTTAAAGGCTGCCTTTGGGCTGTCTGGTATCAGACATCTACTGCCTGCAGATAGTTATTAGCCTTAATAGAACACCACTGGGATTTCAAGTGTGTCGCTGGGAGTGAGTAGAAGGAAATTAAAATGCCTCAGCGTTTATTCTGAAGCAAAGTTTGTCTGCGATTCTGGCAGTGAACTGAAGAGTCAGTGGAACAGGGCATGTGAATTTAACTGCAACACTCCTTTATTAATAATTCTGCCTATGATTACTGCTTCTTTCCTTAATGGCTCCAAAATCTTAAAGACAATATAAAGGGGGTGCAGTGCCCCTAAATTGTGTTCACTCTGTTCTTTCTCTAATGTTGAAAAGTTGAGAGTCAGAATTCCAATATAGGGTAATTTATGATAATTTTCTCTGGAATAACCTGATTTGCAAATGTCAGTAATTAGACAAACTCTAGAAATGCATGCATAATAGATAATGTGTGAAAACAGACTACATAACTTGGTGTTGCTCTCTAATAATATAGAAATATCTTCAACTAACTCTGTGGAATATTAAAGAAATATACAGTTAGTAAGCAGAATAACTTTAGTTCATGATACACTAACTTCCTTTGTAAAGAATTAATTACACCAAAAGTGGCAGAAGTACAAATGTATTTACTAATGGGGATATAACAATCTTTTTACAACTCCTGTAGTCTAAAAGAACCAGATCAATGACTGGACTATCACAGGACAATTGTTAACCCTCATAGGACAATTATTACCTCTCTCAGTATCTTCAGCCATATGGAAATAACAATAAGATAAAAAGAACCCAGGAAGCTTTTGGAGTTGTGGGTGTATGGGCATTGTAGTCCCAACTTTAATTCCCTCAATTGCACAACGAAAAGGCTAGCAACATTTGGAGTTAAGATTGATTAGCAAGTCCCCAATAAAAACATACACACACCTCACAGAATTTAACCAGCTTTAGGAATTACTCAGGCATTGCTTTTAAGGCAAAAAGAAAATAGGTCTTTACTCACTGAAAATTTGCAAGTTGCAGGCACAAGCTTGGCTCAAATTGCAATAAAAGACATAATAAGCTCTCTAAGAGGGTAACAAGAAGAATGAATAAAAAAGTTAAAATAGTAAAAGACAAAAGTGGATTTTCTCAAACTGCATGGTTGAAAGGAAAAAAAATGGTGGACTTAAGGCATGGGCTCTGCAGAGCATCCTCCCTCTATTTTGTCCCAAAAACCTTTGATACTAAAACAAAGATAGTAAAGCAATTGAAGGAAAGAGGGGTCACTTTTGCCCACCAAGAAAGAGTGTAAGTTAATTGGTCAATTGGGGGGGGGGGGGCGTCCGACAAACTACCCAGCATGTTTCTAATCAAGCACTTCCTTTCAAGTGACCATGCACTAATTTGCATGTTGACTTATTAATTCCAACAGAAGCTGCCACTAATTTTTTTTCCAAACCTACCTCAAAATTTTGTGGCTTGAACTGGGGACCTTCCATGTGCAAAATATGCTCTGCCATTGATTTGTAGAGCAGTTGATGATTCTTAACTTTCCTGTAGCACCCTTGGAAATTGTTGGGTATGTGGTTTGTTGGCAGAGTTTGCTGTGAGGAAATTTGAGTGTGGCTTTAATTATTATTAATAATAAACTTCTTATTATGCAGCAGATAAAAATGGTTCAGGCAGGAACCTTTGGAGCAGAATGAACTACAGTCTCCTTTAGTAAATCACCCTTTATTTGTTAGTTTACTTCAACTGGCACTTACATGAATAAGAGGTTTCATTTTACTCACAGTTGTTCTTATAGAAAAGCAAACATCATACAGTATATTTTCTGCAAATGTTGTTACATACTAACTGAATCCTGACTGACTGTAAAAAAAG
Source organism: Intellagama lesueurii (assembly GCA_037013535.1). Classification (NCBI taxonomy): domain Eukaryota; kingdom Metazoa; phylum Chordata; class Lepidosauria; order Squamata; family Agamidae; genus Intellagama; species Intellagama lesueurii. Next base: position 135,621,647 of record JBAJHW010000002.1, read on the forward strand.
GTTGCAAATAATTGCAACCACCCATTAAGGTAGGTCAGTATCAGGTACATACTCACCTGAGTTCTTAATGTGTATCAATGAGGCAGCTTGATAGGACTTTTGAAACCCCACAGAAGTTCCCATCTCAGGGCTAGAGGTGGTTGTTGTTAAGGCCTCTGTAATTTGAGCCACGTGCCTCTGCACAAGATTAGTGTCTTCTTTCTAGAAGCAAAGCTTGCACCTACCACAAGCATAGAATGATGGGACGGTTTGTTCTTTTTTAGAGAGACCCAAACAATCCCTCCATTGCTTCTTGTCCTTAGAAAGGGCCTTGTGAAATGAAAGAACAGCCACTGTCCTTTTAGATTCTTTGTGCTAAAAGTCTTACTTGCACAATTCTGCTTGATCTGCACCAAAAAAAAAAGGAGTCATGCTTAATTTTCTTCTGTCGTCACGAGTGCCACAAAATATACTGTCATTTCAGAGGTGAGGTGGATGGGAGGAAAATAATTCTTCTGATTCTTCATCCTTGTGGATGAGAATGAAACAGCTGTTCTGTGGTATATTTGACCGTGAGGGGCAGAGAGCAAAGAGTGGTGTGCTTGAGGCAGCCTATTAAGTTCATGTCTGGGGGTGATCAGAGAGATTGGGACCTCCCAGATCACCTACTTTGCTGCCCAAGTTCTCTGAAAAGCCTGAACGCCACATGGGAATCATTCTGGTGAGGATCACTGGATAGGCTTGTTTAGTCAAATGCCAATCTCTGTGTTTTATGCCACCGTCCTGATTTATTGCTACTGAGCCCTGCGAGGCCATAGCTTTTCCTTGCGTTGTTATGTAAAGGATGATTCATGCCTGAGTGAAGGCTGTTTCCATTTACTGGGCCTATGGGGAAAGAGTCGTCTCTTGTAGGCCTAGGTGATGAATGCTAGTAGCAAAGCATTCTTTATGGTGCTCCCAAGGAATTTGTGCAGCCTGCAGATCTGTTTGAGAAAAATTATGTGTAGTCTGGTTATTGACTAGCCTGACTAAAGGAGCCTCGAAGCACAGTAGCTGAACTGCAGTACTGTAGTTAAGACTCTGCTCACAACCTTAGTTGGATCCCAACAAGCTCAGGTAGCCGGCTCAAGGTTGATTTAGCCTTCTATCCTTCCAAGGTTGGTAAATGGAGTACCCAGCTCGCTGGGGGGGAGGGCAATGTGTAGCCTGCATAACTAAATTGTAAACCACCCAGAGAGTGCTTTAAGCATTATGGGGCCGGTATATACGCAGTACACTTTGCTTCGTTTTGCTTTTAGTCTCTAATATTGCTGTATTGGTAATATCTGTGTGTCATCCAGTATCACTGTTTAGAGCTGCTGCAGTCAAAGCTGGAGGAGCTGTGATGATATCCAAACTCTGATAAGCGAAGAGCGACAAGATAGGGATTCCAGTAGGACTGCTTTTAGTGTACATTTTTATTTATGAAACTTCCAAAATAACTCAAGGAGATGAGCTGCTCCTCTCGTAAGACATTTTGGAGCCTGAACTATAAGCAGCACTTTTTTTTTTACTGGAAATTCATGTATTTGTTTCCTGTATCTGTTAACTATGGTAATGATTCAAAACTCCCGTGGAAGGGTGGCTGAAGCATAATATGCGCAAGTTACTCTTTGAACCAGGCTTTGCAGAAACTCCCAAGTAGGATTCTAGGGATTTAAGTTCAAACAATAACTTTGCCATGGTAAAGAGTGAGGGGATGTTGGAGCCCTAATTTATTGCCGCTGGAGAAGGAGGACTCGCTCCCCTCATCGGCCTTCTTGTTCCTGTGTCAGAAAGCACTGTTGTTGAAAGCAGTGGAGTTTTTGAATGGTAGGGTACATTAGGGACAGATATAAGGAGGCCATGATTCTGTCAGATCCCAAAGTTCTGTTTCCTTGGATACACTTCCTGATTTAGGAGAAACAAATATGGCAACCCTGGAGCTGATGTGGGGTTTCTGTTTTTCCCCATTAAGAACAATAAGGAGGGGGAAAGCTAAAAAAGAAAAACTAGACATGAAAAAGGGGGCAAGAATCTGCCCTGGTTTAGGGAATGGTGGTTCCTCTGCCACACATTTTGTGTCACATACACACACTCCAGCATTGCTCTGCCCATTTCAGCAACAAAAGCCTCTTGGGGCAGGGGTAATTGGCAAAATAACTCCTTAAATATCTCACATACTTTGAAAACCCTGTTAGGATCACGATAAGTTTGACGCGACTTGACGTCAACACAACCAACACACAGTGGCTAAAATTCAGGAGTAAGTTACAAATAGAGTAGGCCCATTGACTCAATTAAACTTGTGTGGTGCTGACTCACAAAATCCCCACTGAATCAGTGGGCTTACTCTGGTTGTGACGTACTACTGGATTTTAGCTACAGGGCAGCTTAGACCAGTGGTTCTCAAACTTGAGTCCCCAGATGTTCTTGGACTGCAACTCCCAGAAATTCTGGCCAGCAGAGCAAGTGGTGAAGGCTTCCAGGAATTGTAGTCCAAGAACATCTGGGGACCCCAGTTTGAGAACCACTGGTTAGACAACTTTTAACCAGGGATGGGGACTCTAGTCCTGCGACTTGCTGTCAAGTTGAACTTAAGTCACACTAGTCACTCAACTGAGACTTGACTTGTTTCCCCCCCCCCCCCATGACTCACAACTCAGAACTTGCCCACCCCTCCCTTTTTTCTGGAGAAAAAAACCTTGATTTTAATAGGAACTCAGACTTGGTCAGACTAGAAACCATGAAAAGAATCATCTAGACTTTTTTTTTTTAAACACAGTTTCTCTTTGTGAAGGAGAGCATACTTGTACGCTTAAAGGCCAATTCTAAACTCCATTCTGATGATACTAAACATCCACTTTGAGAGAGACCCACACAGTAGAGGCAGAGATGGCCCCATCATGCAACGCTGCAAGGAAGCTGCTCCAGCACCGTGGATATCAGCCTTCTTTGTGTGAGAGAAAAGAAGATTTGGCCCATGCAGCATAATCTACCAGGAGGTTCTCATACAAAGGTCTGTCTGCTTGAAATCAACAGGCAGTGTTCAAGGGGTGTAGTCCCTTTGGCCTTGCCTGTCTGTAGCTGTAATCCAACAATGATTCCACTAGACTAAGGAACCTCATAACATGCAGAGCCTGTGCCCGAATTTTCTTTTTTTCTTTTTTTCCTTCTCTGTTCATTTTCTCTTTTGTATTGTGTCTTTCTAGACTGTAAGTCTAAGAGCAGGGGCTATTTTTCTTTCTTTCTGTAAAAATCAAAGTGTAAGCTTCTCAAAGAGCATCTCCATTGAAGCAGAATGTAAATGCTTTAATTAAACAAATAGAGTACTTTTTGCAGGATTTATGCCTTTCAACCGGAGCTTTGTGCAGGAGATTTAGTGAATGATAAATCTAGTGAGTTGTGTCCCATGATAATTAATGGAAAGTTCTTTTTGATTTCCTCCTTGGACAAGAAAATGTTTTGGGCTAGCCCTGAGTAATGCTGCTTTTTCAATGAGTGTTGGTCCCAGATATAGCAGATATCATTGTATCCTGTCATTGCCACTGTGTCTGCAGTTAGAATGTTTAAGGGCTTGATTAGCAGTGGAGGTCAAGACATTTACTGAATATGTTCTAAGGAGTAATTCCAAGGAAAGAAGGAGGAAACTGATTTTAGGAAGCACTTTCTTTTACTGGTTGACCCTAAACAGGAAATGGGGGCAGAGGGAGATGAAGCAATTAACCATTTGGCGGGGAAAAAAAGAAGTATCCTGGATGTCCTGGCTATTGATGGGGGATGATGGACATCATTGTTTGTTAACATCAGGATAGCTGCATGTTCCCCCCAGCTCTGTCTTAGCTACTAAATCTCTGTTTATTTGTTATTTACTGTCCAGCATTTCTATGGTGGAGCTGCACCAGACTGTGGGCTCTGCTGCCCACTTGTGTGTGTCTCATTCCCAGAATAGCTCTGTCTACTAACATCTCAAACATCTGCAGAGAAAGACTACACAATCAGAGCACCTGAATGCACAAATATCTTGAACATGAGGAGCCTTGAATGCACCAGAATAGTGCTTATAAGTTATATGTAAAAATTCCTCTGCAGACATATGTGCTAGCCTCGGGATGAGATGTCATGGCAAGAGTGCTGCCCTGCCTCACTGCATGAGTGCCCTACTCGTGAGTGACATGTGCATGACGTTTAAACAATCAAATAGGAACAGCTGCAAAAGCCAAGTAAGCAAAGATAACAGTGGACTTCTGGGAAGAGTAAAAATCTGCTTCTGGTGGTTCAGAAACCAAATATACATAAAGTTGCTTTTAAATGAAACCCTTCAATTGTTCTTTGGAGGGTGCAGTTTTGCATCATTTTTCTTATCCATACATGTTTTGGAACCTACTTCATCTTAGAAAATTGGCTAAGTAATAGAGGACTGGCTTAGGGCTGGCCATTAAAGGTGAATAATAGGAGGGCAAGAAGAAAGAACATTGGGATTCCAAATAAATGGCTCTTTATTTGAACAATTGTGTACTTGGGTTAAATAATGTGATGGGGGTAGTTGTGAGTCATTGCTCATTGGGTCCAAAGGAAAATACCTGCTTCTTCTCTATATGGACAGGTTTTTGAGTCTGTTTATGACTGTTAACTTTTAATTGTATTTCTTGTTGTTCTTTCAGCATTTTATTATTGTTGGCTGTCTTGAGTGGCAGAAAGATAGGTTGCAAATTTTAAAAACAGAATAATCCCTTTGCACGTTTCTAGTTGCAAATCATCGTATGGAATTTCCTGTTTTGCTTTTAAATTCTGGTAACTTGTCCATTGTTTTCCTTTCCAGGATGATAATTTGATGGGTGATCAGAAATGGGTGCCAGAAAACCAGGGTGAGGAGAGTATATGAGAATGTTGGAATTTGTGTTTCTGATTAAGTTCAGTCACTCATCCATCTTCTAGACCAGAATTGCTTACAGTGAATGGCTGGAGCTCTCCAAGGTTGCAGACAGAATTCTCTCCTGGTCCTTCTGAGACCCTTTGGGCTACTGAGAGATGCTCTGCCATTGAGCTCCTTCCTGTCTCCAACACTTCTTCTCACAATCTAGTCTGCAGTTAAAATCTTTGGGCATACAACTCCCCTGCCCCCACTTTGCACTCTCCCCTGTCCACAGATTTGTAGTCTGTAGTCTTTGAAAACCTATGTAGAATAACACTTCTGTTTGATACCATGAGTAGCATGTTGGCCATACTAAATGTATCCACTCCTCATATGTTTGTTTTATTTAAAATATTTATGTCTCACCTTTCTCCTAAAAAGGACCCAAGACAACTTTCAGTATTTTTAAAAAAACAGTATTAAAAGCTAAGAACAGGAAATTATTACAGTATTAAAAAGGAATTAAACAAATATAATATTTAAACTAGAAGATAAAAACAGCAAGAGAAACACAGCAATCCTAGAATTTTTGCTGGTCCTGGTGATGTCAAGTTTAGCTGCTGACTGTTGGATATGTACAGATTTGTCAATTTAATAGAGAAGGGTATATCAAAGTTCATGCTTATTTTCCATTTCTAGCAACATTAATGTCAGTTCCAGTAAAAATTCATGACTGTGGTTGTCTGTATATTTTCTGTTGGATCCAACACCTTTGTATATGTGTGCCAGACCACAGCATTAATAAATAATCGGATGATACGAAACCACATTTCCCAAAAATAATTGCATTGCTTTCAAAAGGGATTTGGAGCTCAAGCTTCCTCTAAGATGAGGCTGGGAGTTTGCATGGACATGTCAGAATAATAGCCCTCGTTAGTCTCCTGATATGTAGCAATAAGTAAAGCAGTTACAAAATATTGCCATAGTCACATGGCCTTGCTGAATTAAAGACAAATTTATCTCTACTTGGAATATATTGGGTAGCACGTATAGGTGTTTGGCATAGCCTAGATAGGATAAGATGGACAATCACCTAAGAAGGCTGGCAACAAACAGCAATTTATTGGTACTAAGCTCCAGTAAGTTCTTTTTCTGTATTTGTAAATACAAGAAATAAGACAAGGCTGGCATTGGTTTCTGCTGTTTTTTTCATCTAAAGGAAATCATACCCCCTGTAGTACCGCCTCATGATGGTCAATTTGTAACTGCTTCACTTGGTGTAGTTTAATCAGTGGTATATATATGATATTCATTTCAACAATTTATTTATTTATTTATTTATTTATTTATTTATTTATAAAATCTGACAGATTATTGATTTGTTTAAACCCTTAAATAATAATCATGTGCTGTCAAGTCAATGCTGACTTATGGTGACCCTTTTCAGGGTTTTCCAGGTAGAGAGTACTCAGAAGTCACTTACCCTTCCCTTTTTCTGCATTTGTGTGTGGGTGCCCTGGGACTGTGCAGCTCGCCCAAGGCCACACAGGCTGGCCCTACTCACAGGAGGCTCAGTGGGGAATCAAACTTCCAACCTCTGGCTCTGCAAACAGATCCCTAAATCACTGAGCTATCCAGCCAGCTTGAATAAGCAGGTGTAAAACACACCAATTAAAGTGGTCACTATGACATGCCTACCAATCTTCCCCCGCACAACAGTTCTGAGATCCCTGCTATGGAGGCCCACCCCTGCCACGTTTTAATGTGTGGCAGGGAGTCTCCTTCATGACTGAAAATGTGTCCTGAGGGAGTGGTTGAAATATTCTCCTCCATTGGGAGAGGAAGCCACCTCCACCAGAAGTTCCTTAGGTCTAAAGGAAACTCCTTCCGCTACTACCACAGTGTAGCCAGTGCTGGGGCCCAGAGCAGAGGTTCAAGGGACTCCTTCCCTTCCAGCCACAGAGGCAAGTGCTTCCCTCAGATCTGCTCTAGGGACGGCCCTCACCGTAGGAGGCATTGTGGATTGTTTGGTCTTCTCCTCACAGAGAGTTCTGCAGGTAGGAGGGATGTGAGAGAGACCCTGAGTCTAGGTCTATTCCATGTCCTGTTCTGAACACTTCTGCATAAAGAACTAAGTCTGACCTGTGGTGGGCAATTGTTGGCTTCCAGATGTTTCTGGATCACATCTCCTCTAGTTCTCCGTCATTTTCTGTTCTGGCTCAAGCTGCATGGAGTTGTAGGCAAAACAACAACCACCTTTGAAAGGCCCATAGGGTTGACAAGGCAACTTTTCACCAAGTGGAAAGTTGAAGAACATCCTCTTGGCCTAACATAATGTGTAACAAGTCCTCTGATAGGTAACCACGCAGGGCCACAAGAGGGTGTGCTCCAGTCTAACATCCTGTCCAGATTTAAGCGACTGAACCTCTTCTGCCCTCAAGACCAGTGTCAAGGTGTCCTCTTACTGTTTTAGTGTGTTCATTCTTCTTAACATTTTGTGTATGTGTTCTGCATGTAGCAAAAAGGCTTCTGCAAACCATACATACATACTGTACATCCATTTTTTTGTCGCAAATTAATTTGTCATAAATTAACTGAAAAACAAAGTGTGCACTAATGGCATACATAAAAACTTATCAGAATTAAAATCTGTCTCCATATAAAACAATTCTGTTAAAACAATTAGCAAAATGCATTAGCAAGTGGAATTTCTTGGCTGCCATGGCAAACTGTGCCACTGTATAAGTAGGTTAAGACTAGTTGGTAGCAACAGCCCTGTCATTTGGGGGACGGTTTTCATGATTGTTTTAAAAAATGTTTTGCCATCCTATGGTGGCCAGAGTAATAGAGAATTTTATTTCTTATATCCAGAATTTTCTTCACAGGCTAGGCGGGAGCCCTGTTAGTCTGCTACAGTTGAAAGACTAACAAGCTTTATTTTGGCATAAGTTTTTATAGACTTCAACCCACGTCACTAGTTAACCTGAGTACCCAGATATTTATCATATGATGGGTTGGGAGAGGTGAAAGGCAATAGATTTGCAGAAAGTATAAACATTTAAAAAGGTAAAGGTAAAGGTTCCCCTTGACAATTTGTCCAGTCGTGTCCGACTCTAGGCGGCGGTGCTCATCTCCGTTTCCAACCCATAGAGCTAGCGTTTGTCCGCAGACAATCCTCCGTGGTCACGTGGCCAGCGTGACTAGACACGGAACGCCGTTTACCTTCCCACCGAGGTGGTACCTATTTATCTACTCGCATTTTTGCATTTTGCTTGCTTTCGAACCGCTAGGTTGGCGGGAGCTGGGACAAGCGAGGGGGGCTCACTCCATCGCGTGGATTCGATCTTACAACTGCAGGTCTTCTGACCTTGCAGGACAGAGGCTTCAGCGGTTTAATCCGCAGCATCTTAATACATGTTGTTTAACAAACAGTTGTTAAGAGGTGGCTGACGTTATTGTGCCACGGTGTGATTTTATGATTTCAGCATAATAGTCTGATTAATGACCATGCAGTCTTTCTGCATGTCGTATCCCAAAACCCAGGCCCTCAGAGGCTGGAGTACAACACTGGTCTGGCGTGGTTTTCACTTGCCTGGAGCCCTTTCATATGTATTAGGTGACAGCTCTTTCCCTGCACAGCCAGCATGTCCATTGCTTACCTTTCCAAAATTAGTTGCTGATGTAGCCACAATTTTAAAGAAAGTAACTATTTGCTTCCCTTCATCTCAAAAGTAACTTAATTATTTTTTAGTTTCTTTGAAAGTCTGAATGCAGCAAGACATTGGGGTGTGGTACAAAGCACACTTTCTACCTTGCTGCTTTGTTGTCACCTCAGCACCATGGCATAGCCCATGGCAGTGGTGTGAAGTGTTGATATTATGTGTCATATACACATATGAAGTGTTGATATTCTCCCTCCTCTATTTGGTGAAGCTTCACCCACAGAACTATATAAAAAAAACTTTACAGTTATGTTGCCAAATGAGTGAATTGATGCTCTGTTAAGTTTTAATCATCATGTAACTTAGTTGTGCCTTGATTAATGTAATTCATTAGAAATTAACTAGAAATTAACTAACTAATTCATTAACTAGTTCTACATAAGAACTTACCTCCAGGCTTGAGAGAGGGATGGCCTGTTCAGGGTTTTACCGCTTTCAACATCTGCAGCCCATTTGGCCATTTCCACTCAAAGGAGGGAAGTGAAAGTTATATACTTGCCAGTGAATTTCTATTATTGTTGATTGGCAGAAGCTATTTAAGCCTGCCTTCAAGCCAGTTTGCCTTCACGGTTGGTATTTCTGGGTTTGTTAATTTCCTAAATCATCCATGTGGCCTTGTCACCAAACTTTCTCCCTCAAGAGAAGCAAGCCTCATGGAGGAACGTGAATACCAGCCGGTTGGATCTGAGGCACTGCAGACAACAGTCAACCTCGGACTGTTATTATCAGCACTATGTCACATCCATGGGTGGATCCTACAATGCAGTGTGAAGAAGGATGATACATTCTGGTGCAATTTTTATATGTTAAGATTTCCCCCTCACATCCACTTCATTTCACTCAGTGTATTTTTAGTTAGTTATAAAATGGGAGCAGTTATCTTCCTTATTTTATCCCCACGTTTTCAAAAAAGTAGATGGGTAATTTTTATTTATTTTAACTAATCTTTGCTGGCGTTAAATATCCTACTTTATAATTGTATGTTGCTATACCGCAAGAAAAATTGTGACTTTTTCTGCAACGATTTCCCCCTATTTCCTTTAAAATGCTTATTTATATTCTGTATCTGTTTAATCATTATTTTACTTGTTCAGATTTCATGCTGTACTTTAAAAATAATCAGTAAAAGTTGGATAATACTGTTTTCCTATTTATTTTAATAATCATTAACTTGTAACCCTGTGTTTCCTAATTATTTTTTCATACTGTCTTAAACATTGAATCTAATTCAACTCAGGGAATTGTCATTCTTTTGAAATAAATTCTAAAAGTGGCAAGGTCCTTAAAGGAAAGTATGAAGGGGAAGTGAGTATTATATGACTCTGAGAATTGTCACACAACTGAAGTTATGGAAGGGACTGCGTTTCAGCCTCAGTTTCTCACTTGTTTGTGGAAATGATACATAAATATTAACAGGTACCAATTTAATAAGTTTTCTTTCTTTAATGTGGCAAAATGCACATGCTGTTCTCATTCCAAAAAAATCGTGTTAACTTGTACGTTTTCCCTGCTACAGGCTGTTCTAGTAGAGACTTCCAGCAGGATTGAAAGAGCTTGGGATAACTCAGGGTGGGCAACTGCAGAAGGTCTGGAGGTGCATTTGTCCCATTTTCCATCAGCTGACGCACCCCATTGCCTGCACCCAGTCTTTTTTGTTTTCTCCAAAATTGAAGCATCAGAAGGTCTGTTACGGTTTTGAACAAAAAGCGGACGGCATTTTTGAGGCAGCCCTTCGATGGAAATTCTAACTGCTGCCCATGTTGATTGGTTTCCTGTACTTCTTAAATGGAATCTGACTGGATGTCTGCTTGATTGTTGTCATTCACCAATAATTTTGACTTGCAGATAGGAGTTTTCTCAGACTAAATCAATTGTCTCCAATGCAATAGTTTATTGACACCCGAGATTTGTCTGTCTGCATTTGAACTTGTCATGATTTGCTATGAGACGTAGGGGTTTGCTGCTTGGGAGGCTGGGACGCTCTGGTGCAGTGGTTCCCAACCTTTTTCAAGTTACGACCCCCTTTTGTAATAGCCAAGTAACCTGCGACCCCACCACCACATTTACATCAATAGGCTGTCGTTGTCGTTCTCCAACATGGTGGCACTGTTGATGCTGCCGCCGCTCACCGTAGTGAAACAAGTGCATTGTTCTTCTGACGCAGGGATAAAAGCAGCCACTGGTTGCCTTTGGCAGAGTTCTGTAGATGTCCTGGCACAATTTGGGAGTTTTCTATGCTCTTTACATTCTGCCCTGTGTGTTTGCTGAAGTGTTGAAACAGCCATCACTAAGGTAGGGAGATTTTCATCTGGAACAAGAAGACCCATTCGGTTTGTCAGTCCTCATCGTTGTTGGGAAATCTGAGATTTGACTTTCTGGAAAGTTTACAGACATTCCCTCCATCACATCCACCTTCCCCCAGTTCATGTTTAAAAAGTAAATGCCATGGAGCAAAGTTGGGAATGGTAGAGGGAGCCCAGGAGTTGTAACTAGGCACCCCAAAAGTCCTTTGTTGTCACAGGTCAGCTCTGCGTGAGTTTATGTGCATAAAAATGATTTTGCGTAGGAGAAAGAAGTGATCAAGTGTCCAGTTCTGTTAAATTTAAGAAACCAAAGAAATAAGTTCATGAAGGTTTTTTTGTTTCAGTTCCATCACTTGATGGGCTAAATCAGAAAAGGATAGAGCTTTCAGAGGCTTCTGACTGCCAGGATGAATAAGAACTGTGGCTTTGTTACTAAAAAGGGGTTACCTTTTTAGTTACCTACGTACTGAATAAACAGTTGTTGTTTTATACCATCAAGTATAGCAACTCTAATAAGGCTTTCAAGGTAAGTGAGTGGCTGAGTGGGGGATTTGAACCCAGGCCTCCTGAGTCCTCTGTCCACTGCACCACACTGGATTACGTTGTTGGGGGGTATGAACTAGTCACATTCTGTTCCAGACCTTAGATTCATCTAGGTTGTCTTGGTGTTTTTCACCTCTTCCCTCCTCCTTTCCTCCCATTTTACAGATTTCAATTTTAATCCAGTTCATTGCCCACTGTTTGAAAGTAAGGCATTGCTAAAGGAGAGAAAAGCATTAACTGATGAACACAAAAGAGCCATAACAAGTACCCAATCCTTTGTGCCTTTCTGATCACATTATTGGTGTACTAATACTCCTCCTTTCCATTTTCAGCATGTTTTCTGATGAGTGCTAACCCATCTCTGCCTCAGAATCTTTGCACTGCTGAGGGTTCAGACATCTTTGGGAACTTTTCATGTTCACACAGACAGGGGTGGTGAAGTCAGCTGGCTTGTGAGGCCAGAGGTTTGCCCCCTGATCCCATTTCACACTGCTTCAGGACCAGAAATATCTGAAAGCTGTCATTATTGGGGGGGGGGGGGGGAGAGGTAGACAGGGAGCAGGTGGCCTTAGTGTTTGCTTTTGGAGGTGTGTGTGGGGGGTTTGACCAATCACCTCCCAGTCCTTAAAGTGAAAACTCTGCTCCTGAAGGCTTGTAGGGCCAGAAACAGGCATTTTGTTTCCTTAAAAAAAAACACCTTAATTTTTTTAAAGTATAGGGTTTCTGGGAGACACAGAAACTCCCCGAAAGCTTGCCCACACACTCCTGTTTACCCAACCCTACCTTAAAACCAGCCCACCCTTGCCCTGTGGATGTGCACAGGTTGTAAAGGTGGGTAACGAGGGGGAAACCAATCTTTTTAGGGCGTTTGCCTGGCATCATTGCTATTCACACTAAGATGATTCTTTAAATAGGTTTCGGAGGAACTTCAGCTCTCCCTTGAACAGAACACCTTTCAAGAAACCCGCTGAGTCACAACAAAAGAAACCGGGTTTTTGCCGCTGGCTCTGCAGAAGTAGATGATCCTTCTCATCTACCTCGGTGTCTTTGGAGCCTTAACATTCATTGGACATAAGCTTTTGTTAACGAAAGCCCACCTTTTCTGCCCTGGGCGGAAGTCCACGAAAGCCTGTGTCAAGTAAACCTTGTTAGTGAGACAAGGTTTTTTGCTGTTCTGCTGTCCCCTGAAAAAATCCATACTGTGGGAGTACAAGGCCCAATAAAAGTATCATCACAGTATGGATTTTGCCATTTTTCTTATGGCAGTGTATGACACTCTGTGCTTATTATAGGTTGAAGTCTTTCGCATTTCCCAGACCTTTTGGAGGTGGTCGGGTGAACCTTGGACTGCAGAAGGAATGAGTAACAAATTAAACAATAAAAATCTTGAAGTTCAAAAAACAAATTGGTCCCTGATTCCTGCACAAGAGGAAAGAAAGGTTGGCTAATTGTTTCAAGTGCTGGCCTTGGTACTCCTTTTCGTTTGCTAATTACAGTTTGTGCTTCTCCGGTGGTTTTCTTGCAAAGGTCACAAAATGTTTTACTGGCAATTTAGGTTTCCCTTTGGTGATGTGTGACGTCCGGAATTATTTAATGCATGAAGAGAATGGAGGCTGAGAAGGAATTAACTTCGCTGTAGTATTACTAAGGCTTTAGAGCTACAGAACCTGTAGCGTCTTGTCCGTGTTCTTTGTGCTCCTGCCCTGCTCACAAGGGGCTTCCCTGGAAGGGCTGAAGCCCCTTTCTTACCTTCTCATACACCCTGTAGTTTGGAAGAGTGACTGTCTTCAGCTGCTTGAAGCTGAACGTTTGTACACCCTGGATGGCTCGGCTCGGCAGGACTGCCTGTGCTGTGTCCTGCTGGTGCAGGATCGTACCTGACATCCAGCCTTCCTATCATTACATGATGTTGCAGGTGGGTTCCTTTCAAATATGACCCCAGTGAAGGCATCGGAACATACAGATGCTGCCAAATCAAGAGAGAATGGAAGACCCTTTTCTCTGCCAGACTGGCTGTCATTAAAAGGGGCAAGATGAGAGACCCACAATCTAAGCAAGGGAGTGCTGAAAAATCTCCTGGGAAAGCTGCAGTCCAAGGAATAGGAGCAGCACACTTCCTGGATGGTTCTCTTTGTTGGCTGAGAGAGGGAAGTGTGCGTCTTGGGAAGGGTAGGATGCAGTAGCCTAGCATTTTCTCCCTCCCCCCTCCTCTCTAACCCCCCTCCCCTGAAGTGTCTTGGGCCAGGTTGGAGTCACAGCTGGACTTTTAGAAATGCAAGGGGGGGGGGAGCCCTGCCTCTCCAGTGTGGCCGGAGAAAGACAGAGAGCCTCTGCTGCACAGGGATAGGGTTGCTTGGTATATGGGGTCTTGAATAGGGCAGAAAACCTGATGCCTCTCTCCGTGGCAGAATTACTTTTTCCAAGGCATTCAGTGTCCCTTGGAGTCCACAGCTTTCTAAGAAAAACTGTGGAGGATGCTAACAACAATGCCGCCTGCCTACGCACCCCTCCCAGCCCAGCCTCCTGCTTTCCTAAATGCCAAAGCGATTACCTTCCTGCTATTATGTAGCCAGGATAAATGAATGCCAAGGGGTGTGTGTGTGTGTGTGTGTGTGTGTGTGTGTGTGTGTGTGTGTGTGTGTGTGTGTGTGTGTGTGTGTGTGTGTGTGTGTGTGTGTGTGTGTGTGTGTGTGTGTGTGTGTGTGTGTGTGTGTGTGTGTGTGTGTGTGTGTGTGTGTGTGTGTGTGTTTTTGGGAGATGCTTTCCAGCTACGAAGAATGCAGACTGGTATCTCTGTTGCCAGGAGTAGGCTGAACCCCCGCCCCCCATACACACACACAGACGGACACATACATGGATAGTCAGACAGATATGTGCATAGGGATAGAAACATACAGGCTCCCCTGGTTCTAGTGACCAGTGAATGTAGAAAGGAGATCCTAGGAATGAAAAGAGAAAATAGCATGATCTTCCTTGCTACGAGGAATTGAGCTTGACAGCCAGAATTTCACAGTCGCTATTGAAACATCCTGCAGAATTGGATTTCCTTTACTAAGTGCAGCAACATCTTACACACTTTCCATTTGCAGCAAACTGTCCCCCCATCTGTATGTGTGTCAAAAAAAAAAAAGCCTTTTAAGCTTTAGCAGATTTGAGGATCTGTTCTCTGGTGGGGCTAGACTAAATGTAGTTCTACTTGCAGAGTTCTGGTTGATTTGTAATACATCCCAGATCAGAGTAGAACCCAGACTCGCAGAACTTGAAAGGTACAGAAGAAAATTTTAAAAGAAAAGAAAAGAAAGAATCTTTGGTATGGGTGGCTGTTTGCTAATTGTGTTTCTTCATTATTGGTGTTCCTGGCCATGGGCAAGGACTACTAATTGGCTTCCTTTAGCAAAGCTTTTCTGCAACCCTGCTGCCTGGCTTTTGTGCTCTGTGCTCTCTTTTTTTTTTGGTAGTAACATCCATGTACATTGGTTTAAAAAAATTATCATTTGGCCAGTGACTCTGTTGGTTAGAAGATCCCAAGAACTGTCATCCAGAAGAGTAATTTGTTTAAGCTCTGGCCTGGTGCCACCATTTTGGAGCTGTTTGGGTCTGGTTGGTGGACCAAGGAAAAAGCATAGGCCTCGGCAGTTCTAAAGACCAGAAGGTCTTCTCTCCTCAGCTCCTCTTCAGTGATGTACAGAAGACAGACTTTTTGTAGGCCTGCCCCAACCTGCTGCCCTCTGGTTCTTTTGGACTACAGCTCCCCTTAGGTCCAGCCATTGTGGCCAGACAGGTAGAAGCTGGGTTGTTGGGCCTCCTTTAGCAGGGAAAGCTTGCGCAACTCGATGAGCTGGGAAGCTTCTCGTTGAAAAATCTTCTCATCACTCCCAAATTTCTTGGAACTCTGTTCATTAACCAGTGATCCTAACCGTTGGGCCTGTGAAATTGAGATAAGTTAGGAAATCGGTTGTTGCTCCAGGATATTAAGTCAAGCTTCTCATTTCTCGACTCTGTAGTTGGCTAAGTGAGACTGGAGTACAGTGGCCTTGACTTTGGAATCCGCCCCACCTCCCATTTTTGCTGTGTTCTTTGAGCAGATATTACTAGCTGGGAACGATGTGTATGGGCATTATCTGTTGGAAAACAAGCAAAGATTTTAACTAGGAGCAAATGCTTACCTTAAAAGCAAAGAGTAATTGTTGGGCCAATTATAAAATCAGATTATACATCAGACTGATTATAAGACAGTGCCACCTTGTGGTGTGTGCTGTACTGCCAAACAGGTGGCTCTTCCAATAAAAGTGAAAAAGACTTGTTCTTGTGCATGTGAAAAGGCCTTTGGACTTGGGGTGGATGGGATGATCTCCTTATCAAAGATAGCAAATAATAGATCAAAGGAAAGTTTCCAACCTGCATTTACATTTTTTTCTCCTTTTTCTGTCTTCCACTCTGGTCCTTGGCTGAAGCTGCTCTGTCAAACAGCAGGGTCTGTAATTAAAGTGATTTTAACCAGAATTCTATGGGTGGCTCTAATTAAAACTAAGTGCAGTTCATCATTTTGTAAAAATAGTCATCCCTTGTCCCTAGACATGGTTGTTCTACTCAGGGCTTTTATTCTGCCATTGTCCTGCCTCATTTTATTTGGGCAGTTGTGGTGAAAGGGCAGGAATGTCCTTGCTTTCGACTCTCCTGTGTTGTCTTACCACTTTTCTCATCTTCCCCCCCCCCCCCCAAGAAAAACAAAGAAAAAGAGCCCATCAGGATAGGGAAGGCTGAATGGCTATGTAGGGTATGTTGATTCATTCGCGCTGGGAGCATCTGGAAGCACCTCACTACCCTGCACAGATGCATATTTGGTTTTAATTAATGGTGGTATGTTTAGGAGCATCTTCCCCTACAGTTTGAGCCTTCTTCCCTCCTTTCAATGTCTGTTATAGGAAATTTACATCCCAATTAATTCAGTCTTCCATTTCCAATGGTATAATTGTTCCATGAAACAGAGACCATGGTACTTAATAGCCGAGCTTCTCAAAAATAAGGAGATTAACTCTTTTTGTGTGATGCGTCTTTCTCTAAGGCCATTAAGTGTTCCATTTTCTCTCCCATGGGACAGTCACTCAGGGCAGATCAGTTCAGTTCCCCAAAACCCCTGGTTGTTGGTGTTGAATTTCCAAACCCCTGATTGTTGGCAACAGAAAATCAATCGATTTCTCCTTGTTTCCTAGCCTTTCGTTTTGGGTGTGACTTGAGAGACCTATCTACAATTAATTTTACTGGATCTCTAAAACAGGTGGCAAGGACTGACAGTTTCTTCTGGCTTTGGGGAAGCAGGGAATAAGTAGGTATTTGGCTTCATTTAAAAATAACTCTAAATCCATTATATCTATTACTGACGCAATATCTGCCTTTCTTGTTGCTCATCTTTAACCAGGAGACAGTAAAATGCAAGGGTAACACTAGTGATTAAAGATGATTCAGTTCCAAGCTAAAAACTTTTAAAATACTTCAGTATAAAAAAGAGACAATGAAGCAGGTACTGTCTAAATATATAAAACCTTGATCAAATTAAAAAA
Source organism: Intellagama lesueurii (assembly GCA_037013535.1). Lineage (NCBI taxonomy): Eukaryota > Metazoa > Chordata > Lepidosauria > Squamata > Agamidae > Intellagama > Intellagama lesueurii. Next base: position 135,638,628 of record JBAJHW010000002.1, read on the forward strand.
GGGGATATGGAGATGGGATTAGGATGTGTGCGCCCGAAATCAGCTTTTCAAGGAAGTGAGTGGGATGAGAAGGAAAGCCAATGTAATGGCTTTGAATATGAGAAATGATGTTACTTCAGAATTCCACTTATCTGAAGCCTTGCGGTATTTGGTGAGGGTAGCTGTGTTAGTCTGTAGTCTCTTGTAGCAAAAACAACAAAGATTTATTTATTTATTTATTTATTTATTTATTTATTTATTTATTTATTTATTTATAGGTTGCCTTTCTCCCAACAAGGAGACTCAAGGCAGCTCACAGTATTAAAAAGAATAGAATTAAAAACATAACAAGTTTAACATTAAAAAAAAAACAATTAAACTATAAAACTGATTAAAATACATTGAATATTTAACAGGTGAAACATTAAAAACTATCTTCATTTTAAAATGGCATTCAGGAACTCAGTCATGATGGCTAAAAGCCTGCCTGAAAAGGTGGTTCTTCAGCTGTCAGCGGAAGGATAAAAGAGAGGGAGACAACCTGCCCTTCCGAGGGAGAGCATTCCATAATCAGGGAGCAGCCACAGAGAAGGCCCTCTCTCATGTCCTTGTCACCCATGCCTGCGCTGGCAATAGGGCCAAGAGGAGCGCTGCTTCTGCCTATCTTAAGCACTGTGAAGACTCATATGGGGAGATGTGGTCCTTCAGGTAGCCTTGACCCAAGCCGTAAAGAATCTTGTGGCAAACTACCGAATATTATCTGACATAATGTTTTACTTATTATTATTATTTTTGTGGACATCAGCTCATTTTGTATGTCTAAGTCTTTTTTTCTCTTCCTTACATCTTTTTTCAAAACTTTGGCATTTGTCAAGAGATGGCATGTGCTACTTTGGTTTGATATCTGACTGCATTTCATCAATTTTCTTCTGTGAATGTTTGTATTGCTGTAAACACTAAGCAAGCAGACAAACTTCAGCACAGTGTTGAATAGTAGCACAAGGGATATCAGAGCCACTCACTGGCCAATTATTCTGCACCTAGCCTGATACCCTGTCTGTTGGAGATTTAAATCAATAGAACAACCAATTTTAAAATGCTTCGGTTTGAAACAAGCCCATCAGCACTCTCGATACACTGTCAGTGTTTTTATTTAATTTTTTTATAGTGTAATTGTCTAAATCCACTTGCTACCCCCAAATGGACTAATTGAATCGATAGTTGAATGATAAGAGAATATTATATAAACACCAAAGTGGACGGCAGTAGGAAAAGAGGAAGACCAAATACAAGATGGACTGACTCCATAAAGGAAGCCACAGGCTTGAGTTTACAAGAGTTGAGCAGGGCTGTTAAGGACAGGATGTTTTGGAGATCACTCATTCATAGGGTCAACTTGACCGCACATAACAACAACAAAGGCCAGCAATTCAATAGGTCTGCTCTAGCTGGGATTAGCAATTAGATTTACACCCGTGTTTTGTTGTAGCAACTTTTTGTTTAGTTGTGAAGAAATATATTTTTGTATTAGAAATAAAATGATTCTGCATGCTGCTTTTGCTTTCCTCTTATCGCAAGAGTTTTCATACTGGAAGTTTCCCAAAAGTCTGGGTCGGAAGCCCAGTCTAGGCTTCCATTGAAGTCTTTGTTCTTGCTTTGCCTGTCGCATGCAAATTGGTAGCACTTCAAAGGTCTTCCAAGATGATGTATTCTTCACACCTCAGTGGTTCTTCCTGACTCTGATTGCCCAATTAAGCCCTCAGAAGCTGAACCATCAAAGCCCATCCTCTGATCTGTGGATTCTGACAGCCATGTCCTTTTGGTAGAAACTATCTATTCAAAGGCTTCAGATATATCCCATAGTTAAAGCTGCCCACCAGTGCGACTAAATTATTACTTGGGGGGGGGGGGATTCTTGTAAAAAAAAAAAAAAAGTCCCACAACCCTGAGAGTAATGGGACGATCAGGAGACCACATTAGAAGCAAATGGGCCAAAAATTGTTGACATGTTTTGTTTCTTTGTCATCGTAAACGAAGCAAGTCCCCCTACTTTAAAATGTGAGAAGAGTAATGTTGAAGCCATCTAAACGCCTGCCTTCCCCAACCCCTGGTTCACATAGTGACCAACATCTGCCTATGGAAGCCCAAAAGCGGGATCCGCTGCCCCCCTTCTCTCTGGTGTTCCTGACCATCTCGTACTTTTGAATCGGATTGCTTCAGTTAGCGCGGGTAACGTGTAGCCATGACGACTCGGAGTCATTGGCAATCTGATCTCCACAAAGTTCTTTCATTCCTATCCCTTTTCCGGCTATTCAGGATTGGGGTAGGGCATTGCTGCTTCTTGCAGTGAATTCCATGCCCTGCATGAAGAAGTGTGCTTCATCTTATCTCCCACCATTCAACTTCAGTAGATGATTTCTGAGTTCTTTAGCATGATGAGAGGGGGAGAAAAATTTCTTCATAATTGCATAGGCCTCTGTCATGTCTCTCGCTTTCTCACTTTTTTCCTGAGCCAAAGAGCTTGGAACACAGCCTGAATGTCAGGATGCCTTTCCTTGGGACTTGAGTGATTAGTGTTCCTCTCTTAACCATATTCTATGCACTGATTAGTCTGCTACTGGTTGTCTGGTAATAGTTTTATGTACCGTACCTAATTCGGTGTCGCCTGTTTCATTTCTTTAATAACTATAGGCTGAAGTTCTGTTGCTTCTCATAGTAAGTTGCAACTAGAATAGGCCCATTTGAATCAATAGAACTTACCGTTGGAGTTTTGTTTGTAACCTCACATGCTGTGTATAGTTTGTGTGATTGGAAGGAGCTTTTCTGGGCTTTCTGGATAGATGGTCTGTTTATCCAGCACTAACCAATTGTTTCTTCCAGCCTTTGATTTCAGACAGACCCAGCTCGCTGCTGAGTGCTTTCCCCCTTTCTTTAGTCTGTTGGAAACAGTTGTGTTTTTTTGCTCAGTTGTTGTGTTTTGTTGTTGATGATGTTCAGTTGGTTGTTAAGTACATGTGCAGTAAAGAAAATAGCATTCACAAGTCTGTAATTTCAAGTAACTGTTAGTAAAGAAATATTCTTTACTCTCCTACAAATGTCTGAATGAGTTATTAAGACTTTAAGTGCCACTTAATGAGAAAGGGGTTGACTATCTGGGGAACTTTTAGCTCTTCTCTTCTGTGGATCTCTGTGTGGCAAAAATGAATTTTACCAGAAATTCAAAACTCTGCAACACTTATGAAGGAGTTGAATTGCCAAACCTCTGATAATTCAATGGGCCTATTCTGTCTAATGCTTTGGATGATTCAAAAGCATTCCTAATTCTAAGCCTTACGACACTGTTGGACTTTATGCTGCATGTTGGTTATCTAGTAGTTATGTGCCATCAAATGAGAACCAACTAATAGGGCTTTCAAGATGAATGAGATGTTTAAGGAGTGTTTTTACCACTTCCACATTCTCTAGTGAGTTTCATAGCTGACTTGGGATTTGAACCCAAGTCTCCTGAGTCCTAGTATATCGCTCTGATCCCTGCATTACACTGGGTATCTGTTCAGTCATAAGGAATGGGAATGTGAAGCTGAACGGACTCAAGAGGCAAGGGAGGCACAGACAGTTCTGGCACCATATAGTTCTAGCTAGAGTAATTTATTGTAACACTACGTTTTGCCTGGGTTTGTTTCAGTAATCAACAAAACCCTAAGACTGAAGACATGCTGGGCTTCTGCTTCCTATATTACTTTCTATGATAAATAAACATGAAATGCAAGGAGCTGAGTTTAAGCAGAAGAGAGAGAACTCTAATCCTAGCCCTGTAGTCAAGATAGCAAAATAGGTGAATGTTATGTGAGATGCACAGTGCTAGTCATTAATGGGTTTGCAAGTCATGTTGGATGCACAAAAGAATATCAATAGCTGTACCCTCAAATTAATCTCTGCATTATGTAACTTTAAGATATGGGATGTCAGTTCAATAATGCATTACAGGTATTCCATACCCAGCTTTAGAGACTTTTTCAGAACACTTGTCTGATGTTTCTGTTTTTCCTCCCTTTTCCCCTCTGAAAGGGCAAAATGAAATAGTGTTTAATACATGGAATATAAACCTTGATGTGCCTCTTCCTTGCAATCCAATCCAAGGAAGATTCTCCAGTGAATAATCTTGGTTCAGGTACAGTCTCCCATCAACTGCACAAAACAAACCTCAAAAGGAAATGTTGCATCAGATTGTTATGCCAATTGCAGTAAAATATAGCATTAATCTGCAGAAAGGATAGGGGGAAATGTGGCTTTCTAGATATTGTGGTACCACAAACACTATCAGTTGTCACTGTCATCTGTAATGGCTAGAACTGATGAAAGTTACAGTCTGCCAACATCTGGAATGCCACACATTCTCCACCCTGGCCTTTGGATTCGGTTATGGGGCATAATAGTTATTTATACCCATGCTATAGGGAAAAGAGGAGGTGACGGCACTAGCATAGACTGGATCAATAAGATTGAACGATGAGACAGCTTAGGCAGTGGAGTAAGAGTTCGACTGAAAAGATGGGAGCAGAAACGTTCAGGATTGGGTTTGGTACAGGAGCCAGTTATCTAGGAGAGAACTGGGGCTCAGCCTGTAGGGTTTAAGTAATTTAAGCATGTGTGGTTGATTAAAGATGTGTGATTACTATACTGCATGGTTTGGGAGGGATTGTGGCTTCACGGGCATGAGGCATTGTGATGTGTACATGAGGTTGGGATGCGCCAGGTGTAAAACTTTTTCTAGAACACCTTCAAGACACTATGGGTGTCTCATCCAAATAAATATGAAGCTAAACCAGGAGAGAGACATTAAGTGTCGCATGAAGTATGCAGTTGTCTTGTCCTTTTTGCATTCTTTTCTGTATCTTATTATTCTTCCCCCTTGTGTACAAACTATGCTGTGCTCCCTGTAGGTGTCTACCCTTCACCTCCTTCCTTCCTTCCTTCCTTTCCCTGCTCTGCATCTCTATCTTTTGTCAAAAAAGCAATAACCTTGGTACTGACGTGCCATAATTCCTTGGGATGGGATTTTCAAAAGGTGGTTTGATCACGAGATAATTTTTTTGCTTTTGGGCTGAGCAGGTGATTCTCTTGCACTTTCTTTGGGGGGGGAGGGAATTAAGGTTATTCTGTAAAGCCAATGAGACAAAAATGATGTACATTTAATGAAATTCAGTACATTGTATAATATGAAAACTGTTTTAGTATTTTGCTTTTTGTGCCTGTGAGCTGCTCCTTGAAAGTTAGTTCTTGAAGAAAGCTTTTCTGTATTGAAATCAAAGCCACCTTTAATAGGTATTGCTTTAACTATCCAAAGGTGTTCTAGATAACAGAGGTGGAATGACTGGTGTTGTAGTAGCCATAGTTTCTACTGTAGTTTCTGCATATCAGAATTGTCTGTCAATTGTAAATGTGAGCTGGGGTATTGTTATATGTGGCTTCGAGGGACTCAAATCTGAACGTTTCCCTTTTAATGCCAAATGTGCCAAATGTTTCCCCTCTCCCCCTGCTACTGCCCATGACTTTCCCTACTTACCAACCATTTTATTTTAATTTATCTAAATATTGATAGCCTGCTCTGTATCACAGGATCTCAGGGCAGGTTACAAAGCTGTATAAAACAATTTTATAACATAATTTATTTAAAACAATTTGAAAACAAACAGCAGAAAATTAAAACAGTCAAACATTAACAACATTCAAACCAGTGCACTGAAACCTATGCAGGCCATGATCCTCAATCCCCAGAGGCTCTAATAAATAAGGCTTGACTTGGTGCCAGCGTTGACACCAATCAAGTCCCCAAGAGGAGAGCATTCCACATTCCTACAGCAGGAAAAGCTCTCCCTCATGTCTCCACATAATGAACTGTTCTCAATGGTGGGACACAGAGGAGGGTCTCCCCAATAGATCTTAGTGTTCAGGCAGGTTTATATAGGGAGAGATGCTCCTTCAACTATCCAGGTCCCAAGCTGTTTAGGAATGTATAAGTCATTGTTTAGACCTTAAACCAGACAGGAAGTAAATTGGCAGCCAGTGCAAATCCTTCAGAACTGGTGTCATGTGGGCTCTGAAGGATGTTCCTGTAACAGGCTAGCTGCTGCATACTTGTAGAAGTAGGCATCCTTCAGTCTCAAGAGACTATGGTAACATGCTCTGAATAGAGGTCTTGGAACAGCGTCTAGTGTGGCTGAGAAGGCCAATTCGAGAGTGACAATCCCTTCCACACTGAGGACAAATACAATCTGTCCCCTGTCCAGCTCCCTGATTTTGCTGGTTTCGGGACTGCCTCTTTGCCTCGGTCTGCTGAACAAGTGTCTCTTCAAATTGGGAGAGGCCATGCTGCACTGCCTGCCTCCAGGCTGAACGCTCAGATGTCAAAGTTTCCCATCTGTTGAGGTCCATTCCTAAGGCCTGCAGATCCTGCTTACAGATATCCTTGCATCGCAGCTGTGGTCTCCCTCTGGGGCGCTTTCCCTGCACTAATCCTTCATACAGGAGTCTAGAGAACATGGTAGCTGCTTTGCCAATGTGTTTATCTAACTCGACATCTAGAGAGAGAGTGTCAGAGATTGTTGAGCCAAGGTACACGAAATCATGAACAACCTCCAATTCTTGTGAAGATATGGTTATAGAGGGAGGTGAGTCCATGCCCTGGCCCATGACTTGTGTTTTCTTCAGGCTGATTGTTAATCCAAAATCTTGGCAGGCCTTACTAAAATGATTCATAAGTTGTTGGAGGTCTTCGGCACAATGGGCAACAACAGCTGCATCATCAGTGAAGAGGAAGTCCCGCATGCATTTCAGCTGGACTTTGGACTTTGGTGTAGTATGCTGCATACTACACCGGTCATTTTCTAACTGGGAAGTTGCCAGAACATGGATTACTGTGGCTAGGTTACTCCTGTCCAGGAATGGTCATAGCTGGTGGACCAGTCAAAGCTGACCCCAGGTGTTCTGAGCCACTGAGCTCATGCGAGCCTCCAGTGACAAAGCTGGAGTTACCCCCAAAGTACATACCTGTTCCTTCACAGAGAATGCAACTTCCCTCAGAAAAGGTCTCCTACTGCTGAAAAGTCATGTTATTTTCCCCCATTCCTTTTTTTTTATTATTTTTTTTGGTGCATTTCATACCTCTTCACAGCCATTACAGATCAATTATGTGTGAAGAAGAGCTACTGATTTGGGATGATCAGGGAGTGGGAGCAAATGAAGAAATTTCTTTACTGGTGATTTCAGCGGAAAATTGACTAGCTTTGCATTCTGTGATATAATTGCTTAGTGATTATTTCCAAATTTGCATGTTTAGATATAAAATAGTGTATCTCAATGTAATGCAACCTGTTGTCCTGAAGGTCTGTGCCGTGAGCCTTTGAAAGCGCCTAGCGATTTCTCCAGATGCTGGGGTTTTAACCTCATGAAACAGGTGGCTGCCTCCTCCTGAGGTTGGAGACATTGATCTGGCAAGTGGCAGGGCAAGGGGAGTTCCTGGATGAAATTAGCACAGCCCAGTGAAATATGGCAGGGAGCTCAGTGCCCTTTCAATGGGCAACTGCAATCCGAGCTCTGATATTGCTATCTGACTACATTTTGTGTTGGATCCAGATTTGCCCTTAGGCAATGAGCTATTTTAAAGTTTTCTTGCAAGATTAATTAAGATACAGTACTTAAATAAGAAAGCTGACCTTGCATTTTTCTCTGTGGGAGCATTGGTAACATTGGGCACACCAGACTTGTGGCAAATACTGCTCTGCTGCAACCTGCTAGAGGCAAAAGCTTCCTCACAAAAGGCTTCCACAGGGGACTTCTAAGCAACATTTAGATACTTCTTTACTGGGAGTGGTGGTGAGAAGATGCTAATTATAAGTACAGCCATTCATTTAAATTAGAAAAGAAAACTGGAGTTTGATCTCCTTTGCCTTGATACTCTGTAGATGCTTTCCTTTCAAATGTAAAAATACATCAGGCAGGAGCAAGTGTGTTGCCTAAGGTTAAAACAATCTGGTCCATAACCACTGAAAGCTGGGCTTGGCCTTCCAGAAAGGTTAAACATCTGGACAAAGAGAACAGAGTTGAGAGTGAGGTCTCTCTCTCAGGTCTCTCTCTCTCTGTAAAGAGAGGAAAGTTGGAAGTTGTGATGGCTTAGGAATCTTTCATTTGAGTTGGGACTGGCAGTGGCCATTTTGGGCTGCGCATGAGAAGAATTCCAAGGCTGAGAACTCTGTTTCCCCTGTCAAAGTCCAGTAACACATCAAGGCCTGTAAAATATGAAAGATCCTGCATAATGTAATGTCTCTCAGAAATGTTGTCCCTTGAAATTGGTCGTAAGCCACAGACTCGATAGGTGGTATTAGACAAACCACTGCTCTTTCTGTCCCAACTCTCCACCCCAGTGTGTTAGACGATGCCTGATAATTCTGCTGGTCTACCTTACAGGGTTGGCAAGGTTGGCTCTGTTCTGTTCTGTTTTGTTTTGGGGTAAGGATTAATGACTGAATGCCCATCAGGTGCCTTGATTACTTCAGCCAGAGATATTCAGAGTGAAAGGAAGTAATATAAACTTTCCCCTCTCCCATCACAGGACGAGTCACACAACTGGTCTTGCAGCCAGTGCAAGTGGGGGGGGGGGGGGAATAGCATAGCTTAGCAAGACACACAACCACTTTCTGACTGTATACTTACTAGAAGTTTGGTTAAGTAAACCTTCGTGCAGTTGCACAGAGCAGCCCAGCCATTAATGGCTGCTTACCAAATGTTTGGTTCAAATCATGATTTCTTTTTTCTTTCATAGCCCTTATGGAGATAGCAAGTCATGTGGCAAACACCAGCAAAGGGCTAGAAGGTCAACTTACAGCTAAGGCTGCAAACCACTGCATTCAGTTTCCTTCTGGATTTTTTTCCCCAGAGTCTGGAAGAGTTCCTTTTTTAGACTGTAACTTTCAGAATCCCTTAGCTACGTAGTACGTTTGCATTAGTGCTGTCTGGGGGATCTGGGATTTGTACTCCAAAAAATGAACTTTTACAAACTCAGGAGCTTCTTCTGTATTGAAGAGGTATATTTACTTCCCTCCATTCTAGCTATATCTCTTCTCCTGCCATCACCACCTCTCTCTCTCTCTCTCTCTCTCTCTCTCTCTCTCTCTCTCTCTCTCGCTCGCTCGCTCGCTCTCACGTGCACACACCTTGAAGCTGTGCTTCCTGCTTTCCATGTTTCCTATTCTGACCAGACATCTCAATCACTTCTCTGACTTCACAGCTTTGCATTACTGTATCTGATCTCAGGATGGTGACAGCTGCCACACTATTATCTAACTTCTGAGAGCACAGGGCTGGAATTGAATTAATCTGCAACCAGTGGGGTGCAGTGGGGTGGAGAGATGAGAGAGAGCCCCAGAGAGAAGGAAGTGTGTGCTTCTCCTGCATCTCTCTCCCAAATTAACAGCTAGCTGCTGCAGTAGTTCATAGACATCAGAGAATCAATTCTGTTCAGGGCTCCTTGTTCCCTAACAATGTGCGGGGGCTGGGGAAATTGTTCTGGGCCTTTGGGTTACATGGTACCTCTGTAGATTTGTCTGCAATCTGTTTGACTCAGGCATGCTCTTTGACGTATTTGCATATTTCCTTCCTTGTGCATGTAAACAAAACAGATTTCCTGCAAATACAAGAGTGATTGTGTAAATTCTCAGAGGTGTGCACACCCTCTCCAGTATTTGCTCTCAGCTGAACATACCATCAAAGTGGACTTGGATAAAGTTCACACCCACGGGAAGGACCAGATGGAGTCTCTTCCTCTGCCACAGCCAGACAAAAGTAATGTGGGACCCAAGGAAGTGGCAGTCTACTTCCTCCTCCTCCTCCTCCTCCTCCTCCTCCTCCTCCTGCCCACCCTCAGCCCGCCCTGGCATTCCTCAGCGTTCACTGTGTTTGTTTACTACGGTGACCGATCCTGCTGTTCACATATAGCAATTTTCTTACGCTGTTGAATGACACATGCCTGTGCTTAAGAAGTTTATGATGGGTGCAGTGCCATTTTACAGTTTTCTAAAAATCTCCCAAACCTTTTTGCCCAGTGATGTGACAAATGAACACTGTGGTAATGGAAGCTGCAGCGGGTGCAAAATCCAGCGTCCAGCCTTGTATTGGCGATATTGAAATATGATTGTGTCTTCCCTGTCCTGCTCTTTTTGCACTGACTGCCCATATGCTTCAAGGTGTTCAAGGACATACAAAGCCCTGAATGGTTTGGGAGTTGGCTACCTGGCACAGCACCTCTCCTTCAGATCTACCACCCATCCCACCCACACCTCCTGATCTTAGTCTACAACTAGGAACCGGGCCTTCTCCGTGGTGGCCACCTCATTAGGGAATATCCTACCAGTAGAAGTGTGGCAATCCCCACCCTCCTAACATTTAGAAGGCAAATAAAAACATTGCTCTTCAAGCAGGCTTTTGGAAATTTTCCCAGTTAAATCTAATCTAATCACCTGAGCCTTTTATTGTTGAATGCATGTTATTGTTGCCCGCCATCTTGGGATCAGTATTTGTATGCTTGTCATATGGGAAGTTGGGGCGAGGCTTTTCTTTTCTTTTTCTTTTTCATTTTGTTTAAAATTGTGTGTTCATATTTTGTTGTAAATTGCCCAGAGTAGGGCAGCCATTTTGTGAGCACACTTACTGTATCCTCTTGAATTTGCAAACATGATCACTGTCCCCCAGAGCCTCTCCTCCATTCCCCCCCCCCCGTACTCATCTTCTGTACTCATCTGTACTCATCTGTACACTGATTCTCATCTTCTTTGGGGTTCTCTTGACCTGTTTCATCCTCTTCTTGGCTTTGTGCATTCTGTGTTGCTGCTTGCAGTGCTTAGCTCTGAATCCTTTGCTTCCTTTCTGCCAAACCAATTCCCTCTTCTGACTGAAATCCTTCTTTCAAAAGTCTTTTGCTCTCATAAAGCATTTTCCTGACCTGCTGTAGAAATATGATTCTCTGCCTTTTCCTCTACTCTCCCCCCACCCACAAGTCCGTTTATTAAAACCTGTCCTCTGTTACTGCTATGTCAGTTTGAACTCTGTAAGCCTAGGGGGGAAGAGTGCTCTCCATGCACCTAACACACCTTTGGTACTCAATGTCTGCTGTTGTTCTTTTGTCCAGTAGAAGAAAGCTTTTACCGGTGGAAGGTTTTTGCCTTTATTCTTTGGGCGGTGGTGGTGGGGAGCCTCAGAACAATGGAAATATTGTATCATGTTTTTCTTGCAAGTTTTGTCTTTCTATTATAAGCTGCTCTAAGCCTCTGGGATATTTTGTTTTAAAAATCCAATTTAGTGAAACATGTCTATGGCAATGGCCCAAAGGCTTTCATCTTCCCAGACTCCATGGTGAAGCAAACATGTTACTAATTTCCTAGGTGAATTGAGCTTTTATTGCCTTTTAATAGAGGAACACTCAAATATAGTTTTCAGCACTCATGAAATCATAAAAAAGCGAAGAGTTCTAGCCTAACCTCCTCCCTGGCATGCTATGTTTTTGTTGTGTGGGGAATATTCTTGTACAGTGGAGCCCCTGTCTGTGGTCTCAAGTGGTGGAACCCAGAAGACGTTTTGCCTACATGTCTTCAGTGTTAGGGCCTGATACTCAAAGCTTCAGAAATGTAGGTAAAATTTCATGGGGCCATACAGGAAGGGAAGACTGTAGCTGAACTACACAAAGCCAAGTCTCTGGAAGCAGAGAGGTGATTAACAGGTGAATCAGAAGAAGATATGGGAGGAAGGCAAATGCAAGAAAGCCCAAGAAAAACAACAACCTCAAATGCCCAATTTGGCCCAGTGTTTACACCTGGGCTATGTCTGGTGTAAATAATGGGCATCCTGTGGATGGAGCAATGCTGCTTCCCTTCTGTTTGCGGGTCGGTGGGTGTGAATACAAGAGAGGAGTTGAGATAAAAGCCTAAATAAAGTACTGCTTTGGGTTACAGTTCCCAGAATGCCTCAGCCAGCATGGCCAGTATTGGGAAGATTTTGGAAATTCATTCATTCATTCATTCATTCATTCATTCCTGTTCCTCCCCTTCTGCTCTTGTATTGGAACAAGGAACTGAACTGGTCAGTTCAGTGCTAGTTCTTTTCTGTGCCACGGCTGTTTCCAAGGAAGCAGTAATGTCACTTATTTCTCCAGTCTAGATGTTGTCTAAAGAAGTAAAGGGCTGAAACATGTGGCCACCAACTCTTAGGTGGGAATGTTTTGATAGCTAACCACGGACAGAGAGTGGGGGTGCTGTAAACCTAAATGTGAGCAAATGTAAATGTTTGCTAATGTAAGCAAAAATGTTCTGACACAATACTTTTTTAAAAAAAGTTTTGGAAATCAAATTAGAAGTCTCTGTGTGGCTTTTTATTAGAAATGATACATGCTTCACCCCATTAGAACATAATACTGTATACTGTATGTCTGTGATGAGGCACTGAATATATTGCACATGCTTGAAAAATAACAATGTAGCACTAGGTAAATAAAATGTAATTTTGAAATTGTAGTTTTGAATGATGGTGGCAGACTATCTCTGTAGGAGAGCAATAGGTTTATGATACCTGAGTTGTTTGCATGTGTGTACATGTCTCTCTCAGATCATTGTAGGTAATTAATGGATTTATAGTGGTTTTGAGCTTCGATATTGGAGAACATGATTTATTTCTACTTTTAAAAATGACTCTCTGTAATTTTTTTATTGCCGAGCTCAGGCAATTTTCTGTGCCCAGGCGATGGCCAAGCAATAAGCAAGAGAAAATGTGTAATCTTTAAAAAGCAAAATCAGATCCTGCCAGGGAATAGCATGCAGGTAAAACAAGCCAGTGTCGCTTCTGTCCATTAGGGGAGATTTGTTACCATTCTGGTGAGTCATTCAGGCCAAACTAGCTAGGAAGGAATGTGATCCTGGCAGTTTCTGTCTGGGCAAATGAAAATTTGCAGTGACTGAAACAGTCTCTGTGAGAAAAATAATGATCAGTTTCAAGCTATAATGGATTTTTGCAAGGAGGGTATCCATGTAGAGGTTAGAAGAGGCAGAAAGAGATCAGAGAGATGGAGGTAAGGCTCCTGAGCTGCTGGCAGGATATGCCAGAAGACTGCTTGTAAACATGTTTTCCTCTTATATCATAACCATTTCTGCCTGCGCTATTGGCTGCGCTGCTCTGATGTCACAGAATGCCGACTAGGGTTCTGTGTTACCAGCGGCATGATCTAGTTATAGTGGGTCAAGTTAGTATTAATGCATGATGCGAATGAAATGGAAGTACAACAGATAGGGTTGCAAGGTGGCAGGAAGATCTCCCAAGGCCTAGTTTAGGACAGCATGAGCCCTATGCTGTTCTGGGGCGCAACGTGAACATTGGGTAGCTGATAAAGGAGAAGATTTATATGAGACTACCTTGTGTGTAACAGCTTCCAAATCAATGAGCAGGCCTTTTTCTTACAACAGCAGGAGTAGCTCCATGATGCTGTCTCCAGAATCTTGCCTTCCTCTCTATCATACCTGAGCCCTTCCCAATCAGTCAGTTCCAGGGATGGCAGCTGGTCCTTTCTGTGGTGGGCAAGGCAGAAAGAAGGCACAGTAGTCCAAAACACTTCGTGCCACAAGTTAGAAATGTTCCTACCAATGGCTGCTTCCTCCTGTATCCAGTTCCAAGGTTGGACAAATGCCCCAGTTGCCCCAGTGGGCCACCTGTGATGACCCATTTCGGATTCTCTTTTTCTCTTCAGCTTTAGCAAAGTCTACACCATGGGTTCCAGTTGCATTGTCAAGATCATGACGTTGCAGGGGAGGCATTAGTGCTACATTTCCCTGTTGTGATGGGCACAGAGTGGTGGATGTACCCAATAGAATGCCAAGGCATGCTTCAGATTCCCTCATGACACAATATCCCATCCCTTCTACATCGCTGAGAATCAGTGAGTTGGCCAAATCCTGGCCTGCCTGTTTTACCATTCTAACTTTTTAAAAAATAGTGATTGGGTCCATCAGAGCATTCTGCTCGGCAGCCAAACCCTTTCATTCTACCTAATGAGCTTCGTGGTACAGTTGGTGAAACTGTAGTTCTGCAGCCAAAATTCTGCTTATAACCTGGGTTCAATCCCAGGTAGCCAGCTCCGGGAAAATTGGGTACCCAGCTTACTGGGGGAGGGGGCCAATGTGTAGCCCTCATAATTAAATTGTAAACCGCCCAGAGAGTGCTTTAAGCACTATGGGGCAGTATATAAGCGGCACACTTTGCTTTGCAAATTGTCACAAATCCTGTGTGGGAACGAACATTGCGTCTGGAAGCAGTTATGAGTTCTGTTGATTCCCTGTGATGCTGTTCTTGATTGAAGATGTTCCACTTCAACTAATTTGTGCTTCTGCCCTTTGAAGCACACAGAATAAGGGTCATCAGGAACTGAGAAGAGCAGATTTTCCTTACCTTTGGGAAGCCAGCACAGGTAAGAAAAATGTGATCTCTTGAAAGGAATGTCAGTTCCAGAAGTTATGGACAACCTGAATATATTTTACGGTTTTCTGACCTGTGCTGTCGTTGCTGTCTAAAAGGGTATCATTCCTGTCTGGTAGGCCAGTTGAATGGGCCTCTTGCTGAATTCCATTTTGGAATTATGAAAACAAAAGAGAAGCGGTGGGTGACAGTGCGGATGTTCTTCTCATGCACTGGGTGATTTTGTGTGTGTTTGTGTGTTTTGCAAGCAACAGTGAAGGCTGATAACATTTCTGCTGTAATTTCATATCCTTATTGCAGGAGCATCGTGTCTTGCTAAGGAGCCAGATACATATTAAATACCTGATTAGGCACTAATTGGAGGGTTTGATGAAAGACACACATTAAGGAGCCCCAAGATTACTGTGCAGTTAGCAACAGAATAAAGGCTTTCTTCCAGCTTCCCATTTTTATAACACTGGCAGGAAAATAAGCATGGCACAAGCTGTATCTCCTGATTAACAGATGGCATGAATGCTAACAGTTGTTTTGCTGCATAGGTAGGTGTTTCCTTGAAGTGGAAAGTTTCAATTGGTGTCATGTTTTTTAGCCTTTCTGGGCTACATGGAAATGGTAAAACTGAGGCCACCACGAGTTCCCTGTTTCAATGTTTTGCTTGGACTTTCTGGGTCTCTTAGATTCCCCACGGCCTCTGCGATTGCCCTGACCTTACAGTTATCAAGTAGGCTGAAGCAAACAACAACACTTCTTAGGCAGAGCTCAGAAATTTATTTATTCAGAATAACTTACTACAAGCCCCACGGGTAATTTGTCACCATTAATAACTTGAGGATAGTTTTATAAATCTGAACTGTTCCATTGCTCATTATTTTCCTTTTTAAAAAAATAATAGAAAAGTAACAAATAGATCAATTCATAAGGTTGGGGGACTCACAAATTGAAGAAAGCCTCTAAAATGCAGTTATGGAGGAACTAAAAGCACTAATTACATTACTTTTGAAATATAACTTGGTTCTACCCTTGTTGCAAAGGGAAGGGGTGGGAGGTAACTGGTTATAGGTGGCTACATTGCTTGTAACTCATTTTTTTCCAACCTCTGCTCATAAGACTTAATAGTGTCAGATAAAATACTCAGTGTACACTTTTTCACTTGATTCAAATTTTATTCTCTCTCTTTAAATTCATAAGCCGTCAGGCCGATCAGGCTCCTATTTCAGGACTGTCCATTAGCATACATTGAAAATGTCAGGGAAACCTCACTGTTAGCTAATATTTAATCCTCTGGATTATAAAAGGAGGCAGGGCTGCAGGTTGCCATGCATGGACAAGTATGGAACCCTATTCCTGATCTATCTGCTGTGTCCAGGACAGAATTACTTTAAAAAAAAAAAGCCCACTCAGGCATTGTGCACTATATTATTTGTTAAATTTGACAGTAGCAAGATTTAGGTGAGCCTTTTCATCCACTAGATTTAATGCCTTATTGTGTTACTGCAGAACATCAGTGTTAGGCTTATGTTTGATGAACTGGAAAAGTTGATTTTTTTTCTGTCACCCAGTGCAATTTATATAGTGGTTTATATGGCGGGTTTATTTGTCAGCTGCTTCATCCTAATCTGAGAAGGTTGTTTTTCATGACAACTTTCTGTTAGCAAATATGAGGCTCTATGTTACAGGAAGTGAAGGCTGGAGGACTGCTCAGCATTTGGCTTCCTGGAGTGTACAGAGTGGCTGAAATCCTGTTGCTTAGTGTAATAAGGCACATCTAGAGCAAGCCCATTTGAATCAGTAGAATGTACAGAGGAATCGACTCACCAAATCCTCACTGTTTCATTGGGCCAACTCTACTGTGACTTACTAAGCAAACAACAGAATTTTAGTCACTGTGTGAAACAGATACCAAAGTGATAGACTACATTAATTTGAAGTCAATAATAGAATATTTATAGCACATATGATTAACTGTGTAGACTGTGCAAAATTAGTTGGCAGCGTATATTCACAAAATAACATTGATTCACGTCTGAAGATGTAAGCCATCCCTCCCTTGACTTTAGCATGCATCTAATGTTCTGGATGTCACAGAGGAACTTCAATGTAAATGTTTGCTTTTAATATTCTTCCCTGCTTTATAGGAAGAAGAGCTCTCAGGATGCCTTACATACCGACAAAAACAAGACAGACCTTGAATTACATTCTAAAAAGAATAATACAAATGCGAGATACCTTTATTAGACCACTAAAAAAAAATGCAGACAGCTGACTTTCAATGATAATTCATCTTCACCCAGAGAAAAGGAGATGGTGAGGAAGGGGAGAAAACAAGAAACTTGCAGCACAAGTTTTTAATGATGTAAATTATTGGCCCAAACACAATTGTTTTTCCCAAACAGAGTAGACTGATCAAATCAAACCCTGAATCAGTTACTAAGTGGTGAGTCAGCACTTACATAAATCCCACCGATTCAGTGGGTCTGCTCTACCTGGGACAATAAATTGGATTCAGGCCTTTATTTCTGTCTCTGCAGTGCTGGTAACAGTGAGGTAGAAATTATATGCCTAACCATACTGATGTGAAGATTCACAGGTTTGACTCTTTAGCATGAAGTTTTCCTAGTAAATAATTTTAGTTCAGGATATTTTCCAATCTAGACAATTGACTAATCTAGACAACCTCACCAACTATATGCATGTTTGAAATTCTTTGAGTTTCAAAAAGAAGGCGAGGGAGGAGATGAAGAAGATGCAGAGTGCTTGGTGGCATTTCGTTTAAAGAATTGGGTGATAAAATTCCAAACTGCTGGTTGAGGAGAAGTTTGAAACCACACCCTCCCCTCTGCAAGCGTTTTTCAGACTGCATCTATATCCATTTACAGAAGCTAACCTGACCCCAACAATGGCCATGAAATTTGGGACTTTAATAAAAGCATATAATTTTTGGAACTACCCATAAGAATTTGGTGCACAGCCAGAAGAAGATGAATTATCATTGAAAGCTCACTGTTTGTTGTTTGATTTTTTTTAAAGTGATCCAATAAAGGTATCACCTGCTCCTGCATTTGTGGTGTTTTGGAGACCACACAGCCCTTTTCTGATCTTTTGTTGTTGTTGTTGTTGTTGAACCTGTCACCAGGCCATCTAGGGTCAGCCAGAGTCATGGGACTTTGACACTGAAAGGTGGAATAGCATCAGTTAATGCTACAAGAGATAAACGATGTGCACCCATTATTATTTTTTAAAAGGAGCTTGCCATGTATCAGTTTGAGGCCAAAGTAGAGAAGTATGAGAATGTTGGGTTCGCTTTTCTTGAAACTTGTGCATCGTAGTTGGGAATCCAGTATCTGTTCGATCCTTCTTATGTGGTCAGAACACTTTAAGTCAGCTTTTCTTAGTCCTTAGTTCCCCAGTTTTTACTCCAACTTTTAGTTTTTGTTGAAATACAAATAAAATGACAATTAAAAAACAAGAACAACCTTATACCTTCTTTTAAAAAGAAAGCCAGCAATGATCCCAGATTATATGGGAGGAGTGGATAGCTAGCCTTCTGTCATTAGGGAGAGTTGAGGGAGAGCTAATTCTGAGAGTATCCTAGCTGGAAAGAGAGGAACATAGGAGGCTGCCTTATGCCGAATCAGCCCTTTGTTCTCACTCGCTCCGTGTTCCATACTGATGTAGTGGCAGCGTTACAGCATAGCATCTCAGGCAGGGCTTAGAGATGGATGGATGGATTTATTTGAAATATTTTTACCTCACTTTTCTCCTTAAAAAGGACCAAAGGAGGCTTACATCAATAAAAGACAATATTTAAAAGCTAAAAGCAGGATGTATACAGATATTTAAAAAGAGCCAAGCAAAGACCACACTAAAACGGTAAACAAAATCAACACTAAAACCACATACCAAGCTACAAGGCACAACAGTCCCTTTAAAAACCTCTCTCAGATAGCCAGTCACTAAGGGAAAGCCTGCCTGAAGAGAACAGCTGCCTGCTTGTGGAAGGACAGCAAAGATGGGCCCAGCCTGGCTTCCCGTGGAAGGGAGTTCCAGAGTCTGGGAGCAGCGACAGAGAAGGCCCCTCTCCCGTGTCCCCACCAAGCGCAACTGGGAAGGTGGTGCGACTGAGAGAAAGGCCTCTTATCTTAACACCCAGGCGGGCTCATAAAGGGAGATGCAGTCCTTGAGATAGCTGGGACCCAAGCTGTATAAAAGTAGGGCCGACACAGGGGTCTCCAGCCCTACCATACTAAGTCTGTCTTCTGTCCAGAGCTCAGAAAAATATTTCTTAGCTACAACTCCTGAAATTGCTAATTATCACAACTGGAGGGTTATGACAGCTGCTGCCCCCCCCCCCCCCCGAAGTAAAATGTCCAAACTCTTCCCGTTGAATGTGCTTTTTGTAATATTGTTGCCATCTTCCTATTAATTACTAGGCAACTAGTAAGGTCCCCCCCCTTTTTTTGCTGGTGTATTTTGTGCTCCTATCTGCAGGTTTTTATCCTGCTGAAATTTCTTTTAAAGGTTGTCAGATGTGCTGTTGGTTAACTCTAACTGCCTTGCATACTGTATGTGTCTGAACATTGCTGCTCCCATGGTGTTTCGTAGCTTTAGGGCAAATTTTTTATGGCTTGAATTGAAAACTCACTGGAGCCTCATTAGCTGAAGCGCAGGCTTCACTGTATGTCAGGGTGGATAAAAAAAATCCCAATTTTTTATTTAAATCGTAAGCTGTTGATTTAAATCAAATCCAACCTGCTATATGTGTTGCGATTACAGTAATTTTTTTCTCCATTATGATTGTGCTTGAAAGAAACATCAGAGTTCTCTTTCCCCACGCTACCTCTGGTAAAATAATTTCGTGGTTATAAATTTTGATAGCTCATGTCTCAGTTTACCTTGCAGTACATGGGAAAAGAGGAAGTTATCTAAATCCCTCTCTTTTTTTCTGCGGTGGAAAAGGTGGTAGTGAAAGCAAAGCTGGGGTTTTTAGAACAATGTGGACAAGTGTTGCTCTTAACTGGGATGTGGAGTCTTGTACAAATGCAAGTTTTATGTATTTTATTTAAAATATTGCTGTGTTGTCTCTCCGGATGGATCTTCTTTAGGGTACTTTACAAGATAGAATTTTGAAACAACTGAATATTTAATTCAGCTAACTAAAAAAGTAGCATAAAATATTCGAAATAACAGCAACTGCAAGGAAAGAAGAAAGAAACACAAATAGATATCGATTCATTTAAAAATAGGCCACAGCATCCAGAATTTTAAGCCTTGCTTTAGAAACACTGCAGAAGGGAACCAGGGGTATATTTTGTGGTAGCATGTTCCACAAGGTTGGGACAAGTAATTGGAAATATTTCAGGTGAAAAAAAATTCTAGTGTCCTAAATGGAGTATAGAGAGGATGTTGCTCATACACCAGAACATGATGAGTTGAGAATCACCACTGACTAGAATGCAAAACTGGGAAATAAAACAAAACAACTCCCTCTTGGATACACAAAATAGTGAGGGAGTTGAGTGTATCAGGGAAATGGAGATCAATGACATCAGGAGGCCAGGCTCCATTGTGAGTCTGGACTCATAGCAGGATCACCCAAGGCAGAATGGTCGATGAAAAATCAGACTAAGGAGGCTTCCACTCTCTTCAAATTAATAATAATGCTGTCAGAAGAAAATTTTCAACCCCTATCCAGTCATGATAGGGGTGGAAAAATTCCTGAAAGTCAGCTACTGGATAGTAGCAGTAGTAAAAGGTGACATTGACATTCAAGCTAAGTTTTGTTAGTACTGTACAGAAAAATTCTATGGTAAACTACTTCTCAATATTTAATATATTGGAAAGCTTATGGTAAATAATCCAACAAGAGTTAGTGCTGGAAGATGAGACTGCCATGTCAAAATGCTCTCAGTCAACTACTGGCAAGGAGAAAGGAAAAGGAGAAGGACAAGTAGCTTTGTCACTAACAAAGCAACTGGATTAAAGCCGAAATAATGTCTAGTTGCTGATGTGCACAGAGGCAAAGGAAAGTCTGATACTGTATGACACATAAAATTGGAACATGGAACATAAATATGAATCAGGTTAAAATTCAAAATGCAGAGTGAGGAATGAACTCAGAAGAAATTGTGTGGCTTATAATTATGAGGTAAGATACACGTAGCACAGGCAGTTAGAGGTTATAAAGAAAAGTCTGACCAAATAATAATAATATCAATCACACTTCTTGGAAAACTTACCAATGTAACTCTCATTGAAGTCTATACTCCAACTACAGAAGCTGAGGGGGGAAAAAGAAACTAAAAGCATACTAAAAAAGAATGCACGGATGATCATAGGTGACTAGAATGCAAAAGTAGGAAGTAAAGCAGAACCCAACATTGTTGGAGAATTTAACCTAAGAGTCAGAAATGAAGCAGGAGAATGGCAGAGAGGATGAGTGGTGCTATTACAATAATCAATACAAACAAATAATAATAAAAGAGAGAAAACAAGAGAACTCTTCCATGAGATACAGAAAATCAAAGGGAAATTTAAAACTAAATTGTGGATGCTGAAAAATCAAAAGGGGAACGAATTATCTTACCAAGATAAAACAAAGAGAAATTAGAGACAATATCCTGAAGAACTGTACTGAAGAAATACAAGGATAACAGATTACTTTGAAGAACTGTCCACTGATTAAGAGCCTGCAATTTTAGAAGGTGAACACTGCTCTCAAAACACTTGGAAGAAATAAGTAGAATTAGATTGGTGAGCCATAGAACTATTTTAAGATGCTGAAACTATCAAAATCCTCAGAAGAATATACCAACAAATCTGGGGAAAAGCCCATGGCCTACAGACTGGAAATATTCAATTTTCTAGTCCCTAAGAAATGAGATGCCAAAGAGTGCAGTAACAATAGTGCCACAGAATTTCAGAAGAAAATCCCTCTCTGCTTTATAGATTACAGGAAAGCCTTGGACTGTTTGGATCCTGTATAAACTGCTCAAAATAGTGCATTGTAAAAAGTTTAGCAATTTTGCATGTCAACAGCATTTTTTGTTTTGTTTTGGGTTTTTCAGAGGGTGACTCTTTTTTATGTGTGTTTTTCATGCACCAGTCCTCTTATTTCATGTGAAAGGGACCATCTCTTTATATCACTGTGTTATCTAGTACGAGTCCAAAAAAGCTCTCAAGACCTGTAAAAACAAAAATCTTGAAAATGAAAAAAAATTAAGTTGTTAAAAAGACCATAAAAAACTATACCTTGGCCAATGATTAATCCAGATGTAGACTGTAGCAAGAAAACAGAAGATGTGGACTTGACTGGACAGCTGTGAAGGAACTAGAAGAGTTGAAATGCTGACTTAACTGTATTTTTCCATCTATAAGACACCCCCGTGTATAAGATCTCCCCCCCCCCCCACTTTTCTAACCCCAAATTAAGAAAACGTAGCTTTGTGAGTATTCAGCCTCTGGGCTCAGAATGCTCGGACATTACGAGTCCCTGTTGAATCTGAGCACTGCCTACAGGCTCCTCCTCCAATGAGGTGTGTTCCAGTTGGTTTGTACAGCATCAGCTGACATCAGTTCCATAAGGCTCGTGATTGGAGGAAGCTAAGTCTCCTGACTGTAGGAAGCTAAGCTTCCTGATTGGAGGAAGCTAAGACTCATGATTGGAGGCAGCCTGTTTGCAGAGGCAAGGTATATGCCATTTTGTTTTCTCCTCAGCTTACTTCTGTGTATAAGACGACCCTCAATTTTTAGTCTAAAGATTTTAGACAAAAGTATCTTATATACAGAAAAATATGGTAGCTGTGAAGCTCATTCTATGATCTCAGACTTGGGAGATTCTGGGAGTCCCAGTCCAATAAAGGAATGTCCAGGCTCTGGTGTGCACGACAAGAGAATTGTTCGCAAACATGGGTTTAGCCTTTGCCCTGCTTCATTTTGAACTCCAAGGCCAAACTTACCTGTTGTTCCTTTTATCTCTTGACTCCCTACTTTAGCATTCCAATCCCCTATAATGAGAAGAACATCTTTCTTTGGTGTCAGTTCTAGAAGGTGTTGTAAGTCTTCATAGAATTGGTCAATTTCAGCCTCTTCAGCATTGGTGGTTGGTACATAAACTTGGATTACTGTGATGTTGAAAGGTCTGCCTTGGATTCGTATTAAAATCATTCTATCATTTCTGAGATTGTATCCCAGTACAGCTTTTCCCACTCTTTTGTTGACTATGAGGGCTACGGGATTTCGTCTACGGGATTCTTGTCCACAGTAGTAGATATGATAATCGTCTGAATTGAATTCGCCCATTCCTGTCCATTTTAGTTCACTGACGCCCAGGATGTCAATGTTTATTCTTGCCATCTCCTGTTTGACCACATCCAGCTTACCAAGGTTCATAGATCTTACGTTCCAGGTTCCTATGCAGTATTTTTCTTTGCAGCATTGGACTTTTCTTTCACTTCCATGCACGTCCGCAGCTGAGCGTCCTTTCGGCTTTGGTCCAACCACTTCATTAGCTCTGGAGCTACTTGTACTTGTCCTCCGCTCTTCCTCAGTAGCATGTTGGACGCCTTCCGACCTGAGGGGCTCATCTTCCAGCGTCATATCTTTTAGCCTTTTGTTTCTGTCCATGGAGTTTTCTTGGCAAAAATACTGGAGTGGCTTGCCAGTTCCTGCTCCAGGTGGATCGCATTTAGTCAGAACTCTCCACTATGGCTTGTCCGGCTTGGGTGTCCCTGCACGGCATAGCCCATAGCTTCTCTGAATTACTCAAGCCCCTTCACCACGACAAGGCAGCAATCCGTAAAGGGGTTTATTATCCCTTATTTACAAACCAGTAAAACATTATTGTACCTTCACATACATTTCCAAGGATATTCACTTGAAGAATACTGGATTTCATAATAGCTAGTGGGCAATTAATCTGGGTTTTAATTTAATTGTTACTTAAACATATAATAAAAATGTAGGAGAAGTGATACCTTCATTCAGACCAATAAAAATCAAACAGTGCAAGCTTTCAGGAATAAATTCAGTTCCTCAGGCATGACCACTATCTTGTGAAAAATGTAGAAAAAAGTATACATGAATGTCCCAAAATTTTCATGGCAGAAGTCTAACAAGTATATTTCTTAAGTCAAGCTCAGAGCCAATCAGTTTGAGGTGTGTGTGTGTGTTTAAGATTGATTTTTTTCCAGGTTCAGACAACTTTGAAATCACTAAGCTTATCTAATATCATTTTTTCATCTTCTCATTGTTACTACTGGGTTTAATGAGATCTCCGTAGGCATTATTTGGCGTACACTGAGTAATTGGAAACTTGGTGTGCAACAGATAATGCCTACTGAGATTTCTTAACTTACAGCAGCTTTCTTTCTTTTGCATAACTGCACAACAGGATTTCATCCTGTATGTATACTATTTTAAGCGGAAAAGTTTCCATGGAAAAATAAAATACTATAAAAATTTCCAGAAATTTATCTTCCCCACATCACTAATTAGAAAAGTGGTAACTGATCTGCTGTAAATGAGTGAATATGGGAAATGGGATGTAACCAGGACACAAAAAGAACTGACAACAGGCAACTTTTCTTCATTTTTAGGGATGGCTCTTCCTTGCTAGATCTAGTTGCCTTTGTGCCATCATAAGATGCCCTGATTAAAGTCACCTCCTTATTTGTTTTAATGTTTAAGACAGGTAAATGTGTCAGACATTTATTGCCTCAAGTAATAATCACAAATCAAGCGTTTCTGATCTTATGTGAGCATAGCCGGTTTTCTCTGAATTGGCAAAGGATGCTTCAAGCCAGAGTATTTGCAGCTGAAATAATCCTATATTCTGCCTCCTACTTAGCTACTTTCCCTTTCCCGTGTTGTTTCCCTATGTCTATTTTTGACTGTAAATCCCTTGGGCTGACTCTGTCAGTCATACCTTTTCTCTGAAAAATACCATGGATGACGAAGATTCCATGTAAATAAATAAAGAGCAGGCATAAAAATGCCTTGAGACCTCAGACATTTCAGTGTAGCTTTAGTCTCTCCTCCGTCTTCAAGAACGAATTCCATATCCTTCAAGGAACAAATAATGTTTTTCAAAAAGTGTTATTTTTCTATCACACCTTTTCCTCAAGTGTTTTGAATAGGGCACACTTGCCTCTTCTCTTCTCCACTTCTCCACTCCTTCTCCTCACAACCCTCAGAGACCGTGTGTGTCCTGAGGTCATCCAGTTAATTTTGTGGCCAAGTGGGGATTTGAACCTAGGCCTCTCAACTCCAACACTACTCCAGCCCTTTTTGCTCTAAAATGGCTTTCCCCCCCTCTGTCACTGGGGGGCTCCTACGTTTTCACACCAGAACGATTCAAATGGGCTTTTCCATGTGGTTAGTTGTGATACATTGTTGTAAATATGGAGGGTATGTCTGTAGGTGATGTTTTGATGACATAGGCAGTTGGAATGTGATGTTCAGGACCAGGGGAACACGTCCACATATCTTGCCTCTCCCCTGATTGATTTTTTAAACAAAATTAAACAATTTCTTACATACATGAGATTAGCGCTAGATCACCCAATCATCTTAGCCATCGTTATTATTATTTCCTGTATTAACCTCCCCCATCAGATCAGCAGAGGTGGGACCAGAGGAAGGAAGGAAGGGGTTGTGGACTGGAATGCATTGCATCCAGAATGAATAGTGAATTCGTGAATGAGTCCACAGCCCCTGTGTGGTGAGCACTGACTGCAGTTTCAAATGTAATACAGGCTGTGAATCAAATCACTCTGACTTGGCTTTCCAGTGTAGTCACACCCTGTGAAAGGTGTCTCTGAGCTTCTGCCTTCCAGGAAGAACTAAAGCCAGTGCAAAACTGTGCCTCCAAGTCTCATCCGACACAGGCAGCCCAGAAGGATACCAGAGTTGATGGTATCAAATGCAGCCAAGAGGCTCAGCAGAACCAACAAGGACTCAATCCTTCTGCCCTGTTCCCAGTGCAAGATCAGCTACCAAGGTAACTAAAACCATCACTGTTCTGTAACCAGGCTTGAAGCCAAAGAGAAATTAATCTAGATAATCTGTTTTGTTTAAGAACTGGAGCTGAGTTCTGCCTCTAGCGCCTTGCCAGGAGAATGGGAAATAGCCAAAAGTTATCTAGCTACAGTGTGGTTCAGGAAGAGTTTGTTCAGCATCCTCCAGCTGTTTTCAAAACTAGGAAGACGTTTTGGTGTGGGTTTCTTTTTAACCGTTTATAAAAAGGGAACTTTAAGTTGGACAAGATGGAGAAGCTTCAGCAGTTCCAAGGATTCCTGCCAGATCCCTTCCCCTGCAGACACATGACAGGAAACATCTTCATCCTTGCACAAGTGATCCTTGGGAGATTAGAGGGGAAGTGTTTTCAAGGCTTTGCCAGCCAGTGGCCTTGCCTCCCACATACGCTAGTGACAGCTTTTGAGCTTGCAAGAATAAAAGTCTAAATATAGCAGGAATGAAACCCAAGCTGAAGGTGGGAGAGCTGCACAGTCCCTCTTTGCTGACAGAGAGCACCATGTTCTTGTGAACTTTCTGTGGTCTTTTCTCTGCTTGGCTGTTCTGCCTCTTTAGCTGTAGCAGCCCTGCTGGGAGGCAAGGTGGAAGCCACTACTGGAGGCAATTCTATTGTTTAGGTGGCACTGCAGGTGTGCCACAATGGGAACGGTACAGATCTCAGCTGGAAGTAGAGCCCACTGAGAACTTCTGCTGCAATGAAAGCATCCCTGAAATGGCTTTGCACAGAAGAACACTTGAATCTGGGGCTGGGTGGGTGGGGAGTTCATTGGTCTACCCACTAGGTGTCAACGAGCCAGTTCTCCGGTCACCCCTTTCCATTGGTCAGGCTGGTAATGGTGATGCCAATCTGATTAAAAGAAACCCCTGTTGGCTCCATCCATGCATTGAAGTTTACATGTAGAATAACACAGATCTGCGAGTATTGTGCCAGTCCTTTACATGAGGTTACTTCTTGAATGTTATGCTGCAGCTGCTCTGTATTTTAAGCTGGACTTCAAGAGTATTAGCTCAGATTTTTAATCTGCTTGTTCATTGCCATTTCTGGTTAGAAAACATTTTAAATCCACAACTAGCTTTTTAAGAACATAAAATAAATTTTAAAGCAACAGTAGATACCCACAAACTAGTAACACCCACAAACTGCTCTTGATTTTCAAGGGCAGCGCTACCATGGAGAACATGGCAAGGTAAAGTGTCAGGGTTGCAGAAGCACGACAGAAGCATGCTCAGTCTGAAAAGCAAGGTTCATGGGCACTTTTTCATGTAGTGTTGGAGAAGGGGGATGATGACTGAGCCAGGAGCTCTTCAAGGCTATAGGAAGGGAGTGACAGAGATGGCCACCTGTTGGGTCTACTTCCAGTCCTGAGTGAAGGTCGAGGTGGTTGCTCTCACCTACTCCTCTTCCAGAGAGAGTTTTGAATAAAAATGTCAGCAGGTTTTGAGGTGGGGTTCTGCTGGGGACAGAATAAAAAGCTCAGTGTCTTCTGAAAATAAACCAAACGCCAGTTGTCTCACAGTTGTGGTGTCCTCCTGTTGGCTTTCTCTTGGACCACCACAAACATTTCCTTCTACGTTGGAGTGAGCTGTCTCCAGAGGTCTGAAGCCATAAAAATCCACCTCTGGACCTTGGAGGCCTGTATGTTCCCCTCCCCCTCCCCCCAATACTCCAGTGACCTCCAAAATATTTTTCTTTTTAAAAAGGTTTTTTAATGTGGGAAACTGCCCTAGTGGCCGCCATTTTTTTTAACTACAACATGTGTGGGGGTGATGTTGGGGAGCCCCACAACCGTGACAGAATTGCCTCACATGCTTCTGAAGTAACCAAAAAAAAAAATTAGGAGAAGATGGAAAGCCGTCTTTGGGGCCCTGGGAAGCTATGTATGGCCAATGAATGGGGTCTCATGCTCTCCATGATCCCAGAACAGTTTTCCTACTGTTTGTAGAATGGATTTGAAATGTCTTCCAATTTAAAGGTAAGTGTTCGAGTACAATGCACATAATCACATGTGCTGTTTTAAAATGAGAGAAGAAAACAAAAGAGTTTGCAGACGTAAAGGTATTCATTCATTATCACAGTGTTGCCTCATGACTGAAGGTTACTTCTTCAAATAAACACCACCGCCCCCACCCTGAAACAGTGCTTTCCCCATCTTCAACAGTGAACAGTGAAATCCTTTATTTAAAAGCTTTTACTATTGTGGCAAATGATGGCTGGCCTTGAAAGAAGCCTCTCAAATTGCCTTCATTATGCTCATCTGATTATCTTGATTTCTGCAAATTGGGATTATAGTAATAATACCAATTTAGTAATGATACTAGTTGCTTGAACAGAACATCCAGAGGTGCATCTGTCCAAGCCAGAAAGAACTTTAAATAGAGAGGAATGGTACAAATTCAAGAAGGCCAATCCTCCTGTCCTGTTTCTCAGGTGGGAAGAATTGCAACTGATGAAGTGGACTCTCCTGTGCAAAACCTTTTGCACAATAAGTTTCTTAACTCTTTAAATGCCACCATTGGACTATTGGTCCCACAAAGCTGAGATAGTCAAATTACTGTCCTGTTCCCCACTTGGTGAGGCAAGCAAAACTGCTGGCTGGTAAAGCTCCAGACCGCAGAAAAGATGAAGCAGGAGGAACAGGGACTGTGAAGTTCATTGTAGCAGACAACCAGGTGTGGCAATCCAGAGTCAAAGTCTGAGAAGCAGTCCAATTAGTCTCACAAGGTCGATGCAATCCAGAGCAAGGGATTCAGGAACTGAGAGTGGGGGCTCTCAGACAAGTTGTTTCCAGTATCCACCGAAGGCTGGGCTGCTGGAGCCCCACCCAGCACACAGCTGCAGGTATTCAGGCAGGAAGGGAAGAACCCAGATGCAGAGCTTGGCCCCTGAGTCTCTCTGGAAGAAGGAGCCCACTCATGAGGAGAACCCTACTCAACAGGAGACCATCTTTGCAGCCACACACTCCATCTTGGGGCTTTAGGCAGGCTTGTGCCTTCAGCCTTTTTCGCTCCTGAGGGCTGGGAGATCATCCCACCTCCTTCTTAGACTCCTCAGCCCCCATCACCCATAGGCTCAGGCTCCTGGGTCTCTGAAGGTCCAGGATCTGCTGGCTTAAGTTCTTGGTTCCCTCGGGGTGCAGAATCTCTGGGGTCAAGGAGGTTCTCCACCCCACTATGCTTTTGAGTCTCCAGTTCCTCAGGCTCGCTCTCACTGGAGTACTCCTCTGCTGAGATCATGACAATTGCAGCGAGCAAAGTGTGACCCATCAAATGTTGCTGGCCTGCACCTTGGGAGCTACAGGAGAATAGCTTCACGGGTCTCCCTGTGCCATACTGCCATTGTGCTGGTACAGTCTCTGGCTGACTTCCGTCCCTCTGCTTCACCTCCTCCTCACCCTGCTGTTTTGTGGTCCTTAAAGGCTAATGAATGTACATTGAGCTCACTGGTGCATGCCTGTGCATCTTGTAACTGCTGTGCAAACAATCACTAATTAGTTTTATGTTTTGTAAGGTGCTAGGAGATCCAGGGAAGTGAGAGACTGTCACTGGATGTAATGCTTGTACTTATCATGTTAGAGTTGACACTTCTTTAACTGCAGGCGCTCAAAGCCCAACAGGCCATGATCTTAATTAGTTTTTATCTTCCAAAGCACTGGATTGTAGTTCAGTGCTAAGAATCAACAGGGAGCAAAGCAAGTACAAAGCAGTGTTTTTAATCAAGTCTCTACATCAGAATTGGCAAAGCTCTTCCAGGATGACTGCTTCGACATATCTGCTTGCCACCTTGATGATCTTGGTATTTCATGGTGGTTCTTCACCAAAACCTGTACCACAGGGTGAGCAACTTTTCGCCCTCCAGATGTTGTGGATGTCTCCCATATCTCCTTACCAATGGCCGTGTTGGGGAAGGGGGCTTCTGGGCATTGTAAGCTGAAACACCTGGAGGACGGCTAGCTAGGCTGTCTCGCTCCTTGAAGTGGGAAGCCATGCACTGCTCTCCACAACTAGCCATGTGCCCTGCAAGCTTTGCAGTATTTCCCTGACTCCTTCCACAGCCAGTAGCAGGAACAGTGAAGTGGTACCCCTTCCTTGTTGCAGGGTAACGAAGGGCAGAAGGGACCAGTACCGCTTCCCTCAGGACAAAGACAAGGAGGGGTAGCAGAATAAGTTGAAGAAAAAACAAGCCACAGCAGTGATGACAGGCGGGCTGTGGCCACAGGTGTACGTTGTCCACTCCTGCTACCAGAAGAGAATGGGGAACCTTGGATGGCTGCATGCCTCCTGCCAAAAGCTGCCTACCATTTATCTTTCCTCAAGAGTAATCGTTCCCAACCTTGGGTCCCCAGATGTTCTTGGACTGTAACTCCCAGAAATCCTGGGCAACCAAGTTTAGTGGTAAGGGCTTTGGGGAGTTTTAGTCCAAGAACATCTGGGGACCTAAGGTTGGGAACTACTGCCCTGGAGTAAGCCACTTTCTCCTGTTCCACCTTTCTATCTTTATCAGAGGAGGCACAACAGTACTTCACCCTTCTCTTCACATTCAAGTCTTGTCAGGACCTTCCAGAGCAGCATTTATGGTGTGTGTGTGTGTGTGTGTGTGTGTGTGTGTGTGTGTGTGTGTGTGTGTCCCCAGATGTTCTTGAACTTTAACTCCCAAAAATCCTGGCCAGCACAGCTCGTTGTGAAGGCTTCTGGGAGTTTCGTCCAGGAACATCTCAGGACCCAAGGGTGGGAACCGCTGACCTAGAGGGCCGAGGGTTCCCCATTCCTGTTTGGTTCCTCATCCAGAAATACATATTTGATTAAATGTTGGTTGTGGTGCCACTCCATCTTAACACTGAATTAAAATAGCCTCTGTCTTTTTGTTAATGATGTCTCTGTTTTTAATATACTTGCATGCAAGTAAAGCATGGTCTTTTCATTCTGTAACTTGCCATTTCAGTTTGATCATTGCCAGTGCAAATGGCCAATGTAAAAGAGGAACAAGTTTGTTTTAAAAGTAGAAGAGGTGACACCTTTATTTAGATCACTAAAAATCAAACATTATATGCAAGCTTTCATGAATAAAACTCACATCCTCAGGCTTAGAGTAAAAAAATTATGAATGAAGGACCCAAGATGGTCATGGCAGAGATGATCCGCCAGGCTTGTTGCTTAAGGTGACTTGATAGCTGGTTTCAGCCAGTTAGGTGTGTGTGTGTTTAAATGCTTCCACTCAGCCTCCAGGCAAGGAGGTAGTCCATGAAGATACCTCCCTCTCCATATTGCCCATTTGGAAATCAGGTTTCTTTATTGGCCAAGGGTGAGATTGGGGGGGGAAGGCCACACAGAAACTCAGCCATCCTCATCCTAAAGCTGGGATAAATTTTGGTTAACTTACCAGATAGTAAATAGCCAATCACAGCCAAATTAATTCCAAATTATTATGTTGCTTGGTGAGTTTTGCAAGTAGATGTTATTCTCAGTTGATGATGTTATTCTCCAGCATGATGATGTCTAAACTCCATCAGTCCATGTACTTCCCTCGGTGTTGCTGGCACACTTTTTTCTAGATATCCTCAAGAGTTCAAAACAAACAAACAAACAAAATTGTTTCAGTTCAATTTATTAATTGAAGCATTTATTAATAATTGCAAATGTCTTCGTATTGAGGGCAGAAAGAACGTGTTGTTTAGAAAAAAAAAATCCAAATGCAGAAGAAAGTGAAATGGCCAGGTCTTTCCCCATCCGTCGTTCCGGTGCTCAGCTTCTTTGTGTTGCTTCCATATCAAACGTCTTATACTAAGACAGAACACTCTTGAAATTCTGGAAGCTTTAATCTTTGGGAGCTAGGTATGGACCAGTAAGCTAAATGGACCAAACACAAAAGTTTAAGTTTATTTATCTATTGCTTTTCCACAGTGAAGAGAGCCCAAAGCAGCTGTTAATAAACAATGAACTTAAAATACACGAGCTGTGTGGAAACCAATCTGTTACAAGACACATCAGTACATTCAAATAAAATACAAACCACTGAACAAGTGTAGATTAAATTTCATACTATGATAGAATATTATGAACAAATTTCGTAGCAAGTGAAACGAATCAAACAAACCGAATCCACACAGACTTAAGAGGGACCCAAGGAGTCTGGCTTCAGTACAGCGGCTCACAGCAAGGGCAACAGCTCTTCAGCCGGCTGGGTGTTTCCCAGGATGGCTTCCTCCTCCATCTCCCCAAGGTGAGTAACAACAGAAAAAGAGAAATGTGGGGAGAGTAGCAAAGGTGCCAAGCCTTTCCTCCCACAGCCTTCCCAGGTGTTGTAGCCACAAGTACTAGCCTTAAGAGTGTTTGCAAATCTGCTGAACTTGTAACATTTCAAAAATGTTTTATGTGGCTCTTTTCATGATGCTTTGAAATGGAAAAGCTCTTTTCAAAGCTCTTTTACTGAGCTTTGAAATGGAAACAGAAGTAGCCAGCAAGATGGCAGTTTCATTAAAGTAGGAAAGGGGTTATGACTTAAATATAGATTGCACCCCTCGTGTGGCAAAGGTTCCTGGTTCAAGCCCTGTCAATCTCCAGTTTGTTTCTAAAGCGATGAGGTAGTGGAGTGATGTGAATGACCTCCGCCAAAGGCTTGGGGAACTGTTGCCTGTCAGAGTTGGCAGAGTTAGGGTAAATGGACAAATTAGCCTCGTATGGTATAAGGGACCCTGCTGTGTTCTTGTGCCAGCCTTCCTTAATCTGGCGCACACCCACCCACCCCATATGTGTTTGACTACAGCTCCCATCATCCCATCCATCATGCTGTCTCGGCATTGTAGTCCACCATACCTGGCAGACACTAGATTTGTTAAAATAAAGCCTCAATATTGTATTTAAAGTAGAGCTGGGCAATCTTCATAGTTCCACACCCACACACACCATACCTAGACTTTGGATGGCTAACCTCCCCCATGATAATCCACCCCATTTTTTTGTCTGCCAAAATGGTTCATTTTTCTTAAGCTCACTTGTGTCAATATAAAAATAATAATAATTTGGGGGCCAAGGGACAGACATGCCCCCTGCACCCACTAGAGGGCACAAGGGAACTTTTAAAGCCCTAGTTTGTTTTAAACAAAACTTCTAAAAAACTTGGGGGGGGGTTGCTGGGGAGGATGTATTTGTACACACACACACACACGGGTCTGTGGGCAGCCCACAGGTCCACCCCATTTAAATTAACTAGTGGGGTGGGGGGAAATAGACAGATAGTGAGGTGGAACTGGATTCTTTGAGTTCCCTTCGTTTTCCATAAGTGACTCCCGGTAGATGGCTGCCATTTGGGCTCTTCCTCCTAGAAGACTTCCCTTTTCTACAAGGAAATAATTAATTCCTTCATTCTTCCTCATCTGTAGTGGAAGGCTGTCTGGGAGGACATCTCTATCCATGTTGGCTTTTGGCACACTTGAATGCACACAGCAGCCAGCTGTAGGGGCTTCTCTACTCAAATCTGGGTTTCATCCTCTTTTTATCGTGGGTGAATTTCTTGGAATAATAAACAGACTTTTTCCGTCTCACCCTGCAATGAACATCCAAAGTGATTACTCCTAATTCAGAGCCTAAAGCTCACCTTATTACCCTGCTCCTTCCCCCCCCCCCCCGCTAAAAGAATCACTCCACATTCCTATGAGGCTGAGCTAGGCTTTTGTCCTACAGCATGCTAACAGAGTTGGCAGTGCCTCCCGCCCATGTATCTTGAAGTCAAGAGCTGTTCATTTCCCTCATCCAAAACAAGATTGTCTGTTGTTATCTGACAAATGCAGAAAGGTATGGATATTTGACAGTTACTGATAACAGAGCATAGGGGTTGGTCCGCTGTGAGGGCTCTGCTAGCCGTTGTAAATGCCTTGGAGCCTGTAAGCGCCTGGTTGGGTCGAGGAACCGCTTTTAATCAACCACAGGAGCCGTTGACAAGTAAACTAGCTGGTATTGCATGAAGGCTGGCCAGGGTGTTTCCCTGGATGGTGCTGACAAGGAGCTAAGAAGTTTCTCTGTGTAAAAGATTTGCTTTGTTTAAGAACTAACACGTTGTACTTTGTTTATATAGGTACCTCTTTTTTGTAACAATTACTTTAATCAACCATAGCAATTGTTGTATTATTTAATAAGGGGGTAAATGCACAGAGTGGAATCTATTTATATACTCTATTGTTTTAGTGAACATTGAGAAGACGCATCAGATTAATTTATTCACAAATAAAATAGGAGAATTCCTAGTTGTGCTGGATATTGTTCCCCACCTTTTCCCCCCTAATTACAAATCTGTTGTTCTTTGAAGTGGATTTATAGAAAGACCATTTTCTCCTAATCTTCACAACAGCTTCTTCCCCTGCATTGTAATTAACCTCTACTTTCTTCTTATCATCTTACAGCAGGACTGGTACTTGTAAATTGAGTTTATGTTGTACTAAGGCCTTTAGCATTGGTAATGAAGAAATTGAAATAGTCAGAGATTTTGTATACCTCCATTCAGTCATTAGTCCAAAGGGAGACTGCGCTCAAGAAATCAGAAGAAGGTGGAGACTCCAAAGGGAAGGAAGGAACTAGAAAATATCATCAAGTATAAGGACGTGTCATTGGAAATGAAGGCCAACATCATCTACGCTATCATATTAAATCACTATGTATTAAATGTGAAAGCTGAACAATTAAGAAAGCTGACAGGGGGGGGGGAAATGATTTGTTTGAAATATGGTGCTGGAGGAGAGCTTTGAGGATACCCTGGACTGTCAGAAAGATAAACTATTGGGTCCTAGATCAAATCAAGCCCGAACTCTGGGGGCAAAAATATTGAAACTGAGGCTGCCCTACTTTGGGCACATAACGAAAAGGCAATATTGTCTGTTGGAAAAGACAATAATGCTGGGAAAGCTTGAAGGCAGCAGGAAAAGAGGAAGACCAAATACGAGGTGGATTAACTCCCTTAAGAAAGCTACAGGCCTGAGTCTTCAAGGTCTGAGCAGGGCTGTTGTGAACAGAACATTTTGGAGATTACTCATTCATAGGGTTGGCATAAGTCAGGAGTGATTTGACAGCACATAGCAACAAGAAGAACAACAAAGGCCTGCTAGGACAGTCACTGTACTCCCTGAAAATACAGGTCGCACTTGGAGCCCCAATAAACTTGTTTTATTTTCAACTGAGACTGGTCCAGACACACAACTTCGAAGGGGGGCGGGGAGAACTGATGTTTCACCCTTTGAACCAGCCTGTGTGTATGTGAGTAGTATCTTCAATTAATGTAATGGCAAATCTTGTGCTGGGAAAGATTTAAATGTTACTAATCCCTAGCTGATTTTGCTTAAATTGTCCCAAAAATGAAATTGAAAGGTGGATTAAACCCCACAGTATGACTGGGTAAGGATGGTTTTAAGAACCGCTTCTCCCACAGTATCATAGTGCTGTTATTGTATGGCTCAGCGCGCTCATTGCCATGAATGGAAGCTCTCATCAGCGAAGACCTGCTCCAAGGAAGGGAAGGGGTGGGAGGGAAAGCAAGTGATTTGTTACTTTGAATTGCTGCTTAGAAGTCCATCTAGCTGGTCTGATTTCAGAAGTTCAATCGAGTTGGCCTGTATAGTACTCAGATTGTAGATTGTGAGGGTGCACTAAGGATCTCCATAAGTGACTAGCAAATACCTTTGCCTGAAACCATAGAGAGATGCTGCTGGTCAGAGCTGCCAGTGCTGGGTTAGATGGACCAATGGGTTGACTCCATGAAAAGTAGCCTTCTATATTCATCAATGTCAGACAAAGGGAAAGGGGAAGTCTTGGAAGAAAGCCTCTCTCAAATTAGCAAATACACCTACTTGTCAACTTTATACAAAACTCTGTGGGAGAAGTAATAAGGGCATCATAATAGCAGCAGGGATTTTGTGAATTTGATAGTAGTGGTAGAACCACCACCTATTTCCACTTGTATTGGAACATTCGACCAGTTTTGCTTTTGCTTGGCAAGCTGTTTTCCTTAACTCAAGAGTTCCAACTTGCAAAAGATGTAAGGTACCATTTAACATTTAAATATTCTCTGGAGAAGATGCTTTAAAGATGCTAGGCATTGACTCAAGTATATGTGGGGTGCAGGGATTTTTTCCCCTTTGAATGAAAAGGGAGATCCATTGGCTTTTCCACTCAAGTAGGCTTGGTACTTGACACTAATTCTGGATTTGGTGAGATGTCTGTCAAGTCATCTGCTGTGTTTAGGAATATATGTTTGATAGACCCAGGACAGATTGTTCTTCTCTTCTGTCCCATGTTGGCTTGCTTCCTAAGAGAAGCCAAGGCTTTTGAGCCCTGAGTCATCCAAACTGTAGTTATGAATGACACTTTTAGCAGATGCTGCAATGTAGCACTCATCCAGACCTTGACCATCCATCAAAACAGGCACATAATTTATAGAATTCCAAAGCACAACAGAGCGATGGCATTCAAGGGCTGACCCATGAGTAAATAATTGAATAACCTCTTTGCTAGCGGCTTGATCTCCCATTTGTTGCTGCTGCTGCTGCTGCTGAAAACAGGCCTTGTGCTCACTGAGGAAGAAAGCAGGCGAATTCTAAGAATGCATCCGACCAATCAGTGAACATGTGCCCAGACCGTTTCTTTCCTGTCCTGTGGATTCAAACACATGTGAAATGGTGCCACCAAGGAAGGAAAGATAAAGAGTGGTTGTAGAGTGCAGCCTTACACCAGTTTGCGCCACTTATATGAGTTGGGTACCTGGCTTAGGATCCAGAGGTTTGGAGTTTTTCATTTCCATTTGCAGAGCCAGAGGTTGGGAGTTTTAATTCCTGGGAGAAGAGCCTGTGTAGCCTTCAGGAAGTGGCAGAATCCTAGAAGGGAATGCTAAACCACATCTATATTTAGGAAACCTAGGAAGGGGTCGCCAAAGGTTGAAATCAACTTGATGGCCCATAATAATGACCATTATTTTACACACACACACACACACACACACACACACACACACACACACACACACACACACACACACACACACACACACACACACACACACACACACACACACACACACACACACACACACACACACACACACACACACACACACACACACACACACACACACACACACACACACACACACACACACACACACACAGGCACAGGCACACCAAGATTCTTATGGGTTCTCACTCTTGAAATGGGTTATGTGTGCTTTCAAAGTATTAAAAAGGAGTGATTAATGCAACAAAGGGGAAGAAATCCCTCTTGTTTCTGTTGTCCATCTCCACCCTTTTAAGTATGTGAGAGCGGGAGTAGTGCTTTGGGGAACACTTGGAATAATACATTGTCTTTTTATAATATTTGCATGACTCCCTTCTGTTTATTAAAAGCCTGGGGCAGCTCACATCGGTGAGATCAAATAAAGAATGAAAACATTTATTAAAACAACGCGCTTGGTACTGAAAAGACTCTAGACCCAGAATGCCAGCGGTATCAGGCCAGCCCTGCTAATAGGCGGTTCCTACACACAGTAGTGCAGGCAGTCACTCTTTCTTTCACTCTCGCCATTCCTTTCTTAACTTTTCCTTAGCTGAACATTTCCTGGGACATCCAAAGAAATATTGACAATGAAAATCATTGCCTCATTTCCATCTGTTCTGGCTGGCCCTGTTTGTGTTTTGCAATCATTTTTCAGCAGTGCCAAAAGAGGCTTCCCTTTCCTGGATGTTTTCTTGTGTGCTGTTTATTTTGTACACAGTGATGTTATTATGAAGCCAAACCTGATAGGTTGTGTGACAATGATGTCTTCCTTTTTGCTGTGTGATTCCTGATGGAGCAGATTCATCACTGCTAATTTTAAAAAGAGGCCTCCATGAATCGCCAGTGCAGCTGTAGTAAGGGAGAAAAATCAGGAGGCCATGTGGGTGGGGGGGTAGAGAAATAGTTCAACTGATGCAGATCAGCGAGGAATGGGGTGCAGAGAGAAAGTGTGGTGCTACTTATTACTTTCACGTTACAGGCAATACTGCTAGCAGCTGTCTACCTCAGTCACACAATAGCAGTAAGAGTGGTTGAGCATGGAGTCTAATTTTCCAGGCTACAAAATGTGGTGTTGAATGCTTGGGAAATGTGTTATCACTACAGTGATGGCAACTCCACGAGGGAAGCCAACTGGATTACGAGCCACAAATAGTAATGGCACATTTGTGAAGCATAAAAAGAGAAGAAAAAAGAGCCCCCAAGAACAGCAGCTTACCTTTGTCATTGACATCACTGTCAAGGGTCCAGTCACTGCAGTACATAACCCATTTGCTTAACACAATCTGACTCAGTCACTGTCAAGTACTCAACAAGCAAAACTAGATGTGCCAAATTTAGCACATCTAAATCTTGATGGTGGAACCCCAGTTTGAGAACCACAGCATTAAGAAGAGCTGCATCCAGCACTTTGGTAATTATATAAAAGGTTGGATTAAAGGAGCCTGAGACTCTGGCTCTTCAAATAACTAGGAATATATATTATATATTCTACTTATCGTCCTCTGACCCTCCCCACTCCATTCCCCCCCCCCCCAAATTTTTACACAGAGCATTGTGATCTTGTAGTGGTGGTGGTACTACTGGATACTGATATTGCACACCAAGTGCACTGAATATTTTGGAGGGGGAAACAAAGGTTGTTACCAATCTTCCCTTTAAGCTGTGTGTCCGTGTGTGTGTGTTTGTGCGTGTGCGTGTGCGTGTGCGTGCCTGCCCAGAACTCCATTGGGGCAGCCGGTTTGTTTACTTCCTGTTTTGAATGAAGCCCTGCCCCCCTCGCACAGGGAGGAAGGCTCCCACGCAGCGGGACAGAAAATTAGAGGGAACGTTGGTTATTACTTATTTTACAATAGTTTACGTACAACAGACTTTTGTTTTCTGTTGTTTTGGTTCCATGTAAGGCCGTGTTCACACAAGGGAAATGTTCTCTATTATATCGTTGTTGTTGTTTTTCAGTCACATGACGCACAGCCAAGATTGAAAAATTTTCCCTGCCAGCGGTGTAACTGCGGTTTATTTCCCACTCCTTGAGAGGCTTGAGTGATTTTGTACATCTGTTTTGTACATCTGTTGTACCGGTGCCTTCCTTACCAGGTTTGCCTGTGGGCATGACCCACCTCACATCTTTTCTGAGGTGAAGGCTGTAACGTTGTGGCCATTACTGCAGCTTGTATATAATTTTTTCCCCTGTCCTGTCCGTTGCTAAATGTACATTACAGCCAGGATTTGTGTTTTTTTTAAATCCGTATCAGCGATTCATTGAGCTGAGGGTGGTCGTCCTTATCAGCCACACAGAAAGAAAAGAGTTTTATAGTCACCCCTTGCTAACAGCCTCCATGTTCGTAAGTCTAGGCATAGCCTGCCGCCCTTCCTGCCTCTTTTTGTATTCATGGCCCCATAGCTTGATAATTGGGTGAACCTATGCCTGGGTTTTTAAATTAGATGATACCCATGAGGCCTGACTTCCGTGTTCCATCTCTGCACTTTGGCTCTTGCAGGCTGGTCCCACCTATGGTGGTCCAGTGTCCATTGTGCACAAGGTGTTTCTGCAGGATCAACCAGTGCAACGGAGGACACTTCTCAAAACAGAAAACCCCTTAGACTTATATTGATATATTGATAAAGTGAATAATATTTTTTTTAAAAATTGAGGGCATAAATGGACCATTGAAGATAGAGAGAAAATAAGCTGGCAACATTGTGTAGCTGGCCATATAGATTCAATCAGGAGAAAATAGACTACTGCCGCTAAAAGCTTAGGACATTCATACCGGTATAGATATATCATTTGACCTCAACCCAATACAACAGAGATATGGAAAGTATTGGAAGAACTATAGAATATTTCCCTCGTGTGACCAAGACCTGAGTCACTCTTTCTCCCTCTATTATTTTTTCATTAGTAGGTCTGTGCACATTTTTATAATGTCAACTCATGTGATTCTTGATCTCCACCCTCAAATTTATTAACATTTTACTTTGAAATGTTTATTCCCACCAGAAAACTCATCTGTGCCATCAGAGTGGGTTACTGCAGTAATATATTTTTTTAAAAAACACACACACACTCCAGTACACAATAGCAGTGGAGTGGCAGCAGCAACAAAAATATGAATGAAACCAGAGTAGATGATGCCAAACCCCACCCCACCCTGGTCTTCTTGAAACAACAGGATAATAAAAGCTATCCACAGAAACATAAAACTTCCCATCACAAGAAACCTATGGACAGAGGAATATCTTCTTAGAGCCTCAGAGACATGTAACAGAGCAGGCCTCTTCAGCTTTCCTCCCTTGCATTCCAGAGTACAGGTGCCCCCCCCCGACAAAGAATGCTCCAGTCCCTGTGCCGACCAGCACAACATCAAAGCTACAACCTGAATACCCCAATAGTCCCAGTATGTGTGGGAGGGAGTTTGTTTTGGAAAATGGGATTCCAGTGTATATCCCCCCCCCCCTCGATAATTTATATCAGAAGTGACATTGTTCAAGCAGTTTACCAAATGCTAGGATG
Source organism: Intellagama lesueurii (assembly GCA_037013535.1). NCBI lineage: Eukaryota > Metazoa > Chordata > Lepidosauria > Squamata > Agamidae > Intellagama > Intellagama lesueurii. The sequence goes on from JBAJHW010000002.1 coordinate 135,678,688, forward strand.
AAACTGATGTTGAGCAAGTTGAGGAAAAAGCAGTGTAGTTCTATGCCGGTTTATCTAGGAGTAAGCCACCCAGCTGAGTAGATCTTATTCCCTAGTAAGTGCGTTTAGAATAGCAGCTTAAATGGCATCAAACTACTAGTTCGTTTTAAAGACGTAGCTAACAGATTTTTTTTTTTTTTTGAAACTATGTGCAGTAGACCCAGTCAGGATGATGACCCCAGCTTGTGGGAAGAGAGTATTTAAACTTTAAAAAAATAATAATCTTGGTGTAAATGCTCTGATTGGAATGGTTATGCCTGTGATTCGTATGGCCTAAAACTGAACAATTACTGTCCCAGAAACCAGAAATAACAGTTCCAGAAACCTTGACTCCAGATTGGGACCACAGTGAGGGCAGAGAGATGAAGCCAGCAATATTTATTTAGAGTTAGAGAAGGGTACGACATTGGCCATCTACCCCACACTTTGCGTTGGATTTGGCACATGTGAAACCAAACTTAAAAACTGGTCCTTACGTGATGCAATGCTAAGTGTGGGAAGCCCCATCTCAGCTACGATAATTGTAATTGCAGCCAGGCTCTTGATCTTGATCAGTCATTTGATCTTGGCTTAGAAGATCCTGCCTCTTAATTGAAGAAAATAGTTCTCCAATGTAGCGTGTGACATGGCAGTTCTGTATGGGGTTAATGTGCTATCTCCAATCATTTGACATTTGAAGTAATAAGGAACTTATTAAATGCTGAGCCTGCATCTGAGAAAGGAAATTGCATGCTAGAAATCTCACTAATGCTTCCAGTGCCTCTAGAAAGGTATCTGTCAGCAAAGAGCAGATTCAATGGGGATCATCAATGGGGGTGAAGTATTGCTTTTCAAGCCCAAATAACAGCAGTTTCTGGAAGGTTAGCTCTTTAATTCTGTGTATCCTCCCTGTAAGTATCTTACAGCCAAGGTGGTTTCAATATTTATGTACAGACCAAGCATATTCCTGTCCTTGTTACAAATTTATAACTGAAAAAGATGTCTTGGATCACTAATTAATAGTGGTTCCCTAACTGGGGTCCCAGATGTTCTTGGACTTCAACTTTCAGCAGCCCCAGTGGTCAGAGATTCTGGCAGCTGTAACCCAGCAATGTCTGGGGATGCATCATTTTGGAAGGAGCCACTGCCTCGGGTGAACAGCACATGCCTCTCCAGATCACTGCATTTTGCAAAGTCAAATGCTGGTGGGCACAAAGGAGAGGGAAGTATCTTCAGTTTGTGAGGAGGCATGCTAATTTACTAACTCCTAGGAAACACTCTTGTTAAGAGTGTAGGCAGGGATATGTTATAGTTAATCAGACCCATGGGCCTATCTGGCTTGGCATTGTTTACACTCACTCCAGCTCCTCTCTAAGGTTTTCAGACGGGAATGTGCTGTAGCCCAATTGAGGATTCTAGGGATGGAACCTGTGACCTGTGACAGGGAGAGAGAGTGTGCTGTGCTGTTGAGCAACACACCATTGGGGTCCTTCATTGATCTTAAGAGCAATGTGGCACAGCTATTCTCAGATACTCTTGGCCTGAGATCTACCTCACTGGGGCACTAATGGTCATCATGGAATTCCCATCTGTTCAGCCTGGGCTCAGAATATTTTTGTGGAGGCTTGTGTCACTCTCACAGGCTGCAGCTTTGCATACCACCAGAAAAGAACAATCCAGTATTGAATCTGCTGGTGGCACGTGGGCTAAAGGATCAGGTTGCCAGTAGTCCAGTTAGCTATTTATCAACTATGAATCATTGGCTCTGAAGTTTTATTTGAGTGAAAATGCCTGAATGGAATGAAGGGCCATTGATGTGTGACCCTTCATTATCTAGTTGTTTCTAGATGGTTTTAATGATGGGGCAGAAAGCCTGTGATTATGAAAAGGAAGGTGCTGAAAACAGAAATTTGAGTGTTCTTTAATCACAAAACATAACTAGGACCAGGTGTAATCTATTGTTTTTGTAAAAAAAAATGAAATTAAAAAATGAATCAGGTGATTTAAACTAAGCTGAAGTCTATAAGCTGGAACATTTTGCAGATCAACAATCTACATGCTTTCTCTTCTTAGCATATTTTCTTCATTTCTGCTATTTATGAAGATATACCAGTATTACACAGAGTCCTGAAGACCCACTCGCTGACCACTGGTAGTCTTGTTCAGTCATCCTGGCTTCCAGTGGATCCTCGCATATTTAGCCGTATTTTTTTGCAAAAATGAAACAGTTGTCCCTTCAGTTTCTTAGAAGTGAGATTCATAGGAGGCTGAATTTGTTGACCAGTGTAGCATCACGGAATCCTGAGTACATAGTCCAGATGCTGCAGCAAAATGCTTTGAACTGCAGTAAACTACCTCTGGGCTGACACAAAGCAACATGAGGCTGGGGTTGAAGGCATTGCTTCTTCTTTCTCTGAGCTAAAAGGATGCCTGGTAGGTCCATATGCATCACTGTCCCCTCCTTCGTTCTCTAGGAAGTTAATGAAAGCAAGCATTCTGAGCAGGCAGAAATATAATTAGATTTATTAGGATCCCGAGAAGCTAATTTTCTTCTCGTTTGGCTGCTGCAGTTTGGCAGCTATAATCAGAGCTTTGGTTGCTAGCCATACCATCTTTCTTGTGCAGGGCAGATGTGTTGCCTCTTACATTTTGCTTCTGTTGGGTCCTTGTCCTGTGAGAATTGATCCTGCAGGCCTGCCTTGCTATCACTGACTCCCACAGAAATGCACACCTTGGCCAACCTGACAGTGCTCCAGGGATGTTGTCGCTGAGCCCTCTAGTCCAGTGGTCCCCAACCTTGGGCCTCCAGATGTTCTTGGGCTACAACTCCCAGAAGCCTTCACCACCACCTCTGCTGGCCAGGATTTCTGGGAGTTGAAGTCCAAGAACATATGGAGGCCCAAGTTTGGGGACCACTGCAGTCTACTTCTACACCCTTCAGATTCTGTGATGGGCAGCAGTAATGGGACAAGGCAGAACGGACTGTGTGGAGCCTGTAGGAACTTCACAAATTTGTTCTTGTAGCTTCATGGGCTGGAGAGGGAAGACTAAGATGCAGTTACACTACTTTTAAAAGCCCTGTTACATAAACTGCAGTGCGTAGACCTGTCAAGATGGAATATCTACCTTTTGGGGTTTCTGCATCTGCATATATTAAATGCTCTGTAAATCTGTAAAGAATAAAGAAATATATTGCAGTGCTCCTAAACATATAGACGTGTGCGTGTGAAAGTTCTCCAGCCTTTCTAGAATCAGGTGTGTCGAGAACATTCAGTAACTAATATAGGACCAAGCTGACTTTTCTCCTGAAATAGCTGGACAGTACCACCATCAGTACTATTGTGTTAGTCATAAATGCATTGAGGCAGAGAGAATATATAGGTTGGGGTGGGGGAGGGAAGCTTGTCCACATTGTGAGTAAACTATGGATAAAGATCAGAGAGGGCTAAAGACCGTGGGTCTGAACCACACCTGACTCTTGAAGGCAAGAATGTGGTTACCCTGGCAGCAGCATGAAGTAGGCAGGCGTTGTCAAGATTTCACTGAAGACTTACCCAGATGGAGCGTATGTTCCCCTGTATGTACCTGATTGTATTTTTATGATAACGCTATTTTTCCCTGTCATCCAGCAAGCCTCAAGTCAGTAACAACAGTGACAAAGAGTGAGGAAAACCCTGGTTTTCTGCATTTAAAAATAAAACCCTCCAGAAGGTGCTGTGTCTTTGCTTGTTTATTCTTTTTTCTCCACTTTGTACCAGCACAGAATTCAGGTAGAAGTTGCTTATTGAGTCAACATTAACACTAATTTGCTAATATATATACCCTGTTTCCCTGAAAATAAGACCTAACCTGAAAATAAGCCCTCATATGATTTTTCAGGATGCTCGTAATATAAGCCCTACCCCAAAAATAAGCCCCAATTAAGTGAAACCCCGTCCTCCACCATTGTGCAGCAACCAGAAGAAGATGACATGACTGTATTTGAATAAATGTAGATTGTTGTACATGAAAAAAATAAAACATTCCCTGAAAATAAGCCCTAATGCGTTTTTTGGAGCAAAAAGTAATATAAGACCCTGTCTTATTTTCGGGGAAACACGGTATATACATGTTGACTTTGTTGTCTTTTCACAAGCAGGCAAAGACTTGGCTTCTAACAGGGGTCCTTAAAAATGGAGTGTCTGTGTTTATATTATTTTTTTGTTTGTTATTTTAATGCATTTTGAGAATGGTTTTAAACTGTTTTTGTTCACTAGTTCTTAATTTGAGGCCCATTTGAATCTTTTTGAATCTTGTAATAAATGATTGTTTTCAGCTTTTAATACTGTTTGCTTTAATATTGTAAACTGCCTTGGGTTATCTTGAGGATAAAAGCAAGGTATAAACATTTTAAATAGGTAAGTAATGATAACAAATAGAAGGATTTCAAAGATTTTTTCAGTATTTTCCAAAAAAAAAAGGAGGTATACAAACCAGATGATTTCCAAAGGAGATTAGGAGTTGCAAAAAGCCTCTTCCTCAGCAACTGAGTCAGTTACCAAAAAAAAAAGAGAGAGAGAGAGAGAATGAAAATGTTTTTGCTGGCTGACAGGAAGACAACAGTGGGAAACATGCTAGCTTTACTGAGAGTTCATCTTAAACAGAATAGTCTAAAACAGATCTCCATATGTTATATTTTAGAAGGAATTCATCATGTTACTCATCAGTTCTTAGGAAACAGGTGGCAGCTATCGTTATTGTTCTAATTATTTTTATTATTATCACTCTAATTACTTTTATTATTATTGCTCCAATTCCTTAAGTAATTCATTACATTGCACATAATTAATATGTTGCAGCAGCCTTACCAACAGGCCAGAATATTACAGGGGTAGGATCTCTGTTTCCTTCCGGTAATGGATTCTGCAATTGCACCTTGGAAATATTTCTAAAAATACAGAGGACAAAATCAAAGAGTACTTCCATTGCCGTTTAGGACTGATAGGAGACTGACATAAAATGTGGAAAGTTCCTGTGCCAAAATGCCTCTGAAAGTGTCAAAAATGCCCTTTATAAGTAATTTCTGAATGTAACTATGTGTTACTTGTTACATTTAAAAGGTGACTTTGTAACTATGCATGCCATTATGTTACCCAAAAGGAACTTCTTACCGATTACTGTATTATTCGTAACTAGTGACTTCCAAGTTCTAGTCCCAACACAGTTTTACGGTCTCCGTGAGAGCAAGGCTTTAGTAACAGTGACAGAAAAGTCACGATTCCAAAATAGTCCCAAAGAAAATTAGTCCTATAAAATGTCTAAAAACATCCAATGCCTTTTCAGCCTCGTCAGTGTTGATTCAGAGGACACTCAGAACACAGAAAATGATTTTTCCATAATATGAAAGTTGTCATTATTCTGCAATTACTTGACATTGTTTGAAAAGGGCATGAACATTATGTTGATACCTTGTTTTTCATTACTCAAGTCTTGTCTATTCAACAAGATAATTATACATTTGAGACATATGCTCCCTATCAATGTCGCTGTTTTCATATTCTTGTATTTGTCTGTATTTTCAAAAGAGATGCATTGTTATCAGTGTGTTCTCTTCTCTTTTAAAATGTCATTTTCAAATTTAAATATTCTGGAATATACTAGAGAGCAGGTAATGGTTAGCAAGTCAGAATGGGACTCTGCTGATCTTGATCCAGCTGCCGTGCTCTCAGTCTGGCCTACCTGGCAAGGTGTTGTGAGATCAAAATGAAGAGCTTCCTAGTCATGTACAGAGTTAGTGTTGCAGTCGGTAAAGAATAGGCCTCTCGTTCCCACAGGCAAGAGCCAGTGTGTCCAGTGGTCAGAGGGGCTGGACTAACGCTAAAAGTCATTCAATAATATTGGCCCAATCACTATGTCTCACCCAAACCTACCTGGCAAGACTGCACTGAAGTTTGAGGGGGCACGGCTGTGCGTTGTCATTTTGAGCACCTGGGATAAACTATAGATATACATGTAATAGTTAGGCCAACTGCAGATGGGCAGAGGGAGTGGGGCACTTGGTTAAGGCCCTGTCTGTAGGGTCTCCAGTTGGATGGGGAATGTGGATAGAGCTCTCCAAAGGTTCTGGGAATCTCACTCCCTCCTGCCCAGCCAGCATATCTGCTTTGAGACAGGAGTGAGGAAAGCTGGGAGTGGCACTCTTGAAGACCACACTGTCCTCCCTCTCCCCCACCATTGCCCTACAATATCTCGTAAGCTACACTCTGAACCATCTCAGTGTGCAACTACACAGCAGGAAAAATCCAGTTGGATTTGAAGTTTTCCAAAACAGGTCCCTGCCTGGTTTCTGCAGGTGAAATCACTGTCGCCACCCAGATGAACACAGATAGTTATGTTGCAGAATGCAGTAAGAGCAGAGGCAGAAAGCCGTGCAGTGAGCTTGGCGGTTTCTTCCTGAACCACCGTTTCACTTCACGTTTTTTAATTTTGTTTTTCCAAGTGATATAGCAGTAATCCGATGCAGCACTGTAGCTTTGGAAAGCAGTTTAAAAAAGAAAAGAAAAGAAACACTGTTTGGAGACAACAGGCACTCAGTTGAGGGGAACTGAGACTCCTGTGACGGCCCCTTTGCATTGGATCAGGCGATCCCTTGTGGCAGAAGGCAGAGAAAAAAAGCGATCCCAGTTAAATCGGAGCAAAATGAACCAACCCCTGCAAGCTGAACAAACAGAGATGATTTCCCGCTGAAAAACACTGGAGGGGCTGTGGAAAGCAAAGTGTTGCAAACTCTGGCTTCAGGACAGCGTGACATCTGTGGTGCTCAGAACAGCACTGCAGATTGTGGCCATGTTGCTGTTGCAGGGCTTTGGCCCTGCCATTTTACTACTGCACCTAGGAAGTCTTGTCTTTGTTTTCAATTAGGTCATTGTGGATCCCTTTTGCCGGTTAAGCCAATAATTTGATCTACCCAAACCACTCGTTCTAGCCAGGAAGGGCGGCTGAGGGGCCTAACGCCGAGGGAGGCCCAGAGAGAAAGAACAAGAAACCGGGCCTTCTCGGCAGTGGCCCCTCGCCTTTGGGATAGACTGCCCCCAGAGATCTGTCTGGCTCCCTCGCTGGGTGTTTTTAAGAGCAAACTTAAGACCTGGCTCTTTAGGCAGGCTTTCCCTCCTGTCATCACTTGAATATTTTTATTTTTTTCCCCATCTTGAACTATATTATTATTGTTGTTTTTTATTTTACTATATTGTTTTTATTCCATTTTTTATTGTTAGCTGCCCAGAGTAGACTTCGGTCTAGATGGGCGGGGTATAAATTTAATAAATAAATAAAATTTAAAAAATAAATAAATTTCCTACAGGCTAATGGGAGTCAGAATCAGCCAGACATTGGACAGAACTGACTAATAATTTCATTATTCGTAAGACCATAATGCCGCTGTTTTAAATGCTTAAATGTTTAAATGATGTATTATATGATTATGTTTTATTAGATTGCATTTGTTTTATATTAGTGTGGATGTTTTGATTATTGGTTAGGGTTGGTGTTTTGTTTATAGTTGTAAACTGGTTTATTGTTGACTTGGTTGTAAACTGCCCCAAGTGACCTTTGGTTAGATGGGTGGTATAAATAAGCTGACTTGGGTTCTTTTGGGGAGAAAGGTGGTATAGAAATATTTTAAGCAAGTCAGTCAGTCATTCAGTAAGAAAAGGAAGGAAGGAAGGAAGGAAGTTAGGTAGGTAGGTAGGTAGGTTATGGTTTTCACTAAGATTGTGGAGATCCAGGCTCAAACCCCTGCTCAGTCTTTAAACTCATTGAGTGACGTTGTACCGGTCTCTATCTTTGAGCCTCAACTGCTTCACATAGCTCCTGAGTGGATGACATAGTGCCAACAACAGGATTTGATTTTGGGGGGTAAAAGGCAGGATATAAACAAACACAACCCCTGAAGCTTCTCAAAACACACACACATACAACCCAACGCAACAAAACTTTTTGCCTGCACCTGTATTCCAGCCAGTGGCCTGATCCCCATGGAGTTGGTGGACCCTGTTGGGAAATGTTGGGGATCCTAAAAGCTGAATGAGACAAAGTTAAGGAGGGGGGCTTTCCACCATCAAAGGTTCCGCTGCACTTTTTTGGTTCTGCTTTGCTAGCTCCTTCCCCCTGTTCTTGGTAATTGCTCCTCTTGGGTAATCAGTGCTTCTGAGGCCCACATTGCATTAAAATATCATTAACTTTAATAGATTTACATGACTGATGATTTCCCTTTGCATTTAAGCAAAATGTGCCATCTTTTTGTAGTCTACCGTGGCTGCACAGCTTTGAGTCAGTCATTGCCACAAATGGAGCTCCATAAAGATTAACTGTCTTCCCTCGCTCTTGATGGATGTTGAAGAGATAATTTTGGCACAGTTATAAAGTGACTTAATCTCTTTCTTTTCTTCTCTTTTCTCTCTCTCTCTCTCTCTCTCCTTTTCTCTCTCCTTTTCTTCCAAATGCTTGATGAGTCACCTACATCCATTAAAAGTGATTCACATTTGTTTTAAAACCACCCGGATAATATCCAGTTTACTAGAAAATCCCACGCCAGCCGGCATGATGCACACTCACTGCCTTCCAAAAATAGCAGCTGAGGAGGAGGCGGCCAGGCGCTGATATTTCCCCTCACGCCCCCGGCTCTTTTTTCTTTTTCTTTCTTTCTTTCTTTTTTGCCTGCGTGTCAAAAATGCCGGAAGGAGAAGGTGCTGCATCCTAACTTTTTTATTTTTAAAAACGATTCGCTCTTACAAATTGTACCATGTGTCAAAAGGGTTCACTCAAGTGATTGATTGATTGCACAGTGGCCAAATAAATTCTTCATGGCAAGTGCAGAGCTGAGCCTTCTGGTCTGGAAAAAAAAGGGGGGGGGGGCGGAAGGAATCCTTCCTTCTCATCAGCGGCTCATTACAACCTTAGCTGTATAAGACCAAGCCCAATCAGTCAGTTGAAAACTTCAAAAAAGAAGCAGGGAGTGAATGAGAGGCACCACCTTGCCAGTCCTAGTGAATGGTTTGGCATTTCAAAGCCTCAGTCATGTAATATGTGTATTTAATTGCTTGTTGCCAAAACCTTTGCTACTAAATCCAAAAAAAATGTCTGCCCTTTATAGTTTAGTCCATCCTTCCCCGTTTTGGCACACTACAGCATCAAGCATCCCCAGCTGGGGGTACTGGGAGTTGCAGTGCCACAGCAAGTGGGAGGGAGTGTCGTTAGAAAGTGACTGACTCATTCTGGTACAAACTTATATAGCTAGGTGTGAAGAAATTCAGAACATGAAATATATTGTATAAAGTTTTATGACTGCCTGGAAGGCAACTAGTTCACACCTCTCTCCGTGATCACTCTTTCCTGCATCCCAATCTGTATTACTTCAAAGGAGATCTGAGATTAAGAAGATTTCCAAAGAGGAATGTCACCCTCCAACTTTATATTTTGTTTATCTCTTTTGTATATCAAAGTGACCGAATAGATTGTATCTGTGAATCAGGAGGTTGCTGTGCTGCTCACCAGAGGGTATGCAGATTAAGGCAGTCAGCCAAAGAAACTGTCGATTGTCACACTCTTGTAGCAGGATGCCTTTTGTTCTGCAGGGTGAGCAAAGTGGATTAAGAGCTATTAAGAAAATAGCCCCTTCAACTAGTATAAAGGGAACTCTGGGAAAGCGATTCCTTTGTCCTCATCCTTGGTCCTCCCAGAGGGTGAGTCCAGGCAAGGCTTCCCCCGTGGTGCCTTGGAAAGAGACGGATAGCCTTAAATTTTATTATTTTCTGGTGTTGTTGTTTTGTATCCTGTAATCCTGTGTCTACCATTGTTTTGTATCTAGAACTATTTTTTAATGTTTTGAGTTGTTCTTTTGTTTTCTTGCTTTTCCTTTTCTTTTAAAATAAACTTTATAAACCCTTTCAATCCTTGTTTGTGAAGATGGATGTGTAGTACTAGCATTAACTTTCCAGTCCTGAACCCTGGTATTATTGAAATCAATGGGAACTGGTGGCAGCCTACCAAAATTTGAAGTGAACCCTGGAGGACACAGCTGTTGCAGGTGGAAAGCATATTGGGGCCTAACTGGATCCAACCCAGAACTCATAGTGCTGTTTCCTCCTGCTGCCTGTGAATGCTCCCACCCAGAACAATGGCACAAGTAGCATGACGGAGTGGCTATAGGAGAGAGGTCGGGCGGCAGGATCCATGATAGATCTATTTCATTCTCTGCCTGAGGAGACATAGGAAGTCAGTGGGTCCTTCCCTCTCATATCTGCTCCTTCTCATGCAAAGACACACATCCTCCTCAGTATAAGCTGAGTTGCACCCACCTGCTTCTAGGAGACAGGAGGGGGAAGGATGTGTATGTATGTGTGTGAGAGAGAGGGAAAGAAAGTGAAAAAAATTGGGGGTGGGGGAGGCTGTTATGTGCATGAAAGGCAGGAGAGGAAGCCCACCTCTGCCAACAGGCAGTGCTTGACCTGCTGTCCACTGCCACACGTGGTCCTGGAGGAAAAACATGGCCCACCTTGTTGTAGAGCTTAAGTTACTTTTCATCCTCTCTCCCACAAGATCGCCCATTAACGTAACCTTCCAAGTTCTGGTTCCTGATATGAGTCCGATTTTTTTGCATCTTCATAGTTTGCATGACAGGCAGAGCAGGAAGCCTGTGCCCGGAGGGAAAACAGGCATTGAAATGACAAGTGTGGTTCAGTATAAGCAGGTGTAAAGTGATGTATGTTGTGTCAGAAACCTCACGCTCACATATTTTCTGATGGGGTTCTGAACTGGTAATGAGCAGGTGAAGGGTTCTTGTGGGCGCAGTGGTTAGCTTAATGAAAAAGGTGGTCCCGTGTACATGAATGCTGGGAAAGATAAATTCCATCTTAGGGATTGTAAGGAAATGAGTAGAAAATTAATCTGCCAGTATCATAGTGGTTTTGTATAGGTCCGCGGTGTGGACACGTGGACTGCTATGTACAGTTCCACCTGAAAATAGATATTATACAGGTAGAAAAGGGCAACCAAAGTGATTAGTTTTCCCTGTGAAGATTACAGTGTTTGAGCCTTCTTAGCTTATTTTGAAGGCAAATGAAAGAAGACATGATGGAGGTGTAAGCAGTTATACACAGAGCAGAGCGAGTGGAGGGAAGGGATTTGTCTCCTCCTCTCGTCTCATAATGCTAAACCCTGGGCCATGAACTGAAGCTGAATGGTGGGAGATTCAGGACAAACAGAAAGAATTTACTGTGGCAGCAAACTCCCCACAGATATGTGGTGATGGCTGCTGGCTTGAGCAGCTTTAAAAGGGGATTTGACAGATTCAAGAGGGATAAGGCTATCAATGGCTACAAGTCATAACTGCAATGTGTTACCTCCAATCTCACAGACCATATGTCTGTGTGTGCCAGTTGCGGTGGAAAAACAACCGGAGAGGGTGGTTGCCTTCCTGCCCTGCTTGTTGACTTCCTACAGGCAATGGCTGACTATTGTCTGAAAACAGAACTCTACTGCAGATAGGCCTTTGGTCTGACCCAATTTATATATATATATAGGCAATGCTGGAGATTAATTTTGGGTGGCAGCCCATTTGAAACCGAAATTTAATAAATAAAAATTGTCATCTTTCTCTTGATTTCTGCTCTTTGCCAACCAAAGGTTTGCCTGTTTTTGTTGAGGCTGGAGACATATCTGTGTATCAGCCGGGCTTTGTGTTTTTGGAAGTGGAGTGGGATAAGGGTGGGGTCAGCTATTGTATCCCGATTCTAGGATGCTGAGGAATAACCTGATTCCTGCAGCATCTAGTAGACATGAATTCACTCGGCCTGCAGCGTCCATATTGACACTACCTGTAAGTCTCTTATACATACATGACATAACTTTGAAAAGTTACTTTTTAGGGGAATATAGTTCCCAGAATCCCTATGCTAGCCATAGTGGCCAGGGGATTCTGGGAGCTCTGCAGATGGGCGTCAGCCAATTAACACAATCTACTATTGCAAGGGTGTTCTATTATTCTCTGGAATAGGGATGTACACTGGACAAAAAACCAAAAAAAACCCAATACAGGGTATTCATGTGGTGACCAGAGGGTTGTTTTTTGCAACCCCCCCCCCCCAAAAAAAAACAAAAGAAAAGAAAAGTGCCAAAATATGAAAAATGCATAAAAGCTATTGTACTCTCACCTTGGAAAGAGAAAATGTTTGAACTGTTTCATTCTCAGTGATATTTAAAAGCAACAGATGTATTTCAGTATGAATCTTCAAGGATTACAGTCCACTCCGCAGACACATCGTGTACAATATTTACAATTTTATGTACAAAACCCACAGTTACGGAGGTGGGGATCAAATGAAATAGGATACAGAAGCTGATAACTGGATTTTAATATTTCCATAGTGACAATAGCATTATTAATACGGGCAATTAATATTCAGAGTGTTGATTACATTCTGGCAATGGGTAAAGTAATTGGCTTGTCTGTCAGCTACTAAACTGTATCTAGAAGACAATGATTAGGCTGCTGTTTTTGAAGTGAATATGCAAATAGTTGTTGCTTTCCAGAAATGCTAACACTGAGGCCAGAGTTTTGTCAGAAAAAAACATGGCCAAAATCCTGTTGCTTAGCACAGTAGAGCAGGCTTGTCAAATCTATGGGGATGTGATGTGTCAACTCTTCTGTATGTTCCATTGATTCAAATGGACCTGTTGATTCAAATGGGCCTACTCTACTTTAGCATAATAAGTCACAGCTAGAGTAGGCCCATTTGAATCAATCAAACTTACAGTGGAGTTGACTCACCACATATCCCCACTGATTAAATGGGCCTGTTTTAGTCTAACTTTATTACGCTACGCAACAGGATTTCAGGCAAGGTTTCAACTGTATATAAGTTTGTACAGAAAAGCACTTATTAAGATACATTGGCTGAAATCCTCTTGTATAAATTACACACACAGTGTGAACTTTGGAAGTGAGTTGCTATTAGTTGAGAACTCTCCGTAGACATTAACTGTTACATATGTGCTAAAAATGTTTGTGTCCTGAACTTTGAAAATCATCCCTTTATTAAATGCTGCCACAGCTCCTGTGAGTAAGGAAGCTACTGTCAGTAGTCAAAACAAAAAGAAAACAAACAAACAAACAACAACAAAGACTGAAAAGCCCAGACTGATTAAAATCTTACAGGACTCAAAAACCTTGCCTCCCTCTCTTTGAGATTTTAGTCATTGAATGCTGTCCATCCTTATATTTTCAATACAGATATCACCAAAATTCGCTCATAATCTGGTTCTGCCCAAGAATCGGTCTAGCTTCCGATATGGAGCGTATTACAAAAGGCTAGTTTCATCATAAATTCTTCAGACTTCAAAACACAGCCTGCGAAGGCATCCTTTATAACACTCGGCTTTCAAATCCCGTTGCTTTGTAGCAGAACATGCAGGCGTTCTTTCACTCTTGTGGGAGATCCAGGTGGTAGGGGCACCTCTTGCCTGCAAACCCAATCTGGCCCATTAAGGGGCCGGATCAGGTCTAGGGAGGAATGAGGCGGTGCCTCTCCACCTTTGGAAGGAAGTCTCTGCGATCTATGATGCCTTCTGATCTCGTCACTGGGGTGTGGGCGGAGGGCATTTGCCTCCTCTGCTCCGTGTATTCAGGGAACTCTGTTAGATGCTGCAAATGATGGTCCCACATGCAGATCTAAGGCTTCTCTTTTGGTCTCCTCATTGCGGAACAGGTGGGAGAAGTAGCTGGAGTTCTCAGATGGCTCTCTGCCGTGGCTAGTGTTTATTTTACTTATTTTACTTACTTTATTGATATCCCACTTCCAATAAAGGACACAAGGCAGTGTACAACAATTAAAAAAATACATGTATAAAATCACAATGAATTAGGATGTTAACATGAAAACAGGATTAAACTAAGAGAATGCAAAAAACAAACAAACCAACCTCAATCCGTTTAAAAAATTTAAGCCAATTTAAAATGCTTGATTTAAAAAAAAACATGCTGGTAAACTATGTTGTGAAATGGGTGAAAGGCAGTTGGAAATAATATGCAGCTCCTAGGAAGCTGTATGATGATTGGTGTACATGTGTGCAGGAGCAACGTGCATGCATCAGCATTGTGAGGTGGGAGACAATTACTAGAAAACAAATACTTATTTTTCCAATTGCTTGATTTCTGAGCTGATTTTGAGACAAGTTTAGAACATTTTAAATTTAATTTAGTTTTGTGCCATCAACTGAACCTTGACTGTGACCCTTGCCAGGGTTTCCTAGGTGTAAAGTGGTTTACCAGTCCCTTCTTCTGGTGATTGTCTTTTTTTAGGACTGTGCAGTTTCCCAAGGCTACATAGGCTGGCTGTTCTCCCTAGAGGCACAGTGCAGAATCAAACTCCCAACCCTTGGCTTCTCAGTCAATAATCCAACTCACTGAGCTGTCCAGCCAGTAACATAGGGTTTATGTTATCAGGCAGTAAACCTTTTACTGACATCTTCTACCAACAACTTCAGCTGTACCTTTTCCTCAGTGATACAGTGGGGACAGTGGGACAGAAGCCAGGACCTTTTCTGTCAGTGCTCCCAGATTCTGGAGCTCAGTCCCATGGGAGGCCAGGCTGGCCCCATCTTTGTTGTCTCTCTACAAGCAGATGAAGACCTGTCTCTTCAGGCAGGCTTTCCCTTAGTGACTGGCTGTCTGAAATGTGTGGGGTTTTTTTTAATGGATCGTTGAGCCTTGTTTTTAAATGTGTTTTTACAATTGTTTTGATATACTGTTTTTAATATAATATTTGTTTAATTCTCCTTGTATATTTGTATACTTATTGTTTTTAGCTTTCATATATTGTCTTTTTAATGATGTAAGCCACCTTGGGTCCTTTTTAAGGAGAAAGGTGAATTAAAAATAATTTAAATAAACAAATAAATAATAAAATAATCAGCAGTGAACATGTAATTCAATGTGTTACTCAAGACCCATAGGCAGTAAAATGATTCGGTTTTGTTAATGTCAGAAACGGGGTCAGGGCATCATCAGCTGAGGATCTGGGGCTGAGCTGGGTGGGGGGCAGATTTACACATAATGCTAAGTTGTAGTTAAGCGCCATGCATAAGCAGAAAAAGGCCCAAGCAAAACCTTGGGACAGGGGCAGACAGTTGTGGTCTTCCAGATGTTGTTGGCCTACAGCTCCCATTAACCTCAGCCATTGTAGTGAGGGATTACTGAATCTGCAGTCCAGAAACATCTGTAGGAACACATTTTCTTATGGTGGCCCCTTAGGTCATTTGCTTCCCTTACCCCATTCTTTCATCTTTCTGTGCAGTCAGAAGAACAAATAAACTAAAATTTGGTTTTCTTTGCATTTTATCCACTTCCTGGCTTCTTGTCAATTGGAAATCATAAATCATGGTTTAAAATAACACTTCTTTCCTATACAATCTAACTAAGCAACCAAGTTGCCTTATTTAGTAATTGAAGTGTTAGTCAATTGCTAAATAAGGCAACTTGGTTGCTTAGCTAGATTGTTTAGGAATGAAGTGTTATTTTACCCTTGAAACCTGATTTACAATGGACAAGAAGCCAGGAAGTGGATAAAATGAAACTGAATTCTGGCTTATTTCTCCCCTCAGGGAAAGGAGGAGGAGGAAGGAAGGAAGGAAGGAGAGTATCTAAACCTGGTTTTCTTGTGGGGTTCTCTTTGCTTGTGCATGTAAGGCTAAACTATGATTTAGCATTGTGTGTGCATTCAGCCAATGTCTTGTGTGATTTCCTTACCTATTAAATATATTCTACTTGGGTGCCCACATTTCTCACTCCCTTGCAAACTTCTGGGAATCCAGACTCCTGATCTGTAACATAAAGACAGCTTTGTTTCGTAGTGAAGACTTTATTAATCCTTGTATTTTTAAGAGTGCTGGCCTACATCTTTTCTTCTGAAAACCTTGGAGGAATTAACGAGTCCTGGTGTTCTGCTAGAAAGACCAAAATATTGCCGCCTCTCTAGACACTGTTGAAACCAGAATGCATGAGATTGCCAGCTGGCAGTGAGAAGTGCATCTTGGGCTGAGGTGGGGTGGGTGTGCCAATGACTAAATCATCAGCACTTTGATCCTGAACATATCAGGGGGTAAACCTGATTGAATCTCATAGGATTAGTGAGTAAACACATGGGATTACTTTGCACAATGAGTAGCATACATTATAGCTAAACTTTTTTTTAAAAATGCCAGCTTTTGGTGCAATACAGCTGGGCTTCCACTGTGCCAGAAAGCTCATCTTCTACTTTTCCTGCCATCTTGCTGGACTGGCCCATTCGTTTAACCAAACAGGGGATCATGATGTAATCTCTGCCCACTGTGAATGGAGATACCTATTATGTCTTTCTTAATTGTGTTCAATCCTGCCACTTAGAACATCCATGCTGAAAGGGTGGGGAATATACGTGGTTGTCCAGATGTTGTTCAGTTGCCCTGCTCAGCATAGTCAGTGGGGAGAAAAGGGAGGGTTGAAACTGCAGACAAATAACATCTGGAGAGCCAGTGCATTCCTGGTTTCTGTATTAGAAAATGGAAGACATGATGGTTCTGCTTTATTACGCTTGATTCAAGGAAGAATGGTGGTGTTGAGGTATCTGTGTGAACCACATGCTCCCCAGCCTTCATTTGCTGAGGGCTACAGATAGTGTGTATCTTTTCTGCCTGACTCTTGACAGATTCCTTGTGACAGCTAGCCATGCGTTTTGGTCTCCTTATTGATTATGCACTTTCTTCATGCACGACTTCCCCATTTGTGATGAGGTGAGGGAATTCTTGCTGTGATGAATGTTGACAGCCTTTTCAGTTCTACTGAAGGTGCCCCCTTCTAGAATCTTATTGCTCCTGTGCCTCCCACACCTTGCCTTCTTCCTTACAACAGGGCTAGTCTGCAGAAGAGGTTTCTTCCCTACCCTTGGGGCATCCTGACCTACAGACAACCTGGCACTCTTGATGATGAAAGCAGAACTGAGAGTTTATTTTTAACATAGAACCACCAATCAGGCATTCTATGATTCATTACCATAGAATAATAAAAACATATACAGAGGTGGCACACAGTGTCCCACCACAGATCTAGGGAACCCTCAGACTTTTCTTAGTAGTCAGCGGATGATCTCGCCCATCCCAGCCCACCCATATCATGCCTATTAATTTTCCACTAGGAAATTTGCAGAAGGTGAACATAGGTGTGGACAGATAATTATGTGATAGGAAACTAGAGCAATGTACTTGTTTTCCCCAGACCCACAACTGTAATAGTGTATATGCTGCATGTGGCAGTACATGGGTGATGGCTATACCCTGTATTGGTATGAAGGATAATACTTGGACATGTATCTTGAAAAATGTATCCCACCCATAACAGGAGGAGTGAGTTGCTCAAATCAGCTATCTTCACAGTTATTGCTGGTCAATAGTATGTCTGCATATGAAGCCCACCACACAAAAGGTCATGTCCAATCAATATGCTTTCAGATACCTTCTTGTAGTAATCCAATGTGACCATCCTTCATAGCAAGATATATCTATATAAAACAGCTAAATACACCACCACCATCACCCGTCACCATAATTTTGCAAAAGATAGATTTCCTTAAAGCAGACAGATCACCCACCTAATGGTAGCAGTCATTTGCTACAAAGCCACTTAATTCGAATTGCCCAATATTCATTCACAGAGATAGGTTCCTGGGTAGTGGTATTTTGCCACTCTGAATGAGAGTGCAACATTTCAGCAATCTCAAAATGTTGATTTGGAAGCTGGCTAACCACACATCGTCCTTGCAAAAACAAAGAACTTCATTAAGACACAACTCCTTGCCCATCAATAAGCCCAGCCCTGTTTGCGTGTCTTTACAGAGTTTCAGATGCCTAGCATTGAACTGTCATTCATTAAGAGTATATGCCCCGTGCAAGAGTATTGCAAAGCATTGCCCATCTCCTCCAGCTAATGTGCTTACAGAGCATCGATATGGTTCTTTGTATCTTCTTGTGACGTCAGTGCTGACTGTGCAGAAATGCCTGGCAGTGGGCTTCCGCTATGTCAGTCATTGCAATCAACAGCTGCAAGGTCACATCTCATTGCTACAGATAATGACAGTAGATCCATGGCAGTAAAGACAGGGAGACCAGAAACTAGCAGGTCCAAGTGCAATTTTGATCAATTGATTACCTTGCAGACACAAGCCTTCATCAAGCCTTCATCACTGCAGCATGTAAGAAGTTCTAAAAGCAGAAAGATGAGGCCATTGAATGTGCTCACATGCTGGCAGAGGGATGGACAGCTAATGGATTAGCAGGATGGAAATGTTTCCAAAGAAATAAGGGTCACTGTAGGCTTAAGCTCCTCCTGATCACAGTAAAGCATAACGGTGACACGTTGTGTGGCCACTCCTCTGCAAGTGAAAAACTACGCAGTCTGCCACAGTTTGCGTTTGTGTCTCCACTGAAAGGCAGGGACACATTTGGAGCACCGGCCGCCTCAGGATATGTAATAAAGAAGAGTGTTTGTAAAGCTATGGAGTCACTGCTGCATTGGACAGCTGACCACCTGATATGTAAAACCATGCAGACAGAAAATAGAACGTGGTTCCGAAAAATGTGGAAGACATGGAAGTGATAGTGCTGTTGACACAAAGGCCTCCTTCCTGCAAATACTGAGTAATAGAAAGAGGAACCTGAGCAGTGGTGAGCTAAAAATAGGTATGTTGGAAGTCCGATCTCCTTGCCTTGCCCTACACTGTTTGGGGTAAACTGGAATGGCAACTTGAAAAGAAAAAAAAACGGGATGAATTTGGACTGCAGAGTAATCAGCTCAACCATCTCTCACCAGTCTATCCTTCTTTCTCCCATTATTCCCTCCTCTTCTCCTAATAGTGGGCGGCAAGGAGAGAGCGAGAGAGAGTGAGAGAGCAGGGGGTGTCAGACAAGGTGGAGGAAAGGCAGGTGTTGGGGGGAAGAAGGCAGGCCTGGCTTGGAAACACCCAACCATTGCACAAAGAGGAGGAATGACCAGAACGTGAAATTTCTCTGCATTTGGAAGTCACAGGTAAAATGAAGAAAACCCAGACGAAGGCAGGTAGCTATGCTGAAAACAATTTCTGGATTCCCCCACATTCACTCACTTTTTCTGTGAATCCTGTAGCTCGAACCATCCCCACCACCCCGCTTCCCATGCCTGCCAGCTAGAAAGCATTTAACTAGATTATGGTATATGTAAATGAAACAATGTATTTTTAATTGATCTGTTTTTAATTATGCATCTTTATGCTTTCATAGTTTTTTAATCTGCATTTTTTTAATCATTAGCTGCCCTGAGAACAATTTTTAGAGCAAAGAAAACATATACATTTAGTAAAGATGTATTTATCTTTCTGCAACAGTTCATCTCTCCACTCTGTCTCCCTCCCTTCTACTGTTAAATTCTAGACTGTGAGCTCCTTTGGTGCTGGGACCTCTTTTACTCTATCAAGCACTGTGCACACTAATGGCTATACATTATTGAATATCATTAAGCTGTACTGTACTCAGTTTATTTAGTCCACAGACCATTTAGTTTCTACAGAGGAGATAGAAACTATTCTGAAGAGCTGCATAATAACATCAGGTCATGAAAACAATAAAGCACCTCAGTAATAGCTAATCGTAACAACAATAAAACTCAGGTTGATAAAGTTTGCATATTTGGCCTGGTTTTCAAAACTGAAATTAAAAACATAGCAATCTTATCAGCAATTTTGATATTATGTCCTGCTGTATATATTAAAAGTCAACAGAACAGCTGGAAGGGATATCAAAATCGGGTAGTTCAATTTTCCTCTGGCCCACTGATGGAATTTATAATAAAATGGCATATACATCAATGTTTCTGTATTCCTAATACAACAGGGACAGAGTGTTAAGACAGCAGGAATTCTCTGCCATCCTCCTGGCAACTGAAAGAAAGAAAGAAAGAAAAAGAAAGAATGAATGAATGAATGAATGAGCGAATGAGCGATCCAACTAACAAGAGATTTGGTCAGCCATTCATCCATGTCTGAATAATATGAGTAAAAGATGAAATTTCTTCCTGGCCCAGTTTCTTCTTTCCTACCCTTTTTTTTGTACCTTGACTCAGTGATGGTATCTACTTTTTTATGCACGGTACTGTTGACAACTATTTGTCACCTGCCTTGTAATTTGATGGACAGTACCAAGGGACTTTATTGCAGTACCTCCAGCCCTAGCTCCTAGGACCCTTGCATGAACCAAAGATAGCTTGAACCTGCCTTTCCTAGCAATAATGTAACGCCATCTGTAGATTGTTCCCTGGTATGAGCATCTCCGCGTGTGTGGGATCTTTGTAGCGATCAGGTGGTTCCTTCCTAAGTGCAGCTGGAACGTCAACCCATGTCTATTGTTTTCAGTAGTGTTGCAGGTGTTACAACATCTTACTGCAGAACCTCACAGATGGTTAGAAAAAAGGCACTGGCTCAGATTTTCATTGTGGTCTTGTATGTTTGGTGGCAGACAGTAAAATATTAGCTCAGAGCCATTGTAATGTTATAGCTAGAGTGCTGGACTGGAACTCCAGGAGAGTAAGGTTCAAATGCCCAGTTGGCCCTGATGTTCACTGCCTCACCTGACCTACTTCATGACATTGTTATGAAGTAGGTCAGGATAATGTGGGGTGGACGAGGTTCGTGTATGTAGCCTTGAGTTCAATGGAGGAAACAACAGCAATAGTATGGCTTCAAGTCAGTTCTGACTTAGGGTGACCCTTCTCAGGGGTACAGCGGACTCAGAAATGGTTTAGCGTTCCCTTCTTCTGGGGGCACCCCAGTACTGTGCCGTTTGCCTAAGGCTGCACGAACTGGCCTTTTTCCTAGGAGGCACAGTGGGGAACCAAACTCCCGGCCAAGTGCTCCAGCTCACTGAGCTATCCAGTCAGCAAGTGGCAGGTAATTATAACCAGCTAATGAATAAAGGTAAATAAATTGTATTACTGCCCATTTATTCATTAGCTAGCTTTTATATGGCATGGAGAGGGGTGGTGCCTGCATTGGATCCGAGCTGTGCATTTGTTCCCTTTGGTTACGTAGGAAGCATGCATAATGCCTTATATTTTAAATTGTTTATATTATATGTTGTCAGCCGCCCAGAGTAGTCAGTTGACTAGATGGGCAGGGTATAAATTTAATAAATAAATAAATAAATAAATAATGGCATAGTTCAAAGTGGCAAGGTCAGGGACAGCCAACTTCTTCAGCCCCAAGGGTGATCTCACTAACGCTGCTTTACCATGTAGGAGGGTTAAGGAGTGTCCAACGTCTCCCTTCCTCCCACTCATCCTGGTTAAAAAGGCTTCTTGGCATTAAAAAGGAAGAGATACAAAGGGTGCAGAAGTCTCTGTGTCAACTTCTAATTTGGTGCTAGGATTTGGGGTAAGGGCTGACTAGAGTGGAACCTTGAGTGTGGTGCTTCCTATTTCACTGTAATCACTCTTTGACCCTCTTTTTCTGCCTCTATAATGATTCCTGGTTTCATGCAAGTAAGCCTCTCCTGCATTACAGTTACCCCGGGATTCCCTACCATGCAGGACAAGTGCCTCCCCTTCCAAAATCCATGCAGATGGAGCTGCCTGCTTTGAACGGTTGTTCACTCTGTTTCCCTAACCCACCCACCCCAGTTTTAGTTTCGTCCCCACTAAGTAAAGTTAGGGAAGACCTTCTAAGTTGCTCTCCCTCAGAATGGAGCTGAGTGCCTTCCACTTACCCCTTCTTTTATTGGGCATGGAAGAAAGGTTTCGTTCTGTTTTTCTACAAGTAATGGCTGTGACCTGACCTGCTCAGAATCTGTATAAAAGAGAAACTACCATGTTTTCAGAAGCACGACAGTCTTTAACTCAGATGCATTGAGGAACTTGTTTTGGTGTGTTTCATTGTATTTGTTTGTTGCTTTGCTCATGGTTAAATTCTAGACACATCCTTTTTTTAAAAAAAAAGCATTTGGAATCTATAGGAAGTGAGGAATAGCTCTCTTGTCACTGTTATCTAGGAACTGAATCAGCTAAGGGCCCCTTTTGCCTATAGAGGGTTTGTCATCACTGCAAACTGCAGGCAGAAAGTATGCCACTTGGCATATGTATAAATCAGGGGAAAAACAAGCAACAAAATCCCTTTTTAAAAATAAAAACATCGTTTAAAATGTAAAATCTGACCTATAAATCCGGCTTTCTTTCCTTCCCCCACTTGAGCAGATGCTAGGGAAGCCGTGTTGAAAGGCAGGAGCTGTAATAAAGCCACTGGGAAATAGGGGCCAATTATTACCCTCTGTGTGGCAGCCTGGGAGAGGTTGGTAGTTTGCCACTTCAGCCCTGCCCAGGCAATTTGCTCTGTACCTTGTGCTGATTTTCTATTTATATAGCACATTATCAAATTCGTTTTGTTTTTCGGCTTTGCCGCTCAAGAGAGAGCTGAGCAAATTAACCCTTCAAAACGGCTATTTGGTTGTCTGCAATTTTTTCCTCTCTGTCATTTATCAAAAAATATATAGGCTTATTTTTGGGGGGGGGGCAGTTTTGTCCTGCAGCCAGGTGGTGATGGCCCCCAGCTACACCTCGTTCTGCCCTGTAAAGTCATCCTGAGACAGTCCCAGGCTACGAAGGAATATGCAGCATTAAGCAGAGGCGAGGCAAGGAAATGATGGGAAGGGGGACTGTTAGCTCTTCTAATTGGTGACGCCTGGAAATGGTTAGAGGGCCATTCCATTCACCTCCCTGCCCCTCTGGGATGGAAATAACCTCTCCAGCCACCCAGGTACAATTTTGTTTTCTGAAAATGTTAGTTTTTGAACTGCAAGTCCTAGTATCTCCAGCTGAGTGGCCGTGCTGACTGGACGACGTTGGCAATTTCTTTCCAGAGAAAGTAACCCTTCCTAGTTCTGGCTGTTGGCAAGACAGAAGATGTTGTCTGCGGGGAACTAGGGACACTGCAGACATTTGACCCCTGTGCCAAATCATTCTAGGTGCTCAGGCACTTTAATTTGGTTTACCCCTAGTGTGCAGTTTATGCTAAAGCAAAACCTGGTCATCCCACTTTTCTTTGCAACAAGTAAGATTGCAGTTCAATCCTCGGTGGGGTTTTCTTGGAGGGAGCTTCATTGAAATCAATGGGATTCCATTCTGAATAGGCAGGGTTTGGACTAATTTGAGAAACAGCTTACCATGACTGCTTGTGTTGGAAAGACTGGTTGTTGTTATTGTTAGGTAAAGGTAAAGGTTCCCCTTGACATTTAGTCCAGTTGTGTTCGACTCTAGGGCGTGGTGCTCATCCCCGTCTCCAAGCCGTAGAGCCAGCGTTTGTCCGTAGACAGTTTCCGTGGTCACGTGGCCAGCGCGACTTGACACGGAACGCCGTTACCTTCCCACCATGGTGGTACCTATTTATCTACTCGCATTTACATGCTTTCGAACTGCTAGGTTGGCAAGAGCTGGGACAAGCGATGGGAGCTCACTCCGTCGCGTGGATTCGATCTTACGACTGCTTGGTCTTCTGACCTTGCAGCACAGAGGCTTCTGCGGTTTAACCCGCAGCGCCACCACGTCCCTTTTGTTATTGTTATGTGCTGTCAAATCACCTCTGACTCATGGAGACCTTATGAATGAGCAATCTTCAAACTGTCCTGTCTTCAACAGGCCTGCTGAGCTCTTGTAAACTCAAGCCTGTGGCACCAATCCATCTTGTATTTGGTTCTCCTCTTTTCCTGCTGCCTTCCACCATTCCCAGCATTATGGTCTTTTCCAGATAATCTTGCATGTGCATATCTTAAATTATTGATGTTTCTTCCACCAATTTTCACTCCTCCTTCATCAGAATCTAGTCTGGCTTTCCATATGATAAATTCTGTGATCAGATTGAACAAGAGGAAAAAATGCACCCTTGTCTGACACTTTTGCCTGTAAGAAACCATTCTGTCTCTCCATATTCTATCCTAATGGTAGCTTCTTGTCCGCAATACAGGACATTCAGATGCTGAGGCACACCCATTTCTTTAAGAAAAATCCATAGTTTCTCATGATCTATACAGTCAAAGACTTTGGTCTAGTCAGTAAATCATAGACTGATCTTTTTCTGAAATTCTTTGTTGTGCTCCAGTAGGCCACAGAATCCAGCTTGAACATCAGGCATTTCTCACTCTACATAAGATAAAAGCCTTTGTTGCAACGCCTTGAGCATCACTTTGCTTGCATGGGAATTTAAAGCAATGTTCCTAGAGTTATTGCACTCTTTGACATCTCCTTTCTTGAAGATTTGAGTGTATGTTGAACATTTCCAGTTTGTGTGCCATTTCCATAGTTGTTGGCATATTACTCTGCGGTGGTGTTCCTGCGTCCTTGACAGGGGCTTCTTCACCTCCTCTGGAGCTGACCCTGGTTGGCTGGAGCTTGTCCTTCAGGCTGATGATCCTGGAGGGATTCTTTTTCCATCTTTCCTTTGCCAGTCTGGAAGAGCTGCATGGCATGGTTGAAAGAGAGGCCCAGGCTGTCCTTCCTGGCCATGAGCTCAGGCAGTTACTTCCTCTTTGGCTGCTGCTGCTCTTGCCCCTCTGCCTGAAGAGCCCGCACCAGGCATGTTAACTCAGGTGGGATCAAAAGGGACATTCTCTTCACCACTGTTGTTTTGACCTCGGATACAGAGGTGTACGTACCTCAGTGAGCGAGTATAGAGACTCACCGCTGTGTTTGCAGCATACATCAGGGTTTGCTTGCACTGCAGTGCCTGCTGCTCCAGCCACCGTCTGCTGCCATCCCAGCTGACTCTCCTGCTCTCCTCCAGGCAACATTTCCCCCCAGAAAGACACAACGGCACGGGGCTTCGTTCCTGTTCCCTTGCTGGTTCTGCGCCCGATCTGAGCTTGGCTTCTCTTTTCTACTTCTCCGTTTAGTGCCGCCATCTCCTGAGGAGGGGAGGCAGCCAGACCCAACCGTGGAGAAACAACAAGGCAAAATTCCATTTGCTTCCATGGTCATCACCATCCCTTTGCATTAGGCTGGATGTTCCAGTAAGGGGGATCATTTAAATTGTTCATGGGCAAACCTTTAGCTCCTCTTTAGCACTCAAACAAATATGATCATTCAGAATACACAGGAAGATGCCTCTTGATCAAGGCCATACCGAAATTCCAGCTGCTTGGAATCGCCTAAGTTTCACTGCACATGTGCAAGCTAGTCCACTGCGTTGGCCACCTTTTGTGGAAGAGTGGTTATGCTACCTTTTTTTAAAGTCTTGGGGCTCAGAAGCACTGGCCCCTTCTTAATTCTGGCTCTTCCCACATACTCGCCTGGGGACAGCTGGCTGGCTGGCTGGCTGAATCTTTCCAGGAAGAAATCAAACATCAGTGTCCCTTACTTGACATCACACTTTCAGGCTGGTGAACCTGGTGCATTGGAATAAAATAATACATGAGGTTGCTCAAATAATACCTTGCTCGCTCGCGCTCTCTCGCTCTCCCTCCCTCTCCACACATGTCTGCAGAGAGATGAAAAAAGTCATATGTTTTTGGTACAGCTCACAGAATAATACTAAGAAAGTATCCCAGAATAGTTGTAGTCCAAAAAAGTATCCCTCCTCACCCATTTTATGTGGATGTGGGTGTATTGAGGCAGGGAGGAGAGAGAAAGGGAGAACTCCAAAGAGGCTTCAGATAAACAAACTCCTTTTTGTTAATGTGTCATCACCTCTGTTGTACACATGGAAAACATTGCCCCATAAGAATTAGGGACAGAAAAGGAGCTTGCCTTTCCTGCCTTTGTTGTATCTCAGTTCCCTCCACATGGGCGCTTCTGGCAGACTTGAACTTTGGATAGGAGCACACAGCCCGACCAAGAAGATCCGCTGCAAAGCAGGACTTGTATTGCAGTTAAGGTGAATTAAAATTACACGTTTGAAATGTGTAGGAGTTTGTTCAAAGCATTTGAAATCTCTGATTTTCTTATTTCGGAGATCTAAATTAACGCACATACGTAACACACACACAAGAATTCCAGTGAGTAATCTGGATGTCAGATTGTGGATATTAATAGGAAATGTGATTTTGATTTGGCATGTTAATTCTGCAGCAAACAGGCCACTACAGAGGTTAACCACAAATTGTTAACCTCTGTGGCGATGCATTAACTACAGTACCTTGGGTGGTAACCACATGAACTTAGAGGTATCTGCAGCTAGGGTTGCTATATATGGCGGATTCCACATGTCATGAGCGGGGCTTGACAAGCCTGTTTTACTCTACCCTCTGGTTCAAAGGCTGCAACAAACAGTCCACCTTTCTTTGGGCTTTGAGAAGGGAGAAGAGGGCTAGAAAGCTAGGCTAAATGCTTGCCCATTGCATGGAGACAGGGAAAGGGGATCGTGTCCTTATGCCACGTAAGCCACTGAGTCATTGTCTCTGCCTTTCTGCCCCAAACTTTGTCTTCCACTTTGCAGGCACACCAACATAGGGGGAATTTTGCAGGCACAAAAACATAGAGGGAATCTCGCCCGCACTACCCAGGGCCAGTGTCCTCCTTTCTGGCTGGGCTGTGCCTTGAACAGAGCTTGGGGAAGTTACTTTTGGTTTATCTTTTGGGAAGTGTAGCACAAAAACATAACTCTGTTAAGCTCTGGCTGTGAGAGGAAGGGCGATCTCCTGTTTAGGTGCTGTAGGAAGGCTCTTTACCACTCTCCCGCCCACCCTGAGTCCTTTGAGGCCAATAGTGGTCTTCAGAGATTCTGTCTCTGTGTGATCCTTGATTGGTTAGGAGCAGACAGTGAGGAGAGAAGACAAAATGGTGACAGAGAGGCATGATGGAAACAGCCAAAAGAAATCAAAAATATACCCGGGGTTTACTGGGAGGGTCCACTATCAGAGTTTGCTCTTGGTAGTACACTGGCTGAGTCTTGGAGTACTTTCTTACACAATTGTTCTGCCTGAAGTATGGAATTTTACTGTAGGTCTGAAAGTTGCCGTTTTCTATGTGTCGCCCTCCCCATGTTTGTCTACTATGTTTTTCTTCGCCCCTTACCCCAGAGAATCTGTCAAAGAGGGGGAAAGCAGGATAGCTGAGTGATGCCTTTTGATTCGTAAGGCTAAGTGTTGTGCACCTTGAAGCATGCACTGCTTTTTTGTAGGAGGTCATAATCACACTGCAGAAGGAATGCTTAACGGCATTTTAATCCCAAAATTATCTATGAGTAACTCAGTTCAGGTCCAGGTGATAAAAATGTTCACACCTTGGCAGCCAGTTCCTGGGCATGAATGTAAAAATTAAGTGTTATAAATTAGAACACGGCTTTCACAATCTGGGCTTCTTTGTATTACCTCTCCAGATTTTAATTACTTTAAGCTAGGAAGTTGTACGCAAGCCAGATACAGCTTCCCACGCTATTAGAATTCCATTCGGCAATCATGTTCTACATTACTTCTCTTGACTGATGTGGAGAACTCTATCATTTTGACAAATGGCAGGAGGATATCCAGGAACTAGTCTCTCGGACAGCAGAGACCAGGGACAACACAGGCTGTAGCCAGACGTCTTGTTTATTTATTTAAAATATTTTTACCCCACCTTTCTCCGCAAAAGGACCCAAGGTGGCTGACATCATTAAAAGGACAATATTTAAAAGCTAAAAACAGTAAGTGTACAAATGTTTTAAAAGAATTTTTAAAAATGTATCATATTAAAAATGGTAAATAAAATCAATATTAAAAACTCATTTAAAAGCAACGGAGCACAGCAATCCAATTTGAAAAAACCCTCTCATACAATTTCATATGATGCAACTCCTCCCCCCACCCCCCACCTTTGGAGAAGGCTGGCTTATATAGTGCCTTGCATATTGCATCCTGAGTTAGTTCTATCCTTGATATGTAGATAATCACACATAAACCGCCTCCCAGTCCGTACAGTGGCGTGGCTGTGTGCTTGTTGTCTGTCAGTGAGTGGAAGAGCTTCTGAATGATAAATGCCACGGGTGGCAGAGGGAGGGTTGCAGTGAGGCAGGAGAAAACCAGCCTTTGAACAAGCACAGGGGTTTCCTTGGACTTGATTGATTTTGCAGCAGAGCAAGGCTGTATGTTTGCCATCCATCACCCTGATCAATGGGGCACACCCTTCTGGCAGATCGCTTGAGCTTGGACTTGTGATGCAGAACCTCCCTCAAGATGAATTGCCAGTCAGGGGACCAAGGTAACCGTCTCCCAACGCCCACATGGCTGCCGAGCAACCTGGTCTGTCCTCAGATCAGTTGTAGCATGTTTTTCTTCTCAAGCCCTAGCTGAAGGCACATACCTTCCCCCTCACCCCCTCACTAGCTAAGCATGTTAACAGAACTAATGACAGGCAGGATTTATTTGGGGTTTTTTTGTTTTTAAGGTGAGGGAGTCTCCCCCCCCCCCCTCTCTCTCTCTCTTTCTTTATGTTTACCCTTCAGAATGAAGTCATAGTCAGTTCCTGGTCTGCAGCAAAGAGTTGCAGGTGCAGCTTGATTTGGGAACTGTTTTTCCTCCCCTTGACTCCCCTCTGAAGTTGCTTCTACCTCTTTGGAAGCCAAAAGGTCCCTTTCAACCGCATACATCCACAACTACATGGGAACAGCTTCCCTATGCTATGGTGCCATGTTGCAGAAGAACACAGGGAAGTTAGGCAACCATGTGGGTGCAGGTTTCAGTGGTCTCTGCTTTTACTTCCTTGCATGATGGGAGGAGATTTGGCTTATACCATGCTTAACACGATCAAGGGAGGAGAGAGAGAGTTGCTCTGGGCAGAGAAAAAAGTATGCCAGGGGTGGGAAATGTGCAGTCCTCCAGGTGTTGCTGGAATGCAACTTCCAACATCCCTCACTGTTGGCAGTGGTGGCTCGGGCTGATGTCAATGGTGGTCTAGCAGCATCTGGAGGGCTACATATTCTCTATCCATGAAAAATGCATTCCCGAGTGTTGGGCTTGCCTTTCCCAGAGGAGTCTTCAAACCATGATTTGTACTAACCATAACTGTGATTTAAGCTTCTGTTAATGTGGGCAAATCATGGTTTAGTGCTGTTGGCTTGCTTTCCTTTTTTTTCTTTTTCTTTTCCTTCTGGTCAGCTCTTCCACTCTTAGCTGCAGGAGCCTCTGGTGCATAGAAACCATCTGAGTTGTGCTCTGGCTGTTCAGAGATCATACCAAACCATGTTCAGTATAGTCTATGGTTTGCAAACCTTCCTCGCACCATAGTTTCTGTTTTGTTTTGATCTTACAACTGTAAAATATAGTTTGTCAGTTTGGACCTTGTACCTTAATCCAAACTGAAGCTTCTTTAATCATGATTTCTTAATTGAATCTGTATCTCCAGTCATTAATGATAAATAGTAATAACTGTGTGTTGTCAAGTCAGTTCTGACTTAACGGTGACTCTTTTCAGGGTTTCCCGGATAGAGAATACTCTGAAGTGGTTTATTATTCCCTTCTTCAGGGGCCCTCTTGGGACTATCCAGCTTGCCGAAGGCCACTTTTACGCTATTTGATACCTTGGCAGAAATTCTTCTTGGGAGAATAGAACTTGTTGTTTGGAAGCATCTTCTGCTGACATCTGCACATCTTTCCAGCATGGTTACCAAAAGTCAGCTGTTGCAAAGGCCCATCTAGTATTGACCCATTAGAGATTCACAGTACAATCAAGCCTTGAGATGATACCCAGGAGTTGGGCAAGGCTTACAGAAAGCAGCTGAAAGCTGGTTCACAACGGATGCTATTGGACTATAAGTCTCTGTATCAGAACAAGCTGTTCCCTGCTGAGAACTCACTTCCCAGTCTTCATCTGAGACTAATTGTCAATTAAGCAGATGGGAAATTGGGCATGATGTGGAGGCGTGTAGGAAGGGAGATCACTACAGTTTAGACTGGAACACACAGAAGAAGAAAAAGTTCTCCGCCGGCAGCAGTTCAGGATCAGGCCTGGGAGGGAATAAGATTCAGTCTGCCCCTTCTCTCCCTTTTCAGCAATTTATGACCTGACTGGGCAGAGCAGGAAACCAACTGTGTAGCGGTGGAGGATGCTGCAGTTGCACGACTCACACCCTTCCCAAACCTTGAAGCAGAACTTGGAAAAAGTTTTCTTTTATTCCAATTCCCAGAATCCCTAAAGAGCATGGGGGATTCTGGGAATTGTAGTACCAAATGGTAAATTTTCCAGGTTTTCTCTTAAAAATATTCCATGGTATTATAAAGGGAAGCAGTTAAAGACTCTTAGAACTGTTTTTTTTTTTTACTTTTAAACAAAAGGTTCTGTATAAAAGCAACTTATTTTTAATGGCAGCAGTTTATAGTGTTTGGGGTCACTCAAGTGGTCAGGAGCCTTTTCCTTCTCCAGACAACGAAGAAGGCGCTGCTGTTGCTGCTTCTGTACTGCTAATGGAACTAATTTATTATTTATTAGCTAAAGTCATGATGCCGACTTATTTGAGGGAAGGAGGACCTCTTCCACCTTTGACTACCATAGCCACGAGTCCTGCTGCTTCTGCTCTGTTTATGGTGGCACAAAAGCAACAAAGAATAAAGATGGAACTTTTGGGTTTAACAAAAAAGGGGGGGGGGAGGAAACGAAAGAGACTATTTTTTTTCATTTTTGTATTCTTTAGTATTAACAAAAGAGGGGAACATGAAAGTGTTGTGCCCTTTTGTGTTTCCCTCTTTCATTTAACCTTTCTTTCACTCTTTGTCAAATCACCTGGGAATTTTTTCATCCAATAGCAAGGGCAGCTATTAGCAGCCAATCAGACCATCTAGAGGGCAAGGATTTCTTACCTGTAAAAGGGCCTGGGTGGGTTGGAACCCAGTGGCACCCTCCATCTTGTTCTACTTGGTTGCCTATGCCTCCATCTTGGAGCCTTCATTTTTTGTGTACGGGGCTGTTTCGTTTGGTGGCATTGATTGTTTCTATTGCTGCCTGCTGTTGGATGTACTGATTGGCTGTTGCCTTGCCCCTGCTTTTGGGGGATAGTTTTTGGACTCCTTGGACCTATATTTGGGCTAGTGTTAGAAAATATGAATGAGGGGAAAAGGAAACACAGTGATGTGAAATAACGCTTTCTTTCATATTAAACAAAAGGAGCAGTTAATGAAGAACAGGAACACGAAGCGGCACCCTCTACTGCAACCCAGCAATCTTGGAAAGGTTGATTGACATGGGAATGAGGCCGAAACCTCATCTTACCACAGAAAGTGGTAGTGACTATGTAATGTACACATGGGCTCCTAGGGGCCCTTGGTAGTCATCGAAATAGCCCTCAGTTTGGCATACACTTCAGTATGCATCTCAAAAAAGTTATAGTGGGGGTATATGATTTTGTATCAATTTGTAGCAGAGTGTCTATCAGCAGGCATCGGACCTGTCCGTATTTCTGTTCACCACAATCTTTTTGCACTACACTTGCTGTTATCCACTGAGGTTCCTTCACGCTGCATTGGCTATGGAAATGGTCTTGACATATCCCATGCTTTGAATTGCTGTCCATATGCCACACATTTTTCTATCCCCCCTCTCACAGTAGGTGCATTGTACTTTCACTAGATTTCGTGCCCTGCACGCCTGGTGGGCAGCATAAACTCCTGGCATGCCTGCCAATGCTTTACTGCATTGTTATACTTGCTTCCCATATTTTTTTTTTCAAGGAGCTCAAGGTGATATATATCCAGGTGAGCAACACACACTCTCTGGGGATGTGTGTGTTCCCCACGGGGTTTCTGCAGCTCCTGGAGCCCCTGCAAAACCAAAATAGTAAAAATTCTAAAATGGTGAAGCTCACTCTTCAGATGAGATTCATGTTCAAAAAAGATGTCTGATCTCTGTGCATGTTGTTTTAGTTTTTAATAATTTTCTTGAAAACAAAAAGTGGACTTCTAATCTCTTTTGGTTTTGTTGGAAGTAGATTATAGATCTCGATGGAGCAAAATTGTCCCCTATACCTCCAGAGTTGCCATGTATATTGAAGTCTCCAACAAGAGAGTTTATTATCACACCCAGATTGCAGGTTGTTATTAGAATCCTTAACACAGCAACATCCTTCTGCTCCACGACCTCAGCCAAGTTATTCTTCCTGTCAGCTGCTCCAGCCCTCTGTCCTACTTGTATTGGGGGCAAACTAGGCTTCTTTTCTACATATTCCTCTACACCAGTGGTTCCCAACCTTGGGTCTCCAGCTGTTCTTGGATTACAACTCCCAGAATCTTTCACCACTAGCAGTACTGGCCAGGATTTCTGGGAGTTGTAGTCCAAGAACACCTGAGTTACCCAAGGGTGGGAACCACTACTCTACACCCCGATTGGGGTGGTGGTGCAGATGGCTATTGCAAAGCCAGGGCCTGCTCTGCTCCTTGATTCTGGGCTGAAATACTGGACTCCTGTTTCTCGGCATTTGTCATATTCTTAGATAGACAGATACACACATTAGATTAGGGTGATAAGAGCTTCTAATACTTCAGAGTATAACCTTTTCATTTCATATTTTATTTTATTAGTCACATTAGTTACATTTCTGTCTTGCCTTCCCTCCAGCAAGTTTTAACGTTTCCTGCCTAGCTCCCCTTTCCCATCTTTTATCCTCACAACAATCCTTTTACAGCAGAATAAGAGAAAGTAACTGGCCTGAAGTCATCCAATGATTTGGTTTATTGTGCCATTATGACTAATATTTTAATATAGATCTACAGATAGAATAAAGGATAAAAATATTCTAATAAAAATAACATAAATATGTTATGTGCCATCAAGTCAGAACAAACTTACAGTGACTTTAAGGTAAGTGAGATATTTGACGAGGGGCTTTACCAGTGCCAACCAGCACCACTCCCATGAGTTTCCATGGCCAA
Organism: Intellagama lesueurii; assembly: GCA_037013535.1. NCBI lineage: Eukaryota > Metazoa > Chordata > Lepidosauria > Squamata > Agamidae > Intellagama > Intellagama lesueurii. The sequence goes on from JBAJHW010000002.1 coordinate 135,711,613, forward strand.
GTGGGGATTTGACCCCACGTTTCCTGAGCTATAGTCTGCCACTCTATCCACGACACCACACTGGGTAGCAAAATAAACATAGTGCCATCTATGCATACAGCATATACAAAGAACGTACCAGTCATTTTGACTGTGTGTTGTCATGATTTTTTGTGGTTAAAGAATAAAAATTTGGGTTGTAGATCCCATCTCTAACAACACGTAAAATGATTACAAGTGCTTCTAGGTAGGCAGCTGATAGTACCGCTGATGAAGAGGCACTGTGCCTAAGAAACAATTGGAAAACCCATAAACATTTAGGAATGCTGGTTGGCTGTATCCATCATTCTCATTCTCTCTCCCTCTCTTTCTCTCTCTCTCCCCCCCCCCACTCTCCCTCTCTCCTGTTCGTCCTTGGGGGCAGGTTATACAATTCTTGGACCCCTCGGAATTCAGCGGATACAGCAGAACCATGGTACAATAACAGTGTGATTAAGGAAGCACCCCACATATCTTACTCTTCCATTTTGCACTTCAAGCTGCCTTTTCACAACTGTCAGTTAAAGATGCCTGGAGTCAAGATCTATGTTCAGTTCCAGTATTTCCGTTTCTCTCCCACTCTTAAGCTGCTGGAGGCATAATCAATACATCATTAATTGGTGTCTGGGGTTGTGGGGAGGGGAAGCAAGATTTAGCTGTGAATATGTGGCTTTTGAATGTACGGCAAATAGGCTGCTTTCTTTGCCTCACCCCTTCCCACACAATATGTTCTAGAGGCTTGGTGTTTTGGGCTGGAGACGCTGCCTGAAGTGTCTTTTGAGCCACTCTGCATGCCCCCTCTGTGGCTTTCTTCTGAGTCTCTGTTCACTGAAGAAGGGTTCTGTCTGTGTCCTGGATGAAGCAGAGAAGTCAACTGGAGGCCTGAGTGTGTAATGCCACAGAGGCAGATGTTGTTGGACTACCATTCCCATCATCCACCCAGGAGGCCATGAGAAGAAAGATGGGAGGTGCAATCCAATAACATCTGAGAACTACAGATTCCCTGTCCTTGGTGAACGCCCAAAGTAGCAGTGGCAGCAACGGAGTCTTTGTTAATTTGTTGGCTTGCTTTTAATTAATTTATTTGAAAGGTTAGATTTTAACAACCATGATGCAAGGATTAAAGAAATGAAAGGGAAAAAAACCTGTAGAAGTATAAAAGTTAACAACCAGAAAGGTTCTTGCACGACAAAAATGCAAGCAACCTGTGAATGGAAACACGCTGTTGAGTGTTCACCAAGTGAGCGGTGTAGTGAGAGTCCTGTTCCAGACCTTTTTGAACTAGGCGTTTATTGATTAAAAGTTCTGGGGAAGCTGAATTGGCCATGTGACAAATTCCAAAATACATGTTGTGATGATCTCATCCGCAAAAGCACAATGTTTTGAGTTTAAAAAAAAAACACTCCTATTCAGCCAGTATGGACAGAGGCTATGTAATGTCTGCCATTAGTGCTTCCCAACAACACACACAAAAAGAACCTGGCAGAAAATCCTCTTTGCGCTGTTTTTTTCCTGCCATGTATGGACTCACTTTCAGGGATACTTCAGTTTGGAGCAGATCCATGAGATGGACCAAAGCTGCCTTGGATTATTGGATCAGTGGGTGATCCAGTGTTTCCCACCCTAGGGGTCACTACACCCACTCTAGCCACCTCTTTCCTTTATGTTCTTTCCTAGTCAAGTCATTCTGGACTCATTTGTTTTCATTTCCATTTCCATGGCCTGTCTCTTCCACTCAGGCTGCTCCTATTTACAAGCCAATTTTTAATGTTTAATATATTTTTTGCCTTTGATATCCATGAATGCACAGATACATAGCTGCATAGCATGTTTTGTAAAAAAAAAAAAGGTTAAAAAGCATCCTCTCCCCAGTATACACCAGTAACCTGTAACGAGCCATGACATTAGCAAGGATAGCAACCATCAAGCATTGCCCAAGCACTGCCACCTTGATCAGAATTCAGTGTAGCCCCGGTGCAAAAGTCTGATTCCATGAAAATCTGATCACTTGCCTTTCAATTTATCTCCTTGGAAAAATGCTCAATTACCCTGCAGTAAATACTTGAAGAAAAAAGTGCAGATAGCAGGTGTCAGGATCTTGCCCACACCGCCTTGGTAGCTGCAGGATCGGGGCCAACCTGAGCCAGGAATGGCCTGGTGTTTGCAGACTCAGGCCCTGGCCTGTGTAGCAGCTGCTGGGCCACTCATGAGGCTCACCTGGAAACCTGGAGGAGAAGCCTATTTAAGGAGTGGTTCTCCGTCTCAGAGCTTCCCTCAGCAACAAAGGTTTTTGGTTGTGCTGACTGTTCCTAGTGCCTTGCTGCTCCGGAGCCCCTGCATTTCAGTGTTCCTGCCTTGGCTCTTGACTCCTGTATCTCTACATCTGGACTCCAGTGTTCCTGCACCTGTTGCCCCTGCCTTGCTCCCTGCTTATTTCTGCATCTCGGTGCCTGATTCTGGCTCTGTGCTCCCAGCCCTGTGCTTCCGCCTCCACTTGGTCACAACCAACTGCGCAGTGAGTGTCTTTCTCAATACTCTTGTGTGGTGGACTGGGTCCTGGTGCCCTTGCCCCTGGTGAGAGGCTGCTTGTGATATCTTGAACTGTGACAGTGGGCTGTTCAGGTGTGAGGGGCCCTGACTGGTCCCTGCTTTTGCTGGGAACAAGAAATGCCACAAAAAGCAATAAACTTTGAATCTCCATTTTGCGGATAAAAGAACTCCTTTGCAATTCAGAGCTGTCTCTTTCCAGTGCAGAGCCAATCGCTCCTTTATAGGAACAAATCAGAGTCTTCAGTCATTTCTGTACTGTCAAGGCTGGAGATTATTTTAGATGCTGGATCAGATAGAGCAAGTCCATGTGTGCCAAGCTGGGTAGCTTTGCCTAATTGATATAGCTCATGGGTATTTCCATATTTTGGTGACTTCTAACCTTTCTGCCTCTAATAGCAAAGTAATAAGGCCCTTGTCATGGATATATTTTCAGTCACCATTGAGGATGCTTGATAAGGATGCCACTGTGGAGATCAGGATAAAGGTCTGATTCATAATAGCCTTGCTTTCAGTTTCAAGTGAAGACCAAAAACTGGTCCTTTCAGTGCACAGCTACCAACCGGGGGTGGGGTGGGAGGGTGGAGAGTATGTGTAGGCCACACAGCTCTTCCAACAGTTAGGGAAGCACAAATTGGTAGCGTGGGCCAATTGGATCCAAGTCAAGTGCCACTTGTGGACCAGTTTGATTGTGTTCCTTCAAAATGGTGGCTGAGATTGATTTCCTCTGCTTAATCCCTGTGAAGGAGAGGCAGGGGGAGCCCTGGTTTTTGAAAGCAAAAAAGATGTGCAGATGGAGGGAACAGAAGTTTAAGTGGCAGTGGACAATGTTCTTTTCTCATTAGAAGCTGAATTGTGAATGTTCTCACCACTTCCTTCCCTGAGCAGCTGGAACAGTTATAAACCATTCTGAGGGCCATCACTGCCGTAGGCCTCAAACAGTGAAGAGATGAAAAGTCTACTTGGGTAAAATCCCACTTAAAAAAGAAGCAGAAGAATGTCATGCTGTATACTCAGCTGCAGACATATATCGCCATTTTGTCTTTCTTCTTCTTCTTCTGTGTTCTGGAATTTGAATTGCAGCAACTAATCCACTCCCTCCCCTAAACAGAATATATTGAAAATAATTTCCAACATGCTTGTTCCCAGAACAGTTGTCAAAACATTGGGTAAGAATTACCAGGCAGAGGCTTTTTTTCTTTGCTTGGCTATTCTTATTTATTGATCGGAACTGGTTGGTTGGCATTTAGCATGGAGAGCGGAGCTGCCTGACAAATTCAGCCGCTGTGCTTAACCAGGGTAGAATATCCCTGGTCTCCACATGCAGCAGAATGAAGTGGCAAAAGAACGCTCAGGTGGTGAAGTGGTCTGGGAAGCTTCCGAGTGTATGGGAAGAGCTGCATTACTTGTGTGTCCTTTGCGGGGGGGGGGGGAAGGCTGTTTGAATAAGAGCGTACCCCCAGATGTATGAATGCAAGCAAATGAGTAGTAAACAATTATGGCACAGTCTTCTTCCTTGCTTTGTTACTTTTGTCCTTGTGAGGGAGAGGCGATGGCTTTAGCTTTTGATGGTGGTTGTGGGTTTTTCGGGCTGTTTGGCCGTGTTCTGGAGGTTTTTCTTCCGAATGTTTTGCCGGTCTCTGTGGCCAGCATCTTCAGAGGACAGGAGTTAGAACTCGGTCTGTGTTCTGGTGTAGTATGTGGGATTGTTGAGTATTTGTAGCTGTGGGATCAAGGTTTTTGTTCTTTTCAGGAGATTTGGTGTTTCTTGTGATCAGGGTGTTTTTTGTTATGGGTGTTTTGTTCTGATAAGGGGGGGGATGGTCTGTCACTGTGGTTGATGGATGTCGTTGGCTAGTGTTTTGTGTGCAGTGATCACTGGTCCTTGTGGCTGGGTTGAGTTCATTGATCTTTTTGCAGGCTGTCTTTTTTTAGTGCTGGGAGCCAGGCTTCCTTTGTTCCGAAGGAAAGCTTTTGTTTTCCTTTGGAACATTTTGAAGAATTGATTCGCCTTTCATGCAGTAATGCTGCCTGCTCTGCCCTGGACCATCTCATTCCATCCCTCTTTCCATGGTGGAAAGAAAGCCCAGTCTTCCTGATCCTGTGTATCTCATCTTTAGCTGTGCTTGCTTGGGCTGATGGAAGTTTCAGCCTGACAGCCTCTGGGAAGCTGCCCTTTGCCCACCCCTGCATATCTGAGCCAAGGCTTACTCCCACTGCTTTCCTTCGTTTATTTTTAAGGACCTTGGTAAAAGAATGCCAGTAGGAATGGAGCAGAGGTGCAACGCTGACAGTGTTTCTTTTAGGTAAGCCGTGTGCAAAGGCCTTCCTTTCTCTGCAGTGAGTAATGCCTCCTTAATTCATCTGTGCTTCACAGAGATGCAGAATAAAGGCAGGCTGGTTGTCATCATAGGCTCAGTTCCTGCCCCCATGCTGGCTGGCTGGCTGGCTGACTCACTCGCTCATGCAAACTCAGTGAACAGAACATTTTTGGAAGGTTCCAGTAATGGCTATTGCTGTTTTCTAGACTGCTGGAAACAATAGTTAAAACTCTCCCAAACATCCCACCCTGGTAACAAGTCTTGAGGAGAAAAGTCAAGACTGGATTTACGTGCGAAGGGAAATCTGACAGTAAATAAATAAATATCTGTGGTTGTAGCCAGTTTGCAAGTGGGACTTTATTTGGATATGTTTGTTTTTTGCTGGACTGAAGCGACACTTGGTTACGGTGGGGCAGAAACTAATGCTGAGTAGGGAGATCTGTGCGGAAGCCTCACACAGCCACCTCCTGTGTTAAAGGTAGGGGACAGGTGGCCCTCTGGATGCTGTAGCTCCCATCATCTCTCGCTGATAGTTTTGCCAGTTAGAGCTGATGGTACTTGCAGACTAGTCAAATCTTGAAAACAACAACTTCCCCATCCACTAATGGCTTATGGTCTCAGTGGGAAGATCTGGCACCCCACTCCTGTAGTGTACACAAACTAGACATAATATTTAAATGTGTGCATGTGATGTTTTGTTCTTAAAATGCAGATAATGTCAACTGGGTGGAGGTAGTAACTAAAGCAGACAGGGAAGTGGGATTTTAACCTTAACCTCTCTTGATCCAATCCCAAGTAAAACCCTTCCTCTGAAGCTGTTTTTTCCATTGGGAGGACATCTCCCATTGATACTCTACTATGGAATATATGCTTTGCAGGCAGGTGATTTCAGGTTTATTGTTTCCTGTTTCTTTTCTGTGGATCCACCTCCTTCTCTTTCACTGGTCTCATTTTCTCTCTCTCTATCTCCCCCACCCCTTTCATCATCACGATGGTGCTGCTTCAGCTTATGAAAGAATACAACTCTCCCAGAATCTTCCAGTCAGCACACCTTAATTAACTTTTGGAGCTCCCCACCTCATCCAGAAAGTCATGGCATCATTTAAAACATGTAAATTTCTTAACTCAAGTTGTCAACATCTCAAACATGATGTGTCACGAAACTGTAGGCAATGAAATATAATTAATGGCTCCCCAAGGGGCCCCCTAGGAGATTTTTCTGTGTATCACATAGTCCGCGTTTTAAGTAACAGCACACCAAAAATACTGTCCGAATTTGATGAAAATCCATCCACCCCAGAGGGCCCCCAAAGTGATTTTCCTGTGCATTCCCTAACCTTTATTTTAAGTCACACCATCCCAAACATACCCTCCAAATTTGCTGAGAAATCCATGTTTAAGACGAAAAACTGAGGTGCTGCTGAAGGCCCCCAAAGTGATTTTTTTGTGTTATGCTAAGAAGCCTGTTTTTAAAGGCAGACCATCACAAAACTTACCTGCAAATTTTACTAAAACCCATCCAGCTGCTTCTGAGTAATGCAGCCACAGACAGACAAAAATGTACTTTTACTCATATAGATTATGTTTACATCCCACTATTCCTCCAGGAAGCTCCAACTAGTGTATGATGGTTCTCTTCATCCTTTCTTGATCCTCACAACGACCCCATGAGGTGGGTTGGGCTGATGGAAATTGACTAATTTAAGGTCCCTCAGTGAGTTTCATGGGCAAGTGGGGATTTGAACCTGGACCTCCCAAGCCACAACCCCATCACTTTGAACGAAAGATAATATGCTAGTTTACATCTCCAAATCTATAGTGCTGACCTTTCTCTAGCTGTAGCTGTGTGGCATTATCATGATGATGTTATATTTTCTGTGTGATCTATAATTGACTATGTGAACACAAGGAAGAATATAGAAGCTGCAAAACCAGAAAGCTTAGTTTAAAACAGCAACAGATATAGAGAACCATGTCCACGGGTAAAGAGATGAATATTTCCAGGTTTTGGTGGTTTCTGGGAAAATTTGTTCTCCTGTCTGAGTACCTTTTTTTAAATCTCACCACCGAAATGGGCAAACATGGGCTGTAGCCCTGGTTCTTTCATACATTTCCTCTGGCTGTTGCCATTTGCTTTCTTAAATTAGTGACAACGTGAGGAGGGCTCTCACCACCTACTGAGTTTTTCTTGAAATGAAAGACATGACAGAAATAGAAAAGTTCATTCGTATAAGCACCTCTGAAATGTCAGCTGCTGGTCGCTGTCACTCACAGGATGGAGCACAGCATCCCTGTGCATGCTCCTATCTGTCAGCATCATGCTCCTATTTGCCACTTGTGTAACATTTATCAGAGGTACAGCTAGAAACTTCCAGCCACAAAGCTGGGTTCTTCAATTAATATTTGAATTGATCTTAGTTCACTTTGATGCAGTGGCTATTGTTCACTATAGATGGATCTGTGGAGTTTGCTTCTCCGTTCAATACTAATTTTCAGAGAGAGCAGGAGAGGCATTACATTTAGAACTTCAGACCTCTTCCCTCTCAGATCTTGGTTTTAGCAAACAATGGGGTTTCAGCAAGAGTTTGGGTTCCAGCGAGGCAAAAACAAAGCTTAGCTTCCAGCAGGGCAGGGTTCACAATTTAGTAATCCAAAGTCAAGCAAAGTCTGATGGTGCCTTGGAATCTAAGGCAAATATTCCAGAGACTGGGGATGTAAGTGTCTGCATTCAAAATAGTCTGATCCAAGGGCCATGATGCATGTGAGGGAAATAGAAGAAATGTTCAACTCTATCCATTTATCTCTCAGCTGCCTACTTTATTGTTTAGAGACCTTTAAGTGTGTGTGCATGCGCATACACACTTGCATATATATGGGTAATCACATAAGTCAGTATATACACATGCAGTCTTTCTTAGGCTGACTGGTGCATGTATTTTCCTTCCTTCTGTTTGTTATATATGTCAATAACAGCTACAATTGCAATAGTGTTGCACCTTTGTTTTTTCTTTAACACAGGAATTGAGCTGGTGGTATGCAAAAGTGTGACTTTAGTGAAGTGTGCCCGTCTCTGCACCCCTAAAATGATTTCACATTGCATGACAGGTCATTTGTAATATACAGTTTGGGCCTAGATCACTGTCTTGGCTTGAGACAAGGGTCCCTTGATCCAGATGACCTATGGTCAAAATGTGTGTCATTGATAATCTGTCATGTGATCTGAAATCACATTGGTGTGACCCACATAAAATTTCCTGTCCCCAAAAAAACACAGACTTATAGCTTGCAAACAAATATGTTTAAATGAGCACAAAACAAAGCAAGCTAATTTGTAAATTGTGGAAGGCAAGAAGAAATTGTGTGCAACATCACACAGTTTCTGCATTTAAGGAATACCCTCTTATGGGGATGGGCTATTTTTAAAATATCGTTCCGCCCCTAGCTCTTACAGTAGCAGTAAATCCATAGTGTTGAATTTTGATGGCAGGTGCAGGGTTTACATGATAGAGTGCTCCTCCATGCAAAATCAGTACGTTTACATAGAAAATTGCCAAGTGAAGCAGGAGGACTCCAGCCTGCATTTCACTCTCACATGCTAGGATTTTTTTTCCCCAGAAAAAAATATATTCAGAGACGTTTGCGTGCATATGTGTGCATGCACACTCATGCACCTATATTTATCTCTCTCTCTGATACCTCACTCCCTTGGTATAACACGGCACAAGGTTGAAATCTGGTTTCCTCTGTCAGTGACCAGGACCAGCGTTTCAGCCTGCACAGAGGTATTTTGTTTCTGCTCTAGGAACGATGGTGTCTTGTTTTTGTTCTAAGTGTAGAACTTTGAACATGTTCTCTGTATTTTATTAACGTAGTGAGTCAGTTTAAGGATTTCAGTCAGAAAGGTGGATACAAACAATCCTCCGGATACTCATCAGGGCAGAAAGAAAAGGCGGCCAGCTCTCAGCCATTAATAATAAAACATTAGTCATTTTTAATGTGTTTTTAAAGTGGCAGGTGAAAACAATAGCCCCATTAAAAAGAAAAATATCTTTGCACTTGGCATGAAGGAACATAAGAAATGAAGATATGGTACTTGACATACACGGGTCCTTTTTAGTCCGGAGAGAGGAATGGAGAGCTGGCATTATTTGGGAAGACGTTCTTTTTTCTTTTTGGTAACATCATAGCAGGGGTAGTAAAAGAGATTAAAAAGTTGCCCCACTTTGATGAGAAAAGGAGGAGGAGCAGAACCTTGGGAACTGGTTTTCAAAATGTATTTGCCTTCCTCTCCTCCTTCGGGGGAGCAGACCATTTTCAGAAGCCATGGGATACGAAGTGGCAGGCTTAGTAGACCTGCTTGCCTCCAGTACCTCCATTAAGTGTGCAAAGCTGGAAGATCCCCCCCCCCAAGCTCTATTAATTTCTGTCGGAAGAACAGAAACACACATTTGCACATAGTCTTTACACCTAAGCAAGGAGCCCAGAAATTCTCCCCCATCCCCTCTGCCAAATTCGGCAGGTCCAGTTATCCCTGTCATGGAGAGGGCTTTGTTCCACATACAGGAACAAGTTCCTACACAGGACTGAAAGGTTCCAAGCATTTGGGTGGGTGGGTGTAAGATGGTAACTCTGACTTAGCGATGGTGAAATGCATAGAGACTGAGACTCTGATTTAAGAGGGTACGCCCAAAGCCATGGACCTCAATTTCCCCATATCTACATTTTTTAAAATGCTAAGTATGAAAACATTTGTCTGTTTGAGTAAAATATGATAAATAATATATAGAAATTAAATCCTCATCTAGCCTTAGTAATAGGTCTGCCTTCCAGGGATGCCTGCTACTTGGACTGCAGCTGCATCTTGATAGCCAATCACCCAAAAGCTTGTACAGAATTGATGCTTCTTTTTTTTTTTTAACTGTATGACTGTTTCAGGCAATTCCTGTCATTTTCCAAGGGTGGCTTCTTGAGAATTCAGTGTTCTCTGGACAGAATACCTGCAAAGCAGTCTGTACCAGTACATCAGTACAAAAAGGATGCATTTTTGAATGAAAGAATGAATGTAGCACTAGTCTGTAGAGCAAAATTTTAAACTGGATCAGAGGATGCTTGAGATCCTGCTAAAAAAAGATTTGTCAAAGGAACCGAACCTTGGAAGATGTGGGGGGTGTGGGGACAAGAACAGCATGCGATCAAAGCCCTAAACAGCAGTGACTCATGCTGCACCATGCTGAGAGTGAGGAGATGAACAGTTTTTTATTTTTCATGGTTAGCAGAATAGCGCCCAGTAGCTTATGGCAAAATGGACTCTCGGGGGAACGTAACAGGCTAAAAATGCTCTTGCGTTTCCTGGGGTCAGGTATTTCTTTCCCAGAGTTAAGAAATGTGAGAAGAATCCACGTTCATGTGATTTGAAATATGCATCCAGTCACCCCTTGCCTTGCTTCCTGTATTCACCCTTGGAGTGGAACTCATTTGCATTGTTCAAGAATACCACACCTGTAGGTCAGTAAATTCCCAAGAGGTGCTGTGGGCCAGTACAGCTTCTCTAGAATCTCTTCCCTGTTTAAATGTGCTCTGTCCAGATGGAAACCCTAACGAAGTACCTGTGTAGTGTGGGAAGAACAGGTAAAGATACAGTCTTTCTCTTTGTTCTCATGGAATCACTTAAGAACGAGACCAAAGGTCCATCCAGTCTTGGGGTGTGTGTGTGTGTGACTACCTGGGGCTGAGGACCTGTATGCCCCTGAGCCAATCAGGGCGACACCCTCCCAGTCCTTCTACTAAAACCCCACTGCTGCTGTCAAAATGTCCATCACTGCCAGAAGAATGCAGCAGTTCTGCTGAAAAACAAGATTTGGGACTCTGTGTTTCTCCACAGAGTTACTCAGGGTTTTGACAGCAGCAGAAACCACAGCAATGAGAACCTGAGGGAGCACAAACGCTCCCACATTTTTTTGCCCACCCTGGATCTGATCTAAAATATTTGTAACAATGGCCAAGCCACTTCTGGGAAATCCACAGACTGGACACAAAGGTAACAGGCCTTCCCTGAAACCTGGACCCTGTAGTTTTGTGGGAGGCTTCCTCTATACAGCCTAATGGGTGCTGATACCACACCACCCATGAAGGCTTGCAACTCCTGGGGAGTCTTGTGACTCCCAGGGATCACCGGGGTAGTTTCTTTGATTTTCAAAGGCAAAATGCAAGGACAGTAATGGAAATGCAGAAAACTCTTTTGAAGGCATGCATTTGGATTTCTACTCCCAGAATTACAGTAGGTTTAGAGGATTCTGGGTTAATTCTGGGAATGGGAGTCCAAAAATATCTGAAAATATACTATCCCTAATACAGATAAACATCTTCTGGATTTCCTATGGAATTAACAAGGCACACCATGGATGTGGGATTGATCAATATTGTGCAATATTTTGATGTATGAAATGAACTGTCATATTCTTGTTTTGTTTACATGTCTAATGGAACTGCTATTGTTCTAGACAGTGTCTTAACAGTGATGAAAAATGTTTCTCTTGACCCAGGGGACTGATAGACCTGTTCTCCACAAATTTTCCCCATCTCCCAAAGCATCTGAGTGGTCATGATGACTAAGTTTTGTGGGAGCAAATTCTGTAAACAGATTACACAGTATGTTGTTTTTACTGAAGCTAGTGTGAACTGATTTTATTGGCTGACCCTCAGGTCTAGGACAGTGAGACAATTGTGTGAGATAAACAGCTTTTCCTCCTGAGGGATCAAGGTGGCACAGGCCCACAAGATGTTAAACACAGCCTTGAAGAGCCTGAGTGGCAGCAACGTAATGGTGATTCACTGAGAGAACAGGGAACAGAGTAGCACAGTAGTTCTCCTCATTTGGAGATCTGGAACAATATCTCTTAGAATCTTTGATTATGTTTCTTGGGGCTCAGGAAAGCTAAAGTCCAAATCATATAAAGTAGTGGTTCCCAACTTTGGGTCCCCTGATGTTCTTGGACTACAAGTCCCAGAAATCTTGGCCAGCACAGCTAGTGGTGACAGGTTCTGGTAGTTTTAGTCCAAGAATGTCTAGAGACTCAAGGTGTTGGGAACCACTGACCCAGAGGATAAAAGCTTGAGACCCACTGGAGTAGCAGATAAGCAGGAGAGCTGAGGTAGGAAGCAGGATCTGAAGTACAAGAGATTTCTCCAAGGCACCAGACAAGTTGCTTGATTGCACACAGTGCTAAAGGGAGACCACAGACCACAATGAAAAATGCCCAGCTGTGGCCTCTGTTGTAACTGTGTATCATGGCATCACAAGCTGACATTCACAAAACAGTGAAGAATTTTGAGCATTTGGCTTTCCGGCAGCTCACTGCAGGGCCTCAGTCTTTGTTTGCTTCATTCTTGAATACTTCTCCTTTCGGTTGAGTTTTGACTGAACTTCAGAACATATAATCGTAGACTTGTAGAAATGGAAGGGAGTCCTGTTGAGTCCACCCCCTGCGAGTGCAGGAAATCCACAGCTAAAGAGGTGAGTTTCTTCTCTGGATCAGCATTGGTGGAAACCCTTTGGATTGCTGGTTAGGGCTGAAAGGATGGGACAGAGCATGCCATTATCTACCACTTGGTGGCCGAGTCGTCTGAAATGAGGAACATATGAGGTTAGCTGAGGCAGACTATGGGTCCATCTTGCCCAGTATTGTCAGTTCTGACTGGCAGGAGCTCTCCAAAGATGCAGAGAGGATTCTTTTCTAAACTTGCCCAGTGGCCCATTGCTGGTATTTCTAGTCGTCTCCCATCCAAGTGCTAACTAGGCCTCACCCTGCCTTTGCTTATGGAGAAAGACAGGAGTTAGGTGTTCAGAGTGGTAGTTTTGAGAAGCTGTGAGAAAACCATAGGCTAAACAATGTCATGATGTGACCAAATCAGGAAATATAAACCAGTGCCTGTGCTCTCCATTTATTCTGGTATTATCACTTAAAGAATCTATGTGAGGGCCGAAGTACCTGTATCTCTAATCACATAGCATTGCGGTATGTTTTCTCTTGCATGTGATTGGAGGTTTAAAGCTGGGTAGAGAATTATTCTGTGTGATAAATGTCAGAGTGAGAATCTGGACTTTCAGCCTCCTGAAACTTTCAGCCTTGTCTAGTAATGTAAACTCTCTGAAAATTTCTGGTTTTTTTTCAGGAAAAAAATGTTTTTTTCACCAGTTTTTTTCTGGAAAAAAATTATTTTATTTTATTTTATTTATTTATTATTAGATTTTTACCCCGCCCCCCTAGACAAAGTCTACTCGGGGCGGCTTACATACATAATAAAAACATAATAACATTAAAACATCATAACATTTAAAACAGCATAATTTTAACATTTATATTAAATTAAATCAGTACCAAGATGATAAGAGTAAAAATCAGTTATTGACTGGAGGGAAGGCCTGCCTGAAAAACCAGGTTTTCAAATGAGTTTTAAAAACGCCCAGCGAGGGTGCCAGACGAATTTCAGTAGGGAGGCTGTTCCATTGCCGATGGGCCACTGCCGAGAAGGCCCGGTTTCTTGTTCTTTCTTTCCGGGCCTCTCTCGGCGTTAGGCCCCTCAGCCATCCCTGCTGGCTATTCCGGGTGGTTCGGGTAGATCTAGGTGGGAGAAGACGATCTGCCAAGTATCGAGGTCCCAAACCGTTTAGGGCTTTATACGTCATCATTAACACTTTGAAGTCAATGAGGAAACGAATGGGCAGCCAATGCAAGGCAGCCAGAGTGGGAGAGATATGCTGATATTTCCTCACCCCACTAAGGAGCCTGGCTGCCGCATTCTGCACCATTTGAAGTTTCCGCATCAATCTCAAAGGCAGCCCCACGTAGAGCGCATTACAATGGTCTAATCTCGAGATTACGAGCGCATGGACAAGAGTAGTGAGGGCCTCCCCATCTAGATATGGTCGCAGCTGGGCAATCCGCCATAGATGGAAATAGGCGGAACGGGCCACGGACGCCACCTGGGTTTCCATGGTAAGCGCCAGGTCCAGATGTATCCCCAAGCTGCGAACCTCACTCTTTGCGGTAAGGGTCGTCCCCCCAAAAGAGAGGGAGTTGCCCAAACCGCCGATGGAGGGACCTCCCACCCTCAAGACCTCCGTCTTGTCCGGGTTCAGCCTCAACCCATTCAACTGCATCCATTGCAGTACAGCCTCCAGGCAGCGCTGAAGGGACAGAACGGCATCCACTGAGGTAGATGAAAAGGAGATGTAGAGCTGCGTGTCATCAGCATACTGATGGCACGAAGCACCACACCCCCTGATGACCCCACCCAGCGGCCTCATATAGATATTAAACAGCATTGGGGAGATGATCGACCCCTGCAGAACCCCACAACTGAGACTCCATGGGGCCGAAGCATTCTCCCCAAGCTGTACTCTCTGGGGACGGTCCTCCAAGAAGGATCGGAGCCAGGCAAGCGCCAGGCCACCGATTCCCAACTCAGAGAGCCTCCCCAGGAGGATACCGTGGTCGACGGTATCAAAGGCGGCTGAGATATCGAGGAGGACCAACAAGGACATATTACCCCTGTCGGCCTCCCTCAACAGGTCATCCAACAGTGCGACCAGTGCCGTCTCTGTGCCATAACGCGGCCTGAAGCCTGACTGAAATGGGTCCAGGGCGTTGGTTTCGTCCAAAAGTGTCTGAAGTTGGTCTGCCACCACCCTCTCCACCACTTTGCTAAGGAAAGAAACATTGGCGACGGGCCTATAATTGCCAATATCATCCGCCGCCAAATTTGGTTTCTTCCTTATGGGCCTAATGAGTGTCTCCTTGAGGGCAAGAGGAACCTTGCCCTCTTGGAGAGACCCATTAATTATTGCTGTGGCCCATTCCGTTGTTACAGGCCTGGCTGCTTTGATTAGCCAAGCCGGGCAAGGGTCAAGGGAGGAGGTGGTGGCCCGACAGCGATCAAGCACTTTGTCCACCAGGTCCGGCGTCACAGGCTGAAAGAATTCAAGAGTCACCGGGCAGGGCGGAGCGCTGGACATCTCTGCTCGATCCACTGTATTTAAAAAAGGAGATAGGTCCCGGCGGATGACCTCCACTTTTGATTTAAAAAATGCTGCAAATTGGTCAGGTGAGATATTAATGGGAGGCCCATCACCCAGACCAATTCCGGATAGATCGCGAACTATACGGAAAAGTTCCGCCTGCTGATTAGAAGCATCGCTTATCCGGTCAGCGATGTATGATCGTCTGGCAGCCTTTACCTTAGCCAGGTAACGGTTAGTTGCGATCCTGACAGCTTTCTTATTATAATCCGTCGGTTCCTCTCTCCAAACGCACTCTAGCCGTCTCCTATTTCGCTTCATTGCTCGTAGGTCCTGGTTATACCAGGCACCTGGCCGAGCTCTGCTCCTGAGAGGGCGTTTAGGAGCGATCGTGTCTACAGCCCTAGTGGTGGCGGCAAGCCATCCGTCAACCAGAGCTTCGACAGGAGCGCCAGACAGCTCAGCTGGAATCCCTCTCATGGTATCCTGGAATCTCAATGGATCCAGTAACCTTCGAGGGCGAACCATCAAAGTAGGTCCATGCTCCCTGCGGGGAGGGAGTGCCACTGAGAGGTTACATTTTATTAGATGGTGATCTGTCCATGACAAGGGGACTGACACCAGGTCAGTCACCATCAGACCACACTCGCTCCGTTCAGTGGAAAATACCAGGTCTAGCGTATGGCCGCCCGTATGAGTGGGACCGTTAACATGTTGGGACATGTCCAAGGAAGCCATGGTTTCCAAGAACTCAAGAGCTAGACCGGAAACCTCTGCCTCCGCATGGATGTTGAAGTCACCCAAGACCAAAAGCCTCGGGGACTCCAACAGTGCCGCGGAGACAAAGTCCGCCAGCTCCGGAAGGGAGGTGGCTGGGTCGCGGGGAGCGCGGTAACCCAGCAAGATCCCAATACCATCCCTGGCCCCAACAAACACGTGGAGGGCCTCCAGACCTGGCTTTACCACCTTGGAGCGCCTAGTAACCTCAAGAGTATTTCTATAAACAATGGCTACGCCCCCCCCCCGCCCCTCCAATCTACCCTGGTGCTGGACTGCATAACCAGACGGACAGGCTAGGGTCAGGGGAACCCCCCCTTCCCCGCCCATCCAGGTCTCGGTTATGCATGCCAGGTCTGCGTCCTCCTCCAGAATAAGATCTTGAATCAGCTGGGATTTGTTGGACACAGACCTGGCATTCAACAGCACCAGTTTTAGGGTGGAGGGCCGGCTGAGCTGGCTACCTCGAGACTGGTAGTTGGACACAGTGCCAGAACAGTGAACAGCCTTCAAACATCTGTTCACTGTTCTTCTAAATGCAAGTTTTTTTTTAAATATTACTTCTTTAGAGAGAACTTAAGTCTCAGAAGTCTTTCATTAAGGTCTTCATGTTATATAGTTTGAATACCATGTCATAGACATATTATTTACCGTTGTAAAATACCATATTCCACGCTCCATTTTTTCCCCATTGTTCTGGAAAAAAAAACCCAAAAAAGGCTTTGGAAAAAAACCTGTTTCCCCCCCCCCATTTCCCCCCCATTTTTTTCCAGGGCTTCCCATCTGTAGCTTTTTCTGCGGTGGTGGCTTATTGTATAGTTTAATATGGGTCTGAGGTACACACTGATGCAACCCTAACACCTTTTTTTGGTTGAAATTGATGTTCAGTGGATATACTCCATATGCAGAAAGGAACAGTTTCTTGCTGTCTGTGAATAAATCCCAAAGGCGTGTAAGAATACCTAGGGCTACTTCCCTCCCATTCTGTTTAGAAGATTCGGATTGGGCTGATTTCCCAATATGTTATGCCCATGGGTCAAATCTGTTCATGCTGCCTTCTGTCTTGGCCTTAATCGTGCCCCAAATCTGTCATCAGGGCTATTGCAGTGTATGTGCAACGCACCATGATGTGCAAAACACATTTTCTTGAAGAACTAAAAATGAATAAGTGGTGACTGTGACAAAAGTGCCTTGATCTTCCTCATAGGTTAGCCTAAAGTAGAACCAGATGGTACATTAAAAATACTGTAAGTAGGAAAACTCCAGATGCTTTCTTACTCTCAACTTATATCAAAGCTGGACCCTGCTGTGCCCTACTAACTTCACCTTTGTCTTAAAAAGGAGGAGGGGCATTCATTGCCATGAACTTGGCATTTTTTAAGATCGTGGAGAGTAGGAAAGATGAAAGCCTGACTTATCCTCATGCATTGTGCTCAGACTGGATCAAGTCAACACAACCTCTCTTAGGAGTAAGAGGGGAAAATGGAGATTTCCTGCTCAACTAACATGACATAGGTTTTGTTGCAGAATTTTGAATTTCTGGTAAAATTTTCTTTTTGCTACACAGTAGAAGTACAGAGGTCCACAGAGGAGAATAGCTACATAGTTCCCCAGAGGCCACCCCTTTCTTATTAACTTAAAGTCTCAACAACTTGCTCTGAGATGTTTGTAGGGGAAAGAATTTAAACGTTTCTTTAACAGTTGCTTGAAATTACAGATTTGTGTATACTGTTTTCTTTACTGCACACATACAAGCAACCAAATGAACAAATCAACTGCAACAAATGGTTGCCACCAACTGACGAAAGAGAGGGATAGAATGCTCAGCAGGGAGGTGAAGCGCTCTTTGAATTTCAAAAGCTGGAAGGAATGATTGGTTAGTGCTGAATAGACATACAGTCACCCCACCCCAGTCCCTCCCAGTCACTCAAACTACAGACAGCATGCAAGGTTGTAAATAAAACTCCAATAGGTTTAACCTTTGGACACCCAAAGGTTAAAGATAGCATTTGATTTAATCATAGCAGTTGGTTGGAGCAAACAACAGTGGCAGTTACCACCAGGTGTGTTGCCAACAGAACAGAAGTAGATCAGTGGCTGGAGGGTTGGCTTTGGTTAAATGATCGCCTTTTAGCCTCTATTTTCCATGGGTAAAATGGGATCAGTGGTAACCTTTCTGCCAGAGCTCTTATGAAGACAAGTGCTAAAAGCTCCAAAGAGTTACGTGAATTATAAAGGGCTATTGGAATGTAAATATTCACTGTTGGTGCAAAACCCTGTAAAAGCAACATTATGAACTGTAACTGCACAATACAAATTGGATTCTGCAGGGGAAAAGCCTGGTTGAATCACTTCCCTTTGAAATTATCAAATGTGCTGATCATTTAAATGCATGCTTTGCTAATTTTTAACTCCTTGGCTTCCCTCCAGTGGCATTTGTGCCTCCGTTGCTCAAACAAAGCACTTCTTGAACATCTGTGTTCTGGCTTTGGATGTGATAACAATAAGTCCTTGCCTGCTTAGAGTACAAGAGCATCAGCTATGCACAGCAGGGCTATAACAAATCTTTTTTTTTTTAATACCAGAAGTGAAAATCCAAATGTCAACCACCCACTAATTAGCAACCTTGTTGAAATGCATGAACACCCTTGCAGAAATCCTATTCATTTCAAATAACCTTGTGAGGGAGAAGACCCCAGGGATTTGTAACTTGTCTGGTTGACTCCCTGCAGTAGCTAGACTTTAAGAAGAAACTGTTTCCTGTGATTAGCTTATTTTCCCTCCACAAAGTGATTTTTCTCAGGGATACATGCTGCCATATTTCCTTTTCGGTGAGCAGCCACAAGACAAAAGCATGCTAAATGTGAGATGATGTAGTTGAGGAAAATCTCATACTATGACAAACATATTCCGTATTGTGAAGGAATAATACTTCTAAAAATATGCTAAATGCATCGTTATGTTTGACTCTGTACCCCATCCTACCCATCAAAAGATTCTTGCCTCGTATGCATCTAATTCAATATAGTTGTGAGATACAGTGGGACTATATCTCACAACCAGACAGAATTTGATATAGTAATGTCAACTCATATGAGGGGAAATGCAGGAAAATCAGGAGTCTCCCTATTCCTCTTTGTGTGGATAGGAAACGGATGTTAAACAACCCTGTTCCTGGAAACATTTCATGCAAAATTCAAAGCAGATGC
This sequence comes from Intellagama lesueurii, assembly GCA_037013535.1. NCBI lineage: Eukaryota > Metazoa > Chordata > Lepidosauria > Squamata > Agamidae > Intellagama > Intellagama lesueurii. The sequence goes on from JBAJHW010000002.1 coordinate 135,730,503, forward strand.
TTGTTGTTTTTATGCCTTCCCCTTGTGTGGATATCCCTTGGTTCATGGTCTGGTAACTGGTCCAGGCCTAAGTCTGCTTCATTGGGACTGGACCAGTGCATGTGAAGTCTCTTCCAAGAAGAATAAATATAAAGGCATATTGAGATAATCCATCACTGAGCCATGGTAGGATAATGCTCTAGGCCTCATCCTAGCAGTGCCCAGTTAAGGGTGGCTTCAGCATGTGGTTATATCATTCTTTCAAAAGGAACTTTACAAACTCTACAATGTAAGAGAGAAGAAGCATTTTCTGTCTTTTCCCAAGCCAAGGGATTATTACTTTTTGGAGACAAAACTCTGACAGAGAAACACAAGCCACAGATCTCCATCCCTTTGATGACCGCTCTCCTGAAGCTATCAATGTGCCTCAGGTATCCTAGACCCCAGCTCTTTCCCAAAACTAGGCTCACCACCTAGGTAGCCATTCCCCATGCTCTCCTCACTCCAGGATCCCCTCGGAGGTGGTTACATATTTGGACCACTAGCTTCTCAGTTCAAGTCTAGAGAGAATTCGGGTGCTTCCCAGCCCATTGCAAAGTGTTCTGAGGAGGAAAGCTGTTGAAGTTCCAACTGCTGTTGATTACATTATCCTCTGGGTCTGTGGTGCTCCATTCTGAATTCTTTGCGGTAGACCATGTTCTTAATTAGTTACTTGAACATTAAGCCTGTTTTTCTGAAGTATGATCACACAAGGCACGAACTCCATTCTTTATCTTTGGTGAGCACAGCCTCACTTTTCCTGAAGTTGCGTATCTGTGTATTATTTCAGATTACAAGGGGGAGTGTGTGTGTATGTGTGAGAGAGATTAATATTAGTCCATAAATTGAATTTCCATCCACACAGAAAGCTAACATATGGTAAGGAGAAAATCTAGGCGGCATCCAAACACATTAGTTTTCTATGTCATTTTCCCATACGCAAACCACCATTCCCACTCTGCAGTCTGAGGCAAAGTCACTCAGATACAAGTTTATTGTGTCAGTGTGAATTGGGTTGTCATGTTTTTGCTTTCTCCGGTTCTGTTTTGGCTCAGTCTGGGCCCTTCTAGGTTTTGATCTTCATATTGATGTAAAAAAAAATCTTGTTTCTTTTCCAGCTTATTGTTAGATGCTATGCTGCTTTGGATGTAGATGTTCCCCAGAGCTGCTCAGATGTGTCACATAGCAGAAGTATATTGAATCTATTTTGTGGTCCTTTAACAAGTGACATTTTCACATAGCTGACAACTCTTCCCTTGGGCTGGGAAATTCCCTTGTCAGCTTACATATGCATCTGGAGAAGAACCTGTTGTTTTGGAGAGAAACAAGAAAATAAAACAGAAGCATCCAATTTTGAGAGGGACCTGGTATTTCTTAAGCTAGCATAAACATTTGGAAGAGACAGGAATTCCTAAAAGCCTTCGCTGTTATCACATCACATCCATGTAATGAAAACTTTGCAAGTCAGGGTTATATCATGAGCTTCTGTGGTTTATTCCAGACAAATGTGAGGTTCCTGTAGCATGAAAATCTAAACATGCAGCAAGAAACAACATTGCTCCAGATTAATAGTTGATTCAGTGAGTCACTGTAGTTTTTGGACTAAATCCTATTGTTAATCCCAACTAGAGTGGATTTAGCAATCTGTGTTTATTCCAAATCTATAAGGTTAGCATTGATCAAATTTAGAATTCCTTAGCTTGGGTTAAAGTGAAAATGAAGAACATCAAGGGTGCAAATGCATAAGCAAAGACTGAAGGCTGTGAAGGTGAAATGTATTGCTATGTGGGGCTCAGAAATAATGGGGTACTTTTGAGTTCTGTTTGCTAGTTTTGAACCTTTTCTGGCCTCACCTTCCTCCTGTGCCGGATTTCACAGAACGTTGTTTTGTCACTCTGCATTTAGTCACCCACCATTTGCTAAATTCTCAACTGGAATAAAACTGTGTGTTTCTGGGGTGGAGCAAGGTAGTCCAGAGGCTGGTACAAAGATGCTGGGCAAGAGATGGGTATGATGTGACTTCCAGGGGCTTTTCTTACATCTGGTATATACCAAATGTTCTGCAAGCTTGATTGCCTTGAATTTCTTACTGGCTTAGTGGGCTGAAGTTGATATAAGCAATCTGCCATCTCTGGACGAGACCTCCTGTGACACTTAAAACTGTGCCTCACAGCTGTAGCAGTATTGGCATGTCCAGGAATTTAGCACATTTCATTTTGTACAGCAGAGGCTGTGCAGTAATGGGTATCTGTGGGGAGGGGAAGAGAGAGGGAGTGAGAGAGAGATTAGCACCTGATATAAGGCAGCAAAGGAGAAGAGCCTGTTTGCCACTGCTTTCAGCAGATTGCTCTCTCATGTTATTAGTCCATTAGGAGGAAACTGAAGGTGATAAGTCTGCCACATCTTTGCTAATGCTTAAATTGAGTGAATTTATCTGTGGTTCCTGGTTTAAGAGAGGAACAGCCTGTCCACACTCCACTACTTCAGCTAGTTTTGCCTTGTTTGCTGATGGGTATTTTTTTTAGCACCTTAAATTATTTTCATATGATATACCGTTTCTTCAACATTTTGGCATGGGGAAGATTAGAGTCTACCTTCATTCTAGCTCTGTGACTGCTGAGCAACATGTGGTTTTGAAAATGGCACAGGCTCTCCTGTCTAGTACCAGTGTCACCACAAATGATGATTAATACAAATTCTCTCACCTCTCTCCCCCATAATTCACAAATCCTTTCAAAAAAGAGATAAGTGGGGAAATACCAATGAAGCTGTCTTAACGCCTAAAATAATATCCCTGGATGTTCCATAGGGTATTTTTCTTGGCAGTATTATTTAAAAAAAATAGTGCTTTGAAGGTAATTAATCCCCATCTTAAGGCCTGCTGTCTGTATTTGCCTGCCTAATAAGGGGCCCACATAGTTTGTGGCCTGAAAGTAGCAACTGGAGGAAGAGGCTGGAGAATATTTGGCCCTCTGGCTACTGTTGCGACTCCCATCTGCCGTAGCTAGCACATCCAATGGAAAGGGATGCTGGGTGTTGTAGTCCAGAAACATCTGGAGGATCACATGCTCACCATCTCTGCCAGGGAGGAAGATCACATAAGAACATTATTAATGCCCCCTTTCCTTAGAGTCTCCATGGAGCAAAAATAGGCTGCAAATAAGAACTAAAAATAAATGAAGATTTCTAAAAATCAAGATGAATCTATTTTAGTTAGAATAATGGATTGAGAGGGAGAGATTCACCAAAAATTACTCTTTGGACAAAAATTCTCTCTCTTTCTTAATCCATTATTCTATTTTTCTCTGCTCCTAAAACTTGTCTATTTGCTCTAGGGGCTTATAGGAAACATAAGCCCCTAGACCTAGAGCATATAGACACGTTTTAGGGGCAGAGAAAAATAGATTAATAATTGCACTCCTTGAGCAGTAAGTAAATGCACACAAAGAGGCCGAGTGAACTCACCACATGTTCTTGGCACTGAAATGAAGATGTGCTGCTGTTTCCCATTGATGGTAAAGGTCACCGGACACGAATAGTTTATTTGCAACACAACCAGCTAATGGCTCCCCAATGCAAATTGCACTGAGCCTTTGACATTTCAAGAGGACACCCCCCCTCCTCTTTTCTCACCACTGACGGACAGTTGCCTTTTTACAACATCCCACTTAAAGGTTAAGAAGAGATGATGGCTCAAACAGTCATGTGGGATGCGGTACACAGCATATGCATCGGTGGAAATGTGTGTCTGGTGATGAGGAGCTGTCATCTTCGTGACTCCCCTCCCCCCTTTATTTTTCATCTTCATTTGCTTAATCTGAGGTGGACATAGAGCAAACCTTTGAGATGCACTTTGTGCATTACAGATGCTCAGTGTATCTCTGAGGTGTTTTGTGCATAAAGAGAAAAATTTCTTCCAGAGGTTTGAAGGTATATGTGGCTGGAAGAGCAGTATTTAAGGTGAAACTACAGGCTACATACAAACATGTGCATTTCAGCTCTGATGGCTGCTTTTTAATAAAATTAGGAAAAGTTGTTTGAGAAAGGGATATATGGCTTGGTGAACAGGGAGCATAACCATTTCCCTCCTTATACATACTTCATTCCCTTTTCTGGAATGCTTGTCTCTTAAAGAAAAATTAAGAGAAGATGGGAAGAAGGACATTAATCAAGCCCTCAGGTTTTTTTTTCTCAAGCTGTGATTGAAACAGCTATCAGGTCAGGGATTCTGACACCTGAACATCTCCTCAGGAGCCCTACAGAACTTTATAGACCTCTAGGGAAAAATCAGAAGCCTGTGTTAATCACAGCTGGCATTTATCCCAGTTAAAAGTTAATTCCAGAATGAAACCAGACAATCATTGATGGCCATATTAAAATTCATCTGAGTATCAAGATATAAGTCATTTCATTGTTACAATAATTCCAGGAAACATCAGCTTTTCTATTCCTACAAGCTTTATTTATCTACAGTACTTCTTTGTTCCATAAGCACAAAAATGCTTACAGCTATGGAGAAACTGCAGGCACACAGGAAAATTATTAAATTATGTTCTCGCCAAGCCAACCTTGTGCCGTGTGCCAGTTTGCGTCTATGGAGGGAAATCGATGATGACTGTTGTTGTTCTGTGATGTCTGGCACTCAAAGTGGCATGGAGTTGTGATGATGTGTTGAATTCATGAATGCCTGTATTGTGTGTGTGTGTGTGTGTATGTATCTTATCTCCCTATATTTATAATTCTAACAGATAGTCACACCTCTTCCCAATTTGTAAACAATCTCTTTTACAGGGCCTTTAGCTCTAAGAAAAATTATTCAATAGGAAGAGCTTTAGCTCTAAGAAAAACTATTCAATAGGAATCTCAGTTGCTCCTGCAGAGTTTGTAACTTCAGGGGTCTGTAATTTAATATCTGGTAAGATAAATTTTTGCAGCACTTGGAGGGACAAGGTTCTATAACATAAAGCATTTGATGCTCCAGGATATTGTAACTCCAAGGTCCTGGAACTCCAGAATATTGTTGCTCCAAGGTATTGGAATGATTGATTGATTGATATACCACCCATCTCGCAGCCAAGGCCACTCTGGGCGGTTTACAACAGCTAGACAGAAAACAATAAAATAACAAAATAAGACTACATTGATAAATTAAAAAGTGCAAAACAAAATACTATAAAATACGGTGGAAGACATAGTGAAATACAGTACAATACAAACTGTTGTAGCTACAAAGGGTGCAAGTTATAAAGAGTGCAAGTTCCAGGACTTACAAATACTACCTCCATATTTAAAAATTGTAACAAACATGTTGAACTGTCAGAATGTTATGGTACAGTGAGCTTGCTCAGCTGGAGAGCTGACTAACTGTTTTGCAATGACTAAAGTAAACTATTGTTCAAGTCTCAGTTTTAAAAGCATTTTAATTTTCAGGGCTTGCTTTTTCTATGCCCCCTTAATTATTTTAACACTCTGTATATATAAAATTTCAAACCTTGATAGTGTCATTTTAGCAGAACCTTCACTTAACAAAGTTATGTGCAGGGATGTGACCCAAATTTTTGAGAAAGGAAAAAAACAATTAATTGAACTGAAACATTGAAATGACTCAGATTTGTTCAGGCTGCTTCACATTTATCTATCATGGCAACCCCTCCTTACTCCTCCACCTATGATTTTATGTTGGTAAGTTCTAAATTATCTGCAGTTGTTGAGCTTGTTCCTATGAGGACATAGACTACCAATATATAATCTAAAATGGCATTTTGGCATTTCAGTCTTGCCTGAAAGCTAGTATAGGTAGATGGGGATCCCTCTCCTCTCTGTGTTATGTAGCCCCCAAAGCATAATCCCCTAACTTGTTGCCCTCCAGGTGTGTTTCATTATCCTTAGCTGCTGCTGCTGGCACTTGTAGTCCAGCACATGAGAGAAGGTTGAAGAAGGCTGTTACAGGAGATGGGAAGAATGTGTTCACTAGGAGTCTCATCAGGGGGCTCTTAAATAGAATCTTACAGGGAAGAGAGAATGGTATTTCAGACAACAGGGAGACATCAAGTGTGAGGGACAAGACTGCAGATAATGCACCAGAAACTGGGTCAGTGAAGCAAGAACCCATCTATAGATTGGCAAATACAAACCCATCAGTGGTTGGGGAAGAAAGCACCTAGGGAGTGGTCCATTGTTTCACATGTCTCTATTCCAATGCATAGAGCAGGGAGGAAAAAACATGATGATCTTGAACTCATGATGCAAGAAGGCAAATTGTGATAAAATAGGCATTACGGATGCCTATGTTAAATTATATTGTTAGAATTGTGACCATGTTTGCTTTTTTGAACTCCAGCTCCCAGAACTCTTGAAGACCTGAGACAAGAAGAATTCTTGAGGTCCAGTCCATAGACAAGACACCAGTGGACACCTACATTTCACTCACCTGACTGAGGCCTCCTTCAGGGCTTGCTTCCTGTTCAAAAAGGAAATAGCCCCCGTAGTTCCTGGGATGCCTAGCTCTTTGTGGGAGGTGTAGTTCTTTGGGATTAATCTTCTGTAGAACCTGATTGGTAGCAAAACTACTGCGGATGGGATTTTTGGAATTTAAGGACTCCCAGTTGCACAATTCAGAGGGAACCCCCAAAACTAAACTATGGGACTGGGAGCCCTCAAGCTGGCAGGAGGTAGAGCAGCCTGCTCACCTCCATGCTGTTCCAATGTTAGAAAAGTACTCCGCTAAAGCATGCAAATCATGAAGATCCCTTGCAACTTGCAGGGGATTCAAAGGAGGCAACCTCTGAGTCACAGAGAATCCTCACAATTCACATGATGCAGTGGGTCACTTTTCTCATGGTTCAAAGAAGCACCACAGGTGTAGCGCGGAGGTGAGAGGGCTGTTCTACTTCTTGCCAGTTTGAGCACTCCCAGTGCTATAATTCAGCCTGGGGAGTTCCCACAAAATTATGGGGATGGGAGTCCTTGGATTCCAAAAATCCCATTCTCAGAGACAACACTTCCCCTGAAGACATAGGCCTCCCAGGAACCACGGGTGCCGTTTCCGTTTTGAACAGGAAGCAAAGCCTGTGGTAGGTCTCAGTCGAAGTGAATGAAATGTAGGTGTCTGTGGGCTGGAACTTCTAGAATTTACCTGGGGAATTCTTGGAGAATTCTTGGAGTTAGGGTAAAACAAAAACAGGTGGCACGTCCTCTGCTAGACCATGCTGTTCAGAGTGAAGGCAGAACTGTTGAACACCTACTGGCCTCTGTCTTCTGTGAAAGGAGGAAAGTATTCAGTGTGGTGGAAGTGGTATAAAGGAGGCATTAAGGGGATTGCTGTCATAGGCAAGAAAAGTGATATGGAAACACCCAGCACCAATGTCTTCCTCTTTGGTCTGACCTCACCTGCAGTACTACATCCAGTTCTAGGCATCACCATTTTAGAAGGATGTTGAGAAGCTGAAATGTGTCCAGAGGAGAGCGACCACGCTGGTAAGAGCTCTGGAAAATGACCCCTGCAAGGAACATTTAAGGGAGTCTGGTATATTTAGCCTGGAAAAGAGAAGGCTGAGAGGGGCCATGGTAGCCATTTGCAAAGTATTTGAGGTGTTGTCAGAGGGAGGAAGCTGTTGTTGTTGTTGTTTTGTTAGGTAGCACCTGAAGCAATGGATTCAAATTGTAGGCAAAGAATTTGTCTAAAAATTTAGGAAGTCCTGCCTAGTAAGACCTGCTTGGCAAAAGAATGGATTACCTCAGAAGGTGGTGGACTCTCCTTCATAGACCATTTTTAAACAAATGTTGGATGTGCATCGCTCAGGATGCTTTAAAGATAGATTTTTTTTTCCTTGTGAGAGGTTGAATTGATGACCCTTGGGGTTCCTTCCGGCTTCTGTAATTCTGTAGCACAGACTGTTAGTGAGATATCTTTCTCTGTTCTGGGCTGGTCCTTAACAAATAATTCTGGAAATGTTTGTTGGGACATTTATCCTAGGTTACGAATAACGAGATAAACTGCACATATCCAGACCTAGTTTCAGAAACCATCTGCTTCTAGTCTTTGCACTTCTGCATCTTTTTAAGTTTATTGTTCCTGCACGAAGAGAAGCAACCAGGATCTCTAGAAAATAATTGTCATTTATGGACATATATCACAGTGCAAATCCTTAGCCAGATAGGGATTTTTTTCTGACCACTGACAATTCTCTCTCCCCCTCCTATTCTCTCTCTCCCCCCCTCTGGAGTCTAGGTTTGTCTGTGCTAAAGAGGTTGTGAGTTCCTTTACTCACACAGATGCATGAAGCAGGTAATTGCCTTGTGTTCGTGCACACAAAGAGCAGGCATGCCTATTTTACAAGAGGAGAATAAAAGATAAACGGCACTCTCCTGAAAGAAAAATTACCATATATGGCTCACTGAAGGGAAAGCTCAATTTTGATGCTGGCTGATTCCTGTGCCTCAACAAATGGGTTGACCTGAAAGTGCAATAGGGTTCCTTGTTTTCAGCTGCAGCAAATTAACAAGGCTCCTTGTTTGGGCTTTCTTTATTGAAGAGCAATTGCATCAACTTGACTTGTCTGACACTGAATAATTTGTGCTGTAGGCAGCAAGTTCTAAAGCTATTCATCCAGCCATAGCAAAACCCAGTAAGAAATCGGAGCCTGAAGAAGTGACTTATTGGGACAGTAACTCCCAGAATCCTTCAGCCAGCATGGGTACAGGGAGTTGTCGTTGTTCCAAAATGATGATGATGATGTTTCCAGGCCTTGGTATGGTTACACAGAACCCTGTGCTGGGCTCACTAGTGGCTGGAATTTTTAACATGGCCTTCAAAGTGCCTGTTAAAACTCAAAGGCTTTTTCAAGTGCATGGAAAAAATGGTCATAAATCCTGGATGGTCCTCTTGAAATCGGTGGAGGCACAGCATTTTCACTCTGATTTCAGTAAGCACCTGCCACGTGCCCAGAGTATCAAGGTGTGGTGGATAGTTAGGCAGAAAAACCTAATCACCCTCAGGTGCCCCTTATTCCTGGGGTTGAGCAATACAAAGGTTTTCTGCAGAGGGTGGTGGTTGTTGTAGTTATAGTTTAGCTGAACCTGCTGCTTTCAAAGCTGCAGGTTTTGCCGATCAACAGATGGCAACAGCAGCCTTGGGGAAGAGGGAAATGCAGATCCTTCAGAAGGTAGGCTGGATGTGAACAGAATCAAGGTAGGATGCTTATTTAAGGGGTCTTTGCTGGCCTCAGTCCTTTGGGAAGGGATGCACACAGGGCATTGACACATTGATGGATGTGCTTAGTATAACAGACCATGAGGTTGTAAAAATGGAACATGAAGGCCCGCAAGGGAGCTTGCCTCACAATGGTCCTTCTGCCTTCCTGGGGCTGCCAATGGAGAGACTGTTGCATTAAATATGTCGGCATGCTTTTTGTGTGTCTCGTCAGGAGTGGGGGCTGGTTTTAGAAGAAATGAATGGAAGAAAAACCATTAGGATTGAATGGATAATGCTTGTTTACCATGATAGACATACATATTTCTGTTTAGAGACAATCAATTGTTCAGGTGCTATGAGATGCTCCCTACCACCTGTGCTTGCTGTGGGAATTGAGGCGTGGGAAACCAAGGGGTTTACTTGTATTAGCATTCATGAATTTGGGCATGCATTTTAAATGTGCTTCCAAGAGGAACGGTTTTGCAGGGGGCCAACCAGCTAAATTGGTATGGCAAACAAACAATATCAATGTGAGGACCTTACATGTTCCCATGCTGTTATGCCAGACAGATAGAAAGGATGAGTAGTAAAATAGCAACATCACACAGCAGTTGGAACTTTCATACACCTATAAGAAAGCCATGCTGTTGGGGTACCCTCCATGTGCCTGTTGATTCTGATCATTTAATGCTGACTTGCAGTTGCTAAGATCCTACCGTAAGTTATTACTGTGGTGCTTTTGATCCCCTTATCTGATACCAACATCTACTGGTAGCTTATCATTTTGGGTAGGAAGGGCACTCAGCGTATACGCCCTGTAGTTACACATTTCAAAATGGAAGTTAGAATTTTATTGTGGTAACTGTCCTTCCTTGGCATCATTCTGACATTCTGGGCATGCTGAAAATGTCGAGCACCATTCCTGCACATGCTCAGGACATCAGTATTGAAGCCAAGGAAGAAAGGGCAGTATGCATTTATCTGATACATGCATTCCACTAGTGAGAAGTCCTTCACTCATTAGAAGTAAATGACAGAAGGTCTTAGAACATTGTGAGAGCTCTCTCTTCCTCCCTCTCATGATCAGCATTACTCCAGAGGCAAAGGTAATCACAGAGGGAGTCACAGAGGATGTCCTTTGGACCAATAGGATTTTTCTTTTTTTAGGTGGATTTTTTAAAATATTGGGACATTTTCTTCCCTTAAATTACGCCCACTATTTGCATTGCTTAAGCCAGCTCCACCTACTGTAGCCAGTGGAAACTTTCTTCTCTCTTGAGTTATAACTTTATTCAGCTATTAACTTTTGTGACTGTGTGTGCATGAGAGAATGAAGGACACACACACAGAGAGAGAACATGCTACAGAACCAGAACAGCAGCCAAAGTGTTAAGGTATTTTAATTACTTTAATCACTCTATCATCTTCCCAGCATTGATGCAGGTGGAAGTGTAGCTGGCCTGAGATGCCCTAGTCAGTTTCAGGGATTAATGCAGGATTGAAGTCTGTATGTCCCAAGCCTAGTCTAACCAGGGTATCACCCTGGCTGTCCAGTTAATTGTACACTGCACAAATGCATCTCTTGAATCTGCTGTTAATCAGTGTGATTACAATAAATGCAGGAACATTTCTCTGTATCCTTGCACTGCATATTGCTTTATAAACATCTATTATTCTGCACAATTCCAGGTTGTTTTATTGTTGTCCATTTCTCTAAATTAATTTCTTAAATGAGGATTTCCGTTTTTTCACACACACAAATACCTGTGTGGCTTTTTTTTTTTGTAGGGGTGGCTTCTCATTTGTTCATAGTGAAAACAAAATTACAATAATTTCCCTCTGCAGATAGTGTTGGTGGTAGAGTGCATGAGAGAAAATATTGTGAAAGAGAGAGTGAGAAGACGAGAGGGGTAAAGAGTTGAGGGGGGGAGAGAAGGGAAGGGCTTGAGGTTTGCCAGAGAGTTACCTTGTGCTCTGAGCTGTCAACTATCTCATATTCCCTTTCCCAGCAGTAAGCCCGCCCCATTAAATGTAGTGGGACTTATTTTGGAGTAGGCAAGTATAAAACATTATTGTCGCCTTTTAAGCAAGAAAGCAACTTATTCCAGTTCTGTACATTGTTCTGAGATGAGGGTTGTCAGGCCCATTTTTAACATGTTCCTTTTCCGCCCAATTCCTTTCTAGGAGAAAATGCCGTTCGGGGCTATTGTTCTATAGTATCGTTGCTCCCAGCACTAAAAATTGGCACTATTTTTGAGCGTGTGAGATACTTGCAATTCTGGCTCAGGTCAGTATCGCTGTTAATCACTCACTCCAAAATATTGTTTCAACTCTTTCTCGGTTGATTTGTTTTCACATTATGTAGGCCTGCCTCAACTAACTGTATTTTAAATTTCCATGCCCTCTCAGAACATCACAACTGAAGCTGTTACTGTAATTTTACACCCTCTCACTGATCGGCACATACCTCACTTTACCCTATGAGAAGATGCAGCAGAGAATGAGTATGAGCCTGTATGAGTGGGTTAGTAATTCTCAAACTGTGTATTTTCTTGTTTATGTAAATGTTATACAATGGGAGAGGGAGAGTTGGGGGGGGGGTAGCAGCTGGTGCATTGAGTCTAGAATCCAAAGACTGGAGGAAAACAGCAGCAAGTTTCCTGCTTTGCTGTTTGAGTTGCTTTCGGTGTGAAATAAAACACACACACACAGGAATCTGTACAAAAATCAGTTTGTGTAGGCAGGGGATAGGAGTCTTTCCTTTCTTCTTTGATTTAAACAGTTCTTTCCATTCTTCAACTAGTGGCCTGGTGTGCTTGGGGGCTTCTACAAAATAACCTGTGAACCTTTATGCCCTTGTCATTCCACCCCCCCCCCCCATGTTTTAATTTCTCCAATTAAAAAAATGTTTCTCATTTCCCCCATCTCTCCACACGAATACAGACACACGCCATTTGACTCTTCTATGTGATGTCTCTTTGACTCTTCTATGTGATGCACGGGTCAGAAATGTGTCCTCCTCCTCCCTGGAAAATCTTAAGTGCAAAGCCAAAGGGGAGGGGTGACTTTCTGACCCCAGCAACAAGATGTTGTACAGAGAGCCAAACAGGAGAGGAAGAGGGGAAAGAAAGAAAAAGGACTTCGTAAAAAAATCTCATGAGTTCATTTGCATGCCTCACTTTGTCCTTTCTGTCCAACCGGGTGCTGCTGTATAACGTTAAATCTGGGTCCAGAGACGTTGCCCCACACCCTGAAACATTGGCTTGGCACTCATGATCCTGAAATGAATTTGTGTGCCTCTGCGCTGAGCTCCTGGGGTAGAGCTGACAAGCATGGGCAGAAAGTCCTCTGCTTATCTACTGTGGCCCCTTGGCACCACCAACTAATACCTCCCCTGCCGTCCTTCCTGTCAGCCCCAATGGGCACCAGTCAACATTTTAAAAACAAAAACTGGGGATGCCCATTGCCAGTCTGGTTTTACTTGTGGAGATGCACACGCAAAGGGCTGAACAAAAATGTTCCGCTTTCCGAGGCAGGTGACAAAAGAGCGCCACTTCTCCTGTGTGAACTGGCAAAAGAATGTGACATCAGTACCGTCGAGGGAATAGTTTTCTCCAAGCACACCTGAGAGGTCGGCAGGTTTTTTTCTGGGACCGGGGACTGGATGTGTAGCCTGTGCAGCTCTGTCTGCAGAGACAAAAAGGATCCATCAGGGAATTGAGAGGAACAGCTGGGAGGAGGGCACCATTGCCCGCCCCCCCGCCCGCCCCAGCACCTGCTTCCTGAAACACTTACATAAAGATAGGATTAGCTTCCGCAGGCACACCTTTGCGTAGTCCTAGAGAGAGCTGCAACCTCCTTCCCCTGGTAACCTCCTCTGTGTAACCATGAATGTTGCATGGGGGGGGGGGGGGTACCAGGCTACTGGCGCGTACCTGGTGGGGGGGGGGGAGCCTGCTGCTGCTGCTGCTGCTTGCTTAGCAGCTTTTCAGAGCAGATGGTCTGAAGTTTGGAATGAGCGATTACCAGGCAACTTTGAAATCCAGCTCAGCAGTCAGTGACAGACTGGCACAGAATTGTTAATAAGCATGCCCAGTGTGTATGCGTGCGTGTGAGAGAGGGAGGGTGCATATTGTTGTTAGTAAGCTGCATCATTTCTGTTCTCAATCTGTTTCTCTTTGAGGTTTCAGGATAAATAGAGGCAGAAGTAAACAAACAAAGTCCCAGCCTTCTGCACCAACCTGTTTTTCGGGGAACATGTTTGATTCCTCTTGCTTGCCTTCGGAAGTGAAATGGTGGGGTGTGTTTGTGTGTATCTAGCTGTGGTGGTGGGGAAGGTGAGAGGATTATTATTTCAAAAATCCATATGCACATAATCCTAGAGAGAATTAAAAGCAGGGCAAGTTACTGAGTACACACAAAGGCAAAGACGGTGTGTCTTGAAATGTTTAAACAGCACACACGTAAGCTGGTTTGCTGATAGTTTGTTCTTGGCAAGCAACTCTGGGACTCCGGATTCTGCAAAGGGCACCTGATGACCCAAACAGACAATTCTGAGATCCCCCTCCATGTTATGATTCCCAGGGTTTGGCGGTGGTTTTACAGAAGAGGTGGGAAGCATGGGGTTCTATGGGACTGCAACCCCCATCATACCCACCCATTGGCTCTGCTGGTTAGAGTGGATGGGAGTTGCATTCCAGCAACATCTGAAGCGTTGTGTGTTCTCCCACACTGCTTAAGGGCGAACCATGATAATGGTACAGATATATATATCTGTATATATAAGATATATATAACCATATATAAGCGTTGTGTGTTCTCCCACACTGCTTAAGGGCAAACCACGATAATGGTACAGATATATATATATGGTTCCTACCACCCAGAAATCCTGATTAAACCTAAAAAGACAAGTGTGCTGGCTAGAGATTATGGGATCTGTTTTTTGAAGAAGTAGGGGGTAATCAAGTTGGGAAAGGCAGTGGTGGATTCTCTTCTCCTTCTAGAATGGGACCTTGCTAAGGATGAAGTGGCTCTAGAAATGCCTCCCTTATGATCTCAGCTAGCTCCTAGGTCTCCTCCAGGTCATCCTGTAGCTTCCCTGTGTCTTTTTGCACCTTCCTGATACCCCCTCCTGAATGCCTCCACTTTTCAGGATGATGATGAACTCCCGACTACCACTACATGCAGCCTGGAGACGTTACATTTTTGGACTATAAATCTCAGAATCCTGTGGCAGAGAGATTGTAAGAGTTGTGGTCTTAAACAATATCCCCCCCCCCCCAACTCTGCCACCATCCATGTATTTAATTTTCAGCTTTTGCTTAACTTCCAATCTGTTTGAATGTGATAGCACATTTATCTTCTTAATCTTGCAGCTCCTTGCTGCTTCTATGGATGAAAGTAAATTAATGAAGCACATCTCCGTGGCAGGAAATATCATGGTCGGTTGCAGCTAGAAGAAGATGGAGTTGCAGATAGGCAATGAGCACTTTTGGAACAGATTAGAATAACATTTGAAATGGAAACATCCATTCCAGTCATCGCTTCACGTGAATGTTGTTTATGAAAAGGCGGTTTCAGTTTCTGTATCAGGATGTGGAGACAGTTTCTCATTAGGTCCATTAAACTTCTGCTGCTGCCAGAAATCCTTTGTGACTCACTTAAATGTCTTCTTCAGTACCACTCCTGGAACCAGGGACATATCCGGGTAAGGTCCTGTGGCCAAGCAAAAAGGAGATGGGCCCGAGGTTGTATGCTGAAACCAGGACCTTAATGAGGATACTTTGACAGTTGTCATTCTGTGCTTATCTATGAGCTTTGCATCTCAAGTTCCTGGGTACAATCCCTGCCCATAGCGCTGGGAAGGACATCTGTCTAAAACCCTTGAGATCTTCTGTCAGTCAGCGTATCAACCAGGACTGGGGAGTCTTCAGCCCTATAAATGGTTTAGACTTCAACTCCCATAAGCCTGACTCAAAATAGCAAGTGCAAAAGGATTGTGGAAACTGAAACTCAACACATGAAATACAGTGGTGCCTTGAGTTACGAACTTAATCCGTTCCAGAAGATGGTCGTAACTCAAATTGGCCGTAATTCAAAGCACCATTTCCCATAGGAATACACTGAAACGTGATTAATCCGTTCCAGCCGAAACACACACACACACTAAAAAACACACAGCCATAAAAGCACAGAAACATAACCCCACAACCCAGCCCAAACCCACGCTGCAAAACCCACCCAGAACAAGCAGTTTTTAAAAAGCAAAAAGCACTACAGTACTTTACCAGGCAGTCCAAAGCCTACTCCGAACGCGCACTCTCTAACCGCTGGGGCGAAAGAGCTACAAAGAAGCAGCCTCTTCGCTGACCAACAGTTAGCAGTTCAAATTTCCCCGCCTTTCCCCCTGCCTTTTTTCTGGTTGTAACTCAAAGCTCCGGTCGCAAGTCAAAGCAAAATTTTGCCGCCGGAGCTGGTCGTAACTCAAATTGGTCGCAAGTCAAGACATTCGTAAGTCGAGGCACCACTGTACAAAGATTCCGCACCCCTGGAGCGAAATGAAACTCTGATCTAGCTCAGTGTTTTGTGAATTGCATGCCTGACGGCCTCATTTTTCTGCCATCCATAGGATTCTGTTACCAAAATGTGTGCCTCAGAATTGCCTAGGTGTAGAAATGTTTCCTAGCCTAGTTGCCTTGTTAGTGCAAGATGTTTTGCTTCCTGAGGCAAAGGCTACAATGGTGGCCCCTATTCCTTTTGCAGAAGCCAGCCTTCAGTGCTGGCCATCTCTATTTCAATTGAGAGTGGCAGGCTACCTTAAGAGACACAAGGCAGGCCATGTGGTGCATGTACTGCTCTGTTCTTCAGCAGCTCTTCTAGTCTGCACTCCCAGGACCTGCCACTTGAGGCAAGTGCCTCACTCTGGTAGGGCTGGCCCTGCTGGTGACGATCGAGTCCTGCATTTACAGCCCATTCATAGAGTAGTTGCTTCGATCATGCTTGACGGCGGTTGAGTACTAACATTGAAAAACAGAGGATGGGGAATGGACATTTGATGAATGACATTACATAAAGCCCCATTTTATTCAAGGAAGGCATTCTGTACATGTTCACAGACATTCTGTTAGTTTAAAAGACATTGTGCACGTGACTTAAGCTCTAGTCTCCTCCAACAGGTGTTAAGTTAGCATTGGAATTCTAGGAAGATAATATTAGCAACTACTACTATTGTGGTCAGTTTCCAGAAGAGCAGTCACAGTCTGTTGCAAGAAAAACAATAAAATGTTGTTGAAAATTGACAGATTTATCGTGCCATTAGCTTTTATGGGCTAGAGCTCATCAGATGTTCTCATTGTATACTCCCTTGAGTTTTGCACAGAATATTGCAAACCTCGTACCTTGCTTGCATATTATGGCCTTTTGCAATGAGTGTTTCTACTTTATTTTTTCTGGATCCATGGTGTGCATTCACATGCTGGTATATAAAGAATTTCTTCAACTGAGGACAAACCTTCTTGCATTTGATGAACGGTGCTGTGGTCTGCTTCATTGAAAGCTTTTGCTGCATAAATCCGTTAGTCTTTAAGGCGCCTTCAGGGTTGTTGATTCTTTTTGCTGCAACAACCTACCCAAGGGATTTGTTTATCTGATCATATTTCATATACAAGCAGATCTCCTGCATTAGACTAGATGACTTTGGAGGTACCTTCCAGTTGTGTCTACAAAACAAAGGTGAGAGAGATAGTTTATAAAAGGATGAATGAATCTGAATTTGAGAATGCCCTAACTAGACCTGCAGTGCATGAGGTGGTGCTGATAGTTATATAAGCTTATTTAATGGTGCTGCTGGTGGTGGGATTACGCCATGACTGGGGTGAAGCCAACTTTGTGCTGTCTCCAGGTGAATACAAGCACTTTGTCCAGCCATTTGGTGCTCCGAAGTTGAAGCAACTTTGGAGCATCCAGTGGCTCCACCCACCTACCAAAGTTTGCATTTCATACTGTATTACCAAAAGCCAGGCAACTTGTTTGGTCCCCGTAGCAAGCACCTCTCCCACCTACCCTGCTAAAAATACAGTTGCAACCAATTAAACAACAATTTGCTGCCGTTTTATGAGATGCAGATCCTGCCTCCCATCCTGCTGCACTCTGAGCAGCCACCCCACTCTGCTTAACTAGTCGGTAGGGCTCCGCATTTCCTCCTGCGGCCCAGAGGTCTTCCTCTTGCCCTTGTAACTGGGCCTGCAGTGAGATAAGCTGTTAAAACAACCTTGTGCTGTCAAAGAAATAAAGCACCACCCATTTTCATTTCATATCTTCCCTGCAGGCATTAAAAACTGCCTTCACTTTCTCTTCCTAAGAGGAATGCAATATATATTAGTATAAAATAGTGTTGTGTTTAAAAGTTGAAAAGAATATCCATTTCACCTTGCCAGTCAGGCACTGTTTTAGCCCTATTTGTCTGTAACTCTAACGCATTGGGGAGAGAGGCAGGCCAGAGGAAGTGGGCGAGTGTTTGATTGCTGCTGCCTGTCTGATTGTTGATATTAAGTAGGGATGTGGCTGAAATAAGCAATAGATGTAGACAATGTGTTTCAAAGGCTATCTGAGTATTTTGCCAAAAGTAAACTTGATGCAGTGAGGCTTTGTTGTACTAACAGAGCAATCCTAAGTAGCCAAGATGGCAGAAAGCTGATATTAGGCCCAGCTGATTGTGTGCCTCGAGATGCTGTAAATTATTTAGGACCGTCCACACCTTTACCTGTTTAACGGCTGCATCCGTGATCTAGAGGAGGTTTGGATCAAGCATAACTCAGCTCCCCCTCACTCTACCCCTTCTCCCACCCTCTTGAAGAAGGGGATAAGTTGTCATCCAAAAACCAGGTATTTTTGATCTCTGTTTTGGGCAGAGTTAAGACCAGATTTGAGTTACAGACAAGAGCAATGTAGTGTGAGGAGACCTCTTTCTAGATACAGACTGAGCAGTTCCTTGTAGGGGGCTGCACATCTGCATCTACATTCTGTGGGACATTTTTCTTAGCTAGAATCCCAAATGCTAGTTTTCTTCAGAATTGGCTCGGCACATTTTTTCAGTGAAGTGTATATTATTGCTCTGCTCTCAGAAAGAGAAACGTAACCTTTCTAGTGCTGATTCTTGCTTTGGAAGCCAAACACTTATGGCTGGATATTGGACATTGAATCTTGGGTATGTGCCTTAGTTAGCTCTCAGTGTGGTCGGAATGGTTATAGAAGAGAAGAATTATAAAATATCATAATACCATTGCTTTCTCTTGTCTTTGGAAGCCAAAATGGGGCAGAGTGAGTTAATATAGGAAGAATTTAAAAAAATTTAGGGTGCCATAGTCGGTTTTGGCACTGTATAGCAAGAAGCTGAGAGCCAGTGTGGTATGATGATAGACAAGGACTGAGGATGTCTGGGTTCAAAACCCTGTTCAGCCATTTAAACTCACTGGAAAGAGGGATGGCCATAGTAAAACTACTCTTAAATACCTTGCAACCTTATGAGGATCACCATAAGTCAGATGCAACTTGATAGTACATAACAAACAAACATATCAATTAACATATACACTGTATAGCCTAGTGAAATGAAGTACCTGGTTAAAGATCCAGGGGTCAGGAGTTTGATTCCCTACTGAGCCTCCTAGGACAAGAGCCAACCTGTGTATCCTTGAACAAGCTGCACACTCTGAGCAGCTTCAGAAAAAAAAGGAATAGTAGGCCACCTCCGAGTACTTTATAGCCAAGATACACTAGTAAGCATTTCCACAAGTCAGAATCAATTTGATGGAACACAATTCTCATTATTAACATGAAAGTCCTGCTATGTGGAACCCTGTAGATGTTATTAGACTATAAATCCCATCACCCACAAGCCAACATAGCCAATGGGGAGGTGTGCCAGGAACATTAATACACTTCTGCTATCAGGCCTGTATCGCTTCTGTGTTCCATTTGCAACCTTAACACAAAATATCATCACTAACCCAAGTCCTGTTCAGTCCTTAGGGCAGCCCGTCTCTTCAACCCAGAAGAAGGGGAGCACCCTAGACTTGCCTCCTCCGTTGTTGCTCAGCACACATGAAAGCCAACGATCTGGCCAGGATCTGGCTCTCCGCACAGGAGTGGAGAATGCAGGGATTCGGATCAAGATTCTGGCTCGCATGGAGAGCATTTACAAGTACAGTGGTGCCTCGCTAGACGATGTTAATCCGTTCCGCGAAGATCGCTGTCTAGCGAAGCACGTTTTCCTATTGGAATGCATTGAAATCTCTTCAATGCGTTCCAAGGGAAAACGCAGTCTAGCGAAAATCTCCCATAGGGAAACATCATCTAGCGAGTGCGGGTCCCCATCGGAATGCACTGACAGCTGCACTGACAGCTTTTCACCACTAGTCGGCGCATTCCTATGGGGAAACCTCATCCTCTAGCGAAAATCGCCATAGGGAAACATCGTTTTGCGAAGCGCAGTAGCGATCGCAAAAAGGCATCGTCTAGCGATTTCCTCGTCCTGCGAGGCAATCGTCTAGCAAGGCACCACTGTACCATGTTCCCCCCAAAATAAGACAGGGTCTTATATTAATTTTTGCTCCAAAAAACGCATTAGGGCTTATTTTCAGGGGATGTTTTAATTTTTTCATGTACAACAATCTACATTTATTCAAATACAGTCATGTCATCTTCTGGTTGCTGCACAATGCTGCACAATGGTGGAGGGCGAGGTTTCACTTAACTGGGGCTTATTTTGGGGGTAGGTCTTATATTACGAACATCCTGAAAAATCCTACTAGGGCTTATTTTCAGGTTAGGTCTTATTTTCAGGGAAACAGGGTAGACATCTTTTCCCCTTCAGACCTGCTCACTTTGTGTGAGTAAAGGAGGAACAGAGGGGTGGAGCTTGTGCAGCCGCTCCTTGTATGTTGATGAAGCACACTGTGCTAATGACTGAATAGGGCCTGAGTGGGGCACAGTGGCAAGCTAAGCAGTCACATGAATATGAGCCTAAGGAGCCTTCTTTCAGATACTGTAGTTGCTTCTCATGGCCCTTTGTGATATTCCAGAGTCTGCAAGCAGTTTTGTACCCCAGCATTTTTTTATGGAATTGTGGCAAATCCTTGGGCTCTTTCCCTTTGGATCATAGAATGCAGCTGCTTTGAGGCAAAATGAAGGCGCAGAATCGGAGTGTGACCACCATGTTTGGAGAGGAGTGATTGTCCATAAACCAATCGAGATCTGTCATGGGGCCTTTTTAGTGAGTATTCCCAGGTGTTGAAACTCCCTGCCAAGGGAGGCCAGGCAGTTCTTCCGCTCCCAAGCAAAGGCCGTGTTCTCTTGGCAGGCTTTCAGCAGTTGACATGCTACTGAGGAAAAGGCTTTTAATGGATTGGTGCTTAGCTTTTTTTTTTTTTAAAGATGCTATTTTGAATTGTGTTTTAATTCAATAGTACTGTATTGTAATATTATAGTTTGCTTCATCATGTTTTCATAATAATCTTCTCCATGTTTTTAGCCGTACCTGGTTTCATCTAGTATCTGTATCTGTCCTAATTTTATTGTGAGCTGCCTTGGACCTTAGATTGGGGAGAAAGGCAGGATATAAATCAGACGAACAAAGGAATGGGCAGACAAATGAGCAAGTGAGGAAACAAACAGGTTCCTCATAAAGGGGGTAGGAGGGAACTGGCTAAGATTCCCAACTGAAGACAATGTGTTTTCATAAGGGTGAAAAGGTGTTTTTAAAAGTTTCAAGGTGGACGTGGTGATGGCATCATCGGTGCCCCTGGGGGATGCCAGGTGTAGCTGTGTTTTGCGAGCTAGGCCAGAAACCGACTTAGAGCGGAAAGCACATTGGTGTTCCTGAGAGCCAATCTAAGACTGTCTTTTGGGTTTATCACATTAAACTTCAAAGGAACTGTACCTGAGTCCTCGAGGGGAATTACTATACAAAGTAAACTTACTTGCTTACTCCTAAAGGTGAGAGATGGTCCTGGTGTCACACTCCTACACTTGCATTGGCCAAGATTTTCCTCCACTGACCACAGTTTGTCTCTAACTTCTGTTTCTGGCTTTGGTGTCTAAACCGCAGATCCTTGGCTCCTGGTAGGGCAACGGGTCTCCACTACTATGAAAACAGCAGCTTCCTAGAGTGCTTACCACATCTTCCCGCTTTGCCCAAGTATTAAAGCCATCCATCAGAGGCTGCCAGACGGCTTACATTAATAATGGATTGTCAGTATGAGTTGTTTGTCTGGGATGACTGTTCCTGGAGTTGTAGATGCAAAAGCAACCACAGCTGGAGTGACTAGGTGAAGAGAAATAGGCAGTGGTAGATGAATTTAAGCATGCAACCAAGGGCCAGACTAGATGTGATGAGAGCAGTCATGCTGTTTTATTCATAAGCCTGCCCCATTCATGTATAAAGCAGGGAGCTGAGAGTTGGAGATCTCTTCTTAACACACAACTGTGTATTTATTTATGAACGTTTCTGGCTGTTTTTGTTTTCCTGCTATTGCTGTTGCTTCTGTCTTTTAGATGGTTACTTGATGCATTAAGGTGGTTTTGTGTATACTCTGAACATAGTGATTTTATATTTATACAATGGAAGCTGTTTTGAGAGGGCTTGGATTTTAGAACTAGCAAAAAACAAAAACAAACTTTAAATAAAGTGCACGTGGGAGCCCTCCTCCTCCTTCCCCCCACCTTCCATTAATTCAAGCACTTTTCTCCACAGCTCTCTTCTAGCATTGGAGGATGGAGTAGGAGAAAAGTGCCTGGGCGTGTGAACCACGAGAAGAGAGGGCATGAAAAAGGGAAGTTTAATTATGTATTGGTTACACTTAACATGCTGCCTTCCTTCTAGTAAGTTCAAGGTTCGTGTACTTCAGGGATGCCTCCCCGCTTGATCTTCACAGCTACCTCTGGGATGGCTCACAATGAGGGAGTCACCACTCCAAGACCACTTAGTGAGTTTCATGGTGCAAAAGGGGTTGGAATCCAGACCTCTCATATGTCAGGCCCATGCGCTAACCACTAGAAGAAACCAACTGTATACTCTTTGTTGTAAAAATCTGATTGTCACCCCCCCCACACACATACTCTTTCTGTGCCTGTGGATCAGATGAGTGAACAAGAAATATGGCCGCCCCTAGCAGATATATCTTGGGCATGGGGCTGACAAGCAGAAAGGAGGAAGTAAAGAGTGTTGTCTTTTTTCCTACAGTTTGCCTACATGTAAGTCTCTCTGTTCTGGATTGAACAAAGAAGAATGAGAACATCCACGCATGGGCAGCAAAGATAAGGATGATACTGAGGAAAGGGTGGACATGGAGGTGGGAAAATTTACTCTCTTGGGACTGTAACAACCAGAACCACCTAGCCAACATGTCCACTCATTATGCTGGCTGGGGGGCTGAGGGAGTTGTAATTACCAAAAAGGTAACATCCTGGCTCTTTGGTAAGAATGTGTTTCCTGAAGCCAGTAAGATGTTGTTGCTGTTGTGCTGCTTCTGCTGTGGGGCTTTTAGACTTAACTGGTTGCTAAAGGATCAGGTGGGTGATAGCTATCTTCCTATGTGTGATACACTTGAGGTGATAACATTGTATTGAATAGAGAAGGCCTTTGATTTGTTTTAAACTTCCTCTTTGTTGTTTTCCTTGTCCCCACCCTTGGCCTTGTACTGAACGTTAACAGTCCTATGGATGGTTCTCTTGGTGAGTCAGATCTTGGCTTTAGCCCCAAAGCTGCAGTGGGAACAGGGAAAATTTACTTCCAGTCATCAGCTGCATAGTGCAGATAAAAATGGCATAGATATGGACATGTGTAGAAAAACGGGGTGGGGGCGGGGAGGGAGCAGCCAAACTCCATAAGTAGTGGAAGTAAATTCTGCTGAAATTAAGGAACTACCCATGAATAAATCTGTTTTGTTGCCAGTTACCAGGTTTCTATCAAAACTTGGGCTATACAGAACACATACCCATGCCCACATCTCTCCTGCACTGACTGGACAGGTCCTATAAATTGTGCTTTGCTGTTGAGAATTGTTAAGAGCAACTAGGCTGTAAATATAGGAAAGAGGAATTGAAGTTGCCTGTTTGATTTGTGGGCCATGAGGGGTCTTTGCCTAGAGCTTTATGCCATCATTTCCATACAAAAGCTGCAGCTTATAGAAATATATTTTCCATCACACCATTAGGCATGGACTCCTCCTGTCAGTGCTTTTGGTTCAGCGTCTGCCTGTATCTAATAATTATTCCTACAAATACTAATCTCTTGGCAATGAGGGAAAATCACCCGTAGAAGTCTCTATATATTGTATTTGGGCTTTCAAGAGTTTGTTTGTTTGTTTGTTGGGGGGTCAGTCAGGGCTGTTCATGCTTACACTATGCACACTTGCATTGTATTTAGTCCACATCTGTCACTGAATTCTTCATTCTGCTTCCTTTCAACTTTCTCTGCCTTTATCACATTTCTACCCAGGTATTCCCCCCAACTTGCTGAGTTAAGCTGCAGTGGAAAATCAGCAGGTGAGAAGCAGATGCTTACCTTTCCCTCCTCTCTAGCCAGTCTGTCTGCTCTGCAACTTCCCCAACAGCACACTTTGTCTGCATTTGACCTCTGTCCCCAAGCTAGTTGGGAGATTAATTAATAAATTGAGCAGTAAGGAGGGATTGTGGGAGAGGAGCAGGGCAAGTGTTTCCTACCCACTGACTCTCCTCTGTAAGCTGCTTCCTGTCCCAACTTTATAACTGACCAGCAAGCCCCTGCTGGTCATGAGAATGTGTACATTTACCTAAGAAAAGCTGTTTGTTTAGGTGGCAAGCTGATAAATGCCTTTGTTTTGTCTTTGGAAAGAGAGTTCCTCCTGCCAACCTAGCAGTTCGAAAGCATGTAAAAATGCGAGTAGATAAATAGGTACCACCTCGGTGGGAAGGTAACGGCGTTCCGTGTCTAGTCGCGCTGGCCACGTGACCACGGAAACTGTCTTCGGACAAACGCTGGCTCTATGGCTTGGAAACGGGGATGAGCACCGCGCCCTAGAGTCGGACACGACTGGACTAAATGTCAAGGGGAACCTTTACATTACCTGAAGAGAGTTCAGGTAAAAAATGTTGTTGAGGTAGTTTTAAGAGACAAGACCGTGGAAACCGCCTAATTTTACTGTAAAACAACTGGTGGTGAAAGGGGGGCCTGAAATGGCCTGTTTTGGCATGACCTAAGCCACTGGCTGTCCTCTGTATTTGAGACACATCCATCATGATTATGGCTCAGGAGGCACTTGAGTAAGCAGAGACATGCGACATAGAGTTAGCCCCGCTGTCAAGAAAGCAAAACTATCTGAGGTGATATCCTAGGATTTTCGTAACTTTTTTTTCCATTTTGTTTTTCTCTTCAGAGTTTGTAATGTGTTGGAAAAGAGTACCATTGCACCTATAGGCTACACTCATTGCATAGTTGGGTCTAGTTTTGCATGTTGTAAATTAAAAATACCCACAATACGTTTTTAAAATAGAAGAAAGTGGGACAAAAAAAGCAAGCACATATATATCCAAGATCAGGTATAGTATAGGAAAGCCAGGGGAGTGCAGTGGCTAGAATACCTAGACCTGCGTCCAAGTCACTGCTCAGCAATGGAACTACATAGAGAGTCGTAATGGTAAATCTCCCATATAGCTCAGGAATCCTATTAGAGTTGCCATAAGTCAGAAGAGACTTAGTAGTGCAAAACAACAAGAACATACTTCATGTTGATGGCACCAGAAATCACTTTAATGTGCTTGTCAAATCAGTGTCCCGCTCTAGTAGGCTAAATGCCCCTAGTTTAGATTTCTTACAGACTCTTTACCCATTAATATTTTGCCATACATATTTCAGTGCTAGGTAAAATGTGTGGGAAAAGGTGAACCTCATAAGCTACTTTGACCACTTGGGAAAGCAGGGTTTTATTCTTCTGCCCTTGACAGCCCTTGTGTCTGCAGTGCCTTCCACAGGTTCAGGTATAGGGTCAGCCTCTAACACTAAGCCCTCTAGGCCAGGAAGAGGGACTCTGTGGCTCTGCATATTTTCTTGGACTGTAGCTCCCATAATCACTTGTCACTGGGTAGGCTGGACAGAGCGGATGAGAGCCGCAGATCAGAAAACATCTACAGGACCATGCATCCTCCCTCCTCCTCCAAGCCAAAAACCCGGCTCCCATAACTGTACTGTGCTTTTATTCAACTAGCAGAAA
The DNA here is from genome assembly GCA_037013535.1 of Intellagama lesueurii. Taxonomy (NCBI): domain Eukaryota; kingdom Metazoa; phylum Chordata; class Lepidosauria; order Squamata; family Agamidae; genus Intellagama; species Intellagama lesueurii. Next base: position 135,755,964 of record JBAJHW010000002.1, read on the forward strand.
ATTGCTGCTTGTAGTCAGAACAGAACAGTCAGAGGTCCTCTGCAGGTATAGTGATCCAGGGTAAGAGGATTTTCATGGTCTCCAAGGCACGGCAGAGCCACCCACATTTGCTTCCTTGCCTTCCAGCATGCCATGAAGCGGCAGAGCATGCCCAGATAAATTTTTAATCCTGTTGCCCAAGCAGCGCAGAATTTTCCATCCAGCAGTAGAGCAGGAGACATAGAAGATAACATAGGTGGGAGGCTGGGGCCTTAAGGATTGTAGAAGATTAGGTTGGGAGGGGGACGTGAAGTCATCACAGCTTGAAAACTCCGCTCTCGCTGTTTTATGTGCTCAGGCATACAGCATGAATTTAGCAGCAAATGTAGTGAATAATATGAATCTTAATGTTTATAAAAACGGAGTCATTTTCCTAATTCATCTGAAAGAGCTCTTCAGATAGCATGTGGGATTCTCACCTAAATGACTTGTGGCCTTCTTGATATTGTTGGATTATAGCTCTCATCATCCCTTGCTGGGTACAGTGGCTAGGGCTGATGGAATTATGGTCCAGCAGCATTTGGAGACCTAGACATTGCTCATCCCTGATTTGAGCTAAGCATTTGAAATGAGGCTCACCTTGCAGATTCCTGATATCAAAGTGGTCCTAACCTGAACATGGATAATATTTCCTTATGTTCTCTCATAGTAATGACATTTCCAAGGAGTCCATTATACTTTGGTTCCTGTAGCTTTCTTCCGATCCTCTCGGAAAATTCTGAAACTCAGCATCACCTCCTTGGTGATATCACATCCCTTTTCCTCTGTTCAGTAGGGATTCCCTCTTTGGAGCCCAGTCAGGAACAAATCAGGAATAGACTTAGAGGATGAGAAAGAATAGGTTCACTTCCTGTGTGGGAAGCACCTGACATCTTGTCCATTTTTAGTGTCACCCCATCCTCCCCTTACAAAGGATCTATTCACCTTCTGAAGGGTGATGAATGCTTTGACTGTCAACAGTCAATGTCTTGATATAGCCATCATCATTACTGTTGGCTTTGCAAACGAGGCAGATTAGATATATATTCCTCTGTCAGCTCCCCCCCCCCCAACCAGGGTTTTCTGTGAAGTTTGTAAGTAATTCAATTTCAGAATGATTGAAGAGGTGCAGTTAACACTTCCTGGTCTGTCTGGGAAAGGATGAGCCAGAGACTGTCTCCATGCAACGTCCATCCCAGAGTTTTCATATGATATAGGGAAGCTCAAGGGCAGGCTTAAACCTCTGACTCTTTGCCATCTTCCTCTTAGGAGATCATAGGAATTAGAAATGAAACCATTCACAGAATGCCTCAGCACTTAACACCTGGCTAGAATTTAATTAACCTAGGGTGTTAAGATTCTGTCATGGACGTGTACAGACTTTGTATGAGAGAGGTAGAAAGCTAAAAGTTGCAAAAAGCCCTTTGAGTTCCAGCAGATATACCATGCTGATGAACAGTTTTGTTCTTGTTGTCCATGGCCAAATCTTGGAGTAATTACTTCTTTGTATTACAGCTTCCAGAATTTCCCAGTCAATCTGATCACTAAACTGTAATGGAAATGGATAATTTTTTAAAGCTGTAGCTGTTTTCCTGGCCAACCTGATCAGCTTCCTACATTCAAGGGCTTGTGCTCCTTGTGGTGGTACATCTGGGCTACACCACTTCAGACTATAGATGAAAGTGTATGTAACTGAATGCTTTGCAAGCAGAAAACTAATGGATTAGAATTCATAGGATAGATTCAATGGAATATTTTTCTTCATAGGCCTGTTTTTTGTGTGTTTGTAGGAGCATTCCATAATAAGACCCTTCACCTACAGTCTGAAATGGTACAACCCAGATTATAGAAGCATAGAATAATGGAGGCTATCAAGTCCAATCCCTATGTTAATGCAGGAATCCAAATCAAAGCATATCTGCCAGATGCTTCTCTAAATTTCTCTTGAATGCCTCCAGTGTTGGAGTACTCGCCACCTCTCAAGGTAATTGGTTCCATTGCCATAGTGCTCTAACAGTTAGGAAGTTTTTCCTGATATTCAACTGAAATCTGGCTTGCTGTAACTTGAGCCCATTGCAGTGTGTCCTACACTTGGGGATGATTGAGAACAAATCTTGCCCCTCCTCTGTATGACAGCCTTTCAGGTATTTGAAAAGTGCTATCATATCTCCCCTCAGTCATCTTTTCGCAAAGCTAAACATTCCCAGTTCTTTAAGTCTTTCCTCATAAGACTTGGTTTCCAGCCCCTTAATCATCCTTATTGCCCTCCTCTGAACTTGTTCCAATTTGTCAGCATCCTTTTTAAAGTGTGGTGTCCAGAACTGGACACAGTACTCAAGATGAGGCCTCACCAGTGCCGAATAGAGGAAAATTAGTAGCTTGTGGAATGTGGAGACTATATTTCTGTTAATGCAGCCTAAAATAGCATTTGCCTTTTTTGTAGCCACATCACACTGTTGGCTTATGTTCAGCTCAACAATTTCAGGATCCTTCTCGCTCATAGTATTACTGAGCCAAATAGCCCCCATCTTGTAAATGTGTGTTTGAGTTTCCCCCTCCCCCCAGTGTAGAACTTTGCATTTATCCCTGTCAAATTTCATTGCGTTGTTTTCAGCCCATGGTTCAAGGCTATTAAAATCTTTTTGAATTTTGTTTCTCCCAAGGTATTAGTTATTCCACCCAGTTTTGTATCATCCATGAACCTGATAGACATATAGTTGTTGTAGGTTTTTCGGGCTGTTTGGCTGTGTTCCAAACAGCCTGAAAAACCTACAACAACCATCGGATCCCAGCCGTGAAAGCCTTCAAGAACACACTGATAGGCATACTCTGCATCCCCTCATCCAAGTCATTAATAAAAATGTTGACGAGCACAGGATCCAGTATTGAGTCTTAGGGTACCCCACTTGTTACCTTTTCCCAGTTTGAGAAGGAGTCATTGATAAGCATTCTCTGAGTATGATTCTGTAACCATCTGTGCATCCACATGACACTTGAGCTATCCAGGCCACACTTTGTTAATCTATTAATCAGAATATAATGGGACACTTTGTCAGAGGCTTTGCTCAAGTCAAGATATATTACGTCTACAGCCTTTACCTCATCTATCGGGGAGGTTGCCCAGTAAAAAAATTAGATTAAATTAGTCTTGTGGGATTTGATCTTGACAAATCCGTGTTGGCTTCTAGTTATTATTGCATTGTTTTCAAGGTGCTTGCAGAGCAACTGTTTTATAATCTGCTCTAGAATTTTTCCTGGGATTAATGTCAGACCGACTGGTCTGTAGTGCCTAGGTTCCTCCTTTTTTGCCCTTCTTGAAGATAAGGACAACATTAACCCCCTCCAATCATCTGGCACCTCACCCATTTAATATGATTTTAAGAAAATAATACATTGGTTCTCAGAGTTCTTCAACCAGTTCCTTCAATACTCTTGGAAGCAGTTCATCCAGCCCTGGAATTTTGAACTCATTCAAAGTAATAAGGTATTCGCTGGCTATTTGTGTTTTTTTTTCAATCTCAAGCTGCAGTCCTGTCCTTCCCACATGTACTTCACATTTGCCCGGAGGGTCATTTAATTAACAACCACATAGACTGCAATATAGAAATAAAGTGAAGAACTGAAATAACTACAACAACAATTATGAAGCAGAATAAAATGCTGTAATAAAACAGCTTAATAAATCTTTGAGACTGAAGATGTTGAAGCATTACATATGGCCATGCCTCCTATTCATGTGTGAGGTTTGCCCTATTAAAAAGGAGATGCTCAATAAAATGTGGACATACAGAAGAGTCCTTCACATCCCATGAGCTGACAGGATAAAGAATGAAGAGGTACTTAATTGGATAGGAAAACAAAATGAAATAGAGTTGATTATTAACAAACATACGCTTGCAGACCTCGAACACATAATTCATCATAACAAATGTAGTATAGTGCAATACATCACTGAAGGGAAGTTTGAGGATAAATGTGGAAGAGGTATAAGATGGATTTCTTGGATGAATAACAATATGGGCTGGTTGGGACCTCATAGAAAACAACAAATCTACACAGTGAGAGAGTGGTGGAGATATGCTGTGGTGGTAACTAACCTGAGCAACTGAGATGATACCCAGAGAGAGAGAATGAGTGGATAGGGGGAATCTTTTCTTCTCATAATATCGGAACCCAGGATTCTCCATTGGAGCTGAACAGTAGGGGATTAAGGGCAGATAAAAGGAATTGTGATGGCATTGATGGAGACAAAAGCAAGCAGGAACTAGTGTTTGAATGGTGGAGTAAGATTCTTATAGTCTTTCCCCTTCCATGTGGACCTCTGCTTTAGACACCAAAATGGGCTCACCCTAATGAAGCCCATATAACCCAAACTATAGTGTGTGCAGGGCCAGCCCTACCACCGTGAGGCAGCCTTCTCAAGTGGTATATACTCAGGGGAGCAAACAAGGCTCTGGAGGAACAGAGCCTCCACTCTGTAAGTAAAAACGTTTATTGCGGTCAAAGACCAACAAAACCAAACAAAGTATACAGAAATACGGCACGCACCTTAAAAGGAAATACTCCAGTGAGTTCGGAACACCCACAATAAAACTGAATTAATCCTTGCTGTGTGACCGTTGATTGACTCATCACCCTTAGAATAACTTTTCAAGACTTAAAAGGGCTTTGCGTATTTTACAGGCTGCTGCCAGAAAACTGGCACACTGCTTCGTTGTCTGTGGGTTGGATTCTATAAGCAACAGCTTGGCCCTTTCTGCATCCGTAGGGCCCGACATTTTCCTGGTTAGGGGTAAGATACATTTTTTCCGTATGCCCTGATAGTATGGGCACTGGAGCAGAACGTGCTCCGTTGACTCAACCTCCCCCGAGCCACACGGGCATACCCGTTCTGAATGAGGTGTCCTTTTAAAACGGCCTTCAAGTGTGGCCGAGGGGAGCACTCCCCATCTGGCTAGGAAGAAGGCCCTCCTATGTTGTTGGATTTCTAAAAATGAGAGGTATGTAGCTTGCTCGACTGTATACTTCTTATCCTCTGCAGCTAAGAAGTTGGGGCATTGGTTGATGTCACTCTGTCTCTCTATGTCCAGTACTCTTTGTCTCAGAGCAGTTTTTGCTTGAATTATGTCCATAGTCAGAATAGCGTCTGGGGAAAATCCCAGTTACCTTAGCTTTGCTTGTACCATCTTGGTCCAAGAAGATTGAAAGTTGTCACGTAGGACAAGGGATGCTAGATCTGATGTTGTGTGATTAAGTTTGAGCCAGAGATTGATGGAGGAAAGTGAAACTCTGGCCTCAATTTTATCGTCCTTGTCTCCAATCGTAGACTAGCATTAGATGCATAACTGGAGACCTGGAAGATGGACCTTAGGAATTTTGATTGAACTTGTTCTAATGGGGCAAAGCTAGTGGAAGGAGGGCCCAGTAAAGTCCCATATAGTAGTTGGGGCAGGGCTTTGGCTTGATATAATTTGATTGCCGCAGGGATGTAGTGGCCACCTTTAGTTCGTGTGAACTTTGCAACAGCTTGGGCTGACTTATGACCAACTGAAGCTGCGTGTTCATGGTGGACTGTCTGTGCCCCAGTTGAGTGCAGCATAACCCCCAGGTATTTGTAAGTAGTTACCTGTTCAATCCTGTGTCCGTTAATTCTCCACACCCTTTTTTTAGGTCTCCTGCCAAATGATACAACCTTGGTTTTATGATAGTTAAGCTCTAGCTGATTATCGTTACAGAACTGGCTGAACCTATTCATCGCCCTTCGGAGACCCACTGGGGTTCTAGATAGAATGACTGTATTGTCTGCGTATAAGAGTAACGGCACCTTACGATTTGCGAGAGTTGGGGGATGTAAGTGAGGTGTATTCATGACTTCTACCAACCCGTTAATATAATGTTAAACAGAATGGGTGCCAAGACACATCCCTGTTTTACCCCTTGAGCCTCCACTCTGCCCGGAAAGCTCGCCTGCCACCTGTAGATGCAGTGGAGGATTCCAGTGTTAAAGTAAGATGCATGTGCAGTTCCAGTCTGCTTCTATAGGGACAATGGTGGAAGGCATCTCGTCCTTTGTCTCAGCCAGTAAAATGTTTTAGGCTGCCGATAAATGGAGAGCTGTGCTGCTCCAAGATGCCTCGTTTTAGAATTGTGCCTGGAAGGCTATTAATAAAAATGGAGAAAAGAACTGGTGTGGTGACAGTAGCTAAGAATAGCAAACCAGGAGGCCCAGTCTTGATCTTGCCTCAGCCAGGAGCTATTATTTCACCTTTGTCACAAACACACACACATACACAAGTGTGGAAGGTTGGGGTAGTATTTCTGGTTTCCTGTGTAAAATACTTGAATGACTGGGAACAATGGAAGCTGGCTTGGATTAAATCTCTCCAGGCAAATTGTAGCCCAAAGGGCAGGCACCCCCACTGTACTCTCCTGTACCCCCTGCTCCCAAAATCCCATCCCCAGCAAAAATAGGTGAATTGCTGCTCCTTGAGATCTGAAAGAGTGGCAGTGCACCTTACAAATAGGTTGTAGCAGAACCCCCTCCAAAACAGGTCCATATTTCAAGTACCAGGTTTTGCACCACTTTTGCCTTTGTTGTTGTTTTGGTTTGATTTGGTTTGGAGGGGGGTGCATTTTGGGCAGCCTGTGGAATCCCTGGAGTAATCTGAAGGCAATAAATGCTCCTCAGATATGCCCAGTTGGCCACCTTGATGTAGACAGACACCGGACTAGATCCTGAACTGTGTGTAGTGCAGTTGGAGGAAGGAGAGGCCAGGCTACCAGTTTCTCGAGCTCCTTTCACCTCCTGAAAAGAGGCTTCAGATTGTTGCAGGACCCTCCAGAAGGGCACAGGAAGAGGCCCTAGAAACTTCAGAACAGAAAGGTATTTGACAATAAAATAATAGAGTATAATAAATGTTTTTAAAGCCCTATAATATTAATTAGATTGATGACCATCCGTATGACTATACATCAACATGTATTTGTTAAGCTGCTTAGAAGTGAAGATAAATAAAGGAAAATGTTCAAAAGTATTTTAAAGTTCCATGATTAAAACACTGACTCGTTGCCATTATCGGCTCCTTCCAATTCCATTATTATTCTATGATTCTAGAAATAACAATAAAGCATAGCGGATTTCCTTCTAATAAAGACTGCACATAAGATGTAGCAAATCAGATTAAAGCCGTACTAAATCAGCTTGAGTGGAAGCAGTATTAGTAAAGTCAGAGTGAAAAAAAGTCTTAATCTGGTGTTGAAAAGATCATAACTATGGTGCTAGGCAAGCCTCTGTGAGGAGGCCATTCTACCCCTGTGCTACTACCACTGAGAAAACACCACTTCCTTCAGCAGGAGTTCCCCACTGGCCTGAATTTCTGTTCACAAACAGAAGGATCTCTTTCATTTACAAAATAAGCTCCTATGAATCCAACCCATCATCTGTTCTGATTACAAGAGATAATTTCAGAGGGAGAAAGCAAGGGGAAGAATGTCAGGGGTTGAACACAGCACCTTCTGCTTACAAAGCTCTTGTCCCTCCATGTGATACAGGGGGGGAAATTATGTGAAGCACTATGAATGCTCTTACGGACTGTGTACATGTCACTTTGACCCTGCCCTACTCTTTGCTATCATAGGAACTTCCTTCCTTCCTTCCTTCCTTCCTTCCTTCCTTCCTTCTGTATCCCACTTTTCTTGTAGGTCCCAGGACAGCTTATAACATGAATTTCAAAATAAACAGTACAGGATAAGAACAACAATAAATCACATCATTAAAGCACTATTCAGTAGATCATCACATTAAAACAAATACTGAATCAACATGATTTTAAAAAAGACAGTGATAACAAGCACTGAATCAACAGTCATTTAAAACATCTTGTTTTAATGATGGGAATTTTAAAATACTTCAAATGATTTAGACACAGAGAGAGCCCAAGTACAGCACCCATCATTAAAACACCCTTCCTAATCCATCAGTTGAGTACCTAGTGTGTTGTAGTGCATAGAGTTGCAGATTAAAACTCTGGAGATCAGAGTTTGAATCCCCACTTGACCATGGAAACTCACTGGGGGAGTGGGATTGGTAAAATCACTCCTTAAATGTCTTCCTTGCCTTGAAAGCCCTATTAGGGTTGCTGTAATTCAGTTCTGATTTGAAAGCACATAACCAACTAGCTAATCCACAATTAAGAGATCAAAGGCCTACCTCAATAAAAATGTCTTTCTTTCTGACAGAAGGACACCTCAATTAGCCCAGAAGTAGCCACTGAAAAGGCCCTTCATCCTCCTCCTCAGACATGCCTGTGAGGGTGGCAGGATAGAAGAAGGTGATCTTAAAACACAGGCAGGTTTATATGGGGAGAAATGTTTCTGGAAATGTGGAGAAGCCTCTCTGTTTTATCTCTATATGGGGATAAGTGCGTCACGTATCATACTTATTGTGTTTGACTAAAATACTTGTTTTTAACACTTTGATTGTAACACAATTTGATTTGTACATTCTTTTAATACTTACTCATGCCTGAAGGTCAGTAAGACTTACCACACATATGGAAAAGCAAGATTACACTCATAATGACCAATAGTACCATTCGTACAGTTAGAATGACTGTGTCCTGCTGTTATGGGTAGGAAAGCTGGACAGCTAAGAAGACTTGACAGGAAAAAAAAAATGATCCGTTCGAGAGGTGGTGCTGGAGGACAGCTTTGCATATACCCTGGACTGCCAGAAAGACAAACTAGTGGGTCTAAGAGCAAATCAAGCTGGAACGATCTCTGGAGGCAAAAGGACAAAACTGAGGCTGTCCTACTTTGGTCACATCATGAGAAGGCAAGGTTCTCTGGAAAAGACAATGCTGGGAAAGGTGGAAGGCAGCAGGAAATGAGGAAGACTAAACAGGAAATGTTTGACTCTCTAAAGGAAGCTACAGAGTTGAGTTTACAAGAGCTGGACAGGGCTGTTGAGGACAGGACATTTTGGAGATTGCTCATTCATAGGATTGCCATAAGTCAGAGGCAATTTGATGGCCCATAACAGCAACCACAATCCTGCTGTTAAGCTTCTCCTGAGGCATAACCAAACAGCTTAGCTTTCTAAGTTCCACTGAAAACTGTGAAGCATGGATTCCCAGGCTCAGTTCATGTGCTATGCCTTTGAAGTCAGGAGAAAGGGTTGTTGAAGAGCCTGTGAAGTTACTTTTTTGGAATGGAATTTGCAAAATCCCCCAGCCAGCAGTGGCCATGGTATCTGGGGGTTTCCAGGAGTTGTAGTCCAAAACACAACTTTCCCACACACTGTTCTTGGCCTAAGCCAATATTTTTATCTCCATCTGAATGCCCAGCCATGTCAACAATCACCCTGCAATTTGTTGTCCTAATTTATATAATATTCCATTGTGCTTCAGAAGAGTCTCAGACCCATGTTAAAGTGACTCCAGCTGATGGATTAAATCAAGCCAGACTTGTTTTCTGTCTCTTGGCTTTGTTGTTTTCATTTCGACAGATGGCTGCATTTAAAGCTTAAAGTCCTGCTTCCAGTGCCACACGCACAGGCCCCCAGAGGGTTGTTAATCCAGTAGCATGATGGCCGAGCCAGCTTTAATGTCTCGGTGCTGAAGAATTCAGAAGCCGGATGAAATAGATCAAGTTGTCATGTTTTGTGACTCTCTCCTGATAACCTACCTGACTAGTTGCTGTTCTCCTCACTCCCCTGAGAGGTCATTTTAGCAGCCTAGGGTAACCAAAACAGAGGAGACGGTGGCAATCAGTTTGCGCTGGAGTGATTTCTCTACAGTTCAGCGTCCTCTCTGGATGAATTAGCAATCTCAGGCAATGTAGTGCAGTATGAAAAAAATAAGGCACTTGAGTTGCCTCTTGCTGTGCTCAGGGGAGAGATGCTCCCAAGTGTCACTGACTGCAAGCTGTTCTTCTCCCCTACCCAGTCAGAACCTAAGCAAAAAACAGGATGGAGGGGAAGACAGGGAGACACCAGTAATTCCTCAGGCACCCTTGGAGTGGATGGCAACCTGTGGACATCCTGATGTTATTGGGCAGCAACTCCCATGATCCTTTGACACTCACTATGCTGGCTGGGGCTGATAGGAATTGCAGTCCAACAACATCTGAAGGCAACAAGTTGTCCCACTCAATTCTAGACTATTTCAGATGTGTATAAGAGTGAGAATAATATGCTCTCAAGTTGATTCTGAGTTATGGAGACACTTTCCAGAGTTTTCAAGGTATAGAATACTCAAACGGTTTGCCATTCCCTTCTTCTGTGGGTGCTCTGGGGACCGTGCAGTTTGCTCAATGCTACACAAGCTGGGTTTTGTCTTGGGAGGCACAGTGAATATCTAATTCAGCAGCTAGGTAGACAACTCCCTGAGCTATCCAGACAGCTAAAGTACATATGCCCTGTCCTTACTATGCTCTTTAATCAAAAATGGCTCCCATAGTAGCTTACAGGGTGGCAATCTCTGCCTGCAGGTTTACAGTCTGATTTGAAGAGTGGCACAGAAAGAATAGGAAATAATGAGGAAGGGAGAAGAATTATTGGACTCATATGTTCTACAAGCACACAGGAACAATGTCTCTTTTATCGCATGTCGTGGCAGTGCTTGGTATCTGCTGTAGAAGGTGCCATGAAAGCTTGGTTTGCCCCACCCAATACCCCTGTCAGAGTCAGGGTGCAACTAAAGCGAAGAGCTGTGCTGAGTTGAATCAAGCTCAGTTGGAGCAACAGGGCCAATCAAATTAACATTTAGATCAATGTTTTTGTTCACATGGAAATGTTTACTTATCCCCAGTAGTTTTGAGGCAAGAGACCACATGCAAGAGACCTCAAGCTGCTGCTGTTCACACTTTCCTCAGTCATTTGCCCTCTTCCTCACCTTTTCCCCACCCTTTCTTTCATCCCCTTGGTTCATTGCGGTTAAGTGCTGAATTTGTATATTTGTAGAGCGCAGCACTTACCTTAACACATCTGACACAGCACTTATCTGGCACAGTGCTGCTTCAGATAGAGTATATATCAGCGGACTCAGCAGAAGAGGCGGGGAATGTTCCTGCTGTACATGGCCTGAGGAGGGTGGGCAATCCTGAGTAGCAAATGGTCTGAAACAACAGTTAATCCGCCCAAACTAGAAAAGAGAAGGGGGAGAGAATCTGAGCTGTTTGTGATAAATCACCGTGCAGTCACCCTCTCCCCCACTCCCCAGTTTCCTGGGCTCTGAATCAGGAAGTGCCTAGTAGGTACAGTAAATACGTCCAGGACTGAATTCCAGTTGTAAAGTGAAAGAAATTAAAGGGGGCAGTATTCTCTCTCTCTCCTTAGTACTTGCATGGCCATACCCTTCCTTCCTTCCTTCCTGACCTTATGTGAATAGATCTGGATCAAGTCAGGGTCTTCGCAGAGTCACCACGTAGGTCTCTTTGGCACTGCCCAGCCCATGGCTGCTCCCTCTCCTTGCTGTATTTGGTACCATGTTGTCCATTTCCTATCTGTAGTTTGTTCCCATCCTTCTTGAAAAGTCATCAAGTGTGACACATGCACACACATACACAGTCCCTTGCTTTGAAACTATCCTTTTTGCATACCGTATTAGTCTTCCATTAAGAAACTTCTAGAGCTCCCAAGGAATATTGTCGCCTGACCTTGCAAGTATGACCAGTGTGGACAATCCCCTAACCTCAAACGTGTGAATAAGACTAAGCATGGTTGCGCATTCTGCAGATTCACAAAGGAAATCTTTTTTGTTATGATGCTCCACATTCGGGAGCTGAGGGTGTGGTTTGAAGATGGTTCTGTTCAGATTAAGCCTTGTGGGTGGTGTCATTTATACTTACCATGACAGAGTCATTGTGAAAATGCTGCCACAGTAGTGATGCTGAAATTAGGTTGCGACTACACTACTGAGCTAAAGTATATAGGGGGATATGTGGCTTTCCAGATAGGGACCGTTTCCCATCAGTCCTAGCCAGTAAGACCAATGGTAAGGGAAGGTAGAATCTAAAGTACAGAAAGATCTGGAGAGTTATCCGTGTCTGCTATGATCTGAAGAGCCCTCAGTACTTCCCAGTTAATTTGCTTTGCAATACTTTCATGGCTTATGATCTGCAGTGCTTCATATGTGTAGTGTTATATCATAGAGTTCTCCATTTCCCACTTTTTCTTGTTTCTAGTTCAACAAAGGATGAATTCCATTTGCTTGAAATGTTTTGGGCTATTCTTCGTGGGGTTTTTAAAAAAATAATAATAACCTTTTGTTGTGGTGTACTAGTAATCATAAAAACTGTGATGCCACCCAGACTAGTCACATCCTATAAATTTAGTGTAATATATTTATATTTCAATTTATCTTGTCTTCAAGGCACCTAACATAGTGTAGCAATAAAAGATATTCATACGAACCAATAAAATAGCAACAAACAGACAAGAGCAGCAAATAAAACAACATAGAAGTCCCATTAACCTTTTTGATGTACTTATCTGTGAACGCAGACTCAGCCACAACATAATTTTTGTGTGTGTTCAAAATAAAATTATTGGTTGTTTCAGCAGGAATGCAAGAGAGAAACATCAGTGGGAAGAGTGTGGAGAAATTATGCCTGGTGTTAATAGATTCCACCTAAATAAATGTAGATGAATAGGGATTCCCCCCCCCCCCCCCAACATATGTCCCATTTGCTTCACATACACATAGTTTTGTGTCAGGTCCAAAAGCCAGTATGTCCTTTGATAGAGAAGGCAAAACTTGGAATATTATTTTTAAAAGTGAGCTCATTAGCATTTGTGTTGCCTTTTGAAAGGCTAACTCGATGTTCGTTACTTTGCATGCAATGTCTCACGGATGTGTTGCTTTTTAATAAATTCTAATTTACTTTTGAAACTCTTAAAAATGGTCAACTTCCTCCCAAAAGATCCTGCAAAAAATAATTTTGGGGGAGCAACAGATATGCATTACTCATTATACCCACAGCCCCATCCAAACGCAGCTAATCAGGACATTCTTTCAGTAAATAAATGGCTGCATGCCTATGTCCTTCTCAGGAGTACAGTGTTCACAGGTAACATTGCTAACTCAAGACTCTGGTGGAAAGTTTTTATGGAAAGTGCATATAAGCTCCTTCCACCTTGAAGCTTGTAAAAATAAGATGAAGGAGATGTGGAAATACACCACAACTTCTAACAGTCAGACCTCCCTCCCTTTGCTATGGCATTGATATAATTTGGATTATAAACAGTTGTTTGAAAAAAATGTAACAAAATAATTGAACTTTTGATAACTGACTATATGTAGGGCAATATTTTAGATGCTTGTAAAAAATTGAAACAGTTAAGCCTATGTTACCTCTGCATATGTGCTATTTTTCTTATTTTCCCTTGCTAAAACAGTATCATATTGGCTTATTGACATTTCTTTCAGGGGACAGATGGAGCGTGAAGGGATATTTCTTGTCTAAAGAGCACATTGAGTTCAGCTGTAACAGAAAAGGCAAACAAGGTGGGTTCTTGCAGACAGAGCTTTAGAGTCCCCCAAGGAGATTTGGGGTGCTGCCTTAAACCTTGTTGCGTTGTAGAACCTTAACTTGGCTGATCTGTTGGATTCAGACATTACCTTGCATCGTGGCTGCCCTATAGGAGACACCTTGAAAGGGTGTGTGGTTCTTTTTTTTTTTTTTTGGAAAGAACTAAGAACATAAGGAGAGCCCTCCTGGATTTGGCCAAAGGCCTAATTGGTCCAGTGTTGTGTTCCCCAAGTGGCCAACCAGATGCCTCGGGGGAGTCCATCCACAGGACATGGATGCAGTAGCACCTCTTGGTTTATGCACACCTGTAACTGGCATACGGAGACCCACTGCATCTGGTACTGGGGGGAATACATATCTGTAAGAACATGGGGGAAAGGTCAAATGGATCAGACCAAAGGCCAGTCCAGCTTGTGCAGTGGGCAGTCGGTTGCCCATGGGAAAGCCACATAAACAGGATAGGAGGGCAACAGAACCCTTCCATTAGTGGGCTGCAGCAGCTGATATGCAGAGGCATAATAACTCTCTCTGATACTGAAGGGACGGTCTGGCCATCATAAATGGTAGTCATTGATGGCCTTATTCTAAATTAATGGGGTCCAGCCCCCTCTCAAAGCTGCCCAAGCAGATGGTTGTCACTCCTTCAGGTGAAAATGAAATTTCATAGTTTTAACAGCGTGCTGTGTGAAGAAGAGCTTCTTTCTGTTTGTCCTGACTCTCACACCATTCAGCTTCAGTGAGTGGCCTCTTGAGTCTTAGTATTTGAGGAAGGGGAAGTAAACTTCTCACTGGCCATTTTTTCCACATCAGACCTAGTTTTATATACAGTACCTCTGTCGTGTCTCTATGTTAAAAAGCCCCAGACATTGCTTCAGCTCCTTAATGCTTCCTCCCCCATGAGTATTAGAAATAATGCTCTTCTAAAAAGCCAGACCATAAGAGGCTGAAGACTGTGTACTAGTTTTACTCAGTGCCATGTCAGAAGACCTTGTCATTTCTGTCACATGATCAGTTTCTGGCATTTGTCAAATTCCCTTAAACTGTCTCAATACACTATTGGTCAATGCAGGAATCACTCTCAATCATGGTCTACAATGTTTGATAACGGTTTGGAACGCTGTCTGGCTTGATACACTATAGTTCCTGATAGGTTGACAAACCCAGAATCTGTAACTAGAGTGTGGTTTGCAAATCAGCTAGCTATGGTTAGATAGAGCTATGTTGATCTAGTTTACTTTATCTCTGGAGGCTACTGTGCTGAGCAGAACAGGGAAAAAAGTTAACCATTGTAAACTATTTCTCTGGAGGTTCAACGCATGAGTTGGTTCTGAAAACGCTGCATCACATAAATTATAGTCTGAGTACATTTGTGTGTGTGTGTGTGTGTGGCTGAAACATTTGCAGATAATTATTCTATTTCTGTGACCTGCTAAATGCTCATCCATTGTTTTTCTGTTTCCCAGCTAAGTCTGTTTCAACTTACAGTCCTGCTAATTCTCTCCACTTTGTTGAGTGGCAGAATTTCATGCTCCCTGATGTTTGGGGGAGATAAGTGAATGTGATGATCTAGTGTTTACTGCATATTGCAGTAATACTCAGTGCTGTTAAAGTGCTGCTAGGTGCTGAAAATAGCACTCTTGCTTTCTCAGGTCAATTCGGCACCATTCCCTTTCCTTTCCAAATGCATGTCTGTTGTCACCTTGAGAGGTGTTAGTCTGATCACAGGGAGTCCCTGTGGATGTGTCCGTGCACAGGCTGCTTCACACTAATTTTTTTCTCACGTACGCCACATTCTGCCACATGTGGGCCTCTGCTACTTTATACATGGGAGCCATCTGTGGATCACCCTGTATGTAAGTTGGTGGTGAAAGATGTGAGCTACCAACTCACCAGCCACGTGTGGAGGCCACTGAAGGGCAGGATAATTGTATTTTTACTGGTTGGTTGGCTGTTTGTGGGGAGGGAGTTTGTTTTTGTTTTGTTTTGGGGGTGTTGGTTTTTCTCTCTTTTTGTTTGTTTTGTTTTTGTTGTTTTGTTTTGTTTTTTTCTTTGCTGCCTGTCTGGAGCTGCAGCAAGAAGCAGGGGTTAATTTTTTTTATAGCATTAAATCCATGAGCTGTTAAATATATTTTATTTATTTATTTATTTGATTAGTCATTTCGACCATATCAAAAAGCGTACAAATCACACAGATCCAAAGTAAACAGCTAAAAAGAGATAAAATACATTTCAATAGTAAAATATAAAACAACATGTACATATTTTAATTGAGTGAGTCACCCCTGCATGGAACCCCTATTTGATCAATGTATTGAGATGTTATGCCCATCGCCTTAGATATGAATTTTGCTATATTGCAAAATTTTCGTATTGGCACTCTGAAGAAAATATGAAAGTCTGAAGTTCACATTCCAATGGGCCGTTTTCCCCAACAGGACGGATAAATAGTTTTGCCTAGCAGTGGAATATAGCTCACAATCAAATAAAATATGTGTAATATCTTCAATAGCGGGGGCACAGCAGATACAAATTCTTTCATGGTAAGGCAATTGAAGGAAGCGACCATTTTTGGTCATGGAGTCCAGCAGTTTGAATCTGAGTCTGGTAATTGCCTTTCTAAGAGATTGAGACAGGTTTATTTCTAAATATTTCTCGGTCTGAAAAACAATTTTGTTCTTGGATAACCAACCTAAGGACTTGTTCTTAGAAAGCAGTTCTATATCTGTTTGAGCACTAATATCCTGGACTCTCTGTTTGAATATTTATTTTGCCTGAGGGCCTTTTGAAAATAAATATTCAGTGGAGAATCCATATTGATCAATTAGTTTGGTAAGTTGGCCAACCCAAGAATTGGGCGAAGCCAAACCCATCTGTTCTACTAAGTAGAGCTTGGGAAGTCTATATGAATCCATTCTCTGAACTCTCATCCAATAGGTGATAACCTTAGTCACTGAGTAACTACAGAGAGAGCGAAAACCTGTTTCTGCCCTAACCACACAAGCGGCAGTATTTTTATCAGTCCCCAAGACACTTCTCAGAAAATGAGTCTGAACTTGTTCCAAAGGGGTAGCTTTACTTAGACCCCATAATTCTGCCCCGTAGGTCAGCACTGGAATAATTTTGGCCCTGAATACTTTCATTATTGGGAGTAAAGTACCAAGATAACTGTAATTAAATAGTTTGTATAGCTGTTTTGTACTTAGTTCGGCCTTTAGGGCACTTCTTTTACCCACGACTCTGTATAGTTGAAAACTATTCCTAAATAATTAAAGGTATTTTCCTGTTCAATAGGGTCACCATTTATTTGCCAATTATATGTCCTATTTCGCTTGCTGAAAACCAACACTTTGGATTTCGCTTTATTGATGTTTAGAAAATTGTTAGTGCAATAGTTAAGTTTTTGTATCAATCTTGTTAGACCTATTTGTGAGTGTGCCATCAACACCATGTCATCAGCGTATAGCAAGATATTCAGAAATTTGTCATGTATTTTAAGCATGTGAGTATTGCTGTCAAACTGGTATCCTGGCATATCGTTAACATAGAGATTGAAAAGCATAGGGGCCAGAATACAACCCTGTCTAACACCCTTATGGGTGGGTATTTTCTTGGTAAGTGAACCATTTGCACCTATACAGACTTTCAGATGCGTATTTGAGTAGAGAATATTGATCAGAGTTAAGAGCCTGAGTTCCATACCTAGGGTGGCCAATTTTCTCCATAGTATCTCTCTATTTATGGAGTCAAAGGCCACACTGAGGTCAATAAAAGCAGTATACAATTTCTTGTCATTAGATAATTGCTTAGTTATAAGAGGATATAAGACAAAACTATTATCTATTGTGCATCTCGCAGGCCTGAAGCCCGCTTGTTCTTCCACTAGCAGATTTCTCTCCAAAATCCAATCTTCTATTTTGCTCAGCAGATGTTTAGCATACATTTTAGCCACAATTCCAATAAGACTTATCGGCCTATAGTTATTTGGATTGTCTTTGTCTCCCTTCTTATGTATAGGGACAATAATAGGAACTTCCCATCCAGCTGGAATACAGACTGTATTGTTTATGTAAGTAAACAACTTTGCTAAAAGGGGTGCCCACCAGCCTATATGAGATTTAAAGAGTTCAGGGGGTAGGAAATCTTGTTAAATATAATTGATACACTGGATCTGTCCTTGTGAGAGTGAGAGTGGTATGATGTTCCTATAAATTCAGCTTGTGTTAAATTTTGGTAAAATTTTGGAAATTTGTTTTTCTTTAATACCACTCCCAACATCTGGACTTTTTGAACTGCAAGTCCAGAGCTTTCCATGGAGATTCTGGGAGTTGCAATCCAATAAAATAACTTTTCAAAACTTACTTTACAGCAGGGTGTGAGGAAATGGTTTCTTGAAGCTGCCCTTCCTTCCAAGTCCAGACCACGAGGCAAGGAAAAAGTAGAGGATCAAACTCGGTGGCTGAAATCCTGTTGCACAACTTTATGCCACACAAGAAGAATGACATTATCAATTGGCAACAGAAATCATTCATTTGATTTAATTTAATTTAATTTAAAACTTCCTATCCCCTGGTTCAGGTCCTGAGTTTCCCTGGGTATCTTTTCATTCTAAGCAAGACTTTGGGAGCCTCAGACAGGAGAAGGGAGCCTTTAACATCAGAAAATCATGGCAGGTGGTCCTGCCACCAGATTGGGAATGCTGGCAGCAAGCCCATGGTAATTTTGCAATATGAAAGTCTCCCCTCCCATCTCAAGGCTCCCAAAGTCTTCCATAGGGCCAAAGGCGTCCCTGTGGAACCTTGGACCTGAAGGGAGGGGGATAGGAAGTTTTAAATTAATTTAGATGAGGATGTAATCCTTGTGCAGCATAAAGTTACAACGACTGAATTTCAACTAGCGAATAATTTAGCAATATATGTTCATTCCCCCATGCTTTATTCAGATCTGTGCTATTATCCAGTGTTTGCTATATGATTGGGTGGTGGGTGTATTTTAATTCATTGGGAGATTTTTTTTAAGTCACCTAGAAAGAAAAAATGCACATTTGGTTATCAATGAATACCGTTTTTTTCCATGTATAAAACACTTTTTCCTAAAATCATTAGAGGAAAAATTGAGGGTCGTTTTGTACACAGAAGGAGGTGGAGTCAAAGGAGCAGTCGCGCTCGGCTGCCTCTCGCAGCTGCCCATTGACTGCCGCCACCCAATCACCGCCTCCTCCTGCCAGGGCTCACCTCCAGCTCACATCGCCGCCTTGTCCCCCGCCCGAAGAGAGCCTGCGATTGGCGCTGGAGGAGGCGATCTGGCGGTGGTGGTGAATGGGTAGCAGTGAGAGGTGGCCGAGTGCGGCTGCTCCTTTGCCTCCGTCTCCGCCTCCTCCTGCTGCCGCCTCCGCTGCCGGATTGCCTCCTCCAGCGCCACTTGCGGGCTCCCTTCGGGCAGGAGACAAGGCGGCGATGTGATTGGGTTGCAGAGACAGCAGGAGACGGTGGCGGAGCCGCCCCTCGTGGCTGCCCGTTGACTGCTCCTCCACCTCCAGCAAGGGACAAAATTAGGGGGTCGTCGTATACAATGGGGGGGTTGTATACACGGAAAAATAAGGTATATACACGATTACTTTGTAACAATAGGTACATCAAATAAATACAATGGTGCTTTGACTTACGAACACCCTGACGTACGAACATTTCTACTTACGAACAGCTCTGTTCGCAAAATTTTGCTTTGACTTGCGAACTGAGCTTTGACTTGCAAACAAAAAAAAACGTGGGGAAAGCGGGAAATGGACTTTGGACTGCCTGGTGCTGTAATTTTAAAATGTAAAAATTGGTTTAAAAGGTGCTTGGTTTGGTTTAAAGCTGCTTGGTTTTAAAGGTTTTCTGTTTAAAAGGTGTTCGTTCCCTCCTTCCCTCCTTTCCTGCCCTCCTTTCCTGCCCTTTTTTTTAACCTAAGTCATCTTAGGTTAAAAAAAATATATCCCCCTAGTGGTAGAGGACGGATTAACCTGTTTTGCATTAGTTCCTATGGTAACTAATGCTTTGACTTACAAACGGCACCTCGACATAAGAACAAAAAACAGCCGGAACGGATTAATCGGTTTTCAGTGCATTCCTATGGGAAATGCTGATTTGACTTACGAACGTTTTGACTTACGAATATCTTCTGGGACAGATTAAGTTCGTAAGTCAAGGCACCACTGTATTAGGCTTTTCCATGTTCTTTGTGGTGATGGGGCTCCACAGAACAGAAGCAGTGCAAATGTGGTTCTTAGGAGCACAGTAGACTCCTGAAATATAGAGAAGCTCTCACTGACAGGTCTTGCAGTCATCCTTGTGTACCTTAGGATCTTCATTATACCCCAGCGTAACAATGCAGTCATAAAGAATGTTGCTAATTGGTATTCCCCACCCACTGCTGGTCATCAAGTCTTAACTACAGAAAGGGAACATGATGGTCTGCTGCATCTAATTTACATTTTTATCGTTTTCATTTGATCTTGTTATATTTTCACTTGCTATTGTATTACTCTGCTTATATGACAGAGTATCTTCTGCGTGAATCCAGTTTGCTTTGATGTAATTTTAAAGAACCATATTATGAAAATAATCTTAGCCCACATGTTCAGTCTGCCACACTCCAGTTAATTCTGGTTAACTGAAGTTTGCCCTGGTCTCCGAACCAAGAAATGTGCTTAATGTTCACTGTGGGTTGCAGAAAGTCATCGCCTTCAAACCATAGCCAGAGAAGTTGTCTTATTCTGATTTTATTTAAATTTAATCAGTGTAAGGTGCATATGATATACTAGTCTGAAATGGAACGAGCAACTTCAGACCTCTTCCTCTTCTATCCTGTAGTTTTGCATTATCCAGATGTAGCCTGTGTATATCTCAGTGTCAGATAGTATTTTGCACACATGAACTCAACCGGTTGTTGTACCTGCAGCCCAAGACCTTTCCCAGAGCATCAGGCAAGCTTCATAGCTTTTGACTGTGCATTTCCCAACCCGATATTCTAGCCACTGCCCTAGATTAGATTAGGGCCAACTGGATTCGTTCCATCAGTAATCTTCTTTTTAATATTTCCCTCAAATTTAAGATAGAAGGTCTAGTGTGACAGTAGACTCAGTGGCAATTAAACCAAATGAGTTCATCTATATTATCAGTAAATAGGACATGTTGCTGCCAGACCTTAATGTAAGAATACACTACAGAAATAACATAGTAAAGGTGAGAAGTCATACAAATAATTTTACTGTAAAAATTTCCAAAAATCCTCAATCATGTATTTGTGATAAACAAATCTGTGGGGGGGGGGTGCGCGCGCACATGCCATCAAGAACCAACTTATAGTGACCCAAATAGGGCTTTCAATGTAAGTGAGATATTTAATGAGTGGTTTTACCAGTTTCATCCTCCTAGTGAGTTTCCATGGCCAAGTGGGGATTCGAACCCTGTCCGACAGAGACCCTCACTTTATGTACTACAGAAGTAGTATGGACTGCAGAAGTGGGATTTTCACTCACCGCCCCCATCCTTTGTCCATCTAACAAGCCTATTCAGACCAGGGGGGAGTGAAACCAATGTGGAGGATATATCAGGGGCTCCTACCAGCTCTCCTCAGACTGAAGAAGCTACTTGGATAAGTAGTGAACCGTTCCAACCTAATAAGAAAGACGTCCAGTTGCCATGACTCATCTTCCAGATAACCTCACCTGGATGACTGAGAATCTTCACAGATTTACGTACTACACTTCTCTGGGAATCAACAAATTCTTAGTGTCACAGAATTCTCTGAGTTGCTGTTCTACTTCATTTCTAACTCTTAGGTCAAACTCTCTCACACACCACACACAGAGAGAGAGAGAGAGAGAGAGAGAGAGAGAGAGAGAGAAATGACAACTTACATTTTCAAGGGTCACTGCCCAGGGAGGGATGTTCACTGCCAGTATCTTCCATAAAGGTGCCACCGAAACACAATTCCTTGGCATTCTTCACAATAATGCAACAGGAAAAGACGGTGTGAAATATGGAAGCCCTGGAATAATTCCTAAAAATGTCATATATTGTTATTGTAGTTCTTATGCATTATGTCAAGTTGGAACCGACCTATAAGCAACCCTAACATGGCTCTCAAGGTAAATGAGATATTGAAGGAATGGTTTTACCAGTTCACAGTAAATTCCCAAATAACCACTACAGAAATCAAATAGACTATATCACTAGAAGCAGAAGATGGAGCAACTGTATTCTCCTTGCAAAAGAAATAACTTTGGTAAAGGACTATGTTACAAACTATGAATATCAAAATTAGAGTAAAACTGAAGAAAAATTCTAAGATAATCATAATGAGAAATTTTAATTTTAATAACATTTCTGAAGAATTTAGAGACCATATACAGCACAGATCTGCATTAGTAAACTCAGCTGATCATGAACCAGAACAACTGCAGATTGAAACCTGAGATGCTATCAGATAACAACGCTTAGAGATTATTCCTGTCACTGAAAGAAAAGAAAAACCTCTATGGATGATTGAACAAATCCTTAAATGTTTTTATAACTGACAAGAGGTGAAAGTAAAATGTAGCAGAGATAGGATTCGAATCCTGAATTCAGATTTTCAGCAGCTTTCTGTATAGGTCCATGCACACCATGGGCACCAAGTAGGCCTGGCTACTTCAGACAATTTTTCAGTAACTTGCATGAATGTTGTAATAATCATGGCAATGAAGTAGGATGACAGCAAAAAAAAGGGGTGGGCTGTTTGGGAAGCTATAACTTGGATGTCCCAAATCCAATCTTTGCCAAACTTGGAGGGATTGGGGAGAAGAGTCAGCTGAAGACCTGATGTGAGTTTGGCATCTCTAACTCACACGGGGACCGTCCTACCCCTCCCAGAGGTCCCAAATCACACGAACCACAAAACCATTTTGAAGGCGTAAACGTTCTTATTCTTTCAGGAAATCAGCACATTCTCTTTCTCCTTTCTAGTTACACCTCTGTGAAAGTAGTCACTGGGGGGTTGAGGCCTCCTTGGAAGTTGTACCTTCTAGATCAGGTGCTCTTTCTCTTAGTCCCCTAAATTTGTTGACTGATAACTCTTACTCAGTGGCATTCTGCATAAATGGACCATCACCATCATCGTCAATATATATTGATAATATATTATTGTTGTCAATGAAGCCCATGAACAATCAGCACTACTAGTTGTTCTTAGAAGAAAAGAACATGGCCCAGTAATTGGAGGACTGAGAGGGGCCTAAATTCACATTCCCAGTCAGCCACAGAACTGACTGGGTAACCTTGGGTTCTTCATTATATTTCAGCATGGCCTACCTCACAGTAAAGTTGTGAATATCAGCTAGAATAGGAAGGACAATATGCACCAATTGTACACAATCCTTAGACAAAATATATACATAATGTAACTAAATAATAGCATTGAGCATGTATAAAGCACTCTTAGGTGTTCAAAGTCCTTTGTATATCATCCTTATAATCATTCTGGAGAGTGAGAACAATATTTTTCTTCCCATCTGGCAGATAAAGGACTGAGTCTGAAAATGTCTTGTGGCCTAAGGCCACCCACTGGGTTCTCCAGAGACACAGGCTTTAAAGCTGACAATTCCTGATTGATTTTTTTAGTCTCTTGGCGAAAATTTAGAGCTATTTTTTTAGTCTCTTGGCGAAAATTTAGAGCAGTTACTTCTGGGGAGACTCCAGCCGTTGTGACCACGGAGGGATTCTAGGAGATCTGTTTCCCAGAAATAACTTTTCCAAACCACTATGCTGTGATAGTTGGGGGAGGCCTTCTTCATCTATTTGTTTTCTCCACAGGGTGTGTGTCAAGGTGTCAAATCATTTTGTGCAGAAGAGATCCTTTCCTTCAGCTGTCAAACTGCACAGGGATCTCTGCTATGGCCATACCCTGCGCTTGTTCTCCCCATCTGACCGTGAAGCCTAGTGCCACTTCGTTAAGGAAAAGATTGCAGGCTGTGGCCTTGAGGGACCAATTCAGGGCTGGTGTGTTAATAATTTATTTAGAAAACTCCCCAGGATTGCCTCTTTGCATTTCATTAGCATCTTCTCAGCTGCAGTTTGCAGGAATGGGCCGGAGGGATCCATTGCACTGGCAAATTGGACCCTCAGAGCTGGGATGGGAAAAACCTTTTGCATGTTTCGTGCTGCTTAAAAGCTCGTTAGTTCTGCAAGGTAACAATTTTCTCTTTTAAATGCATGGGAAGATGGGGAAATAAAAAAGGGAGTGAGTGGCTAGCGGAAAAAGATCCTCGTCTGTTCACCTTTTGATATTTAGTGAGTCCTTCCTAATCAATCTGCTGTTCACAGCTGAAGAAGCTGGCAGAAATAAAAGATTCTGAGCCAAATGAATTGTTCCCTCCCAGATAGCATTTCCAAAATTTCAGAAGGCTGAGGTTTGGAGGTTTTTTGGGGGTTGTTTTTTGTTTGTTTGTTTTAATGAAATTAGTTGTGTTTCCCATAGATCTGAAACTGGTATTTCTCTTGGTTTATCCAAGACACTGCTTACTACATTATTCTGGTCCTATTTTGAAGGGAGGTTTCCTGTCATTCAGCACTTGTTTCATATTCCAGTATACTCCTGTCATCGGTGTCTCCTGGAAATGAGAATTTCTCCTGGAAATTCATTGTAATTGGTTCTTCAATTTTATTTTCTTTCAGACTTTGAATAGCAAATAGGAGATGATCTTAGGTGGCTCGTGGACCAAAAAGAGTTGCGCCTAAAATGGGAGAGGCCTATCCTCTGGTCCTGAGTTGTCATCATTGCCTCTGTGTCCTTAAATCTGACCAAGATCTAAAAAATAAGACCTAATATCTCATTTTGGTATCTGTCATCTCAGGTCCACATATCAGCAGTTTGTAACAGGGCTTCCATGTATGTGCTGCAGAATATGATTGCTACTTAATTCAAAGACATCATGATTCTGTGATCATTTGAAAGTATATTCCTGCCTTTGTTACCAGGATTTTATTAGAGAATTTGGTTAATTCCCTTTTCGTTAGCCGAGTAAGAAATATGGAGAGATCAGCCCAGTCTCATCTCTACCCCCACCACACAGACTAGAAACTTGTATCTCTCTTTTGTTGTTGTTTAGTCGTTAAGTCGTGTCCGACTCTTCGTGACCCCATGGACCAGAGCACGCCAGGCCCTCCTGTCTTCCACTGCCTCCCGGAGTTGGGTCAAATTCATGTTGGTAGCTTCGATGACACTGTCCATCCATCTCGTCCTCTGTCGTCCCCTTCTCCTCTTGCCTTCACACTTTCCCAACATCAGGGTCTTTTCCAGGGAGTCTTCTCTTCTCATGAGATGGCCAAAGTATTGGAGCCTCAGCTTCAGGATCTGTCCTTCCAGTGAACACTCTGGGTTGATTTCCTTCAAAATGGATAGGTTTGTTCTCTTTGCAGTCCAGGGGACTCTCAAGAGTCTCTTCCAGCACCACAGTTCAAAAGCATCAATTCTTCGGCGGTCAGTCTTCTTTATGGTCCAGCTCTCACTTCCATACATCGCTACTGGAAAAACCATAGCTTTGACTATGCGGACCTTTGTCGACAAGGTGATGTCTCTGCTTTTTAAGATGCTATCTAGGTTTGTCATCGCTTTCCTCCCAAGAAGCAGGCGTCTTTTAATTTCGTGGCTGCTGTCACCATCTGCAGTGATCATGGAGCCCAAGAAAGTAAAATCTGTCTCTGCCTCCATATCTTCCCCTTCTATTTGCCAGGAGGTGATGGGACCAGTGGCCATGATCTTCGTTTTTTTGATGTTGAGCTTCAGACCATTTTTTGCGCTCTCCTCTTTCACCCTCATTAAGAGGTTCTTTAATTCCTCCTCACTTTCTGCCATCAGAGTGGTATCATCTGCATATCTGAGGTTGTTGATATTTCTTCCGGCAATCTTAATTCCATCTTGGGATTCCTCCAGTCCTGCCTTCGCATGATGTATTCTGCATACAGTCAACCCTCGACTTACGAACGGCCCTAGTTACGAACATTTCGACTTACGAACCGCTCTGATAGAAAAATATTGACTCGACTTGCGAACTTAGATTCGAGTTACGAACCGAAAAAAACTCTTTTTTTAACCTAAGTCATCTTAGGTTAAAAGGAAAAAAAAGAAAAAAATTCTGCCCCTAGTGGTAGGAACGGATTAATCGGCTTTGCATTAGTTCCTATGGGAACTAATGATTCGAGTTACAAACCGCCCCTCGACCTAAGAACCAAAAACAGCCGGAACGGATTAATTGGTTTTCAATGCATTCCTATGGGAAATGCTGATTCGACTTATGAACTTTTCGACTTACAAACTTCCTTCCGGAATGGATTAAGTTTGTAAGTCGAGGGTTGACTGTATACGTTAAATAAGCAGGGATCTCTCTAGAAGCATTTAAAGTAGAAAAAAAGTTATCTTTACTTACAGTTGCTGTCTGTAGTTACAATCAGAATGATAAAAAGAAAAAAAATGAGGAGAGGTGAGTCTCAACGATGTGGGAGACAGACCCTCCATGCTTGCTGCATTATGGAAGATCAGGAGCAGGAGACTAACAAAAGGAAGCAAAGTAAACAAAACAGGAAGAGAGGAGGGGCAAGCCAGAAGCAGGAGAAAAAGAACTTTAGCAATAGGTTAGTGGAAAGGAGAGAATCTCTTTAGGTGCTAAAAGGCTCCTTCCTACTGATACCCAGTGTAACAAAGCCTGCAAGATTGTTATTATCTGAACATCTTTTGTGGCTCGTAAACATCTGCCTGGATTTGTTATGTGCATATTTAATAGCTACCCTGCCTATAGATTTCTAAGATGAATGATAAATTCCATGTTCAAGAGAGGGAAAACTGTATGCACAGCTGGACCTTTCTCTGTTGTTTTCACTGCAGCATTTCTTACTGTTGAAAAGACAAACTGAAACAGGCTCCTGCCTCCTTAGTAGTTAGAAAAACTGCTGTGACAAAATCAATATACAAAGTTTTGATATACGTGTGTATTTCCCTTTGCATTTTTCAGAGTCTTAAGTAGCCCAAGCCTTTGTAGAATTAATACAAGAGTGTTAACCATTGGCTTTTCCCTGAATTTAAGTTGCTTTTCTCTCCATTTGACTGTTGCAGCTTCTCCTGGGAAGTATAGATGTTTGAGGCAATTAAACTGATTAAAGTTCAAGCACTCCCATCATTGATGATAACATAGCACTGTGATGTTGTCTGTATATCGCAAGCTAGTAAGAGCGTTCCTTCCCTTTTCTCTTGGCATCTGATTCCTGGTACTTTTTTTTTACCATTAGAAGTAATTGATTTCTTGGTCCTGTACCTGGGAAAGGAGAGCAGATTCTTGGCTAGAAGCAGATAGTAGCATTTTGTCTGCTATTGTCTGCTTCTAGAAAGAGTAGGAGCTGTTCTCCTGTAGGTCACTTTTATACAAATTAGCACATGAGTGGACAGTGTTATTATATATATAGTTCAGTCTCCGGGGGGGGGGGGGGGGCAGTGAACTTAGTTATACCTGGGTAGAGTCAGGCATTTCTTACTGCCATGCGGTCCTTGTTAACACAAGTCAAGACAATTCTTGTCTGGCTTTCTGAGCTCTGGGTGTTCCCTTGAGCTAAACATTCCATGACAGCACCAAACTAAGGCTGACAGCCTTTGCTTGGAATATCCCTGTTTAACTCACTTATAATTGGTTAGGCGAAAGTGGGAGCTAGGTTTTTAGATCTATCTTACAGTTGCAAACTATTGGTTGCATGAGACGAGGATGAGACGCTGTGCTCTGTACTAGCCTTCCCCCACCTGGGGCTGTCCAAATGTGCTGGACAGGCTACAAATCCAATCATTCCTAGCCAGAGTGGTAATCATTGGGATTGTGAGAGTTGTAGTCTAGTACATCTGTGGAGCACTAGGAGCGGGACACCATCCTACACACTTGGAGTCTGGAGGTACATAATGCAAGAGAAGTATTGTCTTATTTTTGCAGTTTCATTACTGTACGTGGTGCTTGATGGAGAGTAATGAACTGCTGGATAGCTCAGTGGTTTAGGTATCTGAGCCAGATGTTGGGAGCTCGGTTCTACACTCTGCCTCCTTGATATAGGGACTGGCCTCGATGATCCATAGGGTTCCTTCCAGCTCTGCTGTTCCAAAATTGTTGTTTTTGTTATAATGTAAGTAAAAAAGGGAGATGCCACTGTCGCAAGAAACTAACAATTTAAATGTCCTCTGGAGGAGCTGGCAAAGGGAAGTGCAAAGATGACAAGAGATGTGTATGGGTCAGTTGAGCTGCATCTGCTTAGGCTTGGTTTTGTTGGGAATGTGGATTAGAGGGCTAAATCCAAGGTTTCACGGATATCATTGGCTTTGAGGAGCAAAGAAGACAAAGAAATGATGGTACCACTTTGATGTCATGAGATGGACCTTCCTGGCAGCAAGAAGGAATGGACAGAGTTTCTAGGGAGATGCTCCTGCCCAGGGTTGGCTCTGTCATCATATACAAGGAGGCCACTGTTTTAAGCAGGAGATTCTGGGAGGCAGCAATGGCAGCCTCCCATCATATCTTCTGGATCCCTTCGACCATACCTTGCTCTTGGAGGACAGAACTTTATATCCTGTGGGGACTGTCCTGTGCCAACTGTACGGTCCTGCTGCTCTTGGGGGCAAGGGAGGAGAATGCCCATTTAGTGCCCGTGTTGAGGTAAGATGGCAAATGTCAGCCCATTTCCTCTCTGTACCTGGCGTTGCTTGGGGAGGGGGGGGCGGCGGTTCCATTTTGTCCTTTCTGTCAAACAGCAAGGTGTCTTGAGTTATCCTTGCTCTTGACACCATGCTTTGCTTTGTGTTGTCACCAGGAGAAAGTTCTTTTGATTTTCCAGGCCTTCCAGTGTTTTACCTAGCTAGCTTTATTTTGTGATTTGCCCTGATTGCTTTGACTTCTGTTACTCTGATAAGCGTTTATTGTTCTTCTTCAGTTGTATATGCCATTTCCTGTAGAGTTGAGGGAGGTTCAGCTGTCCTCCCCTTCAGAGATTTTCCAGCGAATCCCCCCACCCAACACCAGTGCTGCCAGTCTGCTGTTTGTCCCTTGAGGGGAAATATAGAAGTGACCGTTGAGCTATGACCACTTTTGTTTCAACTATGCAAGCTTTAAAATGAACAAAGAGCCCTCCTGCTTGGCACTTCTGTGTGCCTCTTAAACCTGCACACTCCTACACGTGTAGTTTTAAAGTGATCACCTTACAACATACAAACTGGTCGTTGCAATTCAATCAACTATTTTGAAATACAGTAAATTCACCTCTTCCCACGCACAGCACAAAAAGAGAGAGAGATTGAGAAGGAGTCAGACCAGAAAGCTACCTCCATTCCTGCAAGGCCAATGATGTATGGGCATAGCTCCAGCCTTGAGCTCTCTCTCAACTAATCCAGCATCAGGAAAGCATATTGATTGCCTGCTCTTATACACAAGCACAAATCTCTTTTCTTTTTTGTGTGTGGTATGAATGATGCTTTAGGGGGGCAGCTGCTGTTAAACTCAATCTACACATGTTATGCCCACGCATCCCCACCCCCACACTGGAGTCATTTGCTATAATGAAGTGGCCAAGATCCCAACACCTCCATCATTTTGAGAAAGTGAGGAGAGTGAGAATTCTCTTAGGGCAACAGGGAAACCCCTGCTTTGCGGGTTTTGGAGGAAAGGCTCCTGTTTGATCGAAGGCTTCCAGGGTTTCCGAAACAGCCGGTGACTCTCTTGTTCAAAGAGAGTTCTAATGTCCTTCTTGGGGGTGTATGTGAGCTCCTCACAGACCACTGCCCCTTCATATATAACGCCCTTCCCTGTATGCTGCTCTGTGTAAAGAGTGCTTAATCAGCAAGTGGTAAGCTGCTTTATTAAAATGCAAATCACTCAGTGAGCCACTCTGTCAGGAGAACAAGGCATCATTCAGAAGGCACACCATAGAAACAGTATGGTATAGTGGTTACAGCAAGGGTAGGCAGGGGTGCAGCTCCCAGAAGGCCTAGCCCCCCCCCCCCCCCATAGCCAGTGGCATAGGATTATAGGATTTGCTGTCCGGAAACACCTCCCCCCCCCCCCCCCCCAGTTTTGGGACTGGGGTATGGGAAGTACAGGTTCACATCCCCCATGAGCCACAGATCATATCACGTGATCATGAGTGGGTCACTCCCTCTCAGCCTGTCCTACCTTGCAGGTGTTTTGTGAAAATGAAGTAGAGAAGAGAGCCTGGTACGCTACATTGTGCGTACTGGGATATAAATGAAAAACGCAAACAAGCAAAGGGGAAAAAAAAGCAATGGGAGATGGAGAATGTTTAGGGGCAAATTCAGATTTAGAAGTTGTACTTTTATCATTTTTTAATTACGTCTCCATCATCGCCTCCAAATCCACAGCTGAGAAGCTCACAGGGAGCTGCCGAAGCAAGCACAAGGGCTGCATTTGCCCCGGTCACTGTCGCACACCCCAAACCAAAAGCAACACATTCGGAACAGTCAGGGCTCAACAAGCTGTTTCTTAACAGGTTTAGCTTGTTACCAGGCACTGAAGACAGGTGTCACCCATAGCCAGCCATACTATTACGGAAGAGTGAGGCACCTGCCTTAGTTTGTCCCATGTTGGGGGACAGTAGCAGCCCCACCACTCTGTTCTCTTGGAAGACGGCATGTTGTATGCTAGGAAACCTGCCCTGCACCCCCTCAATTAGCACGTTGCCTTCAGCTTGGTCAACTTTGCTGCTCGTTTTGAAGAAACATTCGACTGCCAATCCAGTGGAATAGAAGGGAGCCATCTTGTCCTTTTTGCCTACAGCAGCAAACCTATCATGTATCACAGAGTTTAGAAGTGTGTGTGTGTGTGTTAGAAAACTAAAACGTCTAGAACCTTCTAAGCAGTGTGACCATAGTATACCTTAAAAAGGAGTGACACCATCCCTCATTATTTGTCAGTCAGGATAATGATGTGTTTCTATCTCCATTAAAAAATATGTTACTTCTGAGTCCTGAAAGAATGAACAGGACTGATCTTGGGAACTTTTCAATCATTTTTTTCCCCATTTTTTTCCATTCATTTAATAAAAATAAAAACCCTAAAGTTTAGTGCAGCTGGTCGGATGAGACGTCTGTTTCATATTCTGAGTCTCCAGGCTTTTGATTTTACTTTTGTATTAGTTTGTTTGTTTGTTTTTTATTCACCTTTCTAGCACTGAAGGGACTCAAGGCAGCATATAACAGCAAAATACACACACACACAACACACACACGTTTAAAAATCAAACTAAATGAAGATATTAATTTTAAAATGTGATTCTGCGGTATATTTAGGGAGAATCTATAAAGGAAATCAGCTGACAGTCCAACAGATCTCCTAGCCACAAAATCTGACTTGCTTATGAAAAGATAAGGGATAGGAGAGAGACTTCATTTCAATCAAAAGCCTAATTATCTGAAGTAAGCTTGTCATTATAATCCCTGTTTTTGTTGAAAAAGTGAAGCTGTGGTCTCTCTTCTTTTTCTCTTTACAGTTTTCTTGGCTCTTAATTCGCTAAAAACTATTTGTGGCAAATTGCTAATGGGGAAAAACAAAAAGGGCATTGCCTGTAATATGCATGAAATAAGCCTGTTTTTATTGATCTCATTGAATCAGCAGAAGGAAGTTCAAAGAATCATAGAATCTTTTGCATATAGCAGGGCTAGGGGGAAATGTCCTTCCTCCAGGTGTTTATGCCTCCCATCCCCACCACAGACAGTGAAAATGTAACCTCAACAGCAGTTATAGGAACAAGTACTGTAGTAACAATAATGCTGTTAGAATCTATCTGTGGCCCACTCCTTTGCTTGGCTTTTCTCCTCCTGCTAGCCAAGTGCGTAATCAGTGATTAATGAGGGCAGAGAAATTTTATTAATAACCTGTCAGCCTATGTGCCATCCTGACATATAGCCATGCACCTCATCTGCATGAGAAGATTTGCATAGTGTTAAGTAGTATAATTGGACTGTTTCTAAAGCATGAGGGTTGACAGGATGTCCTGAGCACGGCTTGGAGTATATACAGTATATTACTTTATTTTACAGTATTACGTACCATTATTATTTTTCTGACCAAGCTATTGCACTGGGCAAGCTGTACTCGTGTGTGTGTGTGTGTGAGAGAGAGAGAGAGAGAGAGAGAGAGAGAGGTTCAGTTTGCCCATTGCAATAGCTCGGTCAGAAAAATAATGTTTTCTAAGCTCCTGTCCTGAATCACAAAGAGTTGTTAGCTTGGGTGTACAGCTTGGAAACCTCATAGTTCTGTATCACACCTCCCAGAAGCCCCCAGCCAGCACGGCCTGGTTGTAAGCAGGACCTCCTCTTCTTGTGGTCTGGGGTTCTACAAGGAATATTCAACACCTCTGCTTTGCCAACATGGGGACTGTGGGTACATTTGACAAAAACCCTGCCTCTACCATCTACGTCTCCACCCATTTTGTCCTGTCTGTTCACAGCTATTGTCCTCTGGATGGTGATAGTGGTGGCCATTGAGACAGCTTGGCTTTGTCATGCTTTGAGATCTGCTTCCGGATGCCTGTCATGTAAAGCAGGGGGGGGGGGGGGACAAATGCTCAGCTGTGCGTTGAGAGGTGAGGAACAATCAGTTTTGTTGTAGTGATAGTGGAGATATTTAATCTTTCTCTGCAGCCCCCTTCCCTGGCATAAAGCCCTTTAAACCTGACCTCATTTCCAGCAAGAAACGTGGGACCGGGGGGGGGGGGGGGCAAAGGGTGACCTTCTAGTTGTTCTTAGGTGGCAACTCCTAGCCATCAGCACCAAGGCAAGGGATTCTGGGAAATGTAGTCCAACAATATCTGGTAGGGCCACTCTTTGCCCAACCCTTCTGCCAAACCCGATTTCAGCCTTCTCCAACTTGGAACCCTCTGGGCCAGAAGTAGCCTGCAGGCTGGGGAGGGTGGGGGGTAGTAGGAGTCAGCGCATCTAGAGGGTGCAGTATTGGGGGAAGCTGCTCTACTGTCGTGCCCTGGATTTCCTCTCCTCTAGCCACTTTATCCGGCTGTGCACTCTGGTCTTTGTACATCCATTCCTCTGAGCCCAGGAAATCACGCAGAAGCCCCAAATGCTGTTTCGCTTGTAGCTTTTGTTGCGTGGTTACAAGACTCTGTTCTTCCAGCTGTGAGCAAAAACTCAGGCAGGCCTCTCGACACGAACCGTTCTATGCACACAAACCCAGAATTCCTTGGACAGGCATCACTGTGTAAAAGAATGTGGTGGGGAGAGGTGATGGGACTGTGGGGCCGTGTGGGAAAAGGAGAGAGAGAGAGAGAGAGATGAGTCAGCCCCTGCCTGCTGGGAGCTTAGGAAGCAGCCGCAGGGTCTGTTCAATAAATCATGGCAGCAAGTAGTACCCTTGGAAGGCGATGACATGACCTTTGTGGTGACAAGAGAAACAGTAGCCTTGGCTCTACCTGTCAAGCTGCATCCTCCTCATGGGGTTGGCATGCCTAGCGCTTGATGGCAGTGGAGAGAGGGGTGTGTTTGTCTCTGTGTGTCTCAGCTGCAGTGAAGAGGGATGTGGGGTCAGGGGAGAGAACTTCCAGCTAGGAATGGTGGGGGAAACTCTGGCTCAGTTTGCAACTGAATGTGAGTTTACCTAATTTTGCGTGTTTCTGAGCAATATGTAAAATGGCATGCAGTTGTGGGTTTTTTTTTGAAATCTGCACTTCTCTGAAATTTGATAATGGGATTCCTCCAGTTTAACAAAAAGCCATCTATAATGGATGACTATGAAAGAAAAATGTGCACAAATAGTAGGGTTACATTCCCAGAAAGAACATTTAAGATTTAACCTGTAAAGACCTAAATGGCTTGGGTCCAAGCTATCTCTAGGACTGCATCTCACTTTATGAGCCTGCCTGGGTGTTAAGATAATCCTCACAGGTACACTAGGTGGAGATGCAGGAGAGGATTTTTTTCTGTCGCTGCTCCCAGACTCTGGAATTCCCTCCTACGGGAAGCCAGGCCTACGAACTATGCTACAAACTACGAACAGCATCTTTGCTGTCCATCTGCAATCGGGCCTTTCTCTTCAGTCCCTCAGTGACTGGCTGCCTGAGTGGGGTTTTTTTAATGGATTGTTGTGCCTTGTTGCTTTTAAATGTCTTTTTAGTCTTGATTTTATTTACTTTTTAAATATAATATTTGTTTAATTCTTCTTTAGTATCTGCATACTTACTGTTTTCAACTTTTAAAGATTGTCTTTTTAGTGATGTAACCTGCCTTGGGTTCATTTTGAGGAGAAAAGCAAGGTAAAAATATTTGAAATAAATAAACAAATAAACACACACTATGTGATTTAAGGAAAATTCCTTGCAAAAATACTTGGATTAGGCCGTGCTGCATTAGAACGGATCTGTTAAAAGGAACGGCACAAAAATGTGTGCCCTTTGTCTCCACTGCTCATATGGCCAAAATTTTATTCGCTGGGGCAGGAGGATCTAAAACGACAACATGAAATTGGTGTGTGTGGTGATGTTTCCCTGAGGTTTCTAAAGTGGGTTTAAAAACAACAAGGATGAAGTAGCACCTTTCAGAGAAGGGCACCTGCCCTCACCTTTGTCCTTACTTAGACATCTAGATAGGTGTCTGAAGAATTAGTCCTTGAAAGCTCACAACTCTGTTATTCTTAAATTTGCTAGGTTTGACGATGGCACACTACCGTTCTTCCTGTTTCGTTTTTGGTTCTGCCTGTCCTTAACATTCCTTTTTGCTTTTTAAACAAGGTTCGCTGGGAAAAGCCTCTACCCACATGGGTTTCCAGCACATGACACACAAGTTTGGGCTCATTTAGATGGGCATTTGTCCTGCTGTTTAGTGTGTTGGGGTGGTGGATTGGTTTGCGCTCTCTCTCTCTTCCCCCCCCCCCCCGACCATGCAACAAGCAGACCGATTTGCCCCCAGGGCATCCCAGTTTGCACCTTTCTGAGCGTCTGTCTGAGGCATCTCCTTTTTTTGGTGCGGGTTGCTGTGCTTCTAGTTTAGCACATGCGATTGCTGGGAACAGACTAAAAATCAAGCCTTGCTCTGAGACTACTAAATTAACTTGGGTGGCTACCCATTTGGCACATATGGAAGACCAAGACCGTGCAAGTACGCATGACTTACTTCTGAGTAAACATGGGTCATATTGGGCTGCAGCCCAGCACTAAACGCAGCCCAGCTCTGAAATCTCAAATTAGGCAACAGCCAGGCACAGAACCAAGTTCTGCAGCTGGAGCCCATTTAGCAAAGGCAATTACAGAATCTACATGCTAGGAAAACTGTGCACAATTAGCAGTATGGGCTTTTCTTGATGATATTGTGCTTTGAACAGCTATTTAAATACCTTTGCAGTGTTGTGTTCATTGCGTTTTGCCAATTACTTGGAGGAAAAAAAATGCTTTGAATTTTGCTATCCAATGGGAGATGGATTTGGGGGAGGGGCCGAGGGGCCGTGGTGGCTGTCCGGAGGCCCATGAGCTGCATGTGGCCCTGCCAGAACCCCTTTTTTGCAGTCCCCCGAGCACTCCCCTTGTTTTAATTTTTTTTGCAAAAGTGGTAGTGCAGGGTGTCAAACTGCCTCCAAAGGACGCAGTTCTCTATAACGCAGAATGCTATCTGCCAGGCCACGAAGAAACCGTAAATAAAGCCCGCACAATATCCTTCCTTTCCTAAGTGGTGATGCTTTGGAGTCAACCTCATTTTTTCCCAAGGAGGCACTATAGCCCACACTGTGGCTGAGAGGGTGGGCAATATCCACCTCTCTAGTTAAGGCAGGAAGTAGAACGGGTGGAAGGGCTTTAAGGGGGAACTTGAAGAGTGGCCAAGTCCCATGTCTGGCATTTGCAAGTCACCCACAGTAATCTTTGTGCTAGAAGTTATCTGCAGAAAGATACAAAACCACCAGTTTTACACATCCTGTTTTCATGTGATTCTTTGCATTAAAGCAGGACATGGAGCAGTGCCAGGAGGCTTCTTGCTGCTTCTGACAGAACCAGGGTCTGGAAAGCAGCTCACCCATGTGGCATGTGGTGAAAATGGAGCCACTGGAGCTCCCCCACCCCCTGCCCAGCAACAACAACGTCATCAGCCAGCCAGTGCTGAGGTAGCCAGCAAGCCTCCCAGCACCGCCCAGGCGGCAGTGTGTTTCTTGCCAGCTCCAGCAGCTTCATTTTTGCCACAGGTCAAGCAGGTAAGAACTCCGCTGCCCCGACCCAAGAGCTATCAGTAGCTGAGAAGCCTCCCAGCACTGACTGGCTGGTGATGGAAACCCTGGCGCATTTTCAAAAAATGCACTTTGGTGCCATTTTTAAACCACAACAGTGTTCGTGTCATGTACTGCAACAGAAGTGGTTGCAATTGCCCTTTGGGCTTTCTTGGATTTATAGTTATGGCTGTGGAGATAGATCCTCTTCAAAAGTGAACTGGTTTGTATAACTGAAACCTGGGCGGGTGTGGAAGATGGGGCCACCCTTTCCCAGATATGCTCCCCAGAATATTCCATCCAGCATCATGGCAGAACAGAGGGGTGGGAAGGGGGTGTTCCCATAGTTCGTAGGACATCTATTAAGGTCTGCAGGGTCTCTGCCCATTTGGGCCCAGGTCTGGAATGCCTTCTCCTGATGTTGGGCCAGCAGGATAGAGTGGGAATCGTGATGGTGTACTTTCCCCCCCACAACACAATGCTTTCCCTCCAGGGTGGATGGACCATCTTGGGTGCACTGTTTAGATCCCCCAGACTTTTACTTCTGGGAGGCTTCAACATCCATGCTGAGATGCAGATTGTCAGGGTGGCCTTGGACTTCATGGACACTATGACATCCATGGGTCTGTCCCAACATGTCACGGGTCCTACATATGTGGCAGGTCATACCTTAGACCTGGTCTTCATGTCTGGGTAGAGAGCAGATGATGTGAAGGTGATAAACCTTGAGTCTTTGGCCTTGTCATGGTCAGATCATCACCTGCTGAGAACAAGACTGTGCACAGCTGTGCCCTTCTGCAGAGTGGATGGACCTATTAGAATGGTCTGCCCCACAGATTGGTGGATCCAATTGACTTTCAGAATGCCTTTGGGGGTCTTCTGGCTGATCTGGTTGGTACTCCTGTCAAAGCCCAGGTCACTCGCTGGTACTCAGAAGTGACCCAGGCAGTAGACACGAAGGCTCCTAAACGTCCTCTTCATTGCAGAGCCCAACCCTCACTGTATTTTACGGAAGAGTTGAGGGCGATGAAGCAATTAGGAAGACGGCTAGAGAGCAGATGGAAAAAAGGTCTCTTGGAATGCAATCTGGCTGCAGTCAAGGAGATGCCTGGCAAGTATTGTAATTGACGTAAGGTGGCAAAAAGAGATTATAACACTAAATTGATTAATGTGGCTCTAACCAACAGGCAGAACTTTTCCAAGTTGTCCTCAGCATTACAGATGGACAGATGCAAACATTACAACCAAGTATAGACTTTCAATCAACTGGCAGCCAATTTCGGATCAAAGATTGAATGATCCATTCATTCAAGGTGATCTTGACTCCTTATTTATCTCAGTAGATCAGTTTGAGAAGCCCAGTGCACTGTCTTGTCAGGTTTCATGGGATCAGTTTCAATTAGTAAGGCCTGATGATGTTGACAAGGCACTTGCATGTTGTAAAGCTACTACTTCTGCCTTAGATCCTTGCCCACCATGGCTATTGAAATCTGCCAAGGACACTAGGGTAGAATGGGCCTCCCATGTCATCAGTGCCTCCCTTCAGGAAAGCCATGTACCTTCCTGTTTAAAAGAAACTATAATAAGGCCCATTCTTAAGAAAACTAAATTGGCAATGGGTAATTTGAACAACTATAGACCCCTCTCACATCTCCTGTTTTGGGGCAAGTTAATTGAGAGGGTGGTAGCTGATCTGTTGCAGGCGTTCTTGGAAGAAATGGATAGTCTGGATCTATTCCAGTTGGGACTTAGACTGTGGCATGGTAATGAAACAGCATTGATCGCCCTGCAAGACAATCCCCTAAGAGAGGCAGACAGGGGAGTTTGACCTTACTGGTCCCCCTGGATCTTTCTGTGGCCTTTGATACCATTGACCACATTATCCTTTTGGGAAGGCTATCCAGTTTAGGATTGGGGGCTCTGTTCTCTGCTGATTGTAGCCCTTCCTTGATGGCTGATCCCAGATGTTACAGCTTGGGGATGCCATCTGTACCCCTTGAGACCTCTGCTGTGGGCTACCATCAGGATCAACCATCTCCCCAGTGCTTTTTAACATCTACATGAAGCCACTGGGAGAAATTTGTGGCGTGCTGTCACCAGTATGCTGGTGATACACAGTTCTATCTCACCTTTGCTTGATCTGCAGGTGATGCTGTACAGGTACTGGTGCACTGCCTAGCATCAGTAATGGACTGGAGTAAAAATCTAAATAAGATGGAGATCCTAATGTTAGGAGGATCATGGGACTAGTTAGAGGAAACTTACCTGGCTTTTACGGGGTTACACTCCTCTGAAGGATCAGTACATAGCTTGGGGTATTCCTAGACCTGACACTCTCCATGGAGGCTCAAACATTATCGGTGGCCCAAGAGTGACTTTTATCAATTCTGGTTGATCACCCAGTTGTTCCCCTACCTAGATAAGAATTGTGTAGTAACAGTGGTCCATACATTAGTAATCTCAAAAATAGAACGCCGTAATGCTCTCTACATAGGGCTGCCCTTGAAAACAGTACAGAAACTTCAGCAGCTCCAAAATGTGGCAGCCAGACTGATTTCTGGGATTTTTGGTAGTGCCACCCAGTGTCTGTAATAGTTCACCAGTGGACATGTGATAGGCTTCTTCCTTCCTTATGTTCAGGAAACTATTAAGAACAGAACTTTTCAAAGCTACCTTTAACAACTGAGTCTCCCAAATGCAGTTAATATTTTCTTTCTCTTTTTTTGTTTCCCCCCCCCCTTTCTTTTTAAATGATTTTAAAAAAATCTCCATATTGTTTTATGTATTGCTGTGTGAGGTCTCCAGGATTTGTAAGTTTAAACTTGTAAACGGCTCTGAGTAGTGTATGCACTAATGGGTGGTATATAAATCAAATAAATAAGTAGGAGAGGCTGCACTCCTAATTGGCCTTCAGGCTGGAGGGAAAAGGAGTTAAGCTTGTTGTCTTCCCCTAGCACTTCATTAGACCAGGTGTGGAGCCTTTTCTTAGGAAAGACTTTTCTTAGAAAACTGCCAGGAGGCGTATTATAAAGTGAGGAAAGCATTTATTAATGCTAGCAGGGAAAATCAATGCATACATACCCTAAGGTATGTCTGTATAGAAGTTCAGATTCTAGCATGCATAGAGCAGCTTTTATCGATGGTTATGCAAAGCACCATAAATAAGGTAATTAGAATGAGTACTCCTTTCACACTTTCTTTTTCACAGAATCTTTATTTGAAGGTCCTTCCTTACAGGATGTTTTGATAACATTTCCTTCCCATCTGGCCCAGTGATGGATAGAGTTAGCTTGTTTGTTCAAAGGATAAGATGTCTGGGTTAACTGTTTCATGATACCTTCTTTGTTACAGGGTTAGGGTATGTTTTGTTAGAAATTGTGGTTTTCTAGAGTACTACAGGGTATAAGAAAATTACATTTGCTATTTAGTGCATTTATATAATTGCTAAATTCTATCACCTATGGCTACATCCTGAACTCTACAACGAGGAGGAGTCTCCTCACGGGTGCCACGGATTTGGTACCGCTAGATGTAATGATGATTGCAAAAAACCCTCTTCTTTGGAAGTGGGTGGCCTCCAAAGAAGAGGGGCCAAATTTGTGGGTTCTCAGCCATCAGCCTGATCTTGATGGCTTCATAGTCCCCACAGGCTCAGAGGCAGCGTCTTTCTCAGTCCTAGCTGGTAGGGAAGGTGAATGGAAGAGCATCTTGACTCTCGCGTCCTGTTTGTGATCTTCCCTCAGGAAACCGGTTGGCCTCTGTGGGAACCTCGTGCTCGAAAGATAAGTCCTGTGGTCTGTCCTGCAGGGGCTCTTCTTGTGTTCATGGTCTCTTGTGCAGTGAAGAATTCCATTAGCCAGAGTAGTAAAAAGGGCATCTTTTCTCACATTGCCTGCAACCATGGCATGAGAAGCTGCTTGCTCTCTTCTTCCCAAGAACTATTAAGAGCACAGCTGCCCTGTCCTTAATCATACTGCCAAATGTTAATTAAGGGCCGGCAGAGACGGGAGGCTGGCTGGCCGGCCTTTTTCTCCATATGGCCAAGGATCACTGTGTACATTTCAGAGCAGGGTTTGGAAATAGTTACTTTTCTTGCACGGCAGGTCCAAGAATCCCAACGTTTGCATGGCTAGTGGCAAGCTGTAGTCCTAAGACGGGGGACGGCTCCAAGCTCTCTTTGAGAGGGTGATGGCAAGGCCAGCGTGGGTGATGGCTGGCTGAACTAAGAGGGCTCTCAGGGTCCTCAGGATGCCTGCGGAGTAGCCTTCCATGGCTTGGGAACCTCTCTCTCGATTGGTTCCTTTCAGGGATGGGGGACACGGCTGAGTCCAACTGAAGTCACAGTGGCGACTTGACTTGGACTCGACTTGGGTGTATTTTGGGAAGACTCGGACTTGATGCAACTTGAACCAATTTTTCCCAGCTGCGTTTTGGAGTCTCCCTACCTGCTTCTGCCACCACCATCAGTGGCACCGCCACCCCCACCCCACCCTCAGAGGCAGCAGGCCTGGCTTCCCTTCCAGGAGCTGGCTGCTGCCTCTGCCCATGAACCCACTGTCCAGATGATAGACTTGCGCAGATAGGGGCTGGCTCCGGGAAGGGAAGTTGGTCTGATGTCTCCAGACATGCACGTGTGTCCACCTGGCTTCCCTTCTAGGGAGGGAGAGGGAGACAGGGCAAACAACTCGAGACTCGGGACTCGGACCCCGAGACTCAGGCTCGAACTCAGGACTTGGACACGAAGACTTGCCAGCATTCCTGTCAGGATCCCCCTTGCCATTCCAGGAGAGCCCTCTGGCCCCACGAGTTCTTGCTGTGACTGTTCCTCAGTGCTGGCTAGGTTCCCTTGGTTCAGACTGGAAAGCTGGCATCTCTCCCTGCCTTTGTCTGTCTCTCTCTCTCTCTGTGTGTGTGTGTGTGTGAACAAAGAGCTGGACAACTCACTGAGTTGGCAGCATCTGCCTTTATGAGGAAGCTCTTGAAATGCTTGGGCGCAGTGCCTGAAGAGACTTGCTCCTCTGTCAAGTAACAATGCCTCCAGCACAATAGTGAGAGACTGTCGGTGGCGGTTTTCTGCAGACAGACATGACATTACATGCTCTCCCACCTCCAGCTCAGGAAGCATTTAAATTGGGATTCTTGGATTATTGACTTGGGGATGCCCGGTGCCTTTGTCACCTGGTGAAGCATGGCTCCTTGAAAGAACTGCTTGTCCTGTGCCTGGTCTCTTGGACTGTGGCAGCTGCTTGTTACAAAAACAAAACGAACCCACTGCCTGTAAAAGGCGGTCCCTACAAAACATCTCCGCCCCAATAAACCACAGCGTCCCTAAAGCGGGTGTGTGAGGTGGGAACTGAGAATCCGGGCTCCCATTCCG
Source organism: Intellagama lesueurii (assembly GCA_037013535.1). Classification (NCBI taxonomy): domain Eukaryota; kingdom Metazoa; phylum Chordata; class Lepidosauria; order Squamata; family Agamidae; genus Intellagama; species Intellagama lesueurii. The sequence goes on from JBAJHW010000002.1 coordinate 135,797,141, forward strand.
TCCTCAACGGCTGGTTTGGATAAAAGTTGCCTAAGCAGGAGTGAGCAGAAAGATAAGAAGAGGTGGAATCCAGTTAACCCCTTCTACTGAGCGGATGGGATGGATTTCACCGTTAGAGTGGATGGAAATTCCTCTCTCCTCTGAGCCTCTCTCCTGTGTGCCCTTAAAATAATCCAAAAAAGGCATCCACCACACCTAGAAGGGGAGATGGTATCAGCAGGCTTGAGGGAACCAGAAGTTTAGGGAAATGCACCAGTGGAGAAGAAAGCCGAAGACATTCCATGGCTGTTTGGGATTTTGAAGTTTTGTTTTGTTTTGCTTCCCCAAAGCTGGAGATTGGGAGTTAGGGAATGGAGTGTCTGGAGAAGGGCCTGGCTGGCCGGCCAACTAGCTGGCACAAGTTGCTATGATTGCATTTTTAAAGGACTAAATATGTTCACCAGTGACCAAGTCTGTCAGCAGGTATTAGCCATGACGTCTAATAAAGCCTCCATTTGCACAGCTCAGTACACTCTGTTGAATAGTTGTTGTTGAAGTGCGTTTGTAAGCTTCTAGAGCAGCTGGTTGACCTGACTGTTGGGAACAGATCACTGGGCTAGCTGGAGCTTTGGCCCAGTCCAAGTGGGCGGCTCTTTTGCTCACATCATACTGGGTTGAGCTGGTCATTCTTTTGTTATCCAGAGTGTAGAAGGAAGTTAGGTAAAGGTTCCCCTTGACATTTAGTCCAGTCGTGTCCGACTCTAGGGGGCGGTGCTCATCCCCGTCTCCAAGCCGTAGAGCCAGCGTTTGTCTGTAGACAGTTTCTGTGGTCACGTGGCCAGCGCGACTAGACACGGAACGCCGTTACCTTCCCACCGTGGTTGTACCTATTTATTTACTCACATTTACATGCTTTCGAACTGCTAGGTTGGCAGGAGCTGGGACAAGCGACCGGAGCTCACTCCGTCATGTGGATTCGATTTTACGACTGCTGGTGTTCTGACCTTGCAGCACAGAGGCTTCTGCAGTTTAACCCGCACCGCCACCACGGGAAGTTACTGGATTTCATTCAACACCTCATGCAGTAGGCAGTTCTCAGATCTTTAAAGGGCAGAATTGATTACACATGTCAAGATAAATATGGTATAAATAAGAAAAGGAGGAATTATTGTGTATCCTATATTTAGTTTTGCCCAGAGAGATCTTCCAAAAGACAGCTTTTAATGTCATCCTGTGCAGTTCGTTTCTTTCAAAAACCAGGACTTACATAGTCATGATCTTCATGGTTTCTGCTAGAGAGCTAGAAGGCGTTATTCCGACTTCTTCACACGTGACTTCACCATTCAGTACAAATCAGCAGCTCTTGGGTAGCAAAGCGGGTTCTGCAGGTTGCCAAAGAACAAAGGAGACCAACTTGCCTGCAGAAGAGCCTTTCCAGGGAAAGCCAGCTTGAACCCTTACATTTGCAGCAGCTGCAGCAGCTAAGGGCTGTTCTGGTTTCAGGCTAGTTTGCACCATCTTTCAGAGCTTATTTTTTTCAGTCCCTCGGGGTTTCCTCTTGCCTTCCAAACATGTGGTTGTTTATTATCTGTGTCCATACAGGGATTCTGAAAAATGGAGGAGGAGGCAAAGCAGGAAGGGATTCTCTGATTCCCCCTCCCCCCCCTTTTTTTTTTTTTTTTTGCAGGCAGGTTTATGCTATAATCGTAAAACATACACAAATCCTAGCATCCGTGATGGGAAGAGTGGGAGGGAGGCTTCTCCCTGAACATCAGTGCTGTTCCTCTCTTCTGCTTCCTTTGCCAAATGCACAGATAAAATGCATAAAATACACCTTCCCTTCAATCCCCCCCTCCCTTTAATTTGATTGGGGGAGTGCCAGCCACTGTAGCACAGACTCCCTCCCTTTTCTGGAGGCGGGCAGACAGGGTGCCACTAGCCCTAGACTCTAGAAGAGGAGTGCCTGTCTCTGCCATGAGCAAGAGAAAGGGAAAGAGAGGAGGGTGGGGAGGAGGAGGGGGGGGATCAGGTTGTGGGGAGAGAGAAAGGGAAAGTTATAGTTGCCTTGGCTTGTGCTTTCGACACCAACATTCCCAGAAAACCAAGGGTTTTGTCATGGTTTGTCGCTGCTCTTCCTGAGACAGGCCTTCCTCATCTTGGCTGGGGGCAGTGCAGGGGAAGGAGAAGAAGAATCTCAGTGACTGGTCAGGTACATTTTCAGAGAACAAATATTTTGCCTGATTGAGGGCAGCAGAGCGAGGGCACGACGACCCTGTTGAATTACATCAGGAGTTGGTTTGGGTTTTTAAGAAACCAATATAACCTCAGGTGGTTTTGTGTCGGTGTGTGCATTGTCGTGGGAGCTGGCTTTCTGTAACCACTGGGAACTCTGCGGAGGCAAGAGGGAGGACACAGTCCTGCCTTCCAGCAAGAGGGAATTTCCAGGAAGTGGCATCAACCAGGGAGGAGAGCAGAGCAGGTTCCCAGCAAGATACAAAGCCACCCACACTCTGTGAGAGAGGCAGCTTCAGGGCTCCCTTTGCTGGTGTACTGGAGGAGGTCAGAGGAGAAAGAATTGCACGTTTTATAGTGGATCTGCAGGGGAGACAGCAGCAGCCGCCTGTCCCCAGTCTGCTTGTGCTTTTTAATATTTAATTTTTAATACAGGTTTTGAACTGGTATAGCGCTAGATCGAAGCACCAAAACAACAGAAAAGGATAGGGAAAAAGAAGCAGCATTCAGACTGCAAGGTGCCCAGTAGTCCAAAACCCTTTGTACTTGGCACCCGTTTCAGCAAACCCCGCAGACCTCCACAGGCACTCTTTATTTCAACACAGGCATTTATGCATGCCAAAATGAGTTAAAAAAAATTATAAAAAAAAATAAAGCATGATCAGAATTGATTTAAAATAAAGAACGCCCTTGTGGATGTTTTAAAACCCCCACTTCCCGGCCAATAAGCTTTATGGAGAAGAACAGAATCTGGGCACACTGGTTATTACACTGTTCCTGCACAATTCTTGTTGATCTGAATGGGAGTTTATGCAGGAGTTAAGCCCCATTAGTGTCTATGTGGGGTGATAGCATTGGTTCCCAAACCGAGGGTGGGAGGAGGCTGTGGGCATGAAAATACACCAAGAAATAGTGAGGGACTTTGTTTTTCATAAAAATTATCATCTCAGATTTCTTTACTAAGTATAGTTTTATTAACTTTTTGTAACAAAAACTCCCCTCGTTTTGTGTTTATTTTCAACGTACAATACTTTGACTAAATATTTGTGCTTATTTTTCATTTTAAATTCCAAATTGATTTTTTTTAATTAAAAGAGGGCTGAAAGATGGTAAAGGGGAGGAATTGCAGTATCTGAAAATTAAAAAATGAGGTGTGATGCCAAATATATATATATATATTTGAGAGCAGCTAAGCTACAGATTTGTTGCTCAAGTATGGTTCTTCGTGGCCTCTGTGAATCACACCCTGGGTGATCCGCGCCTGCGTGGAGCCTCATCGGAAAGTTCTAGAGCTTCTGCGGTAGCAAAAAACACATTAGAATAAGGCCCCTCCCCCTCGTATAAGTACCTTGGCGCCAAGGCTCCCCTTTCAGTTTTCTTTCAACCGCCACGTTGAGAGCCTCATAGTTCTGCTTCTGTGAGTAAAAGAGAAAGAAAGTTTATTCTTGATTCCTTCCTGTTATCAATCTTTTTTCCTTTAAACTTTTAGATCAAATTCATTTTCATCAGATATTTTTTCCTTTCTGCTTCGCTCGGCCTCCGGCCGCAGCACCCCCCCCCCCCATCATCACTTTTTCTCCTCAAATTATTTTTCTCCTATTCATGGCCCCTTTGGGCCCATTTAAACACTGCGTGGTCTGTGATAACAAAATACCACTTTCCAACAGCCACGCCAAGTGTCTTTTTTGCTTGGGAGAGGCACACCAGACGTTCTCCTGCCAGCATTGTAAGAACTTCAAGCGCGGAGTCCTCCATTCTCGCTTATCCAGATTAAAACTCCGTCTTTGGGAACAATTCCTTCAACCAACCACCTCACAAACCAAAGCAATGGAGAAGGCTCTTTCTGAAGCCTCAAAACAACGTCCATCGACCACACCATCCCACTCTGACGCTCCATCCACTTTGTCTAAAACTTCAAAAACCCATAAATCGAAGCGCTCGATACCGAAATCCTCGATATCGAAGCATTCCACTAAATGTCAAATGTCCACCGAAGCCTCTTCAGTCCCAGAGCCTTCTAAAAGACCTAAACAGCATAAATCTAAAGCTGCAGTCATCTCTCAGCAGCCTCAACAAACTGCTGAGTCAATCTCTATTGGTTCGCCTTCTGACGATGACGGAATCCCCTCTCATCAACCCTGCTCCCAATCACCGGAATGGGATGACAGAGTCGATCGATTAACATCTTCTCCTCCCAGTCCTCAACACTCTGTTCTTTTGAGCAACCCTTCCGTAGTTGCTTCACCTGACAGGGTCGACTCCGAACAACAACTAGAGACCATACCTTATTCGGTAACATCTGATTGTTCACCACGACTGCCTCAGAGACGTCGGCCCCAACAGTCCCTGGAGCTATCTATTTCATCACGCGTGGCTCAGACCCGCGTTCAGCACTCTCATCGGGTTGCCATTTGCCCCGACCAGTACTCGACCAGACAAACTGGAACCGCCAATCAGCCAGTTGCTCTATCCAGCTTGGCCATACCTTCTCATGGCGGGCCTCGATCTCGACAGCCATCGGTGTCGAAACGGCCATATCACCATGACCCACATGGACTCCAACCTGCTCCCTACCTGGCACCTAAAAGATCCAGGACGGTTGAGCAATTTTCTTCTACATGCAAGGCTTTTACAGCTCCAGCCTCCCGATATTTTCCCGCTAATCCAGACGAAGGAAATCATTCCTCTCGCTCGGCATCTCCAGCATCTATATACTCCACTGCTTTACCAGCTCGTCAACAACCTCCGTTTCGACATCACCGAGACACAGGCTCTGATATCGATAATCCTCGATATCCATCCTGGTCCATGGACACTCGTTCTATTCCTCTATCGACGCACGATTTCCATCGCCCGATAGAACCAAGCCATCGAACTCGACATCACTATGACCCTGAGTTCGACACCAACGCGCAACCATATCAAGCGACATCCATGGACACTCAGATGACATCTCTCGGTAGCGAAAATTCTTGACACCGACAAATGCCCATGGACATGCCGCCTCCATCGACATCGAGCCACAAACGTCAATACTATGACACTCAACCTATCGACACCGAAGTCGATTGACAATCCGTCGACTCCCGATCCCGATTTTTCCAATCACGGATCCAGACCTCAGACACCGTCAGTATTACTTACCTCACCAGAATCTGACCTTGTCGATGTCAACCCACCATCACCGGCGGAAGACTTCCAAAATTACGCCCAACTTATGATCCGTATGGCTAAGTCTCTCAATCTCCAAATCCACCGTCCTTCGACAGAACCAGCCAATCATCTATTCGACCCAATCTCTAAAGATACAACTACTCCAGTACACATCTCGATGCTTCCGTCTCTACTCAGCACCGCTCAACGATCCTGGACAAAACCAGCCTCTTCCCATACCATGTCTAAACGAATCAATAACCTTTACAGAGTCCATGATCCTGGAGCTCCTTCTTCAAAAACAACCAGCTCCAAACTCTATTTTTGTCGAAGCCTCACAATCCAGATCTCGACATCAACAAACCCTCATGCCACCAAATAAAGACAGTAGAAAGATTGACTCAATGGGAAGATAGTGACACGCATGGTGAACGTGCTGATGAATAAAGCTAACTACCAGGGAGCCATGGGTGCATATCAACGTTTCCTTTGGGACAATATGTCAACCTTTGTTGAATCTTTACCAGAAGATAAAAAAGTACTCGCCCATACCTTTCAACAAGAAGGCCTTTCCGTTGCCAAACAACAGATGCTTTCTGCTAGGCACACGGTAGATGCCACAGCAAAGTCAATGGCCACTTCAGTAGCCTTATGACATTTCTTTTGGCTAAGGACAGCTGGCCTGGCTGAGGATGCCTGTGCACATATCGAAGACCTTCCATTTGACGGGGCAGGCCTCTTTAATGCTGAAACTGATGATATTTTGGAAAACGTGCAAAAGAAAAGATCAGCAGCTAGACGTTGGGAGTTTATCCATCTTACCAACAACGCCCCCAACAAAATCAATGGAGACGACCATACAACTCATATTAAAAATTCCAACGTGATCCTCCAAAACAAACATCTTATACACCCTATTTCAGAAATCAAAGAAATAAACCCCGCCAACAACCCATTACTAGGCGCAACAACCGCAAGCCCAAACATCACGTTTGACGCTCCCATGACCGAGATCGCACACCACTCCACCCATCCTGCCCTCTGGAAACACCTACCTGTCTGGGAATCCATCACTACAGATTCCTGGGTACTGTCCATCATCCGCGACGGCTACCGCATCCATTTCTTCCAACTTCCTCCGACAACACACGTCATCACTCCATCTCCAACCCTACAAGAGGAAATAAAAAATTTACTCCTCAAAGACGCCATACAACCTGTCTCACAACACAACAAAGGGTTTTTCTCTTGCTATTTCCCCGTACCCAAAAAGGACGGAGGTCTTTGCCCTATCTTAGACCTACGAGAGTTAAACAAATACATCATTACCACAAAGTTCCATATGGTTACCTCGAATCAGTTCTCCCTTTAGTCCGCAAAAACAACTGGTTCACTGTCATAGATCTCAAAGACGCATACTTCCATATTTCCATACATCCCTCACACAGAAAATTCCTTCAATTTCAGCTAGGATCACAAGCCTACCAATTCAAAAGGCTTCCTTTCGGCCTTGCAACAGCTCCAAGAGTATTCACCAAGTGCATGGCACCGGTAGCTGCTTACCTCAGGTTGCAAAAAAATCTCATATTTCCATATATCGACGATTGGCTCCTTGTAGCTCATTCCCATCGCAAGGCCCAATGAGACACTCACTTCACCCTTACCCTCCTTCGCGATCTCGGTCTCGCTGTCAACAAACAAAAATCAAATTTGAAACCTACAAAGATTATTCATTATATAGGTGCATGCATAGATTCCACACAAGCTCGCGCCTTTCTTCCTCCAGACAAGAGAGAAAATTGCATTGCATTACTTCAAGTTTTCATCCCTCATGCTATGGTACCCGCCTTGACTGTGCAACATGTACTAGGCACCATGGCCTCTATGACTTCAGTAGTGCAGCACGTACGTCTCAAGATGAGATCTCTTCAGTCGTGGTTTTTTAGTCACCTAGGGTGTGATTCACAGAGGCCACGAAGAAGAAGAACAGGTTACCCACCTGTAATTGTAGTTCTTCGAGTGGAACTCTGTGATTCACAGATCCTGCCCGTCTTCCCCACTGTCACGCCATTCTGCTTAATGTAGCGGTGGTTGACACAACTGAAAGGGGAGCCTTGGCGCCAAGGTACTTATACGAGGGGGGAGGGGTCTTATTCTAATGTGTTTTTTGCTACCGCAGAAGCTCTAGAACTTTCCGATGAGGCTCCACGCGGGCGTGGATCACCCAGGGTGTGAATCACAGAGGTCCACTCGAAGAACTACAATTACAGGTGGGTAACCTGTCGATCTCTGTGTGCTTACTAAATAACAAACATTTATTGCCCATTTGCCCATTTCAGAGAGATCCTTTTAGAGTTCTTTGCCTATCCATCTTTGTCTTAAGCAACCTGAATAGTTTGGTATCATTTGCACCCTTGGCATCTAGACCCTTAACTCCAGTTCATTTCAGAACAAATTAAAAGTCCTATTCCAAAAATATATCTTGGAGGGGACACACACACCCCGTCAACATCTTTCTGTTGCAGGAAATGATCATTTCCCCCCCCCCCTTACTTCCTGCTCTCTTTTCTTTAATGAACTCCACCTTCAAAGGAGAATATTGATCAGTGTGTGACTATTTTGTTTGCTAGGGAAAATTTTGCCAATGATATGGGCACATGCATATGGCCACTCTTCATTGCTGAGATGTTACATGCCGGGTGTCCATCACCCTGCCTTGCAAGAAGATAGACAGGCTCTTAAAAGAGCTGAAATTGGTTGAAGCTTGGGCAGGAACATTTAGAATTCACTGTCCCAAGCAGTGCTCAGCTGAGGCAGAATGGGAGACTTATCTGAGTGTGTGGGCTTGGATGACAGATACGAGGTAACAGTGCCCTCTACTGGCCAGATGTTTTACATCTAGGAGTCATAAATCATGCTTTTTGACTAGTATGGAGCACCCTTCAGACAGGTAGCTCCCTCTGTTTGGCCCAGGCCAGGGTAGGGAGATTGGCAGTCCTCAAGAGGGTGTTGGACAATAGCTGCCATCATCTCAACTACTGCAGCTGACAGGAACAAGAATCCAACAACTTAGAAGGCCATAGCTGCACCACATTTGCTTTTGACTCATAGTTAAGATGTCATTTCACCGGGTGTTTGAGTTATGTGACGCGTTTATAACATAGGTGTTAATGATGGTTTGATTTCTAGATTTTTTTATGCTTTCGCTCTCTCCTCCCCCCCCCCCCCCCCAATGATTTTATTGTATATTCTGTAAGTTTTATTACGTTGGAAGTCATGCTGGAGAAATTGGTAGGCAAAAGGCAAGGTGCAAATTTGATAGGTAGATATGAAACCCAACTAGAGTAGACCCATTGAATCTGTGGGGCTCCTGTTTAAGTATTGATTGAAGAAGTCTCATCCATTTAGTGAGGCTGACTCTAGCCAGGACTCACAGTTGGGTGTCGCTTCCAGGCAAGGTAGAAGAAGTTAAATCATAACAAAATATAGGGGAAAGCCCTCTTACACGCAGAAGGCAGGTAGAGACAGGACCGGACAGGACCTTGGCAAGTTATAATGGCTCTTCCTTGCCTAGGAGTATGAGATAATGTGAGGATATACATCTGTACCTTGGTGTCTGTTGCTTCCCGGACAGGTTCTCCCCAGAACCGCCAGCGAAGGTACTTCCACCTCATTTTTGGGGGGGGGGGGACTGTAAATAGGGCATGACCACGATCGATCTCATTGTTACTCTTGGGGGTAAAGGAGAAGAGTGAACTCATCACACTTGCTTTGTGGACCAACATTTGCTCAAGAAAACAGGATAAAGAGCATGTCCTGCTCAGAGTGTTAAGACCCCCTTATCCATGTATGCAGCCAGGTGTGTACACTTTGGGGCCAGCGATTGTTTCTGATGGCCAGCAGGGCATAGCACAACTCCCTTCTCTGCCCCAAACACAATAAGTGAAATTTTAAAATGTTCTTTTATCTTTTCCTTCTTTATTTTATTTTATATTTCCTTCCCAGGAAGAGGGTTTAAGTTGTAGACCATCCATGTGCACGCCCCTCTGTTTGTTTGGGGAGCAAGCGTGGTGGGTAGCCAGAGACTTTCCCTGAGCCCTCTACTGGCTCCCAGTCCCACCCACCATCTCTGCTAGTCCAGCCCCACAAGCAACCTGCATGTAGATTTGAGTGGCTACAAGAGTGCTCATGCTTTCTTTTTGCTTTCAGCTACGGCATCTATTGCCTTTCTTCCTGTTGTTGTTCCAGCTGTTAGGAACACATGGAGCCTTTCTTAGGAAAGTAGGTGGTACCTTTACACACCGTAAAGTAAAGGATCAGGGTAAAGAGAAAGAGATGATGAATGAGGCTCAATAGGCATGGAGGAGGCAGAGCTTCAGTTTGCCAAAGGGAAGGAACTGAGCATCGTCCGGAGTATAGAAGTCACGAAAACTCCAGAAGGAATTCAGATGGTATCAGCTGTCTACTCTGTGGCACAACTGCAGGTGCCTGCTAACTACAGCAGCCCAGGGATGATGCTGTGCACCCGACTCATGTTATTTCTCAGCTACCTTCTCCCTTGTTACAGAGATCACAAAGCTCACTCCTGTCTGAGTCACTAGAAGGGGGAGAACAAAGCAAAACAAAGGATACGCCTGTTTCTCATAAGCATCCATGAAGAAAGTAACGGGAGGGAGCCAAGAGTATTAATTGCAGAGCACAGAAGTACCTTGGCGGGAAACATGCTCCTTGCTTTGTTGCCCACATGCACACACTCCCCAAATCAGATCCCACTGCTAGATTTCTACAGGGGTCCTTGTCCCTGATTGAAGTAATCTCATGTTCTTTACGCTCCCTTGTCATCTAAACCGTGGTGGTGCGGGGACCTAAGGCAGACTTTTATTGTGGATCTGATAGTCAGGTGACACAAAGGAATGTAACTTGAAAAACATGCTTGTCATCTGAACCCAAAGAGGAGAGCTGGCAAAACACTAGAAGGATAAAGAAGATGTTGACTTGTGGCAGAGGCTCAAGACAGCAACATTTCAAACAGTTTATTCCCCGAGCAGAGTGAGTAGGTGGAGAGACGTCATCGGGCAACAGCAGTTAAGCACGAGGCTGTTCCACTTGGTTGGCCTGTAGTAGCTCTCACAGCAGCAGACTGAGCCTCTTGCCTCAGGCAGCCCAAGCAAGGAGAGCATTGAAGCGCTCACTCGCCACGGTCTCGGCCATCTGCCTGCTGCTTGCATCCTGTTTGAGAGTCAAGCAAGCACATACAGCATAGCAAGAAGTCGCCACTTTCGAAGCCTAGAACTCATGTGTGCGATATGGAAATCAGTCTCACATTGGGCACGGCACTGTAGAGGGTTAAAAATGATGGCCGCTTGCTGCTGACAGTCCAGGACCAAGCAGTAAGGTGGGCTGTTGTTTAAAAGTGCCACCCAGGGACATGCCACAATGGGAACCAGGTGAGCTGCTCAGTCAGTGGGGAGAGGTTGCAGCTCCAGGCAAGATGGGGCCAATGATGCTAGACCAAGAGAAGAGGAGGACTTTCCATTGTAGGGGGAGATGAAGAGGCCGTCATGTATTCGTCTCGATCATGCTTGCTAGCAGTGCTGGCTCGATTGCTTCTTTTCTCAGTATGCCATCTACTTCTTTCTCCAAGGAGCATCATAGGTTTCAGCAGCATCCATAGATAGTTGTGCCAACCACATTGAACGTACCAGTGCAGTCAAATAGGAAAAGCTGGAGAGTCTGGGAACTTTGGAACCTATGAATGCCTTCGCCAGAGATGGGACACACTGCTTTTATATACTACAGCTCGTGGAGCCCTACGGCAAGAATGGCAACGGCTTTGGGCCTGTGGAAAGCCAACAGTTCCCATCTTGGGGAAGATGACAGGGTTGGTGAGTATCAACTTAGAGGCTAGATTGAGGGGGAGAAGCAATACCAGGAGCTGGTACTTCTTTTCTCCTGCATTTCCATGATGGTTAAGATGCTGGCTATTAGCTAGCCTTTACACGTCCCACCGCCTTCACAAAGCAGTGTTAGCTGGCCTGCTCAGTGACAATAACTCATGGAGACACCCGTAATGAGCAAGATTAGTCACAGATGATTTGACTACATGCCAGGCTCTGAGGTCATTGATTTCTCTGCTCCTTCAAAAGCCCCTTCTTTGACGGATGAATTACTTCTGGGCCTCCTGGGAGCCTCTTGTAATAGTAATGTGGGCACTGATATCTTTATTTGCCCTCAAACAACCATTATCGTTTGAGCACTCTTGCTTTCTAAGCCCTCATTAAGAGTTACATATGAGGCTTCCGTTTTCTAGGGGTTTTTTTTTCCAGTTCTTTCCGTTTTTCAGTAAGTGTTAGAAAAGAATTTTTTTAAAAAAGAGCTCCAAATCTCATTTTTATTTACAACCAGAGTAGACCCACTGAATCAAAGAGGGCTTGGTAGGGCAACACTCATGTAAGTTCCATTGATTCAGTGAATCTACTCTACTTAGAACCAACCTTTGGATCTGGGCCATGGGGGTTAAATATGGTAACTTACTTACATCCCTTCGATCTGTCACAGTTAAAAATAAGGCAAGTTTTGGGCTTGTTTATATCAAGGAACCGTGGCTGAATGCCTGCCCCACCACTATACATTACTTGTAGGCTTTCTGCTCACTAAAAAAAACCACCTCAAGAGTCTTGGTGGACCACAGTGATCAACTTTCTTCTTGATTCCTGCTCTTCTGCCTCCAATAGCAGAGACTGTAAAGACATTAGCAAGCAATGGTACATTTTCCACAGTGTGAAAAGTTTCAGCCAAGTTCTACACATCAATATACTGTTCAAGGTGCAAGAGCAGATCAGGTTGGTTATTTTATGGGCAGCTAGCAACTTTATGAAGCATCTCTGGCAAGAACTCCATGTGCCCGTTTTTACCCTTTTCTGAGCAGCATCTCATCTACTACTACCAACACATCAGTCATTCCTATTAACTATGGCGACTGAGAATGATGGGAGCTGTAAGTCCACAGCATCTGGAAGTTGCCGGGTTGGGGATCATTGTACTGCCTCATTCTCTGAAGCACAGCCATGCTCTTGGCATAGGCCTCAGTGACCAGCAACTAGCTTGGCCACTGAGCCAGTTCATCCCTAACTGCTGCCTTGATGGGCTAAGCCTGGCTTTGTTTGTCACCCCATCCCACCCCTCTGTCATACAGCACCTCAGGACAACTGCCCATCAGCAGAAGGGGTTGGTGTCTATGCTTTTACCCTTGACGCTCTTGCTGCTTTTAAGCTAAACTGTAGATGAGATGGCAGCCACCTAACCACCCAGCCTCATTCAAGCTGACCACGTTGGCTGGGATGAGGTACGTATGTGTGTGGTAAAATAAGAGGCAAACGTAGCAGGACAGTCATGGGATAAGGAACCAAACATTCCAAGCATAGAGCTTGGAAAAGTTACTTTTTGGCCTTTGGCTCCTAAAATCCTCTGGCTGACTGAGGATTCTGGGAATGGAAGTCCAAGAATTAATTTTTCCAAGCCGCAGCCTAGCAACCATGCATGCAAACCCCCAATTTCTGCCTCTGTCTCCTTTTTAACTTAATCCTGACTGGCCTGGTTAGGATGGGAAGGGTAGAAGGCAGCTGCAATTATCATGTGTCACTTTAAGCAGCCATTAGCAGTTGGGGGCATAAATGTTTCTCCAGTCTCCTCAAAAAGGAAGAGCCTAGAAGAGCCCTTCTCTAAGCTACTTTCCACCTGCAGGCCCCTAGCTACCAGCAGTTCTTCATGTGACTGTTGTAAATACACCTGTGATGGACAATTTTCCCATGCATCTGAAAATGTCAGCAGATGTGATACAGTCCATGTAGAATTTGAGCCTCCTTGGTGCTGATTGTCGAAGCAGAGCGACCCTCAAAACAAGATGGTCAGAATGATTTTGAGTGAAGTTTCATTGTCTTACCTGTGGCTTGAAGAAGTGGAATAAAAATAAGAAAACCAAGGTCTCTCCTCCTCATTGTGCTGCCCTTTAACTCCCAACTCAAAGAAGCATTGTTTTGAAGACACAATGTTTAAGCACCCTGAAGTAATTTCCTGAAATGTACCCAAGAATATGCCTAGACCTATACAGAATAGTTGTGATTCATTGCTTGTAAAACCAGAAGTGTGGACAGAAGGGTTGGATTTCCTTTCTCCACATGTGGAGGTCAAAATGCAGTTTGGGATCCCACACACATACACATCCCATCAGGCAAAACAATAAGCAAAGACTGAAAGCCAAAAGCAGGACCTTGAGGATAGCAGCACCCTCCCGTAGTGTTCCCCTCCCCGTGCCAAGAACTGGTATAGAAAAGCACATTCACTCTGGTACTGGTGGCTCTCTGTAGGTCACGTGACTAGTAACCGTTGACGTGCTACTCTGAAGTCTGAAGAAGTGGACTTGTTCCATGAAAGCTCCCATTAAAATATAGTAGCTAGTCATTATAGATGCCACAATGTTTTTTGTCTTTTGTTGGGGGTGGGTGGGTCTGGTTTTGTTTTGTTTCTTGTTGATATGCCTCTCTTCCTTGATTTTGCCAGATCCTCTTTTAAAGCCACTTAAGTTGGCGGCTGTCATCACATCTTGCGGGAACCAGTCCCCTAGTCCGTCTCTGCATTATGCTTCCTTTTATCCATCCTCATTTCCCCACTAGGATTCATTGCATCGCATGGAGATCTGGTCTAATGAAAGAGAGAGAGGAGAACTCCTTTTTCCCACTCTCTTCCCACTGTGCAGCATTTTCTTAATCTCTGATATGTCCTCCTCACCCCCCTGTTAGTCACCATTTTTTTCCGAGTTTAACACCATCAAACCTCTTCACAAGGGGGATGTGCACCATGGCCCTTTTTTTTTTTTTGCACCTTTCCCAGCTCTACGCTATTTTTTCTCTCAGGAGCACAGAAGAGAACCGTACACAGTGTTCCTTCCACAGGTCATTGCACTGTAGTTTTATACAATGCCTTTATGATGGTGGCAATTTTATTTTCAGTTCCTTTCCTAATGAACCCCTGATCCACTACGAAACCAAGGTGTTTTTCTTGGTTACTCACCACCAGTTCAGATTCTGTGAGCAACAATAGCCAAAACTATATTGCCAGGAAAAAATCAGATTGAATCTGCAGCAACGACTGTCACTGCACATGACACAAGCCATATTGCAGTTTAAAAGTGACATTAATCTGCCCTTTTAAAAACTACATTAGGGCTTCCATCACTGCCTGGCCAGTGCTGGAAGGCTTTCCAGCTATCTTGGCACTGAGCAGGTGGTGACTGTGTTACAGGACCGCAGTGTCACCTCCAAGCTTACCCCCTGCAGATGCTGAAAAGCAGAGAAGCAGAAACCATAGAGAGGGAGTATAGTCTCTGGTTCCCTCTAGTGGCCAGTTCTGGTATTACACCTTGGAAAGGCATATTTCTGGGGTTTTTTATTGTTTTCAGGCAGCAGTGAAACTGCAGGTACTGATCCCATGGATACGGCAGTTCTGCTGTACTGCCACGGGGGGGGGGGGGGGGCGGAGTCCAATGACTCCATTTTCACCATGTGTCAAGCTACTGCCCTGACCCTGGTGCTGTTAATAGCTGGGAAGCATCCTAGCAATGGCCAGGTGGCTGGAGCTACACACCCTGCCACAATATGACAAGTCACATTAAAATAGGACATGTGTTGCAAGTGGGTTCATGCCTGTTTGCAGATAACCCCTAATATAAAGCTTTGCTGTGGATTATGGCAAAGGTGCAATTCCTGCCTATGTCATATAAAGATGTCGTGTCTCAAAGTTTCTCACTCTGCAGCCACTTACCCTGAACCACATTTGCAATTTTAATTAATTTATTGTATTGTTTTATTTTTGTCTTGCATTTCCTCCACTGAGTTCTGATTGTGTACATGGCTTTCCTATTTCCCACTTTATCCTACCAACAAGCTAGTGAGGAAGAAAGAACGAGAGTATCTGGCCAGTGAATTTCTTGGCTTAGTGGAGATTTGAACCCGGGTTTCCGAAATCCAAGTCTGAACCACTTTGGCACCTGTTCTTGTTCTTGTGTGTGTATTCTGGGCTGTCAAGTCACTTCCAACTTCTGGTGGCCCTGATGGGGGTTTTGAGGTACGTGAGCAGTTCAGTAAGTGCTTCTCTATTGCTGTCTCTCCCAGTGAGTTTCTGTGGCTGAACAGGATTTGAATTCAGGTCTTCTGAGTCCTCTAGCCCAACTCTTTCTCTGCTACACTACGCTGGCTCTCTTCTTGTCACCCAGAAAAAGTTGGTGCTGCCAGCAGGCTCGACAGATGGCAGAACCGAGGCTGAGGCAAAGCTTTTGGCTTAAGAGCTTCCAGCGAGTTCCTGGCTGAGATGAGGTTTGAATCAGGGTGATGTTAGAAACGTGTTGAAATAAACTCCGTCTGTGTGTCAAGAGGAAGAATACGGTCACTCCCACCAGCCGTGCCCTTTACCAATCGAGGCAGCCAGCATCTACAGTCAGGGTCCCTGCGGTCATGGGGCAGCACAAGCCGAGGTGAGCTTCTCAAGCCTGGCACACAGCTCACCGCTGGCAAGCTGTGGCTGGCGAGTGCAGCTGGCCTCTGCGCCTCCTTCCAGTGTGTGCTCTGAGGGCAACGGGCGGTGCCCGCATCCCCTTCCTTTCTCATTGGGACAGGGGTGGGTAGAAGCGAAAGCAGAGCATGGATGGCTACGGGAAGGGAGCCTGCTTCTAGGTGACACTGACTGTGGCTCTGGCACGGCCCGTGTAACTGGAGCTCGTTGGTTGGTTGGTTGATCAGTTATCTAATTAGTGAGCGTTTCTATCTCGCTTTTTCTCTACTGAGTCCAAGGCTCTTTGTCTGTGAAGCTCACCTCTTCCCCACTGGAACTTCACAACAAACCCTGAGAAGGAGGTCCTGGGGGGGGGGGGGGGAGAGAGAAAATAAGAGTCCCAAGGCCACCCGACGGGTCTCCTGGCTCCTGGGACCGTGGCCGGCCTCTCCCTTGCCCCAGTCAAGCTCTCGTAACCATGCACCACATGGGCTCTTCTTCGCAGGGGTGCAATGTTGTCCTCACCTTCCGTTTGCAACCTTCCCCTTATATTCCCTTTTGGATTCACTCCCCCCCCCCCCATTATTTTATAACTAGAAAAAGAAACCTGTTTAGGAGGAATGACAGAATAATCCCATAGGTGCAGCAATGGGAGCTTTCAAGTACCCACCACTGAAACATTGGGAACTGTGTTTTTTTTCCCCATGCAGAGTGGAAGAGTAGCTATCTCTGTGCAATAGAAATAATTGCCTTGGCCATTGTTGTTGTGCTTGTACAGGGTAGCACTTTTTTTCACTCCAGCAGGTGGCAGCAAAGATTGATTGATTGAGTGTTTCAATTTGTTTCTAATTATTATTGTAGTGCACGCTCTTGGCAGTGTACAGCAAAACATATAACTAGAAAAAGGAAATGCAAACAATATATAAATATAAATTGACTGACTCCCTAACCTATCCTAAATAGCCAGCACAAATCCCGTGTCCCTAGGATTAACTGGCAGAAACTTCTTGGGTGAAACTTTTCATGGTACCTTTGCATCATATGCAATGATATGTAAAGCTTCATTTGCTGAATTTCTGCTCTTTGGGCACAGCCGGTCTGCCACCCAAAAACAAACGAAAAACAAAACCCAGAGTGGCAACCCTACTCCCTAGGCTTAAGGAATTCTGTCTGCTAGCACTCTGTCTTCTTCCTTGTCACCTTACCATTTTCCTGGGCTTTGCTTCATCTGTAGCTGGCTGGCTGGCTCCATGAGTCCTTAGGCGTCTGGCAATGGAGCCAGAGGTTGGGAGTTCAGTTCGCCACTGTGCATCCCAGAACAGCCAGCCTGTGTGGCCTTGGGCGAGCTGCACAGTCCCAGGGCACCCTCAGAAGAAGGGAATGGTAACCTGAGGGCTCTCTACCTAGAAAACTCTGAAAAGATTTGCCGTAAGTCAGAATTGACTTGATGGCACACAATTATTAGTATTGCTTCTTACATCATTGACTTGAAGGGACAGAATTATTTGATTTCCAAGCACACAATTCTTATCATTATTGCTTCCTACTTCATCTCTCACTGGATTTATGCATGTTATCTATTTAGAGCAGAGCTGGGCAATGTGCTACCTTCCAGATGCTGTTGGGCTCTAACACCCGTTATTCTTCCTCTTTGGCTGTGCTAGCTGGGGCCGATGGGAATTGCAGTCCAACAATGAGGTGCATTTTGCTCCTCCCTGCTTTCGAGTTTATACTTCAACACTATCACAGGATGAGTTGTTTATTATTATTGAGTTGTTTTTTTCCTGAACAGCTCACTGTGTAAAAATAAGGCATGCTTTGGGATATTAGAAGAAATAAGTAAGCTGTGAATTTTTTAAAAACTACTTTTTATAGAATAAAAGTCATGGGAATTGCTAGGCAGAGGCACTTCCTTCATACTTTTTTATCTTTCTCTGTGGCTGTTATCTTTCAAGACAATGATCAGCAAATTCTGCAATCAGCACTTTGCAACCTTTCCTGCATTTATCACTCAGGCAGCTTGTGCAACAATAAATAATCCGTTATTGCTGTGCTGCGCCCAGAGATTACAGGTCGTGAAATCAGTAAAGAGATGACTGATTATTAGATGAAACACACAAGTTTAAGAGCGTATAGGCTTTGGGGTAGCATAGAACTCTTCCTTTGATCTGATGAAGATTCCTCTGTAACTCAAAAGCTGACATGCTGGTGCCTGCTTCATAACGGCCAGAAGAATCCAGGTTGTGGTGCTTGTTCTCAGCCCAGGAATTTTACCTGATGGCAGACAGTATCCAGTTTGCTCTTGATATAAACAGAGGTCATAAGCGTATGAGAGACTTCTGTTCTAGCATGACCCCCGCCCGCCCGCCCAGATCTCCTGCGAAGCTCTCTCCAGGCATCTTCCTCCCCCCCCCCCACCTTTCCCAAGCTGCTTCTGATAATTAAGATTGTTTAAACAGCTGCCTGCTTCCCAGCTCAGCTGCTTCTGTGAAAGTGGGTGACAGCGTCATAGACTCACAATAGCAAAGTATGATGTCACAAGAAATGGGAGGGCAGTCCACTATCCCAGCATAAAGATGGTCTATTCCATACTGGAAGTGATGCTGGGCCCACGTGATCAGGTTAAAAAAACCCCCCAAAAAACCTTCCCTAGGTTAAAACTGACATTTTAGGGAGGGGCAGGGCTCAGGTGAGCAGAATAGGGAATGGGTGGCTATCCTTTGCCATTTTATATAAGCCAAAAGTAGGAAAGCGCCCTGGGGCTGAACTGAGCCCTCCTGGACTTCCCCTTCTCCCATGACAACATTGCTTTAGGAGTTTCCCAGCTTTTGAATAGGTTCCCCCCATCCCAATTCCCAAAAGTTAAAGCACCTCTGCATAAGGCTTAGTTACGCACAGTAAAATATATTGTAATATAAATTAAAACATGGCCCTACGCTTTGACCTTCAGTCCTGCCTACCAAAGGACTGTGATCCCAGAGAACTTTAAGCCAATGGGACCTAGGCAGATGCTTTAATCACAAACTTCAAGGTGCCTTTCCTCAAGGTTGTACCTTTACTCGTCTTCCTCTTGAACCCCCAACTCCTGCAAAATATGTATTATGTAGAGCTGAGTCTTCAGTGTCCTTCTCATACATTATCTGGCTTTAATCTTGTAGATCGGATCAATATTTTTGCATCCATGCTGTTGTTGGAGAAGAGAAAGGCTGAGAAAAAGTGGCCTCCCTAATAAGTTGTGTTGTTTCCAGATTGGAAAAAAATCAGGAAGCCAGTAGTTGTTGTTTTTTTTAGATTGCTTTTAATTGTAATGGCCTTTATGCTGTTGGTTTTTAAAGGTTGTTGTTTTAATTCTGTTCTTGACTCTTATTGAATGATAGAGAGCTGTAGGCAGAAATTCCTTCCCCTGTAAGTTTTTGTTTCAGAGGTGATGTTTCAAGCCCATGCATGAAAATAACCCCATCAACAGACTAGACGACCTTACGTCTCATCCCTGTTCATGGGGTACTTTTTCACATGGCACCATCTTTATTCATAGGAAATTGAGATCTGTTCTCCTTCCTCTTGCAACACCTTGGCTTGAAGCCAAGTCTTTTGTGTAGTGCTGTTAGAAAAGGAGAAATAAATCTGCCCGTTCTGGTTGGACAGTTTTGAGTTTATTTGGTTCCTCCAACCCCACCCCCCACCCCTGAACTTGGAGACGTTTTCATTTAATTTCATTTTTAGGAAGAAAAAAAAAAACTAAACCCTCCAGCCGGCATGGACGCTGAGAGATTCTAGGAGCTCAAGGGTGAAAAAGTAACTTTTCCAAGCCCACTCTTCCACCACTTACAAGAGGATCTGAGGGGGCCGTCAGCTGGTCAAGCCGCTCACCGGAAACCCAGCCTCTCCCTTGCTTACGCTGCCTGCAAGTTGCATGACTAGCTGTGCTGACGGGGAGTGCCTAGAGATCTAGATAAGTGTTTTACGATTAGCCTTAAACGACATACCGGAGGAAGGGACGTCTGGCACAAACGGTAGAAGGCTAGCTCTTTCTGTCCTTGGCTCTTCTAGGCTGCTGCTCCTGCTGTTACTGCCGTCGAGACGTTTGTAAGCCGGTTGAGACTGTTTGGTGCCGGTGCAGAGGGTCTCTCTCTCTCTCTGCTTTCAGGAATTCCCCCCCCCCCCCACTCCCTTGGGAAGAGAACCAACCTGGTGGGATCACCAGAGAATCAGGCAGAAAAAAACACCTTGGACACCACGCAGAGACATCAGCAGGAAGGAGGCGTATGTTGGCTGCAGCTGACAACCTGGAATTTGGGCACAGGGAAGGAGGGAGCTCTGCAGGCAGAGAGGCAGCCGGAATCTTGTGTGGTGCTTGGCACCTGAGAGTCCCTTCCCTTTGAGGCTTACAACAACCTGCAGAGTCCCTCTCTCGTCCGCCTCACCACCACTGTCTCTCACCTTCCACCAACCTGGCGTGCACCGAACAGGCTAGGATGTTGCCTCCGGCTCCCACAGGCTCCGGCTCTCAGAAGAACTGGGAAGGAGTCTGAGTTCTCCTCCGGACAGTCAGACAGAACAAGAGAAGCAGGGAGGCTGGCAGGGCTCCTCTGCCACACAGACTCACCTGTGTTGATGCCCTCTTTGGGTTCCTAAAAAGCCAGCGGCACTCCTGTAGCATTCCCACGACTACCACCCACCACCACTGCAACCACCCCCCGCGCGCCCCCGGCAGCAGTCCAAACACACTATGACCCGCTATTGGAGCCCTTTCCCTCAGCCTGTGTGAGAGGCTGGCCTGCGGACCTCATGAAACCTTGCGGAAGACCGAGAGCCATGTCTGTGGAAAAAGCCTCCCACTTGCCTAGCATTCCTGAGATAGACGCAGCTGACATCCTCGAGGATGATGAGGCCTTCTTGCCCAGTGACTCCAGTAGTTCCCAGATGCCAGCCAGACAGGATTCCTCCTCCTCCTCCTCCAGGTCACCCAACTCTCCTGTCTTGTTTGCTGTTCACTCCCCTACCTACCTCATGAAGCTCAAGGTCAACAGGAGCATCCAGGATTTCGCTCGGAGAGCCAGGGGTTACTCATGGTAAGAAGTTGTTTTAAACCCACAAGGGGGGGTTTGAAAATCCCATGCAGGGGCTGCATTTCAACTTGAAATGGGAAAAGTGACTCTTTAGGACTACGACTCCCAAAATGCTCCTGTTAGCGTACCAGCGGGATTCTGGAAGTTGTCGTCTAACTTTTCCCATCTCCGGTTGAAGCAGCTGTCGAAACAGTTTAGCAGCAGACCACTCAAGGCCCAAACAAATGTCCCCTACAACAGGTGACCCTTTGGCCCTCATGTCTGCGTTTTCTTTCATCTGGCTGTTCCCAGGCAGAACCTGAAATGGAATCAAAGAGAAAGGTGGCAATAGTGTTGCTGGAAGGGAATTGGCTCACTTTCTTGGGACAAGATGGCAGTGAAGGTTGGGGATATAGGGAATGGGAGTGGTGGTGGTGGTGGTAGTATCTCACCTCACCCTACTTTTCCTTACCTTATTTTTACATTTGTTACCTTTACATGGTGGCCTGTATGTAGGATTATCACATCTGGTAAGGACTTCTCAGTGGTGGCACCTCAGTTACAGAACTCTCTTCCATTTGAGATCTGCTTCTGCATATTTTGTCTTTTAGGGACCAGTAAAAAAAAAAAATCCATTTATGCAAGCTTGAAGGTAATAAGCAAGTGTTCTGTTGGTCTCTGAGTACTTCTTGTTTGTATTGCATTTATTATGTTTATTTTTAGCAGATATTTCAGGTGTTTGTAGTTTCAGGTATGACTGGATTTGTGATTTCAGCTATTTGTGAATTTGAACTTTAGATATTTGTGTTTCGTGTATTTTAACTAGGTTTTTTAATACAAATTGTTTGCCACATGGGTTCTCATGAGGAAGGGGAAGCTACAACTGAATAAATAATATCCCACATTTTCTTCATGGAGTTCCAGGTTAGACGTGTCTCCTTTCACCGCCACCACTTTATTATCACGACAGAGATGTAAGCTTAGGCAAAGCTGAAAGAAAGGGCCGGGGTTATCTAGTGGGTCTTCTGATCAATGCTCTAACCACTGCACCACATAAGCTAGTCACCGCAGAAGAAGGTAGCAGGGCCACTTAGGCCTGGAACAGGTTCTATACTGATCAGCAAGAAGCTGTTCTGGCACTTGCAGTTCTGTTGGACACAGATCGATATCTTTCCAGCCACAAGGTAGGCATTTTGTTTCTAGAAGGTGAAGGCTGAGCATGAAGATGGCCTAAGTCTGCACAGGATATCAAATGATGCCTTTGCACTGTATAGCAGGCTTAATTTCTGGGGGATGTACGTGGTCCTGAAAATTCTACAGTCCTTTTCCAAAACCTTCATGGTTGAGAAAAGATGGAAAGCAGACCCTGTGTGTAGGTCTTCCACGCCAGGACATGACTGTCCTCCTTTCTTAGAAGAAGAAAGAATATATATTTTGCACAGATCACTGCCTCTTTATAGCATTTATAGGACATTTTTCCTTACTGTCCAAAATAACTTATAAAATCCCTGCGGTTGGGAACTCCTTTCTCCCTCCATTATATCGAACAAAGGTTTGAGCTGAGATTCAAAGGAGAGCCTAAGATCAGGACACAGATATTTTTCTCTAAGGCCAGAGTGACCCACACAATATTGTTGTACAATCACATCATCTAACACAACATTTCCCGGAGAGCAGAGGCAGAACGGCTGGGAGCCAAAAACAGAACCTCCTTGGTGGACATGGCAGCATTTTACAGTCATAGAAATCTATCTGGAAGTATATTTCTAGAGTAGGGTTGTGACAACATAGAATAGACTTCTAGGAGCCTGAAAAGATAAATGTACAAAATACGTCAAATGGTTTTCTCTGCCTCCCTTAGCTTCCTGTGCATTGCTGTGCTGCCTGTGAGATTTTGGAAGTCAGCGTCCTACCCAACGGGGGTTGCTGCTGACTAGGAGATGGAGGAATCTGGAGGGCACCAGAGTGAGAGAGGCTGCTGTAGCCAACAAGCACCTGCTTGTTTTCTAGTTTGTTTTTGGTTTCCGAGAGCAAGCACACCTCTGAGAGTTTGGAAGAGAGAGCAGCTGGCTGCAGCTGGCCTAAGGCTGCGTAGGAAGGTTCAGGGCTTCATGGATGCTTGGGTGGCTCTCCCCACTCTCATTCCAGCATTCTTAACTACTGCACCAGTGGTTCTTAGTCTTTGGGCCTCCAGATTTCAACTCCCAGAAGCTCCAGCTGTTATGAAGTGGGAATTCTGGGAAGTCTTAAACATCAGCAGAGCAAAAAGGGTAGGACGGCTCTGCTGGCTCTGTTTTCCTTCCAAGCTCACCTAAAGTCCACAGTTACCTACTGCTCAAGCCTTTGTTTGTGTCTTATTCCAGTTCTTGCTTAAGCTGGCAATTCTCAAGTCGTGGTGCACATCCCATGGATGAGACATAGTGCATCACTAAGAATTTGTTCTCCCTCCGCTCCTGTGTTCTCTTGCAAAAGGGATGTTCCTACAAGCCCTACCTGCTGTAGATCATCCATCCGTAAACATTAGGCAGACTAGTAGTAGCTTTGGAAGTTCACTGTTCCTCCCGGCCCTCTGTTCTCCTACCTAGCAATAACAACGTGCCAGTAAACATCATCATCTTAGAACTGCATAGCAGGAAGGGACTCTATGGATCATCAAGTCCAGCCCTTGTCAGGGAGGCACAGTGGGGAATCGAACACGGAACCGGATTTCTAAACCACTGACCTATCCAGCAGTTCAGCATGTTTCTGGTGATGAAGTAGAAGGTGGGTTTGAAGGGTTGAGGCCCCTGCACTGAGTAGGAAGGGCTAAGGCATTATTGGCCACCCCCTCAGGTTTCTTTCTTTCCTCTGCTGCGATCCTCACACTAGGTGAGAGACAAACGGATTTTGTTTTCCAGGAACCCTAGATTGTTTCTCACCATCCCTGCTGTAATGCAACCTAATTTGAGGCAAGTTGTTGCTTGAATGGGAAATGAAGAGCCAGTATCTTGACAAACAGCCTGCTCCTCATGTTATGTGGATGGATGCAGCTGCCTGCATTTTTGGAGCCTTCCAGGCAGGGCTCTCGTTATGGGTCTTGCCATGATGAGCCTCTGCACTTCCATATTTAACACTACGCTATTTCATATCAGTGTCCTTCTTGGAAAAAGTGGGTCTCTTTGTTTCTGTTGTGGTGGCACTCTGGGTCTTCAGGGAGTGATCAGTGGGCTAAGTTCCCAAGGGCAACCCTATTCCAGCCTCTTCACTAGACCATCTGTACTACAAAACTAGAGTCTCTCTTCAAAACACCTCTGCAAAATTCCTCTTGGTTCCATCTCTGTTTGTCAGGTTCTGTAGAGGCTTCTAGTCATTCCAAGTTCAAATGTCTTGTCCCTCCACTTCTAGGCCACCTGTACGGCACGTCACCTCCTCTTCTCCCTTTACTTCTCGCCCCATCCATTCCACTGAAGCTTGCCTGCTATCAATTTTGTGGTCCTCTTTCGCTCAGGTTTCCATGCCTTGGACTTTCCAGCTCCCTCTACCTGGAACAGTCTTTGCTTCTTCCCCATCAGCCAAATCACTTCTCTCCTCCTCTGGGTTCTCCTTTTGCAGGAAAACTGTCCTTTTTCGTGTTCCCTGCATTTCTATTGCCACCTAACTGAACCGAGCTTCTGGCTGCTAAATTGCCAGCCTAGATTGTTTTCTTTCCTTCCCATTATCTGTCTAATACAAATTATACAAATTATAAATGGTTTTGACCCAGAGCTATGCTGTGAACGTTGCTCGAGCATGCTGTTGACAGCTGGCCATTGTTTCCCATTAAATATGAGTTATTTTCAACCGTCAGTGGTGTTAGACGGTCTCTAGGAGGAAAGGAGCCTTCCTTCCTGGATGCAGTGATGCACCAGGGGTGGCTTGTGTCCCTTTTCTGATTTCTAATGATTTTATCAGCTCTTTCATTAGTAGTTTTCCCCATAATTTCCCCTCTACTTCAGTGAGTGAAACTTTTAATTTTCCTCCATGAAGTGTTACAAACCAGAGTCTCCATTTTAAAAAGGCTTCGCTTTATCTCCCTTTCTTACCAGGAACTCTTGCTGGTCTGAAGAGACTGGTCAGATTTATACACATTGTTTGCTTCTGCAGTGATGGATGGATGGATGGGGCATCATGTGTCCCCCAGAACACTCCGTATGTCCAGGCCAATGACTAATTAAAGGACTAAAAATGGGAAAGTAGGAAAACCAGAAAGGGTTTAAGTCATGCTTAAAACTAGGGCTGGTCCAAGAAGACATTTCACTGCCTGAAAAAGAAGGATAAGATAGTGCCCTTCCCTTTCTACTTGCAGTAGTTGTTTGGAGGGACAGTTGCCCATGCATGATGGGATTGCCTCCTCCATGGCACCATGCAGTGCAGTAGCCTAGATGGGGGTGGGGTGGGTGGGTGCAGCACACAATGAACCCTACCCTGCATTTCCTGCTCCTTTGCATCTGCAGCCCAAGGCAGCTGCCTCACTCTGCTTCAATAGCAGGGCCAGTTCGGCTAGAAATCTCATCCCTCACATGAAGGTCCATGTACTTGAGGTGAACCTTTAAGAGAATGAGGAGCAAGGATGTAGAACTGGAATGCTTCAGCATAAACCACCTCATGAAGCTTAAGCGAAAGTTGGAGAGTGGAGTCTACTCTGCAAACAAACAAACAAAATAACACAGGGGTTCTTACTGGTCTGAGCATTGCATGCTTGTGGGGGGGGGGTGTTAAGCATTCTTGCGAGCAGGTTGTGCTGCATTTCCCCTGCCTTATCTTTAGCCTTCATCTTGTGGATGTTGTCTGTTTGCTGAATGGTTTGCTTGGTATTATCTCTCAGCTGCTGGTAGATGATGATATTCATTATTCTCTGTAAAGTAAAGGAAGCACTCTGATACAGACTGGTGTTCTTCTTGGTCAGGGCCAGTCCTGTCTTCAGACAGAAAGAGGCAACTGCCTGAGATGGATGCTTTGGGGTACAATGAAAGGGCAGCATGTAATGATTTGTTTAATTTATTGTTATTGGATTATTCCTGCCAGGAGAGTTGAGAGGTACTTCTGGGACATTCTCTGAGGTGCCAAGGAACCACTAGCTCAGAGTATTGTGTGCTTTGACTAGGGAAGTGGGAAGTGTCATTTGCTGTTCCACCTTAAGCAGCAAAATATCTCGGTCCGTCCATGCTCAGTGCTCATATTTACTCTGTTTTCTCGTCAAATAGCAAATTGCTTGCATTTCTGTCACACTTTGTTTCAATTTAAAACTGCCTAATGCATTTCAGCCTAAATGTCAGGGGCGTTAATTTTTTCCTGGCGGGGGTAGATTATTCTATTGAAGCTGGGTACAGACCAGAAGAAGAAGAAGAGGAGGAAGAAATGAATGCCCTTGAAGAAGGCTATAAATTCAGGCTGAAATGTGTTGGGCAGTTTTAAATTGAAATTAAATGTGATATATTTTCTTACATCCTGAGACTGAAGTTCCTTCACAATCAGATTTTTTTTTAAAAAATTAATGTACCAATTCCTTTTGTTGTGGTTGTGGGTTTTGTGTTTTATTTTGCATTTTTGTCAGTCTGTAGAGCTGTGTCTTTTAAGAGGAGCTTGCCATGCAGAAATTAGCAAGTGTTAAACGTCTTGCCTTATGCAATTGAAAGGCGACCTCAGAGTTGTTCAAGGACTGAGCAGGTATACTTTTCGGACTAATTTTTTTTTTTTAGCTAGACATGTTATGTCCAGGTTTTTGATTGGTTTGGGAAATTGTGTGTTGTGGTTTCCATGTCCCAGGATTTTGCTGAGACTTTCTGGATGTTACCTTACATTAAGGTTCTCCATGGGATGGTGTAAAACTCAGCCTGGGAGCTAGAACCCAAGAGAGGCCAGGCTGTTTCTGATTGGTTCATGGGGAACCTTTCTTGTTTGCCTCACTCGTGGTTAATCGAAAACAATGTGGAAAGTTACTTTTTAAAATAAGAAAATGGCCAAAAACATGGGAGAGCCCCTCAGAATGTTTCTCTAAAAGCTTTCACCCACCCACACCAAAGGGACAAGTAATTGCGACTAGATATGCAGAGAAGAGTAACAGCTATGCTTGCAACTGCAGTATTACACAAAAGGAACCATTGTTGTACTCCCCTGTTCCCACTGATAGCATCCTGCACAAAACATTGTTCCTTGTAGTGTGTTGCTTCCACACTCTGCATGTCCATCCAGCTCCTTTCCTGAAGTATCAGGTGATGGGGTTTGCCAGATGTTTCTGGGTTTCAGCCCTGAGTCTCCAGGTCAGAACCTGAGGAGTTTTAGCAACGCTAGAACAGGCATCGCCTCCAACGGAACCCAAGATGTTTCCAAGCAAAGGAGTGTGTTTGGAGGCCAAGGCTTATGTCTACATCTCTAGAAGGAAGGACTTGGCAGTGGGATCCATGAACCAGCTTTCCCCCCCCCTCCCGCCCCGGTTGATATGAGAGGGTTACTCTGTGTTTTTAGCAGTAAGGCAAACTGAATGGGAAAAAAATCCAAGTGTCTAAATATAAATCTCAAGGCATGCCATGTTCTTCCCCAAAAGGGAGGAAACTGAAAGCTGTGGCCAAATGAAGGCATCTGAGAAAGAGTCAGTGCTTCCTCTTGCAAGAGCAGCTGCTAGTTTCTTTTCTGGCCCCTTTAGCAGCTGCCTGGTACTTGGCCATCTCACCAAGGATGCTTTCCTTGGCCAGGGGAAAGAAAGTGATGGAAAGTGCTTCGCCTGCTGCATTTCTGTGTCTGCTAAAGGCACGGGGTGCTAAGAAAGGGAGCAAGCTTCCTGCTTTGACAGGCAAGTTTGGTCTCATTATTATTATTTTTTAAAGCTTATTTTATGGTGTTGATTATGTTAGCCTCCAGGATGACAATGAGTGAATATATTCTTTTAACTCTATCCAGTACTGTTTTGTTCTTACCTTTTTTGGCCAGGAATTAAAAAAAACAACCCTGATATTTTTAAAATGCACTGAGCCTTAGGCCCTAAGCTTTGTGTTTCCATTGAGAGGGTTTTAGACCTGGGGGTTTAACGAAGAAGCTGGCCTCTTGTTTCTTATGTTCCTACCTGCCATTTGGGAAACCTTGCACTAATGTATGATGGAGGTAGACTGTGAGTTTTTCTGAGGCTTGGAAGTACTTTGGCATGCGCATCCTTTGTCTCACCACACTGTGGGTCAAAGAGGTTTTGCAGGTTTTAAAAATGGAACACAAACTTGCCAAGCCTGTTTTGCCAGAAGCAAAATTACACATACCTTGGATACACACAAAGAGCTCTCTATTTATCCATCTGCTGTTGTTTGGTGGGGACCGGGGTGGGTGGGGTGGGACCTGTATCCCATTTTAGAAAATTAGATGGATTTCTGTGTTAGTGTGAGAAAGGAACAAAGTTTTTCATTGCCAGTGAAATAATCCTATTACTATTTTCCCTGAGTGTAATGAACAGATAAGAAACTAGGAGCCTGCCATTCTCAAACATCCTCTAATAAGTCACAGATGAACATAAGGCCCCCTTTTGTAATATTCCATTACTATTACTAATTATTATTAGTAGTATTACTTTACTCTTATAAAATCATACTTTACCATTCACAATGAGTCTCATCCTACAATGTGTGAAGTAAGAGTCTAAGCATTCTATGATGGGTTAGTGCGCATGCCACAGACGTGCGTCCTGCACATTTGAGTCTAGCTCCATCAGCCTGCCTCTCTCCCTCCCCAACTCCCAATTCAGGAAATGTTAACTTTGCCAAAGGTGTGGTGTACAGGATAGAGCGAAGGACCAGGACTCAGGTGGCCTGGGTACAAATACCCCCCCTCAGCCATGGAAACGCACTGAAGGTGTGGCATTGGAAAAGCCACTCCTTAAATGTCTTACTGATCTTAAAAGCCCTGTTAGGGTCTCTCTCTAAAGTATGTCCCTGCATGGCAACTTTGGGCCCAAGCTGGAGCCATTCCCCAGCAGACGGAAGATCTGCTTTAAGGGCGGTCGTTCCCTAAAAAGTGACCTTTTCTGGTGCAATCGGATGTACGCCTTTTCCCATCATCTGATGGCATCTTTAAATACACAAGGGAGAAGCTCCCAAATAACGACACTGCCCCCTCTGCAGAAAACAGCAAGCCACCTGTACCCATTGTCCAGCCTAGAGCCTTGAAAATGTCATCTTCAGAACAACAGCCCCCAGAAAGCCCCATCTTGAGACAGTCAGCTTCGTGGTTGAACAGCTTTGCTGTTAGGAAGTGTCTCCTGACAGAGGACAAGGCCGCTCCACCTTCTGGGTTAAGAGGCATTCAGAAATGTAAAGGCCACTGTCATGTCTCGCCTTTCATTTTGTCTTCTCCAGGGTAAACAGGCCCAGTTCTTTTAACCACTCTTCCTAGCATTTGGTCTTCAGACACCTCACAACCCAGGTCCCCTTGTTCTATGCCTTGTTAGGAGAATTGGCGAGCAACACACCTTGAGAGGGTGGGATCCTGGATTAGCTCTTTTGTTTACTTGCCCTGCTGTCAACCCCGTCTGCATTGTGTGAGGTTAAGGATTCTGATTAACTAAACTCGCTTTTCCTAACAGATTTTCCATGGAGACAGTCCTACAGAGCAAGAAGGGGGCAGGGCTTTTTATCTCCAGGAAACAGCCAGGTCAGGCCAGGGCTGAGCTATAAATCAGAAATTCCTACAAGGGGGAATTCCTACAAGAGGGAGGGAGGCAAGGCTGAGCCTGTAGCAGGAGTTCAGAAGACAAAAAGAAGAATTTGCCACAGTTTGCAGTCTGCCACCTAACCTGGCCGGAGACATTTGTCCTTCTACTTGTGGGGGGGGGGGGTGTACGTTGGTGGTGCAGCTGCCGCCAGCTTCATTTTAATGGCCAGAATCCCCTTGGTGTTCACATACAGTCTGCATGATTTGCAGTGGCTATTTTGGCCATCTCATGAGAAGAGAAGACTCCCTGGAAAAGACCCTGATGTTGGGAAAGTGTGAGGGCAAGAGGAGAAGGGGACGACAGAGGACGAGATGGATGGACAGTGTCATCGAAGCTACCAACATGAATTTGACCCAACTCTGGGAGGCAGTGGAAGACAGGAGGGCCTGGCGTGCTCTGGTCCATGGGGTCACGAAGAGTCGGACACGACTAAACGACTAAACAACAACAACAAAAATTTACAAAGTGTTGGAGCATGTCTTGGTGGCGAGCCTGACTGTGCAGCCAAAATGCACTCTGGCAACCTGTCCGTTGGCCGCAGTTAGTTCCCTGTGGCAAATTCTGCAAACCTGAAGCAAACACCGAGAGGATTCTGGCTGACAACTACCGTTTAGCTGCCTCTTCTCCAACCAAGTCAGGCAGATGATTTTATAACTCCCCTGTCCCTTTATTGTCCTACTAAAAACTAGGTGCCCCATCAGGCTACGAGTCTTTCAGTACCAAAGTTGAGTCCTGGGTACAAAAAGAAAACTACCTCTGAGCATAGGCGGAGTGCTTTCCCCTCGTCTTTCAGTAACTGCAGTTTTTTATTTCCTCACACTCCCAGCCCTGAGAAGGAAGTTAGCTCTATAAATGCTTAAGCAGCTTACCTTTGAAAGGGGCCAAGTTCACAGTTCTTTGAGGCAGTGTGGTCTAGTGGTTAAAACACGGGGGGGTGGGGAGGTGTTAAATAGGAGAAAACCAGAATCAAAGCCCAACTCACCTCTAAGTGATATTGGGCCAGCCACTATTGCCCCTCCACCACACCTACCTCATACGGCTGGTTTGAGTATAAATGGGAGTTAGGAAGAAGGTGTACTGCCTTGAGCCCCATACAGGAAAAGAAGGGTGTAAATGTAATAAAAATAAATCCTTATCCTTCTCAGATTAATCCAGCCTGGTTTCCTTTCTGAGAGTAGCCAAAAATAATAGAGAATATCATAATCATCCTTTCTCCTCCTTTGTCTTTTTCACTTCCTATCTGCATGGGGGGGGGGGGGGGGAGAAAAGGTTTTTCATGTTTCTCAGTGTTACTTGATGTTTTTTCAGAGGGGCACCTCACTGGCAGCCCCCACCCTCAACAAGATTACCAAAAAGCAACATTGATTTTACCATGTTGCTTCTGAGCTCTATCACCCCCAGAAATAAATGAGTGTTCTGATAACAGTCTGAAATGTATACACTTCATGTACTTATGCCTTGTGTTTTAGAAAAACAAAAAACAAACTTGGCAGCCCTTATAAATAAGTTGCTGAGAAGAGGCCAGTTGAATTTAAGCTTGCACTGGGAATTAGTCCCAATGAACTCAGTGACTTAGTTCTTGCTAGTCAGGCGTAGGATTGTCCTTTTAGGGTTAAATGAAGTTCCCCATTTGTTGCGACTGATGTAATGCTTGATGAGATACCAGTGCACTTTTTTGTTTCTGTCACTACAGGTAGGAGTTTACCCAGTTGTAAGAATTGGTTACAGGTATGTTTAGGCTCATGCGACTCCTCTGTGCGAGTTAACATTTTGCTCAAGTGTTGAAGAAGTGGGTGTTTGGGCTTAAATCATGTGGGCACTGTGTGAGCTATAAAGATAGTCTTCAGAGGCATTTCATGCCCACTGTCTGGGTCCCCAAGCCACTGCTAAACTCTCTGCTGCTGCCGCTTGTTTCAGCCGTCTGCTTGGAGCAGAAATATGATGGGGAGGAGGATGTGCAGGCAATGCCACCAGCACCATGTGTCAGACTCCTTGGTACAAGTGTGTCCCCTC
The DNA here is from genome assembly GCA_037013535.1 of Intellagama lesueurii. Taxonomy (NCBI): domain Eukaryota; kingdom Metazoa; phylum Chordata; class Lepidosauria; order Squamata; family Agamidae; genus Intellagama; species Intellagama lesueurii. The sequence continues at coordinate 135,828,821 of JBAJHW010000002.1, forward strand.
TTTCCGCCCTCACAGACTGACTGACGGGGGGAGGAATCTGAACAGCACAGCACCCTTTCCAGCTGTTCCCAGCATCAGTCAGCTGGACAGCAGAGAAAGGTGTGTGAAGTCTAAGCCCACTAGAAAGGAAGGGTTGACACTTTGCCATTACTGTACACTGAGAAGAGGCCTACCTGGATATGTCTGTCTCTGCATGAGGAAACGGATGTGTGTACACGAAGGAGTGTGGAGGGAAGGCTTTGAGCACATACACATAGATGTTTGGGAATAAGGGGGGAAGCGTGTGTGCACCTGTGCAGTTCTGTACGTGTGAAAGGGAGATATAGGGTGACAGAACTGTAACAATGGAAGTGATCCCATGTGCTCCAGCCTCCTGCCAATGCAGGAAATGCACAGCTAAAGCAGCCATTACAAAGATGGCCACCCGCCCTTGCATGTAAATAACCAATGGAAGAGAATACATCACAGCTCACGATGTCTCTCCTAGAATATATTGATTGTGGGGTATATGTGTGTGTGTGTGAGAGAGAGAATCTTTCTAGAGCTGTATGGTTGTGTCCAGAACAGCATGGGAACCAGACTTGTAGGTAGAAACCAAGGAATGGTCCAGAGTTTGGGCTCCACCCATTGTTACATCTTAAGAACATAAGAAGAGCCCTGCTGGATCAGGCTAAGGGCCCATCTAGTCCAGCTTCCTGTATCTCACGGTGGCCCCACCAGAGGCCTCTGGGAGCACATGAGACAACTAGATACCTGTCTCCTGATACCACGCCCCCTGCATCTGGCATTTTGAGGTACCTTCCTTTTAAGCCTGGAGATTATACATCCCCATCATGGCTTGTAACCTGTGATGGACTTTTCCTCCAGAAATCTGGCTAATCCCCTTTTAAAGGCATCTAGGCCAGATGCCATCACCACATCCTGTGGCAAGGAGTTCCACAGACTAACAACCTGCTGGGTAAATAAATCTTTTCTTTGGACTGTTCTCACTCTCCCAACACTCAATTGGAGTGGATGTCCCCTGGTTCTGGTATTGCGTGAGAGGGAAAAGAGCTTCCCTCGATCCACTTTATCCATCCCCTGCATAATTTTATACGTCTCAATCATGTCCCCCCTCAGGCGTCTTTTCTCTAGACTCAAGAGCCCCAAACGCTGTAGCCTTTCCTCATAAGGGAGATGCCCCAGCCCAGTCATCATTTTAGTCACACTCTTCTGCACCTTTTCCAGTTCCACGATGTCTTTTTTGAGGTGCAGCGACCAGAACTGTACGCAATACTCCAGGTGTGGCCTTACCAGCATTTTGTACAATGGCATTATAATGTTTCAATCCCCCTTTTAATGATACCTAGCATGGAATTGGCCTTTTTCACTGCCGCCGCACACTGGGTTGACACTTTCATCAAGCTGTCCACCAGCACACCAAGATCTCTTTCCTGATCCGTCATGGACAGCTCAGAACACATCAGCTGATAAAGTTTTGATTTTTTTTGCCCCATTGTGCATTACTTTAAATTTTCTTATATTGAAACACATTTGCCATTTTGCTGCCCATTCTCCCAGTTTGGAGAGATCCTTCTGAAGCTCTTTACAATTCCTTTTGGTCTTCACCACCCGGAAAAATTTCATGTTATCTGCAAACTTGGCCACCTCACTGCTTATCTCTGTCTCCAGGTCATTTCCGAACAGGTTGAAAAGCACTGGTCCCAGGACAGATCCCTGGGGCACACCACTTTTCACCTCTCTCCATTGTGAAAACTGCTCATTGACATCTACTCTTTGTTTCCTGGTTCTCAACCAATTCTCAGTCCATAAGAGGACCTGCCCTCTTATCCTCTGACTGTGGTGTTTTCTCAGCAGCCTTGGTAGAGGGACCGCATCAAACACCTTCTGAAAATCCAGGTAGACAATATGCTTGTTAACCTTTTCAAATAATTCTAAAAGGTTTGTGAGGCAAGATTTACCCTTACAGAAGCCATGCTGATTTCCCCTCAGCAAGGCTTGTTCTATGTGTTTTAAGATTTTATCTTGGATGAGGCTTTCCACCATCTTCCCTGGAACAGATGTTCAGCTAACTGGCCTGTAGTTTCCTGGGTCCCCCCCTCCTTCCCTTTTTAAAGATTGGCATGACATGTGCTATCCTCCAGTCCTCTGGCACTGTGGCCGTTTTAAGGGACAAGTTGTATATTTTAGTTAAGAGATCAACAACTTCAGTTCCTTAATAACCCTTGGATGGATGCCATCTGGGCCCGGTGACTTATTGATCTTCAATTTATCAATTAGGTCTAAAACATCCTCTCTTTTAACCTGTATCTGATTTAACTCATTAGTCAGGAGGGGCCGTTCCGGCAGCGGAATCTGCCCAAGGTCTTCTGTCGTGAAGACAGATGCGAAGAACTCATTTAATTTCTCTGCAGTCTCCAAGTCCCCCTTTCTCTCCCCCACCATCCAGAGGGCCAGCCACTTCTCTAGCAGGTTTCCTGCTTCTAACATATTTAAAGAAGCTTTTATTATTCCCCTTTATATTGCTAGCCATACGTTCCTCACAGTCTTTCTCTGCCTTCCATATCATCTTCTTACATTTCTTTTGGCAGAGTTTGTGTTCCTTTTTATTTTCCCCATTTGGAAAGGATTTCCATTTATGGAAGGACCCCTCCTTGCGCTTTAAAGCCTCTCTAACTCCGCTCGTTAACCATGCCAGCACCCTCTTGGACTTAGTTGAGCCCTTCTTTCTCGTACACTTCCGCTGGGCCTCTACTACCATTGTTTTAAACAGGCTCCATGCACTCTGGAGAGATTGGATTCTTTTTACCTTCCCTTTCAACTTCTTCCTAACTAGTTTCCTCATCTGAGGGAAGTCCACCCTTCAGAAATCAAGGGGTTTTGTGTCAGATTTGCTTGACACTCTCCCACCAACTATTCGCTAGCGACTCAATGACATTCATGTCCCTAACCAGGTCCTGAGTACCACACAATATTAAATCCAGAGTCACCTGTCTTCTGGTGGGCTCAATGACAAGTTGCTCTAAGGCACAGTCATTTAGCATGTCAAGAAACCCAATCTCTTTCTTGACTTGAGCACACCTTGACCCATTCGATGTGAGGATAATTGAAGTCCCCCATAATTATGATCCTGTCCCTCTTGGACACCTCCCTGATTTGTCTCTTCATTTCAAGGTCCCCCTCAAGTTTTTGATCTGGAGGACGATAGCAAACCCCCCCCCCCCCAATCACATCGCTCCTCGGGCCTGGTAGTTTAACCTGCAGTGATTCTATGATGGAATAAGACCTGCCGTCCATCTCCATTCTGCTGGATTCTATCCCTTCTTTGATATAGATGGCCACCCCACCTCCAACACACCCCTCCTATAGAATTTATAGCCTGGGATTGCTGTATCCCACTGGTTCTCAGAATTCCACCAGCTTTCCATCATGGCCACCATATCAATGTTATCCCTAGCCACCAAATGTTCCAGCTCTCCCATCTTTGCTCGGACGCTTCAGGCATTTGCATAAAAGCACCTGCATACAGGGTCCCCCAAGAAGGGCTGCTTGTTTGTTTCTTTTTTTTTCCACAGCTTCACATTCCAGTGGACCAACTATCATGTCCCATCACACTCCCAGTCCTATTTACTACACTGTCATCACTTTTTGGTTCTCTACCCTCTCCACCCTCATTCCACAGGGATGAGGAGTCTCGGACACCGCTTGGCTCCTGTCGGCTCTCCCCCAGGATTCAGTTTAAAAGGTGCTCTGCCACCTTTTTTAATGTTACGCACCAGCAGTCTGGTTCTGTGTTCGTTCAAGTGAAGCCCGTCCCTCTTGTACAGGCCTGGCTGGTCCCAAAACTAATGAATCTAAACCCCTCCCCCTGACACCACTGTCTCATCCACACGTTGAGACTCCTGAGCTCCGCCTGCCTAGCTGGCCCTGCATGTGGAACAGGTAGCACTTCTGAGAACGCTACCTTTCAGGTTTTGGCTTTGAGCTTCCTCCTTAACAACCTAAATTTGGCCTCCAGGAACTCACGGCTACATTTCCCCACGTCGTTGGTGCCGACATGCACCACCACTGCTACCTCGTCCCCAGCACTCTCTACCAGCCTATCCAGACGAGACGTGATGTCCGCAACCTTTGCACCAGGCAGGCAAGTCACCGTGCTCTATGTTCCTGACAGTTTAATTGCCCACCACCAGAAGCCCCCCTCCCCACAAGGAGTATCCTCAGTGCAACTGGATACGGGCCCGTCACTTGTAGAAGGGGTCCCCTCTAGGGGATGGTTTCCCTCTTGTCCAGATTGGTGTCCTCCAGCCTGGAGACTTCCAATCCCAGCAGCTGAGGAGCTGCTTGTTTGTGGGTGGGACGATGCCTGAAGGTCTCTGGAAGTCTCACCGTGGTCCCTCTCTCCCTGTCTCTGCTTCTCCCGGTCCACAACCAAGACCTCAAGGGAGCAAACCCGTTCCCTAAGTTCTTGGAGCTCCTTGCAACGAGGACACACCCATGACTTTTGCCCAAGAGGCATATAGTAATACTGTACATATGACATTTGGTGCAAAACACGGGATAGCCCCCAACCCACTGCTGTCTGTATGACTGCATGCTGATATTTGTTTAGAGTTTGCCAAACCTTTTCTCAAGGGAAAAAACAGGCAGTATCTGGGGCCCTGGCTTCCTCGCCCTGCTGCTAAACTTACACAGCTACTAAACTCACTGTGTCTTCTTACCCTGCACTTTTTTTTTGCTAAACTCACTGTGTCTTTTTACCCTGCACTCTGTTGCTAAACTCACTGTGTCTTCTTACCCTGCACTCTGTTGCTAAACTCACTGTGTCTTCTTACCCTGCACTTTGTTGCTAAACTCACTGTGTCTTCTTACCCTGCACTCTGTTGCTAAACTCACTGTGTCTTCTTACCCTGCACTCTGTTGCTAAACTCACTGTGTCTTCTTACCCTGCACTTTGTTGCTAAACTCACTGTGTCTTCTTACCCTGCAATCTGTTGCTAAACTCACTGTGTCTTCTTACCCTGCACTTTGTTGCTAAACTCACTGTTGTCTTCTTAGCCTGCACTTTGTTGCTAAACTCACTGTGTCTTCTTACCCTGCACTCTGTTGCTAAACTCACTGTGTCTTCTTACCCTGCACTCTGTTGCTAAACTCACTGTGTCTTCTTACCCTGCACTCTGTTGCTAAACTCACTGTTGTCTTCTTAGCCTGCACTTTGTTGCTAAACTCACTGTTGTCTTCTTAGCCTGCACTGTGTTGCTAAACTCACTGTGTCTTCTTACCCTGCACTCTGTTGCTAAACTCACTGTGTCTTCTTACCCTGCACTCTGTTGCTAAACTCACTGTGTCTTCTTACCCTGCACTCTGTTGCTAAACTCACTGTTGTCTTCTTAGCCTGCACTTTGTTGCTAAACTCACTGTGTCTTCTTACCCTGCACTCTGTTGCTAAACTCACTGTGTCTTCTTACCCTGCACTCTGTTGCTAAACTCACTGTGTCTTCTTACCCTGCACTCTGTTGCTAAACTCACTGTGTCTTCTTACCCTGCACTTTGTTGCTAAACTCACTGTGTCTTCTTGCTAAACTCACTGTTGTCTTCTTAGCCTGCACTTTGTTGCTAAACTCACTGTGTCTTCTTAGCCTGCACTCTGTTGCTAAACTCACTGTGTCTTCTTACCCTGCACTTTGTTGCTAAACTCACTGTGTCTTCTTACCCTGCACTCTGTTGCTAAACTCACTGTGTCTTCTTAGCCTGCACTTTGTTGCTAAACTCACTGTGTCTTCTTACCCTGCACTCTGTTGCTAAACTCACTGTGTCTTCTTACCCTGCACTTTGTTGCTAAACTCACTGTCTTCTTGCTAAACGCACTGTGTCTTCTGACCCTACACTTTATTGCACTGTGGCACTTGGTTGCAGGAGGCACATGCGCTCGAGCAACGGCACTCGCTAGGCCTGACTTTTATGCTCTGTCCTAGCGCCTCCCCTTGCCCTTCGGGCTGATTGGAAAGGCTGAAGAGGCCTGCAAGGGCATGTTCTACAAGGTCAGGAGGACAATGGAGTCCTGATTAGAGTGCTCCCTGGGGCCTGTAGCACATCATTAAATTTACAACTCCTGAAAGGGTTAGCTGCCTTGACCTCTTAATTCCAACTGACCTTTGGACTGGTCTGTTTTTAAACCTGTGTTTAGACCCCAAGATGGTCCCCCTCCCACATCAGGCTTTACAAGTCTTGAACTCATTTAAAATACTACATAGGGTTCATCTTTGCTCCACAGGATGGTCTAGAGTTGTTACCAGAATGTCCCCAAAGTGTTGGAGGGGGTGCGGGAGGAAAGGGACCTTACTGCAGATGATATAGACAGAATGCCCCAGAGCATCAGCCTTCTGGGGCAGCATAATAGATTTCATCTCTAAAACAGCAAAACAGTTTTAAAAAAAAAAATCAGTGTCTTGGTGTTACTGTCCTTTACTGAGTAAAACAGAACTCTGTCACATAAAGACCTTGCCTCCCTCTGTGTCCCTTCAGTCAAGCAGCATATGACACAGAACTGGAAAACTTCAGACAATCTTAGCACCACCTCCTGGTTCAACAGAGTTTGGCAAACGGCTTCTGTGGAAAATCTGTCATAGGAAACTTGGCATGTGAGTGAGCAGACAAATTGACGATGGGTTGGGTGCCGGGTATTCAAGGTGTGAAGAGAGATGTCCCAGTGCCCAGGCCCTTGCAGGACCACTAGATCTCTGGAGGGATGTTATTTTGGGATGCATCAGTAGAGATAATCATCCAGCCTGATTGTCAGCATCCTGTGCTTGAAAGCACTCTAACGACGCAGACTCCACAGGACTTCTTGTCCCTAACTCTGCCTGCACACAACACTGGACCGGCCACTTTCTGTGTGTTTGTTATCCTTTTGATTTATATGTTAGTGTCCTGTGGTCAGTTTTCTCAGAAAGAAAGAAAGAGAAAGAGAATACAGAGTGGGTCTTGACGGGATTCTGGACCCGGCCCCCTTGACTTCCCACTGTTGCCGCCAGTCACCATGCACCATGTGGCCACTGAGCTGTCAGCCGTACCCACATGTCGCTCCCACGGGAAAAAGGGTTTGCTCATCCATGAACAATTTAGTTCTTGTGCTTACCCAATAAATCTTCATTAATCTGGTCTCCAATTCCTTTAAATTAAATTTGTTTCCAGCCGTGGTATACCAGGAAATTACTCTCACATGGGGAAAATATATGTTAATGAGGTCACTAACACTAGGCCAGTTCTGTTATTACCAACAACTGTTCTGTGAATGGCTACCCTTAATCACAGAAGTTTAACTGTCGGTACTTTTTGCCTTTCGTTTCCCTCTGTTGTCACTATTTACAGTCCCTCCCACATTCATCTAAGTATGTATCGGCATCTGTACCTGGATATGCTGACTTATCTCATGAGAACAAATGGCACACGTGCCTGTCTGAAAATCTTAAAGGGCCTTTCTTTCTGCCCCAAACAGGACAGTTTCATCATTTTTGCCTCCAGAGATGGTTCAAGCTTGATTTGATCTAGGACTTACTTGTTTGTCTTTCTGGCAATCCAGGGTATCCGCAAAGCTCTCCTCCAGCACCACATTTTAAACGTATCAATCTTTTTTTCTGTCAGCTTAACTGTCCAGCTTTCACATCTACACATGATGATCAGAAATACAAGAGGGTGGATGATCTCCAGTGACACATCCTTACACTTGATCTTTTCTAATTCCTTCATTGCTCCCTTTCCTAGTCTGTTTTCTTCTGATTTCTTGCCTGCAGTTTCCATTTCGGTTGATGATTGAACCAAGGTATACACAATCTTTAACCATTTCAATTCCTTAATTGTCTGCATTAAAGTTGTGTCGTTCTTCTGTAGTCATGGTTTTTGTTTTCTTAACATTCAACTGCAGTCTTACTTTGGCATTTTCTTCTTTCACTTTCCCTAACAGTTGTTTCAAGTCATTGCTGCTTTCTGCCAGTAAGATGGTGTCATATGTATATCTTAAATTACTGATGTTTCTTCTACCAATTTTCACTGCTCCTTCATCTGAATCTAGTCCGACTTTCCATAGATGTTCTGCGTGCAGATAGAGCAGATAAGGGGATAAAATGCACTCTTGCCTGACAGTTTTGCCTTTCTGTCTCTCCATATTCTATCCTAATGGTAGCTTCTTATCCATAATACAGATTACACATCAGGACAATCAAGTGCTGAGGCACACTCATTTCTTTCAGAACAACCCATGGTTTCTCGTGATCTACACAGTCAAAGGCTTTACTATTGTCTATAAATCCTTTGGTGTACTCCAGGAGCTAGTGGATATTTGCAATATGATCTCAAGTGCCTCTTCCTTTTCGAAATCCAGCTTGAATGTCAGGCATTTCTCAATCCATATAAGGTAAAAGCCCATGTTGCAACACCTTAAGCATCACTTCGCTTGCATTAGACATTAAAGCAATGGTCTTATAGCTACTGCACTCCTTGCATATCTTTTCTTAGGGATTGGAATGCATATAGAGCATTTCCAGCCTGTGGGTCATTGTTTTGTTTTCCATATTTGTTGACATACCCTTGTTCGGATTTTCAGATATCCTTGTTAGGATTTTTAAGCCACAGAGAACATTCATTCTCCATGGCTTGAAAAGTTCTATTAGTATTTCTCTGTTTGAAGGGTTGCCAATGAACAGTCCTCCTTTTGACAGTATATCCTCCGTGTGCATGGCAGTTCCATTGAAGCCTTGTTTAAAGATAAGGAACCACAAGGAGATAAATCAGGGATGGGGAAGTCTACCCGTGCTGATGCCTGCTTTGTCACCTCTGCATTGCCGTGGACCCTCAAAACAGTTTAAAAGGTATCCAGGACAGCACCAGGGAACTGGTCAAGCTGACCAGAGGTCCTCTGTTGTTCCATCCACTCCCGTGTCCTAGGTTTCTCTGCTTGTTTGCCCATAAAGAGCCTATGTCTTTGGAAGGGTGCCTTGCCTGTGGCTGTCTTTAAGGGGAGCTGTTGCTGACTTCTTTGTTCTTTGCAGAGAGCAGAGGCTCACTGGCCAGTCTTAGCTCAGTTCTGGTGCTAGAGCAGAAGCAGCAGGCTAGCTTGGTAGGCCCGAAAGAGTCCATATAGGCTACCTACAGAGGGAACAACCGGGCTGGGGAAGGCATCCTAAGGAAGGACGAGCAGGACAGTGGTCACCACCCAACAGCACATGCTGCCTGAGGCAGACATCTCATTCCGTCTGTCAGTAAAGTTGCACCTGTTTTCCCTGCTTTACCATCTGTCAAGGCTGGCAGTCCAGTAAACGAGTCTCTGCTTGGGCAGGAGCTGAACCAGGAAACAGGCAGGTTGTTAAGCTGGTAAACAGAGGCTGGAAGCAGCTCAGGGCCAAACTGGATGTGACATTTCTTGCACACTTAGCCATGGTGTGGATTATTTTTTCTTTAAAGGGTAGAGCCAGCCTATGTGGCCTTGGGCCAGCTGCACAGTCCCAAGTTGGGGGGGGGGGGGGCAGAAAAAGGGAAACCACTTCTGAGTACCCTTTATCTAGAAGAGCCTGAAAAGAGTCGCCATGGGTCAGAATTGACTTGACGGCACATTATTCTTATGAAATGGCAGCCCGGCAGAGGGCTGCACAGGTTTTCCCTTGGCCCCTTGGAGTCTTGGTCTCAGTCTCTCCTCCACAGGGCCCTTCCCTTTTGCCCGGAAGGGGGGCTCCCATCAGCGCCACCGGCAGCTTTCCTCTCAACACCAGCAACAGCCATGAAGATGGCAGAAGAAGTGATTGGGATCATGACTACCAAGGGAAAGGCGAGCATTAAAGCCCATCTGCCCCCACCTGTCTTCAGCAGTCATTTTCTTAAAAAATAAAACTTCCCCTGATACCTTGGACTTCCCCAGCCTGGTGCCTTCCAGATATTTTGGGCTGTAGCTCCCATCGTCCCCGGACAGCATGGCATGTGGAGAGCACCCGCTGGATGAAGTCTGCAGTAATTCACTGCAGGGCTGTCTCTATTGCCTCTCGTGGGCTACCTACGAAGGGAAGGCTAAGAGGCACAAACACACCCTCGTTGCCCTGTTGTTGTTTTTTACCAGCAGACAAAAACTATTTGTGTAGGCAGACCTTTAGCACAGAAACCAAGTTGCTTTAGAAAGGCCTTTCAACCAGATGGGTCCCATTTTGTTCAAATGGCTCTTTTAATTTGTTCTCTGCAGTTTTGCTGTAATCTTATCGCGGCTAGCCAAGGAAAGCATTGCCAAGGTCACCTCTGGCTTTATTCGCAATTTGTGCCTGAGCAAGGAGTTGCTCTCCTGTGCAGTTAGGAACGTTACAGGTCTGGAACAGAGATGGGAAATGCTTGCCTTTTGGACTGAAGCTCCCAGAGCCCACTGGCCATGCTGGCTGTGGGATTTTAGGAGCTGGAATTCTTTAAAAAAACAACAGCAACAACAACAATCAAATGGATCTCTTGAATTCCCAAGTGGGCGGCATCGTCAGAGCATCCTAAGCAGGCTGGCGGTGCAGAGAGTGAAGCACATGGTGGATTGTGTTCCAAACCCTCTGTTGCCTTACATGGTTGTGCTTGGCTTAAAATGAGTCTATGGCAGCTTTCTCCTTTCCTGATCAAGGGGGGGACGGGATAGAAGAAGGGACAAAAGTCTAATGCTAATTTTTCTAAAACTTCTTTTTTGCAAAGGGATTTTCCTTCTCTTTTTTCTTCTTTCTTTTTTTAAACCTTTCTTGACAGTCCGAGAAAAAAAAAACTTATTTCTTTGAGTGTGGCATGTTGCAGTTGGGAATATCCTCATCTTGATATGGTAATGTAAAATTGGAATCTGTTCTGGCATTCCAAAAATGCCTTGGGTTTTTCATGTGCAGCTGCTGGCCGTTGTTCCTACTTAGCATTAAAAGGTTCAGTAGCAATAATAGCTTTCCTACTAAGTCATGAAATCTTAGAGTCGGGGGAGTCCTTGCCCAAAGGACACTTGCTGTGGAAGTCACCTCAGCTAGCAATAAGTGAGCAGTAAATTACTCACCATGTGCACCAAGTGGCATAGGTTCCCTTCTTCCCAGGTGCTTGGGGTAAGGCATGCTTAACTGCTGCTTTTCCTAGACCAGGACTGTGCAGCTTAGTGCTTCCCCAGATGTTCTTAGATGGCATCTTTCAGCACCCACTAATGGTTGTGACCATCCAATAATATCTGGAGAGGCCTGCCCATCTCCTATAGGAAAGCTGTAGGGAAAGTGTTAAGAAGCACTCAAGAAAAAGGAGTTTCTGCTGGCAGGACAAGAGAAACTTCTGGTCCTAAGAGATTTTACCAACTCCTGAAATAAAGGTCTACTCCCTTGGCAGGGCCCTGAATAGAGCCCTCTGGATCTGAAGCAGAACTCAGCCATTTTAATCAGAGCTAAAAAGTGAGAGCCACTGTGGCATAATGGATAGAGTGAAGGACTAAGACTCAGGAGGCCTGGGTTCAAATCCCCGCTTGGCTATGGAATGTCATAGATGGGGGGAGGTGAGATTGGGAACACCACTCCTTAAATATCTCACATACCTTGAAAACCCTATTAGGACTGTTGTTGTTTAGTCGTTAAGTCGTGTCCGACTCTTCGTGACCCCATGGACCAGAGCACGCCAGGCCCTCCTGTCTTCCACTACCTCCCGGAGTTGGGTCAAATTCATGTTGGTAGCTTCGATGACACTGTCCAACCATCTTGTCATCTGTCGTCCCCTTCTCCTCTTGCCTTCACACTTTCCCAACATCAGGGTCTTTTCCAGGGAGTCTTCTCTTCTCATCAGATGGCCAAAGTATTGGAGCCTCAGCTTCAGAATCTGTCCTATTAGGACTACTGTAGGTCAAATTCAACTTGACACTGCATAACGTACACAACTCTGCAATATGTTGCTCTCAGGAGGTTGTTGGACTGGAATTCCCATCCATCCAAAGCAACCTGGCCAGTATAACCAGTGACTGGGGATGATAGGGCTTGCCGTCGAGTAGCGTTGGGAGGGCGGCCCCTTCCCCAGCCCCGGCTTAGGGGAAACAGCTTGGTCCTTGGTTTTCTCAAAGCCGGACACAATGAGGCAGTAGCCACAGCAACTGGGGCTGTTCTCTCCCCACTGCTCCTCACCCCCACCGTTTGTGGGTAGCCCTGCCAGAGGCAGGCTGGCCAAGGAGCGGTTTAGCACTAATCTCAAATTACTCCTTCCAAAAGTTATTTATTCCTAGATAAAACAGCCTCTGTGTGCTCATGGGATGTGTGTGTGTGTGTGTGTGTGTGTGTGTGTGTGTGTGTGTGTGTATGTCTTTATATATATAATCTGCCGTTCTGCATGAGGAGACGCACGCTGGACATAGACCTGATGTTCTGTGCTGAAAAAAAGCAGTACTTGTGGGCAGACCTTGCTTGCCAATTACCAAATTGTGGTGCTTGAAGAAAGAGAGTGTGTGTGTGTGTGTTGAACTCCATATACTGTACTGTGTGGCTTGCTTTACTGGTTAAATGATCTAGCATTCTGGCCCTGTAAGCTGCTCAGCATGGCGTGCTTTCCTGTTGCGTGCTTGTGACACTTTCTAGCTTAGCATATTGAGGGTGGGGTGGTTTAATAGTGATAGTAGATGAGTGATCCTTGTATTGGGGTGGTGGACTTTACTAACGTGGGGTGGTACAAAAGCTGCTTTCTGTCCCATTCCTGCCTTGAGAGTACCAGAGGAACTGCACTTCTGACAAGCTCTTTCTGTGGGGCCCTTAGCCATTGATGGCAGGGGGAGGGACCGCCAGCCTGTAGTCCAGTGACCCAGATGTTCTTGGACTGCAACTCCCAGAAACCCTGCGCAGCACAGCTGGTGGTGAAGGCTTCTGGGAATTGCAGTCCAAGAACACCTGAGTTACCCAAGGTTGGGAACTGCTGCTGTAGTTGAACAGGCAGGTTTCCCAGGGGCACAGAGTCTCTTCTTCTGTCTGTAATCAAGGAAGCAGGACAGGGGTTCCCTCAGATTCATGTGTTTCAATACACAGTTGCCTCTGTTTCTGAATTTGGAACATTTTTTTTTAAAAAAGTAATTAGTTGCAATTACCTTTAAGTTACTTTTTTAAAAAGTAATTCTTTACTTGCAGATATCAAAAGTAGGTGATGCTGGCTCTGGAGTTAGCCCAGTGTTGGGAGCTGTAGTTGAGAAAAGTAACTTTTCTAACACCAATACATAGGCTGCCCAGCCTTCGTGGCCCTCATATGAAGGCAGAGTGCAGCTTAAGGCATGCCCTTCAGCAGTACATTGCTGAGGGAGACTGGCACTAATGTGCCAGCTGTCTTTCAAAGATGTTGTTACAGATCTTCTCATTAAGGAACTCCCTGCGGAAGTTCCAAGCAATTTCAGGATTCCCTAGAACTTAATTAACATTGACTTTCAATCTTAGATAATTAATAGTACCCAAAACTGTCCACAAGAGGGCAGTACAATGTCATGTGTGAAACCACAGCTAATATGCAACTGATGAAATAAGCCCAGAAAATCTTAGTTCATGTAAAATGTATTGTATTTACGACACAGTTACTCCCATGAAAATATATTTCCCTGTTCTTCTTACCTTGGGGATTTGGCAGCTAGTTAAACAATGACACTGAATGCCCACCTTGCTCAGTACGGAAGCAGGATGGATAGCTCAGTGGTTTAGGTATCTGACTTGTTTCACCTATTGCTCACCTTGAAACAAAAGCTGCCAAAAGAGACAGTAGAAAAAGAAACGAGAAATGGGGAGGGCAAGCCCTGCTTTAGTTGGCTGCTATGTAATATAACCATCGCAGTTACTACAAATCATGGTATATGATAACATCAGGCTGTACCCTTACTTAACAGTTGTCTGTTTGTTTGTTAATACATGAATTTATACGACTGGTCTTTGAACAGCCCATAGAAGAGAGCACTAAGCATTTTCTTTTGGCACACTTTGTGGAACTAAGGGTGAATCTGGCTGCAGAGCCAGAGGTTTGGGAGTTTGATTCCACACTGTGCCTCCTGTGAGTAGAGCCAGCCTGTGTGGCCTTGGGCAAACTGCACAATCCCAGGGCACCACTAGAAAAAGGGAATGGTAAATCACTTCTGAGTATTCTCTATCTGGGAAACCCTAAAAAGAGTCGCCATAAGTCAGAATTGACTTGATGGCACACAATGATCATTAAGGGTGAATTGTCTCCAACATGATATTTTAAGGTGTGCACACCTTCAAATGTAAATGTAGAGTTCTGTACTGGGAACAAAAAGGACCACCCTGAGATGCCAGTGTTTGTAAGTTTCCCTTCTTCAGAGTCACACGTTTCTAGTCCATGAGGCTGGAAGTGGAGCGATATAAGAAAGCATTTTTCCGTGTATAAAATGACACTTTTTCCTAAAATAATTAGAGGAAAAATTGAGGGTCATTTTATACACGGAAGGCAGCAGGAGGAGGCGGAGACTGAGGCAAGCAGCCGTGCTCGGCTGTCTCTCGCGGCTGCCCATTTGATTGCTGCCACCGCTGCCCAATCATCCCCTTCAGCGCCACTGCCGAGGCTTACCTCCAACTCATGTCGCCACCTTGTCCCCTGCCTGAGGGAGACGATCGCTGGAGGGGGCGATCGGGCGGCGGTGGCAGTCAATGGGCAGCCGCGTGAGGCGACCGAGCGCTGCTGCTCCTTTGCCCCCGTCTCCACCTCCTCCTGCTGCTGCCTCCGCCGCTGGTTGCGGGCTCAGTGATAGTGCAGCCCTTTGACCGCTGCTTTCCCCTTCCTTTTGCTAAGCCCCGGGTTTAGGAAGTGGCGAGGAAAGCGGCGATCAAATTTTCTAATTTGGGGTTAGAAAAGTGGGTGTCGTCTTATACCTGGGAAAATATGGTAAGTGTTGTCTTTCTCTCTCCCAAGCCCAGCTTTCATAGCCATCTCTCCTGACAGTGGTGTCCTATTTCTAGTCCATGAGGGAGAGAAACTACTCTTGAAAGCAATAAATGAAGAAAAAAAATTAAGTATATAGGATATAATTTGAGGTTTTTGTGGCTTAAAAAAGCCCTGAGTGATTTATGTGGTAGTATTTCTCCTTTGGCTTAGACCACCTATTCATTTGGATTTGCTCAAAAACCTTTACCTCCTTCATGGGATAAAAGAAAAGATCATGGGATAAAAGAAATGGATGCTGTTCTACTTCAAAAGTGAAGATTCTTTGTTGAATTTCAAGGGAGGCCCAGTTGCTGGAGAAATCAAAAAATGGTGTCCTGCAGGGTAGTATCCTGGCCCCATTACTTTTTAACATTTATAGAAATGATGGACCAACATTCTCGTATTCCAGGAGTTTTCATCTATGCTGATGATCTTGCATTGACAGTCCAGGGGGAAAGCTTTGAGGCCATTGTCCACCAGATAAACTCTGCTTTAGAGGATCTTTCCTTATATTATAAAAACAACCAGCTGGAGCCAAACCCTTTAAAAACCACAGCTCTATGCTTCCCCATAAAGAACAGAGAAGCAGAGAGGAAGCTCTGAGTTACCTGGGAAGGCAAGATTTTGGAACATTGCCCTACCCCAAAGTATTTGGGCATCACTCTGGATCAAACCCTGACTTACAAAAAACTGTCTAAACACCAAACAGAAAGTTGCCACCAGAAATAACATACTTAGAAAACTGGCTGGATCAAACTGGGGATCCACCCACAATCAATAAGAACAACAGTTTTGTCCCTGTGCTATGCCACAGCAGAATATGCTAGTGCCAAATGGTATAAATCAGCACATGCCAAACAAGTGGATGTAGTTCTTAATGAATCATGCAGGATTATTACTGACTGTCTGAAACCTTCCCCATTGGAAAATCTATTATTTGGCATTGCTCCTCCAAAAGTATGTTGAGAGGTGTTAGTAAATAATGAACAAAATAAGGCAATATATCACCAAACCCATCCACTTCATGGACACCAATCCCCTAGATGACAGCTAAAATTGAGGATACGTTTTCTGCACACATGTCAAGCTCTCAATATTAAACCAGAAGAGGCTAGGCTAAACCTATGGAGAATAAAATCAGCACACCTTGCCAAATGGATGAATGCTGAAGAGTGTCTCTCTCCAGGACAAGATTCTGGCTAGATCATCTGGAAGTCACTTAATAGACTTTGAAGTGAAGTAGGAAGATCAAAGAATAATCAAGTAAAATGGGGCTACTTGAATGCAGGACAAATTTTCTGTGACTGCGGAGAAATTCAATCAATGCAGCACTTATATGTATGTAATTTATGCCCCATAAATTGTACAAAGGAGGATCTAGCAAATGTCTGAGATACTGTAATGCTATTGAAGTTCCTGCTTCTGGTCAAAAATAGTCTAATTATCTTAACATTTTAAATTGTTTTAATTTTACCTATATTTCATATATGTTCATCATTTTTAATTGTGCAACACTCTGATACGAATAAAGAAAGAATTTGGAATTGTCAGATCAGGCAGCTTAGTGTAGGCCTCACAGCCTGCGCTGCTATCCGACCCTTTGAAAAGAGAGGTCAGATATGGGAGCGATCTACATGGGAACAAATCCATCCCAGAATTTCCCCTCCATGTGGCTGCTAAGTTAAGCCAAGCCTCTCTCTTGTGTGTTTTGGAAAACAAGGGTGGCCTAGTTAGATGGAACACATGTTGGAGGGAGAGGCAAGGAGTGTGTTTTTTGGATGTGGCCCAGGTGCCTGCCCGGGCCGTCCGGAGGGGCAAGCAGGGTGGTGTGCAGAGGGGAAGATGCACAACAGCCGGCTGCTGGAGGAAGACGAGCAAACCTTCACCCAGGGACTTGCCCCTTCCATTAGGATCTTCTCTGTCTGCACTGTTGCTGCTGTCAGAGAGAGGAGAGGGTTCTTTTATCCCTTCTTTTAACAGGACCACCGTTTGGGCAGTTTGGTGGCACCGTGTGTGTGTGTGTGTGCAAAGCAAATAATTTCACAACTCAGCCACATTCTGTTGGTTCTGTCCTTTTGTTCCAAGTTCTGGAGTTATTTCATCCTGCTCTGCCTTTCGTGCTTTTGATCCACATGGTTTGAGGGTCTAACTGCAAGAGTAGAGGATAGAATTGCGTGCTTCGCCCCACCCTGTTTTCCCTCTGGGGAAGGGAGAGCCTCGGCACTCCCCTTGCCCATAGGGCATCGGTTGTAGCCGGAATCTGAGTTCAGCTTGCGTCTGATGGCAGACACTGAATAAAATTGAACCTTAGTTAGCATGGGCGGTGGTGAACGAGGTGCTGAGGAAAGACTGGACTGAGGTCAGCGGATTGCTACAGACCCGTTGTCCAAGTCTTGCGTAGGAGCCCTGCGAGGGAATGTATGCTGTTACCAACAAGGTTGCAAGTGAAGGAGAGGGTGAGGGAAAGAGCTCCCTGTGAGGGGATATCCAGGGGTGACTGGTTTCACATTAACAAGCAGCTCAGGTTGGTGGGGCTGTGGAGCAGGTTTGAGCTTCCATCTGTGCCGTCGCTGTGCCCCAAATTGTCATTCGTGTTTTCACCCAAAGGAGAAAATTTATAACAGCCATTTGTGGGATGAGTGGGAAGAATTGGAGGGGAGGGTTTGGAACAAACCCAAACTAAACGACCCTCAGCTCTGTGACCTTAATCCAGTTGCCCCACCCTTTAGAAGTATGTTTAACCCTCAGAAATAAAGAGAGGGGGAAAAATATCTATCAGAGGTCTCCCCGGAAGCGGCTCGTGGACATGGAAGGGGGCGGAGGACAAGAAATGTGGAGTGAGAGTAAGAGAGACAGTGGGAAAGAGCACCTCTCCTCTGCTGGTGTGTGGAAGTGCTGTCCCTCTTGAGCTTCCTTTAGTGAAGCATCATTAACCCACGCTGTTGGCAGGTTTTGCTTCTACAAACTTTTGCATCTTTCTCAGGCTGCCTGTTATTTTAACTTTGTTCATGGATGGTAAGATATAGGTTACAAAGAAAAGTGAAATTGCTATAGCTTCGTTGTTGTTACCTGCGATCAAGTTGCCTCCGACTTATGGCCACCCTGTGAATGAGTGATCTCCAAAATGTCGTCTCCTCAATAGCCCTCTCAATTCTTGTAAACAAAAGCCTGTGGTTTCCTTTAATGAGTCAGGCCATCTTGTATTTGGTCTTCTTCTTTTCCTGCTGCCTTCAACCTTTCCCAGCATTATTGTCTTTGCCAGAGAATCCTGCCTTCTCATGATGTGCCCAAAGTAGGACAGCCTCAGCTTCTACATTTTTGCATCCAGAGATATTTCAGGCTTGATTTGATCTAGGACCCAGTTGTTCATCTTTCTGCAATCCAGGGTATCTGCAAAGCTCTCCTCTGTCACCACATCTTGAACAAATCTTTCTTTCTTTCAGCTTTCTTAGCTATTCAGTTTCACTCCCATACATGGCGATTGGAAATACAAGAGTATGGATGATCTTGGTCTTAACACACACTTTTTACTCCCTTATTGCACAGGGACCAAAATCTTGTTGATCAATTAATGTGTCTGTTAACTTTTTTAAAAAAAATGCAGCAGTACCAGAGTGGATTTTTTAGCATACAGTTAAGAAAAAAATGTGTGGTTGGCAACTGATAGATATGCAGCTGGAGAAATAGAGAACAAATTAAACAGGTCGTGCGTATCTCTTTTATCATGTAACAGAATTTATATAAGGGTTAGGAAGTGCTCATTTGGCATTCATGATTAAATTGCCCAACTCGTATTAAAGTAATTTCTTATTTTTGGCCAGAGCCTCCTCTTCCTCACCTTCTCCAGTACAGAATAGCCAAAAGCCCGGTTGATTGCAGTGTAAGAGACACTAAAGCAACCATTCAACCTACAGAGTAGTGTCTAAGGAAGGGGGTCTGGCAGCATCCTTGTTCATTTGGAAAATCTATTTTTAAAAAGCCACTCTGAGCTGCACTTATTGTAGTGCCTTCCTCACTCTCACCCATGTTGTCACTGCTCCAGTGAGAGTGCAACCAAATTAAAAGGGGGGGGGGAGGAGGAGCAGGGACTTGTGGCACCATCAAGACTAACCGATTTGTTTCAGCTTGAGATTTCACAGAATGTTTTATTATTATTATTATTATTTATTTCATTTATACCCCGCCTATCTGGTCTTGCGACCACTCTAGGCGGCTTCCAAACAACATAAAACAACAGATAAAATCACAAAAGTATTACAAAAACAATTTCCATAACAATTATAAAACAAAAAATAAAGATAAAGCACTTTTCCACTTCTTCAGACGCATGGAGTACAATAGTCAAGGTATGAGTTACATGAAAGTATTGTGAGGGTTTGATTTAGGGTCATGAGGATGGGATGAGTGTGAAAAGGGATCTGGAAGATGATAGCTGTATTATTAGCACATGGCCATGAACTCCCCATCCACAGAATTGGTATTCATGGATTCACTTACCCTGCTGCCTGAAAATATTAAATAAAACACCTAGAAATACGTACCCATATGCATATCCATGATGTATTTAGCAGAACTGGACATTAGAGGGAGCCAGAGACCATGCTATGCATAGCATTTGTGATTTCCACATTTTTCAGCCCCCACAGAGGGGCATGGAACCGAACCCCCCACAGATATCACAGTCCTAGTGCATATGATACTGTGCCCTATGGCCCTCCAGCTGAGGCAAGACAGAGTGGCAAATATTTAGACGCCTTTAAGGATAGGGTCTAGCCCGATGGTCCCTGGGCCTCTTTTTCCTGAAGTGAACGGGATCAGTCTGAGAGCAGGAAGGGTGGCTGCATTCGATACCCAGTTTGACTTAGCAGGAGTGAGGTGATTGCCGGGGGGGGGGGGGGCAGGTTTGCTGTGTGGATTTCTCACTTCAGGAACCAACATAGTGTTGGCTTTATTTTATCAGTGCTTCCGCCTATGAGTATTATATGAGAAAATACCTTGCTTTTCATGCTTGCATTCTCAGTGAGCTGTGACTGTGCGTTCAAAATGAAGCAGTCCATTTGGTCCGTTCTACCAGAAAAGAAAGCTGTATGGGAAAGGTCAGCGCCTTCCTCCCGTCTCCCATGACCTACGAGATGTTCAGTCAAACAGCTGCTCCTGTGGCTTTCTCTTTCCCTTCCTTCCTTTCTTCCATCCTTCTCTCGCAGCTGGATTTCTTTGGGGACACATGTGTATGTCCAGGCTCGTCTGCCTTCTCTGGGCTAGCAGGAACAGAAAAGGGGAAGGTTTGCTCCAACCCTCTGCCTCAGATGCACCCTGTTTATTTATCTGCACAGGATTGCACGAGGAGGAGCCTCGTAACTATCCGAAAAATTGGCCTTCTTTGAACCTCCACTTTTATCTTGAAATACAGAAAAAGATAGATGTCTTGCAGATTGAGGCTGTAAAGCAAATCTTCTGCGAAGCACTGTGCTTTTCTTGGACTGGAGGCTTCCAGTCTGTGATTATGCCTGTCTTCTCTTTGCATTCCTGTACTTACTTACTTACTTACTTACTTACTTACTTACTTACTTACTTACTTACTTACTTACTATTATTTCCATTTCTATATGGCCCCATTACTGTTGTCACTCTCAGGGCAGTTCACAGAGTAAAAAAAAAAAGACTAAGAACATTGTATAACAAATTAAAACAACAACAACAATAAAATACAGTAAACCTTATCCCTTTATTCTGTCTATAAAGACACTCTTCGTCAAGGCAGTGGCTGTCCAACATTTTCAAACAGGATCCAGATATACAGATAGGACTGGAAATGAGCCTGGGGAACTTCTAAATACCGAGGATGTGTCCCCCAGCCCTCCTCTTTGTAGGAACATTGCTGAATGCACACATGCAATTATATAATAGTTTTTAGGGCTCACCCCAGATCTTTTTTTTTAAAAAAACTGGATGACAGAATTAGGTGCCAAAATTGCAGGGCTTGAAGAATTTATGTTTTAGAAGTAGAACGCCCTTGGGGCCAGGGGGGGGGGGCGTTGTGGGGGGTCAAGATGGTTCCATCCCTCCTGGGCTTCTAGCCAGCTGCCAAAGCCATATTGTTCTGGAAGGCATTTGGTCTTTATAGCGGATTTTAAACATGGCTTTTTAAATGGCTTTTAATTTGTTTTTTGTTTTTTTTTCAAAGAATGTTGTAATATATTTTACTGTATTCTGGATACCTTTGGGAGTGATGATGGGCCAAAAAGCAAAGAATTGACCACAACAATATGACCTCTTGTAACTAAGCAGGGATTAGAATGATGCTCTGGGATCCCAGGCCATCATCCTCCCAAAGCTCCGTTTTGAGTAGTTTTAGAATGGCATTATACTAACTCCTTGTAAAAGGAATCTATAAAGTTCCTTTTAAAGTTTCACATGCCTACACAGACACAGTTGTGTAATGTGTATTGGTGCCCAGTGTGTGAAAAACAATTGAGCAAGACTTTAAGTGAAATTTGTCCCAGATCAAATGCATGATTGAAGCCATCCTTTTTTTCCCTCTGACTTATGAAATGTTGTCTGAGCAGCAATTTTGGAGAAGGTTGAGCAATTCCAGAGAACTTGCAGCCTTCGTCCACTTGATCCTCTCTTGATTCCTTAAATACTCTGGCAGACAAAGAAGCTGGATTTGGCTTTAGTTCCACCTCTGGTCCCTTCTTCCCTTCCCAGCTGCCTCCTGCTCTGGGATGAAGAGAACCATTTATAAAAGAACAGGAAGAAGGTTGGGTGGGGTCGAATTAAGGAGACAGAGGGAACGGTGGGGCTTTTTTTTGTTTGTTTGCTTGCTTGCTTTTAAGGCAAAACTATGATGCACAATCAAAGGAAGTGACTCGCAAAGATTCACAGGGTGACTCAATGGCAGGGCTAGGAAATTCATTCAGGAATTAAGGCTCCTCCTCTTTCTCCAGTTGTTCTAGGAAATAATTAAACCACCCTTAATACCTGCCCCCATTTATATATTTATTCAGATAGTTTTACACCACTTTTCTCCTTCAAAAAGGACCCAAGGCAGCTTACAACAATTAAAAGACAGTATTTAAGTTAGTAACAATGAGTATACAATACTACAAGGATCACTGAATACAAAACCAAAAAAACAGAAGCAACACCAAAATATATTCAATGCAGTAAAGTACAACACTCTTAATTTTTAAAAACCCACTCAGTAGCTTTCACTCAGGGAAAGTTTGCCTGAAGAGAAAGGTCTTCTGCTTGTGGAAGGACAATAAAAATGGGGCCAGCCTGGTCTCCAGTGGAAGAGAGTTCCAAAGTCTGGGAGCAGCAACCGAGAAGGCCTTCTCCTGTGTCCCCACCAAACGCAACTCTGAAGGTGGCAGGACCAAGAGGAAGGACTCTCCTGATGATCTTTACACTTGAACAGGCTCATCAAGGGAGATCCGGTCCTTGAGATGCTTGGGCCCTAGCCATTTAGGGCTTTATGGATTAGAACCATCAGTTAGAATTCTCCAGGGAACGAATCAACAGCTAGTGGAGCTGCTGTAACAGAGGGGTTGTGTGATCCCCATGTCCCAGGATCCAAGGTCTAGCCAAGTAGGGATGTTCAGATTTATCCCATATGATCATGTTCTGGGATGATTTTCGCCCTTGGGGCTTTTGTCTCTAGAAGTTGGGAAACGATGTTAGCCCAGGAATCAGTTTTCCTTCTTGTGATACCAAGTTTTGGTTCTGTGGTATATGAAACCAAGATGAAGGAGTGCATCTGAGCATAGGCAGAACACCTTCCTTTCAATAACTCTAGCTCTTTGAAAATGTTTAAGACGTGCATGGTTTCTGGAACCTCCCCCCTCCCTGCAGAGGACTTCAAGGACCTTTCCACAAAGTTTAAGCCACCAGCACATGGTCGCCCACATGGTCTTGTCACAGCTGAGTGGAGGCGTGGGGGCATTTCCTGCTGCTGGAAAGGCAAGTACTCACAGGGGCCAAGTCAGCTCAGGGGAAAGCAGAGGATGAATGAAAGAGCCCGCTGCCGCCTCAGGCAGTTTCTCTGTGGTAGAGAATGTCCCCTATAATCTTTGGGCAACAGAAAGCAAGCACTACTGATGGGAAATCCAGGCTCTTGGTGCCTGCATTGGTCATCCAGGCCATGGTGCCATTTAGCTCTGTATTTATTTACCTCCTTTATATCCCAGCTTTCAGAGAGAGAGAGAGAGAGAGAGAGAGAGAGAGAGAGAGAGAGACGTTACTAATGACTGAACTTGGTTTGTGTGTGAAGGATGAACTCCTGGCCAGTGCCACAGCATGGAATAGCTTTCCTTTTGTGCATCAGATATGTTGTTTGGGAATGTGTGGGCCTCTGATGTTGCTAAAATACAATCCCCATCATCCCCAGACAGTACAGCATATGGCCAGCAGTAGTGGCAGTTGTAGTCCCATGTACCCCACTCCCCCCGCTCTGTCTCCAGTAGCGGTAAGGCCAGCCAGGTGCCTCTGGGAGATCAAAATGCAGAATATCAGCCCATGTCGTTTGTCCTGGCTGCTGGTATTCAGAGATACACTGCCTGTCCATGGAAGTTCTCTGCACTTGTCATAGATGAGAATTGTGGCTTGACCTGTTCTCTGCAGTTCCCCTTTATTAAGCCAATCAAAAAGGCACAAAAAGTTTCAAAGAGGACTGTAGAAAGCAGCTATGCAAATTTTTGAAGGAGCCAGCTCTCTTGATCAGGGAGATGCTAAAAGTGAGCAGGATGGGAGAAAAGAGAGGTGGGGGCGGGGAGGTTGTGTCTTAAATCCCCCGTGTCTGCACAGTGTTACAAGGTGCAATGCAGGAGGGTCGCTGCGCACAAAGAGCTGGGTGGGATGTTAATGATGCTGGATATCCCCCTTATACAGTCTATAGAGCTGTAGAGTTATAAACATTTACCCTTGCCTTGTAGGCAATAAAAGTCCTTCCTGTGACCTCAAAACTGCATCCATTTTGCCTCCTCACACAGCTCAGTGGGAAACCAGAAAGCCACAAGTCAGTCTCTACCTTGTCTGTGATGGAGTTATTTTTAAAAGGTGGATTAGATCACTGGTTCTTAACCTTGGGTTACTCAGGTGTTTTTGGACTGCAACTCCCAGAAGCCTTCACCACCAGCTGTGCTGGCTGGGGTTTCTGGGAGTTGCAGTTCAAAAACACCTGAGTAACAAAGGTTAAGAACCACTGGATTAGATGAAGAAGGTCATGGTAGCCAACCTGAGTAGCTCCACCTCTTTGGCTTGATGGTGTCCAGTCTCCAGCAGTGTCACCTCCTCTCCTGTCAATCAGGTGGCCATGGCGGCTGTGTGATTCTGGGAGCTGTAGTAACTGGGAAAAGTAACTTTTCTGAGCTTCGCTTTAGTGGTTTAGAGAAGTATCACGGCAACATTGCTCCAAAGAAAAGGGCAGTTAAAATAACTTGTACTGCAATTCAGTACTGAAAGATCTGATGAAGGATCTCGGCTTCTGTGGCATTGACCAGGGAACTGGGCGAGTTCCTATTAGCTGCTAGGCACTGAATACAGGGGGCTGCGGTCAGCAAGAAGGTAGGGTTGACCCAAGATATTTTCCTGCCTAAGATGGGCCATCAAAGAGCGTCCCATCCCCCATTTTATCATGGTCTGTACTGCCCTCCAAGTGACATAGTGTAGGCTTTCAAGAAATGTCCCATTTTAGACCTATAGACAGAGCGAACCTAATCCATGTGGCTGTGCCGGCTACCCTCTCTTCCCATAGAGCCAAAGATGGAGAAGGGAAACATCCAAAGCCTTTGAATGTCAGGGGTTGAGATCTCGCTTCCTCAGAGTCTCGGCTTGCTTTACCCCACCGGGTTGTTGTGAGGATTAGGTGGGAAGGGGAGCTCAATGTATGCTGCCCTGAGTCCACTAAAAAAGGTGGAGTATGGGCTTAACAAAACAAACAAACAAATGTGCTGTGACATAGAACAGATCTTACTGGTTTCCGCCTGGGCTATCCATCCCTTTTGGTATACAGTCTATACCCACGAGGAGTCACTTGTACAGCACTGATGCTATCTGTGTGGCGGGAGCTCAGAGGACTAGCTGGAGCAGCTGCCCCCCCCCCCCAATAGCCATCCGCTTCACTTCACCCTCTTCTTGGGGCCAGCCCTGCCAGGGTGCCTGGATATGGTTTTCCTGCCCTGCTTGCCAAGTCCGAGAGGAATATGGCTGACCACTGCTGTTAAACGAAACGTGTTTGTTTTAAATATTCAGAGGTGGCCTCTTAGTGTGAAAAGCCCTCTTTTTGGGGTTTTTTGGCTCACTGATACCAAAGAATTTCTTGTATGCTTTATAATTATACCATCCAGAGGCATTGTGTGAAGGACTTTAAAAAAAAAATCCATGCTCTTACTGATCTTGAAGTACTCTGATCAGGATATACTTAGATGCCTTGGTAAATTAATTTTTCCTGTGTTTAAAAACAGTCTTTTGTGTTTTTTTGTTTTAAACTATTGTATTGTTATCTGCATTCAGTCCCACGTATTTGAAAAGACAGGCATGTTTTCCTGTAGCAAGTCTAGGCAGTCCAAAGTAATGGAGACCTTCCATTGCCTTCTTGACTAGGCTGGATTTACCCATAAGATAAAGAAGCTACAATTCAAGGTCTCAGATAATGGGGAATGTCTAAATGGAGTCAGTAAGTCAATGAGTGGGTAACATGTTTTGTGCTATCAAGGCACATCCAACTTATGGTGACCCCAACAGGGTTTTGAAGGTATCTGAGATATATAAGGAGACGTTTTACCAGTGCCACGTCCTCATCCACGGCATGGCTGCGCAAGGATTCAAGCCCAGAACTCCTCAGTCCTAGTTCGACGCTCTTTTCGCTACACCACCCTGGCTCAACCTGACATAGAGTGGGGTGGTCTCTGGGCTGGTGGCAACACACCTGCAAGATTGTGGACTATAGGAGGATTGTAGGCAAGTTGACGTGGTTGGTTGCCTTTCTAGCAGGGGCTGTTAGAGAGGGCTCAGCCCTGAGTGTTTTGATACCTGCCCTGGAGCTGGCCTGTGCTTCCTTGTGAGCTGGGAACTTGTTTGCAAAACCCAAGCGCAGAAGGATGTTTGTGTCAACCTGCCGGTGAGGACGGAGCCATCTGTGTATGCTCAGTGGTACTTGTTTATCGCCACGTTATGTGAGAGAGAAATAGGCCTTAGCCTGAAGGATCCAAGAACTCTTCTGCCTGGCATTGATGAGTCCTGATCATTATTATCCTTGGATCTAGAATAATCAGTCCAGCTTACGTGACGACTGATCAGGAGTACTGACCACAGCAGAAGGCTGGCATCCCTGTGGGCACCCATGTGGAAAAGTGCACCACAGACTTAACAGGATATGTTTCCACACGGAAACTTAGGAAGCAGCCTTAGACCCAGCCCCAACCCCTTGCATGATGGCCTTGACTGCCAGCTTTTTCTGGGGCTTCAGACTGAGGATTTGGCCCTGCCTCCTCCACCTGAAGAGGCCAAGGGAGGAAAGCACCGGGCTCCTCTCTTGTTGGAGTTGGGGTTTTCCAGCTATGGATCCCAAAAGCGCCCCCCCCCCCCCCGCAAGCCGGCCAGGCGAGCTGTGAATCGGTAGAGCTCCGGTCGGAAAAAAAAGGAACTTTTACAAACTATCGCTTTCCCTTTGAAGTTTCCCTCCAGAGGGCGACAAGCAGGCACAAGCGCCCAGTCAGGTTGTCACACGGGGGGTGGGGAAAGCGGCCCTTGTAGAAACCCCTTCCCGCCTCAACCCCCCCCCCCCTTCCTTAGGGTAACCACCGCTCTTGGCAGGACACCCCACTCCCCAAATCCGGCGCCGGGCTTTGCAGCTCGCCGCTCCTCCTCCTCCCCCCCCTCCCGCCCCGTCTGAGCTCCCGGGCGCTGCTGCCGCCGCCGCTGCTCGGCGCGTCGGGGCTTCTCAGAAAGAGCCAGCCAGGCGCTCGCTCGCTCGCGGACTCCGGGCTTGCCGTCGACTCCGGGAGTTGGAGAGCGACTTCGAGGTGTTGCTGCTTTCCGCCGCTCTTCCTCCATGCGCGGTCTCCCTCCCGGACTCTTTCATGCCAGCCCAGGCCTTCGCGGCGCCTCGGTTCCTCCTTGGGCTCCCGCCGGGTCACCCGCGTGCCGCCGAGGGGGAGATGCATTTCTCCTTCAGCGAGGAGGACATTAAGCGGCACCGGCTGCTGGCGAAGTCGGTCAGGTGAGCGGCGCGCCGCTTGCCCCCCCCCCTCCTCACCCTTTCCGGCGTCCTGGTAGGGTTGGGGGTGGGGGGGGGGAGAGGGAAAGGGGGCAGAGGGGGCAGAGGGGAGGGGAGAAGGCTGTGGCCGAGCGTGGCTTGCCAAGGGATATGGGGCAGGTGGGGGGGGGCAACCTCGGTCTGCAGGCAGCTGGAGGAGTAAGAGAAGAGCTGAAGTTAGAGTTGGGGTGGCCCCGATCCTTAACAAGCACAGGGAGACCCAGCACGTGCGAACCGGGTTGAACACTGTTCCTTGTTCCCCATAAAAATACCTTCTGTAGCTGTGAACCAGTCCACTCCCAACACCTCCCACCCTCACTATCGCCTTGGGTGATGCTGGTGTCTGTGCGCGCCTTTCCAACAACAGGCTGTTTCTTGACACCCGTAAAATTTCCTGAAGTTTGGTTGGTCCCAGCCACCCTCTTTGACGTTGGCCAAGGCTCCTAGAAAAACTCCTGTGCCACTGTCGGGAACAGCTCTCTCTCTCTCTCTCTGGCACCCTGGATAATGCAGCCAGTCCAGATGACACTTTGTGTGGCTCATGTGATCAGACCAGCGATGTGCTCCTTGCCTAGGGGTGCATAGTTTGTTTGTTGTGGTATTGTTTATTGTACATGGCTTTTAATAGCATTGTTAGCTGTCCTGGAAAAGGGAGTGTATTGAAGGCGGGTGTGTGTGTGTGTGGAATTGAAATGCAGTAAATCCATGTTGCTCCGTTCAAAGAGTTGCATGCATTGTGATGCCCTCGTATTTTGGTACTGCTCCTCCCATATTGATCTTGCTGTTCCAGGATTTGTTTGGTGCGATTCCTGCTCTGCTATGTCAAATACTTCCCCTCGAGAGCCCACAATGGCTTTCCTTTTGCCCTTTAGTAGGAAGGGATGAGATTTGGCAGAAGCAGGGGCTGAGGGTGGCAGGGCATCTGTCTGTGTCTGCTTCTGGTTTTGATCTCGGCTCTAAGAGGCACCACCCTTTTCCTGCATGCGTGTTGGGCAGGAAATCTCCAGGCCAAGTGCAAAGGGAAGGTCTGTCTGCTTCTACCTGCCATGAGCGAGAGTCTGTGAGGCCATGGGAGCAATCAGGCAGCAGGGCTTAAACACCACCACCCCCGGCTTTTTCTCTGTATGACTTTTGGGCCAGAGTGAAGGAAAAATCCTGTTTTTGCCTCTCTAGTTTACCATTTTCACATTTCAGACACGCAGGAGTGCCCCTGCTTTTTGTACAAACTGGTTTGGACCTCCAAACCATGTGTCACAGCTGGCATTAGGTCTGTATGCAGCTTGTTTTTCTTTTTTTTTGGTGAGGTTTGCTACATGAAACAGAACATAATGATAAACAGCCCTTATTTTCAGGGTCACATGAGGGCAAAAGACAGGATCAGAGTTGTTGCAGCTGTCCGGAGAGACTTCCTGCAGCACTCACAAACCAGGCTCAGAGTTGAACAGTTGGGGAGATGATGACAGCATCAGTTTTTAATTGTGGTCCAGTAGACGAGACAGTAGGACCAAAATCCCACCAGAGTCAGCAACTCCCTGGGTGGTCTTTCTGGGTGTGCCATCTGTCTCTTAGCCACAGCTCTCCATCCGCAAATCAAAATATCAGAGCCCACCTTCTAGGTGTTCTTGTGGAGTAAGGAGAAAAAAAAAGTCAAGCATTTGGGCATCTAAAACCAGCTACAAATATTCAGCATTAATAAGACTATATCATTTATGCACATGCACAGTGAGGTTGCAGAGTTTACAAAAGAGAAGGCTCATTCCTTATTCAGTGACCATCCAGAACAGAGATAAAGAATTACTGTAGTCCAGTATTATCCTTCATATCCCACTGTTTGCCACACGGGTTAGAACTGCTGGGAGATGCAATCCAAATTATATCTGCAGAGCTACATATTTCTTACCGTTCATCATTGGTTGTCGTTGTTATGTACTATCCAGTCATTTCCAGTTTGCAGCAGCCCTCATAGGGGTTTCAAGGTATGTAAATGGTTCAAGGAGTAGTTTACCATTGCCACTCCCAGTGTGTTTCCATGGCTCATCAGGATTTGAACCCAGGTCCCCTGGATCCTAGTCTGCCACTCTCCCACTACAGTACGCCACGCTTGCTTTCAGAAAGGTGGGTGTGCAGAAAAAACACTCTGCTGATGTCAGTGCAAGATCTGATCAGGGCTCTTCTTGATAAGATTTTTTGGAGATCATTAACTTATAGGGTCACCATGAGTCAGAAGTAACTGAGTGACACATAATAACAACAGTGTACAATTTGGTTAAACAAACAAACAGACAAACAAACATGATTTAATCTCTTCCCTAAACATTAAACTGGAAATCTGAACTTTTGTCAGTAGAAGATAACTGGGAGCAGTGGAGATGATACAGTATGTCTTTCATCTCCAGATGTCTTCCTTATGGATTAATGATAATGAGACCTTGTCTGGCAGAGTTTGCTGTCCTGTGGACTCATCTTAGATTGAGCACCCTACAACAGCACCCTTCAAGCAGTCAAGGGTTCAGAAGGATTCTTTTTCCTTATTTTCCATCAATAACGGACTATTTCTTATCCACCTCTTCTCTTTTATCACAATCTCTGTTGAGTGGGCAGTGAGTAGAAATCCAGAAGTATATGATGGCGCCCCCTGGAGCGCAGGAGGAGTCACACCTCTGAGAAGCTCTTCAGCTGCCTCTGCACACTGCTCCCCCCACCCCACCCCGTAGGGCGAACAACAACGCTTTTCCCCAAGACCATTATGCAGCTGAGGAGGCACCCCTGGAGTTTGGTAGCCTAGCTGGATGGCTAGTTCATTGGACGACAGGGTCTTCCTGGTCTTCAGGGCTTCTGCCACCACTAGAGCCCTTCCTAGACATTGATAATAAAAGGGTGAAAACAAAACTCCTTTTGCCTTAATGGGAAGATGCTGTCCAGTTAATTAAACTCAGCCTCAGTCAGGACTATATCACAAGGGCGGGTGTTTCCACAGGATTTCCCGTATTTTCTGTGTCAATGTAGGCAATTCACGAACTGAATGGGAAGGGCACTTCATGTTGCCATTGCGGGCTAGGGGATGTCCCTCTACTGGAGGTCGTTGGGGAGTAGATTTAATTCTTTCATTCACATGACATACTGTCGGCTCTCGTTCTGCTGTGAAACATTCTCTTAAGGTGACCATGCCAAGTGCACTCTTGCTAGTCAGTAAAGTCCCATTTAACTCCTTAGGACTGGGTTCTCAGTCATTATATGTGGGATTTCTCTGTGCAACATAAGGATGGAAGAGAGGGTTTTTTTTCTGAAGGATTTTCCTATATAAATGTACCCCAAATCCAGATGGAGTTGCTGAAGTAAGTCCCGAGTCCCTTTTCCCTCTCCAACCGTTTTTTTCTTGCCAGCTACATGCCAGTTCAGAGGGAGTTGTCATTGCTTGCCGGCATGCTTAGTCTGCCAGGGCAGAAATGTCAGCTAAGAAACCAGAGAAGAGCAAGCTATATTTAAGCTCCAGGGGAAGCAGCCTGGTGTGGTAACGTTGCGTCCCAACTTTCAGTGCTTCTCGGTTTCTTCAGAAGTTGGGCTGGCTGCAAACCCTCCTGTGGAACCAAAGTAGTATTGCTGTATCCTTATTTCTGTGCCTGATGTGCCTAGGAGTTTGAGAGGGGTTGGCCTAGGATTGCTATTCATTCAGTATATGCACATGGATCAGAAGTGGTTAATGCTTGGCTTGCAGACATGGGAAAGGTTTCAGGGCCGCTGCCCCCATTTGCTCCTCCCTGACCCCTAGAGTAAGCAAAAGAGCAGGTCTTGCCATCCCAGCTGAGCTCATGAATGGAACCAAGATCCCGCTTTGAGTACGCCCAAGAGGATTCATGACGCATTCAGCTGTGGCTGCCGAGTTCTCTCTCCGGTGTCCCATTAATACACAGGCCAGTTGCCAGAAATCTTGTGAAGGTCAGGCTTAAGAGGGCATTGCAGGAGGCAGGGCAGCAAAAGTCAATACTAAAAAATAAACAGGTGAAAGCTAGAACAGAGATGACTAGCTGTTTTTACAGGGGGTGACTGTGGTATGAGCAAAGCATCACTTCCTACAGTGCACAAAGGCACATGTTTATTTTGCCCCATTGCTGCCTCCGGTCAGATAGGTATGGGAAATAATCCAGTAGCCCGCTGTACTTTCTCCACCAGGGACAAAAGTGGATGAGTGCACATACTCAGCAGAGGTCCCTGTTTCAAAACCTCCTTCAACAAACAGGAGAAATTGCTACCGTTTCTCTCCTTGATTTATTAAAGAATGGTAACACAATTAGAAGTAAGCAACCAAGCCCTAGACAGCCAACCCCATTGACTTCCTGCTAATTGGCTGGAACGCTGGCAAGTGGCCCGCTGGCTGACTGAGCATTTGGATGGAGCCCTTGCCTGTAGGTTTTTCTCCTTCTGCATAGAAAGATAAAAAGACTCCTTCCTTTTAAAATAAGTTCAGGGAAAGGACCTGAAATACTACTCAGCGTGGCATTTCCCCTTCCCTGCACCCTCACTTTGTGACTGCAGCCATGGAGAAGGGCCTTGATCATTCTACAAGCTGATCCACTGTTTTCAAGCTGGGATTCTGTCCTCATCTGCCCCCTCCAATACCACCCCAAAAAAGGCAGTAGCTTTACATGCAAAAGATTGCCAGCTTTAATTCCAGTCAGCAACGAAGGGAACGAGCTTGCCCCAGAGAAGTTCTAATGGCCCTGTTTAGATTCAGGAAGACTGGACTAGGTGGGCCAGTGGCCGAATTCCGTGTATGGCACTTTTGTATGTTCAGTTTCCTTGTTTCGGTCTGTAGCAGAGCATTTTGAGGAGACATGCAACAGCACAGGAGTAAGATAAATGCTTTCCCTGTAGAAGATCCTGGTTCAGCCTGTGCTGTCTGCAGTTTGGGTTGGCAGAGTGCGGGGAAAGACCTCCATTGGTGCACAAAAATAATTGGGCTGTTGAAAGTAAACAACCTCTTTAGATCCAGATCAGCACTTAGAGAAATTAGGGTTTGGGGAGAACAAAACTACCAGAGTCACCCAGCAAGCACAAGTCACTAGCAGTGGTGACCCGGGGGAGTACTTGGAGTTGTGATCTAAAACCTTGGTTCCCAGTCTTGGGTAACCCAGGCATTCTTGGACTACAGTTCCCAGAAACCCCAGCCAGCACAGCTTTTGGTGAAGGCTTCAAGGAATTGCCATCTAAGAACACCTGGGTTATCTAAGGTTGGGAACCACTCATCTAAAACCCTCTGAATTTTCCAAGCTCTGCGCAAGATCCATCTTTAACCCGAACACACTTTTATATGTGCTTTTCTGTCTGTCTTTCTTTCTTTTTTTAATCATATATTTGTGGTGGTGGTAGTGGTGCTGTTGTTGCTCACCTTAGATCAGGCTTCACCATGATGGTGGATCTCAACGCCCACTTGAAGGCTAGTCTTTTTGTCCAGATTAAGACAGCTTCCAGTGTCCTAAAAAAGTAGCTGGATGATGGAAGTGGTAAAATATGTGGCTTGCCCACCAGTGAAATAACTCAGAAGCCAATAAGTCTTGAGTTACTGTCCTTTAAACGATGTAGAGTGGAACTGGCTTCTTCTCCATCTTTGTGTTTGATGAATAAGCTTGTATCAGTTTGCATCTATTTAAGACTGGAAGACAAAATTCTTAGCTGAAAAGAGAAGGAAATAAGATTTCCTGGGCAAAGCCCTGGATTCTTCCCTTCTTAAATCAAACATGGAAATATAGCATGGTAACTATCATCCTGACCTAATCGCACCACTTCCTCAGTTTGAATGGGCTGCAATATTGGCAGCTGGATAACAGAACTCATGTCTGCCTTGCTTTTGGTCCAGCACGCATGCCTCTCCATGACCTTCCACCCTTCCGGTGTTACATTAACAGGATATATGGGGCTTGCTTGCATTAGGATCAAGCATTTGCACCCAGACGGAGTATCTTCTGACCTACAGTCACAAATGGCACTTTATCCTGGTGTCACACCTTTGGAACAGTCTTATCTCCAGTTTTGCAGAACGACCTTCAAAACAAAAAGTTTATACTGGGTTTTAATTAACCACTGGGGTGTTAATCTGACTCGAAGCAGGAGGCAGGCCTGAGAGTATGGTACATTGCAGTCCATTGAGAGGAGCTTTCTGAGGGTTTATTTGTTTGCAGGGGACGTCTGGCACATTCACTACCTATGTTATGATGTTTTTATTATGTATGTAAGCCGCCCCGAGTAGACTTTGTCTAGGGGGGCGGGGTAAAAATCTAATAATAAATAAATAAATAAATAAATAAAATAAATAGTCCTGATTACCTGACTGTACAGGTAAGGGGTGTGTGTGCAGGATCAATGATGCTCACCCACATGGGCATGCAATTCTCTCCACACTCCTCCATGTATATCCTTTTGTTCAGACCAGTTAGTGTTCACTCTCCACCCCGGGCATGTTGCCCACACTGACCCACCACGTAACTCAAAACTGTTATATTCTTTGCCCAGCCACAGCAGTGGTTCTGCTCTTAAATGCACACTCATGTCCCTTCCCAGCAAGAAACACATTGGCCACCAAGTCTACTCGACACAGACACTGAAAGATCCTCACCTTGCCCTTTCTCTCAATTGTCCCTTTTTTAACCAGTCTGCTAACCAGCCTAAATTGATGGTTCCCTACTAGGGGTGTTCAATGTAGGTAATTGCCATGGTTTAAATGCAGAAGATGGATGTTTGTTATGGGAACTATAATTGCTTTCATTTTCATTCGAAGCCAACCACTCAACTGATCAGTTCTTATTATCAAATTCACAAACTCTACACTGAGAAGGCAGATCCCGTGTGTGTGTGTAACAAGAAGGCCTTGGTGTATTGCTCAGGGACAGCAAAGGGACTCACTTGCTAATTGCTCCCTAAGGGGAGAGTCAGACCATCTGGGGAGCTCCACATTCCTTTCCTAGTGGCTTCTGTCCCAAAGCCTTCTGGAGTTTCCTCTGTAGTTAAAGCAGGTGAGCGTCACTGTTACCTTTTCTCAGAGAAAGTGGAAACTTGAAAGAAGCTTCAGAGAGGGTTCCCCCTCACCATGTTTCTTTCTGGCCACACCAGAAGAGGATCTTAGGAGTCCTCAGGTGCTGTGCTTTATGCATCGCTTCTTTCCTAAAACAGAGCTAAAAACCAGGGCCAGTTCTGCTGCTGGGCAAAGTGAGAGAAGCGCCTCATCAGAATTTAGGATGTTACTTTTTACATTACTCATTATTGCATTACTCATTATATCTTAGCAGTCAGCTTGCCACTATCAGTGGCCTGAGCCTGCACATAATTTATCGTGTTTTATGTTATCAATAGGCCACAATAACATGGAAATACTCTAGTTCCTTGTAGTGCAATACCAGAACCAGGGGACATCCACTGAAATTGGGTGTTGGGAAGAGTGGGAACAGACCAAAGAAAATATTTCTTTACCCAGTGTGTTGTTAGTCCGTGGAACTCCTTGCCACAGGATGTGGTGATGGCATCTGACCTAGATGCCTTTGAAAGGGGATTGGACAGATTCCTAGTCCATCACAGGTTACAAGCCATGATGGGGATGTATAATCTCCAGTCTTAAAAGGAAGGTACCTCAAAATGCCAGATGCAGAGGGAGTGGTGTTAGGAGACAGAGATCTAGTGGTCTCGTGTGTTCCCCGAGGCCTCTGGTTGGGCCACTGTGAGATACAGGAAGCTGAACTAGGTGGACCCTGATCCAGCAGGGCTCTTCTTA
Source organism: Intellagama lesueurii (assembly GCA_037013535.1). Lineage (NCBI taxonomy): Eukaryota > Metazoa > Chordata > Lepidosauria > Squamata > Agamidae > Intellagama > Intellagama lesueurii. Next base: position 135,863,755 of record JBAJHW010000002.1, read on the forward strand.
TGTTCTTATGTAAGTGGTCAATTCTGTTATTGCACCTTGGAAAAACAAGTGATAGTACTTCTCTTGCCGTATACCAGTGGTCCCCAACCTTGGGCCTCCAGATGTTCTTGGACTTCAGCTCCCAGAAATCCTGGCCAGCAGAGGTGGTGGTGAAGGCTTCTGGGAGTTGTAGTCCAAGAACATCTGGAGGCCCAAGGTTGGGAACCACTGCCGTATAGGATAGGTAACAGAATGACCTAAAACATGAAAAATTCTTGTCAGAATGCTCCTACAAATAACCTTACAAAGTCATTTTTGAAAGTACCTACGGTAGCTAGTTACATTTTGTAAGAACTAGTTACATTGCTTATTAGCCAAAGCAGAACTAGTTAGAGGTAATGATGTCACTTGTAATTAGTTGCTTCCATACTCTGCAGCTCAGGCAGCATATACCAAGGGCCAGGGAACAGAAGGAAGATGCTGGAAGACATGGTCTTGTATGCCAGGTTGACTCTCCTGCATACCCTAAGGTTAAGCTGTTGTCCTCAGATGTGATGGACGTCGCAGTCCCCCTTCAGTACTGAAAAAAGATTCAGCTGCCAATCCAGTCGGCTCTTGAACACAGAACTGGCAGAGGTGCTGTTTCGGTCCTTTGCTTTAGATGGCCAAATACCTTTGGCCAGTCCCATGTAGATCTTAGGAATTGTGACCATCTTGTCTGCCACAGCTCCGTTGTCCTAAACCTCGCCCTCTTTACATGTTGCTCCCTGCTGTCCTTGGCTGATTACCCTGCTTGTTGTTTAGTCATTAAGTCATGTCCAACTCTTCGTGACCCCATGGACCAGAGCACGCCAGGCCCTCCTGTCTTCCACTGCCTCCCGGAGTTTGGTCAAATTCATGTTGGTAGCTTCGATGACACTGTCAGTCAAAGGCTTTTGCGTAGTCAATGAAGCAGAAGTAGATGTTTTTCTGGAACTCTCTGGCTTTCTCCATAATCCAGCGCATGTTAGCAATTTGGTCTCTAGTTCCTCTGCCCCTTCGAAATCCAGCTTGTACTTCTGGGAGTTCTCAGTCCACATACTGCTGAAGCCTACCTTGTAGGATTTTGAGCATAACCTTGCTAGCGTGTGAAATGAGTGCAATTGTACGGTAGTTGGAGCATTCTTTGGCACTGCCCTTCTTTGGGATTGGGATGTAGACTGATCTTTTCCAATCCTCTGGCCACTGGTGAGTTTTCCAAACGTGCTGGCATATTGAGTGTAGCACCTTAACAGCGTCATCTTTTAAGATGTTAAATAGTTCAACTGGAATGCCATCACCTCTACTGGCCTTGTTGTTAGTCATGCTTTCTAAGGCCCACTTGACTTCACTCTCCAGGATGTCTGGCTCAGGGTCAGCAACCACACTATCTGGGTTGTCTGGGACATCCAGATCTTTCTGGTATAATTCCTCTGTGTATTCTTGCCACCTCTTCTTGATGTCTTCTGCTTCTGTAAGGTCCCTACCATTTTTGTCCTTTATCATGTCCATCTTTGCACAAAAGGTTCCTTTAATGGCTCCAATTTTCTTGAACAGATCTCTGGTTTTTCCCTTTCTATTATTTTCCTCTATATCTTTGCACTGTTCATTTAAGAAGGCCCTCTTGTCTCTCCTTGCTATTCTTTGGAAGTCTGCATTCAATTTTCTGCAACTTTCCCTATCTCCCTTGCATTTTGTTTCCCTTCTCTGCTATTTGTAAGGCCTCGTTGGACAGCCACTTTGCTTTCTTGCATTTCCTTTTCTTTGGGATGGTTTTTGTTGCTGCCTCCTGTACAATGTTACGAGCCTCCATCCATAGTTCTTCAGGCACTCTGTCCAACAAATCTAGTTCCTTAAATCTGTTCTTCACTTCCACTGTGTATTCATAAGGGATTTGGTTTAGATTATACCTGACTAGCCCAGTGGTTTTTCCTACTTTCTTCAGTTTAAGCTTGAATTTTGCTATAAGAAGCTGATGATCAGAGCCACAATCAGCTCCAGGTCTTGTTTTGGCTGACTGTATAGAGCTTCTCCATCTCTGGCTGCAGAGAATATAATCAATCTGATTTCGGTATTGCCCATTTGGTGATGTCCATGTGTAGAGTCGCCTCTTGTGTTGTTGGAAAAGAGTGTTTGTGATGACCAGCTTGTTCTCTTGACAAAACTCTATTAGCCTTTGCCCTGCTTCGATTTGAACTCCAAGGCCAAACTTACCTGTGGATCGCGTTTAGTCAGAACTCTCCACTATGACCTGTCCGTCTTGGGTGTCCCTGCACGGCATAGCCCATAGCTTCTCTGAATTACTCAAGCCCCTTCGCCACGACAAGGCAGCAATCCGTGAAGGGGGATACCCTGCTACTCAGCCTTTTTCACCCACTTCTATCTTTTGTCTCATTTATCTGTCTAAGAAAGGGTCTGTTCTCTGATTTCCTCAGGCTGCACTGAGGGCCATTTCGCAGTGTTTTCGGTATACAAATGAGCAGGAGGAATATAGTAAACCCATGTTTGCAAACAATTCTCTTGTCATGCACACCAGAGCCTGGACATTCCTTTATTGGACTGGGACTCCCAGAATCTCCCAAGTAGTGTAGCCAGTGACTGAGTTTTCAAGGAATCTGAGGCCAAAAAAACCCAAAAACGTCTCCATACTCAAGTTCAGACCCACTTGCTGAGGAGCTCAGTCCACTGTAAGACCATGTCAAGTATTCAAATCAAGTTTGCTGCCATTTTGAGTGTGAAACAGCTCTGAACTTTGGCTCCTGTGATAGCACAATTCCTGGCCTTGTGATGGTACAACATGGATCCTTCCTTGAATTCCACAGAAAACATTTGATTGGGTGGAGAAGCCAATTTGGTTTTTAAGAATGGGGCAAGTGATTCAAGCAGGAAAAAAAGTTATCTACAGTATTAATGTTCTTCCTTGCAAAGAAATATCACACATTTCTCCCTTCAATGAATTCTCAAGCATCTTTCTCCCACCTCTGTTTATTTAGCGGTGCTGTATTTGTACTAGAAGCCTCCTTTTTTCCACACCACCCCCAAGCTTTTGCCCCCTCTTCAATGTTTAGCAGGCTCCTCTGGACCCACACTTATGTCGCCCAGCTGCCAAGGTGATGTCCCGCGTTTGTGTGCCCTAACCTTAAATGAACTCTGGGCAAAGAATTTTGCACACCACAACCCTTCCAGTGGAAGAGCCACACCCAGCCCTAATTGGAAACAGAAAAGTAACTGTGGATTTTACCAGCATGAGTCTCAGCTTTACTCATTTTCACAGTTCCGGGGGAGCCGCATGTGTTTATGTGTGTGCATGCATGCACGCACATGTGTGCGCATACTCCGTATGTTTTTATATGCATGCAGACTTTTCGGGGGAAACCCTTGCACTTTCAGAGAGACTTGGGCACAAAAGCAGACGGCAGCAGAAGCTGGTGTCTCTAGAATGCTCTGTTTAAGAATATAACCACTGTAAGGCTAAAAAAAAATTTGACCAGTAAGAAGGACACCAGAAAACCCTTGTTTACACTGTACTTGCACACAGGGAATGTGATGTCCAAAGGAGCCTCTTCATATGTGATGCTCTTACATGGTATATTCAGCCTGTCTCTTCTCTCTGCTAGTGCAGTGTGCTCAGGTGCCAAGGTTGCTGATGTGCAAATGTTCCATACGCTGGGTGTAGTAGTCCCTTTTGTGCAACCTGGTTGCATTTGAAGGCTTTCCAGTACGGACCGCCGTTTATGTAATTTCTACAGTAGGTTCATCTAGCCCAGTATTCTCTTTTCTGATTGCCATCAACACTCCAAGGCAGTCTTGGACAGGGGCAGAACCTGAGGGCATTTGGACAGAGGTCTATCCAAACATCTCGTACGGAGCTATGGGCTTTTTCCGTAGGTAGTGTGGAGGGCATTTGGGTATCATTCTCAAACATATGAAGTTACTCTGTACCCTTGGTCCACCTAGCTGAATGACATCTCCTTCAACTGTGGGCAGCTCTTCCAAGGATCTTTCCTGGCCCCATTAGCTGGGATTCTCTTAGCTCAGTGATTGCAGGGGTCTTCTGCATGTGAAGGCAGGCCCTAGACTGGGTGTCGTCTAAAACAGAGTGTGGAAAAGAGGCTTTCTTGTGGGTTATAACTTCCAGAATCTTCCGAGCAAATACGCCCCTTGGCTGTGCTCTCGGAGGAATCTGGGAAACGTAGTCCTCAAAACTAATACTCCCAATCTCTGGTTCTTTGACTTTTTAGGAATAGGTTTCTGGGGGAAAAAACACTCTTCTGCAATTGCAACCAGGTTTGTGTATATTTCACAGTGTCCTAAACTGCAGTATAGGTGCTTATCTACTTATGCATGTAATGTGTTCTAGTTGCTGCTGTAGACACATTTGTTTTTTTATTTAGAGATAAATTTGTATCCATTAGCAAAAGAATTTACGAGGGTGGTATACAATATAAGTACATATATGCACAATAAAATGTAATATTAAAAAGTTACGTTCTTGTTCAACACATACATGTCTAAAAGAGTAACCAGCAACATCCTTAAACAAAAGAAATAAATCTAGGAAAACATGAGAAAATCCTAAACACACCCAACTGAGAATCATGCCATTAGACCCAGTGGGATTTTCCTCTTGAGTAAAGATGCATAGAATTGTGCTCTTCAATTTTTACCCACAAAGATAATGCCCTGCAATAAGTTAATTCCACCACTTAATAAAGTGTGCATTAGATAGTTCCATATTGACATGGCTCTGGATTAAAGCAGTCAAAATATAGGGTAAAGTGCTATTGGATACCCAGTGTGGTGTACAGAGCTACGGACTAGGACTTAGGAGGCTTGGGTTCAAATCCCCTCACAGCCATGGAAACTCACTGGGAATGTAGAAATGATAAAGGCAGTCCATAAAACATTGCACTTGCCTTGAAAGCCCTGTTAGGATTGCTGTACATTGGTGCCCACCTGTTGGCATACGACAGCAGCATGCTATAACTGGAAACCAACGGGCAGAATAATTTAAACACAATGCAAGCAGACACCATCACCCATCCAGAAAATAATCCCATAGCCGCCTATTTATTTTTTACGTATTAAAAAAAAAATAACGGGGGGGGGGGGAGACACCTGGATGCTGTTACTAGTATCCCTAAATCCATAGAAGAGCTTCCTGTGGTTTGCCTTCTTTCCAAGTCCCCGAGGAGGCTTTTCTCTTTCGGCAAACACATACCGGGTTCATTTCAGTGTGGTTGCCTTCGTTCTCTGCGGAGTTCAACAGCGGGGGGGGGGGGGGGGGGTTGGGTTAGCAAAGTGGTGGCCGTAGCATTCATTTCTAACGTAAGGGTGTTGGGTAGTGTACAGGCTTGCGGCGTGATCTCAGGTGTCCAGCTGTACAAGAAGGCAGCTGTTTGTAACACCAGTGGGGCTGCCTTGTCCTTTTTAAAAACAATCATATGACTGCAGGTTCTTGGGTGCTTATTTTGGAGTAAGCCCCGATGACCTTGTATCCCAAGTGCAGTACAACAAAACGGTTTTACCAACAAGTACCAGAAGTTAGGGAGAGCCCCTCTGATACCTAGGGGGACAGTTGGTGTGATTATGAGGCCAGGCACTCCAGCCCAGTATCTCAAACCTATAATTTTTATCCTGTATCTCTTCATAAAATGCAGCACTGTACCGAGAACAGCATACAGTGTAGTTTCTCATAGAACTCTTATCTCAGAGTTGGGAATCCTTTCACTGTCCAGTTATTTTGGCCTGTCCTCCCTACCTAGCAAAGCTCATTGACATGGGATTGTGGAAGGCATGGGTGAAAAAATCAGAAAGGTTGAAATGTCCCGTTCCTCCTCTTTGTAGTATTATAGATCAGCCTTATTTCTGACAAATCACTGGGTAGCCATAAACGAACAGGAATTCTATGGCGGCAAGTAAGGGCATGGTAGGGAGAGATCTCTCTGTTTCATCAGTGGTCCTCTAGCCACAAAGGAAGGGAAGTCTCTTTCTCTGTGACCAGGATGCTTTGCTGCAGACTTTTTAAAAAGCTCTTTAAAAGAACCTAATAGCCTGCAATTCCTTGCTAAGCCCTTGAGGAGGAAGGGGTGTCCTTTCCTCTGCTGCTGCATGAGAGAAATACAGGCTTCTAGCCTCTTAGGCTATTTAAGAAAGAGAGAGAGAGAAAGTTTATGAAGTTGTGTTATATTCTGGGCAGACAGATCTACATATTCCAATGTGTTCGGAGAATGTTGCTTTTTGACTAGGATTATGAAAGGGGTGTCTGTTTCACCAAAGTTCATTTTAGGCCTTCGTGTGGATTATTACTGGGTTGCCTAATCATAATGGGTATTTATTGATGAAGGATTTTTAGCCTGTTTGTATAATTATTTAACTCTCATAATTGTTATTGAATGGATTATCTTGAAATATTGCTGAGTTTGATCAGATACCTTTCTCCTGCCATTGCTTGTAAGCCACTTTGAACAGAATTACTGCTTAGAAGTGGCATAGACATAACCAGATAGTGGTGGTGTAGTAACCTGGGCGGGGTCACTGGCCAGCAGTCGCTGGTTCGTATGAATATTTATTCAGCAGTAATTGCAGTGCAGCCAAGTCTTAAATAAGGGTGTATAAGAGTGGAGCCATGCTGCCTGATCCTCTGCTTATTCAAAAGTAAATTCTACCCTGTTTCCCCGAAAATAAGACCTAACCTGAAAATAAGCCCTAGTGCGATTTTTCAGGATGCTCGTAATATAAGCCCTACCCCCCCCAAAATAAGCCCCACTTAACTGAAACCCCGCCCTCCACCATTGTGCAGCAACCAGAAGAAGATGACATGACTGTATTTGAATAAATGTAGATTGTTGTACATGAAAAAAATAAAACATCCCCTGAAAATAAGCCCTAATGTGTTTTTTGGAGCAAAAATTAATATAAGACCCTGTCTTATTCTCGGGAAAACACGGTAGTAGTTCCACTTGGACTTATACCCAGATTAGTTCATGTCTGTTTGCAGTGATACAGTGCAATCCTATATATGTTTTATGGAAAGTAATTCCTTCTGAATTTAGGGAGTCTAACTCCCAAGAGAGTGTGTTAAAGATTGTAACTGTGGGTTTCCAAGACCAATTGACTTACCTTGGTTTATCCCAGTTTACCTGACGTACCACCTTCATACCAGTCTTCCTGCCCTTTTCTGTCAGCTTCAGAGAACATCTTTCAGGGTTTACTTGTAAGAGCAATCAGGCTGGGAGGCCCAAGGAACAAGGCCTTCTCAGCACTGGCCCCATATCTGCAGTATTCATTTCCAGCTACATCTGCCTTCTCTTCAGTGAAGATTTTATTGAAGAGCTTTTGTTGCTGTTGTTGTTTCGTTAGGTTATCCAGTTCTACTCTTTATGCTGAATGTTGCTTGTGATTAGTCTTATGTTTGGTTATTAATGGTGTTCTTATCCTAACTTACAATGTTAAATCTATTATTGATGTTACACTGTGTATTTATACAATTAGAAGCTGCCTTGGGAAGACTTGGACTTACAAGGTGGCTTCTAACAATGGTAATTATGTACTGTCAAGTCCAACTTATGGGAACGGTCTTCAAGGTTTCCTAAGTATAGAGCACTCAGAAGTAGTTTACAATCCCCTTCTTCTCGGGGTACCCTGGGACTGTGCAGCTTGTCCAGGGCCACACAGGATGGCTTTTCTCCTGCAAGGCACATTGGGGAATTGAACTCCCGACCTCTCGCTTGCAGGCTGCTGCTCCATTTCGATGAGCTAACCAGCCAGCTAAAAGGGGGTTTACAGATGACTATATATGTATTCTAGCAACATGTTATGAAGTTCCGGGTCACATTAGATTGTGTGACTGGTGGGGGTGAGCCCTCTCCCCATAGCTTGGTTTACAAGTTGCCACTGCTGAGATGCAAAAAGAAGGAAGGAAAGGAAAGACATTTTTTAAAAATGTTCTCCTTCCCAAGGAGGTGTTGAACTGACTCGGTCCAAGATAGGAAGTGTCATGCCGCTCCACCATGTGGGTGTGCCCACTGACTTAGACATTTGCTTGCCAGTGCAAATCGTTCCTTACTCTCATCCCTTGCCTGTCCAGGCACTGATAAGGCCCCTATGACCTTCCTTGCCCCTAGGTTTGGTCTCCTTAATTTTATCAGATCCCCTTCTTATTAGGGAATGATGACATGGACAACTCTCAGTGTGTGCACCCTGGCACTGCCTGAGAGACGGGTTTCCAACTAAGTCAACTACAAAAGCATAAATACGGGGGGGGGGGGGGGGGATTTCATGCATGTCAAAAGAAAACTCTTAAGCAGTATAGCTGTGCAGCAATAGCCAAGATGGGCTGGAAGTAAAATACTGTGCTTGGATCATCTGCAACTAAATGGTTGTAGCAAATAGCTTGAAATGGAAGGTCTGCTCTGCAGTTAAGCAGGTATTTAGTGTGAAGAAAAAAGTTGCCTAAATAAATAAAGGAATTAACCAGTCAGTCAGTGGCTGAAATCCTATTGCTTAGCTAGTGAGTCGCTCTGGAGTAGACCCATTTGAATCAACAGGACTTATGGAGGAGCTAACTCACCAAATCCCTATTGATTCAATGGGCCTGCTTTAGCATGACTTACTACGCTTAGTAACAGCAAGCAAGCCAGTCGGGGAGAGAGAAATCCCAAAGTCCTGTTCAAGGGTAGAATGAGGTGGTGAGCATTTGCTGAGGCCTCACCCCACCAGAAAACCCGTTGCCAACCCTGGGAACCTCCTAGCCCGGCTTTTTATCTTTCTCATTGCCACTGCAGGTTCATCACTCCTGTTTATGGAAGCAAGCGGCGGAAGAGGAGTAGCCTCTGATACTTGCCCTAACCTTTTTGTCTGTGGAGCTGCACAGATTGAGCCCAAAGAAAGAAGGCAAGCAAATAGGCCGTAGCCACAAGCAGTGAGAAGGAGGAGGAGAGAGCCCACTTAGGAAAGCTTGCCCAAGGCTGCCCACTCACCCCCCCCCAACCCACATATGCAAAATTCAGGTTGTTGCTTATCATTCACTGTTTCGGTGAGAAGGGAAATACAAGATCCCATCCTCCCGTGTGCCATGCCAGCAGCTGATTGTTTTAAGCCCTACTGCCCCACCTTTTTTGGCAGGAGTTTCTGTCCGTCCAGTGGGGAGACCCAAATCCGCTTAGGCAGAAATGTTGCGTAATGTGTTTTACTCCTGCAAGCCCCTGCCACAGCGGAGGGCAGCCCCACCTTCCTTGAAACAGTAGCAGTTGCCTGCTGTGCTGAGGGGAAGGGGGACAGAAGCAGCACTGGTTCACATTTCGCAGGAGATGCAAGAATAAATTAATTATCCCCCCCCCCCAACAATACCCTTTTGCCTTGCTTTTGAAATATGCTAGCAATGTACTGCTTTTCAGTTTATGCCAAATGTGGTTTAAGGCTTCCTGATTGGTGAACCGGGAGCTAAACCTTTGAGTTGTGTGGCTGAGGTGTCTCCCTTTCTCGGCTTTGTCTATTGGGGAGGAAGGGAGAAGGATACGGAGGTGTTCCCTCTGTCTCCGGAGTTACCGTGCGCTGATGCGACAGAGCTGCCCCCAAGAGGTTGAGGGCGGCTTCTTCTGGGCTGCCCAGCTGGTGACAACTGTGATCCCCAGCCAAAACGGAAAAAGCTCAGCTGATAAAGAGAAGCACACAACATCTAGGCCTGTGTGATCCCAGACACTAAGCTGAGAGATATGCTTGTAGCCCCTGTGATTCTAGGTTGCTTTTGTAATGGTCATGTACCTTTTAAAAGGGTTTCTTAGTATGTATTAACCTCACATGATGTATGTGCTATACATGCCCCAAGGGAATGCGGTAAAGGTATTAACACTGTGTTAAGATCCAGTAAAGAGTACTTAAAAATTATAAACCTGCTTTTATTTGGGAATCACCATATGTGTAGTTGCGGGAGAGGGAGGCAGCCCCACTATTGTCCATTTTGGAATTAACATCAGTTTTGCCCTGATGTACAAAGTCCCATTCCAGATCCTGTTTAGGCAGAATTAGGAAAAAGTTACTTTTTCTGGACTACATCTGTTAGAATCCCCCAGTTAGCAAATCTGTCATAGGGATAAAAGACTTGGATTGTCATTTTCCGAGCTTCATTTGGGAAAATTCACGTATTCAATTATTTTTATTTCATGTGTATGGTGGCTTGTGAACTGAAATGTTAGCATAATGCAAAAAATAATAGCATGATTCATAAAAGAGTCCAACAGATTGTTCCTATCTTGTCCTTTCTCCATTGATCTCAAGGCAATGTATTTCAAGGATTCCCTTTTGCTTCCTTATAACACCCCTCTGACGCAAGCTAGTAGAAAGGAACTGGTCTACGGTCACAGCTGTACAACCGTTAACAGTGAACATGGGTGAGCTGGAGAGACCTATAAAATTCCAAGGAGACAGGATAGTCTAATCATTGATTTTCCTTTTTTGGAAGGGTTTGAGCTGTTGTCTGATTGACATGTGCCAGTCAAAATTGCCTTGCACACCATGTTTTGGAGCAGAGAAGGTTTTGCAAAATGAGCTTTTTGCTTGACTGATATGAAACTTTTTTCTCTGTGTTACCACCATTAGTCTCATGATTTTATTTTCTTCTGTTTCCTAGACACTAAGCACTTTAAAATTTGCTTATATTGAAGTGAACTACTGAAATCAAACATGCCATGCACTTCTCTTTGGCAATCCCTTTATCTCAGAAGGGGACATCCTATTGCAAAGGCCCAAACAGGAGAGTGAGTGAATGAGTGTGTGTGTGTGTGTGTGTGTGTGTGAGAGAGAGAGAGAGAGAGAGAGAGAGAATAGAGGAAGAACTATTTTTTAGCGTCAGTTGAAACCATAACATGCTGAAACGACAGTAAACGAGAAATCCAACCTCCTCCCTGAGGAACAGGCTGGTGGGTCTGTTTATTCCCCTCTCAAACTCCTAATGTGGCTTCCCCTTTTCTCTGGATATCCTGGGGAGGGGGCTTGCCAGTGTGCTTCCACCACCCCGCTCTGAGTCTTGGTTGCTGAGTGATAATGAGTCAGCCCCTTTTCTCTTAAGCTGCATTTCTCAACTGGATTGCACCAACATCCCCCAGCACGGCACTGGGCGGGACTAACTGTAGAAAAAGCTGTTTGACTTCTGCAGGTATCTGGGTCGGAGGGTTTGAAACGTCGGCCTCCCAACTCTGTGGTAGCAGGGAGGACGGCCCACGTCCACATGGCCTGCACTGTAGGCCATGTCCGATCGCATCATGGCTCTGCCCAGCCTCCATCTGTCCACCCGAAGGTTAGTTGGCCAAGAAGTGACTGCTCACGTTGGCACAGGGAGCTGCTCTGGGCAAAAATTCTCTTTGCCTCTTCCTTCCAGTCAGATCTAGAAGGGCACTAGGGACCTGTGTGTGTGTGTGTGTGTATGAGAGAGAGATAGAGAGAGGGCTGTCCAATTGAATCTTTTCTCTCTCTTATGAGTGGTTTATTCTGTTACTTTTAGATGGAAATGGGGAGTTGGCAATGGAGGGTAACAAACTTGCAGAACAGCATTTTGGAAAGGGCAGCGCATCGTTGGGAAGAGGCTTGAAAAGTTGGGGAGGAGTTTGTGGGTCACAACTGGGAGAGATTATCTATGTGCTAGGTCCAATTCTCTGGGTGCTAGATAGCCGAGCTGAACGCCTCTCAAATGCCAGATTCGGGAGTTTGCAGGGACAAAAGCTAAGGCTGGAGGAGCCTTTCCAGATGGTGTGTTGTACTTAGATTATTCAAACTTTGAAGGGTCATCTCAGGCTCTGCATAGGTTCCCCCAGTGACTGCAGTTTGGAAAAGTTACCAGTCTGCAACTCCAACTACCAGAATTCCCCAGACAGTGTGGCCACTGTTGTACCAATAAAAGAAGCAACATTTTGAGGCAGTGATGCAGGTGGCATTTTTGCTTTCTGGCCTGGCCATAGAGGCAGGATTCTATCTTTACTGATGTTCATTCTAGAACAGCCTTCAAGTTGCACAGCTGTTCACTGTTGGACAAGATGAGAGTGTTGTTCACATCTGTTGACAGTTTGCTGATACAAATGTATTGACGCTGGTTCCTATGGATTCTTACGTAAAAGTAACACCTACTGGAAATGGTGGAACTTGACTGCTGAGTAAAGACACCTGTGATTGCACTTAAATCACTTAAGGACCAGCAGTGCTTTCAAACAAAACTTTTATTGTCCAGTCTAACCTCATTTACAGGGTGGGGGGACAATACTGTTTTCCACTTGTAACACTTGTTTCTTTTTCTTTTGTTCCAACAAATAGTTTTTGGAGGAAATGGGAGAATAGAGTGCTAACACTAGAGGACATCCCTCTAGAGCAGTGATTCCCAACCTTGGGTCCCCAGATGTTCTTGGACTGCAACTCCCAGAAATGCTGAGCAGCACAGCTAGTTTTAAAAGCTTCTGGGACTTTTTGTCCAAGAACATCTGGAGACTCAAGGTTGACGCCATTGCTCTAGAGCCATGTGGACACCTTCTGCCCATTTTTGTACATGCCATTCCAGTGGACTTTGGCTGTGCAGCAGTTACCAAAAAAAAAAAAAAAGAAAAAGAAAAAAGCTGCAATTTTCTTTGAAAACAAGAGAAGTAAGGAGTGTACACTTTGTTTTCAAGCAGAATTAGTCTTCTTCAAGTCCCCCAGAAATGCAGGCCTGCATTAAAACAAGGTACATGCACTCCTATGCACCTTGTCCATGAGAAGGTGCAACTTTAACAAGCAAATAGGAAACCACCACTGTGATGCCAGCATTCAGCAGTGGAACAGAATGCCAATCCACATGGGTTGGAAGCATGCCTTATGATCCCCTACCCCCAACAGGTTGCCCTTCCCCTGGTTAAAAGAATTCCAGAATCCATATTAGAATAGTAGGCTAGCCAAAATGGCACAAAATTATGTGCAAGCTTTTCAAGGCCTCTAGGTCTCTTCATCAGACAAGATGTTACCAAAGTCTGGTGGGGGAGCTGTCTTGAAGGTGCAGTCATCATGTCCGCACAGTCTTATTTTTGAACTATAGTGACAAGGCAAGGGCTGCATACATTCAAATAAGGCTCTGGTAGGAGAGGAAGTCATTTTATGTTTCACCTAAAGTAAACTGTAAACATAGATAGAGATAGCAATATGCTTACCAGTAGAGGGAGTTGGTGACATGATTAAGAAACGAGGGAGGGAGGGAGGGAGGGAGAGAGTGTTGTCAAGACAGTGTTTATGTTGTGTACTTGAATAACCTCAAATTTTTCATCCACGTTCTGCATTGAAATGTCTACTTCACTGTGCCTTAAATAAATAAAGCAGGTCAATCAGATTGGTGCAAATGTGCATATCTTGTATAAACATGCTCTGTTTGCAGCTTTTATGCAAAATCCAGCACTTGAGCTGGACCAGAATTTGAGAGTTGGAACAAGACGTTGTTTGACAGTGGAAGAAGGAGTTGTATTGGAGTTATTACAGGAGGGTGTGTGGGGAGGCTGTTGTGTAGGGCTCAGAGGCACTTTCTTGCTAAGGCATATGGGTTCTTTGCATACTGGGAGAGTTGCATTTGCAAACAAAAGCTTGCAGCTTCCTTTTTAAAAAGAAAAGAGAAAGAAAATGAGATTCTCAAAGATTTTAAGAAGTACAGTGGCTTTGGGGCATATTTTTCATAGTTAGCTACCTGCTTCCTTGGTTGTGCACAATTGGGCCAAGCAATTGAATGGGGAATGTCTTCCCCCACCCCACCCCATTATTGATCAAGTAGCAAATTCAGTGCAGGATTGGCTCACAGAGAGTTGTAGGAGGTACAAAAATCTGTATTTGACTTGATTTATTTGCAGTGTTTTACTGGCCGTCTTTCCAGTGCAAGCAACCTAAAGTAGCTTAGCAAGATTGAAAAAAACAAAAACAGCAAAAAGCAATCAAAATGTGCATACTGATAATACGGATTGTTCCAAACATCCATAGCCAAAGAATAATCTGAAATGCCCGACAGTGAAATGCTGTGTGGAATCTTTTGAGTGTTCCTTAAGCTAGTGTAAGAAGGGAGGCAGTGGATTTAGGTGGTTGGCTTTCATGGGGAGGCAGTTCGGTAGAAAAGGCATCATGACCAAGAAGGTCTGGGCAGATCGTGCTCCACAAATAGGATGGGACACTGCACATAGCAACTGGGTACAGTGAGGATTGGCTGTTTCCCCTCTCTCAAATTTTACTACTGTGGTAAACATGTTTCCGCAACCATGAGAGATGGTTTCTGTCCATCTATGGAAAGTGCAAATTCTTCCTTAACAGATTTCCTTCATTCTTCTCATGCAGCTTTGAGGTGGAGAATGGCCCGTCACCTGGACGCAGCCCACTGGATTCCCAGGCCAGCCCAGGCCTGGTGCTTCACCCCAGCTTCCCACAGAGCCAGAGGCGCGAGTCCTTCCTATACCGTTCGGACAGTGACTATGACATGTCACCAAAGACCATGTCACGCAACTCCTCCATTGCCAGTGAAGCGTGAGTTTCTGTCCTATCTCAGAAGAAGTACATGGACACCCATAGTGTGTGCTGGAAGGGCCACAGTTCAGGGCTTCTGTGGTACCTTTCCATATACTTAGGCTGACTTACTATATATTACAGATAACTCATCATTAGAAGAAGGAATTCCTTAGCTGCTGGCATCTGAGTGTCAAAACAGGAGCTTTTCTTACCTTACAAATTTAGTTTTCAAATTACCTAGCATTGTTTTGCAATTGATCTTCATGAGCTTAATACAGGCTTTGTTTCCAAGTCTGGGGCACAAAAGTCTGAGACCTTCTCCTCCACTAAGACCTAAATCATGTCTCTGGGACACTGAATTTATTTCAGTTCTAGTGAATGGGTTACCTGTAATATGTAGTTTGGCCCTTATTTAAGGACACCAGTTGTCAGCCTGAGGGTGGGTGAATGGCATGGATGACAGGCCAGAAAGAAGGTGGTTATTTGGTGACATAGTGGGAAAATGGATGCTCTTCTTCAGGCCAGGAGGATTATCGGCTGTCGTGGGAATGTCTGAGCTACAGCTGCCTTTTGTTTCCTCCCTTGACTAGCAACTTTGAATGATGTGAGGAGTCCAGTGACTGATCTATGACGCTCCCAGTCTGAACCTTCTGATGCCTGACATAAATGCATTGTGATTAGTGCCAGGCCAAGACATTTCACTGCCAGAGGCAAAGGACATGATGGCGCCCTCTACCTCCAGTTATATATACAGGAGCCAGTTGGATTGGCATTGGAATCTGGCTTCATAACTGGCGGTGAAACAGTGTTCTCTACTGTC
Source organism: Intellagama lesueurii (assembly GCA_037013535.1). Lineage (NCBI taxonomy): Eukaryota > Metazoa > Chordata > Lepidosauria > Squamata > Agamidae > Intellagama > Intellagama lesueurii. Next base: position 135,879,065 of record JBAJHW010000002.1, read on the forward strand.
CTCCAAGGCCGCCTGCCACTTTGGTAGGCACGGAACAAGCTACCTTTGGGAACTAGTAGACGCTAGGCATCTGCAGCCTAAAGCAGCTGGTTCATTCTACCTAATGGGAAGGTCTAAAGGGCCTGATAGTGTTTGCCCCAAGGAAATGGTCTGGAAGTAGTGGCTGAGATCTTGAAATATTGAAACTGGATCTGTTCAGGACCAGGATGGCAGGTCACTGTTAGCCACATGGAGGCTTGCTTAGCACTTTGAATGAAGTGACAGGATCTCCAGTAGGAAAAACCTCTATCCCCAGCAATTTTGTGATGACCCCATGGTTCGCCATCTTGAATTATGTAATGTTTGTTAGACAGAGGTGTTTTAGAATGGGTGTTTCTGCTGTTGTATGTTTACTCTTTCAGTCCTGTTTGTATATTTATGCTCCTTTCTTGGAAGCCACCCAGGATGGTGGCTTGTCTACAAGATGGGTGGGGTATAAGTATCAATCAATCAATCTCCCACCTGAGGCTCCGGAAAGCATGTGGAGCAGGGAAGGGCAGACTACTAGGTGGGCATGTGGTTTCGCTTTCCACTGGGCAGGTTTTTATTAGATTCCTCCCCACAGAAATAGCCAGTTGAATTGTAGGTGCTTGGGAAAAATCCCATCTCCTGTGCAAAGTTGTGATTGGCAGCTGTCAAGTTTTTACACTTTCCAGTGTTTAATATAAAGGTGATAGCATAGTGCTAATATCCAGAATATAGAGTGGAATATCATTAACAGGCCTCCCATTCTATCTTTATCAAGTATAAATGGTTTGGGGGTTGGAACAATTGATTCTTCCACTCAGCAAAATGATCCACCAGCCTCAAAACGTCATTTGATATATGTTATCTGATTCTTTCAGTTTGGGAGCTGTAATTTGGGCTTAGCATGTCATTATGGTCTGTGTCTCATTCCTCTCAGCCAATACATATACTTGTGGGGTTTTTTTTTCCCTTCACAGGCACACTGAAGACCTGATAGTCACACCATTTGCCCAGGTATGTCCCAGATTGCTGTGTGTTTTAAGGGAGAAAATTATCCTCAGCAGAGTTCTTTGCTTTGAAAAGTTCCTGTCTATGGTATCTGTATTAGGATCATTTTTAAAAGAAAAATAATAATAGCAGTTCCAAAGCTTTTCAGTTCTTCTATTCAAACTGCATGTTAAGAAAGAAAATTCCTATTAAGAAATAAAAAGTTACTTCTTCTTTTTAAAAAATAACTTATTTCACAGCCCATAATTCCAGCACACCTTTTAATTCCCCCTTGATTCTTAAAGTGGGAGAATAGGATTTGGTTTTGTGCAACTTTTACTGTTCTGATGACTTTTTTCTGGATACAAAGTTTGACTGCCCAGCTGAAACACTCTCTGCCTATTTTCTTCCTGCAGGTCCTGGCAAGCTTGAGGAGCGTGCGTAATAATTTCTCCATCCTGGCCAATGTGCCCACTCCAACATCTAATAAGTAAGTAACCGTTACAAGCAATTTCAAGAAATATCTGTATCTGGCCCCCAGCATAATTAAATTCTATTGCCTGTTCTTGGCCTGTGGTAGAGTCAGTTCAGACCTATTAGGTTAATAGATTTGGGGAGGCAGAAGAATAAGGTGTTCAGATTCCTGCAGACCACCTAGCACGTACCGCACCCTCCTTGATCTTTGCCACACATACATTTCCCAAGATGGAGCAACAGGCTGTTTTTGCACTATAGCTCCTTGCTGTAGGATTCTGGGAGTTGTAGTCCAGCAAGTGTTGCCTCTGCTTCTTCCTCTTCAGTTAGGCAAGAGAGGAAGTGCAGACGGCACAGAGTTTACTCAGTGCTCATGCTAGCACAGATGTCATCAGAGGGGGAAATCCTGTGGTGCACACAGCTGCAGTAGCAGGCTGATAACTCCAAATCCAGATGCTCTGTGCCTGCTTGTGGCCTTCTTGGAAGTACCTGCTGTGGCCCAACATAGGACTGGACTTGATGGACTCTTACTCTGATGTTTTTAGAGTGCGGATGTAAAGAGGCAGGATCCCATGGTCTCTTAAGAATTAATTCTCTCTCTCTCTCTCTCTCTCTTCCAAAGCTTGGAAGTAACCACTCACGTAGCTACCTTTAACCAGTTACATTTTTGGAAAATGCATGTGTAACAAAGTTATATTTCAAAAGCAATGCAGTCAGTAGAAACGATTACTGTATTTGTGTAATAAGTTATGATTTGTAGTTCTTTCAAATATGTAGTTACCCTAGGGGGAAAAATTGAGGCCTTTTCAGAAGGATTTTGAATGGATTTTTGAAGTGTTATGATGTTCTTTTATCAATCCTACATGGTTTTTCTAAAATGGTAATGGAATTTTAAAAAAGAAGAAGTAATGAGCAGTGCAAAAACTCATGTAATGAATCACTTGTTCAATATTAAAGTGAGTAAAGACAATGGATTACTTTTCAAATGTTGTAGCAAGTAATGAATTACTTATAAAAAGCAGGTTTTCCAAGCTCCTCTTCACATTTTCCACTTATAACCTCCTGGAGTTCTGCCTTGCTCTATGGGAGCGTCTGAGAGTAGGGTGGATCTGGAGTCCAAGCGTTCTCATCAAGGGAAGTTGCTGCTTGCAAACCCACAGATAGGATATCTTTTGGTGCATGAGAGAGTGGGCTGACATGGGGGAAAGCCACAGGTCTTTTATGTCAGAAGCGAGATCCCCATATTTGATCTTGTCTCTTTTCTTTCTCCTTAGGAGGTCACCTATGGGCAGCCAGCCAAGCGTTTGCAAAGCCACCCTTTCAGGTAATGGAAGTTTGATGTTTAGCCCCAAGAGAGGACAAATTCTGGAGGGGAAAATGTGGGGAAGCACAAAGTCAACTTCACAAGCCTGGCATGAGGTTCCTGAAGTCAAATAGAGGTTCAGTCAGTTCCTCTTCCCTCCCCACTTTCTTCAGACTTCCATGGAGTACATATGCAGACCAGCTGAATTCTTTGGAGGAGGCATCTACAGCCCACACCTTCTTCCTATGGGGTAAATCAGGGTTAGGGTTAGCAGAGGCACCCTGTGTAGAGGTGGGCATTACCACAAGGCAAGATGAGGGCAGCTGACTCAGGTACTGGAGCATAGGCAGAAGAGGAGGATGGAGCTTGGTGTGGGTGGCACTTAAATGCAGAGGAGCACACTTTCTATTTGGTTTGGTGGTGCTCGTTTAAGAGAGCTTCCAGAGAGGTTGTCCCCCCACCTGCACTGATCAGTGGCAGTAGGAAGCCCTTTGAGGCATCTGCCTTAAGTACCGAGATGTCTTGGGTTGGCCTTCCTTCTCTGCCAAGGACCACACAGTCTTTGAAAGAGAAAATATCAGCCATGCACAAAATGATTGAGCAATCCATTGGTCCATGCCTTTAATGTAATCGGCAGATATATCAGTCACTCCTGCCATCTTTGAGCATCATGTCATCCCTTTGTGCAAATAGCCATAACCAGCCTAGTTTGTCTTTCACTTAGGAAGACTGTGACATTTGGTCTTCCTGTGTAGAGCCTGAATTCAAGAGTGACCTGCTTGCATGACTTCTGGGCAAAGAAAGGGAAAGTTGCTCTTATTGACTACATCACCCAAAATCCCCAACCAGCATGACCCTGTTGGCTGGGAGGATTCTGGGAACTATAATGCAGAAAAGTAAAGAGTCCGAGCTGTGTTCCTATGTTGCTAAATCCATTAATGACTTTGTAGCAAAGCTGTTTCATTGAGACCCAAAATCTATCCATTAAACCCTATGCTCCCAAAAGGACTAGAAGCCCATCATGAGGGTGTTGAGCTGTGGTATGGAGTAAACTGTAGTATTTTCTGTGCTTCGGGTACATGAAAAGACCTAGTACCAAGTGAGTCAGGTTGGAGCAAACTGCACTGCCAAGAAGGCAGAGAAGAGTCCTCGAAGGAGAAAAGAGTCAGAGCTTTGAAAGTTACCTTTGTAGGTTGAAAACTGCCTTATGGATTCTCAAGAGCTGTAGTCCAGAAAACGTGCCCCATCTCTGGATTCTTGGGTACAGGACTACACTCCAGGTGCCAGACATTATTTTGCCTTTAAACCAATTCTGTGCGACTTATTACTAACCACAGATTTGTGTGTGCTGTAGCTTGCCAGGAGCTTCACAGGCGCTTCCCTTCCCTACCCTTTACCTTTGTGGTCACAGGCTGGTGCCAAAACCAGAAATCTCATTGAGCCCCTGGTGAGCTGAAATGGAAGACTGGTAGGTTACAAGAGTTGCCGGTTGCATAGAGGCTAACGTGTACTTTCCAGTCTAACAATTCCCTCTTGACCACTATTGTCAACTCTGTATATGAATAATTTTGACAGAAGTGGCTTTCATATCCCTTTAGCCAGGTGGTTACTTGTATGCAGAAGCCAAGGGAACAATCTTGATAGGATGCTTGAATGGTCACTTTTTAAGCAAACGTGTTGGTTTCTCCTTTCCACCCTCTACTTTGACAGAGGAGACATACCAGCAGTTGGCCAGAGAGACCTTGGAAGAGCTTGACTGGTGCCTTGATCAGCTGGAGACCATCCAGACCTACCGCTCTGTCAGTGAGATGGCATCCAACAAGGTAGGGATAAACATGTACCATATTCCGAAATCTCACCCTGGCTTCCAGGCTGATGCCAATATCTGTCTGCCATTATATATTCATGCAAACACTGGCCCACTTTTAATGTTCCCCATCCCTAAACACCCCTATAGTACAAGTACTGGAGGCCTGAGATCGGAGTAGGGCCGAGGGATCACCTCAGGCTGAGCCACTGCCCTGAGACACTGCTCAGGTTGTGGGCTTCCCCTAGTTACCTAAACATAAAACGTGCCACAAACATGGCATGTTCACTCCACAGTATTCTACTCTGTTCCCCTTTACCACTCAGTAGCTACTGAATAATCTCAGTCTTCATTGGGCTATACTGGGCCTTTTTTAACCCTTGTAGTTTCTCCCCCACCCCTCGGACATTTCTTGTAGTTCTATAAGCCCTGGGTTTCCTCTGAGTCTGGTGATTTCTTCCTTTTGTGTGTTACGTCGTGACATTTTGGTTACATAAACAACCTCATAGGCTTAATATTTGAAAATAAAGGAAATAGGATAAAGTAGTACCCACGGATGCGTCCATCTCTGTGGGTATACACATTGGTAGTGCCTTTGGCCGCCATCTCCTGCAATGCTTTTGGATGCTTCCCCCCTGGTCCAGGATTTAAGTAAGTTTAATGTTGCATTCTTTGACCATTTGGGGAATGGTTTTGTGGGACAGAAAAGGGGGAACTTCTGGGTGAAACTGGCAGCCACTGCCAGTGGAGAATCACACCTTCTTCTGCCCCAGGGAAGGTTAGAAGACCTTCAGCTGAAGACTGTAGGACATGTATTTTAAACCTGACTAACAGAAATATACTCTGTGAACCCACCAGACAAGAGTACAGTTTGCTTGTTAAACAGCAGCGTGGTAAATATCAGTCTTACTTAATGAAAACATATCCATTTTTTGCTGCATATGAAAATGTACAGTTTTTGTGTGTGCGCACAATGTACGAGTGTGTGTACGTTTTATCTATCTGTCTCTCTTTTTATCTAGCATAATGCTATTACGATGGATGGTGCAGTAGCATCAATCGACCTTTACCTGGGAAGAGTGCCTCTGTTGCTGGGTGCAGGGCTCAGTTCTTATCCCCGGGGCTGTATGATTCTTGCTCTACTCCTACCTCTTGCTTTGTTACTGAGGGGTCCTTCTGTGGTTTTTAGGATTGTTGCAGAGTACTAGGTGGAAAGCACTCGTACAGTGTCTTGCAGCAGGAGGTGGGTGACTCTCACTTAGGGAAGAGCCCCTGGGATGCAACGCACTGCTCGGGAGTGCTCTGCTAAGGTGGCAGAGTATGTGAACGGGCAGTGCTTTTACAAGATGCACCCTGCAGGGGTGGAGCAGTGGATGGCTCCATGTGGGTGAGCCCATATCTAGGTGAGCGGTTCAGTGTTCTTGCCTATTTGCTGATGACTGGTCCTCAGTGGTTTGTATGATGATGGGCCTGTGGAATATCTTCTGTAGCCAGCATCCAATGCGGATGCTCCTCATTAGTTAGTTTCATTTATATTTGGTTAAAAAAAAAAGCAAATAGCCACACTTGCTGTTGGACCGCACCTCCAAGCCTCCCTCACCCTCCCTGATTACATATTGTGCGTGTCTTTGAAGGTGATGAGTATGGATAATCCTGGGCAGCAGCAGTCTTCCGTTCCAAATGCCAGACTCGCCTGCCTGTCATCCATACAGTTGCTGTACTGAGTGCCTTTATACAATCCCCAGGGATCCTCACTCTCTTTTTTTTTTTTTTTTTCCCTTTTTCCATGCCTCATCTTTTCTTTCTTTCACTTCTTGTCCCAGTAAGTTTGTGTTTTAAATGAACAGTAGATCTGCACTGACTGACTGAATGTGAGGGCCATAATAAATACTAGGAATGTGAAGGGGAAAAACATTTTGAATTCTTTTTGGGGAGGGGTCTTCATTCATATATAGGTCTTTAAGACTGCTGGTTCTGTCAGTAACAGCAAAAGTACCCAGCTTTTTGTGATGCTTTCATTTCATTTTTTCCCCATTCATTTTTCTGGCACTAGCCCAGGTTAAGCCTGACAGGACCCTCAAAACAATTCCAAGAAAGCAGGCTCAAGGGCAACAGACAATCATCTGCTCCAAAAGCAGGCAGCACAAGAGTGCCTGAGAAAGAAAAATCATCATCAGACTTAGGCAGCAGGCAGCACTTTTACATCACACCACAGCATTATATAAATTTATCATCATCAGGAAACAGTACAGATGAGAAAGAGAAGCATCAGGCAGATTCATCAGATCATCATCATCTCTTTCACCAGACTAGGGCAGAACTATGTTATTTTATCACATCATCAGTCATCAAATCTGGAATATCAATGAGGCAATTTTGCATGCAAGGGTGAAACAGGGGTAATATAAATGAGGAAATATGAATGAAATATGATAAGTTTTGTTACCTTCTCTTTTGCAATCCTAAATCATTTGTTTTCCAGAGGTTCTCTATCGTGAAACCACGAAAGACTCTGAAAACGAAAGAAAGCTCCTCTTCCATAGGTTTTTTCCCCCAATGAGGTTAACCTGAAAGTCCCATCCCTAGTCAACACTGTATAGAAGATCCATGATCAGCTGTGCTGCATATAGAAAATGAGAAACATCACAGTAGCATTTCTAAGTTTTCTTCCCTACTCCATGAAGCTACTAACAACTTTTAGCACAAGGAGGCATGGGTTTACGTTGAAGGAAGAACATGAGAGATCAAAATTTAAATCTTCCTGCAACCCCTTTCCACTTCTCTGCTCCCATCTTTAAACAGCTGCTAATTGGGACAATGCAAACTGTGTGAGATCAAAGCCACAGATCTCCATGTCATCTGTCAGCTGTCTACTATATTACCACTTCTGTTGTTGCCAAGTCCTATGCAAAAGCTATGTACATCTCCCAGCTCCCTCAGCCTTTATGATAACTAATCCCTGCCTATGAGATGCAGGGATTAGTTAATTGGACCAGGGTGTGGAGGACCTGGGTCCAAATTTTCACTGGGCTGTGGAACTCAGCAAGGGCCTCAGTTTCATTGAAGAAATAATAACCATGTGCCATCAAATCGATTCTGGCTTATTGGAAGAAAGGCAGAATATAAATGAAATAAATAAATGGTACCCCTGCCTCTTTTTGTTTTGGGTTTTGAATCTAGACCAGACTGATGGTTCTTGTAGGTTTTTTGGGCCGTTTGGCCGTGTTCCGAAGGTTTTTCTTCCTAACGTTTCGCCAGTCTCTGTGGCCGGCATCTTCAGAGGACAGGAGTTAGAACTCTGTCTGTGTTCTAGCTCCTGTCCTCTGAAGATGCAGGCCACAGAGACTGGCGAAACGTTAGGAAGAAAAACCTTCGGAACACGGCCAAACAGCCCAAAAAACCTACAACAACCATTGGATCCCAGCTGTGAAAGCCTTTGAGAATAGTAGACCAGACTTTTCAGAGTAATCCTTCTCTGAGCCATTGTTGGAGAACTTTTGGCCCTGAGATGTTCCCACCTTACTTCAAGCAAGAGGTGCCCCTTAGATGATCTAAATTCATGATTCTTTTATTCTCAGTAAAAAGCATTTCCCCATAGCTGGCTGGTCTTAAGTTGTGAACAGATGTATTCTAGAGGGCACATTAAGTGCAGGATCTTCACAGTGCTAGTAGCAAACCAAACAACCAACAAAGATACGCTCCTGGATCAAGGAACATGCTCTGGGCTTCCTTGCACTGTCACTGGGAATACCAGTGCATAGCTTCCAGTTCTGAAAGATAGGTGATAAGTGTGTATTTCTTGCTCTAACACAGTGGTTCCCAACCTCGGTTAACCTAGTTGTTCTTGGACTGCAATTCCCAGAAGCCTTCACCACTAGCTGTGCTGGCCAGGGTTTCTGGGAGTTGCGGTCCAAGAACACCTGGCTCACCCAAGGTTGGGAACGACTGCTCGAACACATCATCTCATCCATAACATGATCTGCTGTGTTATGTGTGACTCCGGGACTAGATGTGCAAAGGAAGATGTCATTTAGATTTCAGAGATATTCTATCACATACATGGTTCTTTTTAATGTGTTTCTACAATTACACATTTTTCACCGAGGAAGTGTACTTTCTGGGAACTGATTTCTGTGCTTTGTCCCTTAATTTCTGGCATTCTTTGTGAAACAACAACGGATGCTAGGATGCTCCTCCCAGATCTTAGGGTGCAGTTGCTTGAAGGAGCAAAATGTTCTGGGCTGTGTTTAAGGAGTTAAATCTTAAGTAAGTTTAGCTTTCAGATTCCCTGCACAGAAATTCATGCCTGTGTTTGAGAGGAAGAAATTTTTTTTCTGGTTGGTATGTTTGCACTGAAGTAGGTCATGCAGCTCACCTTAAGCTCTGGATGCTGCATGAAATAGAGGTTGTTTTCTTCCTGAGTACAGCAAGTGAGAGTGCTGGCGCGGGGGTGGGGGAGAGTGCGAGGAGACAGTCTGTAATGTTTCTTTTGAAGATGGGAAAGAGAGCCTTGGCTTTTGATATCCTGTGTAGCTTCTGGCAGATGAGAAGTGTGTCTGCGTCTCTGTCTGCCTGTCTGCCTGTCTTTCAGTCTGTCGGTCCCCTACCCACTTTCTCCCAGTGGATATGAGCAAATGTACTCAAGGTGAAAAGTGAATCACTGGATTTGTGTAGGCTGGAATGGGTTCGATGTTCTGGTCAGTTGTTCATTTAGTCCCACTCAAGGAGTAAGATGGCAGAGTAGAGTGTCCTTTTGAAGGACCTCTTGTCCTACCTCTGTGCTTTGTGGCTTTCATGGTGCCGTATCAGGAACATGGAGCCCTATTGCAGGATGTGTTAGGGCTGTACGTAGCCGAAGGTGAGATGCCTGATGCCCAAGTTCCTTTGCTCTCTTTCTGGGGGGGGGGGGGGAGAGAGAGAACAAAGTTCCCACCATTGGTAATTGTGTGTGCATGGACAGGGGTGCAGATGGTTCATATGTATCCACAGGGAGAGGAAGGAGAACCCATACGGCCCAGAAACTGCAGGCCCTTTTGTAGATAACTACCTCCAACAACCACTCCCTGTGTGAGAATCTCTTACTACTGTCCAAGTCTAATTTTTTATTAATTACCAGCAGTGCCTCCAAAGGAAGGGCAGTCTGTAATGCCCTTGGGATTACTAAGACAATTTCTTCTTCTCAGTCACAAAAAATAAAGTGCCATAGTGATGTTTTTGGAAGCAAAATAAAGCAAGTGTCTGATAATAACTGGAAGTCTGGTAGCAATGAGGCAGAGTTTTTGACACATATAATCAGAGCATGTCTAGATCTGGGTGTCGGCATGCTTGTGTGAACACAGCCAGGGAGGGAGGAAGTGCTTGCAAAGTAGGCCATTGCTGCAACTGCTGTCGCTGCTGTCTTCTCACATCTAGAAACCTGGTCCTTTGATTCTTAGCTTCTCCCTGCATCCTTCTCTTCCTCCTTCTCCTCTCTCTCTTCCCTTCAGTATCATTTTGCCAGATTGTATGTCCTTCGGAGAACGGGAAATTAGATTTACAAACCACAAGTGTGAGGATAAGGAAGCTGCTGATCAAAACTAGTGAACAGAACGGTAGACTGGCCCTCGCCTGCTTCTCAGATACATGCCATCCCTCCCCCTGCCTGGCAGACCACGGAGCTGAGCAAAGGCAGCCGTGATGGTTTTGGTCGGCCCTCTCCCAAGTTAGAGCATCTCCGTTCTTTCTCCCAACCTCTTGTCTGGGAGTTGGAGCTGGGAGCGGGGGATGTAAGGCAAGCGGCTTGTCAGAGAGGCAGCTCTCCGAGACTCTAAATGGATTTCTCGATGCCTCGTTTTCCTCTGTTTCTTCCACCACGCAAAGCAGAGCTGGGTTACCCGGTCACCATCTGTAGAGCGTTCTGTAGCCTCACCATGTGTTCTGTGGGCTGCTGCAGATGGGAGGAGGGAGGGAGGGAGGGAGGCCGGGGACTCAGACAGCCTTCCCTCCAAGCCCCTGAGCTCTGGATTAATTGGGACCCTTGCAGGGGCAGCCCTCCCCCCCTCCCTGTTCTGCCCCTCCTCCCCACCCCATTTCACCTGTTTGTTTTAGCCAGCTCTCCTTTTAGGTGTTTTTGTAACCACCTCCTCTTTCAGGCCCCTCCTCTCCTCTCCCTTCCCCTCCCTTCACTTCCACTTCCACTCCCTCTGTGTGTGTGTGTGTCTCTCTCTCTCCCCACTACCTGACATCATATCCCATCCACCCAGTACTGCAGTAAGAGAAATGCGCTCACACATACACACACAAACGACAAAGCTGGGGATGCAGCTGCAGCTGAGGCCATCTGAGGAAGTACCCTTGTCGCTGTCGTCTCCGTGGTGACCGCTGCCTTCAAACACACATACCAGAGAGAGAGAGAGAGAGAGGACGTGCCTCTTAGCAATGCAGTTTCTGCCTGGTTAGCTGGAGAGCTGCCATGTGGTACCCAGAAATGGCTGGGAATCTCCCGACTGCTCCACCTGGATGAAACCGCTCCTGGGTCTGCTGCTGCTGCTGCTGCCGGCGCCGCTGTCCCCGGGTGCTCATCTTCTCTTCTTCCTCGGCTGCTGGACTTTTTCTTCTCTCCCTTCCATCCACTGAAGATGTGACCTGAGAAGGAGGAGGAGGAGAGGCACGTATAAGGAGTTGAGGAGCGGGGGCTGTGTTTTGCTGGTAGCCGGAGAGCAGCGTTGCACTGTGGGTATTTCCCTCCTCATCTGCAGTACAGCCAGAGACGTGGGACTTTCTCGGGCTTTGGCCTGTCCTGCACATCTTCTCTTCGCCCCATTCGTGGCCCCCTTGTGGGGGTCCCCGAGGGAAGCAGCAGAGATGTGAGGGGCCTCGCACAGGGCGGGTTGGCTAGCAAGAGCCAGGCCAGGCCCAAACCCGCTCATGGAAAGAACGACTTTGAGATTTTAACCCCTTCCTCTCCTACCAACATCAAAGGAAGAGGGAACCACAAGCTCTCCTGGAGAGAGAAGGAATACCACGTTGGTGGGTAACTCAGAACCTCTGCCGCCCCCCTGGTGGAGAACAGAAGATGCCCTTAGTGGATTTTTTCTGCGAGACCTGTGCGAAACCATGGCTGGTTGGCTGGTGGGACCAGGTAATCTAGATGTACCTGTGGTGTGAGATGTGGGTAGGTGGGTCAAAAGACCGTTCGGTGGAGAAGGTATATGAGGTTTTGGGTGGGCAGTACCCTACCTTACTGGCACATCTGGTGACTTTGTGAGACAGTTTAAGGAGGATGAAGAGGCAAGTCAGCAATCATTAACTTTGACTGCATGCCTAAGAACAGGAATGCCTAGTCTGTGCAGGCTTCCCCATGTAGTGTGCATGCTGGCAAGATCAGAAGTGGGTATGGCTGGTTGAGGGCACTACTTGCAACAGCTTAGCCCCCTGCGTGTGGGGTGCTTTGCCTGCCAAGAGAGACTGGAGGAGGCCTATGTCCTTCCTGGCTGCCTGCAATGTCACATTGGAGCTGTTGCCACTTCTGTATTGCCCCTTGTCTTTGTGGCTATACAGACAGGCAAGCTTTGATAGCTTTCTGTATCAGATACTCTCCTGATTTATAGCATTAGAGAAGGGGTCACGTGTAGTGTGGCTGCTGTCCTTTATCATAGCTGTATAATCTGTGTTGCATGGACCAGTGTGATGGCACTGGGCAGGTTCTTTACTACAGGGCTGAAGAACTTGCCTGTCTCTGGGATATGGGCTCCAGGGCTGTGATTTGTTGTGCTTGTCTGTGTCAATTGAACCACAAGGTTGCAGAACATGGTGGTCTCTTTGTGCATGTATGCTTGATTTAGAACTCTGGGTCAGTCGCTCTGATGGTGTATCAGTTTTCTTTATTTTGGGTTATGCAGTTTTTGCAGACACTACCTACCTTCCCCCCCCCCCCCCAAAAAAAAAGAATTGTTGGTTTTCAGGACTGTGGACCAATTGTGCTGATGGAAGACACAAGTCCATATGTCTTCTGTTTCCTTAACTTGGTTAAGGTACTGTTGCATTTTTGCCTTGGGTGTATGCACACATACGTATGCGTATGTGTTTGCCTATAGCTCGCTTAGCCTTTGCAAGGTATCTGCCCAAGTGATGGAACTGTAGATCTTTGGGGGGCTGAATGTCATTGTGTTGATAGAGGTCACTGTGAGAGTGGTGTTTGTGTCTAGGAGGAAGGGTACGTGGCTGCGGTGCCTGCACATGTGCTTCCACAGAACTGTGTGGGTGTTCAGGGTTATCAATGGCATTGTGTACTTTCATGTGATTTGTCTGGGCAGTCAGGAGCAGTGTAGATGGAAAGGTCTGTCTGCATGAGAGGGCCGTGTGCCAGGAATATTTGGGTGTGTAGCATTGGGTGTGGTGAGGGAGATGTGTTTACTAAACTACATTTCTCCAAGTTGTGTGTTAGGGAGACGGGGAGGCTCTGTTTGTGGCTATTGCTTTTATACGGCTAGTAGTAGAAGCATACCTCTTGGCTTACTTTTGTAACAAACCTCTGAGACAGATCGTTGCCACATTGGTCGGCCTGAATCTACAGAGGAAGTTCATGGCTTAAGGGGAGATTTCAGTGCAGGGCCTTTAGGCTATCCACTGAATTATACTGGCCTTCATTAGGCCTTCAATAGTCCCCATATTCCCTTGTTCGGTCATCCTGTCTCTATATGATAACTGAAGAACGGCACAAGAAAGCAGAGAAAAGCAACAGTTTTTGTGAACCCACGACAGTAGGATAGGGAATGCAGTTAGAGTGAACAGCCCCTAGCACCCCAAAGCACCATCTGAGAAATTTGGTATCAGTTCTCTTTCTGTCCCAAGAATATCACTAATGGTTTTAGACTCACCCATTCAGCAGCCTCAGACTTGCTTGACTGTTAGATCATAGTTGTTAGCGAATCAAGGATCTCAGAAGAAACAAGTCCTCCCTTCAGATGGTGGTGACAACAACATAAATATCAAATTGTACAAGTGTTGTGGGTTGAGACTTTGGGAAGAGTTCCATTGTTTTGAAAAACTGGCACTTCCTCTGATGTTTAAATACAATAACAGGTTGGGTATCCCTACATTTTATGTTAGTTCAAACATTAAACAAAAAGCTGGGCAGCTGTAGCACAGTTCATCTCTAACCAGGGGGACAGAGCATTTCACAAAAATGGCCAATTCTGGGAATGTCAGTACCCGTGCTAAAGCAAAGTCTGTGCCAGGGTTGAAAACCACACATTCTTCTCTAAGACTTTGTTTTCCAAGATGCATTAGAACCTCCTCCTTTTGGGACCCATACCGACCCTCTTCTCCCACCTTTAGGTGCCATAGAAAAGATCAATAATCATGAGAAGTGGTCTTCTTTAGCTGCAAAAACTCTGATATGAAAAGTTGTAAGTCTGGTTTTGAACAGAATCTGGGTATCCAGTGCTTTTGGGGTGAGGTGTAGGTGTGTGACCTATCACAATAATATATTATTTGTCCGTTATCTGGCCTTCAGGCCTCTGCCACTCCCCCTGCCCCCCCCCCACGTCACTCTGCATCTTCCTTATCTTTGTTGCTACTAAACTTGTACTACAATGGCAAGAGCTCCCCCCACCCAGTTCTGCTGAGTCTTGAGTTCCAGAGATGCCCATGAGTCTTAAAGGTCTGGACCTTGAAAATCACCACGTGCTAAACTTCAGCAAGGCTTACTTCTTCTAGTAGTGTTCTGAACAGGATCCTGGAAATCCAGGGTTCTTGTAGCCAGTCAAGGGAGAAGGGTGACACTGATTTGCAGGGTGTTCATCGACTTTATCAAGAGTTGAAGAACTAGTCTAGGACAGGGCAGACCAAAACTGTTTGACTGACTAAGGCAGAAAAATAGAGATGGCAACCCCGTTCCCTAATATGAGGCCGAAAAGATCACCAAGATGTTCTCCTGTTCAAGCCCCATTGAAATTAACAGGTTTCTTTTTCATTTTGGTGAGGCTTGCACCACAGAATTTTCCCACGGATTTTCAGTTTTTCCCATGTTCTGTTGTATTTTCATTTTGCTGCTTTTAATGATGCCCAACATCTGCCACTTAAGATGAACATTTCCTCTTGCCCATTTGTTTAACCTTGGTTTGTGGCCTTTCTCTGTTCCATCATATGAGACCTTTCACTCTCAATGCTTGCTAGAGACCCCTGAAGAGACTGGAAGGGTTGATCCACTGTGATATTATCACTGCATGGGCCCAGTCAATGCAAATCACACTTTAGGAATCTGAAGTCACAGGAAATTCAGTTTGGGCCCCATGCCTCTGACTGCCTGATCTATCACCGTATTCCACCCTTCCTCCCGAAAGCTTAGGGGAGAATATGGAAATTAATCATAATTTATCCTCTCAACAGCCCTGCAAAGTTGGTTAGGGTGTCTGTGAGAGCAGGGTTATCTTTAAAGTTGCCCAATGTAATTCAGACTTGACCAGAAAGATTCATGACTGAGCAGTCCCTGTTAAAGGACAATAATGCAGGTCACTATAGCAGCGGTCTTCATACCTGCAGAGCCATGAGGTTTCTTTTGCCAGAACCTGTAATCTAGTTTTAGGGGGCTTTTTTTACAGTAGATATCTCTCTCCCTCTCTGTCATTCTCATGAAATGCGTTGATATTTCATTTTCTATCTTAGCATTTTGGTCTTTTTTTTCTTTAAGAAAGTGTTTTTCTTGGCGTGAAGCTCCCTTAACCATAAAGAAAAGAAAAGAAAAGCTGTCATACTGTATATTGACCTTTAGCCTACCTGAGGCTAAAGGTCAATATACAGTATTATACTGTCAGCTAGGTTCATTGTTTATGGAAAGGCCTTCTTCCACCCTAAACACAGAGGTATGGGAGGAGGTTCTCTTGTCAGCTAAGTTACTCATATTGCCTTGAGACTATAGGGCATGTTGGGTTTGCCCTCTGAATCCCCTTGCCCAGGATCAAAGGAGCCATATCTGGGCTAATTCTTCTTATCAAGCTGACCTCTCAAATCTGACCTTTCCTATTGATCAGCAGGTAGCATGTTTACTGAGCTTCCTGCCCCACCCCCTCCCTCTCTCCCATTAGTTCAGTGAGGTGCTTCTTCTGAACCGTGTTTTCAACTGTAAAATTTGACCTGATTTGCCATGTGCAGAACCTCACAGCACAGACAATGTGTTGTCTGGTACTTTCTGGAAGCTGCTATGGCTTGGGATGTCTGTCTTGTTGTTGCAGTTTTTGGACTCCTTCTACATTGAACTATGGGCCCATTTATGGGGTTTCATGAAATGAGGGGTCTGCTTCAAAGAGTGGGCATGTTTTGTTAGAAGACTGCAGGGCTTTTGAGTCTGGACTGGCTCCTTTAACTTTTTGCAGTTTAGTCACCATGAACACCGGTGGCGGAAAGGTAGGGGCACCTGATGGAAAAGTTGTGTTGCAGGGGCAGGAGCTATACTGAAGATCTTAAAACCTGGGGAAGCTTATATGGGGAGATACAGTCCTTCATATAGCCTAGACCTAAGTCATTTGGGTCTGTACATGTGATAACATTAACCAGCATTTCGATTTGTGCCTAGAAACAGATGAGTAGCCAGTAAAACTGTTGTAACAGGAGATTTTGGTTCTCTTTGTAACCAATTTTTATTAGCCATCTTACTGCAGCATTTGGACCTGCTAAAGTTTCTGAATACTATCCAAAGACATCCTTACATAGAAATATTAATAGTAGTCCAAGCAGGATGTAATAAAGGCATGTGTCACTGTGGCTCGATCAGACTTGTCCAGGAACAGGTACAGCTGGTGCATAAGTTTTAACTAGGTCAAAACACTTCTGGCCACTGCTGAGACATGGGCATCCAGGCTCAGGGATGTATCCTGGAGCATACCCAAGTTTGATAAAGAATCGCCTGAGCTCAGGTAATTCCCTTCTCTGATGACAGACTGTAGTGCTTCAGAGACCACTCCAGGTGCTCGGGTTGCCTTAGTTTGTTTTGCTTTGTCTGCCAAGCCAGAGTTTTGGGATCTGATAGATGCTTGTTGATGTGAACTTTGTGTCTCTTTCACACCACCGGTTCTCTGCGTCATACTGAAAAATATTTAAACATAGTGCTTTTTTTTTGAGAGCCAGTGTACATCAGAAAACCACAAGAGGGTCCACCGTGGCTACAGCACACCAAAAGGGAAAATCAAAAGCCTGTTTGCCCTCAAATAAACTGGTATATATTGAAAGCTGTTCCCAAAACTGGAAGATACCCTTATTTCAGGAGTCAGAAATATATTCTAGCCCTCTTTTCCCTGCAACCCAAATGTTCTGTGTGATGCAGTTTGCTTTTGTCCATGCAGAATACTAGGTCCTTGCATCTAACAACAGAAATAGGAAACCTTTGCACCTCCAGGTATTTTGAACTTCAGCTCCCAAGAAGGTCTATGATCAGGGGTTGTGGGAGCTGTAAAGCAAAGCATCGAGAAAAGGAATATACTTCTCACAAACCTCCCACTACCACTGACACTGTAAATGGACTGGTACTTGGTCAACAATTATGATGTACCTCTTACAGATGTCTTTCTACAGTGAGTATGGGAATGCTCCTCAAGGGAAAGAAAATACTTTAGTGACTTTAGTCTCTTAAGACTTGAATACAGCACATCACCAAAGAAGGGGTGTATGCATACATATATGCATGCATCAGCATATTCCTCTGCTGAATCACACCTATAGATAGTTCCTTCTGTTTAGTTTACATACTATTTCATTTCAGGTTATCATTTTACAGAGTAACAAAACCACTCTCACTAAATCCGTGAAGATCCTCAGTCATCCAGGTGAAGTTATCTGGAAGTTGAGTCATGGCAACTGAACTTCTTTCTTATTAGGTTGAAACATTTTACCACTCATCCAAGTAGCTTCTTCGGTCTAAGGAGAGTTGGTAGGAGACCCCTGATATATCCTCCACGTTGGTTTCACCTTCTCCACCCAAATTTAAGGAACACTGCTGATTGTGGTCCTGAGCTGTTACCCCTCCTATGCTGGGCCATTCTCCTGTTCAGTGGCTGTTTGCTTTCTCCTATGAAGGACAAAGCACACTCGTTTGATGACCAAGATGTACTCATTTTGGAACGAGAAGATAGGTGGTTTGAGAAAATAGGTCAGGGAGGCCATACATGTGCATATAGAAAATCTCACTCAACAGGGGTGGAGGCCTTAGACACAATCTGTCTCCTATTTATCATGCTGCCCTTTCATCCATCCCCAGAAAGATCAGGACCACACCTACCAGGAAGACCACTGTTAACGACTGTTAACAACCCATAATGGGTGGAGAAGGACTGCAGAAGTGGGATTTTCACTCACTCCCAGTCCTTTGTCCATCTAACAAGCCTATTCAGACCAGGGGGAAGTGAAACCAACGTGGAGGATATGTCAGGGGTCTCC
Source organism: Intellagama lesueurii (assembly GCA_037013535.1). Lineage (NCBI taxonomy): Eukaryota > Metazoa > Chordata > Lepidosauria > Squamata > Agamidae > Intellagama > Intellagama lesueurii. The sequence goes on from JBAJHW010000002.1 coordinate 135,897,052, forward strand.
TACCAATTCTCCTCAGACTGAAGAAGCTACTTGGATGAGTAGCGAAACATTTCAATCTAATAAGAAAGAAGTCCAGTTGCCATGACTCAACTTCCAGACATTCTCACTATATGTTAGTTGCATGGGATGAATATAATATCTCTCAGGAAGTAACTTCTGTTTCAGGGATATCTGATTTATCTACCCTTTGCATGAGAGCATATCATATCAGACAAGTATAATTTACTGGGAAAATAGTGATTCATTCTGAAGCTCCCCTTATCTTTTTGAGTGCTGTCCGGAATGTAGCTGCATAAGTGTTTGGATCATAGAATCATAGTATGGTAGACCTGGAAGGGGACTGGAAAGGTCACTGAGACCGGCCCCCTGCCAGTGCAAGGAATCCACAGCTAAAGCATCCCTGATAGATGGCTGTGTTGTTACTCAGTGATGATGTAATTTATGACATAACCCCTCCCCACCATGCATGTATCATGATCTTAAGTAGCACTTCAACTGCAAAGAGAGGCTTGCGTTGAGTGTAAAGCAAAAGATACCAGCAGAGAGAAGCCTTTGTATTGCCTCATTACACAGAAGCCCAGAAAGCAATAGGATTCAGACTTGGGTTTAAGACCTCAGAAGAGCTTCCTCCTGAAGTTAAACTGGAAAATATATTTTCCTATATTTTGTTGTTCAGACTTGCCAGTTTGAGCACTTCTGAACATTTCCTCTTTTTGTGTCCTGGTGCATCAATAATCTAGCCTTAAAACCGGGGTGTAGTGAACTAATACCATAGCTTTCCTCAACTCCTATCTATTACTTGGAAATCCTATATTTTATGGTTGCCTTTCAATCAGAACTGGTGTTCTGTCAAAGCTAAAATAGGGTAAGGATGTGCTTTGAATGTGCCACATGGTTAGCTCCATAAGGGGACAGTCCGAAACATATTTACTCGGGTGTCCCATTGAGTTCAAAGGGACTTATGCTCTAATAAGTGTGGGACATGAAGTGTCAATGCCATTTTAGGTTCCATTAAATAGGAGTATTACTACCAAAATGTGAAAAGCATGAACACAGGTATTGTCAAAACCCAGTAGTATCTGGGCGTAAGTCAAGCAGGTTACATAGCAGCTGGAAGGGACTTGAAGATAAATCCTACGATAAAGGACTGAAAGAACTAGAAGAGTACATGCATCTTTGAAGGGGTTAGATTTCCAACTGGATCAAATAGTAAAACTACTCCAAGGCGATGTCACTTTACACTGTACCATGGGAGGGGCTTTTTATTTGAATACCCTTCATAAGAAACATCTTTCATGTAGTGGGAAAGGTAGTCTGGACCCTGTGCCCTGACATTGTGTTGTGTATATGGTAAGCTTTACCACTCAGTTCTGATGAATGTGTAAACTGTCCCCATCTAACTCATGTTAAGTTTGTTATCAGCTCCAACTCTTAAAGCCTTATCAGGAGCCACATTCCCTTCTTAAAATGGCACTTTTTTTTCAGTCCTATGTGAAATGCTTTTTATGGTGTCCTTGGACAATATCATTTGTAACTGTGTGCCCAACTCATCAGTTCTAGAGATCAGTTCCAGTTGGTCACCTCTTAAGTTGTTTGCAGTCCTTCACAATGTTATGTGATCAATAGGCAGAGAGGATAACAGCTGTGCAAAAAAAAAACCCACCCAGACCTGATCAGCCCTATTTTCCAACTCTGTCTGAAGTTATTTAGGGAGACTTTTCCCCTCATATTTCTCTCAGCCTGACATAACGTTGGAAATCACTGGGAGCCTTGTTGCAATCTCTAGGATTGCTTTCAGTAGTTTCCTGAGAGATGCTGATCCTTTTAGAACGGTAACCCTAGCTCTCATCCCTCTGCCAATCTGTGCAGACAGAGTCAAGTCCTTATCTCTTTCTCTGTCTCTCCTTGAAGCTAACTGCAGTCTTCCCGGATAATTTAAAGGTAGAGTCAATCTAGGGCAAGAAATTGTTAAAAAATATGTTATAAGCTGTAACAAGCAAGGTATACAGGTGGAGGGGGGGTCATATAATTAAACTGAGTCTTTTTAAATAGTGAATTAAATTATAATTTGTCCTAATTTATTTTAAATCTTAATTTAAACCTATTTGATTTAAATAAAATTACTCTTATCAACAGATTGGACTGTAGTACTTCCAGATATAGCACTGTAAAAACTCCATCTTGTATTTTACCTCTAAGGCAGATTTACCTGATCTGGTGCCCTACATATGTTTAGGAGGTCAAATCCTATGAATCACAGCCAGTTTAGTCAACAGTTGCATATAATGGGAGCTATAGTCCAAAATATCTGGAAGGCGCTACCTTGAGAAGTCTGCCCTAGAGCAAGGAGTTAGTTTAGTATATTCCAGAGTGACCAGTCTTCAGACATCTCAAACAGACCTTTTTAATCACTTGAGTGAGGGCTGGTGGCAGTACAGTATATGCTGCCCTGAACTTTGTTCCAGTCTGATCTTATTTCTTCATTCATTTTCATATTACTGTACTTTTTTCCTAGTTCATATCCCCCACTAGCAGCCTGTGGGCCTCACAGCAGGATGACCCCTCCCATACTTGGACCACAGACTTCTGGTGATAATTCACAGGTGTTTTTTTTTACCAGTCTATCATGACGAACTAACTCCCCAGAGCCTCAGTCAAGGATTTAATACTAACTATGTTCACTAAAAAACTAAGATCATGGCCACTGGCCCCATCACCTCCTGGCAAATAGAAGGGGAAGATATGGAGGCAGTGACAGATTTTACCTTCTTGGGCTCCATGATCACTGCAGATGGTGACAGCAGCCGCGAAATTAAAAAACGCCTGCTTCTTGGGAGGAAAGCGATGACAAACCTAGACAGCATCTTAAAAAGCAGAGACATCACCTTGCCGACAAAGGTCCGCATAGTCAAAGCTCTGGTTTTTCCAGTAGCGATGTATGGAAGTGAGAGCTGGACCATAAAGAAGGCTGCCCACCGAAGAATTGATGCTTTTGAATTGTGGTGCTGGAGGAGACTCTTGAGAGTCCCCTGGACTGCAAGGAGAACAAACCTATCAATTCTGAAGGAAATCAACCCTGAGTGCTCACTGGAAGGACAGATCCTGAAGCTGAGGCTCCAGTACTTTGGCCATCTCATGAGAAGAGAAGACTCCCTGGAAAAGACCCTGATGTTGGGAAAGTGTGAAGGCAAGAGGAGAAGGGGACGACAGAGGACGAGATGGATGGACAGTGTCATCGATGCGACCAACATGAATTTGACCCAACTCCAGGAGGCAGTGGAAGATAGGAGGGCCTGGCGTGCTCTGGTCCATGAGGTCACGAAGAGTCGGACACGACTTAATGACTAAAAAAACAAATTTTCACCTTATGTACAAAATTATTTTTATTCTTATTCTTATTTTTTTATTATTTAGAAAATGTCTAGGTCAGTTTTGGGAACTGTCTCAAAAATCACATTGATTGCTAATGCTCCATTTTCTTCTAAACATTGGCTGAAATCGTATTGCTTTAGCATAGTAAGTCACACTAGAGAAAGTTTGGTGAGTCAATGCCTCCATAAATTCCATTGATGCTAATGGGCCTACTCTGTGACTTACTTTAGTATAGTAAGTTGTAACTAAAGTATGCCTATTTGAATCAATGGAACAAGAAGGAGTTGACTTAACAAATTGCCAATGACCCAGTGGCTCTACTCTAGTGTGACTTACTATGCTAAGTAACAGAAGTTAAGCCATTATGTATTTACTGCTACCTTTCCAGTGCTGAAGTTTGCAAACGTGTAATTTCATACAGCATTCCCCTTTCCTTTTCAAAAGATAGATCCTGCAGTTGTTGTTTTCATTCCTTTAAGGTCACAAATATTTTTCCTAGGTTTTCAGTAGAACAGGTATTATTTCTGAGAGTTGCTCATTAAACTCTAAGTTCATCCAAAGATAATGTGTTTTGGTGCTTGACGTAGAAAATCAAAATACTCTCTTCATCTGGTGGCACTAACTAAAATGGAGTACAACCTGCCCAGACGTTTAGCTGTGCAGGTTTCTTCAATGTGAGCAAGAGATGTGCAGGAGCTTTACTGCATTGCTGTTCAGCTTCTGTTCCTTTCAGATATGCTTGTGCAGGAGAACTTCTACAGCCCCAGATACTGGCTGCTGATCCATTTCGGAGCTGAATTCAAAGTGCTGGTTCGAACCTATAAACCCCTAAACAGCTTGGGTCCATGCTATCTAAAGGACTGCATCTCCCTTTAAGATCATCAGGAGAAGCTTTTCTCGTGATCCCACCATCGTCAAAGGTGCATTTGATGGGGACACTGAAGCTGCCAGTTCAGTCAGCTTCCAAGCAAGGAACTGTGTGATGGGATGGCACCATCTTGTCTCAAGCAGAAAAATATCTTGGGCTGGTTCTGCCCTTAGAGTAGCTTTCCTCAACATGGTGCCCTACAGGTGTTTGTGACTTCAACTGACTTGCACCCCTGCTAAAATGGCCGATTTGGAATGCTGAGTATTGTACTCTCACATCTGGAAGGCACTAGATTGGAGATGTCTGTCCTAGGCAATGAGCTGGTTCAGTGTATTTAAAAACTAGCCAGTTTTCGAGCCGTGCAACCACTTCCAACACTAGGAAGAAGTCTGGTGTCAGTAAATGATACCCCAGGGAAACTGTTGGAGCCTTACTGGCATTGCTGCCTGCTCTGGGCTTCCCCAGCCAGGCAGCTACAAGGTTCCAGCTTATGTTTCTCACCGTGCCCCTGGGCAGCCGTATATTGGACGTACCATGGAGACGTCTAAATGGTAGCCTTTTGCTAGCTGCTGCTGCCGCTGCTGCCAGTACCAGATAGGCCTAGGGTCACAAGGAATGGGGAACACAGACAGGAAGGCATTATGATAAGGGCCTCCTGACATTCAGAGCCAGTCCAGACTGGGCTGCCAGGTTTATCTGCAAATGTTGGCCTGTGAGAGCAAAAACCCTCTTGGAGAGGGAAATGATGGGAATGGAAATAGGGGAAGGAGTTGCTGAATGGGGCTAAAGTGGCTTCAGAAATCATGTGGTTGGTGCAGATGTGGATCGCTGGAAACTGTTAAGGGTAAAAGTAAACTAGAGATAAGAGTTAATCCGGTCTGAATGGAAAGAGCAAATTACAGGCCGAGAGCTGGTTTTTGGATTACATGAAGTATATATGCATTTGGTCTCAGGAGAGAATGGGTTAAATCCAGAGGACTCTGTCCTCTTATGGAGGGTTTCCCAGAGTCCCAGTCCTCTGAAGAGGAGGGCAGTTGCTAAGGAGACTTTTGTTGCTATGGAGACAGCTCTGAGGCATAGCTGATTGGCTGCCAGGGGATGACGAAGATGCCACATCTATTCACCCCCCCCCCCCCCATGCTAGTTCTCTCCCCACCTCACCATCCCCACTGTGGTTCTGCTACATGCAGCTTTTCAGGAAATGGGCTGTGGAAAGCTGGAGGTGGGAAAGGCGTGGGGCAGGAAAGGGGTAGGCAGCTTTCCTGAGGGAAAAACAGGTGAAATCAGAGGAAATGAGGGAAATGTTTAGGATGGCTGAACAGTGAGAAAAGAAAGGGATGGGTAAGCATAGTGTGGAAAAGACTGAGGTTGTTCTGTGACTGGGCAAGGGACTGTGTGGGGCATCTCAAGGTACAGCCGTATCAGGTGGCAAAATCCTTCTGATAAATCCCAAATATAAAAAGACAGAGAATTAGGATGAGAGCTCTGTGTTGTACTGCTTTTACCGATTCCTCTCTCCCATTGGGAACTTGATATTTGATAGTGAAAACATGTGGTTGTGCTGGAAATATACTAACACTGCCCTCCCAATTTCTGCCCCAGTGCCCACTCCCGCTTGAACATAAATTGTGCTGACAGTTCCGGACTATAGTACAAGAGTGAGATGCTGACCAAGTTCTCACAGTTAGCAGCTGGGATGGTAAACTGTGTCATGGATGGTACTGCTTCATGCTGTGGATAGGGGCACACATGATGGAATGCTTCCCCATAGGGAAAATTAATCTGCATACAAAAAAACCTAGCATGTCAGGAAGAAGGCTCCTAAGATTTTCAGGGGAGGGCCTTCTCTCAGCCCCACTGCCCTCACAAGCATGTTTCATGGGAATGTGAGGAAGGGCCTTCTCTGTGTCTGCTCCCAGGTTGGAACGCCCTCCTGTGAGGGGCTAGGTTGACCCCTCCTATCCTTCCTTCTGCAAGATGTAAAAGATGTTTCTTTTTAACAGGCTTTCCATAGGTATATTAGGCATTAAAGTTGAACTCTCCCTGAGATTTTGACTACTGTATTTTCAAGCATGTTTTAAAGTATATCTTCCATTTTTAGATGGCTATTTTTGTACTGTTGTACTTCTAATTGATTTTGAAATTGAATAAGTTATTGTGCTTTTAACTATACTTGTACTTCAACTATTGTGAGCTGCCTTGAGTCACTTTATGAGATAAAGATGGCATAGAAACTCTGTAAATAAAATAAAATAAAATAGGGCTAGGATAGAATGTTTTTCATTGCCATGCACCTTTTCTGTATGCCTGGATTTTTGTTTTCTGTTTCTTTTTTGTTTGGTGTTCTTTTGTTACAGCAAAGTATTCTCTCGTGTTTATTTTGAAGTGTTACAGTTCAAAGTCTGACTGCCTCTTCTATCATGAGAGGCTACAGCTGATTTTTTTTTTTACTGAATGGTAATTTCAATGAGGCACATTCAATGACATGAGAAGCCAGTTGTCTATAGGGACTTGTCCAGTGGCAAAAACAAACAAAACCCTATACTGTTCTCCTCTGCTTCTGCAGTTCTATAGTCAGGAGCTCTTCTATGGTTTTTTTTTTAAAGTCTCCTTTCTACTGTGATAAGGAGAATACTGATGAACCAGTTGGGGACCTATTTTTCTGTTGAGAACCACATTCTATCAGAGGTAATACGACAGGAACCACATGGCAATGGTGGGTGGGTCCAGAGCCTTTTTTCTCTCTCTTCCTTACTCTGCCATCTGCACCTTCCCTCTCTTTCTTGCCGTTCTCTTCTCTCTCTTTTTTCCATATCCTTCTCATGCACTTTCTCTCACCCACCACCACTCTCTAGCAGCTGCTGGAAGAGGACAGATCACACTTCCAGGGACTTGACTGATGGCTTGTGCAGGGCTTTTGAAACGAGGCCAAGGGCCAGAGGTTCCCCCTTCTTCAGCTAGAAGCCTGCCTTGGTAGGTTAGCACTCAATGAACTGTCATTGACAGGCATCTGGGGCAGCAAGGCCTGAGGGTGAGGAAAGTATGGCCCCAATTCTGAAGGAAATTGGGATAGGAGACAACTATAAGCCTGTACTGGTAGGTCATGCCCAGAGTTGGAAGTAACCTGTTACAAGTCACCTGTAATTACTTCTGGAGGGGGGTTGTGGTTGTGAGGGCACAAAAGCACCTCTCTTGCAAAGTGAGATAATGGCCTTTAATGCGGTTATTTTGTAACATAGTGTGATAAGCAAATATTACTTTTTCTGCCCTTGTTCCCCTCAAGGGTACCACAGTGCAAGTGACTTCCTTATAAAATACTTCTAAAACATTATTTGAGGAGAATGTTGGCCCTGTGGGCCCCTTTTTCTGTCTTTAAAAGTTTTGTAAAAACCTTTCAAAAATAGCAAACTCATTACTGTTAAGGTAATGAGTAAGTGTGTTAAATAACAACTAATGCTAATGTCAGAGGATTTTTTTTGGTTAAATAAACACTCCAAGCTCTGGTTGTTTATTTGATTCAGGCTAAAGATAGGGTTAGAGAACCAATGCTCACTCTAACTTTGCATGAAGTGGGACCTCCTGTTGAACGAAATACCTAGTTAAAGGGCCCAGTCACAACTTGGTTGTGGCTTCCACAGTAGATCTGGGATTGGAGTCTAATCCTTTCTCCCTACTCTGCTAATTCAACCCCCTGTACAGTAGTAGATCAGGCCAGTGCCCTGAGGCAGCCCTCAATGTAATTTTACAAAAGGTCTCTGCAAGCAGTCAATCCAGATCTCTGGTAAAATTGATCTGGCCCTGTTGCAGCATGCAAGTTCAGGAAGGAGAAAGTATTGAGGATAACAGACAAAGAGGGAGGGAGGGGATGGCCTCATTGGTTCTTACTTCTGGCCCTGGCCATCATTGACATTGTAGGACCTAACAGATTGTTGCCAAGGGAAAGTAGCCTTTAGTCCACATTGTAATTTTTTTCTGGCAGCAACAGACACTTGTTGATGGTGATGGAGTTTTGTTCCTTTTGTTTTAATCATACAGAATATTCATGCTGTTCAGGACGCTAAGGCTGAAATTAAACATATATTTTAAAGCACTTCAATTATCACTTGGAAATCCTCCCTCACTTCAGTTAGGCATGAGCACTTTATGTGGCATACACGAAACCTGCTTGTTGAGACCACCTGCAAAACTATGTTTGGAGGGAATGGGGAGTATCGGAAAAGGGATGTACTTTTTAGTTTGTAGTGATGTTGTACAGTGATCACTCAGCCTGTGCTCTGGGAGGCTAGTTAGTCGATAATGAAAAGGAATAGACAGGGATGAATCTGGCAAGCTGCACAGATAGACTCTATATGCAGTAAGTTTTGAACCTAGGGTCAAGATTCTGGTTGCAAGAAAGTCTGCCTCCCAAAGTGCTCACGAGTGTTGTCCCCTGGTGATTTTGTCATATATCTGATGCAGAGCAAGTCTTGGCTAAATGTACATTCAGCTGACTGTGGCACAGCATTTATGTATTACTATCATCTAGCTTCCCTTACACAGAAAGACATGTGACAGTCTTGGGCTATTTAATTCTTACGCTGAGGACGTGCCTGAGTGGCAGCTGCCTGTTCTTCAAGTTGATTACTCTTCTGTGATGTGGAAAGTATCTTGGAAAAAGTATTTCAATGGAAAAAGTTAGATACTGTTTTCCCTCTAGCCTCCACAATCCCCTTGGGAAGCCACCTTGGGCAAGCTGCAATAGTTATCAACATTGGGACTTGAGAAACAGTGGTCTGACTTGTAGCAGACAGTTTCTGGGAATCAGACACATGTAGAATGGGGAACAAGATGTTGTTAGACTGCAGTTCCCATCACTTCTCATCATAGGTGATGCTGGCTAGGGATGCTGACAAGTGTTATAGCCCAGCAATATCTTGTGGGTTATACATTGTCTATCCCTGTGATATATCAAAAGAATTTGCCTTGCCTGCTCTTTAAGGGCCATTTGGACAAGCCCCAAATGGTTTCTCTACTTCTCTGTACCTCTTTACAAGCTGATTTTCATAACAGCTCCATAGTCAAATAAAGAAATAATTATTTTAGTTATTCGTGCACCAGTTGTTTTATTAAATTTGCTTTCTACCCTTCCTCCAGAAAGCTCAGAGGATCATTTTGACCTCACTCTAAGGCAAAGGTGAAATAACCATTGTTAGGGGGTGAACTGGATCACCTTCCAGACCCCAGTGCCTAAGACACTAGGGGTGTTCCAGTGCAAGGAGAGGGAAGCCAGGTGATTGATTCCACATGAACTTGCTTTCCCAGTTATGAGAGTGAACAGGGAGAGGGAGATAACCCCTATGTTAACTCAGGGAATAACAATAGGTAAGAGACTGTGGCTTTGAGCTAGAGGCTATGCATTGGATGCAGAAGGTCCTGTGTTAAATTCCCAGCATCTCCAGGTAGGACTAGGAAACGATTCTACTTGAACCCCTGGAGAGCCACTACTAGTTGGTAGTGTTGACAGTACTGGGCTAGATGAATCAATGGCCTGACCTAGTATAAGGCAGATTCCTAATGTCCCTACTACTTGGTTGTTGATAAAAGACAGTGCAGGGATTCCCCTGCCCCAATGGTCTCACTTCCCAACTGGGATTCAGGAGTGGTCACCTTCAAGTCCTCCATGGTGTGGGGTCATACATTTCCCTCTTCTGCTGTAAGGAAGAGACAAGTGGGAACTGCAGGGATGGGCCAAGGTATAAAATGCACAGGGTAAGGAACAGCCTTTCAGTGAGGACTATAACTGTCTACTTCTGGGATTGTCAGGGCCAGGGCATGAGCGCCAGCCTGCAGCGTTGCTATATGGCTGGATGAGTCCCTGCAGCAAAATAAGTCAGTGGCTCTGGAACAGAAAAGTGTGGACCTTGGATCATGCTTCCAGCTGACACTGGAACAGCTGAAGCAGCCCCGTGGAAGCCCTTCCCTCCTCCCCAGAAAGTGGCTTTTCCCTTTAGTTTTTCCCCAAGGCTGCAGCATCGTGGCAGTCTCTAGCATTTCCCATCTCGGCTGACGAGCCGATGAGTCACCTCAACTCTTCTGCTGGGGAGCAACATCCGGGAGTTTTCTCAAGGACAAAGTGGGTTTTTAAATGAGAGCAATGTCAAACGCAGAACTGGGGAAAGCGAGCCTGTCCTTTTACTTCAACTACACGGTACTGAGTTCTCTGCCACTAGGCCACAAAAAGGGAAATGGAGTTTTTTAGAACCAAAGGAAGCCCAGGTTCTAAATAAGATGAGGTGAGATGAAGTTGATCGCATCAACATTGTTCCTCTCGCCCCCGTAAAATCTTCAGAGACTTCAATGCCCCTCGAGCATAATCTTTTTTTTTTTCAGCCAGAGGATAAAAGCCTATCACCATGCCCTCTCCCCCAGTAGTGGTCAACCCACAGACGTGGGTCAACAGATCCTCTCTGGTAGTTCTTTGTAAACCCAAAGACATTAGGGAATGTACCCAATGTACTTATTGGGTCCTCAGCCCAGCACTACCACCACTTCTGCCATCTCTTCTACTTGTTGCTTTGGTCAGAAGCCTGACTTCTTTCCTCCTCATCCCTCCTTGTGTGCGAAAGAAGACGGAAGAGCAAATAACTTCTTGTTTCTGACCCCCACCCATCCTCTATTGATCCAAGTCCTCCTCTGTCTTCATTTTTGCAGAAGGGTCTTGCACTGCAAATTTTCTGCGCTTTAGATTCCAAAGGCACCTTGCCTGGCATACAAATGGGGCTTCCATTTTGTTATAGTTGGCCATTATAGTTATAATCATGGTTTGGGCGAGTGATGGAACTGATGAAGTCTCAAAATGCCCCCAGGTCTGGCATCAGAGTACAAGTTCAGTCAGAAAGAATGTGTTAGAATTTCATGGCATCACTGAGATGTTCAAAACCTTTTATTCCCTAGATATTTGGGACCATAATGTTAATAGTCAGGTGAGTCAGCTTGACCCACAAGCCTCTCTGTTTATGAGTGAGGATGTATTTTTTGACCTACCCTGGTCAATTAGATTGAAGGGGCTTCTGTACCAGAGCAGCTGGTTTCCCTGCCCCTTTCCCTTCCTCAGGCAGGACAAAGAGGTGGCACACAAACTGGATTTAGGCCTGGCATCCCTCTTCACCTCAAACCCTATTTTCTGTGCAACTGAAGCCACATTATGTCTTCAACAGGCCAATGTCTATATGTTATAAGCAGATTGGGAAACTCATGGTGGTAATCTTGAAGTAATCAGAGGTATGGGGAGATGCGTCATTCCTAAACCAGAGCTTATATGCAGTGGAGGGTAGGGGGTTTCATGGTTAGACTGCCATGGGCTCTGTAACCGGACCAAGAACATCAGAGAGCTTGTATAGATGTTGTCTGTTATGCAACTGGGTGGAAGACCATGGGAACTCTATTTTAAAGCAATTTCAAATTATTATTACTACTAGCGTTGGTATTATTAGCAGTTGGGATACCATTCCACTAAAAGGGAGGCATAATTCTGAGTAGGCTCAAGGCCATATTCTTTAGTTTCTAATCCAAGATTCAATTGCCAGAAAAGGAGTATGTTTTAAGAATGTTTTATTTTTTAAAATTTCATCATAATTTAGACCAGCCTTCTCCCACTTGGTACCTTCCAGGTGTGTTGAACAGCAACTCTTCATCACCCTCAACAAATATGGCTATTCCATGGAAATGTTCTGCCATGAGATGATGGATACTGTGGCCCTGCACATCTGGGAGGCAGCTGGTTGGGATTGGGAACAGCTAATTTATCATTTAAAACCCTGTAGCACTAAAGTGGTACACACATGTTCAAGATGTAAGATATATGTTGGTTTAGCTACTTGCACTCACAAGTGCTGGCTTGCACTCACTCTTGCTTTTGGAGTTATTCTTATTTGCATATACACACATGTGAGGCTACATATGCGTCCACTCCCCATTTGTCAGACTGTCCTTGTACTGACTGTAAAATGCATATAGCCATACAGAATTGCCTCTGTACCAAAATGTATACATACATCTGCACATTTGTACACAATCATTCACACCAATAGGTGTGTGAGTGAAGACCTATATTAACCTCTCTTTCTCGGTCTCTGTCTGATAGTTCAAAAGAATGCTGAACCGTGAACTAACCCACCTCTCTGAAATGAGCCGCTCTGGAAACCAGGTCTCTGAATACATTTCCAACACCTTCTTAGGTGAGTACAATGGAACCATAACTTTGGATTGTCAAGGCTCTGCTCCTGTATCCATGTATGCTCTTACATTTTTTATTACGATACATAAAGCAGTGTTGTAAGATAAAATTGGTTCTCCAAATGGCAGGGGACAGGAAACTGGAGGCAACATCTGTGAACAAGACATTCCAGTCCAGTAGAATCAGGCAGATTAGAAATGTAAAAGAAACCTATCTACTAATATGTCAGTGTCAGATATTATGTTCTTTTATACAGTACTCCTCCACAAGATTTGCAAAATGTAACTGGCATCAATGTTTTCTAATTGTTGATTTTCAGCTTATTAGGGCTTTTTTTAAAAAAAAAAACACCCAAAGATTACCTTCTTCTAGGGTGGAAACATATGCTTGTGTGGCATGTGTGAGAAAAAAATTAACTGGATATCCCAGTAGTTCCTTATTTTGCATTTTTAAAAAAATCATGAAAACACTAAAGTTCTTTAATCTTGAAAAAAAATTTGTAGTTAAATATTTCAGGAATTGACTCTGAAGGCTATAGAATAAATTTCTTCAGTTCATTGCTGCAGAGTGTGATTGAAATGTTACCAGGCTTTTAATCTTTGCCTCCATGTCTTGATGGGACAAGGGATCAGAGCACTAATTTAATTCTTAGTCATTTTAGATCTCATAATGAACAAATCAATTACTTCAAGATTTGTCTTGTATTCAGAGATATGTGTTGTTGTTGTTGTTGTTAGAGCCGAACTGAAATGGGAGATTCAACATTATTTCCACAGGCATACCCTCAAAGCAAGCCCCCGTTTCAGTGAAGGGGGCATGAATGAGGTGGAAATGTTCACTCTAGCTATGGTAGAGATGGTGGGGATGCCTCAAAACACTTCCAGGGCGGAGGGAATGGCGCCCATGGCACCTATGGTGCCACAGTTTGTATTCGTATCCCCATGGATATGAATAGCCCATGTCTAGTGGAGGCCACCCAGATGCAGGTATGGCCCCAGGATGCTTTGCCATCCAGCTCTGCTGTATGGAAAGAAAAAGAGCCTTCCGGGTCCTGAGTCAAGGACCATGGTTTTCTTGGGAACAGAGGAGAGTGCCCCACTGGCTCTGTTTGCCCTTATGTCATTATGTCATCAGCCTCGATTGGCTGGGATCGATCACTGGGGGTATCGGGAGAACTTTGATGGACTGTTATCAGTAATGGAAATGAATAATCCTGCTTGGGGAGTGAATGAGAACTGAGCACGAAAACAAGAGCTGTGATTTGCTGCAAAGGGTAGCCAAAAGACAAAAAGGGTATTGTTAGGACACCAGCAAGCAATCTCATCGCTCCCATCAATGATGCAGGCCCGTAGACACACATGGAAACCACTTCTCTCTTGCTCCTGCCTCACACTCATACACTTCCTCCTTCCTGGCTTGAGGAGGATTAAACCATAAACTTGACAGTTCACACTCTACCCCAGCCAGCCAGCCAGCCAGTCGAGGGTGCCCTGCCATTTCTATGGGCAAGACTGCAAGGTACAGATGACTCTCCACTTGCACCTTCCTCCCAACTTAAGACACGTTCCTCTCAGCCTCCCCATCGATTCTGCTGGGAAGGACATTGCACTGGGATGACTCTCCTCATCCATTGTCAGCTCTGACACCATTGTTGTAACAGTGGTAGCTTTTGGAGTGGAGCGGGGGAGGTGGAAGGGTAAGGGAAGCTTGGGCACTGACCGCTTCCAAGGGCTATAGGCATCCTGAGGATTGCAGGTATCTTGAGTTGTGGGAAATGTGTTTCTCTTTCCTTAAAACTTGAAGCGCAACATTTCAGTGCAGCTTTTCCCCCCTCACTATTATGTTAAGTCACCAGTTCTTTCAGCCTTTCAGGGTGGGTCATGATCTTGCTTCATAAGCATCTGCTTCAGTTAGTGAGTTGCAAGTGGGCTGTGTCAGCCGGAGTAATCTTAACTTTCTGTCACAGTAAGTACATGAAGGGGTGGGTAATATGTAGCTGTGCTGCCAGCTAAGCCTACCTTGCAGAAAGGTTAAATGTTTGGCAGTCCCTTCTTCTCACTCATCTCAAATCTAGTATCAAATAATCTAATTTGTATTGTATTTTCAGTTCAGTCTATAACATCTGGAACCAGCCCTCGAGAATTCTGAATCCAGGCTCCTGGGTTTGGCAGCTCAGTCATGCCACAGGAGGCTGGCCGAGTTAATTTCACCCTCTTCCCCTTTACAGATTAGCACTGCAATCCTGTACAGGTCCACCCAGAAGTAAGCTTCCATTGAGTTCAATGGGACTTATTCCTAAGTGTTTATAGGACTGCAATCTAAAGCTTCAGTTCTGTGCACATTTACTTGTGAGCCAGTCTCAGTAGGACTTGCTCCAAAGTAAACATCCATAGGATTGGCTTGCCAGATGCTTCAACATCTCATAAAAAGACTATCATATGCAAACATCTCCCTTTTCATCCCATGCTGTATCCCTGCACTGTAACGTCTACAGACTATGCTGTGTGGATACCTAAACTCTTCTTGCACACACAGTGACAACATGAAAACAGCGGTGCATCCTCCACTTTGTGTACAGAGAGGCATATGTCCAGGTGGCTATTTGCCAAGTTGGAGACCTCTCTGTGTAGCCTGGCACCCCTGCCAATCCTGTCTGCACAGCCCTTCAACCAGAAAGGAAAGGCGGTGGCTGAGGACATCCGAAGCAAATGCCTTTGTCTGCTTAGTTCTCCAGAAGCCAGGCCTCTGTTGACGTCAGCAGATGCAAATACCCAGCCTTAAGCAAATGTTGATGCAAACTGCCTCTTCAATGGAAGCCTTGTGTGTGAGAGCGATGGGACTTAAGCTGTGAAGACTCGGGCCAAGCGTAACTTTAGGCAAGAGCCAGAATTCACACTCCTCATCATCCTGACCAGCTGTTGTGTGCCCTAGCCAAGGCCAGGCCAGGCCCGGCCCTTGAGGTGCAAAAGGTGAGAGAAAGGGAAAGACATCACACCCTTTAGACCACTTTGTGTTCAGCTGTTTGGCCCACAGCCAGCCCAGAGAAGCCTAGCTGAAAGCCAGTTCCTGCAGGAAGAGTAACTTGTCTGATAATGTGCCTGGCGGGTCATCCGAAGTCATACATTGCCAGCACGACGGAGCACGGCCACAGACACTGGCATTCCTAGATGGTTTCTGAAGTTGGCAGAGGAAGTTGTGTCTAGCAAGCCAGACTGGGAATGTAGACTACACATCTGGATCCCATGCTTGGCTGCAGAGCAGGTGTGGATAACCACAGAAAACAAGCAGGGCAACATTTGTTACTTGCATTGGGGAATAGAGAAGGCAACCAGAGCTCCTGGCTCTCCTTCCTCCTCTGCCAGTGCCTCTTTGCCTTTCCTGCTTGGTATAGTACATGCCTCAGATAAGCACACGTGTGCACCTCAACCAGCTCTATTGTAAACTACATGTGGACTAGTGCCATACTGGAGACTGTTTGTGTGTCTAGGAGTGACTTCCTCAACCTGGCACCTTACAGATATTTTGGACAACAACTCCTGAGAGCCTCAGCCCACATGCTTAGTGCTGAGGTATAAAGGGATGGGTGGTACAACAGCTCCTGACTTCTAAAGAGCACCAGATTGGTTCTTAAACTGCATCTACTAAGTCCCATTCCCATATAAAGTCCAGAATCCTCTTGGTCATGCAAGGAACTGGCTAGTTAAGGAAGCTGCAGATCAATCTGGGGTGTGGGTCTTTCTGTAGGAATGCAATTTCCTTTTGCCTGGTGGTCCTTGAGCACCACCTCACTTGCACGAGGAATGTCCTCAGGCTCTGCCAAGCGTGGTAGAAAATCAACTCCAGTTCTATGGTCATAGTTATGAGAACCCAGCCAAATGTGGGAGGTGCCAGAATGCTTTGCAATGTCTCTTGCTGTGAAAATGTTTGGGGTGCAAGGAGGGAGAGAGAGGCTCTGTACTTCACCTGTTCAAAGTGCCCAATGGCATATTGATTGGTTTGGGTGCTTTGTGATGCAACGGTCCAATTTCCTAGCAACATAGAGCCCCAGTGCTCTAGAATGCAACTACGTCTCCTCTTCTGCTTCCTCCTGGGGCTTCTTGCCCACCCCCACACTCTGCCATGAGACCCCCCTGCCGCTGCTGCTCCCGCAGGTACCACTGGGGCATAGCTTTGTCCTGTCATGATGTGACCCACTCTCACTTTCCCATCACCCTGCGTCCTCCCCATTTCCTACCCCCACTGGGCTCTCCCAGTGTCCGCCACCTACCCCTGGGCAGGCTGTCTCCACCACCCCCTCTCTTCTCTCAGTGGGTGCCACCCACCCATGACTTCCTGCCCTTGGAGACGGTTCTAGAAGAAGGTGGGGGAACAAGGCCCTGCACTCCTGAGGGTGAGTCTTCTCTGCGCAACTGTTCAACACTGTGCTCAGAGCCCTCCAGTGTGGAGCCCTATGGCCTGCCCCTCCCAGGACACACATGAAGCAGAAGGGTACATATTCCCCCTCTTTCCCCCCCCTCAAGCTCAGTGGAGCCCTCTAGTGTTGGCAGAATACAGCTGCATGATACCTTGTTCACAGGTAATAGATTTTATTTATTTTTATTTTATTTATTTGTTACATTTTTGCTACATTTACATCTTACCTTTCCTCCAGTGAGTTTGAAGCTGTATACGTGGGTGTTGTGTCCTCATTCACAACAACCCTGTACAGCAGGTCAGGTTGAGAGACTACGATTGGCCTAAGGTCTGCCGGAAAGCTTCATGGCTAATTGGGGACATTGAGCCCATGTGTTCCATATCTTGTGTTCTAGCTATTACACCACACTGGGTCC
The DNA here is from genome assembly GCA_037013535.1 of Intellagama lesueurii. Taxonomy (NCBI): domain Eukaryota; kingdom Metazoa; phylum Chordata; class Lepidosauria; order Squamata; family Agamidae; genus Intellagama; species Intellagama lesueurii. The sequence continues at coordinate 135,914,336 of JBAJHW010000002.1, forward strand.
TTCAAGGGATGGTCTGTATGTGATCATATGTATGTATGTGAATGCACATGTCTCAGTGTTAGTGGGTTAGGAAGCTGTGGTGCTCCAAAATGGCTAGATTTACATTCACTGGCTGAAATCCTGTTGTGTAGCTCAGGATGCGAAGTGCGGATGACATCGTTGGCACCAGCAAACTGCTGTTACTTAAAGGATTCCTTTAACATTTTTGGGGTACACATGATTTCATCACACTGTGGACAAGTTGCATGCACCTTGAAATTGTCTTTAATCAGTGGTGAATTTCCTTTAATCAATAGCAATTTCCTGCTGCTGACATCATCCCTGTTGTGCATGTGCAGCTGTACAACAGGATTTTAGCCTCTGTACTGGTAAAGGGAGTATAAAGAGAACTAAATCTGTGAGACAGTGCTGTTGTGGGAGGCTTTCTACTGGTGTCTACCATCAGCTCTCTGCTTTTTAATATTATTTTTAACGACTTGAAGGCTGTCATACTTGTCAGGAGTGGAGCCTTCCATCCCTTCTCATTCTTATTTGGACTTGCCATGCTCACTCCAGTTCCTCATCTTCCTTCCTATTCATCCCATGCTTCGTTCAAGCAGAGCCAGACACCCAGGTCTGCTTCTCCTGACCTGTTCTTCCATCCCACAAGTTGATCATGGCCTCCAGCCACCAACCCCTTTCTTTGAAAAGTACCTCAGGACCATGGAAGAGGCTTTCAGAATAAGAGAGAGAGAGAGATTTAAGAGAAGATTCTCAGCATCACTTTCTGAAATGAGCTCCGGTTTGCGGATTAGGAAGCAATTCCCCCTTCCTCTTTGAGGACCAAAGGCCATATAATCAGATTGAGGGAGTGCTGGAGGTCAAATCAAATGTGAAAAAGTAGACTGTCCATCAGGAGAGGAAGAGCTTTAGGGGTGGAAATGCTTTTTTGTTGTTGTTTTACAACTAACCCAAAATAGCCAGCCGGTATGATCAACTGGACATCTTGGCCAGGGGATTTTAGAAAGTGTAATTTTAAAAAAATATATACAATTTCCAGGTTTCTGGGGGATTCAACTTCCCACCCCAGTGGTGAGCACGATTTGCTCCCAACCATCGAGCTGTCCTCATTTCACTTCTTCCTTCCCCTCCCTCCTTTTTAGGGAGTTGAATGGTTAAGGGACAGGATTCTAGCGAAACCTAAATTTGCCTCAGTCATCCTGGAATCTGTAGCAAGAAACCCGGATACTTTAAAAAGTTACTTTTGTGGACTCCAGCTCCCAGAATCACACAGCCAGCATGTGGGGTCATCCTTGCTTTGGGCTTTTGGGGGATTGTAATCTCAAACAAACGAACAAACAAACTTCTCTAATGGCTGAAGAAACCTTAGTCCTGTCTGTGTGGCTTGACAGCCTTAATTCATAATAAAGAGGTGAGCAAGCCTTATTTGTTTACTTGTTTGTTTACTGTTTAAGCACCCATGCCTGAATACTCCTCCAACACAGTGCCCAAAGAAGCCCAGACTTTGGAATGACATTGCATTTGGGAGCAACTAACCCTTGACGTGGGTGGTGCTGTGGGTAAAACCGCAAAGCCTCTGGGCTGCAAGGTCGAAAGATCAGCAGTTTGAATCCAGGCGGCGGAGTGAGCTCCCGTTGCTTGTCCCAGCTCCTGCCAACCTAGCAGTTCAAAAGCATGTAAAAATGCGAGTAGATAAATAGGTACCACCACGGTGGGAAGGTAGCGGCGTTCTGTGTCTAGTCACACTGGCCACGTGACCACAGAAACTGTCTACGGACAAACGCTGGCTCTATGGCTTGGAAACGGGGATGAGCACCGCTCCCTAGAGTCGGACACGACTGGACATTTGTCAAGGGGAACCTTTACCTTTACCTTAACCTTGCACCATCTTGTTGTAAAGAAACACTGACAGGGATCAGTGTTTATGCAGATGAGCGCTTACTCTTTAACGCTACTGCTAGTAATAATAATCACAGTAATAATTTGTAAAACCCTTGGTACTCTCCAGTGGGTTCTGGCAACTCACATTCCAAAGCCTATGCATGTTTACTGCAGTGGTTCAGGGGTTTTGCTTCTGCTTATCCTGGATAGGAACTGAAAGCACAGCAAAAACAAAAACAAAACATTAAATCCAGCAGCAGTGAGAAGGCCGGAGGTCAGAGTGGGACAAACCTAACCCACGTGTGTGCCATGGAGACGGATGGCTCTTTACCACCACCTGCAAGGGTGCTTCTAGACAGAGAACTCAACACTAAAGGCATTGTGCAGCTCTTTCATCTTCCCCTCCCAAACAAAAATTCTATAGAAAGGAAAAGAGTTGAATAAGAAGTGAGAAAAGACTGTTGGGTTGGTAGAAATCAAGGAGGCATTGCTTGGGAACCATGTAAAATTCCATGAACAAGGGGCGCGAAGAAGCAATGAAAGGTTCCTCTAGAATCATCCTGAATATTGAAAATGTTGTTGTCCATGCACAGTCCTTAGCACAGCACCGATAGATGTTGGATTCCCCTCTGTTCTTGTCCTTTGCCAATCCCTCTGCGAGGACACTGTAAGTTTGAGCAATGGGTTCAAGGGACACATTCCTTCCAAAAGCACTGAGCTGGTCTCCCTGAGCTAACAGTGAAGCTCTGTGGGGTTCGGCTTTCTTTTGTAGGGAAGATACCTGCACGTGGCTTGTGGCTTGTGTCAGACTTGGCCCCTTCTGCAACTTGTGCCCCCCCCCCCTCAGATGCAGTCTCTTTTCATCCTCAGACAAGCAGAATGATGTGGAGATCCCATCCCCAACACAGAAAGAGCGGGAGAAGAAGAAGCGGCAGCAACCCATGTGCCAGATCAGTGGGGTCAAGAAACTCATGCATAGTTCCAGCCTGACCAATTCCAGCATTCCCCGCTTTGGGGTCAAAACTGACCAGGAAGAGCTGCTCAGTAAGGTGAGTTTTGCAGCTGCAGGAAGCTGGCGCCCTCCGGTGGGAAAGAGAAGGAGAGACGACAAAAGTCTTGCTGCCAAAGTGAGATGAATGTCCTGGCTCTTTATAAACAGCTGAAGGGTTCCATAGTGAAACACCTCTTTTTCATGAACGGAGACTTCTGAGAGATTGAGCAACAGTTAAAGTAAAACTTTCCTGCTACCTGGTGATTAAAAAAAAAGTCTTTAAAAAAACGAAAGGGAAGTACTGCAGGGATACAAGTGACTTCATCGGGCACCAGACTTTTCGTCCTCTTTTTTTTTTCATGCTGACTGGGTTCTGTTTCTCCTTCTTTGTTGAAAGAAACTCGAGACTGTAGACCTCACCAGGGCAACATTTCTGTCTAACTTTGAAGCAGATGGACAGTGAGTTACGGGTCACCACTAAGGGTCTCCAGCAGGACTCCGGACAGGGAGAGGCAGCCTTTCTTTTTATATCCCCTGGTTTACCCAGTTCACGTGTCCGCAGCAACAGTGCCCTTTGGCTCTGAAACAGAGGAGCAACTTCATCTCAGAAAATATATGTATTTGTGCTTGAGCCAGCATTCTCCTTTTCAATGACTGGACATATATGCTGATATACGCGCACATGCATAGCCCCACATGCGTTTCAAAGTTTTTGTTTCTCAGTACCTGCTATCCAGTTTTGAGCTGATTTCCAATTTTTTTTTTTATTACATAGAGATCAGCTTTACTGGTTGGTTGGTTGGTTGGTTGGTTGGTTGGTTGGTTGATGTTTTGAGCCTCTCCATTGCATAGAGTGGCTCCATGTGTAGCAGAGGCTTCCTTCTTCTAGGTATACTCTTGGATGAAGAGAACAGTGAGCAGAAGCCCAAGGCTAGAAGGCGCTTCCTCCTCATTTGTTCTCCTGAATCCTTCTCTGAGTGTCTCAGTCCGGCAGAGATAGGAATAAGGTCCAAAAGAGATAGATACATAAAGAGTTAATGTCACCCTCGCAATTAGCAAAAAGATAGATAATACTCTAACAGAAGTGAGTAAGCACTTCCTCCCATTTTGTGCTTTATTCTTGTAGCGCACCTGGCCAGAAAGGTGATTTATTTGTAGCCAGTTTTTATTTAGATCTCATTTTGTATTTCATCATCCAATTAAAGTCATAACTAGTCACCTTGAAACAGCATAAAGGGCCAGTTTGAAAATAACATTCTTGTCTGAGTACAGCATACATTATTGAGCCAGAAACAAAGAGTCTACCCTCACCAATCCACTCATTTAGTGCCTTCAAGTGTTTCAGTGCTGACCTCTTTCATCAGAATTTTCCATGACTTCCAGAATCAGCATCTGTTTCAGATGCAGGAGACATCTCTGATTTTAAAAGAACAAGCTTCCAACAGTTGAAGCCAGTGTACTCGGGGAAAAGAAGGCAGGCGTTTTGTCTGTTGTGTGGTGTCTGAACTGGCCCCAATAACTCTGCAGACGCATGCAGCTGTGCAACGGTTCTACCACACATGCACCACATTCACAGCAGGAGCCCATGTCACCAACATCCCTTTTTGGTAACAAGTTTACAGTATATGTTTGTTGGATTGAAACATACGTTTGTTGTGTCCCGTGCTTAGACATCAAGCACACAGGCATCACATCCCCACAAGTGGTAGAATGTCCTTCCAAGAAAGGCTAGACAGCCCCACACCTGGTTGTCTAATAAACAAATACCTTTTTAAAAAAACTTAGGTAAGCCTTTGGCAATTCAGAATGAAAGAGATTGACAAAAAATGTGGAGAATGCTCCAGGATTAGGATGGCCTGATTCACACTATTTTCCATTGACTATGTGATGTAAAAGTCTATGTAAACCAGCCCGGAGTTCCCCCTCATCCCCAGAATCCATAGTTGGTTTTTTTCCTCCACCACTGGGACTTCTACTTTTGTGGAATTAAATGCAGTCACATTGGTTGAGCTGATGTAAAGGGGTTTGTAACCATTGTATTTGAAGCCATTCCTGATGGCTATAGCAGCAGTGAGAATGGCAGGGCAGCAGGGAAACTGCCTGCCTGTTGAATCCTCTTCTCCCTGCACTTGGTGCCTTGGTCTGCTTTCATCTTCCTTTCCCCTTTCATTTCTTTCTTTTAGAGGCTTGGTAATCTAGCATCAGGGCAGCTAGGTGACTGGAGGGGAAGGGGAGGAGCAAGGACTGGGCAGAGAGAGAGGATGAAGTTTTAGGGTAGCTTTGTTCTGTGTCTCCTACAAATCTAGAAAGCCAGAGCAGAGCCATCTTAAAACTTCCTTGCTTCTCTCTCTGCTGATTCCTTGCTTTTATTCTTTCTTTAGTTACCTAGCTGTCCTAGTGCTAGGACAGCAAGCCTTTAAAAAAATAAGAACAAAGAAAGGGAACAGGAAGGGGAGAGGGAAATAAGCAGACTCAGCCCCCAGCTGTGAAGAAGAGAAGATTCAAATTGTTAACAAGCTGCAAACAAGGCTGTTTTCCTTCCCTCTGTCTGATGACTTCTGTGTGATGGTCTGAAGTGAAATAATCTGGGAAAATCGGATTTCCTCAGTTCAACTTCACAATGGAATGATTTGCATTTTCCCCACTCCGTAATCGCACCTTAAGCTAGGTTGCTCTAGAAGGGGCTTCTAATCGTGTATGTTGTTCTTTCTGTATGGATAGGTTTTTCATTGTATATCTAATCTGTTTTATCTTTTAACTGTGTTTGTTTTGTTTGATTTTACCATAGTTAGCCACTTGGAGTGCCATTCTATGGGAGAAAGGCAAGATATAAATCCAAAAAATTAAATAAGGAATACATAAGTGGACTCATTTGTAATGATTTTGTCTTGGCCGTATGCCAGAGCACTGCAAAGAATTAATAATAAGTGCTAAACTAAGCATAGTCATAAACCTTTGGCGTTGTTCCAGATAGACTGCACAGACTGATCTTCTTAAGGCAATCAATCTCATTCCAAAACAAAACAAGAATTTTTAATCCAGAAAAGACTATGGCCAGAATCCTGTTGCTGAATTATACTTGCATTAGGGAAATCACACAAGTCCTGATGGCAAATTACTGTTCATTAGCAAGGTGTTGGTTTCATTGTTCGTTGCACAGCTAGTCAGATGCATACGCAGAGAAACTACAGCACCTTGTTAATACATGGCAGTTTATGATTCTGGCCTATTTAAAATTGAAAAATTAAGATCAGTTGCATAAATTAGAGCTTGGTCCATGAAATAATCTTTGTTCCCTTTTGCTATTGTAAGGGAATAGGAAGCCACCTTTCATTAGTCGCTCTGACTGAATTAACAAGAAGAAGATATGCAGTCTGTGCTGGCTGAGACCAAGATTCAAACCACATGGCTGCCTTCGTATCTCACTTTAATGAGTAGAGATAGAAACAAGCCTTATGCACTCATTCTGTTTCACTACTCCTTTTATGTCAGGCTGTCAAGAAACCAGACACGTTCCATAGTAGTTTCCCATTCATCACTCCAGGAAACTGTGGCTAACAATTTCCAATCAATCCTGCATAACCGTTGTTTAAAGTTAGCTTAACACTGCTTTCTTTAGAAGCTTCTAGCGCTAATCTCCCTATAATGGGACACTGTGATTGATTAAAGACTTCACGGCTTGTTTCCCAACTTAGACAAAAAGCGTTCCATTCTTATCTCATTTTATGAAGCCAACCCATGAGTAATCAGGATGAAATTTCCACCAGATACCAGGATATGTATCTGTGTGACATCCTCATTCTGTATATGGTGATGTTAACTAAAGGGAATGCTTCAGTAATATCCATCTTACTGAAGCATGTTCTGAAATGTAAAAAAAAAGTGATAGCTTTCCTTGCAAGACACTTCCTTTTAAATAATTTTTACAGCTTCATCATAGCATACGTTGTCCTATTCTGCCAAGGAGCTATCTTGAAACTGGGCATATAGGAGAGGTCATGTTGGGCGGTTAGATCTTTTACGGCGTTTCCCATGCCCCACCAGCCTTCAGAAGGAGCTTAGTTTGTTCCGTGGGTCTTTATTTTTATTTTATTCTTAACATGAGATAACTTTACAGAAAACAGCGTTTGTGAAATGAGAATGTTTTCCTTTCCTATGAATCTCTGATAATTGGCAATTAAATCAAAGCAGAGGAAGCACTTGGGTGCATTTCATGCTGCTTTCCATATTTTTGGTCAGAGAACATCCACAAAGGTAACCCCCCCCCCCCCCCAATTCCTTTGAGCATATGGGTTTTTTCAGCCTTGGCATGGAAGGCCTTGTCACTAAAGCCCCAGGCCTGAAATCATGGCTAGAAATCCCACGGCAACACTAAAGACAAAAAACATTTTTACTTCTTATTGTTTTTGTGCTCTCTCAACTTTCTATCATCTTGAAACCCATTGTGGGAAAGGTGCACCAACTTTTTCCCTTGACTTGTTTTCCAGGAACTGGAATACCTGAACAAATGGGGCCTTAATATTTTCCGGGTTGCTGAGTATTCTATCAATCGGTCACTCAGCTGCATCATGTATACGATATTCCAGGTATGTGTTGTCAAGTTGCAGAATTCCCCCATCTCTCTTCACCTCCACCCTGGCACTGCCTGGCCACTTCATCCTCCCCTTCTGGCTTAGGCTTAAGGAACCTCTGAACCATTGGGTCAGTCTACAAAGCAGTGTAGGTTGGGTTGCAGCTTGAAATCTACTTTCTACAGATTTTTAAAATAATGTGTACTTATATTTTCATTATTGCAAGAGGTATTGATAACAGCTCATAAAAGGGGATGGAATTGATTTCCAATTTTATGACAAGTGCTAGAATATTAATAGCTAGATTTTGGAAAGATAAAAATGACATTAAATTAGAAGATTGGTATAATGAAGTATGGGACATTGCATTAAATGATAAATTAACTACTGAACATAAGATGAAAAGAGGAGAAATAAGTTGAAATATTTTTTATGCTATTTGGGGCAGATTTATTGAATTTGTATTAATGAAAGGAAAGGGGAAAGCCTCTAAACAACAATCAATACAATTTTGGAAAGGAAGTTCGTATTAAAAGTATTGTTCTAAGGGATCCCGTGGGTGCACGGTAGTTTAGATTGTATAGTGAGTATTTTGCACTTTTGTATTTGTTTTTGTTCTGAAAAATAAAAATAAAAATAAAAGGGGATGGAGTATGATTTGAAGATACTTTTTCTAGGTGACAAGTCCCATCTCCCTAGCTAGTTTTGGATATGAGGCATAATTTAATTGCCATAAAAGTTTGGAAAAAGTTGGTTTTACTTAGCAGAAGATCAAACTTCTTGATTCTCTGTTTTGAGAGGAGGAATATAAAGGGAGAACTGGCTGAGTGGCAGATTCCCTCTGAAGAAGGGAAATGGGATGTAGGAGGAAAAAGCAAGAAGTCTGATGGCAACTTACAAGATTAATACGTTTTTAGCCACAGACTAAAAGCAGAGATGGGCAAAGTGCATCCCTCCAGATTTTGTTGGATTGCAACAATCACCAGTGGCTTTGGTGGCTGGGACTACTGCGAGCTGCATCCCAACAGCATGTGGAAGGCTGCATGTTACCTACCAAGTGGGCTTGGTCAGACTCCCAGACCCTTAAATCCCAGTGCACGCGTCCATTCACCTGCCAGACAGCCCTGGGTTGTTGGGTGTTTCCAGCAGCAGAGGAACACAGCTGCCACCCGTGGAACGGAATGGGTCGTCCAAGCTGGGCAGAAGGCAGGTCTCTTTGCCTTGTGATGTTTCTGTGTGATTATGAGGGGATTTATTTTTGCCATAAGAGTTGGAAACCATGAAGGGATTTATTTATATACTCTGTGTGTGTGTGTGTGTGTGTGTGTGTGCGTGCGTGCGTGCGTGCGTGCGTGCGTGCGTGCGTACACACACACACACACACACACACACACACAGAGTATATAAATAAATCCCTTCATGGTTATATATATATAACTGCTATATATATATATATAACTGCTATATATATATATATATATATATATATATACACACATACATACATACATACATACATACATATATATATATATATATATATATATATATATATATATATATATATATATATATATATATATACACATATATACATATATACATATATATACATATATATACATATATATATATATGTGTATATATATAACTTTTATATATATATAACTTTTAGGGAATTATAGCACCTCACACACTGTGTGGGAGATACACCAAAACATTAAATGACAGCAGTGTCTGAGAAAGGACTCTGGCAGATGGAAGGGAGTGCCGTGGGCTTGGGCAGATCCTTCTTATTTATCCTCCGCTAGTTTACAGTATAGTCAGGATTCAGTAACTGGCTTTTGTTCCCTTCTTCAAAATGAAGCCAAAGCTCCTCTGCCAGTCACAGCGAGGAAGGCAAAGACAATCTGCCCTAATATATGGAGCCTGCCAGCTCCCATAGAAGAAGCAGGGTGACCTCCTTCCTGAGCTCGGGCGGCCTGCTCACGTTCAATGAATGCTTTGATCCCTCTTTAGGAAAGAGACTTGCTGAAAACTTTCAAGATCCCCGTGGACACATTAGTCACTTACATCATGACGCTAGAAGACCACTACCATGCCGACGTGGCCTACCACAACAGCCTCCATGCTGCTGACGTCACACAGTCCACCCATGTCCTCCTGTCCACGCCAGCCCTGGATGTAAGTTTCTGTCCCCTGAGGTTGATCAGTGAGGAGTGGGAGGGGGGGGGGGTAGGGATTCTGATTCTGGCTTTCTGTCAGCTTCTCTGGGGGGATACCTGTCGACAGGGATGTCTCTGTGTGCAATGGGAGGGTTGCGGTTGAAGCAGCAGTCCTGGAGGTTGCCCTTGACAGGCTCGGCCTTTGAATCCATGCTGAGGCACAGACCTGATATTTACTTACTTACTGGCCCAAGGTGAGATTTGAACCTGGATCTCCTTGTTCCAAGTCCAGCACACACTAACCATGACACCATGGTGGAGCAAGTTGCTAGCTCCCATCCTAATTTATCTCACAGGCCTATGTAGCTTCCAAAGATGTGTATATGCACTAACTGGTGTGGTGGGGGAGGTAATGCCGCTGGCCATGACTGGCTGAGCTGCTGGCTTTTTATATATGATCAGAAGGGCCTCTGTGCATTGGCTGAACAGCTCAGATTTTAGATATGCTGGATAATTTGGATGCTTAGAGAAAAAGGTGGAGATTGGGTGAGAATAAAACAGAGGCCTAAAAAAACAAACAAGTCCCCTTTTTCCTAGAGAATGGAATGGACAGAACTTGGAAAAGTTATCTTTTTGGATTACAATTCCCGTAACTCCTCAGTCCCTGGATGAAGGATTTGGGGGATTGTAGTCCACAAAGCATTTTTCTTCCCCAGCTGGGACAGGAGAGATGGCAAGAGCCAGGAGTCTGAAAGGCAAATAGGGAGAGAAAATGAGCCGAGAGGCAAAGTACACACGGCCAAGAATTGTACGTGTGAGGAGATCCAGTGTTTGCCTATTGTGTTGGAACAGTTAGCCAAATCTTGGCTACAGACCTCCAGTAATGAATGTTGGGGGTGTGTGTGCAGATTATATGTCGGTTCTTTGTTTGGAGAGTTGGGAGGGGGAATCCTCCTGGGGTGGAGTTTGAAACCAGACCCCCAATGGCATTTGTAACTTGCATTTGAACCCACCTTAAGAAGCAGAGGTGGCACAATCATCTGCCATGAAATTTTGGGACTCTCATATATATATTTTCTGCACTATCCACACAATCTTGGTACACAACTTGAGGAAGGCAGATTAATGTTGAAAGCTAGCAGAGACAGGTTCTCTCATCCCTGCTTGCTTTTACAGGCTGTCTTTACTGATCTGGAGATCCTGGCTGCAATATTTGCTGCTGCCATTCACGACGTGGACCACCCTGGTGTCTCCAACCAGTTCTTGATCAACACTAGTGAGTAGGGCATTGAAACGATGTGCAAAAAGGTGTAATAAGGGGGCCGTGATGAATGCAGGGCAATGAGGAAGGCATGTCCCTGAGATGCAGAGGGTACCTGAGAAGGGAATTTATTTTTTTATTATTTTTTTAAATACTGCTACTCCCCACCTTTCTCCTTAAAATGGAACCAAGGCAGCTTATATCATTAAAAAGACAATATTTAAAAGCTAAAAACAGCAAGTATAGAAATGTTTGAAAAGAATTAAACAAATATTATATTAAGAACAGTAAATAAAAACAATACTAAAAACACATTTAAAAGCAACAAGGCATAACACTGCATTTAAAAACTCCTCCCTGACAGCCAGTCACTAAGGGAAAGCTTGCCTGAAGAGAAAGGTCTGTGCTTGCAGAAGGACAGCAAAGATGGGGCCAGCCTGGCTTCCCGTGGGAGGGAGTTCCAGAGTCTGGGAGCAGCCACAGAGAAGGCCCCTCTCCAGTGTCCTCACCAAGCACAGCTCCGAGGGTGGTGGGACTGAGAGAAAGGCCTCTCCTGATGATCTGAATTTGGAAAACGTGTGATTTCCTTTCCACAGTATAAAGCAGCCTTCCTCATGCCAGTGCCCTCAAGATGTGTTGGACTACCATTCCCATCATGTGGAAGTATAGCCAATGCTTGCTGAATGGGTGGGAGTTGTAGGCCAACATGTCTGTGGAGGACATGTGGAGAAAGATGGTGTAATATATATTCTTCTGATGGCTGTAATGCATTCAACCTTTAACATGTCCCCCCTCACCAGGTGTCTGTTAGAATTTTTACTCCCATCAGCTTCCTCCACTGGCTGTATTGCCTAAGGTTGATCTGAGTTCTAGTCCAGTAATATCTGAAGAGCTGTTTGTTCCCCACCCTTCAATGCTACCTCTGCCCTGGCTGTTCTTGTACAGATGTGTTTCCATCTAGGCATGTCTTCTAAGCATTTGAGGATTGGAGTTGATAAAAAGACAAACATTCCCCCACCTCTTGGATGTCTAGGAGCCCAAAAAGGGAAGCCCTGCTTGCATCCTGCTCCAGGCAGGATGAACAAGGCTCTGCTCCCCTCGTCTTGCAAACTGTTGCTGCCTCCTAGCCCTGCTCCAGGGCTCTCCTATTGTCGATCAAGGGGCAGATGGAAGAAGAACGTAGGAGGTGTCTTCAGCACTTTCCCCACTAGAGGAGTGATGAGAACCATGCCCCAGCCTCCCTCGCGGCATTACACATCCCCTTCCCACTGAAGGGGCATTCTGTTCTCCACAGGAAAATTGGGACTGGTAGCCCCCATTACACACCCTCCCCAGTGGGGAAACAAAAATGCTTTGTGCAGTAGGATTAGAGGTGGGCAGCCTCTAGAACCGTGGGGCCAAGTCACAAGTGTATCAGATCTCCACTGGGAAAGATGTGGTTGTTGACAGGTTACAAGCTATATGTGCAGGGCTTTGCCCCAGAGGGTGTAAAGAGGGGTGGACAGGTATAGCTGTCCTACAGCTCCTCTCCCCGTGAGCCAGCGTAACCGGCAATGAGGGAATGGCAGCCACAGTTGCCCCCTTCTGGGGCAGAGTTGAGGCACTGTAAGCAGCTTCCTTCCATGGGCAAAGACTAGAAACCATGGTGGAGAAGAAATTTCGGTTGGTGTCGTCTCCTCCAGGAGAACTGTCCGGACAGACGGACATGTCCAAATGTGCTAGACCTGCTCCTGTGATCAATTATTAGTTTCTAGCCAGCTTGCCCCAAAGCTGAAGGCGCCTCATAACATATTATTTCTTGTAAAAATCCCCAAAAGTATTCCCATTAGGAATTTCAAAGCCATAATTATAACAGCTCAGTATGCATGGGTGGCTCGTGGATTGAGCAGCTGGGCCTTCCCCTCCTCCAGTCACAAGGTACCCCTACTAGGTGAAAAATTTGTAGAAAACATGCCAGTCCGCAAATAAACCTTGACTGTTCCTGACCTAGGCCCTCACCAACAGATGGGGTTTTACTTAAATGCTTTATATTCAAGAGAGAGGCACATGAAGGCATCTCTCTTGAATATAATTAAGGGAGGCTGTTTTGCAGTATCAGCGCACATGCAGAGAAGGTTCTCCTCCTTCTGGGTGAAGCTGTTACAGAACCTGGAGCAGTGGGCTCCAAAGGTGACTTCAGCAGGCAGGTGAGGTGGGGTGGCTAGAAACCCTCCAGCCGGGTGCAGGTGGTCACTCTTCTTTGTGTGAGCTGCCACACCCACGGAGAGCCTCCTTCCTAGCCAGGCTAACCTTATACTTCTTACTTTCCCTAGCCAGACTGCCACTCCTTTTACCCATCCCTACCTGGAAGACTGGAGGGAAAATTGTCTGGCTGAATTCCAGTTTGTGCACCATCTCAGAACAGATGTTAATAGATAGGGAAAGATTCAAATAAAAGCTGCCAGGAGAGTAAAAGGCCAGCAAAGCGAATCAGGTACAAGAAGATGTCAGAGAGACCGAGGGCCCTAGGAAAAGTAGTTGCTCCCAGAAACACAGGCGGAGGACAGCTACCAGGGAATTAGCTTGGTAGCTTTACTTCTCATCCTTGTCTAGTTTAAATGTACTGCTCTCACTCTACTATATCTTTATCACTGGGCAAGGGAGATCTATAATAGTGATCAACAAAAGAAGGAAGTGCATGAGATAAGTCTACAGTAAGAGCTGTCATTGCAGTGTTTTCTGGCCTGCTGTTCAATCTTATGTGTGCTGTGTCCATTTGCCAACATGTCCAGTGTATAAGACAGAGAGCAGAGTACAGAACACACCCCAGAGGAGACCTTGGCCACACTTAAAACAAGACAGTCACATAAAACATTGGAAAGTGTAACATGGCTTACTGCTCCTGTGAAAATGGTTTTGCTGCAGCTGAACAAAGGTAGACATTTAACGTCCATTTCAGTATAGTTTTCAAAGGAATCGCCCTGTTAGTCTATTCAAGCATATCAGACCAAAAAAAAAATCAACAAAAAAGAGAGACAGACTTAAAGACTGACTGCTATGTTTTAGTGTGAGCTTTCCTGAATCAAGTCTGCTTCCTGAAGTGGACTTGATCCACGAAAAGACACATTAAAATATAGCAGTTAGCCTTTAAGATGCCGCAATATATTTGCGTCTCTATTTTTGTTTCGAGTTTTTTGTCTGATATAAATTCGGTATCGTTTATTTCCACTGCAGAAGAGCTAAGGGAAAGAGGAAGGCAAGTTTATTGCAAACAAAAGCTGTAGGGGGCAAGGAAGGTACATTTCAGTTAACAATTAGGGATAGTCTAACTGAAAGATTGCTGCTTTCATCGTCTTTTAATATATTTCCTGGCCAGAATGATCTGCATGAGTCTAAGAGATAGGGGTGTGAGCTATGATCCCTTTACCTATTGAGGTCATCAGTGGAGGCCTTATTTCATATTCCACCTGTGTCATAGGGGCTGGTAAAGCCCTTTTGGTTGTAATGCCTATAATGTGGAACTCCCTTCTCTTGGGAGTTCACCTCTGAGTGATTTTGTGTGTGTCTGTGTCTGTGTGTTGATTTCACCTTTAAAACCACCCAATAACAGAAGTTCTCATGGCAGTGCACAAAGATATATAAAAGAGAGGATAGGCGATAGATACAGAGATTGTTCCATTTTGATTGCATTTGATTCTTTCCTCTATAAAGTCACTTCTGTGACTCTTGCGGCCTTTGGGCCAAAAAGTAGCCTACGAAGACCCATCTAACCAAATAAAATGAAAGCCAAAGCTAGTCTCTGTTGCCTTTAACCAAAGACTGTTATTTTGATAAAATAATCCGTAAGAGAAAAGAAAATAGTTTACTTTCAATTTACTTTAGAACAAGCTGTCTTTGCAGGAATGGCATCACCAATCCTTTAAATTTTATAGTCAAAAATGTTTAAAATCACTCATAAAATAACTAAGTAAACAAATCTTGTTAACATTATCAGTTACTTTGGTGGTGGTGTTTTTTTCCAAGTTCATTGTCGTTGGCAGATTTTATGGTTTTTATTGTTTCATTATTTTGGTGTTTTAGCTGCTAGCTTTATTGTATTTGTTATATGTAAATCATTTTGGGATTTTTTTTTTTTTTTAATGAAGAGCAGTGTAGGAAATGTCTTATGTAAAGTGAGTGAGCGGGTAAGTAACTTCCTGCTAGCTATAATACAGGTGATAAGAGGTTGTTTATCTTCGGATAACCTCCCCCTTTATAGTCTCTAGAAGCAAAAACAGTTTTTAAAAACCCATCCCTTTGTTTGCCCGCTGCTCCGTGATGCACTCCAATGTGACTCTCCCCCTGCTGGCAGATTCAGAGCTGGCGCTCATGTACAACGATGAGTCTGTGCTGGAGAACCATCACCTGGCCGTGGGGTTCAAGCTGCTGCAGGAAGAGAACTGCGACATCTTCCAGAACCTGACCAAGCGGCAGCGTCAGACCTTGCGCAAGATGGTTATCGACATGGTGAGCCTCAGTCAACCTTCTTTCAAGGGCACGTCTCTCCGTAGCAGGGGCCAGGCGGTGCCTCCCGGGTCAAGAGGTTCCATTCCTGGGCTTTATTTTGGGTGACTCAAGGTCTGAACGTTGCCCCAATTTCTCATAATGATCCCTCTTGAGGAAGAAACACGGTCTCTGTAGAGCTTTTTCTTCCTGAAATGGCAAGCTGGTGGACCTTGGCTGTGAATACAACTGTATTGCTTAGTTTCTCTGCTGCCCGTGATGCGGACCTTGATTCAGCAGCCGCTGTGCACGGAGCCAACAAGAGAAGAAAATAACAGGGAGAGTGGAGGAAAGAAGGCTACCTGAGGCAGAGAGGTGGACTGGATGGGAGGTTGATTTTATTTTTTTGGCCTTGGTAGGAAAGCAGTCTTTCTCCCATTGGCTTCCACACTTTCTGCTATGGTTTTTATAAAGGAGGGATATATAATTTGGGACACATGCTGTGACTCTGGTTTAGGAGAACACGTTGCACTTCAAATAAGAAACGACAGTTCTCAGGTAGAAAGCACTGGGCCTATTCCACCTGCATAGCACCAGAAGCACTTACTGTACTATCTCCTCCAGAGTTATTGGCATTGAAGACTGTGTTGGGCGCCTGTGAGTGGATAGTAGTCCCCTAGAGCAAGCCCTGCCCCCAAAAGGGTGGGGTGAGTTTGGCCAGTCAACAGTGGGGAAAAGCTCTCAGTGCAAGCATTGCAAGCAGAACACTTGGCAGGCAGTGAGAGAGCAGTGGGGCTAGAGGTCCAGCACATCCGTGATCGTGTCTCCCACCTGCCCCAAACCTTGGGAAAGTTACTTTTTAGGCTAAAACTCCCCAGATCCCCCAATCAGTATGGCCTCACTGCCGGGGTATTGTGCGAGAGGGTAGTACAGTAAAGTAATCTTTCCAAACTGTGCCCAAAACAGGCATCACAGCTGGCTCTCTGTAAGGTTTGAAACAGATCGCCAAGTGGATGAAAAGCTAATTGCTTCCAAATTACTTCAAAACATGGCATGATTTATTTAAATACCAGGCTTGCCACTTCCATTACAATTTCAGAGGAGATGCTTACCAAGTGGAGTCAGGCGGGATGGAAGTTTTATTTCACTGATGTTCTGGTAGTATGCAAATATATATACACTTAATATAAAATATAAATTTATCTGATTAAAATAATCCATTCAAAGGCCACTGATTAAATGCTGGCTTTCACTGCATTGGTGGATGTAAAAAAAAACTATACTATACTGGGAATGGTGTGTATCCACAAAAGTGTTCAACTTGTCTGGGAAGGGCAGGAGCGAAACCTTGGAGCCTGTGCAAATAAGGAGCAGCCCATTCTTGTGTTTATACGTATGGTATCTGTCTCCCTGCAGGTCCTGGCTACTGACATGTCCAAACATATGAGTCTGTTGGCTGACCTGAAGACCATGGTGGAAACCAAGAAGGTGACCAGCTCAGGGGTCCTACTGCTGGACAACTATACTGACAGAATACAGGTGAGGCGCCTGTCTTCTGCAGATGGAAGAGAGGAAGAGATTATTGTCGTCTGAGATCAGCCGGTGGAAGCTCGAGGTCCTAGGTTCTCAACCTTTGGTCCTCCAGACATTTTGGACTTCATGCTGGCTATGGCTTCTCGGGGTTGCCTGCCCAACACATCCAGAATGCCTGCAGGACCGAAACTGAGAATCACTGATCTAGCCTTTTCATCCTATTCACAATATGTTGCGCATTTTCTCTTTTATATAAAAAATATTATATATTAATATAATATTAATAACAAATGAAATAAACAAGATGTCCAAAATATCATATAATCACATTAACACAATAGAAATAAGAAAGAAGAGGGGAATAAAATTAAAGAAGAAAGGAGAAAAAAAAACTTATGCACACATATATATAACCTTGTGCTCCCTTCACTACTCGGGACTATTTCTCTATTCAGTAATTATTATATTATTATTAATTTGCTTGTTCTTACCTTTTGTATTATTGCCCCATTTCTCTTCAGAAGTATGAGTCTTCACAGGAGGTGAAACCTTACCCTTTCTCAAATACAAGAATGGTTTCCATATATCTTTAAAATCACGAGTGCTTTCCTTTTCTATTTTAAGCTCATAATTTAGTTTATCATTGATAGCCGTATTCCACATTTCTTTATATTAATTTTCCATGTTAAATTATCTATGGTATTTCCAGTTTTTTGCAATAATTAACCTTGCCACAGCCACCCTGAAAACAATTAAGTTATTTTTGTTCCCGACTTAATTGGTTATTGCTTACCATATTCAACAGGGCTATCCTTGAGTACATTTGTACAGCCTTGCCCAGTCGGCCATTTATCTCTTAAAAAAATTCATATCTACTCCTTTTTTTCTCTTTTCACCAGACCACCACATGGGTAAACAGGTCCCCTTTTCTTTTTTTTACATCCCTAGCGTAAAGACAATACTCTTTCATTTAATAAATTCAGTCCCATCTCCGTGCGACTTTATAACCATTTTCTATGTTGCACACCCTCCAGAGGAGATCACACACCATGGGCCAGCGCAAGACCTTTTTGCTGCCTGAGGCAAAAACTGCCCACTCTTCTCCCCAGCTATTCCATTCCATTTTAGCCGTAGAAGCAAACTGGGAAAAGTAGATGAATGTTGATACAATACTGACCATACTGAAGGCGGCACCTTCTTCCAGACCTGAGAGCAGACTAGCTTAGGGGACACCCATACACGAGTCTGTCACCCAGCATCGGGGGGGTGGGGCACACCCTGCCTCCCAACGTTTGCCCCTAAGGCAGACACCTAATGGAAGGGCCAGTCTTACTCATCGCTTTCCTTTCTAGGAGTTTTCCATCTGTGCACAAGAGCTTTGCAAACCCTACTTGGGTAGAGTAGCAGTGCCTGAGGACGGTCTTGTTTCTTTCCCGTCCCCACCAGGTCCTGCGGAACATGGTCCATTGTGCGGACTTGAGCAACCCCACCAAGCCTCTGGAGCTGTACCGGCAATGGACAGACCGGATCATGGAGGAATTCTTCAGGCAGGGTGACAAAGAACGGGAGCGGGGCATGGAGATCAGCCCCATGTGCGACAAGCACACAGCCTCCGTGGAGAAGTCGCAGGTAGGTGACGGTCAGGTGTGGGATCACGTCCTGTGGGTGATGAGAGAATGTCTTCCCTCCGACAGGAGGAGGAGGTGGGTGCTTTGGAAGTCTGTTTTATCTCAAAGCAGGAAAAAAAAGACTTCCATCCCAAGGGACTCGGGCAGCCTTCCCTGGTCCAGCATGCTCCAGTTGCGCTGGACTCCAGTTCCCCTAATCTGAACCCATTTCAACCTGCAGCCTTGCAAGCTGGGGATGATGGGAGTTGCAGTTCAACATACCTGGACAGTACTGCATTGTTGGAGGCAGAAACAGGGAATAGGCACAACCGGACAAAAAGGAAGGGAGGGCCGCTGCAATGGCTGTGAGATAAAGTGTGGGACCTGGAACTGGTAGGAGAGGGGAGGCTCAAGCATTCCCCAAGACCACAAACCAGCAGATTATGGGGAGCTGTATCCATTGTTAGGCTTTCTGCTGGCCCATATTTCATCCTGCAAGGAATCCGGTGCTGTTAGTTGTATTACAGGGGCTTAGTTGCCCCCAAATGCCTGGTCCGGGTCCCTCCTTGCGGCTCTCCAGGTGCTCCTTCCTCCAGCTACTAGGCGAGATATGGTTATGGGTTTCCTTGGGTTGTGTGGGAGTCGCCGCTGATAATCCTGACATCACACACTATGCCTCCACCAGTTCTAAATATGTATTGGCTTTAGAACCTGTCTGTCCTACCGTTCGGGTGGGAGTATGGGTTGCAGCCTTTTTTTAAAGCACATCTGTGTATGTCTGAAGGAAAGAGAGAATTTATGTGGTAAATGCCAGCAGGGCTGCCTTCTCCCTTTACAACACCAGCCCATCCTTTCACAGACTCCCTTGCAGCACTGGGCCACTGCCCCTTATTACTGCTTCTTTTACCATAGATTTTTATTTAATCCTCAGTACTGGAGAGCACAGCTCTTTCATTCTTTGGGTTGAGGGAGGCTGGTTAGTGGTGAAAAATTGTGCTTGTTTTAGCACTAAGAGATACAGTTTGTTGCAAGGAAGGTAAAGACCCTGAGAGTCTCCACAAGAGTCCCCCTGTCTAGCCCTCTGGGGTATCATAGAAAAGGAAATGTGCCACATTTATTCATAAACCACAGGTAATCAAGTCAGACACACAGTGGAACCTCTACTTACGAACTTAATCCGTATTGGAATGCTGTTCTTAAGTTGAAACGTTTGTAAGTAGAGGCAAAATTTCCCATAGGAATGCATTGAAAACCATTTAATCCGTTCCGGCTGTTTTTTGTTCTTATCTAGAGGCGCCGTTTGCAAGTAGAGGCATTAGTTCCCATAGGAACTAATGCAAAGCCAGTTAATCCGTACTCTACCACTAGGGGGAGAATTTTTTTTTTTAACCTAAGATGACCTAAGGTTAAAAAAAGGGCAGGAAAGTTTTTTTTTCGGTTCGTAAGTTGGAGCTCCGTTCGCAAGTAGAGGCAAAATTTAGCGAACGGAGCTGTTCGTAAGTTGGATCGTTCGTAGCTAGGGACGTTCGTAAGTAGAGGTTCCACTGTACTAACTAAAGTCTTTCTTTCCTCCTCCCCCCCTCCCCCTTTCATCCTTTCTTAAGGCCAGTTCCTATCTTGGAAGAATCAAAAGCGTAACATAAAACACGGAGTGCCTCTTTTCAGGTCATAAAACTGTTTGCTCCATGTCCTTGAATCAGCCTAATCAGCATCTGCTGATCCCAGTAAGGAGCTCTTAGGGTGCTTCTGGGAAACACGACACTTGGGGCAGAACTTGGAAAAATTACAACCCCCAGTGGCCCTGCTAGCTAGCTGGAGAACGCTCTGGGAGTTGTCATTGCCCAGGAGGTAACCTTCTCCGTGTTCTTTGGCTTCAATCTTCAGTTCTTCCAGGTTATGGGATTTGTTGGTCACAGGGCCACCTAGAAAAATCCTTTTTCTGCCACAACCATTCCACAGATTTGGCTTACAAAGGATACGGTCATTATGAGGGAAATCTTTTTTAAGGGTTAACTCTTAGGTTTTTTATACAAGAAACCTCTGAAATGGATAGAAAACTCAGACTAAAGCTCTAATGGACATCAATAGGGAAAGACCCCAGCCAATATTCCTGATTTGTCCGATCTTGTCCTGTCTTTTTATGCACTGTCTTCTCCCTTAAGGACCTTTCCTAGTACTTCCCTAGGTTTAGGAATAAGAATGTCTGAAACAAACAGGTACAGAGCCCGCCAAGACAGTTTGTTGCACAAGGTCAGGGATAAGGTGGTGCCTGTTCCCATTCCGTATAGGAAGAGAAGAGCTAAACGTATCTTCGTTTTGTTTAACCTGTGTGAACGATGTTGTCTAATTTGTTTTTTATTATATTGTAAAGGCTTTTAACTGTACAGGAAACTTTTACATACCTTACCCATTCCATATACAAAAGGCCAAGAACAGTATCAACAGGAGACCAAGCATCCACCACCACACTTACGAGCAATGGGCTAGTTTAGTGGGAACAAGACACACACACACGACGTTTAGCTGCTGCTTCTGCGCATCTGCCATCCAAGGCAGCCGCCTGGCTCTGCTTTGCAATAGAGCCAGCTGTAATATCTGAACAATATTATCTGCAGGACTCCCTCTGTGAGAGCCACAGGGTGATTTCAAGGACAGCATTTAGCTGTGTGATCTTCAGTTGTTGAAATAAGAGCTATCCCGCAGCGTCTTTTTTTCCTTACTAACTCTTTTCTTTCCGTCCTCTCTGCCCCACTGTTTTCCAGGTGGGATTCATTGACTACATCGTACACCCGCTGTGGGAGACATGGGCAGACCTGGTCCATCCTGACGCACAAGACATTTTGGATACCCTCGAGGACAACAGGGACTGGTACCACAGCATGATCCCCCAGAGCCCCTCCCCACCTCCGGACGATGCAGAGAAGGATGACGAAGCCTGCCTAG
Source organism: Intellagama lesueurii (assembly GCA_037013535.1). Classification (NCBI taxonomy): domain Eukaryota; kingdom Metazoa; phylum Chordata; class Lepidosauria; order Squamata; family Agamidae; genus Intellagama; species Intellagama lesueurii. The sequence goes on from JBAJHW010000002.1 coordinate 135,935,749, forward strand.
AGAAGTTCCAGTTCGAACTGACCTTGGAGGAGGAGGGTGAGGACTCGGAGCAGTCCGACAAGGACCACAGCAGCCCCGGTGACAACAGCTACTATACAGCAGTGGAGGAGCACCCGCATGAGTCCCCAGAAGGGCAAGACAGACTGGCAGACGACACAGTGAATGACACGTCTCCTGGCGCGTCATGACTGTGGGGAAGGGACGGGGGGGGGGGGGGGGGGAAGAAGCAAAATCACACGTACACACACTTACACGGAAGTTTTCACGAGGGAGGGGTGGGGATAAAAGAAAAAAGAAAAAACTCATTTTTTATTTTTATTGTATTTTTTATAAAAAGAAAATCAACAACAAAAAAAAGAGGGTTGGGGTGGGAAAATACACACAGCAACTGTAGAACCAGGTTGGCCCAGCAGGGGGCAGAAGCCCGCTGCTGCAGTGACCACCCCGAGCACTCCAGAAATAATCTTTACCATTAATTTGCTTCCCTCCCCCTCCCCCCCCCCTTTTCGTGTGGCTGGGTGGTGGTTCTATTTTTTTTATTTTTTTATTTTGTTAAATTTTAAAAGACTGGTGTAACCAGAAACAGGAGGAGGAGGGTGTTGACATGAGGCATGTGTGTTGTAGTGGCAGAGGAAAATCAGATGGATTTTTTTAAAAAAATAAAAATAAATAGTATTTAAAGCCATTTGTAGTCAAGCAAAGCAGAAACAGCTGGACTTTAACACAAGAAGCTAGTGACAATTTAAACCCCTGTGTTCATACAGCTCCCTAGCTCTGGAGATAACCCCTCCAGGTTTGGCTCATAGACTGGTGCCTTTATGCCTGGTTGGGAATCAGTGGTCCTCCAGGTGTTGGTGAGATCGCACCTCTCATCATCCTTGACCCACACTCCTTATAGTAGCTGAGGCTGATGAGGGTTAGAATCCCACTGCATTTGAAGGGTCTCGGGTTCCCCACTTCTGCTTTATTCCTTTGCCTATCACAGCATAACCCTCCTGGATGGAAAACAAGGTGTTCAAAGTTAGGAAATGGTGGGCAGGTTGATTAATTTTGATTTTTTTAAAGTTATTTTTCTAAGTTAGCCCTAATTTATTTTTGTGCGTTTACATAGATTTGATTTTACTATGGACTGATGAGAAGAAAAGACTTTGCCTTTTTATTCTGTTTTGTTCCTTCTTTCTGAAGCAGAAATATTTTTTAATACAGTTTGCAGGTGGGGAGGTGGGGTTTTTTTCCCTTTTTTTTTCTTTTGCCTATGATGCCATATAATTCTTCCAGAAGCAAGTGGAAGAAGACATTACTTTCAAGCAAAACAGAAAACAAAAGGGAACAAGAATTTTTTAAAAAGCAAAACATTTTATCTGAGTTTCCAAATAGCCAAGTCTTCCTCCGCTCATCATTTTGCACACAAAAAGGCAATACAGCCACGATGGCATGGGTAGAACGGGACAACTTGCTGAGACAGCTCCAGCAGGGGGGCAGGTCCTCAGATGCCAGGATTTCTCTCCCAAGGATGGGAAAGGGAGCACAGACATAAGGAGAGGAAAGAACGGGGTGGGTTTGCAGCCTCCTTCACAGCCCAAAAGGCGATGAAAGTGGCACTAATTGTTTTTAGCACTAATTTGCAAGTTACCTTCTTCATCCATGTCTCAATGCATCTGGCTTGCTAGCTGACAAATACTTGAACTGCAGTAGCTCATAATTTCCTCTTGCATGTCACAGGTTTGTCAACTAGACAAGGCATGTGTATTCATGCGCATGCTCGCACATAGACAAACGCCATGTCCACGTACCTCTAGGCACAGGAATTTTTCCACTGAAGTCGGAAACAAGCAGATTCTGTACAAACAAAAGTCTCTGTTTCTGTGCAATGTGTTATAATGTGGCTGGAACACATAGATTGATTTATCAAGTTGATACGGTGCGAGTGAGATTTTTTTCTTAGTTCAAAGGTAGGAGGCTCGGCCTCAGTTCTAGAGGTGTGGATTCGCCTCAGCCTCCCAACTGCTCCCCCCCCCCCAAAAAAAAACTGGTGGTCTGACAGGTAGGAGACATCGTTTCATCCGCCCAGAAATCACACAGCAATCTCCCATTATTATGATATAAAACCAATTGTTTTAAAACCCTCAGTCTAGTTTTGGGGAACCTCCAACTCTAGGAAGTCAAAGTGGTAAAATGGAAAGTCATTTTGCCATGATATCCCATATGGAACCCTCTTTGTCCCTTGAACCTGTTTCATAGGCGAAGGGGCTCCAGCTTGTATCTTTGCCTTGCTGGGTATGGTAAGGTCAGCACACCAAATTTTTGCTCTCCCGGCTGCTAGGCCAAATGCTGGTCCCCTGAGCAAGTCTGCAGTGGAAGGGGGACCTAACTGCCACTCAGCACCTTCATCAGAAATCAGCGTGGGTGTGAGTAAAAAATACTGGCCCCTACCGAACCTCCTGTGTGGAGTTCCAAAGGAGATATTTTTGGGGTGGCTTTTATTTTTTGCCTTAACCAGCTGATGGATGATGGACTTGTTGTGGGTAATATGCTGCAGAGTTGTTCTTCTGACATCCAGAAGGGCAATCTCCCTCCAAAATGCTCTCCTCCCCACCCCCAACCCCCTGGATGGACTTTCTCCTTTGGGCCAAGGACACCCGTTTTTTCCGCAGACAAAGCAGCGCTAGTAAACCCAGTCTTTAGAACCACAGCAGACCCGTGTCCCCTTGTGTGTTGTGCCTCTGCCCACTGGGTTGGTGGAGTCCTAGGGCCTCTTCTTTGGCTAGCTGGCCAACGGATCGCTCTGGGCAACTCACCCTACCTACCCTATTGCCTACAGGGGCTGTCCTCTCGGTGGGTATTGGAGAGGGGCAAGTGCAAAGCAGGGAGGTTTTGAGCAGGCTGTGTGAGGCTGAGGAAGCAGGCGTGTCCCAGCTGGCTGGGGAAAAGGACAAGGCCAGGACCTCTTTCGTCTTGTCTGACACAGCCAGGCAAGACTGGGAGGTGCTGGCCCTGCTCCCTCCCCTCCGTGCACCAGGTGAAGCAATAACATGTGCAATCCCCTTGCCATTCTCCCACCCCCTACCATCATGATGCTGAGCTTTGGAACCAAAGCCAAGTATCCTCTTTTACAATGTTGCCATTCCACCCACCACCCCACTTTACATTGGCTTCTGGGCCATCTCTCCCAGCGTCACCACCTAGGCAGGGGGCGGTGGGGTGGGGGTGATGTGACAGTGGACGGATCCTTCCAGGAACACCATTTGCAATCCGAGCTCTTTTGAGTGGATTGCGGGCAGCCAACTGGGAAGAGAAGGTGGTGTGTTTCTGCTGCTACTGCTGCGGCCAGTGATGCTTGACCTGATCTCATCCCAGAGCTGCCATGCCAAAGCCTAGTAGCCGTGGCATGCCATGTTGCGCCCTTGGAAGGACAGCTGTGTGGAGGAGACCCTCAGCAAAATGGCAGCTCTGTGACAAGCCATCTGCCAGCTGCAGGGGCCGCCCCCACCCCACCCCACCCCTGCACTACCAGTTTCCACTTGAAAGCCAATGTAAGGGACTCTCCTTTCCAACCCGAGGAGAACATGGCCATTTCTGAACACAGTACTGTAGCCATTTTCTTTGTACTTTTTTTCACTTTTCTTTCTCTAAGCCTCAACTGAAGTAAAACAAAAAGGAAAAAAAAAGTAAGAAAGAGAGAACCTCTTTCTTTCAGATTTCTGTATAGCTTTTATTTTTGTATGCCGTTCTGTTCCACAAGTTTGCTGGGTTGGGTTTGGACTGTACATAATTGTGAATAAGAAGATTGTAAATTATTCTAAAAGAGTAAAAGAATCTTGCAAATAATACCCCCCTTGTCCCTCCCACCCTTTCCCTTCTCCACCCACCGCCAAACTCTTTGCTGGGGTAAGGGGCCGGGTTTCCTTCGTTTGAGAGCCTCCGTGGAGAGCAACGAGGTCTCTGGGAGATTCTCTAGCTGCATTCTCTCCTCGAGAGAGCTCTGGGACGCAGACCCTCCCCTCTCCTCCCCAGTTTCTCCTGTCTGTGTATTTATGGTGTAATATAGACACACTGGAAATTGTTAGAGTTGTCATTTTTTCCTTGCGGTGTCGTTAAATCAGCTGTTGCAATGTTCTCTCTCGAATGTTACCAAAACCGTTCAGCAGCCGAGCTCACAATAAACCAGGAGGAAGGGATTCTCTGTGGCTGTGACATTGACCGGGCTTCTTTGCAAGGCTGGGTGAGTTGGATGGGTGAGTTGGATGGGTGGGTGGGAGGAAGTAGAGAGAAAGGTGCTCCCAATTTTCATTTTCCTGGTGCCATGAACAGGAGCACACAAAAAATCAAAGAGCAGTAGCACAGAGGAGCCAGGACTCTGGGAGTCAAAACGCCGTGACTTTTAGTTTGGTGAAGTATACAACACAAAAACCCTTCCCAATATATCCTTGTTCTCTCTCAGGTTAGCAGCAATCCTCACAGTAGCTGGACTGGGACATAGGATTCCCCCCCCCCCCCCCCCGACAGCAACAATTAGTGTTGCATGCTATCCTGGTTGTAACGCAGAGTGTTTGGGGGAAGATTAATCTTGAAAAAGCAATTAAGGCTCTTTAACTTTATACAAGTCCTGCTCTTGGCACAGATTTAAACTTCTAGACCTGGTATAATTGCATTTTTGGACTCTTCTTAGAAGCACCGCTATTTTTAAAAAATGAGTCAATCACAACACACTAGAGATGGACACAAACTGCTGGTTCGGCAGTGCCATGCAGTTTGTTTCCCTGCTGAATGGCTGATCTGCTGAGGAGAGTATCTTTGCAGATACCCTGGACTGCCAGAAAGACCAACAAGTGGGCCCTAGATCAAATCAAGCCTGAACTCTCTCAGGAGACAAAAATGTTGAAACTAAGGCTCTCCTATTTTGCGCACATCATGAGAAGGCAAGATTCTCTAGAAAAGACAATAATGCTGGGAAAGGTTGAAGGCAGCAGGAAAAGTAGAAGACCAAATACGAGACAGATTGACTCTCTTAAGGAAGCCATAGGCTTTTGTTTACAAGAGTTTAGCAGGGTAGGACGCTCTGGTATTTGTTCATTTACAGTGTTGTCACAATTTGGAGGCAACTGGACAGCATGTAGCAGCAACAACAAAAGCCTGGTCAGATGAATGATCAGAAGTCTTTATCTGACCAGTGGCTATACTGGCTGGTGGATTCTGGGAGCTGCAGTAGAAAAAGCTGACTTGTCCAAGGTTGCCAAAGAGAAGAACAATCCCACTCTTTCTTGGAAGCAAACTGGAAACTACAGTATCTGTTTCCAAATACTGGGATTATATATATTTTCCCAGGCTCAGTGAGCAATTTAGCTGCCATGCCATGCAACGCTCCAGGCAAAATATCACCAGGCCATCTTTCAGTTGGAAAAACGCAAACTAGCCAAACTGACCTGGATCAGGGTTCACGCTGCCGATCCATTCTCCTGAAGCCAAAGGTCTCCAAAGTCAAGGCAGGCTGTAAAAGAGAAGGGTGTTTATTGTTTTAATATTACAATTCCCAGAACCCCCCAAGTCCAAATGGCATCCCGTCCTTCCAGTCAACATACAGGGCTTTCACTGATATAGACACTAGAGATGGGCATGAGCCATCGGTTCAGTGGTTTGTGCCAGTTCGGACGATGGCCGAACAGGTGTTCTATGGTTTGGCACCCCACTCTTTTTGGCAGGCGCTCACCCGGAGGCAGTGCCCGGAGGAAGCAAGGCAGGGAAGCCAGGTTCGGAGTGGGCACCCACTGGAGGGGGCGGGGCCCAAACTGCAGAACACCTGTTGGGCTATCGTCCAGTCTCTAATAACCACTCGGGTCAAAGCCAACGCCAACCTTACTCCACATTAGTTATGCTCAGGATCTTTTCATTCTTACATTTTGATAGCAGAAGTCAAGTGTTGCTTTAGAGGGGTGGAATACATGGGTCAGGGGGCAATTTTTGTCTCTCCTGGACATGCTGTAACCTACACTCGCACACTATCCGAATTTAGCAGCAACAGGTGAAAAACACTGGAAGCAAGTGGCCAAGCTGGCTGGGGTCTTCTGGGAGTGGTAGTATTTTCCAAGCTCAGAAATACTACTTCCAAATCTTGTTTCTCTGCCTGCTATCTAGTTTAGTCTCAACGCTCTTGACCTCAGCCAGAAGGGACAACAAACTGAAACTGCTTATGCTCACCAGGTAAAACCATTAATTTGACTTCAGTCTGACTCTAATTGGCTTCTTCTACCTGGTGATTAAACCAGATCATAACCCCAACCTTCTGCTAGAGGCTGCAATGTCTCTGTGTTGTCTTTTTCCCAGCCCTACAGCCAAAATGAAACACTGTGTTTTGGAAGCAGACAATATGGGTAACTGTACATGGGAGAGGGGAGCAAGCAATCACAGAGTAATTAGCAAACCTCTTTGTCTTTAGAATGGGGTGGAAAATTCCAACCATGCTTGCAAGAGATGGTGCTACCCCCCAGATGACATTTGTGACCTGAGTCTGAAATCACCTCTCCAAACAGACTTGGCACAGACATCCGTCATGAATTTTTGGGACTCCTATCTATTTTCTCCATTATCCTTGAAGTGGTGGTGCTTAGCTTGTTGAAGCTTTTTCTCCACAAAAGCTTGCCGTTTGTTTGAATGTTTTAGTGGTCCAGTAAAAGGTATCACCTTGTGTGATCTTAAGGACCACATGGTCTTCTCCTAATTCTTTTTAACAGCATTGTCTCTGCTGCCACCTCCTTGACATTTCCTGCAACAACCGCCCTGGTTCCTGAGCATTGTGCTGGTTTCATTAAACCAGGTCATGCAACCTAGAAGCTCATTTTACCACCTGCTGGACACTCTTTGAAATTTCAGCTTTTTTAAATAGGACTTCTATTTTCTGAAGTTGCAGCTTGAAATTAACTGTGCAGGTATAACTATGTGTGCTTGTAGATGAGCCTTTTATTGCATAACCAACTCTCCTTAATAGACTTTAGCTTCTATTGAGAACCTTCCCATGATATCCATTTCTGCTTCTGACTTTCTTCTCACCACGCAAAATTCATGGTATAGAGAAACAGCATGGCTGCACACTACCTTTTGACTGTAATGTGACAAGCACAACTTGGAAAAGCCTTTTGTTATTGCTGTTTGGTTTTTTGGTTTTTTTAAACTATGACTCCCATAATCCACTAGCCAGATTAGGGACACTGGGAAGGGCAGTAGAAAAATGTTTTATCTCTCCACCTCCACCTGCCCCGGCCCCCAGCTTTGATCTGTCAGCACCCTGTGGTAGTCAATGGACGTGTTCCAACAAGACCAACAAAGCATCCTTAAGGAACTCCTTAAGGGGCAGTGCTTGCCCTCCTTAGATCTGGAAAGATGGACAGTGGAGATGGATGTAAAACTGAAGCTGAAAGTGCTAAACTGCTCTTTAATGCATTATCCCCTGCAGGCCACATGGTGGGGGTGGAAGGAAGGGTCCAACTGAGAAAAGAATGCAACGAAAAGGATTAAACCACCACCTTCACCTCGTGATCACTATTAAGGGCAGGTAAGAAAGAGAACGTTCTGTAAGAGTCCTTGCAAAGTTACCTTGTACAAGTGGCATTGCATAAGAGCATTCTACCTGTAGCCTAAGAATCTACACAGCTGCAGGAGATCCTGCTAGGGAACAAGGTGTACACATGCCTCTCAAGCCCAGAAATATCAACTCTGACATTCCCCAACAGCCTCTGCTGTGTCCTTTGCTTCAAAGCGAGACTTGTTCTTCCTGAGAGAGAAAGGGGGATGAAAGGAGGAAAATAATGAGCAGGTCTGTGATCTTGGAAAGAATATTTATGAACTACCATTTCTAGTATAAAGAGTGGCTGCACTAAGGCTTATGGGAGATGTCCCCCCCCCCCCCTCAAAAAAGGGACTTTCTCAAACTTCAGTAGATCGTCACTGGATATAACCTAACCACTCTGATTTCTAAAACATTCCTACATGTGTACATACGTATCATTGGTCCCAAATTTCTATTCCCCATCAGACACAAACATGACCACGTCACTTTCTCAACCCAGCTCCTCTGAACTGTTTCTTATAACGAAGTGTTTGAGAGACCTAAGGAACAGGAAGCACCCCTTGTCACACCCATCAAACATACCTCTTTAAAGACGGCTTCACAGCCAAGCATCTTAAGGGATCACCAGACAACGGGTGCTCCTCCTGACAAAGCGCTGCTCTGTATTCTGAAAAGGTACAAAGGGATGGTAGTGATTTATCTTTACATCTTCATTCTCCTCCAAGGAGTTGAAGCTGGCAGACATAGATCTCTTCCTCCCCATTTTATCCTTCTGGCAACCCTGAGAGCTAAGTGTCAGACCTCTGTGGAGCTCTAATCTAGATCTCCCAAGTCCCAGTCCCATACTCTAACTAAGACACCAAATGGACAATGGAAAATTGGACTGGGTTATAGAAGTTCACAATAGTGAGTTGCCTGCCTACCCATCAAATCTCTCTCTCTCTCACACACACACACACACACACACGTAGTCAGTATTGTCAAATTTAAGAGCATTTAGCATTTGCAGCAGGCTTTCCTAGTTAATGCCAGACAAAGGTTGTGACTACACAATTAAATACTGTCAGATTTGTCATGGTTATAGTATGCATCGATTCAAAGTGGGTTTCCCCCCCTGATCACATGACACAAAGGCCAATTTGAATCAGTCCAACTGTGATCGTTCTTGTAAAAGTGGAGGGGGGGTGTTGTGTCTGTTTTGGTGACATAGACAGTTGAAGCATGATGTTCAGGACTATGAAAAAACACACACCTTCATGTTCTTCCCATCCCCAATGGTATTAATTTTCTTTAACATGAGATTAGCACTAGATCACCTTAGTTACCATTAATATTAATATCCTAGTTTATTTTTAAAAAATTCTAATTGTTTATTAGTCACAAAGACAATAAACAAAACATATCCCAAATATCATACAATTACATTAACATGATAGAAAAAGGAAAGGAAAAAAAAAAAGAACTGCACATACTTATCCAACCTTGTGCACACTAGTTTAGTGCTAGATCACCTCCAGACGAGGAAAGAAAAATTACAAACAAACGAGAAACAACCCAAACAAAATAAAAGACCGTCCTGTGCTATCTGGTATTTCTGTTCATTTTAAGAAGAACTTTGGAATGTTGCCACCTTTTCCAGAACATTGTACAACTCTATCCAAAACAAATGGCTTGACAGCAAACCTTGAAAGAAAAAAAGAAAAAGAAAGAAAGGGAAGGGAAAGGGAAGGGAAGGGAAGGGAAGGAGAGGAAAGGAACTCTTCCTCCCCGAGAGTTCTCTGGAGATCTTGATGGTCTCAGCCACACAAACAGGCTTATCAGACAACAACAACAAAAGGAAATAAAGACAAAGACGTTGTGATACCTTAAAGAATAATGAGTATATTTTAATGAAAGGTTTTGTGGATCAAGTCCATTTCCACAAAAGCTCACATTAAAATATAGCTGTTAGTCTTTAAGGTAGCAGAACATTTTGGTATCTTGTTTTTCTGTTTTTGTTTTGTTTTTTTGTCTGATATGCTTGCACTGCTCCTTCAAAAACAAACAGATTTTGCTTTCTCCTGGCTAACTGTATTTTCACACACAGCTTCGGGGAAAGTTTTTGTAACACAAGCCCTCCCTACCTGTGAGGCCTCTTTCTGGTTCCTTGCGCTAAAGGGCAGCAGAGGCATGACAACGGGCAAACTGAGCCATGTAGTCTTGAAGAATCCCCACGGTGACTCAACAGGACGTACTCCTATTCACTTTTTCTTCTGGCTGGATGGTCTTATTAAGTTACTCAACCTACAGGCCCTCGTGTCTTTGAGGAAAATTTAGAGGATGACTAAAGGGGGAAAATGATGTGCACAACTGCCCTACCACATGGTCCAGTAATAATCGAGCTTAGGTTAGGGAAGTCTGGAAGGGTCACAGTGCAGAATTCCCACTCCTGCAGGGAAGATGTAATTGCAGGATAATGCCCTACTCCCTGACATCACCAGGTCCCTGGTCCGAAGCTCTGTCTGGAGGCAAACAGTGGAAAAAAAAACCAGCCCCCACTTTGAGGAGCTGGCAGATGTGGTCTTCCTCGTTCCTTCTCATTCACCTTTGTTCTCAAGGTCACAGCACTGCTGCTGTTCCATCCTTCTCCCTTCTGAATGGGAAGCTGATTGGAGACAGGGTATCTATTCCTGAAAAAGTTACCTTCTTTTAGATTACAGCCCCCCAGAATTCCCCCAGTCAGCAAAGTGACTGTGGATCCTGGCAGCTCTCATGCAAAAGAGTAACTTTCCCAAGTTTGGGTCCCAAGGCCAGCCTAGCAGATCAAATTTGATTCAAGATAGTGAAATGTTGCTGTGTTTTGAGTTATAATTATTTATAGCAGAGACCGGCAGGGACCAACCTTGGAAAATGTCTACTCTTGTTTTCTAACCTGAACCCTAGGGCCCATCCTCTGAGTTCTGATCCATACGTTGTACACTGTCAAGTACCAGAGCTACATGGAACTCACAGTCCTTCAACACAACAATCCCGGACACCTCAAGCTTTCTTCCTTTCAGCAGAATAATCTACAGGTGTTATGCATCCTTCGGCTGTTGATACATTAAAACATTTGGGAGCAAGACATCTATTGCAAAGAAAATTGCTACTTACCAAGTCTTGATATACAGTGTGTGCCCAACCAGACCCACTTTGAGATTAAACATTAACAACAACTCCTAGGGAAACAACAAATGGGGACAAAGAAGCATTTTCTAGCACAGTGAGCATGCAGTGGATATTTCAATGTAAATGGTTACAGCAAGGGACCAGAGGCGGAGATCGGTTAAAGGGAGAGGAGCTCAAGTCGCCTCCTTTCCTTCACATGAGAATAGGACTGTCTGGAGTCTGGAGAAAAAGAGCCCCTCTTTTCAACTGTGAATTGTTGGCTTAGCTTGCCAGCTGGTCCAGACAACGGCGCCATCTCACCAATTTTAAGGTCACGTTGCACAGAATGGGCAAGGCCACCTAAGAACAAACAGAGACACTTTGTTGCCTGGAAAGAGGGAGACCTGCCAAATATTAGAAGTGGGAAAACAGAAACAAAATAATGGGTCAGGGCACTCTTAAGATTCTTCTGCTGCTGGAGTTTGGGCCATCCTTCCCAGGGCTCCTAAAATGGAAGACAACTCCATCGCCCTACCTGGCTCTCCACCAAGGACCTGACCTTCCCTTTGGTTTGTGTTGCCCTCCCAGGATAACAACAAGGGGGCTGAATGGGTTGAAGCTGTTATAGTCTCCGCACCATCACCATAGAGGGCAAGAGTAGGGAATCACGGTGGGCGGTGGGGGAGGCACACTTCTCTGTTCACAGCCTTCCACAGGGTGGCAAACCTCAGGGGATCATCATCAGCTAACGGGCTAGGAGCCAACATTGCCCTCGCCAGACCTTCTCCTATTGAGGGCAACCTAGCAAGAATAAAGTCTTGACAGCGTAAGCCACGCAGTCTTCTCCTGTAATTATTTTCCAATCTGTAAAAATTAAGAAGGGAAGCAACGTAGGGCTGAGAAGTCCATGGTTACCCCTGGCCAGAAATAAGAGCAGGATTGCCTTCCCCATAGCACCACCACCCTGGGAAGATCAGTGGTGCTCTGAGAATCTCTCCCCATTGAGGGACAGAATTGGGAGTGGGCTTCTCTGGACACTCTGCAGGTGGGATGGGGCTCAGAGGCTGAGAGGTTCCCCTCCCCTGACCTGCAACATTGATCGCCAATACAGCAGCCGGGAGGAAGCTGCAGGATGGGCTTCTTCCTACAGAAAACGAGACATCCTTTCCCTCACTGTGAGTTCTCTAATCTTCTAGAAACAAGTCAATAGAGGTTAATCTATTTTGAAACTAGAGCTGCTGCAATTCAAGGATGCATAGTCCAGCCTCTGGACTGCTTGGGTGGAAACCCTATCTGATCCTAGAGATGTACAGTCCAACTCTTCTGACTGCTGCTGAGTGACAATGAGACATGCATTCTGTATAGATCCAGAGGTTCTTTGGTTACTCATTCCTTCCTAGCTCAATGTGTGTGCGCGCCAAGTAGGTCTCTGGCTGGGCTCCAGCAGCTGTGTTTCACATAAAGGCTACAATACCGTGAGTACATTGACACTGAAATAACTCCCAAGGAAATCTACAACACGTACAACCTGATCCTTACATACAGTTTGCTGAGAAATAGCTAGGAATTAAGAGGGGAATTAATTAATTGGCAGTTAAGAAGCAATTCATCATGAATCCTGCAGCTACACCAAAAGGAAGCTATTAAAGAGACAGCAGTGGCAAAGAGGAAGCATCTAATTGAAACTGCAGGGGACCCTTGCTGAATGGGGTTTATTAGTTAATATATATTTACAGAAAGATGTGGGTCCAAAGGACAGGCATTGCTGGATGTGTTATATGGCACTACCAGTTTCACTAGTTCTTCTCTGAGCTAACAAAGCAAAAAGCAAAAAACACAAGGCATTAGCAGAGTGTAAAGGCCTTACAGAGGAAACAAGTGTGAAACTGGCTCTCTCTAACCAGGCACCCTTCAGATGTGTTGGACTAAAATTTTCACAACCCCTACCCGGCACAACCAATTATAGTACACCACCTCTGGAAGGCTCTACAAGAGTGACAGGCCAATGGTCACCATTACAATGTGATTATCAGTCCTTGCTAACTCTCATGAACCTCAACACTCATGAATGACAACATTATCTACTCTGATCTAGTTTGGTTTCCTGTCTTGGATCAGGACTGAAATGGCTTTAATGGTCCTGACTTAATAACCTATGCAGGAACCAGTATAGGCAGAGTATGACTTTGCTTGTCTCGTGGACATCTCAGAGCCTTCTGATGTAATCAGCCATAGCCATCCCTCCAAGAACAGGACTGGCGAACAGTGATTCCACTCCTGTGGGAGTGGCTGCTTCCAGAAAATGGTGCCAAAGGATTGTTGCTCAGTCTTGCCCATGGTGCAATGGCCACGTCAACTACAATTTAGGCCCTGAGATTAAGAGAGAGCCACTAATACAATTACAATAACAGAAACAACAACAAAATGTGGAGGGCCTTGCTGTGGGACCCCTTCAATTTGGTACGACAGCTACATCTTGGTAGGCGGGGTGGCTCTCTTTTGCCCCTTTAAGATCTATAATCTACATGAAACAGCTAAGTGAGGCTATACAGAGCTTTGGAGTGAGACATCATCTGCCTGCAGAGTTCTGCCTCTGCTTTCCATCAAATTCAGGTGATGCTGTAGCGGAAGGACAGAATCAGCATCTGAGACAATTAGAGGATGGCAAAAGGGACCAAGCTGAAGCCAGACTGAGTTGAAGCTCAGTTCAGACAAAATGGAGATTCTGTTGGTGAGTTGCCCATTTATGCGGGGAGGTTGTACTCAACAAACCACCTCTGGGCAGAACTGCAGTCTAGTTAAAAAAAATAAATTGGTTTTTAGTTGGGGGGTACCAGGGGTGCTGCTCATTATAATGCTTTATCCTTTCAAATCCACATATCATTCAACCAGCTAAGGCCAATGCAACAACTGCAGCCCCTACTGAAGACACGAGAGGGTGCTTGGCTGGGATTATCCAGATACTGGGATTATCTTTTCTAGAGCAAAGATATCTGCAACGAATCAGATCAAAAGAATTCACCTTTAAAGATGGCAGCTAGCAAAACAGACAGCAGCTAGTTTGCCAGGTGGGACCAAATGAATGGAATCTGTCTTGCCAGCTTTAAACAACTACACTGGTGCTTGAGTCCCAGTTCCAAACCCTGTTTTCATTGCAAGAATGAAGAACTTCTGGCTCTCCAGAACTTGTGGGACTCCCAATTCCCACCACCTAGTCAAGAATGACCAGTGGGCTGGTATGACAGGAGCGATAATTCAATAACATCTAGAAGGCCACATATTTACTTGCTCTTAACTGGTAATAAGGTAAAGGTAAAGGTTCCCCTTGACATTTAGTCCAGTCGTGTCCGACTCCAGGGTGCGGTGCTCATCCCCATCTCCAAGCCATAGAGCCAGCGTTTGTCCGAAGACAGTTTCCGTGGTCACGTGGCCAGCGCGACTAGACACGGAACGCGGTTACCTTCCCACCGAGGTGGTACCTATTTATCTACTTGCATTTGCATGCTTTCAAACTGCTAGGTTGGCAGGAGCTGGGACAAGCGACGGGAGCTCACTCCATCGCGTGGATTCGATCTTGACTGCTGGTCTTCTGACCCTGCAGCACAGAGGCTTCTGCGGTTTAACCCGCAGCGCCACCACGTCCCCTAACTGGTAATATACATGGTTAAAAGATATATTCTCCATTAGGGTGTTTATATCCTACCTTCATTAAATGGAGTGCTCAAGCTTCCACATGATTTACACAACTCAAGGACCTAAATGCCTCAAAAATTGCCACCCCCTGCATGAACCTCCCCAGACATTAAAAGCATCCTCAGAGGCCTTGTGGCAGCTCCCCTGCCTTTGAAAGCACGGTGGGCACCATTTAGGGCTTCTTTGTGTGTGCCACGTCAGCTCTGCAATGCCCTCCTCATGTGTGCTCATCTTGACATTACACTGGATTTCTTCTGGGTGCTAAATGAACATTTATTACATTCCGCAGGCCGTTTTTTTAAGCTTTCAAACATGTTAGGTTGCTATTCTCCAAGCACTTAATTGCGAGCCCTATGGAATGCAATGGTTTTTTATTCCATGTAGCTGGGAGACGGGCCACCAGCTTTTTAAGGCACACTTCGGGTGGCTGGAAATGGAGGCCGAGCCAAGAGCTCCAGCCACAGTCCACTAACTTCTCCCTTGCTGGGGAATGGCATGGGAGGAGCACCTGGCTCCAGAGGTGGGCAGGGTAGCCCAAATTTGGGCTGCAAGCTGAACAGAGTCACCACATGAAAAAGAGGGCCGGGCTCTGTTGAGAGTGTACAGATGGGAGTTTCAGCCCTCCGTCACTTGTTGTGCAAACCACATCTGAACTTTCCTCTTGTGCATCATCACTGAAGGTACACAGAGTTCCCCCGCCCAGCTCCCCTCCCCCCCAAAAATTTGCTTCCAACTCCTTTAAGCAGCAAGTCCTCCCCACTCACCCTGCCCCAGTTTAAGTGCTTTTAAACGAGAGCCTGTGTGGCTGGAAAAAGAAAATTTAAAAATATCAAATAACTGTTAACATACTATTATCATCATCCTTTTTTAAGGAAGGGAAAAGAGAGAAACGGGGGCGGGAGTTGTCAGGCCAAGGCTGCAATCCTCCCCACAAGCCCCATCCAACTCTGACGGGCCTCGCTTGTTGGTGGGCATGCCTAACGTGGCGCTAGATGGCTCCAGCTCAACCAGACCTCCTTGGACTGCAACTCCCATCATTCCTCCCCAGCGGCTAAGACAAGTCTGATGGGAGTTGCAGTCCCGACACAGCAAGCGTCCGGCGCATTCCCCACCCATGTCTTGGAGCCCAGTAGAAACCATGTACGCAGGACGGCGCTGGAAGGCCCCGATCCGTGGATGAGCCCACATAGAGGGTGCCACAGTTACTTCAAAGGAGGGGCGGCGGGGAAGTGGGGACACACGCACACACGCTCGAGCCTTTCCCGGGCGGAGTCGGTGCTCCTCCGACCAGAACTCGGAAGCGCTCCTTCCTGAGCCTCCCTTTGAGCTACGAGATACGGAGAGTCGTCGTCCTAAAAAGCAACGTTCCCAGGCGCTGCCCTTTGCCCCATTTCCCCCTCCCTCCTCGGAGCTCTGGTCATTCCTCGCCTTCGCACGTCAGGACTGGGAAGGGCCGCACACGGGTCTAACCCCCCCCCCGAAGAGGTTTTGGTCTCCCGACACCCGCACCGCCGCCCCCCACAAGCACCCCAGCCTCCGAGGCTCCCCCTTCACCCCCTGCTCCTCCTGACTCTGCCCGAGCAGCGCCCGCCTCGGCCTGCGCCCTCCCGCCGCCGGCCCTCCCCGGCCGGGCCAAACCTCCTTTCGCCTCCCCACCATGGCTGGCCGTGGGGGACTCTTATTCTGAAAGTGGGTCGGCCGGGTTTCCCCCCCCCCTCCTTTCTCTTGCTTAGTCATGGTGACTTACACACCCATCAGCCTCTCCTCCTCCTCCCTCCCTCCCTCCCTCCCTGCCTCGCCGCCTGCTTCCCCTCCCGCCGCAGCAGTGGCCGCGGTGGCTGCCTGCACTATGGAGGCACCGAGGAGGAGGAGCGCTCGGCGGGACGCGGGGGGAAGAGGCGGAGGGGGAAGACGGAGGAAAGGGCCGAGGGGCCAGCTATGGAGGGGTGAGTAGCCGCCCTCCCGGGCCTCCCCGAGAGCCGCGCTCCTGCTTTCTGCACATGCACAGAGGCGGCCTGCGCCCCTCCCTCGCGCCCCTTCCTTCTGCCCGAGAGCGCGCGCAGACCCGTGCCCGGACCGCGCGGTCGGAAGGGGGGGGGCGCGAGCGCCCGCTCCGCTCCGCTCTTTCCCCGGAGCCCTCTCGGTGGGGTCGGCAGCAGGCAGCAGGCAGAAGGCGCTGCAATCCTGGCGAAGGCCGCCCTCTTTGCTTCCCAGACGCCTGAAGGGGAGAAGCGAGGGCCCGCGCCTGGCTCCGGCCCTGGCCCGATTCGCAGGACTTGCTCGCTTGCTTGGAATTCAGTGGCCGGGACGGACAGGTGGTTTGGCTTGGGGGTTTGCGTCTCAGGTGCCGGGTTCGGATCCCGCGCCGCCCGAGTATCCGCTGCCTTTGTTCGTGTAGCAGGCACGGGCGCCTGGGTTGGGTGAGGCGCCTTTGTGATTGCGCTCGGAGATTTTCTAGAATTACCCTAAGGCAGGTAAATAGGGGGTGGTGGACTGGGGGTTAGAAGTACCTCGGAGATTTGAAGGGAGAAGCTATTCCACTGGGAAGAGCGGTGGGGACCTTAAATAGAGCTAGTAAGGCTGCCCGGAAAGATATAAAAATGGCTCAGGATCTCGCGGGCGATGTTACCAGGAGGTCAGCTTGCGTGCGCGTTCCCAAGAGGGTGCCTTCTTGTAAGGATCCTGGGATCAGTGGCTTGGATCCTATGGGACAACTAAAACTTGAAAGAGAAAGTGATGTTTCCCTTCATTGGTTGGCAAAAGGAAAATAATTCTTAGTGGTTTGGGCCCTTGCCCTTTAGTTTATTAAGTTTTTAAACAACAGTGGGAACCAAGGATACAACCATCAAATTATAAACAAAATGAGCAGGATTTGTACCAAGCAACACTGTCGGTCTTCCAGTTCACCCACTTTAGTTCAGAGCATTTTGCTCAGACTTGCCCCATCTCAGTGTACTCCAGGTACACTGTGCCTCAGGCTGGAGCTGATGGGAATGGTAGTTTGAACACATCTGGTGCAGTCTAGATTGGGAGAGACTGTTTTTAAAACTGACTGGCTAGAAGCCAGCTGGAAAAGGAATGTGCCACAGCTCTTGACAGAGGCACTCCAGAACTTTGTACTTTGGGGGAAAGATCATCCCACAGTTAACTTGGCTATCTTATTGTCCCTTTGTGAAAGAATGAAGGAAGTATTGTTTTATTAAATAAATAAGACAAATAGCCACTCCTCTTTGAGGGCAAAGAACATCACTCATACTTTCATTTTCATTACTGTGCCAGTAGATTTTTAAAAAAATGTATGCATGGTTTTTCTCCTAGCTCATCGTTTTTGAACTGGCCCTGAGGAGTTGATAGGTCAAGTGAAACTTTTCGTTGATCTCCCTGATCAACTTTGCAGCCGTGTTTGTGTTTCACTGTTTTCCTATTTAACTGATTAAAAAGAAAACGAAATCAGACTGAGGGAAGTGCTGCTTCGAGGTAACGAGGTGTTCTGTGTATTGTCTTTGGCCAGAGGAATCATGCTTGATGTGGCGGTATGGCCAACCATCATCCCAAAGTGCCGACGGAGAGTGGCTGAGCCCAGAAGAAGGGGCCGGTTACTGTTTGAAAAGTCAGTTTGGCTGGTAGGTCCAAAGAGATGGTTGTAGCCGGGCAACGTAGGGGAGATGGCTGCGTGGTTAAGATTGGCTTGATGCAGACAGGCTATTCTGAGGTTGCTTTGAGCTCTTCCTAGCAATGTCCTGTGAATGTGAATGGAGTAGAGGGCTCCCTTCAGCAGCATCCCAGGCCACACACAGCATCAATCGGGGTTCTGGATAAGCAGGGCCCGTTTCTCAGTTCCTCTGCTCTGCAATCACAGGTGGGACATGGAAAGGAGGAGGAGGAGGAGGAGGAAGAGATATCCACCTTCCTGTGTCATCCGGGATTGCAACATGTGGCAGAGCAGCAGCAGCAGCAACTGTGCGTAGCGCAGAGGTGGTAGTTGGCTAGGTTTCCTGGCATGTTTTTAAACAACTCTCGGCCTCTTCCGGCTGAATTTGCACACTGCCCTCTCCTGAAACAAGCTGGCCAAGTTCAGGCTGGGAGCATTTGTTTTCAACAGACATGTCGACAGTTGAAATCCTGGCACCCCTTTGCACCCAGAAGTGGTGGAAAAATAAGGCTTTGTTGCACAGAAGACCAGGACAGGGTGCCAATTCCAAAGGCTGTCAGCCTTCCTGATCTTTTGTGAAAAGTAATGGTGATGGGGGGAAGGTGGTGTTATTTACCTGGGGTGATAAAATGGGACTCTGGTGTGCTCTTCGACTTGATAAATGCAGCAGGGATCCGGCTTTTCAGCATCATGCCGTGCTTGCTTAAAACTAAATGCCATTGATGCCGGTGGCTTCATGCATTGGGTTCCACTGTTTTATGGTTCTTGTATCAGGGGCTGTGACTTACGCATTTTTTCCTGGGAGGTGGTGCTAAAGCTGAAAGCGAGGAAGGAAATGTTGCAATAAATTACATTAGAACTGTGATAGAGACATAATAGCTCAATCATTGATTAAATTCAAACAACACAGACGACAAAATTCTAAAACTGCAATCCTAGCAATTGGGGGGGGGGACTCTTGATTTATTTGTAAAGCATCATGGACTATCACAACAGTAGATACAAGCTTTAAACACAGACATACGGTACGTGCATAACGTATTGGTGTGTGTGTTTTTTTTAAACCCAGCTTTACATCCCAACTTTTCTCCAGTGAAGGAATACAGGGCTTTCCTCCACTTCACTTTAATTATCAGAACAGACCTATGATGGAGGTTGGGCTGAAGCAGAGTTTTCATGGCCCACTGGGGTCTTGAATCCAGATCTCCCAAATCCCAGTCCAACGCATTAACTCTGGAGAGAACACAATGTCCTTTTCTGTTCTAAACTTGTTCTCTGTCATTAAGTCATCTCTAACTTACGAGGACCCTATGTAATCTACAAAAGTCCTATCATTCTAAACCTTTATAGAGAACTGTGTGTGAAGCTAGATAAATGTCTTAAGGCCTCGGACCAAAAATTGCAACGCTTGGCCTCTAAACAGTTTTCAGTGGCTTCTTAGTTATGTGAAGAGTTGGTACCTAGACTGGGAAAAAAATTCTTGTTCTTTCCCCTGCTGTTGCACAGTTCCGGTTCATTTAGGTAGGCCTTGAACAGGACAACTTGCAAACAGAGAATGATGTGTATGTCGGATCTTTGGGTCTCCCATTCTGTGGTCCTTAGTTGTATTCATAACTGATCACCTCTGGCCCAGTTCTGACTATGTGTATTCATTTCCATTTTAGAACCAAAGTTGTAGCTGCATACATTGAATTACAATTTTATTAAGAATGAGGAACGTGTTGTCTTCCAGATGCTATTTGACTAAAATTCTCATCAGAACAGTCAGTGATGAGGGCTTACAGGAATTACAACCCAACCGTATCTGAAGTGAGTATCTGATCTCTCTCTGCAGAAGGGTGGATAACTTCCAAGTCTAAAAAAATGTGATTTAAATGAATTTGATAAAAAGTAGTAAGGTTTGCTTTTTATCCCCTCTCCACTGCCATCAAGTCAATTTTGACTCATAGTGACTTCTTCCAGGGGTTCCTAGGTAGGGAGTTATTCAGAAGTAGTTGACAGTTGGGGAGACAGGGATCAGTTGGCAGTTTAATGTCAGTAAGTTCAGCTGTATACTCGGTGTGACAGGTGGTTGGTGTAAATCACCCACAGGATCATGGGTGACTAAAGTAAATTGTCCCATAATATAGAATTAGAATTTATAATTTGCATTCCATAGTGAGCTCTTTGAGCTTTAATTCATTTTAAATTAAAGCTACCATTACATGGTGTTTTAAAAAAGAAATGACACATTCACAATAAAAATCTAAAACTATGATTTAAACTTAAAACATTCAGAACTTTTTTTAAAAATGATTTTAATCAACTCTGCACGCTGATTTTTGAGATCCTGTTATTCCTTTTCCTGTTCTTTACATTCTCAATATTTATATCGCTTCTTGATACCCAACAAATCAGCAAAATATCCTGGGGCAGCCCTGTTGGTATGCTGCTAAAGAAGCATATGTTCTGCTGTGTTTGGGGGTGCATCCACGGTTCAGTGTGCATGACTTCATAGTGTGTGTGTGCTCCATCAGAAAAGCCTGTCTTATATTTGACTACTAGCTTTTTAAAGATTTCATTCTTGTTTTGGTTTTTGTGAATCCAGGTACAGATAAAGCAGGAGTTGTGATGTGCTGGTCAACTTTTTGTTTTGTTTTGTTGTCTTTTGTTGATGCTAATTCTCAAAGAGTCCCCTTGAAGAAATTTATTTATGTATTTATTTATTTGATTTATATACTGTCCCATAAGCACTGTGGACAGTTTACAGGTTGAAACTTAAAACTCCACAAGAGCCCAGATAAGAACATACATTCAAACAATATGGCAATACGTAACTGTAAAGTCAAAAATTCATACAAAAAAGAGAGAGAAAAATTACAGCATCATGGAGATGCTGAAGGCAGCTTTGAATAGTTCTGTTTTGAACAATTTGCTAAATTAAGGAAGGAAGGAGCCTGGTGTATCTCAGTTGGGAACTTGTTCTGGAGATGGGGGGGGGGCATCATTGATTCCTTGCCATCGGCTCTTTGGCCTCCCTTGGTGTGGCCCCTTTTAGCAACATGGATTGAGAAGAGCTGGTGGAACAGGTAGCTGATTTCTGGGAGAATCATTCCAACAAGTTATCAAGGTCCTAAATAGAGACGGGCATGAACCGTGGTTCGGCCCAGTTTGGGACAGTGCCCGCACAGGTGTTCCACAGGCGCCACACACTTCCCTCCCTGCCTCCTCTGCGCACTCGTCTACTCACTGGCTGCAGCACGATTACCTTCTCTGCCTTCTCTGTGTCATCGTCCCATGGCGCTGTCAGTGAGTGGGTGATTGTGGGGAGTGGGTGGAGAGCACGCGGCACCCGCGGAACAGGCGCCATGCCGAACCAGGCTGAACCGCTGAAGTGCGGTACATGGCCACCTCTAGTCCTGAACTAGGAAAGCATGGGTTGGGAGGCGAAACTTTCGCTAGCAAAAAGCTTTGGGCTTTCCTGCCAAATGTGTTGTCCATATTTGAGGCTGGAGAAAAATCTAGACATGCATTACAGTACTTCGCTAGACTTTTCAGAAATGTATCATTTAATTTGTAGAGCCAGCTGCTTCGTCTGCAGTGGAAGCCAGATGACCAAAACAACATTAAGCATGCTGACATTTATTTCAAAATCCCAGTGTTTGTTCATTTGGACACCATTGTAATTTTGGACGTTGAGTTACTCTGATTTTATATTGCCTGCCCCCATTTGAAAATATATGTATTCCCTTTTATAGCTGCCATAACAAGAAGTTCATTTTGTTGCTTCGTGGGCTGTGGACCTCCTCCCCTACATTTCTGCATCGGGGCTGGCTAGTTTCCCAAGCGAGCTTTCCTTCTGCTTAAGGAAGGGGAAGAAAATACACCCTCCCCAGAGTATTGTGGCATGTAGTGGGCTTCTCAAGCCCCCTCCTCTTGTTCTCCAAAATGTTTCTGGCCACAATTCTATTTCCAAATATATATCCTTATTTGCATAAATTAGCATTTTGGGTTCAGGCTTCCTTTTTCTGCACAGGAGTTTATGAATATTTTGGTGAGCTTTTTTCAAAATACACTTTTTCTGTAATATATATTGTTGTACTCTTTATTGCATTGACAGAAAGCCTTTGTGCCCATTTTTGAAGTGTTCCCATTTTTAGTCTCATACATTTCTAGAATGCACACGTGTGCATCCTCATCCCCATAAGATGCATCAGAGACGTTCAGCTTTCCCAGACCAGAGGGATTCCACTCTGCCGTTGCTCATAGGAAATATAAAATGGGTAAATTTATTTGGAAGAGCGAATCCAATGAATTTCTTCCCCATCTGTGCTTGATGGCCTAGCTAGGTACAGAAAAATGTATGGCTCCAGAGTTATCTCTGTATGTACACTTCAGGGAGTGAGATATACCCTTCAACAGCATGACAAACACTGCCTTAGCAAAATTGCTGACTTTGTCCCAGGTTACACACACTGTGTTCTTGTCTCCAAAGAGCAAGCCTTTATTTGCTTAAATTTCAGAATTCAGCAAATTGTCTTGGGCCCAGCGGAGGGTGGTCATATGTTTGCTCATTTTTCTCCTATCGTAATAGGGCCTCTTGATTAGCTGGAGTGGCCCTGGAGGGAATGAGGTGGTGGAGTGGCTGCAAGTTCAGGAAATGAATACTGCTAATGAATCAGCATGATGTCTGTGGGAAACGGGGATGAGCTGAGCTTCAGGAGGACTAAGAGACAAGAGAACCTCTGAAGCAAAGTCAGGCTTAGCCTCCAGTGCTCAAGAGGTTAAATTCATCCTAGGGCCCCCTGGGGAATAGTTGATGGGCAGGAGGCTGGTATTATTGGGTAGCTTAGCCATAACAGCAGTAGCCCTTAGCAGCTTGATTCCTCTTTCCATTTTGTTTAGCAAGTGAGCCAACAAGATGCATGAAACATCAAGGCAAGATGTCCCCCTGAGTAGTTACTGTCCTTGATTTATAGCATCAACCAGTGTGGGCAGACTTGAGGCCTCTTGTATGTATTTTCAGGTGGTTTTTCCACTAGAAGCCCAAGATCGACCCAGCAGAGCTAGATGCGGAAAAAGGGATTCATAAGAATCAAAAGACTGAGTGCTTCTGAAGGACATTCTGAGCCTGGCAGGCTACCACGGATGCAACTGAGGAGCAAAGAGCTGATCCTGCACCCTGGGGCTGTCTTCTTCTCCATAGCAATTGCTTCTTGGCCTTATAAAACAAATATAAAATAATTATATCAGATTGCGCATGCATTTACATGTACGCGTGAACACATACATGAACACCAGCCATCACAATTATAGGGGCGGGGGGATGTTGTTCTTAATTAAGGCAGTGGTTAGGGAACCTTAGTAGGTCAAGTGGATGGTGCCTTGCACAGTTCTTGCCAAGCCTGGGGTGAAAACAACGCTGTAACCTTGAAAAGGAAGCATCGTGGTAGCTTTGCCTCTAACCAGACCTCTCTGTTGTCTGTCTCCTCTGCAGGTGTGGAGTCTTTCCTATGTGTCAGAGTTCTGTAGCCAGACTCCCCGCATAGCTGATTCTGCAGCTGCTGCCGTCACCCCTGCTTTTTTTCTCCGTTCCTTCATGCAATGAATGTGTGGCTGCTTTTGTGATGTACGACCCAGAGTGCAAGGCGGAGGTGACTCCCTCACATGATGGCCATCGCACCTTCAGCTACACGCTGGAAGACCACACCAAGCAAGCCTTCAGCATCATGAACCAGCTGCGCCTGAACCAGCAGCTTTGCGACGTCACTTTGCGGGTCATATACAAAGATCTTCCCCCAGCTGAATTCCAGGCCCACAAGGTGGTGCTGGCTTCCTCCAGCCCTGTCTTCAAAGCTATGTTCACCATGGGCCTCCGGGAGCAAGGCATGGAAATTGTCCCCATCGAGGGCATCCACCCTAAAGTCATGGAGCGCCTCATTGAGTTTGCCTACACGGCCTCCATCTCAGTGGGGGAGCATTGTGTGTTGCACGTCATGAACGGGGCAGTAATGTACCAGATTGACAGTGTGGTCAAAGCCTGCAGTGACTTCCTGGTGCAGCAGCTGGACCCCAGCAATGCCATTGGCATTGCCAACTTTGCTGAGCAGATTGGCTGCACCGAACTGCACCAGCGGGCACGAGAATACATCTACATGCATTTTGGGGAGGTGAGCACCAGGAGAGAGCACAGGGGGTGGAAAAGGACTGTGTCAGGTGTCAGGGGAAGTCTTGTACTAGGACGGAAGTGGGGAACTTCCAGTGTTGGAAGGGACTGATTCTTCCTCCTTAACCCAACAGGGACAAGCACCCACCCCGACTGCTAAAGCACAATAGAATTTGCCACCACATTGCCAGATCTGGTGGTGCATTGTTGGTAATCCCTCCACTTCACTTTAAAAGAAGGCATATGAAGAACATGCACCTTATTTTAAGCCAGCTTGTGTTCCTTTGAGGATGAATCAGTTTTTAAAAACAAGATACTCATTGCCTGTTCTTCCCCATGATTTTGACTGGAGGCTCTGCCACTCTTGCATCACCAAAATTCAGTCATGTGGTGGAAAATTTAGCATCAAGGGTATCAGAAATGCAGAGAGGCGTATGTAGCCTCCATGTTGCCCAGCCTTTGCTGGAGAGTGGTTATTATTGTGTCAAGACCTGAATTCAGCATCCGTGGGGGGTCATTTAATGGTCATTCCTAATTTATTTTGCTGCTTTCTTCATCAGGAAACCTTTCCTCACCTTGGGAAGAAGGTAAGCACTCAAGTCTGATTGCACCCCTGGAAATCTTATTTGGTTAACGAAACTCACAAGGCAGTGCCTTCATACTGCCGCACCTTACCTCTACACTTGCCAGGGGCTAGAGACTTGTTGGGACGGAGGAAATTTGGGGAGCTTTCTTTGGTGGCCACTGTCACATTCTGCCTGTTTTCTAGGCTTGAGAGAAAACATGAAACTAATCATTACCCACAACAATAGTGTCTGAAAACTGAGGAGCCAAGGTCTGACTAAAGAGAGCAGAATGAAAAAGGAATCAAGGAGAATTATATGTTATTATGTGTTATTGTACAGCAAAGCAGCATTCAACAAGACCATTCTAAAAAGGAGGGCAACCCAAACAAACAATTATAACTTTGAAATTGGACTTCAGATCAGCACCAAACGTAGCACGGGTGTCGCTGACCGTCTGCTCTTGTTCTGTGCCAAATTTGGGGTAGTTTGGGTAAAGGGTTTTTGAATTAGGATTTTTTTTAAATTAAAACTTCCACTCCCATTCAGAAATAGATAACCCTAAACATCCTCAGATTTAAAATAGCTCATGCAAGGTTCCCTCTAAGGTGCGCACCTGTGTGTGCAACTCCGTCTCCCTCCGCGCAGCTTTCCTCTTCTGCACAACGATTGTGGTCAGCCCCTTTGGTTCTGGTTGTGGCGGAACTCCACACGCGCGCAGGGGCAAAGTTGAGAGAGGGAGGGAGGGAGGCAGAGCCCCACCCAGCAGGGCTGAAAATGAGAGGGTATGTTGAGCTCATATAAATTGAAAAGACTACCCGTTGATTATCTTGAAAGAGAATGGTTGGCTCCCCCTGCTTTTTTTTCAATTTGAAAATTAAAAATAGCCATGACAATTGCTTTGTGATTCGGAGAGAAGTGGTTAACTACAAAGATGGGCACGAACCAAAACAAACAAACCAGGAAGTTCATCGAAAATCACTGGTTCATTGCTTTGTGTTGATTTGGGTTTGTCCAAACCTGAAAACCCAAAACTTCCCCAACGCGCAATTTTTTAAAGTGATTTACTGAACTTCCCAGTTCATTTCCCCTGCCCCCACAGCCTGCCCCCCCTTTCCCACTGTCCCCATCGCCTCCCTACCTTTTGCTGCCTCTGCCGCCAGTGCTGCTGCCGCCAACTTGAGAAGCAGCCCTGCTGGCTTCTGCATGACCGGCTGCTTCTGTCCATGCGCCAGCCTCTTTTTTTAAAAAAAGACTGACTGCCTCAGCTGATCCCACCTCTTAGCTGAAGCAGCCAGGCTTTAAAAAAAAAAGACTGTCTTAAAAATAATAATAATAATTTTTTGAGAGGCAGCCCTGCATGTGCATGCGCCTGCCTCTCAGATGAGGGCGCATGTGCAGAGGCAGCCAGCCTACCTCTCAAAACAAAAATGTATGACAGAAAACTATTTCTTCAAGTTATTGCTGCTAAAGATGGTTTTACAAGCTGTTGAATCATAAGGCATACTTAGTTTTTCACATGTGGCTTCTCCATTTTGGCTTTATTTTTGTTAAATAAATTTTTGACGTGGTGTAATATGTCATGTGTTGTTTGTTCATCTGCTTGTATTGACCTAATTTTCAGGCCTGCTGAGGACTGGATAGTTTTTGTTATGTCCTGATATGTCAAACCATAGAATTCTAAGAGGGTGTACTTTTGTTTTTACATGACTGTATATGAGTGAGCATTTCATAAATGCACTTATGACACCATTGCTTATAAGCCTGATCCCATTAGCTCAGTGCTGCTCCCACAGCCATTAATCTTAACTGAATATTTTATTATATATCTCCTTTAAAAATGGTCATGTTTTTGATAAGAAGCATTGAAATTCTAAGAGTTAATGTATTGACTCCAGCAGATGCTAGGCCTACCAAAACATCTTAACCTGCTTGAAAATAGGTTTTCCTGAGTTTTACTCATAAACCAGGGCCCTCCTAACAGTAAAAACTGTATATGCATGTAAAAAAATAGAGCCTCGTAGTGCAGGTCACTCTGGTGCCTTCCACCAGCTATGCTCTGCTGAGCGCGGAGAAATTATTCTTTTTGTTTAGCTCTACTTCCAACAAATTCACTGCAGTTTTAAATGTCCTTAAAACTGGCTGGGATGAATATAATAAGAGAATGGCTGTAAAACATTCAAAGATCCTTCTCACAGAAAGTAGGTCTTTTTTGTTTCAGTCATGGTGTAAGCCCGGTTTGTTGACAAGGCTGACTGGTGTGGTGTGAAGATAGGAAAGGTCGAAAAATGCAGCCCTAAACCTTGTTTTCTTGTACGCCACTGAACCGTAGCACCACCATCCACGTCACTTCCTCCCGTGTAGAGCAGCCGTCGGGTGATGTGTAAGAGAGAGTGCCTCGGCACCCACAGCACTGTTTGAATGGTTTTGGCCATAGGAGTCTTCTCTCCTTACCCCCCAAAGCTTGGGAGGGCTTACGGTCATGCTCACGGCACCCACTGCTCCGCTTGCTCCCTTTGCAGGTGTCTAAACAGGACGAGTTCTTCAACCTCTCACACTGCCAGCTGGTGACCCTGATCAGCCGGGATGAGCTGAACGTGCGCTGCGAGTCGGAGGTCTTCCATGCCTGCATCAACTGGGTGAAATACGATTGTGAGAACCGGCGGCTCTATATCCAGGCCCTGCTGAAGGCGGTGCGCTGCCACTCGCTCACCCCACACTTCCTTCAGATGCAGCTGCAAAAGTGTGAGATCCTGAAGTCGGACTCCCGCTGCAAGGACTACTTGGTCAAGATCTTCCAGGACCTCACTTTGCACAAGCCCACCAAGGATGTGCCCTGCCGGACCCCCAAAGTGGGCCAGCTCATCTACACGGCCGGGGGCTACTTCCGCCACTCACTCAGTTACCTGGAGGCTTACAATCCCTGTGACGGTTCCTGGATCCGGCTCGCTGATCTGCAAGTGCCCCGCAGTGGCCTGGCTGGCTGCGTGGTGGGCGGGCTCTTCTATGCCGTTGGCGGGAGGAACAATTCCCCTGACGGCAACATGGACTCAAATGCTATTGACTGTTATAACCCCATGACCAACCGCTGGGCTCCTTGTACTCCGATGAGTGTGCCCCGGAACCGGATTGGTGTTGGTGTGATTGATGGCATGATCTACGCCGTGGGCGGCTCTTTTGGGAGCTCCCATCATAACAGCGTGGAGAGGTGAGAGAGGGGGAGGGGAGGGGTGTGTGGTAAGTGCACCTTGTTCCAAAGCTGGAAAGGAGACTTGTGTGTTTCTTCGTTTGTTTGCTCACTTCCTCGATTATTACATATGTCCCAGTTGCAGCATAAATAGCAGAGACTTCTGGCTCTTTAAAGACGAGCGAGCTCTATTTGGCCTAAGCTTTTATAGATTGCAACCCAATTCTTCATATGCATCAGAAACAGTGGCAAATAAATCTTATGGATCTTTGAAGTGCCATAATGTTCTTTGTTGTTTTGCTACAACTGACTACAGACAGCTGCTCCTCTGGAAACATATTTCATTTTGTTAGCACAGGATAGCACACATGTTTCTCTTCTCCCCACCTTATTCCCACAACAGCCCTACAAGGTAGGTCAAGCTGGGAGAAGGTGATTGGCCCAGGGTCACCCACTGAGTTTCACTGTTCAGTGTGATCTAGAACTTGGATTTCCTAAGGCTGAGGCTAACATTTAACTATTGCACCACACAAACTTTCTAGTCACATGGGCTTTCTGACCTCTGTTGATATTCTACCCTTGCTCTGGTCTACACAAGTGCTGAATAACTACATGAAGATTCCCAGGGAGTTTGGCTTCATAAAGATACTAGAGTTACAATGTAGTTTTCTGGGAAACGGGTCACCCATTAGGCCTGCTCACCTACTTTTTTCTTTGTCCTGGGGGATAAAATAAGTGTGGGATACCTGCATAGATGATTGTTTATTCGATTGCTCTGCCTGGTTCAGGAATGAACTCGGGGGAATTTACTGTCTGAAATTACATAATCCCTCATCTGGCACATTTTAATTTACTAAGGTTTTTAGAGGAGAGCCTTTGGACTGTCCACAATACTTTTATCAAGCAGAACAGAAGAGTAACAGAGAGCTGATGATATGAAATGTGTTGAAACAGCAGATGGGATTCTCGTGTGTTATCAGTTGGAAGGTGACCAGATGGAGCGTTTTATCAGTTGAAATTGAGCAACTTCAAATTGCCCTGTTTATTTGTGCCTCATAAACATTTCAAAGCACTTCAGGAGACTGGGCACAATCCTGGCTTCCTTAGAAGCTGCCACCTTAAGATACTTTCTCCTCTTTTCTGGAAAGCCGTGAGAGTCAAGTCAGAGAACGTGTGTGACTCAAGCCCAGCTGTGATTCCCTTTTAAAAATGGTGTGTCTGCCAGCTCAACCCACTCCCGCAGGTATCCTGAGAGCACGGCGTAAACCCATGGATGTTCCCAGACAGGTGCTTTCTGTGCTGTTGCCCTCTGTGCCAGTGGCACAGGCAATCAGAAGCTTATTGTGAGAAGATAGCCTCCTTGTAGAGACAACAGGACACTACACATGGTTAAGAAAAAGCAACAAGAATCACAATCCTGAATATAGAAAAGAAATGAGTAGATTGGTTTAGGAGTTATTGGTAGAATAGGGAAGGAGAGGCTTCTATCTCCCCAGAGCTTAGAAAGCTACCTTAAAAGGTAAGTAGTTGGCTTTCCAAGTTCCCCCACCAAATTAAATTGGCATTATAGTTGCATTATTTTAAAACAGAGTCTTATTCGTTATTAAAATGTAACTAAAATAATGAGGATTTTATTTAGTTTGGGATTCTTCATAGCAGAATGTTAGGGGCCACTCGGTGCATGGGACAAAACATATCTAAGTAGCAAGACCACAAGCAGTCTTAACTCTTAACAATTCGAAATTATACCACAAAAGGAGTAAAGTTATCTCTCATGGCATAGTAATCATATTGCAAAATACATGCCTTAGCTACTGTAAAACAAAAGGGGAAATTAATAACAAGTAAATCATTGACTGTAACACACTATGGCATATTCTCAGGCTTCTCCTTAAAGTTATGGCAGAACTACCCAGCTTCCTTCCATCTGAGGCTGTAAGGACGCAGTGTGAGAAGCCAAGACTGAGAGAATGGTGGCTATGTTGCTCATCCTGTTTCCGGCAGCATGGAGGGTAGAAACAAGTAAAGAGGTTGTAGAAAATTGCCCCCAGTGATCAAAAGAATCCCAAGTGGATTCTTCTTTTTTTCAGCCCTGCAATTGCATACCCTGGGTCACTGAAATTGCTCATCTGATTGGGCTGCCAAGCTAGTCATGAGGCCAAAGCTGTGCGTCTTGTAAAGGAAGAGGAAAAAATGTGCTCTCTCTCTCTGACTTGATTAAAAAAAAATGCAGACCCAGCCTTGACTGATTTGTGAGGCAGAACTTAGTGGTCCTCTAGCAGGAGGAGGGGGTGGTGCCCGAGTGTGCATAAACCTGGGGACTTGGAAATACCATTTTTTTGGACCACACGTGGCTGCTGGTGGGGGTAATCTGGGAGATGTAGTCTAAAAATGTACAATTTCTAAGTTGAACAAACAATCTGACAGTGTTGTCTTTACAGCTCAAAGAAAAAGGGATACAGGTTGAGGTTGACAGAGGTTGGAAGCCTTGAGGCTGAGAGGCCCTCAGCAGTGCTGGGAGGCAGTTCTGCTTTCTGAATCTGAAGAGCAAACGTGTTCTATGTAAAGCACTATTTTGTTGTTGTTCCTTCACAACGGGAGGCTACAAACATTTATATTCTCTTGTTTGTTTCTGTCCTACACCCCTCCCCATGAAAGCCAAAAGTTGTAGTACCATCCTGACTCCTAGTGGCCTTGCCTTGAGCAGTGGGGTCCATCGAAAGGGCTTTGCCTGCCCATTGGCCTTGCTTAGTTAAAGGACTGGGTGTCTTCTCAGAGAAGGTGCTGGCTTTTTCGTGTCCGCTTCTTCTGCTGCTAGAGCTCCTTGTGCTCTCTCATTGAAGCCCTATAGCTCTAAACTCTGGGGCTCCGACAGTGAGTGAGTGGTAGGTTCCCCCCCCCCAAAAAAAACCCCCACCTGTTCTCATAGCCATCCCTCTCTTCATGCTGCCCAAGTCTTGCCTCTTGAGTTGATGAACCAACTTTCTCTCAGCCTTTTTTCTCATTGTGGTGGTTTGCATCCCTCCCTACAAGTGGCCTGACTCCTCCCCATGTCTTTGCTAACCACTTGCCCTGAGGTGGCTGCTTCTTTCCCTCCAGGTACGAGCCAGAGCGGGATGAATGGAAGTTAGTGGCGCCCATGCTCACGCCCCGGATTGGCGTTGGGGTGGCCGTGCTGAACCGCCTCTTGTACGCGGTGGGGGGCTACGATGGCACTTGCCGCCACAACTCAGTGGAGTGCTACTACCCTGAACGGGATGAATGGGAGATGATTGCCCCGATGAAAACCATCCGGAGTGGAGCAGGTGAGGGTAGTGAGACCAACGGGGGGCCCCTTTGACCAAGATCCTTCACTGTGGCTGCCCTGTCTGTTGGTTTTGCAGCTGTCAAAGTGCACCCGGCTCTCCTTGCCTTTTCTTTCTCTCCCTCTTGTCTCAAGGCTGGGCTCTATGTTTTCTAGGGGTGAGTGGAAGTGTTGAATTTTCCTGTCAGCTCTTGGCTCTGGTGAGGATGTCTTAACTATTTAAAAAATACAGTTATATAATATAATAATTATCAGTGGAAAAAAGAGTCTCCCAGTGCTTTTTTGGACTGAAGTAAAGTTGGTGGTAAGTTGGAGAATGGAATTTGGCTGCGGCATTGATGAGGGCCACAGAAGGCCTGCCAGTTGCATGGCCTTCTGCCATTTGTTAGCTGATGGGCCAGTTGGGCAGCTTCTCCCGATAACAGTTCATTTAGCAGTCAGTCTGCTTACTGCTGCTTACCATCACCACTATGCCTGAAAAGTAGCACAAGAGACTAGGACAAGAGTCTGTTACGTTTTGAAAAAGTTGCACCAATTCATTTATTCATTTATTTGCTGATTGCATGTGTATCCCGCTTTTCCTTCAGTATGGATGGCTCTTTCCTCCAAGTGAAGTAGATCAGGCTGAGAGAGAGAAAGTAATTGGCCCCCTTCCCCTAATCATGACACCACACTGGCTCTTATATAGGCAGTTAAGACAGGGATATGGACTGTATGGCCTTCCAGATGTTGATTCCAACTCCCTTCAGCCCAACCAGTGTGGCCAGTGGTCAAGGATGATGAGAGATGGTGGTCCAACAACATCTTGAGGGCCACGTATTCCACATTCCTGAGCTAAGGCTTGTAACTGAGATGTCATGAAACCATTTGTGGGGTCTCCAAACAAGGTGTGCTGATGGGGTAGCTGACAGGGTCAGTCAGCGGTCTGTCTTAACACTGCTATCTCTAATGCAGGCGTTTGCGCTCTAAATAACTGCATCTATGCCATGGGGGGCTATGATGGCACGGATCAGCTTAACAGCGTGGAGCGCTATGATGTGGAAACTGGCACCTGGTCCTTTGTCATGCCCATGAAACACCGCCGGAGTGCACTTGGGGTTACAGTATACCAGGGCAAGATCTATGTGCTGGGTAAGTATTGCCAGACTGAACAGCAGCTCTCCCTGTTAGGTGAGAGATGGCCAAGACCTGAGGAGCAGCCATTGTGTTTGCTTGGGGCAGAACTGGTTTTGATCCCTTTTGCTAAAGATCAGAGCAAATTGTATCATTTATAAGAAAGAATGCGGATGACCCATGATCAAGTTGGGGAATCCTCCCCCGCTCTTTGCAATATCCTGGCTGACAATGGTCTCTGGAAATTTTACAAGCTTGTACACATTTTTGTGCCCCTTTAGGCTGGCCTAAGCAAGGTCTTTGGACTTTGGTATTTTCACTAACCAGGCTTCAGCTGGTGAGGCTTAAGCTCTTTGCTCCTTTGTACTATTTACATGGAAGTATGTCTCAGTGCATTCCTTGGGCTTCTTCACCGTCAGGTTAACAGAGGACTGCTGCCCCAGTCCACAGTACTTTCTCCCTACTCCAGTGCTCTACATAGGTACAAAGAGCTAGCTCACAGAAAGAGATACAGAATTTGTGCAGAGCCGGTGTGCTCTGTTCTTTCTTAACTTCACCATCCATCTTACCCTACATCTCCCGCCATATATATATGAATATATTCATTCTGCTTGTTTGCAGTGAAAAGCTGCTGTTTATTTTTTGTGTTTTTTAGGAAAAACATCTTAGAAACTGTTCACAAACCGTATTATTGAATACGAAATCAAATGCCTGAGGAACATAAAAACAAAAATAGCAGGTTAACTAAAGCACAGTTCCAACACTGATTTGATTTGTGCATGTGATGTGGAGAGATGAATGTGCATCTGAATGTGTCACAAGGAATTATTAAGCTGCAGGGGAAAAAATTGCACTTTATCTTTCTGTTGACTTGAACCACCATTCATCAGTTCCAGACTGTGTTTCCATTTTTAGTGTGTAGATTTCGATCCCAGGCTAGAAGGGAAACACTGGTGCTTAAACATGTTGTATAATTCCCACAGGTCATGAGTGCAATAAAACTCTGAATGAGTGAAGTCAGGGCCAAAGGGTCATGTAGGAGCACTTACCATATACATCCCAGAGCAATGATTGGAATTGTCCATGTCCCCTATATGTTCATGGCGCCTACGACACAGGAAGTGGTATGAATGCCTGAGTTGTCTCAGGTGCTGAACCTTCATCCTTGTTGCAAACAAGAGCTGTAATTCGTGAAGAATTATCCAGAGTGCACTCTCTTAGTTCTACTGTGTATGGAATTAATTCTTGACAAATATTGATATAGTTATCAGAGAAAAGCTTTAGGCTTTAAAAAATTATATGCATTTATTCCTTTTACTTCAGAAATTTCATTTTGGACTGTAATTCCTGGAATGGTCCAGACAGCATGGTCACCCTTCCCAGTCTCCATGTTGACTGGGGAAATTATGAGTTGTCAAAAAGAGATTTATTTTTTTCAAGCTCTGGATTATTGGAGTTAGTGCGCCAGAAGGCTTAGAAAGAAGAGCTTGCTCTCCTTCCAGGTAGCAGAAAGGTTCATTATTAGTACATTACTGTTACACCTAATTGAAGGTTGGGGAAGGGTGTGTGCATGTTATGAGACAAACATTCTTCCCACCTTCCTGTCCCTCAGATGTCTTGGACTACAATCTTCCTCATCCCTAGCCAGCCTGGCACTTGGAGGGTTAAAAATACCTGCATTGCATAATGTGGGTCTGATCTTTCCATAGCTGCTTCAGAAATGTTTTATCCAGTTGAGCAACAGCTCAGGGCTGTCACATGACACTAACACGTATTCACTAGTTCCCTGTGCACATCACCCTTGGTTGACTTTGGACTGCAGACTCTTTGGAGTAGGGGCCTATTTCTTTTTCTTACGATACTCTATAAAATGCAGTGTGGGCTTGTGTGGTGCCAAAAATATTTACACCTTAACTCTGGACAGGAAGTGCAAGCCACTAGAGTTGAGATATCTCTAAACCAGAGAAGGAATCCCTGTAGGCGATAGCTAGATGCTTCCCACATGCCAAGCTGGAAATAACTTCTATGAGTCTTCTTAGGGGATAAGGCTGTCAATAGGATCTCTATATATGTATCATTTCTGAGTCATGGTAGTTATATATTGTCTCCAGTATCAGAAAACCAGTATATGTATAGTATTCTTTAGTATAGTCCTCAGCTGCTGAGGAAGATGACGCTCCACATGGCTGTTCTTCACATGCTTCTTTCCCTCTTTGCTGAGGTTCCATTTGTTGGTCACCGTACCCTTTTCTTTAAGGCTGGAATTGGCAACTTGTGAACTTTTAGCATATTCCCACAGCAAAAATGAGACCCAGACCCTTGTCTCTGTACAGCCATTACTCCTGAGGGTCAGTGAGCTGCCCCTGGCATGGCATGGCCTCAGCCCCACATTTTTCTAAACTGCTTGTTCTGTCCTGCAGGTGGCTATGGTGGCCAGACCTTCCTGGATAGTGTTGAATGTTATGATTCCACCACTGATACTTGGACAGAGGTGACCCGTATGACTTCAGGCCGTAGTGGGGTGGGCGTGGCTATCACCATGGAGCCATGCTGCAAACAGACTGATGAGCAGAAGTGCCATTGTTAAGGGCAACAAACAGGAGCCGAGTTTCCCTGAACACAGAAGAAGGAAGACAAATCGGAGAGGATTCACTATTATGAGATGCCAAGTTCTGTTCTGCCAGAAGTAAGGAAAAGTGCCAAGAACGGGTGAAATGTCATAACCCAATTTAAACTATCCGTAAGGTGATCTTGAGGGGGAGGAAACAGCTCCTGCAGTGTTTTTTTTATAATAGTTGGACCGGATTCATTGTCACCTCTCCATGTTGCCCCAGCCTGGTTCTGGGCTTGGGACTGATGTGTCAACCAAGAAGCTGCAGAAGACGAGGATTTGATGCTCACTGCACGCTTCTTTTAAGCTCCCTGAGAGTTAACAGGCCTGCAGGGAGTAGTTTAAACCAGGGAGCCTATTTTGCATGGATGGGGATCTTGTACATAAACCATTCCTGCTCCTTTGAAATCTGTTGTACAGACATTTTGACAATGAACTTCAAGCTTAGCTCTGAAGTCCTCTTTCTGTGCTCTGATCGCATTGGCAGATTCTTGGGAAATTTGTCAAGGTGCAGAACTGGAGACAGCTGTGGGAAGGGGAGCTTGTTATGGCTGCTCTTCTAAATAAGGATCTCCAGGTAAGTTACCATGGATCACCATAAACACAATACTTCAGGTGGGCCCTAGCCTAAGCTGCTTTTCATCTTAGCCCCACGGGAAAGTGCTCACCTGCATTGGTTATTTTTTTTCTTACATTGGTGCAACCTTCCAGCAGACATGCGGGGGAGGAATCAGAAGAGAACTGATTTTTGAACTACACTTCTCACACAAATAAAATACCTTTTCTGGTTAGTATTAAAGTTATTTCTCTTCCTTCCATGTATTTATTCAAATAAGATACACCAGAGTACAGAAAAGCAGTAACTAGGAAAGAAAAAGCTGCTTCCTTAATATTTTGCTGCTGAAAGGATGATCCAAATGCACACATGCTTCCGTTTGCCAGGAGCCAAATTGTTCACCAGGAGGTATTCACCAGGCTCCACAGGAAGTCACTGATAAAGCAACGGGAGTGTTGACTGCTGTCAAGATTGATAGCTTGAGCAATGTCAGGTCCATAATGGGCTGAAGGCAAAAAAAAAAGGTTAAGGAAAAATCAGTTCATGTTTCCCTATCCCTCACCCCAAGCAAGAAAACATCCCTTTTTGCTTATAATAAAAGGATACTTCCTTTGATAACTGTTGGCTCACAAGAGTAGTCCCAATCAATGTGGCAGATCTGGTAATAAAGATGTACAAGGTACCTGCAAGGCATAATTGAACATACAATGCTAGCTTATCCTGAGACTGTTAGCAATGGCCATTATGATTAGTAACAGCTTTCCAGGGGCTTGATTCAAATGCAGGGGCTAGGATGTCAGGCTTTTTGCATGTAAGAGTTTCATGTGCTTCTGTAATCCTTAAAACAGGCATGGCCCACAATCTGTGTGTGTGCGGCTCATCCCAATAGGAGTGAGCGAGCTGTCAACAGTGTTACAGCAACTTTGTAAGATAAATTGATATTTCTGTATTGCAGTTGTGGGAAACCCAGACTGAGAATGGTATGCCATAAGCTACCCAGTACGTTCACAGCTGAGATGAGATGTGGAGGGAAAAGAGGGGCTGCCCCATCCATAGCTTAGTCTCTTAGCCATGGTGCTGAGTGACATTGTAAAAGGAAAAAGGATGGCAAAGAAAGCTCCCTCTTTGCAATAGCAAAATAGTCACTTGTCTTGGGCACCTGGCCTCTAGCTGTGAGGACTTTGATGGACCAACAATGTACTTAAAGCCTACATGAACACAGCTCACTAATACATACCTCGGAAAGCTGTATGTTTAGTCAAAGTCCATCCTGTTCTGCTCTCCCTCTTTTCCCTGACTTCCTTTGAGAGTGTAGAAAGCAAGGAAGTAGATGGAGGAATTGTTTTCTACCATATGGTACATGTGGCAGAAAGGGTTTTCATAAAATGTACTAAGAATTTCCTCCTGCTTGTCCCCCATCCCATGTACTCCTCCGAGTATGATGTGCCATCTCTCAGCAACGTAACTGGTGTGCACTCCCCACCTCTGACTTTTTGGTAAGTTAGTACTAACACTAGCACTTGGTGCTTCCCGGAATCCGACATTCACTTGCCCAGTAACCTTCCATGAACAA
Organism: Intellagama lesueurii; assembly: GCA_037013535.1. Lineage (NCBI taxonomy): Eukaryota > Metazoa > Chordata > Lepidosauria > Squamata > Agamidae > Intellagama > Intellagama lesueurii. The sequence goes on from JBAJHW010000002.1 coordinate 135,972,833, forward strand.
TAAACGTATTTACAATGCCAGCAAATATATATACAAGCTCTTCTCAGGAGAAAAGTGGGATTTTTGTTTCTGTCATGGTGGGATAGAGCCAATCCTATCCGCGTAGTATATATAGACATATATACACACAGGTATCCTACCATAACTTTTTTTAAAAAAAGATTTTTAACCACAACCACCTTCAGCCCTATAAAACATGGACAAAAATCTTTTGTCACTGGCTTGGCCGGATAGCTTCAAGTTGATAAACTGTACCTCATGCCGTAAGCTACTCACCCCCACCTGTATTCTCCAGAGTAAGCCTGAAAATCAAAGGAACGGGGGAGATGTTATACTCACTTTGCTGACGTGGACGAGTTGGCTTCTTCAGCCTCATTCCTCTCTTGCTGCCTGATTTCTTCTTTGAGGGCCTCTAGCTCCTTCCTTAATTCAGTATATCCTGTGAGTGAAGGAATTTTGCTTCCAGTTGCTCCCTTATACCAAAAACGATTGGTTTTACTAACATGACAGACAGTTGTGGGTGCTAGTGGCCCAATACCAGGACAAAATTGCTCTAGCCACTTCACTCCCACTTTCTGCATTTGCCAGTTCAGTCAGCAGGCTACCCTGAACTGCCTGACCTACTTGTTCTCCTTTCAGTATCGCAGATAAGAATCTTCCACTAAGTTAAATGATGTGAAGGGCCTCAACTTTGTGCTGTAGGCAACTAAGTTGGGGAAAACTCACCCTCAGCCAGTTTAGACAAGCAGGAAGTGGGTTGAGCTGTTACTCCTCAAAAGACTAATCTAGAGTGGGAAGTGTGTGGCCTTCCAGATGTTGAGCTGCAACTCCCATAACTAATCTCAACTATTGGCTGTGTTGCTAGGGCGGACAGGAACATCTGTGTAACATCTGGAGAGCCACAGTTGCCCATCATTCGACTAACCAGATAGTGACATGAGCTGAAAGCACCAAGAATCTTCAGCAGGAGGTCCTCTTGACTCGTTTAGTCCAGGAGCAGTGATAAGTGTATGTAGAAGGGGGGGGACTTTTTAAAAAAAATGGAAGTTGCTCCATCAAGCCTAAAATAGCTTATTTTGAATGACAGTGCCTCCCCTGGATCTTAGGTGGGAAATCTTTTCTCAGCCCAGCTACACAAGAGCCTTTCAGCTCGAAAGGCCAGCCACTGAACATGGGTCTTTCTGCATTCAAAGTACAGTGGTGCCTCGCTAGACGATGTTAATCCGTTCCGCGAAAATCGCTGTCTTGCGAAAACATCGTCTAGCGAAGCACGTTTCCCCATTGGAATGCATTGAAATCTCTTCAATGCGTTCCAACGGAAAAGTCGTCTTGCGAAGATCGTCCATAGGGAAACCGTCTAGCGAGCGCGGGACCCTGTTGGAATGCACTGACAGCTATTGACTGCTAGTCAATGCATTTCAATGGGGAAAACTCGTCTAGCGAAAATCGCCCATAGGACACCATCGTTTTGCGAAGCGCAGTAGCAATCGCAAAAAGCCATCTAGCGAATTCCTCGTCCTGCGAGGCAATCGTCTAGCGAGGCACCACCGTATATGCTCCACAATGAGTTAAACACAGAGCAAGGAGAAGGAAAGAGTGTCCTTCCTGGCCACTGTGAAAACATTGGTTCGTATCTTTGCTGGATGGAATTTACAGTTCTGGAAAAGGCCACAAGCATCAGTGAATAAGCTACGTTACATTAGCAAAGGCATACAACCGAAAGACACTTTGGATTGCCTTATTTACCAAAGAAAGCCCTAGGATAACCTCTAAATCCCAGCTGTATAATCATGCCAAGTGAAAGGCTTCCTGTCCAATTAATTCACTCAGCCTGCTAGAGGCAAACTGCAGCATACTTGTCTGGCTGACCAGAGATTGGGGGGGGGGGGGGGGAAGCTTCCCATACAATAGTGACAAAAACTGGCCTGGCCTGACCTGTGCTGGAATTCCACCACCACCCTTATGAGACTGACTAAATGACCGACATGTTTGTAGGGAATGAACACACACCAGTGAATGCTGGATTTGGCACCATATACAGACATGGAAGGATATTTCGTTTTGGTCTTCAATGTGGCATCATCTTCCCTTGCCTGACGCAATTCAGCTTCAATTTTCTGTAGCTTCTGGAGGCTCGCCTTCAGCTCTTCTTCCCTGTCAGAAAGTTTCTGAGCCACGTTCTCCTCTGTAGTCATAAGCTCTGAAACGGGAAAAGAGCAGAACTCCCTCATTCCCCATTTAAAATGTTTTTTGGGTTGCTGGCAGAACTCCTTCTGTTAGGGTGCCACAGGGGTGATGCAAGCGCCTTCTCATTCATCATGGTGAATGAAGAAAGCTCCACAAATCCCCTCGCAAACCTGGGCTTCATTTGAAGTGCTGGGTGTGGCCTTTAAAGCCCTAAACAGTGTAGCTCAGAAGAGAACAACTCTGGCCCTCCAGACAACTCCCACCAGCGCTAGCCGGCACACCCAGTCAGTCAACCACAGATGAGCTGGTTGCTGGGAGAAGGCCACTGCTATACTGAGCTAAATTGAGAGTGGAGCAAGGTGGGCGGACGGGCTTTCTGTGGAGCTCAGCAAGAGCAGAACCAAAAAGCCCCACACACCCCATCTCCAATCAGTGGTCAGAGATATGAGTAGTTTAACGGCATTTAAACTTTAAGCATCTACAGTTTAAAGCAGGCATTTTGAAACTTTATACATAAAAGGACCCATGTGTATTTTTTATGCCCAAATGTTTCTAAATTGACATAATGAGACTATATTTTGCTTGGTGGACAATGTCCAAACTAGTCCGAATTACATTTGTGTAGATGTATGCTCATACACACACTTGCAGACACACATAAATTTAAACCACCACTATCACGCATATTCCTTAGGGCCAATAAAAGAAAAAAAGCTTTCTACATTGATCTATCCAGATGCTAAGATCTTCAGAGGCCTCCTCTGTGTGCCCTCACCATCTAAAGCACCACTGATATCTTACTTGATGCCAACAACTATGATAATCTCCCTGGAGATGTCCACTTCTGCTTTGGAAAGTGATCCAAAAGAGTCCTTTTACTAAAAGAACCTAGGGACAGTCTGATTGTTCTTTGATAGCTACGGCGTGCTTTTATTTATTTCTCCCCTTTCTTCGTGCTATTACACACGCTGTTGTTCATATCTATGGCATGTTGAGTTTGTGGTGTTCTTTATATCTGTAAGCCACCAGGGAAGTATTTAACCAAAGACACTGTTATAATTGGAACAGTGAAGCAAGCACCCTTCTTACGCCCTTAGCCCTTCACTTTTCCTTTGCAGCAAGCGAGACTGGCACTGCTTCTGCAAAACCACACTGAAAATGAAACACAAGGCAGTTTCCACTTCCTCTCGTATTCATAGAGGGCTGAAGGGGATAAGATGCTGGTGACCAGCACAATGACTAACAAGCCAAGCCAACACACTTTTTGCAGCACTGCTAATCAAGCATTATTTCATTCATTCTTTTTGACACATGTATGCATACACTCTGGCTGGACATGTGAGAGGCCTGCTTTTTGTCAGCCCACACTATGCCTACATGACAGCTTTATTCACAGTCCAAAACCTGGCTACGTGCAAAAGGCAGAGAGCAAGAGCAAAGTGCCTGCTAAGCAAAGAATGACAGAGTACAGTAGCTCACGTTTTTGAGCTTAGCCCTATGATGATAGGTAAAGCCCACATCAGTCCCCACCCCTGCTGGTGCTAATTTGGAATCCGCCTATCTCCATTATCCCCAACCATCTAACAGGCTGTTTCAAGAAGAATGTCCCCAACTGGAGAAAAAGAAGCAACACAAGTCAGTCATATTGAAGGCCCAAGCAACACTATCCTTCCCGCATTGTGGATAAACAAAGGATATTTGTATTCTTTTGATACGAATACAAATACCAGCACCAGAGGTGCCTGGGAAAATCCTCCCCTCCCCGCAAACCAGCAGGACCACTTACCCGCACTGTGCACAAATCCAGGAAGCAGCCCGGCCAGCACTTCCTCGCCTCCCCACACAGCTGACCACTCCAGCGAGGAGGCAGGATGACGAGTCTCCCCACTCAGCTGTTGAGGGGTCGGCTGTGTGGGGAGGCGGGGAAGCACTGGCCAGGCTGCTTCCCAGATTGATGCGATGAGAATTGCACCGGCCACGCACACCACACAGCGAGCAGTAAGTGGACCTGCTGGTTCGGGGGGGGGGTGGTGGTGTCTGGTTTTCCCAGGCATCTCTGGTGCTGATATTCATACAAATATCCCATATATCTACTTGTGGATATACTAATGCAACCTGAGAGAAAAAGAAATTGCCATTATCTTTAGTGAGCATGAATGCACATGTTTGTGTAACTATAGAGCACATGCACTATTTTTTTTAAAGCTGCTAGTAACTTACACAGAATTTCCTCTCATAAGGGCATTAATCCAGTCAACATCTTGTGATAACTCTCCCTCCATAATTGAGAAACAAATGTGCTAAAGAAGATCAATGCCATGCAAGTTTTCAACAGCTGTATGAGGCAAGGCAGTAAAAGTACCTCTGATCAGCTGTTTTGTGGTTTTCTGAGTCTCCAGCAGCTTGTCTATCATCTGCTCCTGTTTAGCTAGGTTGTCCTTCAGCATCTCTGTTGCCTTGCCTCTGGCCATTAGTTTCAGCAACTCCTTGCTCACCTTCTCCATATTTTGCAACTGTTCACTGATGGCTGCCATTGCTGGTTGATGTGCCAAGCTGTAGAAAAGAGAGGAAAAAAATCTGAATGTGTGTGTGTGGGCAGAGAGGAACTTTTGGTATCCAAGCAGTTGCCAGAGAGAGAGAGAGAGAGAGAGAGAGAGTAAACTCCTGCCTACACCTCACCCCAGTACTGCTAACATTTTACCTGAAGCAGAATATGTAATTAATAGGGGGCAGCACAAGTACCTTGTTTCATCTCGCTACCCAGAACCTTATTTTCATACAGCAAAACAACATGTGGGCCTGCTGTCTCATATACGTATAGGCTTTCCTTTAGACTTTACAGTATTTGGAGACACCGATAACAGTGTACATATGGCCAGGTGGAACTTGCTTCATAATGAGTGAATTAGCTGCCTATCCAGGATCCTTTCTTTTTACAGGGCAATGTCTAGTTTGTAAACTAGGGGATTCTAGTTTCAGAACTTGTTCAGTTCAATAAAGAACAAGCTTAGTTTAAGGTCCCATGAAAGTGGAATAGACAGAGATGGTTGTACAGCTGGGAAACTGCTAAATTCCATCACTAAACACAAACATTCTACTATTACCACAGGCTCTCCTCAAATTGCAATTGTTCACTAGCTGTGAAGACTCTCCTACAGTCTTTGTTTCAAAACAGTGAATACACTTATCATTACAAACCAACAACTGATTAAAGTACTGTACTCAACTGTAATTAGAAAAGAAAGAGATAGAAAAGTCCATAATGCAGTCATACAGGCACATCTGTCAGGTTTGCAAATGGTCAGTCTCCTGCCGCTAGCAGCCTACAAGCCAAAGTTTGGCTAGTTCCACATCAATTTTATTGTTTCAAATGATTTGTTAAATTTAGGTGCAGCCTTCCACCTCCTGCTTCCTCCAACTACCATTCTATGTCCTTCTCCGTGCCAGTCAAATCGGAGTTGGCACAGTACTCCCTGCTCCGACTACAGGCCTCCCTCCGGTGCTCCACCTGGATTAATGCCCCCCCTTCAGCCCACCTTGCTTGCATCACTTTTCCCAAGTAGCTTCTTACATGGGAGTTTACAGGCACAGATGGGAGGACGGGAATCCAATGTTGCACGTTATAACAACAAAATGTCTGCATACGTTTTTCAAATTGCTGTTATCCAAGGCAAGTTCTTATTCACGACTTAAAAACACACACACACAAAGCAAAAGCATAAATTTGAAATTTGCTCTTTTTGGGACACATGCACACCCTCAGCTCGTGCCTCTTTGCACCCATTTTTCCCTGCTTCCTTTGAATTTCATTGTTCTGATTACCCTCCTTTTTTGTTAGATCTCTTATGCATGCATGGATCAATATACAAGATACATGTGTAAAATATATAGCACGGCAGCCCGTTGCACTCTGCAGATAATCTAAAGCAGAACTGGGAAAAGATACAGTACTTAAAAAAAAAAAAAAGCCAACGGCCATGCTCACTGAGGTTCTGGGAACTGTCCCAGGAAGTAACATAAGAACATAAGAAGAGCCCTGCAGGATCAGGCCAAGGGCCCATCTAGTCCAGCTTCCTGTATCTCACAGGGGCCCCACCAGAGGCCTCGGGGAGCACATGAGCACCTGTCTCCTGATACCCCTCCCCTGCATCTGCCATTTTGAGGTACCTTCCTTCTAAACCTGGAGATTATACATCCCCATCATGGCTTGTAACCTGCGATGGACTTTTCCTCCAGAAATCTGTCCAATCCCCTTTTGAAGGCATCTAGGCCAGGTGCGATCACCACATCCTGTGGCAAGGAGTTCCACAGACTAACAACCTGCTGGGTAAAGAAATCTTTTCTCTGGTCTGTTCTCACTCTCCCAGCACTCAATTGGAGTGGATGTCCCCTGGTTCTGGTATTGCGTGAGAGGGAAAAGAGCTCCCCTCGATCCACTTTATCCATCCCCTGCATAATTTTATACGTCTCAATCATGTTCCCCCTCAGGCGCCTTTTCTGCAGGCTCAAGAGCCCCAAACGCTGTAGCCTTTCCTCATAAGGGAGGTGCCCCAGCCCAGTCCTCATTTTAGTCGCTCTCTTCTGCACCTTCCTTCCCAAGCGGGCTGTTAGGGAGCCTCACCCCCACCCTACCCCTCGCCATGTCCCTTCAGGGCTGGCTTGCTTGCTCGGCCCCTCTCCCTCCAGTACAACCCTACTGCAGCCACTTACCCAGCGCCGCCTCTAACAGGGGATTCCAAATCGGCGCCACCGGAGCCAGGCGGCGATTGCGCCCTTATTGGGCGCCACCAAGCCTCGCAAAGAGCTGATTGGTCCATTTGCAGCCTGTGGCCCCCTCCTGCGAAAGTGACGTACGTCTCCCGAGCCAGCCGCCGCTGCCTCACGCCACCTTTCCTCTCTATAGAAATAGAAAGAGAAGAGTCATCCTCCGCAGCAGTCTTTGCAGACAAATTCAATCGTAAACCTAACCGGCTTTTGCCTTCCCCTTCGGGTATATAGCGTAGAGAGTCTTTTCAACCTACAAGATATCAAGATCTGAAAGGACGCCACTCGAGGGGATTCGGACACTTTGTGCGGGAACTTGAGTTGCCCCACTCTAAATTTTTCTTATGTCTATGCTCGACCTCACCCCAGCGGCCGTCCTCGTCGCTCAATGCGCATGCGTCAGACCGTTACTAAGCCCGATTGTTTTCTGCCTCTTCTTCCCCCGCATTTTTCTGAACATGCGCATGCGCCCCCTCCTCCTCCTCCGCGCCCTGACAAAAACGCAGCCTCTGGAACGGGTCAAGAGAGTCTCGGGCGCCTCTAGAGAAGTGGAGCAGCTGCTCCCGTCGCATGCCGGCGCCAGAGGGCGCCACTTTGCTTCTCTGCCTGGAAGCGTAGCAGCGGCTTCGCTTAGCCCCGTGGACGGACCTGCTTCTCTGTAACCCCTGCTACGGATTTAGTCTTTGGGGATCGCCAGAAAGGAGGACACGCGCCACCCGGAAAAGGGGGCAACACATGATTCCCAGACCCGCATGCAAATGTGCATTTCATTTCTCTCTGTGATGCCAATATGGTATACCAGCAAAAGGTATACCACCGTCGTGGAAGGGGAGCGGGCTGCGAGCAGGGCAACTTGTGTTCCTGCTGTCCCCGTGCTAATTGAGAGGGCAGTTTGAAGGTCCCTCTTCTCCCGCCCTTGTGCTGCTTTATTTTTGGACTGGACGGCCCCACAAACGCCAGACAACTTCAGATAAAGGACTGCAGAGCCGCCCATCGGGCAGGCCACTCTCTTCCATAAAATAGGACACCAGCCACGTCAAAGGCTGTCAATTACTTCTCATTAGTAATTACAATTACTGGCTGGAAGGTGGGCATGCGTGTGTGCCACAGGCTTCTTGGAATAGAGCCCTCCCATCCATATTCCACAACCCCATCCCATGCAAAGGAGTTGTGAAATAAATGTTTCTGTTTTGAATATTTCAAACAAACTCCCTTATATTTCTCCTCCGATTCAAATGTTCTGTCATGAAAACATGGTGTTTGCTTGTGTGTAATGCGCCTTTTCCTCACTGCTTGAGACTACAAATCCCATGAGCAGGGTGGGCTCCCACTGTCCATGAGCCCAATGTCTCTGCTTTTTATGGTGCTTTGCCTCTGCTGTTAGCTCTCACCCACCCACATCTTGCCTATGAAGCACAATGATCTCTGGGACTAGTAGTTCTTCAGATTACATTTCACACAGGAAAGCAAAAACCTGTGTCTCAATAAGATGGCAACTTTGGCAATCCATCAACACCGGTCTTCGGGCCATGGTCAGGTCTACTTTCCATTCCTTCTCCACCCCCAACCCCATACTTGAGCCTTGGGTTAGGCCTATACTTGCTATATTGCCATAGCTTGGATCAGGAGACACGTTTCCAAACCAGTTGGGATAATTTCTGTTATCTTAATAACAGTTAAGATAACAGTTAATATTCTATTATCTTAATATTCTGTTATCTTAATATTCTGTTAATAAGATAACAGAATATTAACTTCTGTTATTAAGATTTCCAAGAACTAGATGTTCTTGGAAATGTTACTAAAAGATATTATGTTACTAAAACAATGATACATTTGTCATTTTTTAAAATAACATAACATCTTATTAATGTGCTATTGTCAACATTATTTTTGAAAAAAATAACCAAAGATCACTACACAAAAATTATAATTACATCATTTTCCTGATAAAATTTACTGTTGGCCCTTGTTAGTAAAAAAAAATTAAAATTAAAATTAAAAAAGTTAAAACGCTGGTAGCATCATTGCTTTTAACATGCTATTTCCAAGTTTTGTTCTTAACATACTATATGTAATGATAAGCTTAGCCCCAGAATGGGGCAGTTATGTCATCAGCAACGACTCCTTTGTGAATGCCCACTATTAATAAAATAGTTATCACTTCCTTTATTCTCTGGATGTCACTTCTTTCTGACCTCACTTTCATTTCTTACCTTTCTCTGTATATGCTATGTGCTGTCAAGTCACTTCTGACTTAACAGTGAGCCTAATAGGGTTTTCAAGGTAGCTAAGATATTTAAGAAGTGAGTTTACCAGTTCCACCCCCTGGTGAGTTGCTATGGCTGAGCAAAGATTCGAACACTGAGTCCTAATCTGACAGTCTATTCACATCACCACACTGACTTCTCATCCAGCTATAGGTAGATGTGCATGCAACTTAAGCTGACAAGCACTTTGCACATGTGAAGAAGTTTTATTCCATGAAAACTTAAGGTATTTTGTTGATTTCTTCTTACTGGACACTGGATGTTATCATGACCGTACTGACTTAGGATACATTAGATCTAAACAGGCTCCAAGGTTCTTTAGCCGATACACTGTCCTTCTACCTACACATCTTTTCTGATTTATTTTACCTTGAATGATCAGATGTAACAATATTCTTTTTTCTCATTATTTGCCGCAAGTATTCTAGCCATCCTCCAGTAAAATCACCTTTCAAATGCTTCTACCATTTTTGCACCTGTCTGTACTAAAGTCCACAATCCCATGCCATACAGCAGAACCACGGAAAGACATGAAAGAAAGAATTCCAATTTACGCTAGATTAGGATTATTATAAAAATGTTTGGAGGCTACACTTCAGGAAGGTTGACTTTTCAGTTACAACATCTTATAACATCCTGTTTCTTCAGGCATTTCTTATTCAGATTTACATCTTGTTATTTTATGCAGAAACAGGGTTTGAACAAAGGATATCCTCAAAGCTAGTGGAATCGCTGCCTTTGGTTCTCCAGTAATTTTGGGCTTCAGCACCCACCAGCCCCATCCTAAATGGCCAATGATCAGAGATGCTGGGATTTGGAATCCAACACAACTACAGGGCCAAAGGTTAAGCACTACTGGACTTCACCACTATTTACACTATACCAGGATTTCCTATCTGATTTCTGACTGTTCTCCATAATAACATCCTTCTCTTTCACTGAGCTTCAACAATTGGACTGCCCTGTCGCACAAAATGAAGAAGCAGGAGACTTCATGGGAGAAAGAGCCCTGTCAATGAAGCAAAGAGTAGCTTCGGCAGAAGGAGTGAATAAGCTGTGAAAGAGGAAATATAAGAGCTTTCCCCCACCCTCGGGAAACAAGGAAAGATGCAATGGAGTGTTGGGTGTGCATAGAAAGACAGAAAAGAAAGGGAAGATAGAACTTTCTCAGATGGATGGATGTAGTCTCAGTATTGAGGTCCTGGGAGACCTGAACACCCAGCCCTCGACTGCTTTGTCAAGAACAGCTTAGGACAGCACAGCCACCATGCCAACCACAGGGCTGTCCCAAGATGGTATTGACATGCTGAAGTAATTGGAATTGGCATTTCCCCTAGGGAACCGTGTTGGGAATTTTGTGAGGGAATTTCTTCTGATTCCCTTGTCAGAGTCACTTCACAAGGAGGAGGAGAAACTCATGTTAAGTGGAATCTGGAGTTGTTATTGTTTGTTATATGTTGTTAAGCCCCTTCTGATTTACAGTGACCTTAATAGGCTTTTGAGGTATGTGAGATATTCAAGGTCTACTATTCCCACTCACCTCCCAAGCAGTTTCCATTGCCAAGTGGGAAACTGAGTCCAGGTCTCCCTGAATCCTACGCCAACATGCTATCCACAACACTGCCCTGGCTCTTGGATTAAGGAGACCCAGTTTAAAATTTCCAGATAACAACAGAGAAGAAGCAGGAACAAAAATAGCTGGCTAAAATTCAAATTCTGAGGGAATAGAAGAAACTGATTAAGGGAGAGTATTGAAAAATAATTATTAACCGTGCAGAGAAAAGTGCTAAGGGATGGACTGAATGGAATAAAAAGAAAATAAAGGAGGACCTGCCAAGAAGGAGGGGAAACCAACCCCCAACCCTGCCCTATCTTAGAACTTCAGAGCTGGAAGGGACCCTATGGATCATTGAGTCCAGACCCTGTTAGGGAGGCGCAGTGGGGCATTGAACTCCCAACCTCTGGCTCCACAGCCAGATACTGAAGCCACTGAGCAATCCAGCAGTATTCTCTTGGTTTACAAAGATGAACCCGAGGACAGTGCACTATTATTATTTGTGAAATTGTGACTGGCACCTGCATATTACATTTTAGATCATCCCTTTTAAATGGGCAAACGGGTAAATATCCCGACCCCTGCTGTTTTCTCTGCATGCAGGCAGATGCACAGGGCATTTGCGGACTGCAAATCCCCTCAGTGCACCATCAAAGAGCATAACAACAAATACTGGACGTCTGAAGAAAGCACTGCTTTCCTCCCGATGTATTTCTACCCCTGCAAGCCTTCCTGAATTAGGTAGCTAACACCAGACTTCATGCAGATTCCCAGCAGAAGTCCTTTCTCGCCCTCTACATGTTTTCGTGTAGAGACAAGAACAGCCTAGCTATGTTCCATCAACAACACACGTCGCTTGGGGGAGATGCAGGCAAAGCCACGTGAGCAAAGGGCTTGCATCTGACTGGAGAGCTCCTCGGGGGAGGGCAAAGCGGTTCCGTCACCATGGACAGCGACTGAAGTCAGCAGCGCCTCTGTCTCTCCCTTCCTCTCTGGGAGGATGTCCTCCTGGGGTTCTCTCAACCCTCTGGCTTTGCTTCGGCAAACAAGGACTCAGAAACAAGCGACACTAGCCTGTCTTGGCTCTAGGCGAATTTACTGAAAAGGCTCTGAAGCAGAGTCTTGAGGCATTTTCACTAGAGAGACTGTGACAAACGCTCTCTACTTTAGACTTAGGAACTGTGTCCTTGCAGGGTAAGAAGTGGGGATCGTTTTAAAAATGAATGAACATTTGAGATAAAATAGGATTTGCATCTGAATGACGGATACACCATCAGAAGGGTTGGGGGAATAATTGCAAATGCCATCTGGGAAAAACGTCTGTGTTACTTGGATTGCATGCCACAGATATGAACCCAGGTTTCGAAAGCAGATTAAGTTAAGGAAAACAACTGCAGTGTATCAAGAACTGTAAACACATTTTCTCTTGCCTACTAATTCTTCTTGGTGTGTAGATGTATTTGGGAGCCAGCAGTAATCTTACTTGGAAAAATCACACCTGGCTTCCTTTATAATGCTCTGTCACTTATTTTTTTAAAAAAGGTGTTTATTGTCTCTTTGTAGACCTAGCTTAATGCTCATGGGCTTGTTTTTTTGTTTCTGTGGGTTTTTGTTTTGTTTTGACTGCATTGAATGAATTGTGGAGTTTTGTTCATTTTTTTTAACCCCATGAGAACTTCAACCGAGGGCTACAATCAGGAGTTAGAATATTGTATACAGTTCTTTTAATGTGGGACATTTCCGGACTCCCCCATCCCCACTCCCAATGGAAAAACACATCACTGCTGCTTTACTGCATGATTATACACCAAAAATCAGCATGGGGCACTTCTCCTTATATGTTATATTGTCTGGGGCAAAAGAAAGAGGAGGAGGAGGAGGAGGAGGAGGAGGAGGAGGAGGAGGAGGAGGAGGAGGAGGAGGAGGAGGAGGAGAAGAAGAAGAAGAAGAAGAAGAAGAAGAAGAAGAAGAACTATTTTCTTGTTTTTTCATCCTGGGTGTTTTTGCTCATTAAAAAAAAAATCAAACATGACAAGTGGCTAAAACTTGGAGAAATTGTTTTATAATTGTTCAGCTGCCAATGTTGCAGAATGCCTAGAATATAGATTGATTTCCTTGTGGATTCTGTAGTGCTTATTGACTGTGTAGGACTAAAGTGTTCCATACTTGCATAGCCAAGGGTTCAACACAATGCATCAGTGCTGCTTAGGAGACAAAGTGACCTGAGAGAAGCCGCCTTTTGTGTATTTGTTGCAGAAATAACGGGGTGTTGGTGGTGGAATCCTTGCAGTCAATCTCTGAAATGTCACTCTTTCAAAATGTAGTCTTGACCTATGGCACTTTTGCCAGGAGGAAAAGCCAGCTACCACAGCTCTGTTCTCCAACACACAAGACACAGGTTAACTAGCTACCATAGGTAACCACATTTTCACAGACGCACTTGGTATTAATTTGTCATCTGTCCATCTATCTTTCTTATTTAATCTTTCTTATTTATCTCCCACATTTCTCCCAGAACATGGACACAAGGTGGCACAAAACAAGATTTTTGAAAGGTAAGAAAAAGTCACAAAGGGTATAGTATTGAAACACAATTAAATAAATGGTAGTGTAATTAAATTAAAAAGCAATTTTAAAAGTTATAAGTAAAAATGTACAGCAGTACCCACATTAAAACTCCCTTTGGCAACAGCCAGTCATCTGGCAAAAGCCTGCCTAGAAATTTATCTCTTGCAACAAAGAGTTAAGGGACAGAAAGCACCCACAGCAACAGGGGCATGCTAACCTTGTAGCTGTACAACTCACTACCACAAAGATTTGGCTTGTTCCCTATATCCCTGATGAAATTAGATTGCTGGGGGATTGCTCTCAGTAGCTACGCAAGAGCTGGCTGCGCTTCTTGGACCCATCAATGCCAATTGATTTTCTTAAATGCCCTGCATTAGTCTTGCTTTTCTCACCCCTTTAATTCTATTCAATATATTGATCTCGGCCATCTTCTGGCCCGATGTGTCAAGGCTGCCGATATACAGTAGTGCTGCTTTGTTTGGTGTGTGCTGTTGCTGAGGGACCTTTCTGTGACCCACTTCAGCCCTCCTCTAATTGCTGAGCACCAAAAGCCCAAACTTCAGTTTTCCTCGCTTCAAGGACACATGTGAAATTCAAAAGAAAAGTTGCAGAGTTGCCAAGGAGATTCACACTCTAAATCTATTTGGAATTTTATATGGATGTTTACTCCTTAAAATAAAACATTAAGACCTGACAGAAATCTATTTTTATTTAAAGCTGTCACCAGATTTTTTTAAAAAATCTTGGTCAATTGATGGTAGAAGTTTTGGTTAATTTATCAACTGATTATTCAGTTAAATTTTCATATGAAAGAATAAGAAGGAAAATATACCTTGTTTACAGAAGATGCCTGCCTGCTTTTTGATCGACACTCTGTCCAGCAGACCGTCCAGTCCCTATGCTACAGGAGGGCTCTCTGGCAGCTTCTCACACCGCAGTGATTCATAGTACAATACTTGGTGCTGAATGTAAATGACAACTGTGGCAATGAAATAATTGGTGGCAGCTGCTGAATGTTATGATAGCAGCAGATCCAACTGTAGTACTGCAGAGTAGCAGAATCCCATTCCTTGAAATTCCTGGACCAAATGTGAAACCTGGGGGAGTGGGAGAGTGGGATGAGGGGTAGCAAAAGCCAGGAGCAGGTTCTTACATGGTCATCGTTGCAAGGGTTGGAAGTGGCTACCGAAGTGCTCCTGGGCCAGCTGATTACAGATTCCAGAAAACCAGGTTTTATGAAAACCCTGAGTCAGGGGAGAGATCCAGATTTCTGGTAGCTAAGCAGGCAGCAAGATGACACAGCAAAGACAATCGGTGCTGGCATTCCTTCTGGGGCTTCTATCTTGTGCATCCTTACCTACAGTACACATGACACAAGGGGAAAATCCCTAGCCTGTAATACTGTTGTTGCCAGACCTGCATAATACACAGGCTTACAAGTCGCAATACTAACATGCCACCTGCTGCTTTACTCCAAATGGTACTGTGGGCCCAACCACATGCACCCACCAGGTCTCTCCGCAGTCTTCTTCCCCTACATCTGGCTTTTGGTGTATCCATATTGAGGTAGCACACAATATACACAGGAAGACCTTCATGCTTCAGTCCTAGAGTCAACTGAGAATGGGCAACAATGGGCACTTAGGCTTTAAAAAGTCCTCCTATAGAAGTTCAGATTTCTTCCTCCTCCTTCTCTGGTCACCCTTAGACTCGTCTCCCCACCTGGACATTTCAAGAGACAACAGATCCATCCTGAAGGACTTGTGCTTCTGAAGATAAACCAAGACGTCGACAGTAGCATCATCTGTTCAGGATGTCTCTAGTAACTCTTTTCATATTTTCCACAGGAGACCAAGAGAAGCATGGTGGTCCTTTGAGTCTTCATCAAGGGCTCTGAGACTTGGCTGCTCTACTCATCATCAGTGTAGGCCCCATCTGGTCCTGAGGTATGTATATCCAACATGCTCCCTCAGGTTCAGGACTTTTGCCACCTTGTGGCTGAAAGATGAATAGAACAAACATTGCTGCCCTAAAGTGTGCTTGCATTTTGGAATTCTGACCAGAGAGACTGCATTATTTTTTGGTTAATTTATGAATATTTGTTCTCATTCTGGCAGTGGATATGACTAATCACAGACACACCTCACTCCCAACACACTATTCTAAATGACAGGCCAGCCTGGTTGAATAGCTTCTCAGCAGCCCTCCTCATCCATTGCTTCTTCGTCCCCTGTCAATTTACTTCCAAATTGTCAAGGTAGGACTCCAATCTTAAAGAGATTTGGCATAAATCTGCCCCTCCCCCCATCATGCACATATTTCAGCTCCATTTTGACCATGGCATTAGTGGGATTGCGCTGGAGTTTCCTCACAGCCAAGCTGCATACTGCAGCCAGAGGTTGATCACACCCTCCTTCTGCTCCTAATAAAGAGAAAGAAAGGAACAACATTAGTCATTGAAACCATAATCTTTGTACCATTGGAAACCTTATTCAGCAACAAACTGTGATTTCACGAGACAATATCAGCTTTGTGGCCACAAGGACTAGATGTTTCTTTCCTCCTTTTTAATGAAAAATTTATTTTGCAATCTCCTCATCTTTAATTAAAAATAGGCTACTGGCTTAGTTGCTAGTACCTGTAACATCTAGAGGCCTGTGAATGTGAATATATTTTAGAAAGGAAAATGTCCTCTGACCGCATCTTTCCACATCAACTTTTGACTTTCCTTCACTTCTACATTAGGAACACTGATGTTCCCAAGAAAATGAAGTTAGAACTCAACTTATACAGAACATATTTCCATACAAGTCAAAGCCTTTTTTATTTTCTTTAGTACAATGGCGCCCTCCCATCCCAAGACAATTTGTTGCCCAATGTGAAGGACAAGGTGTCACCTTCCACCATTTTGTGTGCAACACCCATCTGCCTACCTCACAGTTGAACACTACATAAACACTGAGGATGGGAAAGCACACTGAGATGGAGCGAAGGACACACCTGGCTACCTGATGGAGTTCAAGACAGGCCAAGCATGACAGACTGCTCTGTCCCCTTCTTACCCTTCAGGATTTGTCACCTGAAGCAGCCACCACACATTGGGCCAGCCCTTCCTGTGACCCTGGACTGGAATCTTTTCCAAGTAATATATCTCAGATCCCAGACACATTAGGGCTGCCGTGAAATTGGTTACACCCAGTGACTTCAGTGATACAACCTCAACGTAAATGGTTGAAGACTGTAGCTAATATGAAACATAATAGAAGCTTGAGGCTCTACAGTGATAATAGATCTGTGGTCTCAGATGTCTTTGGCAAGCCTATTACTCTTATTTTCCCTGGGGACAAGAGACTGCCGGCAAGCAGATACACATCCACTCTTGTCTCCTTGACAATGAGAAAACCCATGTTCTGAAATCTACTCCTCAGTTAGAGACCTATGGTTTTTAATTTCTATGACAACTAGATTTGCTGTGTTTAAATATTTCTTAGAAACATGTGTGGAAAGTTCCATAATAGCCACAAATATTAGGATACAAGCTTTATTTGCCTGCATAGCAACATCCTGGTGTTGCAGCACTTCCTCTCATAATCATGCTTTGTGGAAGAAAAAAGACTCCTGTATCTGAGGGGAAGATGGTATGCCTCTGCACATCAGGGATGATAAGGCCGAAACTAGACTCTCCATGCAAGCTTTTGGACTATTTCATTCTCATAGAATCATAGAAAAGTGAAGTTGGAAGGGGCCTACAAGACCATCAAGTCCACCCTCTGCTCAATGCAGGAAAACAGGAATGCAAGATGTCATTCTCTCGCATTCTTGTTCCTATCACCCTTTCCCTGTATTTTCACCCCCCTTCCCCAACACACAGCTGCCATTATCAATTTGATACATATATTATGTGTTGTTGAATCAGAACTGAGTTATAGCAACCCTTATAGGGTTTTCAAAGTAAGTGAGGTATTTAAGGAGTGGCTTTACCAGTTACGCACCTCCAGCAAGTTTCCATGGCTGAGTGGGGATTCAAACCCTGTCCTCCAGAGTCCTAGTCTGTCACTCTATCCACTACTACACCACACTGGGTAAACCCTCCATATATGTGTGTGTGCAAATCAAAATGGCTACAATGGGTAAAATCAGCTTGGAAGTAACCAAACAGTACCCTCTCCTGAGTTTCAAGGTCCTACCTCTGGCGCATAAATTTAGAAAGAAAAGTCCTCAGGGATCAGTTCTTGGTAAGTAATCCTGATGTGGAGGAAGCCCATTTTGTAGATCTCCTGCCTAGCCAAGAAACAACCTGGAAGACAACACCTCGTAGGCTGGCCTCAGATGCAATATCTGACCTTTTTCCCCCTCACTGCCAGCAAATTTGACCTCCAACAAAAATCTAATTATACTTCCCCATCAGCATACCAACCACTCAGACACACTGGTACCCCCCACCTCAGGTAACCAAAGTTGTACCTAGATGCCATTTAAAGATGCTGAGGCAAACAGCTCCACTTCTGCCTCTTCAAGAACTTCACGGCTCACACACGTGAAGTGGAACTTACTGCTTAGTTAACATCTCGCTCCTGGACAAACAACACCTGTGGTCTCTGAGAGCTTTCCCTCGGCCTGGAAGCTTATTTTTGTGTGTGTGTCAGGCCAAGCCACAGTCTGTAACTTGTCAGGCAGGTCATGGCCTGTAAGACTTCTGCTTTGAAGAAAAGAGCAGCATACCACTGAGGACACAATGAAATATCTTTGCAAAGCAATAGCAGCCAATGGAGGTGGGATGAGGTGGGATTTTTCAGTAAGAAACTGCCACAGGACCCTAATCCAGACTGGAAAGACATTTCACATTGTGTCCCGTGGTTCTTGTTTTTCCAGAATAAAACTGGCCACTTGGAACAAGATGTTCTAGAAAGCACCATTAACATTTCACATTGTATAACCTTAGGTTTATCCAGGTACGAGGAGAGAAAATTCAGCTATATAATCATAAAATTATTTCATTGACTCAATTTCCAGAGGGATACCTGCATTTGTTGATGAAAGGAAAAATGACGCAGTCTTGTGGCTCCTGAAAGACCAACAAATGTTTAATGTGGTGAGTTTTTGAAGAGTACTGTGCAGTTCATCAGATACATGAGTGTTATGTGGAACAGCAGGAATATATGCAGAGGAATATATACTGCAGTAAATGTGGACTGAGAGAGCTACGGTGATGTAGTGGACAGAGTGTCAGATGAAGATTCAAGAGACGGGTTCAGATCTGTGCTTAGCCATGCAAACTCACTTGGAAATCCTATTTGGGTCACCATAAGTCTGGCTTAATGACACATTAACAACAACAGAATGTAGACTGTCCATAAAAGCTCATGCCATAATCAATTTGTTGACAGTTAAGATTCCACAAGACAAGACTCCTTGTTGTTTTTATTGTTTTGGCATGGTAATAGCAAAATGGCAGCCATGTTCTGATTTACTCACAGGAAAGGACTGCTTGTGTAGGTGACTATAAACACACAAGTAATAACATACATACTTCTTCCCTGATCTTTGCCACATGTAACAGTTAACTCTTCCACCTAAACTTTACAGTGCATCAAATAAACTTCTCTTTTGTGCAAGTAACATTAGCTAAACCACCTGCCTAGAGTTTCAAGCTAGTTTCTTTGTTAGCTGTGTAGTCCTGTTACATGTGCGAGTTTCTACCGGAAATCAGTTTACACTTATGCTTTGGAAATGTAATACTCAGATCCTCTCAGAAAGAAGATACAGGATTGGCTAGAAATGATGTCACCCAGTCCCTCACCAGAGCCTTTGTTGCTGTTCTTTTTGAAAGAAAGAGTTGGCTGGTGGCTTTGATTCTGACCTGGTCTTTGACTTGCTTCGCAGGGGAGGGACTGTCACTGTCTGAAAAGGCATGAGTGCTGTTTTTTTCGGGAAGCTAAAACAGAATCAGCTTGCTTTCACTGAAATGGATTGAATCCTATGACCATGTAAAGTTCCACAGCAGGGCAATTTAATATGATATGCCTGGGCATTAGATAACGCCATGGAAGCTTCTGTGTAGGAGACAAAAAAATGACTGAGGATTCCTGCTAGTACATCTTCCCCCAGAGAGCCATTTAGATTATGACTTATTGATGTGCAAGTATTGGATCTCCACCACAGAAGGTCTGTGGTTCTAGGAGGCCACTCAGACGGGAAGAGCAAGGAACTATCCAGCCAATCACTCCTCTTTAGAATGCCAGGCAGAGGCAAACGAGAAGAAATCAGGACCATTGCAGGTTCCATCCATCTCTCTCTCTCTCTCACACACACACACACACACACACGCGCACACACACACACACACACAGAGAGAGAGAGAGAGAGAGAGAGGTGGGCACCGTCAGCTAAGTCTGAAGGCCAAGAAATATATATTTCTTTATTTATTTTATACAGTTAATTATTACAGTACAACGATCATAACTAGGGGGAGGATTTCTGTTTTTTTTCCGGCAACCTATGTTTGAGTTGATGGGTGAAGAATGACTTTTTCTTCCGTTAAATAATGACTTTTACAGCTTGCACTAAACACTGAACTATATAAAAACAGGGTTCCCTCGTCAATATATGAAAAATGATTTAACAAAGTTACTGCAATACATAAATTAGGAATTCATGGGTTAGCTCAGCCTAAGAGGTTATTCTGTGTGTTACAGGGTGTGTGGTCGGAGGTCTTATGTTTTCGTTACCTTTTTGTGTATGAAATCAATTAAAAGCAAATTACTTTGAGGAGCTAGAGGCACAGGAGAGCAGACATCCCCAGATGCATGTATGTAATGTGTAGTGCATACATCAGAGTGTAATGTGTGAGCACATACATCTCTTCTTCCTACTTGCCCAGCCCCTCTTGATAAAATGGAGGGGCTGTCAACATTTTATTCTTTCTGCTAAAAAATTAATGCCTAGCTGATGTGCTTGCAGAATTGCAAGTATGAGCAACCTTTGTCAAATGGAGCAGCTGCAACAAGGGGCCATGCCGCCTCCGTCAGCCAAGAACACTATTCAGCATACTGGAGCAGAGCAGACTGGCTACCTCCTTGTCTGCGTCCCTCCCCTGTTGCTGTAATGCTGGGTCAGAGGCCAAGCTCACTTTCTTCCACTACGGAGTCTGCTCTGCCTTCTCTTCTGACTTTAATAATAAATCACCTGCATGAATATTTCATCAAAGCTAATTTTGCAAACATGGCTGGGACTGTACAGATGACTCCATTTGCTAGGGGCATATAAGTCTTGATTTTTCTGGGGCACAAACAAGTCACCAAGCATAGAAGAATGCAGAGGGAAGTGATGGCCAACTTCCATCACTCTCACTGCCGTCCAGAACTCACTCACTTTAAAGACGTTGCCATACTCAGGAGGTTTAATCAGCTTGTCTTTTAATCTAAGACATCATGTCAATTGGGCTGGGGTGGCAAAATGTAGCTCCTGAAGGATCTGAGCCAGGTTATCTAAGATTCAAATCCAACATCACGTCACTAAATGGTCGTTGTCAGGCCACAGTCTAACAACCCTCTGCCTGCATTATGTGGTTAATTTTACTAGTCTGTGTTGCAGAGTTTTTACTCTAAATTACTTTTGAATCCTCAAAATGTTACAAACACGTGGTTTTTTTTCTTATTTATGCTCCTTCACTTTTTTCTTAATTATGCTCCTTTGCACACGCGCACACGCACACGCACACACACACACACATTAGTTGTACCTCTCTGAATGGCAGAGAACAACATTACATCATTCTGTGCTGGCTGAATGACAGATGAATGGGGTTGTAATGGTTAAATGGCCAGCATTTCATCCAATATGCTGCACATTTGACAGCATCCCCATCTTCTTCTTGAGAGATGTCATTGTCATGAAGATGAAGACTCCCCGGTCTGCTTCTGTATATACAATGTGCATATATTTCCATTCATTGTACAGTATTTGTTATAAGTTAGTTGTATACGGCTGTACCAAAGGCTTAAGGTCTGTAATATAGGAATATTTTTATTATGGAGATCTTATTGTTGTCACTTAGAACATCTCCCTATAAATAAAGACAATCATTTACCATAAAGCATCTTACTATAGTGTGTAATTAGTCACGTTGATAAGCTGCTTGACAGCCTCTACGTGACTGCTGATCTCTGGGAGATATAAGTGGACTTTAAAGAATATTTTCCAGTGATTTTCATATACCTACAACCACCACATCTCCTCAGTCCTTTCCCCCCACCGCTACTCCTTCTCTTGCGCCAAAATCCAAATAACCACTTGGCTAGTCACAAATTTCTAAACAGGGTAATTGTTCTTTATATAAAAGCAGCCTGAACTATGGTCGCTAGCAAGAAACGTTGCTGAGCTCCTCCATGCAATTAGAAGTTCCACCATCTGATGATTTCTGTATTTTACCTCTTTGTCCAAAGGATGCTACTCTAACCCTATTCCTACCCCTGGCCATACACAGTTGGCTAGTCTAGTCAAAACTCCCACCAGGTTACTCAAGCTTTTAGGAGCTGCTAAAGTCTATCCTTGGCTCATGGCCACTGTCCTCATTACAATCCGGCCTTGTCCTAGTTTACTTCTACCGGTTAGCCCCTTACAACCAATCCTGCAACCTATACCCTCCTCGACTCCTTCCTTTATTAAAGCCTGTGTGAACTATCAGATACGATGATTTCTCTCCCCCAACCAGAAGCCTGGGACGGAATCTGATAATGTGGGACGAGGGAAAGAACCATTCCTTTCCCCACACCACTTGCATATACTTACTTACACACCCACACACCCAGACTTGCCTGGCAGATAGAGAGCAAGCACTATGGGCAGTTTGGCAGTCCAGCCCCCCACCTTTTTCAGCCTGTTTCCCCTGAGACTTGGAAGCAAAGACTGTTCAATAATGCAGCACCACTCTTCACATATGTCAGGATACTGACGTAGGGGACAGGGCATAGATAGGACTTTTTAAAAAATTAACATTTTATTAAATTCCTCTTCTGAGATCTTTCTTGTCAGATCCATTAAGGCTTCAGACACCCTTATGCTTCCCTTTTTATACGGTGACCCTGAAGAAAATAATAGGCAGTGGTTTCCCCAGGATAAGAAGGAAAAAGCCAAAAAGAGGGGAGATATAAAAGACATAGATACAGAGAGGGGGGGGGGGGAGAGAGAGAGAGAGAGAGAGAGAGAGAGAGAAGCCAAGAGTTTGGAGATTGAAATGTATAAGGGCTAATGATTAATCTTGTCCTTAATCCCCAGGCAATTAGTGTCTAGAGAAGAATATCCTTCATAAAGATTTGGCTCTCACCAGAGGTGGTATGTATATCTGAGCTGCACTGCTTCAGGCTGAAAGAGGAACTGGGAAGAGTGGACTTAAAGAAATAATGGGATGCCCTACCACACACCTTCTAATCTCCTCCACATCAAACCCACCCGTTACTAGTTTGCTATGTGGAAGTTTTGATGTCCAGGTAGCAGTAAGAAAGAATCCTGCATGAAACTCCCAGTGGGGACTGCTGCCAGTCAGTGCTGACAACATGGGGCTAGCCAATGGTCTGACTCAATATATGATAACTTTCATGTCCTACAGTAACCGGCAGCAGAGAGCATGATAAGGTCACAGATCTCCCTGACTTCTAATAGTGCCTGTACTGGTTCAGTTGCAATCTCCACTCTTTCTTTTCTCCCTTTTCCAGGTAGTATTTTCAGGGGAGTCAATACAATTAAAAATTGGGGGTGGGTTCCCCTGTTTGGTACGTGATTGGGCACTCAGGATATATATATATATTCTTGCTGTTGGAACAATGGAAGGTTTGAAAATGGTACCAAGGTAACAAAAACTCTGATTTTCTGGGGTTATTTAAACCACCTCCTGTGCAGGGTTTTGGTTGTTTGTTTGTTTTCCTTTGTATCACGGGGAACTCAGGTGGCAAAAGTGTCTTAGATTGAAAGCGTTAGCACTAACTATAAACAAACAAACAAAATGAAACATCAGTACGGAAGACCATTCTTTAAGGGATTTAAAGTGGTTTCTTGCCATTTTGAAAGTGTTTGTGAAACACAGCTGATTTCCAAGGTATATTAGCATGATGTGAGTGTCTGTTGAAAAGGACTCAGATCAGAAGATTTCAATAAGAGTAATAACTTACTTTTCTTTTTTAAAAAAACCAAAACCACGACCACATAAGATCCTTTTCAAAGCTTTTCTGAAATATTTTTGAACCATCTTCAAAAGATGTCGATTTCTTAGCAAAAGACTGTGTTTTAGGAATAGGTCTTGACATAAATCCCAGCAAGATCCATATTTGTTCAGCGCCAACCAACATCCACTAGCACAAAGAGGAGGAAGAAATGCTGTGTCTGGATGAGTTGATACTTGGCTCAGCCCAGTTGCTGTTGTTTGGCTGAGCTGTGTTTTCCCCTCTGGCCCCAATCCATTGCCAATATTATACCTCTGACCCTATATGAGATGGACAACCCCACATCTGGCCTGGGACATTTTGCTACCCAAAGTGGATAATCTAGATTACTGTCCCTGTCTACCAATTAAACTGGGAGACAACTATTCAGGCAATAATCCCTTCGAGAGTCAATGAAATCAATAGGAAATGTGCAAGACTATGATCTGAGGCTCAAACTGCAGAATTCTCTGTGGAAAGTGTCTCCCAATTGCCTGCTTTTAATGGTTCTTGTCATGGTACTGCTGATACGGTCATGCCATTCTGGTCCACTCCTCAGATAGTTTTTCTACTCCTCTGCCCTTTCCCATCGTGAAGTGGGGAGAGCCAAGGAACACGGTAGAGGTGAGAGAACCTATCAAGCTCAATCTAGACAATTCCTCTCCATTCCCTGGCACGCAACCCCCTTTTCTGTGGTCCCTTTCAGGAAGAATGACCCAACAGTGCTCAATGCACACAGAATAGCTGATACCATCCCTACGTTTGTTCTCCTTGCCTCAAAGTCCTGGTAGCACAGCGAGGGTAAGAAACTAGGAGTTAGTACCTAGATTTGCTCTGCACTCAAAATCCAACCAACATCTGGATAGGGTTTTATATGTTTTATTAAAAAGAAAAGAATTAAACAAAAAAAGGATAAAATGGTTACAAAAAAGTAGAAATGTGAAAGTTACTCAAAAAATCCTTGGTAAAATAGAGTAAGACTACAGGAAGTTACAAAACCAATCTTGGATAATCTCAAAGAAGGTACACACTTAGAAAAAGAAGAAAGTTCTAGCTAACCTAGCTCTGTTACTTATTCCTAACTCACGTTGTAACCTGATCTCCTTGAATGCATGCAGACCTGTTCTGGAGAGATAATGTTAGCCCTTACAGAGGATGCTAAGTTTTCTCTTGATTCCAATGCTTACTTTATACAGAACAATGGTTGGTGTTATAGATGCTTTAATCACCTGTTATTGCTGTTAATCCCTTTCAAGTATCCCTGGGCTAATGAATTGCTTCCGTAATGGGGCTTCATCCCTCAGTACAAATTATCACACCCTCAGGCAGGGAGAAACTTCCCCAGTGAAGTCTAACAAGACATATCAAATCAGATCAGATCAGATCAGATCAAATCACGAAAAGGATGTGTGGTCCCCAAAACAATACAAATGCAGGAGCAGGTGATACCTTTATTGGATCACTAAAAACAACAACAACAACAACCAATCAGTGAGCTTTCGATGATAATTTATCTTCTTCAAGCTGTGCACCAAGTCAAAGCCTGCTTTGAACTAACCTATACACCGAATAAATAGGGGAGCCATAGATCAGTCCCCTTTGAAATGCATTCTGGCCAATTCTTCCTGGCAATCACAGTTGACAGAGGGCATTTCAAACATATGATTTCCTCCATTTGTTCTTCCCAGCACGCACATGCTCCCA
The DNA here is from genome assembly GCA_037013535.1 of Intellagama lesueurii. Lineage (NCBI taxonomy): Eukaryota > Metazoa > Chordata > Lepidosauria > Squamata > Agamidae > Intellagama > Intellagama lesueurii. The sequence continues at coordinate 135,998,077 of JBAJHW010000002.1, forward strand.
GGTTAATATATGATCCACACTTTCTAATGTCATGTAGCCAATCCCACCCCCTGCAGTTTCTCCATAGTGCCCAATATCGGCCACCAGAGACAGAAAATGGCATCCTTCCTGTTAACTAAAATGGAGCATAGCCCCATGGATTGTTCTCCTAGATGAGCTTTACACAGCAGCTGCTGTCCATGTTGAGATGGTGTTCTGCAGAATGGCCCCACACAGGTCAGATGTCTGTCTTCTGCTATGCTGCTTTTAATGGCACTCAAAATCTGCTGTCTGAGGCCAGTGTCTCATTTGGCACCACAGCACAGCTGCCTCTGCACATCTCCCTCCATAGCCACATTGCTCAGACCCTTATGAGCACGGTGATGCAGACACACCTTTATTAGGCACAGGTACATTCCTTCTCACATCAGTTTGCATTCCTGGGGACTGCTTGTTGGACTGATTGGTGCTGAGCCTTCTCCCAATGTCTCTATCTGTTCTCTCTGCAGGATATTTGCCTATGGGTGTATTTTCAGACAGTGTCTTTGACTGTGGGAACTAATATAGCTCAGTCAGTTGGGGGCATCCAGCTGCAGAGCTGGGGGTGGGAGTTCAGGTATGCACAGTGCTTCCCAGGAGAGGAGCCAGCCAAGATCATCTAGAGAATGGTGTGTGGCTGATGGGGATAAGTGCCCTGCCATCAGTGCAACCATGGGCAAGCTGCACCATCTCAGAGCACCACCCAAAAGAGGGACTAGTGAACTACTTCTGAGTACTTGATACCTAGAAAACCATGGGAGGGTCACCATAAATCAGAAAAGAGTTGAAGGCACAGAAAAATGGTTATATTTGCCTATATTTCAAAATGTGTGTTTGTTCCCTTCAATATTATAAACCTGAATGTTTTTCTGTTATGTTTTGTTTTGTTTTACTTTGGCTTGCTTCTACCCTGTCTTTCTAAAAAGAACGGGACTCATGACAGCTTACAATTAAATAGCAAGCACAGCTAAACCATAAAATGAATAAAACATTTTATAAATTTAGTTTTTAAAATTTACCTATAAAAGAAAACACAGCACTTGCCCACTTAGAAGGCTGATCTGCAGCAAACAAGGTCAGTTGCCAAAGGTCTGCCTGAATACAAAGGGCTTTGCCTGCTGGCAGGAAGACAACCGGATGGGAGCCATCCAACCTTCCTCAGCAGAGAAAGCAATTTGTTTAAAATGGTTAAACAAGGATAGTTCCAAAGGAAAGTTCAGCAAAGACTCTGGTGATGGTGCAAAAGAAGAAAATCAAAGAAAAGGAAATTAAACACTGAAGTGGAGGAAGCTGGAAACCTTGACACTTTTTGCTAGTTTAAATTTAAACTTCTCCACGATTCCCTCCTTCACTTAAAAGAGGGACTGTAGCCTAGTTAAACAGCAGATGCTTTCCACATGCCAATATCTCACCTCTATAGTTGGCCTGAGATGATCACTGAGGAAAGCATCTCATGCACACGAGGAAGTGGAAAATGTCCATAATGCAATACATGAATTGGTCTTCAAGGTCGTTTTGCCTCTGGACCAAAAGCCGAAGTGGCAGCTTCATCTGTTCATATGAAGCATATGGTGGCAGAACAACTTCATAAGTATGGCTGGACAAAGTGCAACCCCTCCAGATGTTGTTGGACTACAACTCCCAGTATGCCTCACTATTGGTTCTGTAGGCAAGGGTTGATGGGAATTGTAATGCAACAAAATCTAGAAGGCCACAGTTTGCTGACCCTTTCTATGGAGCATTAAACTGAAAACAACCCATCCCAATATTAGTTGCTCAGCCTTCTAAGTCTGGTGGCAGACCCACTCATATTCATATGAAATACAGAATTCAGTAGAATCAAAGAAAGCCATGTAGTCCTTACACAAGACAATGCAGGAATAGGCAATACTTTTATAACCACTAAAAAAATCATACAGTCTGCTAGCTTTCGTGGATCAATGTGCACTTCTTCAGGCACACACTGGTGTCTTGTCATTAGTGCAAAGAACTTAAGAGTCCCAAAAGCTCGTGAAAGATGGATTTGCCAGGCATGCACCTCAAATGGACAGGCTAGTAAATGAAGGGCAGCTGGCTGGCTCAGTGGTTTAGGTATCTAGCTGTGGAGCCAGAGGTTAGGAGTTAGATTTCCCACTGTGCTTCCTGGGAGAAGCAGCAGCCTGTACGGCTGTGAGCAAGCTGCACAGTCGCACGGCGCCCCCAGAAGAACGGTAAATCACTTCTGAGTATTTGCTACCTAGAAAACCCTGAAAAGGGTCACCATAAGTCAGAACTGACTTGACGGCATGTGATGATTATTATTAGATCAGTTCATGCCTCCTGGACTGATTTGTCCCAGAAATATGATAGATACATTTTGCCCAGGTTTTCTGCAGGAAGAGTCTTAACAATGTTGAATTTTATATTGTTGACTATATATTGTTAGGCCAACAGCATGAAAAGTAATCCACTGTCTGATGTGCTTCTTTATGATGGAGTAAAATCACTGTATCAGCTAAACAGCTGTTTGTTCTCAGTTTCTATATGTTGTTTTAAATGATGTAGGGGTTCATTCAATGGCCAATGAGCTATCAGAGGAAGTAAGCCAGTTACTCCATGGTGTCTGATGGCATGCCTTGATGAAGAACATTTTCAAAATATTTGAAAATAGACAGCCAAGAAAGAATGTTCTTCATCTTTAAGTGTCAAAAAATATTGACATTTCTGTTATAATCTACCACCAATATGAACATTTTCACCATCTCAACCCCACCCACACACATTAGCAAGGCTGTGGGGTTTGATCTTCAAGACAGTCTATATCAGGGCAGCTTGGTTGGCTACAGAGTGGGTGGAAAACCTTTTATGTCAGATATAAATTCAGTAGACACCACTAGCTGAGATATTCTGGGAATTAAATAGCAGACCCAAAACTATCTATGCCAGTCAGACCTCTGACTCTTCACATGAGCAAATGGGACAAAACAGGCTGATGACATTCTGCTGCCTTATATGGTAAAATCCAAAAAGATAGCCCCTTCCCAGCAATTATGGGTACTGTGGGGTCTCCTGCAGGCTTTTTTAAAAAAAAGAAAAAGAAAAGCTGTTTTTCTGCAGGTCATGCCTATTGCAATGAACATGCATAAAAGAATTTGAGCCACTATTTGCTGATGTGATTTCCCTTCCCCAAGCATAAATTGCCAACAGGATTCTGGCCAGCGAACTGTCAATTTGGATGAGAAAGAAGTGTTATAGGTTAGGAACCCTGCTGTTCCAGCTATTCGTAAAAGAAGTGCATTCCCATAAAAAGCCAGATTTGCAACTGAGGAGTACTCCTGGACCCAATTTAATTGTTAGATGTTCAGGTATCAACTGTAGAGAGGTGTGTTTTTTGCCCAGGTTCAGCTTGTCTTGCAGTCGCATGTGTTCTTGGTACAGTCAGAACAAACCCTACAGCTCTATGATGTCAAGCATTAGTTGCAGCTTGACTGGCCTACTTCAACACATTCCACATGGGGCTGCTTGTGAAAACCATGCAGAAACATCAACTAATGCAGACTCCTATTGGTAGAATTTTGACCGGGGGGGAATGTAATGGAACAGTCAGACTCCTTTATTATGTCTTCCGTATCGGGTGCCATTTCTTTTCTGAGTGCAATTCAATTTGCTATTCAAAATAATTCCCTTTGAACAAGTGTTTACTTCTGTTGTTTTCATCTGTTGACACGTGTGTAGCCTTCTCGTGTTCTCTTTGCTATTTGTTGTTGTTGTTTTTCATATATTCTGCTAGCCAGTTTGGGCAAATCTTTCTTGGGGAGGGGAGAAGTTGGAAATAAACTCTTAAAAATGGCAAATAAATAAATAAACTGCCTGCCATCTACTCTTCTGCCTTTAACTGTATCCAAACCGTACAACAGAGCCACAAACAATGGGGAGACAAGTGGGCGCTGCGAACACACCACATCCCTTGTCTCTCCAGGAACATAATGGTTGGGGGAAAGGTGCAATTTTCTGCCCTACAAGTGGCAGCTGCCAAAGTACAGGCACATTCTGGAAAGAAACCACATCTCCAGGGGGACAAACATGTTTTGCATGTGGACGGCCCTAATATTTATACTAGTATCTCCATTAAAGGAATGAGAAGGATTTTGGAGGACTACTACCAGTCAGAGTGGACAGAACTGGACTAGAGCAATTATTTGAGTTAGATGCAGCAACTTTAAGTAAATCAGACAGAGCAGCAAAATGTCAATATCAGGATGAAGTTGATGATGCACAGCACATTTTCCCTACAAGTGTGCATGACCCAGACAGAGTGATGAACTAAGAAGAGACCTGGGTTTGAATCCCTGCTGAGCCATAGAAAATCATGGTGGTATGTGTCATTGGTAAAATGACTTCTTAAATATCTCACTTACTTTGAAAGTTCTATTAGGGTTGCTGTAAGTTGGTTCTGACTTGACAGCACAGAACACACACATGCATTAGTTTGTGTGTGTGTGTGTGGGGGGAAGTATGACAGGGCCCCATCTCTTCCCATAGAGCAGACATTGCTAGATTGTGACTCCCTCCACACCTAACCAACCTGGTCAGGGTTGAGAGATCCAGGGAGCTGAACTCCAGCAGTACCTGGAGGGCCACATTTGCCCACAAAGAGCAACTTGGCCTCACTTTATCTTGTAGCTGGATTGTTGTCACAGTTGTTACAGAGGGACCACTCTGTTATTTCGGGTATCTCCACAAAAAGAAATAGTCATTGTACTTGCTAAATAGTGGGGCCATTATGTTTGTCTCTCATTTGCTGACAACGCAGCACTGTGATGTTATAGCTGGATGTGTGGCAACTCTTGTGTCCCAGGTCATATGAAGCCTATATTTTGCTCATCAGCAAGTCTATAGTGCAGCGTTTCTGAAGTGAAGGATTGGCCAGCTGCACTCCTTTGCCTGAGGGACTCCCAACTGTACTTGCAATGCTTTCCCACTCTTCGGGGAGGCTCCTCCTATGTCTAAACACCAAACAGAAAGTTGCTGCCAGAAACAACATACTTAGGGAACTAGCTGGATTGGACTGGGGTGCCCGCTCATAAACAATAAGAACAACAGCTTTGTCCCTGTGCTACGCCACAGCAGAATATGCTAGTGCCATATGGTATGAATCAGCACATGCCAAATAAGTGGATTGTAGCCCTTAATGAATCATGTAGGAATATTACTGGCTACCCGAAACATACCCCTCTAGAAGTATATTAGAAGTGCTAGCAAATAATGAACTAAATAAGGTAATACAACACCAAACTCATCCACTTCATGGACACCCGTCTCCCAGATGGCAGCTAAAATCAAGGAAAAGTTCTCTGCACGCATGTCAAGATCTCAATATTAAACCAGAAGAGGCTAGGCTAAACTTATGGAGAACAAAATCAACACACCTTGCCAAATGGATGAATGCTTAAGAGTTGCTCCCACCAGGATAAAACTCTAGCTGGACCATCTGGAAGTCACTTAAAACTTTGAAGTGAAGTAGGACATTCAAAGAACAACCAAGTAAAATGGGGCTACTTGAATGCAGGACAAATTTTCTGTGACTGTGGAGAAATTCAATTAGTGCAGCACTTATGTGCATGCAATTTATGCCCCATCACGTGTACAAAGGAAGATCTAGCAAACGGCTGAGATAATGCTACTGAAGTAGCCCCCTTCTTTTCAAATATAGTCTGATTATCTTAACATTTCAATTTCTTTTTAATTTTATGTACCATATTGTCCCGAGTATAGGCCACACTTTCCCCCCCTAATGTAAGTCTTTAAACTAGGGGTGCGGCCTACAATCAGGATGTTGCAAATTTAATTTTTTTAAAATAGCACCAAACTTTAAGGGTGCGGCTTATAATCAGGAGCGGTCTATACTCAGAACAATATGGTATATTTCATATACATCCATAATTTTAAATTGTGCAACACTCTTGATATGAATAGGGAAAGAGGAAGCATCTGTACGACACCTGATGATCCCTTGCGGTTTGATGGAGCCACCAAGGGTAGGCAAATGGCTTCAAGCAGTGTGACCAGACTGGACCTGAGGAGGCACCCCAAGGCAGTCATGTTCTGCCCTCCCCACAGCTTACAGCCACTGCTTTGTGACACAAGAGTTGCAGGAGCAACAATATGGGTCACTGCCTTCATCACCACCTGTAGTTTTTCCAGGTCAAACGTTACTTCTACATGGGTTGGTTCCAGCTACTCTCTGTGGACCAACTTTCTGATGCCTGAAAGGGGGTACTCGTGTATACCTAGTTGTGTGAACAGGCCTTAAGAGATCTAATTTACCAATCTGAGGGAAACAGACTATACTCCGCCGAAGCTCCTCACAGTTTGACAACATTCCTATGCCCCTTTCCTTTGCAAATAGGACTCAGTCGAGCTTACTTCAGTAAAAAAGTGAGAGGATCGGGCGACTGCATGAAGGATGCGCCGCAAACCAGGCTTACTTACCGACGACTTTCGCAGGGTCTCTAGAATAGGCGGTGGGCCTCCCTTAACGACCATCTTGCTCCCCCCAAAAGGCGGGGTGCAAAGATCATCGTTCTCAGGAAGGATCCTTTTTGCCCCAAAGTGTGTGTGTGTGTGTGTGTGTGTGTGTGTGTGTGTGTGTGTGGTACGTGGGTGGGTGGGTGGGGGCGGTGTACTGGATTCCTGCGCATCCCACCCCCAAGCCCAGCTACTGGAGGAGGCGCGAAGTCCAGGCGGGGGCAGCTGTTGCTGCCGGAAAAGCGGCTGGAGCTTCAAGCAGGCCGAAGGAGAAGGGTCGACGGGGGCAGGGCTGGGCCGGCGACGGGGGGGCCACGCAGCCTTCCCGGCCTGCCGATCCCCCCCACCCCACCCCACCCCACCCCCAAGGTCGGGTTGGGCGCCGCCGGAGGGTGTACGAGCCCCGCCCGCGGCGCGGAAAGCTAGGCGCCGGGGAGAAGCGGCTGCGGCCGCCGCCTCCTCCTCCTCCTCCTCCTCGCGGGCCGCCCTCCAGCTCTTGCCGCCTCCTCGGCCATGCAGGCAGCCGGAGAGCCCGCAGGGCGCAGCGCGGCCCCGGCGCGGAGAAGCCAGCCTGCCACCCCGTCCTAGGGAGGGACCGGGCGAGGCGAGGGGAGCCAGCGAGCCAGCAAGAGGCCGGGTGGCCGGCCAGCAGGCGGGCGGGCGAGCGGGCGGGCTGGAAGCTCCCTCCCTCCCCCCGTCCCTCCCTCCCCTTCCGCCGCAGTCGCAAGAGAGAGAGAGAGAGAGAGAGAGAGAGGGCGAGGCGAGGCGAGGCGACCCACCGGCGCAGCCCACCTGGGCGGCCCCGCCCTGCGTTGCCGCTGCCGCTCCCGCCTCTGCGGCCGGCCCGCCCCTCGGCCGGGGCCTTGCGGGCTGCGCGGGAGCCACGCTTCGGCTCGCGGGAGGCGCGGCGGGTCGATGGGGCCAGCTGCTCTGAGCGCCGGGAAGCGATGGACGACTCCGGGATCATCCGCCGGAGGCGACTCCAGGTAAAGGGCTGCAGGCAGATCTGGGCACGCTCGCCCCGCCCGCCCGCCCCGTGGTGTCCACCCTCCTTCCCCGTCGCTCTCGCTACGCCGCGGTGCCCCCCACCCAGCCGCCCAGCCAGGCGCCCAGCCTGAACATCTGCCCGCGCGTCTCGGGGGGGGGGGGCCCTGAAGCGCTCTCCTCGGGGGAGCTGGGGGGCAGGGCGGGGGGAGACTTCTTCCTCCTCCTCCTCCTCGCCTCCCCTCACCCTTCTGGGAGCCTCCTGGCAGGGAGACAACAATGAGTTTATTTTTCCTGCAGGGCACAGGTGGGTACGGAGGGTTCTGTGCCAACTGAGTCGGACCAGCACTTTCCTTTCCTGCCAGGAGGAGAAGGGAGAGGAGGGTGTCCGTGGAGATGCGGAATGGGGGGGGGGGGGGAAATCGTTTGCGCGCCAGACCCGATCAAATCTTGCGCTGCTCTCTCGGGGGGGGGGGGCGTGCGAGAAGGAGGGAGAAATCCCAAGGGGGGGGGTGGAATGGCAGGGAGCCAAGGCGGGCAAGAGGAAAGGGGGGTGGGCGATCTGCGCCGATCCCGCTACGGGAGCCAAGGGTGATCCATCAAGTCACTGGGCAGTGCCAGTAGGGTATCAGAGGTGCCCCGTGCCCGACCGTTTTGCAGTTGAGAATCGGATCCGTCGCCAGGTCGAGGAAGAGATTCATTCATTCTTTCCTACCTTCTCCGCCCTGTGAATGGAGAGAGAGCCGGGGGGGGTTGCGGGGGGGGGGAAGTGGAGGAGGAGTTTTCCTCTTTCCCAGCCAGGTTACTGGCTTTTTTCCTGCAAGGCCCCGGGCAGGCACGGAGGAATTTCCCATGGAGGGTGTGAGGCTAATGTCTCCCTAGCTTGCCATGCAGTTGATGTACGTTTAGGATTAATAGCTGTTATTTGGCATTAAGCGTCGGTGGATTGTAGCCCACTTCATCAGAAAATGCAGAGAGGCATCTGAAGCAGTGGGCTACAGGCCATGAAAAAGGTATGCCAAATAAATCTTCTTAATGCTTCAAAGTGCTGCAAGAGGGCTTGTGGTTTTGGTGTAACAGACTAACATGGTTATCCTTCCTGGAAAAGTTTTGCCATAGTTATCAATGTACACTGGGTTTTATGGCATGCAAAATAAAATTTAAAAAAAAGAAGATGTATCTCTGTTCCAAGGAGCTTACATACTTCCAGGGGAAGCTCTGCCTTGGGAAGGGAGTAAGGGCATGTATAGTGAGGGAGATTGGGTGAGAGTGGATGTGCTTTGTTTATTTATGTCTTGTGTTCTAAATGCTCTTCAGATGCATTAGAGGATCAGCTTGCAATAAAATCTTTAATAACCTACAACAGCTTTCACATAAATAATATAAAACCAGCAACCTGAAAAAAAGGAGATCAGCAACTAGAAAAGTATCAACCCAAGTTTTAAAGCCTGGAAGGAAAAAAGAGCTTTGCGCAATGCTGGAAAGGTATCAGAAGTGAGCTCCAGGCAAGCCTTTCTGGATAGGGCCTTAAACAAAGCCTTATATTCAGACTTTCTCTCCTAGAACTCAAAAGTAGGGAAGACTGGTTTCCCAGACCTGCTTACCTTCAACAGGCTGGCACTGATGTGTGCCTTCAGACCATGTGCATTTGCATGCCTCCAAGCTTGGTTCTTTCTCTTTTTGTAAATGCAAGTCAAACAGGAAGTCATGGAATAGCTTCATGGAACAATCCAGTTTTAAGAAGAAACAGCAGAGAAGGCACAGAGAAAGTATAATACAGATATTCTGGGAGGGAAAACCAGGCATGAATTCAATCTCTGGGTCTAGTTAAGCACCATTATCTGATGCTCAGAGGATCTGAATATAGCAGTTATATTTCTGGTTACTATCAGGCAACTGTGTCTTATCCATATTCATCTGTTTCTTTTATGAAGCCATTTCTATTACAAATCAACAGAGTACCCCATGGCAATGAATTCCAGGGATTAATTATGCATTGTATGAAGAAAGCACAGCATAGTGCAAAGCCTTCACTGGTTTTATCTGCTTTCTGTCCCATTTCAGAAGGATATACTGGATAGAATCCTATTACTTACGTATGCTAGCATGAATGTAGCAGTAAATTGCTACTAGTAAGTAGTCAGTGTTTGTGTTCCTTCTCTCATGCCGGTCATGTGAAAATGGTGTGCAATGAGGAATACTAACATTGACTTCTTAGCTAGCAGCAATTTGCTGCTGCAATTTACACTCATGTCAGTGTGTTTGAGTAACAGGATTCTGGCCAATATGTTCTCTGCATCTAAAACACTGCTCTCCCTTTCCACACTCTTTATCTTATTTATCTTTTGAGCCAGAGATGTCCTTTCTTTCCCTGTGTCTGCTGCTGAGAGTTGTATTCATAAAAGGAGGGGACTAAGTAGTCTCTACAGTGGGTGTGTTGTGGTTGTGCTCTCCACTGCGCACCTTTGTGGTCCCTGCCCTACTTTATAGCATTACGTTTCATTCCCACCCTGCTTCTACCCCGTCATTGTTAGGAAATGTTCCACAGCATGAAAGCCTGCAGTGGAAATCTCCCTTGCCAGAGCTCTTAAGGAAATCCTCTGGAGGCCAACCTATCAGCAGCTCTGACAAGACTGCCAATGTGCGTGTGTGTGTGTTTTCTCCATTTTCTCAGCCTGCTGTCTGGAGGCTGGTCTAGTTATTTGGAAGCATCATCATGACGTTATCATTCTGGTTATAGCCAAATTCCAATGTGCAATTCAGAATTTATCTTCCTTCACCATAACTGGCTTTGCTTGGTTCCAAGACTCTTTTTCACTGTGTACCCAACACTAATTATTAAATAGATGCATCTCTGAGCGGATGACTTTAGATGGTGGTTATGATTATGTATTGCTTATCCTGCTTCCATGGAGCTCATGGCAGGATAGGAGGTGTTCTTGCAAAGTGTACCCCACCCCCTCTCCACCCTAGTCTTATCAGGCAGTATTGTTTGGGTGAGAGTGGCTGCCTCCCCCCCCCCAAAAAAAAGCAAGCTTTGTTGCTGATTTGAACCCTGGCCCAAGTCCAGCACACCAATTGCTACACCTTCCTTGGCTGTCCCCTCTGGTGCCTCTTTGTCGTGGGGTGAACTGAGAGAAGCCCTACAAGGAAACTTGCACGGAAGCAAAAAAAATTAATCTTGGCTTGGTAATCCGCCCATTCCATGCTGTCCCTAAACTGTCCGAACTACACAAACAGTAACATGTCTGAAGGCAGCAGTGGAGGAGCAAGACGCAGCCTAACACTTGTGCCCTGGGATCTCTTGCAACTTTGGTGCCACGGTGCAATGTTGGAAGGGATGCTGGAGTGCCCCCACAGATTGTTTGATTTGTGGCTGGCCCCTAGATCATGGGCCGCTAGTAGCATAGTACTGGCAGGTGAGTGGGTGGGATCCCATTTGTGTCCCTCAAGGCTAATTGGGCACAGAATGTATGTATCATTTTCTCAGCAAGTTCCTTTGTCCTTAACTAATTCATTGGTACAGCTAGCTCAATGATGATTACCCAGAGGGGTTAGCAGCTGTCTAGGCTTTCTGGCAGATAGTTATTTTCCTATCCTCTATATCCCTAAGCTGATGGCTATAAGAAAGGGACAGTCAGATCCTTTTAACTGAAGGTAGCAGTTCGTTTGATTGGGTCTCGGATGTTTTGCACCAAAGGGCTGAGCAGAAAACCTTGGCACACAAAACAGGTGATCTGTCGCTGCGTTACAGGTCCTCCTAAAGGAGGCATCATCTGTCCTCTGCTTTCTCACTGAACGTCATTGAGAAGAGGGGATTTGAACCCAGTTCCCTCTTAGTTCACTTGCTGGTGACAACCAGTAGAATGAGTAATGCTAGTACAGTATACTTAGATATGTGGTGTTATTATTTCTCCTGCTTGCTTCCTTTCTGCATGGACCTCTAGTACCAAATTTCAGTTTAAGTCTTCATGAGTCAAATATAGTCTCCTGAAAATAGAGCCTTAGCCATGAAATGTTTGCTCTGTGCCTACTGAATTAATCTTATGAGATATAATGGACTTCTGAGTTCCATCATTTTGGGAAGCTATAAAGTTTGTGGAATAAACTCCCAGTTCCCACTGAGAGGCAGGATTGGCATCTAGGACTTCCAACACCTGGATGAACCTGTTTGTACTTTCAGAACATCTTTCGAGACCCTATTTATGGCTATTTATTTTATGTATTTATTTATTAGATTTCTATCCCGCCCATCTAGACCAAAGGTCTAATCCACTAGGATCCGTATGGTAATTGAACACAGGAGAAAGAGGCCTTCACAGTGGTGGCTTCTACTGTATGCAGCTCACTCCATGTGGATTTATCTGTGGGAGCTTTTAAGAGGGCTTTAAAAATTTCCTTGTCCTCTCTAGTTTGTAATCAAAATGATTAAAGTTGAAATGTTTTGCTCTTAAATATTTGTATGTTATTGTAGCTAGCATTTTAAAATGACTGAAATCGAAAGTACTGATTTTTTTGGTATTTTACGTTGAAGAAGACTGTGGCTTTGAATGGTGGCTAAGAAATGTAAGGAGGAATTAATATGACATCGCTGATACCAACTATGCTACACTGGTTCTATGATGTACTAAGGCTGCAGAAAAGATCAAATTGTAGCCTTATGGGTTACAGTCTTATGTTCACAACGAGCTGCGTTGACATCAGAGTGAGCGTGGGGAAACATGGCTTTTCAAGGGTGAGGAACGTCATGCTGCCTGGTTGCGCCTAGTTTGTACAGTAGTGACCAAACAAACACCAGAATGTAGTCCACAGTTTCTTTCGGAGTTTGGAAGTAACACATTGATTTAATGCTTTAACATTAGTTTCATATCAGGCAGAATCAATGGTTCTAGTCTTAAGAAAGTAATGTTTGAACGTATCTCGTTAATGTTAAAACACGACTCTTCAGATGCATCCGTTGATCTTTCCTCCTACTTCATGTGGAAGTAATGGTTTAGAGGCTAATGCATTAAATTAACTTGTTGCTTTCAAGCTCTGATTTGTTTACTCTGATGTCCAAACCTGACAGAAGATGGGCATTCCAGTTATTGTTCCTCCAGCAAGCCAGAGAAAGAAACCAGAGCTCCGGTGGCTGCTGCGTTCAGATGCCATAATAAGCAAACTAAGAACTGGACGTCTGTGGTTTATTCAGCTCAGGGATGAGATCTGTGGTCCTCTGGATGTTGCTGGCCTATAATGACCATCATCCCCAGCCAGCATATTCAGTAGTGAGGGGCGAGAGGTGTGGCATCCCAAAACATTGAGGGGGTCATGGTTGCCCATCCCTGGTTCAGTGGCTTGTGCTGCCAGTGGGATTGAGCAGTATGTAGCAGCGCCCTGCCCTTGCTTCGGAGGGCAGTGTTCCCATGGTTCCTTGGTCCCAGATCTCTGAATGCCACCCAAACGATTATGCCAGCCACTAATATGGAGCTATCACCAAGTGTGCTGAGTTGGCTCTGTTTGGTCACTGCCGAGGTTCCATCAATCTCCTGGGAAGCACTGCTGTGTGACAACAACCATTGAATGCTGCACCGAAGGAGGAGGCTGGAGACAGTTCTGTGCGTACTAGGAGGACAACTCATACAGTGCTGCCACTACAACCAAAAAACATATGTAGTCTTTCTTTCTTTCTATAACTTTAGAACTGCAGAGCTGGAAGGGACCCTATGGATCATGGAGTCCAGTACCTGTCAAGGAGGCACTGTGGGGAACTGAACTCCCAACCTCTGGCTTCACCACCAGATAACTAAACCACTGAGCTATCCAGCAGTTCTCCAATGCCTACTTACAGAAATCTGTGACATTATGCCATGCCCTTCCCCGCTCCTTCTCTGTCTTATTGGCCATAGCAGTGGAATTTTAATTGTATTTTAATTGTTTTATCTTGCTATTGTATTTTATTGTATTTTGATTGTTGTAAGCCGCCCAAAGACCTTTGGGTAGAGTGGGCGGCATATAAGTTAAATAAATAAATAAATAAATAAATAAATAAATAAATAGGGGGGATTATATTATGATGGTGACATCCCATCATGCATTTCCATAACAGTGGAGTATGAGGAAAGGAGAAGATGGCATGGGATTTCCTTTCGCAGGGGGAGAGCGTCTCACCTTTCCTGAGGTAGTACCTATGGTCAAGATAACAATATTTTTTCATGTTCCTGTTGCAAATTATTTCTGCAACTCATTCTACAAAATACTGAATACTAAATGGTGTCTTGCAGCTGCATTCTTACTGTTTTCCCAGATTTTATTTTTGTATCTCTGGGAGATAACATTAGTACAGGGCTACATAAAAAAGGATCTGAGTGATGCCTTGACTACCACCCTTGTACTAGGGCAAAACCATAACTTTCTCCTGCTTCCTTTGAAATGCTGTGCTGCCCTTTCACCATCTGATATGAGGCATAGAGGAAAGAAGAATGGAGCTCATAGCCTTGTGCTTGCTTTTTAAAAAGCACAGCTCAAGCGTTCACCCTCCTCTCCCAGATTTATTTGGAACCCTGGTTTATCTGAGAGATTCTGTAAGTTGCCAAGTATTGAAATAAAGGGAATTCACTATGTCAGCCTTCTCCAAACTGGCTTTCTTCAGGTGTGTTGAACCACAACTCGCATCATCCACCAGCTTTAGTTTATACCCATAATCAGTCAAAGCTCAAAAGGATGTGAAAAATAATAACATGGGTTGCACACTGATAAATCCAAAGGACTCTAATGGTGTTCCATCTCTGAATCCAAGCAAGATAGGTGCTGAGCTTATACCTGAGTGAGAATACAATAGACATTCTGCCTAATTATTGCAGGTATATTCTTTCTCTCCTTTCCATACCTAAGTTATTGTGCTTGATGTTCACCACATGCAGAGCCCACCTTGGCATATAAATATAAATAATATAAATACTATATATTTATATTTATATGCCACCTTTCTCCCCATGGGGGACCCAAGGTGGGTCACAACAAATAAAACTATAAAAACAAACACAGTTTGAAAATACTATATAAATATTTTATTAAAAACAATTAAACCTATATTAAGATTAAAAGCCAAGATTAAATACAACATTTAAAATTTAAAAATCTGTAAGTTAAAAACCAGCCTTCCTGATACAATGTACTACTTAAAAGCCTGCTTGAAGAGGAAGGTCTTTGCCTAAGGATGGAAGGACAAGAGGGGGGTGGCAACCTGGCTTCTCAGGGCAGTAAATTCTAAAGCCAGAGAGCAGCCACTGAAAAGGCCCTGTCGTGTGTCCTCACCAATTGAGCTTGGGAAGGTGGTGGAACTGAGAGAAGGGCCCTCCCCAGAAGATCTTAAAAGCGGGGAAGGCTCATATGGGAGATATGGAGGTCTTCCAGACTGCAACTAAGTCCTATAGAGCTGTATAAGTTGTAATCAGCAGTATTACAACTTATACAAAAAAAAAAAATAGAGAGAAAAAGAGCATGATACATTCTGAGCAGGGTAGATAAAAATTAATGATTTTTTAAAAATCAAGTTAATTTAAAGCACAATTTAAATTACAATTTAAATTTTAAAAAAAATCATTTTGTATTTACATTGTCAACAAAATCCGCTTTTTAAAATTTAAACTGTGATTTAAATCGAATCCACCCTGATTCTCTGCATGCACCAGAAGAAGCTGTGGCTTTGCAGAACCCACAGCCCAGCTGTACCTGTGACTCATGCGAAGAACTGGACAGGGGAGAGGGGAAACCATCACTATTGGTGTACTGAGCTTCCCTTCTGATGACACTAGTGAGGGAGAAATAGTTTCAGGAAGGGGTGGGGGAAGAGGGAAAAGAAAGAAAAAGAAAAAATGCTTTAGTGGCATGAGCTGCCTGAGGTTGAGCAAGCAGCGAGAACCTCTAGGATTGTTTTGGTATGTTGCCGCAGGCACCGTTTTAACATCCAGCGACTTATTTTACATATATTTTAAAGCAGTTTTTAAAGTAGCGCTGACACACCTTTCTGCTATATGTGGCTGGGCTTGTGTAGAAGGATGTACGTATACTGTTTCTGCATGTTTATTTCCAGGGGCGCTGTGGCTGGGTGTTGATGCAGAAACTGAAGTGGTTAGAAATGTGGCGAAGAACATTTGGTTCTCCAGGTGATGTGTTTGCTCCTGCACAGTCGCTTACCGTTGGCCGTGCTGAGTGGGGCTAATGAGAGCTGAAGTCCAAAAACCTGGGAGAGCAAAAGGCTTAGAGTGCTGGATGTTCGGACGCCACAGACGAAATGTCACCCCCTATTATTCAGCGCTTTCAGTATTATCTGTGAAGCTGCAGATATAAATAGTCTGCATAGCACTGTTCTAAATGTAACTTGAATTTCGCAGCAGTCCTCATGCCTTTCAACATCAACCATTTATTATCTATAAACACACACGGTTTCATAATAATATTTCTTGTTATGTATTTGTGATCGGTCAGTCATAGCAATTCATGTATCTTTTCTGAGTTACCTTAACAGGAGGTAGGTTACAATCATTAGCTCCAGCACCAACCTGCACTATCGTCCAGTATTTGTTTGGACAGGGCTTCATTAAAGCTAGCTAGTAAATTTGAAACTTAAACTGGGGACCTCTTGTTCACAACTCAGTCTATATTTAGCAATATTCAGTGATGTCTAGAAATGCTTTGTTAAATTTTTATGTCACCCTTCTTCCAAGGAGTTAAAGATGTTTGTTTTTCCGTTGTTTCTTCACACAATATTCATGTGAGGTACCATAGGCTGGACAAAAATATAACAACTAGATCAGATTCATCCAGTAAGCTTCGTGGCTGGGTGGGGACTTGAACTCAGGTCCAGTTGATCTTAGTTTGTCCCTAGCAGCAACTCCCCATCGCTGTTGTATCTCCTGACCCACCTTCCAGGGCTGGCAGCTGATGAGTAAATAGTGGGTGACATTCGGAGGGCAGGGTGCCCGAATAGAATGTGAATGCCGCATGTGCTTTGCCCTCTCTGCTCTAATAACGATTGTCCTTCTTCCAGGTAAGTACCATCTGCAGCAGGAAGTTCCCGGTAGGTGAGGGATGACATGGTGGGAGAAGAAATGAGGAAGTGGGTAGCTGGAGATTGCAGGAGGAGGAGGAGGAGGAGGGGAGCTCCACTTGGCTGATTCTTCTGGGACTATCGCCAGTGCCGGAGGAGAATGCAGGGCTCTCGGCTGACTGGCAGGAGATTCAGGACAGACAAAATAAAGTGTTGTTTCAAAAGAAGCAGCATGACTTTACCCCTCCCGATGTGTTGGACGAGGGCTCCCAGAATCCTCCAAGAGAAGACCAAATTAAGTTACGGAAGTCACTGGTAAAAACATTGTCCAATTGCAGTTGGTGCCAAAAACAGGGGTTGGGTACTTTCTTCACCCTAATGTTGGAAGGGGTGTGGGTGTGTGGGGGAATTTAGCATAAAAAGTCCTAGGGGAAAACAGCGAATTCTCCCCTACCTGATTAGAGTGGGTCCCCTCCAGACTAGGGTCTTCTGTGCTTTACCTCTGAATAAAAAATAGATAATAGATAAAGACATAAATAATAAATAAAGAAAAGAAATTTTAAAAGAAATAAATAAGGGACTTTGGATTGCATACAGAAAAGAGGATGCTGATCAATTCAGAAAAACGAAATCGCTTATTTTGTCGGTGCCTACTTGTGGAGAAGGGTGTGTGCATGTGCTCGTGCGTGCACGCATGCGCACGCACACACACACACACACAAAGAGTGTGTGACTTTGAAATACTTGATGGAAGAAAAATGGATTACCCACTTCTGTCATTTGATAGGGGACTCGCTGATGATGCCTTTGGGTTTTGATATTTTCACTTCTCCCACAAGGTGAGAGGGTACCGGATGAGGAGGTTTATATATTGTACTTCCAGTATCATTATGGGGGTTCCTGCAGTTCATTCATAAAGACAGTGGTGCTGCAACATACCACTCTGACATAGCCTATGGCTACTGATCTGTTGAGTCTTCCCCGTCAATTGGGGTGTGTGTGTCTGGAATCCATTAAGGCTGAGGTCCGCAAACTTCTTGGGTCTGTATGCCATCTGGAGCATAGAAGAGGTCATCTGGATATTGTTACAAAATGGCTGCCATTAACAGCACCCCTGTTCACAAAAATGATGCAGCGCTGGGACCATCACCAGTAACAGAACACCAGTTTCGTAGAAATCATTCTGGAATAAATAAAGATAGTGGCAAGTGGAGCCCTGCACGTCACTTTGCAGTATGTCCTAATGCCCCTATTAAAAAATGCAGAACAAGTGAATGTTGAAATAGCTGTCTTTTTTTTACCTTGAATAAAACAGCTGCTACCGATGGGCCATGCTTTGTACCCTGTTTCCCCGAAAATAAGACCTAACCTGAAAATAAGCCCTAGTATGATTTTTCAGGATGCTCATAATATAAACCCTACCCCAAAAATAAGTCCCAGTTAAGTGAAACCCCGCCCTCCACCATTGTGCAGCAACCAGAAGAAGATGACATGACCGTATTTGAATAAATGTAGATTGTTGTACATGGAAAAAAAAACATCCCCTGAAAATAAGCCCTAATGTGTTTTTTGGAGCAAACATTAATATAAGACCCTGTTTTATTTTCGGGGAAACACGGTAGTAGTACCACTCTGTGTGCGCTGTATGCTAACACAGCCTGAAGTGTTTGCCATTGCTTCTTGGAAATATGTTTATTAACTTACCCTAGAGACCTATCTCATTGGCTTAGTGAAGGTCAATGCTTTTCCAAAACTGCTCTTTTTCCTGATTTAAAATTTAAGGCACTCTTTGTTCTTTAAACTTGAACAAATTTATCTCAGAACGGGTACAAAAGGGAGTTAGTGCCTATTCTCTGTATTTCTGTGTGATTTACTCTTCTGAATGCACCTCCTGACTAGAATGAGACATGCACAAAGCAGTATTGGTACAGGGTGTGATATCTTGGGCTAATTCTACTATGTATAATGGGAGAGGGATTGTGGACAGAATAGCACATGCTTGGCATGCAGAAACCCCAGCTTCAGGGATAACCTGCACTGTCCTGTTGCATGAGGAGGGAAATAACATGTTCTTGTTATTGTTTGTCATCATGCCATTTCCAATCCATGGCAAACCTATAGATTAATGACTTCTAAAAAGCGCTGTCATCAACAGCCCTGCTCAGTTCTTGCAAACCCAAGGCCATCTGAAATGTTGAGGAGGTCATTGTATAGGAAATCAGTCCATCTCATATTTGGTCTTCTTTTCGGGTTGCCTTCATCTTTTCCTAGCATTATTGTTTTTTCCAACAAGTCCAACTTGTCTTCTTGAGAGGTGCTGAAAGTATGACAGAAAGCTGAGGCTTGATTTGATCTAGGACTCACTTGTTTGTCTGTCTCGCAGTCCATGGTATCTGCAAAGTTGTCCTCCAACATCATATTTTGAATGAATGGATTTCACATCTGTACGTAGAAATTGAGACTACATCACTATGAGTCATCTTGGCTGCAGTCTCTAGTTGGTTTGATGATGGTATCAAAGAGTACAAAATCTTTAACTATTTCAATTTCTTTATTGTCAACATTAATGTAGTTCTTCTGTAATCATTATTTTTGTCCTCTTGTTCAACTTCAGTGCTGCTTTTGCACTTTCCTCTGTCACTTTCATTAGAAGTCATGTCAGGTCATTGTTATCTGCATATTTATTTATTTGTTTCACTTTTATACCGCCCATCTGGTTGCCAAGGCCACTCTGGGCAGTTTACAGATTAAACAAATATATCATCAAACCAGAATTTAAAACAATAAACATAATAATTATAAAATCAAAATCAAATACATACACATGAACAAATTTCACCAACAACATATCATAAATTATTGATGTTTTTCCACCAGTCTTCACTCCTCCCTCACCTGAATCTAATCCATCTTTCTATATGATATGTTCTGCATACAGATTGAACAGAAGGGGAAATAAAGTACACACTTGTAAAACAAACACCTCTGCTTATTTCTTCATCTTATATCCTAATACTGGCTTCTCGTCCACAATATAAGTTGCACATCAGGACAATCAAGTGTTGAGACATGGGCACTTCTTTTAAAACAATCCATAGCTTCTCATTATCCACAGTCAAAGGCTTTACTATAGCTTATAAAACAGACTGATCTTTTTCTGAAATGCAATGACATGTTCCAGTAGCCAGAGTATGTTTGAGATACAATCTCATGTGACTCTTCTTTTTCAGAATCCAGCTTGAACAGCAGGCATTTCTTGCTCCATATATGGTAAAAGTCTTTGTTGCAATACCTTGAGCATCACTTTGCATATATGGGAAAATAATGGAATGGTGCTATAGTTACTGTACTCCTTGATGTCTCTTTCCTTGGGAAGTGAAATATATATTGAACATTTGAATGCTGTGGGCTATTGTTTCATTTTCCATATTTGTTGGCATATTCTTGTTAGGAATCTGATAGATACAGTCTTTGATAGACACAGTCCCCTCTACCTCTGCCGTTCTAAGGTTATAGGAAGGAAGGAAGGAAGGAAGGAAGGAAGGAAGGAAGGAAGGAAGGAAGGAAGGAAGGAAGGAAGGAAGGAAGGAAGGAAGGAAGGAAGGAAGGAAGGAAGGAAGGAAGGAAGGAAGGAAGGAAGGAAGGAAGGAAGGAAGGAAGGAAGGAAGGAAGGAAGGAGACAGACAGACAGACAGACAGACAGACAGACTACATATGTTTTTTGGTTGTAGTGGCAGCACTGTATGAGTTGTCCTCCTGGTATGCACAGAACTGTCTCCAGCCTCCTCCTTCGGTGCAGCATTCAGTGGTTGTTGTCACACAGCAGTGCTTCACGGGAGATTGATGGAACCTCGGCAGTGACCAAACAGAGCCAACACAGCACACTTGGTGATAGCTCCATATTAGTGGCTGGCATAATCGTTTGGGTGGCATTCAGATATCTGGGACCAAGGAACCATGGGAACACTGCCCTCCGAAGCAAGGGCAGGGCGCTGCTACATACTGCTCAATCCCACTGGCAGCACAAGCCACTGAACCAGGGATGGGCAACCATGACCCCCTCAATGTTTTGGGATGCCACACCTCTCGCCCCTCACTACTGAATATGGTGGCTGGGGGTGATGGTCATTATAGGCCAGCAACATCCAGAGGACCACAGATCTCATCCCTGAGCTGAATAAACCACAGACGTCCAGTTCTTAGTTTGCTTATTATGGCATCTGAACGCAGCAGCCACCGGAGCTCTGGTTTCTTTCTCTGGCTTGCTGGAGGAACAATAACTGGAATGTCCACAAGGGCTCCTTGTGCTGTGTCTGTGTCCAGACCCGCTGCTGTTCTTGTGATTACTTATCTTTGTAAAAAGTGGTAGGTTATTGTCATAATAGTTTTAAAAAATTAGAGCAATCTTGAGATGGACATTGACCAAGAAAAGAATCTAACTGGGATCCCTTTTCAGGCTCTCTTTCCTTGGTTAAATCAGGATTGCTATAATGTAAATAAGATCCTCCAGTAGAAAATCAGGTCTTAACTAGTGACAACCAAGACTATTTTTTCAGGTGCAGTAACTATGAAAGATTTGTGACTGCTGTTCATTTTGTGAAAAAATGGGAACATAATGCACAAGTAATAATGAAAGGAAATACATGTACCTGATTTCTGGAGAGGAAAGAATATGGAAGAACTTTCCGTGAAGAAGTAGAAAATGAAAAATGCCATAATAGCAGAAAAAATACACTTGTTACGATAAACCACGGGACTATGTGACTGTAACACTGAGAGATTATAACATGAAGAGAAAAGTGTAGTTTCTTGTTTGCTGAGGGTTATGAGAGAGAGAGAGAGAGAAATAAATCATATTAGAAAATCCATCTCAGCTCTTACTACTCCAGATCAGTTAAATTTGGGTCCCAATGTTTCAAACTAAGTTTCCAACTTAACCTAACAATTCAAAGGAGACATAGAAACCTTTATTTGTACCTAATCTAGATAACAGATCTGAAGAACAGTCGCCTAATCTAATTGTTCCTTTATGTGTACCTAATCTGGAGAAAAGATCTGAAGAACAGTTACCTATGAATCTGGATAAAGGATAAAATACATTTTCCTACACTCCACATATAAGATTCAGAGTTCTGAGATAAAATATTAACTCAAGATGAAGTTGATAAATACGGTCAAATGAAAGAAAGGAGAAAATAAAATAAAAGAAAGCAAAACAAAACAAAGGGGGGAAAAACTCAGACAATCAGGGGGAGGTTATATCTGTTCTAAGCATCTCAGACTAGATTAGTTTGGGAGAAATGACCAAGAACAGCCTGATGGGTTGGAACAGGGAGACCCAAATTCCAATCCCAGTTTAGTCGCAAACTTCAATTGGTGTCCTTGGGCAAATCCGTACACCTCAGTCACAACTTGTTGTTTTCAGGGGAAAAGGGGAAGAGAGGCCCCATACATTGCCAGTATGTATAAATAAATAATGATGTTTTGTGATGCCACAAGGCTTCTGGTGATAATTCCCATTTAGAAGGCTTGTGGGGTTTTGTCATCAGCTTTTACTGATGCAAAAAAAAAAAAAAAAGCAAAGAAATTACACAGCCATGGAAACACCCTAAAAATCCCTCACGATTGACACACTCCCATCTGATTACCAGGAATAAGTGAGGGGGGAAGTAAAGATCAATAGCAGGAAACAGAGGGAAGGTATGATTTCCTTCAGAGATACAAATTGAATAATTTATCACAAGTTGAAAATACTGTAGTTTTGACTTTTCCTTACTGCCTACTCCAAAGCAAGTGCCAATCCAATGTGGCACCTCCCATCGGTTGTTTCCACTTCTCCTCGTGCCCAGTAGCTGCTGCTGTTAGGGATTATGTTGTAGTAACCTTTTCCCCCCCAGCATCTGAAGCCCCTGAAAAAGATCTGGCTTGCCCATAAAATGTCTGTGTCATACTAGAACAATTCATGGGCATGCGTTTAGCCACTTACATGTCTTAAAATATATCCAAGTAGAATCCGGAAAGTGTCATCAGCTACTCACTTGCTCGTATTTGGGGATTTGAAGTAAACCAGCTGCACAAAAATACGTGAGCACACACAATTCCAGTGTTGTCAAATGGATGAAGATGGTTTTGCCAGATTGTGGGGGAAATTGTTTGATACTTGCACCTGGTCATTTTGAGACAGAAAACATGGAAATCTATTTTACACCTCCTCACCTCTTGATAAATTATCCAATGGTTACTACACTTCACAACAGATTTGCAAAAAAAATGTCTACCCACATAGTGGCAACAGCATCTGATCCCTGAGGGGAAAAAAGAAAACAGAGCAAATGTTTCAAGCATGCCCAGAAAAGTCATGTCAGGTTGCTTTGCTGGTTGAAAATATCATTCTTCTGAATATAGAAGTTATACTGGTGCTTCTTTATGCTGTCACCTCTGGTAATCAATGTTTCCATGTTTCCCCTTTCTTTCTTGTAGCTCTGTATTTAACTGTGTATGTAGATACTAACAACAACAGTTCATGTGTTGGATGTAGTGGGCCCACATAAACATATGCTACCTTAGATCTGTTAATTTTTAAATGCCTGCAAGACTCGACTCTTTGCTGCAAGAGACTTGCATGGATACATCTTGTAAGCATGCTTTGTTCATTGTCTCTTCTATTCTTACCAGTTTAGTTTATCTGTGAAAGGAAAACTATTTATTTATTGGTATGGTTTGTCCTTTACAAGCAGCAAGGTTGGGATTTGTTTGTTTTTAATTGTAATGCAATAGGTAAAGTACCTAAGGCCACAAGATACACATTATCTTGCTAGTTCTTTAGTGTATGTTGACCAGGCTTTATTCATATACCTGACTTATTAATTTTAGATCAATTCAGTTCTTCAAAAAACCTATGGTTTATGAATGTGGGATATTGTGCTTCTGTACTCATGATTCAAAAAGCCAGAGAATAGTCCTATATTACTGCAAATCATGTTGCCTGCAGGAAAAAAGGCTGCCAAGTTTTACATAGCAACGGGCAGCCTGAATGTTGACAGCACCAATGACAACAGTCAAGATGGTCTACAGCAGTGGTCCTCAACCTTTTCCCAACTGCACATGCTCGTCAGGGGGGCGTGGCACGCTCGCGGGGGTGTGGCGCGTCCACAGGGGGGTAGAGTGTGCTCACACGCATGCACGCGGTGGCACTCGTGGGGGTGCTCATGCGCATGTGCATGGCACGCTCATGGGGCGGAGCACACTCACGCGCATACGCGCGGCAGTGCTCGCGGGGGGAGGAGATCTGTGTCTGCAGCCCGATCCTGCCTAGGCCGTGGACCGCTGCTGGGTTGCTGACCGGGGGGTTGGGGACCCCTGGTCTACAGGATACCCTCTTCTGTGCACTACCATTCGTTCACACTTGTTGAAAAACAGCCCTGACAATTACTTTGTGTTTGGGTGAGAAGTGGTTAACTGATGAAAAAAAAAGCATCTGGGATTTCCCTTGTGTGGTGTCACTTTGTGAATGGTAGTGGTGTTGGGGGACTCCTGTTCAACACCTTGTGCTCAACGCCTGTGGAGTGTCTCCGTTTTATGATTCTCCACACTATTTCACATATACATGAAAAAACTGAAAGAGGTTGTCCAGAATGTTGTGTTCTGGTACCACCAGTATGTGTTTCATTTTTTTTTCAATCAGCCAGAGCTCCAGGTTGCTTGCTTCTGCACGGGGCTAAAACAGTGTTACTATTAAAAATTTGAAAACTCAAAAATCTTTGCCCAAACAGTCCCAAATTTAGCGCCGAGCAAGAGCAAACTGCCTTCTCCCAGTGTGCCAAATTTGGTGCTGATCTGGCACCTAGTTTTTGCATTAGAATTTTTTGTTTGGACTGCCACACTTTTTTGAGTTACTTGGTAGAACCGGGTAGCCCAGTCATCATAATAGTAAGATTTAAACACCCCCCCCCCTTCTGCTGCTTGATAATTGCCTAAATTTCTTTCATTACGTTTAAAATTTCATAGCATTGGTATTAATACTTAATATTTGTATTTTATTAGGTAAGTCACATTTGTCATTTTGATAAATTCCAGCTTTCTAGAAGGTAGTGGGTGAGATATATCTACTGTACCACCCTACCTAATTGGTGATGCTGGTGTTGGCAAATTGCCTAAATAGCAAGGGCCACAGTGGCAGCAACCCTACCTCCACTTACCTGGGAATAAACCCATTGACCTCAGTAGGATTTTTTTCCCAAGTACACATGTATAGGATTGCAACATAAGTTTGTGTTCATAATGCACAGAGGTAAAGAATTCTAAGGGGAAAAAACCACATTATTATTATTATTATTCATCCTATCCAGCATTAAGATCTAAAATCTTTCTCTTGTGCTACATATATAGAGTGACCCATATAATTCAAAAGAACATAAATGTTACCTCAAATTTTAGAAAACCATGTCATTGTGAAACATGTGTTACAGTGCCATCCTCTGTCCCATTTTAAATCTGCTTCTTTTGTCTTTATGTTTCTGGTTGTACTGGGTCACTTTTTTCAAAACTTGTCTGGTACTACCTCCATAATAGCTCTATTTAAAATATCACATTCCATCCTCCTAGTTACTGAAATGAGAGGTTACTTAGAGATATTTCTTTTGCAAATTAACCTTCAACTGTGCCTCCTAAGAGTAGTGCTAGCCTGTGCGGCCATGGGCAAGCTGTACAGTCCCATAAGTGCCCCCACAAGAAGGGTAAAATAAGCCACTTCTGAGTACTTGGTACCTGGAAAGCCTTGGAAAAGGTCAGGATTGACTTGACAGATGATGATGATGATGATTCAAAAACACCAGGCACAGTCAATCAAAATTTTAAAAACATTGACTGGTATTATATAACAGATATAGGTTTTAACCAAAAACCTAACTATCTGTTAAATTTTGGCATAGTATATATCCTTTTCCTAATATTGCCCTTTTTTGCAGCTCTGATGGTGTTATTTCCGAGATCTACAACTGCTTATACTACTGTGTGAAATTTCTTGATATTGTTCCCAAAGCCTCAATGACTATAGGGACCACTGAAGCGTGTTTCATCCACAAGCAAGATGTTTCGATTGTAGGTTTTTCCAATTCTTTATCTTTAGCTCTGGCATCTCATGGAATTGCAATATCAGTGATCCAGACATTTCTTTATTCTATTACTACTATATCTGGTGTGTTATGTTCAAGGTGTCTGTCCGTTTGGATCTGGAAATCCCACAAGACCTTGACGTTGTTTTCTGACACCTTCTCTACCTGATGTTCCCATGGGTTTCTGGAGGCTGGCAAGTTATATTTTTTGCATAATGACCAATGCACTAACTTTGCCACTCTATCATGTCTAACTTTGTAATCTGTTTGTGCAGCCTTTGGACATTCACAGATGAGGTGTGACACAGTTTCATCTTTTTCTTGGCAGAGTCGACATTTGCTGTTAGCACTAACTCCTTGAATCTTAGCTTCACCACGTTGGTTTGGAGTGCTTGTTCTTGTGCAGCAAAAATCAAGCCTTCGGTTTCTTTCTTAAGGGTCCCCAGTTTTAGCCATGTTGTCCATGTAGTGGTTTATTTTCCAGCTGTTTAATTTCTTTTCAAATTGTTGTTTCTTATATTGAGCCTTTGTTTCTGTTGTTTTCAAAATATTCTCCATTTTCACTGCTTTCAGTAATTTTTCTCTGCTTGTACTGATATAATCATTTAGGCTTTTTTCTTCTACTACTACCACCTCCTGTATTTGCAGAGGAAGTCAAGATCTTGTGGGATTTCCAGATCCAAACGGACAGACACCTTGAACATAACACACCAGACATAGTAGTAATAAAACAAAGAAATGTCTGGATCATTGGCATTGCAATTCCAGGGGATGCCAGAGTTGAAAATAAAGAATTGGAAAAACTAACAAAGTACAGAGACCTGGCAATCAAAACGTCTCGCCTCTGGAAGAAACACACTTGTCATCCTCATAGTCATTGGGGCTTTGGGAACAATATCAAGGAATTTCACACAGTAGTATAAGCAGTTGCAGATCTTATAACTCACACCACCATCAGAGCTACAAAAACCAGCAATATTAGGAACAGCATACATACTGCGTCGATATTTAACAGATACTTAGGTTTTTGGTTAAAACTTGGATCTGTTATATAATACCAGTCAATGTTTTTTATAATTTGACTGTCCCTGGAGTTTTTGAATAATAATAATAATAATAATAATAATAATTTCCACTGCAGCATTATGCACATGCATTTTATGAGTACAATAGGCACTATCTGAAAGACAGAATCAATAGCAAACTGAGTTAGTAACGTATATATCTCGTACCAGAGATACAGAATTGGCTGATTCTGCCTCCCAAGAGGCAACTGCTCTTCATAGTGACTTTTATATAGCTCACATACAGAGTCAGTCAGCCATGTGAGCCAGCTGCAGCTGCAGGAGGCTGCATGTGGTGACTTTTGGCATGCCACTCCAAGCAGAGCTTTCTGTGTTCACTCAGCAGCATACTGAAATCCATTACAAGTAGACCTCGGTGTGCCACAGGGGCCTGCCTAGGACTGCTTTTATGCTTGGTGCCGCATGTGCTGCCATACTGGGGAGAGAGAGAAGAACTGGAAGACACTAAGGGAACTGAGACGAGTACACAAACAAAAACACTGCCCGAGTCACGTATGTATTTAGGGAGAAATCCTGCACAAGAACAGTAATTTGAGAAACTATCAGTAGTGTCCTTTTTCTGGACTGGCTTTTGGGTTTGCAATCACAGCTTGCAAATGTTTCTTTTTTGGATGACACCTGCCAGGATCTGACCATGCTAGCTGGGAGATTTAGAGCATAACAGAACAAAAAAGAATATTTTTTTGCAAACTCTGCTTGAAATGGATAGGAATACCTTTATTCTAATTGGAGAGCAACACTGATGGGCAATGCAGAATTGCAATGAACTTCAATTTTGCTGCACCTTATTTAGCATATCAATGTGGCAAACCGTTGTAGAGCCCAATTAAATGAATGCTATCGAGTTGTTTCTGAAACGCTGTCTTGACTTCGGCACTAGCAGTTAGACAGGATATGATAGATAAGATGGCTATATAGTTTTCCTGTAGGTCAAGCGACTACAAATAAGACTAGCTTGATTTAACAGGAATGGCAAGTGGAATTTGAATTGATCTGGACCTGTTGTAATTTGAGATGCTAAAGTTAGTGAGCACATCAGGATAAGGAACTGGTGTTCTTTAATCCTGTATTTCTGTCAGCTGTACATAAATTATCAACAGTTTTCCCACAAAGCAGAACTTTAAAAAACTTCAAGGAAAAGGCTTAAACATGGAAGGGAAAAGTTTTTCTTATATTTTCAATGAGAAGTGAAAACAGGCCAAAATTATCTTCCTCCACATGGCCAAATGAAAAAGACAACTAGCTCAACAAGTGGTTACATGATCATTCTGATACTGGTAGGAGAGCAGTAAGTAGCAGTGTGTTTTACCCTAAGAGGCATAGTCTCCTGACCGTAAAGAACTGTCATGATGCAGGAGTGTCACTGAAGTGTAGTCAGGAAGACTTAGGGTAGAAACAGACATTATACACAATTGGTCACTAGAAGAAGAAATCCCTTGATTATTGAAAGCATCTGAATGCCCAGGAAGAGCTATTGTCACTTTGTGTAATTTGCAAATTGACTTGCTTTGTTTTGTGATTAATGTTCAGAACTAAAGCACAGCATCTGTTTCAAGTCTGAATTCTCAAACAGGGATGTTCGGCTGAATCACGTATACAATAAAAACATACATTCTGCACTGCTCTTATCATGGGCTGTCTAGACCATCTGCCTCTGCCCTTAAAAGCAAAATTGCATTCAGCCATGTTCTCATTTTGATTTTGATTTGTTTTGTTTTTTGGTGGGTGGGTGGGTGGTTTGGCAGTGCTGAAAGTTGTCCGCCCTTTGTGGTAATCTGAAGTTGCAGCTTGGAATATTTGTACAAAAGACCTAATTAGTCAAGATTTTAGAGGGACCAAAAACCTAATTAATTTAGATTAACATTTGTTCATAGAGTGTTCAATTGATTAAGTTACTGCTTAAGTTAAACATTAAGTTGTTGGTTGCTTCTAAAGGAAATCCTTGGAGAAAATCTCTTACGTTGCTGTGGTTGACACTGTTTTCTAGAGTGGCATTTTGTTGCTTAGTCCTTCTGATTGACTCTTCTTGGAAGTTAAATTGGCTTCACCAACCTGGGAGTTTCAAAATGTATCTCAGCAACCTCTGAGACACAGGCATGGTTTGGAGGGGACATGCATTTCTATTCCCTCATTTAACTGTAGCTTTAACCCGCAGTATAGTGGTCTGAAGTACTGGGCTAAGACTTTCTCCCTTGAGCACACCCTCCCGTGGAAGTGACAATCCAAATCAGATGTGCAGCCTTTTGTTGAAGGAAGGCTTCTTTGCAAAGTATGAGGGGCATGTACGCTGGCTGAAATCCTGTTGCTTAGGGTAGTAAGTCAACGCATTGAATCAGTGGAGGTTTAGGGAGTCTGCCCCTCGAAAAGTTCTGTTGATTTGAATGGGCCTACTCTAGCTGTGACCTACTACACTAAGCAACAGGATTTCAGCCAGTGTTTGGAAGGCATAAACGTCCAGAGCGGTGGAGATGGTGGGATAGAGGAAGAGACTAAGAAGAAGTTTGGTCTCTTATATGCAGGCTGGTAGCCGAGGCTTTGAACTGACAGAGTGTTTCAACTCCTGCTGCTCCTTTACCATTCTATCTTAAGCTTTTCATTTACAAATAAACCTCTCCCCCCCCCCCCCCAGTGATGCAGGAAGTTACTAGAGCTGTTCATCTCTTCTCTCCAAAGGAAACTTAAAATGGATTAGCTTCTAGTTACTTAAGTTAGTTATGTCCTGTCAAGTTGGAACTGACTTATAGCAACCCTAATAGGGTTTTCAAGGTAAGTGAGATATTTAGAGTGGTTTTACCAGTTCTACACCCCCAGTGAATTTCCATGACAGAGCCAGGTAATTGAATCCACCTAGTCCATCATTCTATCCACTACACCACACTGGGTCTAGTTACTTTACCCTGTAACTAATTTCTTCTGGGTCCGCATTACTTATAGTGCAATCTTATACATGGAAGTTCTCCTGAGTTCAGTAGAATCTACTTCCTCATAAATATCAGTATGGGGATTATGTTGGCCCTTAAGGAACTGTTGGACTACAGCTCCCAAAATCCCTTACCATTGGCAAGAGCTGATGGGAATTGTTGTCCGATACCATCTGGAGGACCATACATTGCTCACCCTGATATATGAGATTGCAGCCTTCATTCTGCTTTATGAATTAAACAAATCTGAATACTCTCCATTTACATTTTTTTTCCTTCTCTGTTACCAGTTTGAGTTCTGAGGAGGAGTTGATGTACTATGACTTCTCCATGGGCTGCAACCATTTTGGGTCCAAGTGTGGTGAGGGGTTCATCATCACATACAGTGCCCATCATCTGGGTTGACTTTTCTTGCCCTTTGTTGTCTCTCCCACATCTGAAGTAGGCCCTGCTCATAGAGAACAATAGAGAAATTCAGAATTAGCCTTAGTATGTTTCTGCATGCAGCAAAAACACAAGACACTGGTACATCCAATGGTACCAGAAAGCAATTTGCCAATTTATAACAACATGCATGATACATACCAAGGTTTTATAATCAAAATTACTAGAAGCATAAAGATCATGTTGTGAAGAATTCATATGAAAAAATGGAATGCATATTAATTGATACAATACTGTCTGTATGAATACAAAAATGAGCAGTAGTTATAGACGTTTATGGTTGTCCTGAGCTTGTTGTTTATAAATAATTGATTTCTGTTTTTATACATAGCTCCTGAGGAAGGCTGTGTGCATTTTTAAATCAGAATAAAGATTATTTACATCTTTCTACATCCTGAGACCTAGTCTCTCATTCTGATTTCTGATTATGTTTCTGCATGCAAAACAGTGGGGCATAAGCCTCCTGTATACCATTGATCATTGAATTTTAGTTTGGAGTAGACTTGATCCTTCTTTTAAGGAGATTGAATATTGTGATCTAATGTTTGTTTCAAATGGGGAAGGAAGTGTTTGGAAATCTAAAGCAGGTTTGCCATAAGTTACTGACTCTTAGCCACAGTACCCTCTTCCCCATCAAAAGGAGATAAATGTTCTATATTAGCATAGCTAGAGCAAATTCAGAAATATTTTAAAAGAACATTTTTTATTTTCCCTGACTCCTGCCTCTCCTACTATCCTTTGTTTCTGGGTGGACATATGATTGTCCAATGACAGTTACACTAAAATATGTGTTTTCTCCATTGCTTTCTACAAGCAGCTCTAGCTTAAACCCTGGGTATAAACAGGACAAGGAACTGTCTGTGGGACTGAATCCAGGTCTATGGAAGTTCTCTAGCAGGCTATACCACTTCCTTGTGTGTGACACCATATTGGGTAGTTTCACAGTTTTGTATGGGTTGTCTTCTCATTCCAAAAGATTAAATGGCCCTTAAGGCATGATTACTGCAGTAGGAACTTAAATTAAGCTAATACAATATATGCTCATTTTTAAATCACTACCCATTTGGCCTTTGGCCCAACACCCCACAGAGATGTCTCCCCAGAGAAATTCTCTAAAATTGAAATGCATCATAAGGCTGAAAGTGGGTGAGCACTCTTTTGAATTATGGGAATTATGTGGATCATGGCTAGCTGCTGAAAAACTTCTAGGCAAGATCTGTTCTCAGTTTTATTGGTCTGGAACCAATAATACCAGTGCTGAGAAAATATTTTGACCGGTTGACCCCCAGAGGCCTCCAAGGGGTGCAATTTTATCCCTGTAAGTCTTCTATAGCTTCTCCCAATCCCCAAGAAAATCCCCAAGAAAATAGCCTTTCTTTCTTTCTTTTGGCCACATTTTGGAAAATAGTGTTGGTGTGGCCGATGGAGGTTCCAGGGAATTGGGTGAAAAATGGAGTGAGTGTGGCCCCTGGACCCTCCCCTCCCCAATGCCCTGATATAAAAGGAACAGGAAGTGTGGCCTCCTTACAAGTGAATCAACACTCCATTCTTCTCGAATCACTCTGCCTAGAGAAATAGGTGTGGTGTAGTGATTTTACATCATAATCTAATATGCTTGTGTGCCTCTCCAGTATATCCTTCCAAAGAGCCAGCTGGGTGGAAATCATGGTGGTCTCTCAAGAATCTGATTGCAGTTCCCCAGCAGGTTCCAAATCAACAAAAGTGAAATGTGATCTTGTCCAGCTGTTTTGCAATAGCCACCGTTTGGTTAATGTGCTGTGCAAAGGCGATGTAATAAGCATGAGAAAGTCTGGCAGTTTGGGCAGAAATGCCAAATGACATATTCTTCTCCCTAACCCCTGAGGAGTAATGTCCACCGGGATATCCTCTTATATTTCCAAGCATCATTGAAATGAACGTGGGCCACATAAGAGCCTTTCCTTCCTTCTGGGTCTACTTGTACCTGTCCCAGTGAAGGAGGATTTAGGACTTGCTGTTTATTTGTCTGCATCTACTGTCACCCTCAGAGGGACAAGCAATGTCTTGGGAAACACACGGAGAAGAGGGAACAAATGTGCTGGAAATCCGTGTGAAACTACAGGACCCTTTGAGAGGAGAGGAATGGCAGAATGAGGTGGTAAACTGTGGCACTAGGATATACTGAGTAGAGAAGTGGAATGAACTTCTGGATTTTGAACTCTCCATTATGTTAACATCATAACAGCACTCTCTGCAAGCAATGAACTAGCATGCGATCATGTGGGCTTTTCCCTGATCATGCTAGTTGTTTGCTAGCAAGGAATTATGTGGTAGAGCACCCAGTTCACAAATGGCTCTCCTCACTTTTGATCTGAAATAAAACTGTCCACATTAGACCTTCTGGATTCCTACCACATTCTGCCAAATGGGTTAATCATGCCATATTGCTTAGTCCAAGACTTATCAAAAAACTGATGCCAGGTAGTTTAAAGTTGCTTTTCTTTTCCGTCTTGCCAGTTCTGTTTTGAGTTGGGGCCTCACCTACTGTATCTGAAAGGCCAGTATAGCAGTGTCATTCCCACTGTAGCTACAGGTCCTTGACATGGTAGCTATCACATGGTAACTCAGCCTTAACTTAAACATGGAATGCTACATGGGTAACAAACCTGCAAGTGATGGACAAGATGGCTCCCCTTTCCATTCCATGTTTAAAAGACAAGTTGACTAGCAGCTGACTCCCACTTTGATGCTAAGGAGATGTTGAGCAGGATGTTTGGCATGCAGTTATCTCCTCCAACACCTTCCTGCTGCCTCCGTGCCAAGGTGACTAATTCACTCTGCCTAATGGTAGGGCTGGCCCAGCAGTGTAAATGTGTTTCATCTGACTGGTGATAAATTTAAACTGAGGCTCCTAACTTACCACATGAATTCAAGCCTTTATGTAGGAATGTCAACCCGTCCCCTATCAGTGAACTGCACTGGGGCATATCTGAAACCTGTTATCCATAAGATCAAGTTAATGTTGTGAGTTTCTTCAAATAATTCTACCATGAGGCTGGGCAAACCCATGGTGATCCTTCTAGAAATACTATACCAAGAAAAGCCCTGTTTTTGGAGATGGTGTGAGGAATATTCTTTTATAGGACAGTCCTATAAAAAGAGATAACTGAAGAGAAATTATTGACCTGAGAGGAGCCAAGTCAGAGAGAATTTGGTAGTTTTTAACAATAGGAAACCTTAGAACTGCAGAGCTGGAAGGGACCCTACGGATCATCAAGTCCAGCCCCTGTCAAGGAAGCACACTGGGGAATCGAACTCCCAACCTCTAAACCACTGAGCTATCCAGCAGCTTGATATTGAACAGGCAGCTTGAAATATGGAGGAAGTGTAAAGGATGAAGCAGTTACCCCATCTCCAATAAATCCAAATAAAATGCCAAGGCTGGATAGAAATGAAATATATGTAAGTCACCAACAGGTCTTCTGGACAGAACTTCTTATGGCTATAAGTATACAGTGAAAATTTAATACAACATTTTAAAAAGAAAGACTGCAAACTTCCCTCCCTCCCTGTCTCCTCTTCCTTCCCTGCATTTTGGGTTAGTTCAGTCCTCTCCTTTGACTGCTATGCCTGTCAGGTCTCCTTCACCCAGGCTTACTTCCATGATGCAGGAGTCTGTCGTTTGCAAAACAACTCCTTTTATGGTACAATGGTCTAAACTTTTAACATAAGCAACATCCAGCAACAAGAGTTTACAACATGACTTCTTCAGGGTAACTCACTAGTCCGTTCCCTACCCCCCCCCCCAAAAAGTTTGAAATCTCTCAGTGGCAAAGCCTCCGGCTTCCTTTGGGGTGTAGCAGGGGCTTCATATAAGCGAGGCAGAGGGTCTTAACAGCAGGGACGGCTTATACAGCCCCAGTAGATATAGGTTGTCAGCTCTTTTCCCTTCTTCACTCTACCTTCTTGAGCCAGGGGTATTTGGCAACCCCTCTCCTGGGTTTTGGCCCAGGGTACAGTATATTTGCCCTTCAGATGTCACCAGCAAACTAAGCTCCTGTCCCCACTCTTTCCTGCTTGTCTCATTCTCCCCAGTATGAGGGTTTCCCTGCCTCTACTTCAGGGATTCCAAAGGTTATGGGTTCCCCTGCCCAGGGGTCTTCCTTCACTATCCGTTCCCATTCTTCTTTCTTTTATCTCTCTTATCTTGACCAAGTTTATGTCTGCCACCTCTCTTCAACTGTGTCTTTCCAGACCTTTCTTTGGTTCTCACCAACCTTCCTGTTCAGTCCCTCTTCTCCCACCTTTTCCTCCCCTTTTATATCCTCATCTGTCATCACTTTCTCTTCCTCTGGGGGCTGATCTTTACTCCCCTCCTTTCCCCCATCATCCACTCCATATCCTTTCCCTGCTTCTTCCTCTCAGCTAATTAGAGATTCTCCCCAATCAACAGATGAGGTTGAGCTGCTGCCAACAGGGGTTCTGTCCTCCCAGTTGTCTGCTTCACAGTTAATTATTAGTTGTAGCATGTTTAATAATTTTTAAGATAGATTTTATTATTTTATTTTGCATTTTGTGAGGTATTTTAAATAGGAGGAGGAGTTGACATAAATTCTTAATGTAAACAAGGGGAAGATTCAAACAGTCCATTTCTCTTTTTAATCTTAAATTATCACAACAATATTCCCGGTCCATACAAAACTGCACCTCTTCATAGAACAGAAATTCAAAACACACACATACACACACACACACACATTCATTGCAGGGAGGTAAAAAAGCAACCAAAAGTCATATGGGACCTTTAAAGGTAAGAAAGTTGATTTGGAATAAGCTTCCATGCACTGCTGTCCACCTCTTTGGATGCATAGGCTGAAAATCCAGTAGTTAGGTCACAACCAGAGTAGGTCCAATGAATCAGTGGAATTTACAGAGGAGTTGACTCGCCACATCTCCAGTGATTAAAGGGACCTATTCTAGTTGCAACTTACAGCTGTATTTCAGCCATGGACTAAAACCTGAGCAGACAATGATTTGTATACCTTCATCTGCCATTCCTTCTCTGCAACTGTATGAATGTCTGTCTACTGAGGCTGTATGAATGTCTGTCTACATCTGCCTCTGTAGATGTCGACTGCAGTCCATAGAAGTGTATGACAAATAAAATGTGTGTGTCTTAAAGGTGCCACAGGACTCTTAGAAAATTCAATGTAAGTGCTCCAGCAACTTAACAGGGAAAACCTGTTTACTTTAACATGAAAATTGCAGATATTTCAGTGGTGTTCAAAGAGAAGAGTGTGTACAATGGAGCTGGATACTGCAAGTCTGCCTATTAAGGACATCCTGTTGTCTCAGCTGGGGAACACTTCACCCCATCATGGCAGGATGAGGGCCCTCTCCCCACTAGGACCAGGAACCCCTGGGGCTGCCTACGATGCTGGGTGATCCAGACTGAAGCAGGGTGCCATAAATAAGTTTTCTGACAGTTGTGCTAGTGTTTTACAGGTATGTATCTTGGCACTTGGACAATTTGGAAAAATCCAATATGCCTGTCAAAACAACTCATTGAGAACCATATATAACACTGTCTGTTGCATTCAGAGAATCAAAATGCTTTCAGGCCTTCAAGCAATCTATTACTGGAAAGCAGCTTAGATTTTGAGTGACTGTCTGTCATCTTTCTGTAGTTTCTCCAACTACCCTTAAATGTATTTCCTTATCTCTGACTTTTGCCCTTCCCAGCACCTACACCTCTCTGCTCCATTCTTTTGCTCCACGTCTACCATGACAGTTCCGATAACAGTCTTCCTCTCTCCTTGGTCCATCAGCCCATCACTCCGTCAACAGTGCTTTTTGCTCAGTCTGCTACAATT
The DNA here is from genome assembly GCA_037013535.1 of Intellagama lesueurii. NCBI lineage: Eukaryota > Metazoa > Chordata > Lepidosauria > Squamata > Agamidae > Intellagama > Intellagama lesueurii. The sequence goes on from JBAJHW010000002.1 coordinate 136,034,032, forward strand.
AAAATTCTGCATCTGAGATATTCAAAGCGCTGCAGCAGGAAAAACTAAATTTTACAGCTTGGGAACACTTGTGTAAATTGAATACATATGCCTTATCTCCCTCATTTTACCCAATTCTAGCTTGCTATTTAAACTATTTAAATTATGCATAATTTATTCAGGCTGGAAGGAGGGAGCTGTAGCAGGAATGGAAGCCACTCCCTGTGGCAACCAGAAATCTTAATATCAAGTACTTATGGCTTTTGAGATTTCATTAAGCATTCAGTGATCACATACTTTAAATCAGGGGTAGAAATGAAGTACTCCCCTCAAGGGTATTTTGTGGCCTCCAAAGCCCCACATGTTTACATCTTCCCTCCAAAACATTAGGAGAGTGCTCTAGGCCTGTGATTCTCCTCCTGTAGGGTTCTCCCTGAGATCTTGTTTTAGACCAAAATCTTTCTTTCCTAAAACCAGAAAGGAAAAAAAAATCTAAAGAGGAAAAAAAAAGTTCCCTGAATCTTCCAAGCTTGCCTATCTGTACTTTAAATCATCTGTGTAGCCATAAAGCATAGAACCTTGGATTTTTTAAAAAAAATATTGTTTATTAAATTTAATTTGTTTACATACAAAAATAACCAAAAACAAAACAATAGTGCACCTCTCACCCCAGTTTGGGGGGGGGGGGAAGAACCTTGGACTTTTCTTTTCTTATTTCTTTAAAAAGAAAGCTGAGTTCTAAGCGATGAGAGTTTTATGCACATCTTTGCATCCTAACCCCCCCCCTCCCCTGTGGCATCATGGAATCATTGGAAATGCACATCCTGACCATTACTTAATCTGGAAAGGTTTTCTGGGATCCTCTGAGACACCTGCTTTGTGCTGTCTCCAGACACAAGTCTGTCTGACTCACTCTTCAACTTTTGCACTTCTGACCATGGACAAATGTTGGCTGAGTATGATAGGAATGATAGCTCTCCACATCTGGGAGCTAATAATAATAGCAACAACAGAAGCAGCAGCAGCAGCAGCAACAACAACAACAACTGGTGGCTGCCAGATTGGGCAAGGCTGCGCTGCATATCCTGCTCATTCACACTTCCAGTCCTGTGCAAACTTCTCAAAGGTAAATGTGGTGCTTGTTGAAATAAAGAATTGATGATCGGCTGCTATGACGCACCGCCTCCAGGGGAGCTGCATTCCATACATATGATTCCTTTGCTCTGTATTGTTAAGAACTGAAAGGCAGAAAGGATCTCACACGGGAAGTGTATTTTTGAAATGCTGAGGCTGGTGTCCTCAGAGTAAGATTTCTTTATGAAGAGTGAGGTGTGCAAGCAAAGGACAGGCTCTCTATCCTCATTCACAAATTGGGTCTGTAACTCGGGTATGGAGCTGGAGTCTTGCAAGGTCTACTTTGCTTCTCTCTTATTTATTTATTCATTCATTCATTCATTTATAAATAACCAGAACCCTGAGGGCCAACAATGGTTGTCCTGGGCAAAGTTGTAGCTCAGGCAGGTGGACATTTGCCAGGTGTTAAGGAAATAGCTCAGGAATTTTTCATTGGTATCAGAACCCTGTTTAGATACTAATCTACTCCAGATTGTTCTGCTTGTTTGTTTGTTTTTCCCAACAAGCTGATTTAGAAGAAAATGTATTTTGAGTTGCAACTGTAGTACTTGGAAGTTTGAAATCCTTGCCCATCAAGATAAAGGTGGCATTCAAATAAAATAAATAAAAATAAATGAGTCACACAGAGATCTACCAGTAGATTCCAATCTACTTTTTGCCTTACTATAACTAATGGGATTTCTTCTCTTTTTTAATTTGCAGAAGGACCTCCCTTTGCCCAGGAAAAGCAGCAGGTAGGCACAGCATTTTCATGTCTGTAGTATATGTTCAGCAGAACCCCAAGGTGAGATAATTTTCCTCCCTTTTTATTCACTTTGTCAGGCTTAAAAGGGAGGGATTTTACTGGGATATAGGCTATCTCCTCAGTGGAAGGGCTAACTGAAGTATCATGACCCTGATCTACAGGAGGCTCCCAGCCCTTCCCTGAGGTGATATTTGGCATGGCAAACGATGTTTAAAAGCTCCTTACTGTGTGCATGGTCTTGTTTGCATGCGACGTCTTCTTGGCGGCAGTAGGACTTGGATACAGATGTTGCACATAAGTGGAATGGCAATGTCCAGAGCATGGACATTTGGGGCATGAACCTCCATCACGCAGAGCACCACTGTCAGGAGGAGAACGTCAGGAGACTCCACGTGTGGATTGTCTTAATATATCACAGTATTGTAATTCACCCTGAAAAGCTGTTTTTACAGTTTATATCAGTCTCCTCAACCTGATACTTCCTGATGCGTTGGACTACAATTCTCATCACCTGGTCCATCATGGCTGGGAAAGATGGGGATTGGAATTGTAGTCCACAGAAGTAAATTTTCCCCAGCATTCCTATACATTATGATTGGGTTCATCACCATGTTTGGTCTCCATGGAAGAGTGTGTGGGAAGAATGCCTAATTGGGTGGGGGAGGGGAATCCATTCTTCTGGAATTCCTGATTCACATGATTTGTGCAGGAAAGGCTTGCTAGAAGACCGAGTTCTCTGCTCATGGATCTCCCCATAAATGTGATCTTTGACCAGCAAAATGTCTATCAAATAGAGAGGATGGGCAAGATGCAGCTGCATTAGTTCTTGCTTGTCTTTGCACATCCACAACTCATCCTTCAACTTTTTCTTCTGGATCTGTTAAGCACATTGGCCGATATCCTATGGATATTTATGCATGTACAAAAAAGATCATGGATGTTGCTGCAGTTAAAAGACAAGATGGCCATGTCAATTTCCATAATTGCTGGTCCAAGTGTGTAAATATGCAATAGGGTTTTGGACATTCTTGTTAATAATTAGGAATGCAAATACATCTGAAAGGAAGCTGGGGATTGAAATAATGGCTGCTGATGTGACAAGATCACTCATTGCTCTCTAACAGAGGGGGAAACCCTCACATTCCTCCTCAGTCAGTTCCTAAGGGGAAATAAAGCAGGCTATCTCATGAGTGAAAGCTGATAAATTTTCTCTAATAATATCTGTGACCTTTCCTGCTCTCTCAATTTTCAGATAGCATCCCTGAGTTATAAGAACCTACATATATACACATTAAAACTGAATGATGGTGCCTCACAGACTGGCAGTTGCATTCAGGAGAAGACGTGGGCAGACCAGATCAGTGTTCGCATTATTATGCAGAAGAGTGCTTTTCTCATTGATGTGTGTACATCCACTGGAGCTACCAAATTGTTAGCCCTAGACCAATATGAACTTCTATATGGGTGACTTTAACAAACTGTCCTTGGGTTGTCCTTCTGTTTGATCAGGCAGAACCACCATGTCTTTTGCTGAATCTGCTCCGTCACAAGAAATTACTGAGCAGTGATTTTTGCAGTGTTTAGCAGTTTACTTATATGAGGTGAAGAACTGTGCCTTAGCTATGAATCAGACTAAGGGAAAGGAGGGGCTAAAGGGTGATATTTCTCCCCAACAGACACAGTCAGTGCTCACTTCGCCTTACATTTGCAAAAACAGATCCTAGAGCTGAGTTTAGCTCCCCAGTTTTTAAAAGCACCTTCCAGCAAAGTTCTACCTTGAAATGTTGCTGAGGGAAGGGCAGCAGTGCTGAGTGTAGCTGGCATGAAAAGCACAGATAATTAGGGGTTGATAGGTACTATATGCAACAGAAGCTATAAAAGAGGTGCTGCATTCCTGAGAACTGAACTGGATGTTTTTGCTCATTTCCCTGTCTCTGCAACCATGAGGACTAGAAACTGAAATGAAGGGGGATATTGCTCTACCATGCTCCAGGGTACACTTGCATGTCATAAGATGCCCACACATGGCACAGCAAAGTAGACTAAGCCAAGCCAAACTTCCGGTTACGAATCATGTGTTTCAGAAGGCTGGCCTCCATTCATTCTGAGAATGCGGGTGTGTTAATTCAGATGTTTAAAATTGTGTATACGAGCATTCATATGTATGTGTGTTATTGGTACACGTGGCTGCGTTTCTTCAGCTGTCAGTGTACAGTACTCTATATGTGCTACATTAAAGCAAGCATTCATCTGAAGACAACTGAGGAGAATATGAAAACATTACAGGGTGTGTGTATGTGGAATAATCAGAATTAATGTGAGTGGTTGCAGTCACTGCATCCTAAGTAGCAGAAATGTGTATAGTATTTGTTTATATATTATGTTTTCATTATGTATCTAGCAATCATAGGTGAAAACTACCTGTGGACCAAGTTCTGACACAGCAGTCAAAATTCATTCAAACATTTGCATGTATTGCAAGAGTCATTGTGAGGGAACCCACAGCACATTCCTCATCATGTGACTGTGCCACTGGGAATAACTGGCTTGATAGCCCCAGTTTCATCAGATTCCCTGTGCTGAAATGTCAGCACCCTCTTACCTAGGAATAAGCCCCATTGAGCTCACTTGGGCTTTTTTAACTGAGTACAAGTGCATGAGAAAAGAGAAAGATTTTAGTCTAACATGTTCACCAGCACACAATCAGCTTGGCATGGGACTTCCTCATGCAAACCCCATCCCCTTCATTTGCATCCTAAAGTGCCATGGCTGTGTGGAGGATGATGCTGCATGCATGACTCTACCGAATGTTTGAAATAGCCAGGACCGTGGTTAACTTGACAAAAAGACAGTCCCCAGGCTTCAGCATTGTTGTTTCTTTGTTCGTTGGTTTCCCTCTCATCTCCTGGGTTTCACATTTCTAAGAATTGCTTTTCTTTCACAGTATTTTTAAGAAAATTGTATGCAAGTCAGAAATATGTACAGACAAAAAATCAGAGAAAATAAAGCAAAGCATGTAGAAATCTAATGACAGAAGAAAATCCACCCAGTAAATTGAAAATGAGTTTGGTGGCTTGCCTGTCACCTGTTCACCTTTTGCACCGGTTGGCAAAGGGAGAAGGCAGTTTGTGGTGGTGGCAGAAAGGGCTGGGTGGGAGGGTGAAGATCAAGTACAAAGATTAACCAGCTAAGCCAGTGCACGGTAGCCGTTGTGGCCGAAAGCTGGTGCTGGTGCACTCTGTGTGTTTCTTGTGGCAAACAAATCTGATTCATCAGCTACACTCAGAAGCCGCCGTGTTGCTGCATGCCGGCGCTCAGACTACATTCAGAAGGGTTGCAATGCTGTGGAGAACTGTGGTGTTTGTTTTGGATAAGAGATGAGTCATACGCCTGGGTTGCCAATTACAGTCATACTTACTGTTTATATAGTATTTTTCAGTATTCATAAGCACATCAGAAATACAGTAACCCTATAAATTAGAGCTATATTGTAATCCCTCTTTGCAAATAGGACTCTGAGGCTGAGAGGGATTTTATAGCATAGCCGAGGCAAAATTTGAGCCAAGGCTTCCCTGTTCATAATTCAGCTTCCTCTCCATCAGCAGCTTGTGGAAAGGTGCTATAGTCAGAAGATGAAAATAGCCATCACAAACTGGACCGTTGCAAACCGTGGTCTTGAGCATAGGCTTGATGCACCTGTCTCCAGATGATTTTCTGACAGGTTGCTAAGATCATCTGATTCTCTCTAGAACCGAGCAGCTTGCTTGCAGCAAAAACATCATACACTGTGATACAGATCTTGCTTCCTAGATTCCACATTAATGTGTAGGAAAACTGATGGTGGCTACTTAAATCGCCTTCAGCCCAGCCCTGGCCTACTTCGGCAATTGTAGTGCAGAGCAGTGGTGGGTGACGTGTAGCCCTCTCAATGTTGACCTGTAACTCTGATCAACCTTAGCCAGTATCCCCAATTCTGAGGAATACTGATATTGTACTCCGGGAAGATCTGACAGGCTGAATTTTGCCCACCCCGATGTAGAGCCACCCCCTGTGTGCTTCTGCCTGCCCAGGCATCAGTACGTGCCATTTTATAGCTGATGATGATGCTTACAATGAAATAGGGTGAGTATGTTGTTATAAAAATGCCCAAAGAGATATTCTTTAGCATTCATACAGTTCAGAATTATAGAAACATTTACATGCCACATTTGGATGGATGGATGGATGGATGGATGGATGGATGGATGGATGGATGGATGGATGGATGGATGGATGGATGGATGGATGGATGGATGGATAGGCAGGCAGGCAGGCAGGCAGGCAGGCAGGCAGGCAGGAAGGAAGGAAGGAAGGAAGGAAAATACATACACTTTTTGTCCAAAACCATGTGTATTTGTGCCCTATATGCTTGTGAGAGGACTAATGCACTAGTGTGTGCCCACCCAGCGTGCAGGTGTTTGTGCACAGCAGAAGTGTGTTCACGCTGTCCACACCCCTATGCAGAGCAGAGGCACTTTCAGCGTGCGCTCATGCACACACTGGCACTCACACAGCGCCGCCCCCTCACGCCTCCCCCTCCTCTCCCTGCTCTTCCTCCTCGCTTTCCATCTCCCTCCCTCCCACTCTCTCTCTCTCTCTCTCTCTCTCTCTCTCTGCTTCTCGCTTTCCCCTCCATTCCAGTTCTCCTTTCTTCTTGAAAGGGGAAGCCTCACCACAGACCTGCCCTCCTCCGCTTTTTCCTCCTGTGGGGGCTGAGAGAAGGTGCTTCAGCAGCATAGGCAGACTGCCCCTCCCCGCTTGCCACCATGACCCCCCCGGGGGATGATGTCTGAGTCCTTGTGGACAGCGCTCTCTAATTTCTCTATGCCCGATTTCCTTGACAGCAGCATGTTTCGCCGCACTAAAAGGTACCAAGAAAGGAAGCTTTGTCGCCTCTGTCCTTCCATCTTCTTTCCTTTTCCATCCCTCTCTAGCCCCTCCCCATTCACCTCTCTACTTCTGTTCCTCCATCGTTACTTCCTCCTCCATCTCTCCATTCTGTTCCTCGTCTCCATCTCTCCCTCCCTCCTCTTTCCTCTCTCTAGCCTATCTGCTCCCCCTCTCTCCTATCCACCCCCACTTCATTTCTCCTCCATCTCCTGTATCCCTTGCTCGCCCCCCCCCCCTTTGCCACCTTCTTCCCAGAAATGGCTTTGGGGAACAAGAATTCTGCGCTGTTTGTGCCTGTGGGAATTGCAAGGGTGTGATCATCTCCCTTCCCCTCCTTTGTGGGAGCCAAGTAGCTAAAAACGACTTGGGAGGTGGCTGCTGGCGGGGGGGGGGGGAGGGGGAAGAGAGCTGTCTTGCAGTGGCTGGTAAGGTTGTGGCGCAGTTGGGGTTGCAGGGGAAAGATTCACGAAGAGTAGGATGCCATGGCAACTGCCAGGGACATGAATGTATATGAATTGGTGTGACTGCCATAGGGATAAATGATGTGTCCTCTCTGTTGGTCCATCCATCTGTCCTCTCAGCTGTCTGTCGGGCTCACTGACTTAGGCTCTAGAGATGCCCTTTCTTCTGGGTCACTTGATCCTTGACACGTTTGTGGCTGTTGGGCAGACAGACCAGAGGATGCACATGGAGGATATATATGTGGGGGAAAGAGAGAGAGAGAGAGATGAGATGGAGGCTGGGAGTATTAGGTGCAGCAAAGAAACAGGGATAGGAGGGAGCTGAGTCAGTAGAAAGAAGATGCAGAGCCAGAGGTTGGGGTAGAAGAACATATTCTGGACTCTGGAATGAAAGGGACATGGGTATGTATTTTGTAGAGGAAAGGAAGGTGGGAAGGGGTATGAATGGAGAATAAAATAGAAGGAGATTCACACTGAGGCAGACTGCTAGATTCTGGTGTTGCTGTCTTCTGCCTGATGATGCTCATGGCTGTGAATTTTTAAAAGCGTCTTGCATACTTAATACTTAGTGCTGCCAGCAAGTAATTTGAAATACATTCTAGACCCTGGAGGTAATTGCATGAAAATGTGATCTAAGATGACAGGGAAAATCTTTCGTCGCCCATCTGCTGTAGTGGTAGACAACTGAATATATAATTATAATATTCATCGTTTTGTTCAGTTTTTCCTACCCAAGCCCACTGTTAATCATAATGCTGGACTACCTGCTGTCTTCTTTGTATCCCCACTACCTTCCGAAACTGCTGGGCTCCAGAGCTTCGTTTTCAGATATCTACATCCAGAGCACGAAAGGCCATGTCCATTTAGAGAAGTTACAGCAGGGCTGATTTTTAAATTTAGTTCTCATTGCTTACCAGAAATGGATCCCTCTTCCCTGCTCCAAAAAAGAAAGAAAGAAAGAAAGAAAAGAAAGAAAGAAAAGAAAAAAAGAAGAAGCTAGATTGTGTTTGTTAGCTGCTCCTATCAGCAGTTTCTGTATGTATGGTATAAATGCATGTGTAGTCTGGGGCTGCTCTTTTGAATGCTGGTTACTCGAGGGATAAATGGTGAGATTGATCATTCAGAGGAGGGATGAGCTGGAGAGATGACAGATAGGGAACTAATGGAGGGAAGTGTGTCAGGAGGGAAGGGAGGGTGCTTCAAACGTAGGCATAGTGTGTTGTCATTGTGTGTCAGTCTGTCTAGGTAGCAGAACAATAGAGAAACAGGGAGCTGTCTTAGACTGAGCCAGACCATTAGTCACTCTAGGCCAATACTGTCAGTTCTAATTGGCTGCAGCTCTCCAGGGTTTCAGGCAGGACTGGTTCTTATTCCTCCCTGGAGGTTTCTGGTTTTGCCTGCAGGTTTTTCCCTATGCAAGTATGCACCAGGCCTGATCCTATTTAGCTTCCAGAGTCCAGATGCGTTCATAGTGAATACAACGGTGAATGGTTAGTACTGGTCTGAATGCAGTGGTGTATTCAGACCAGTAAGCGGGTGGTTTATGATGATTCCTTTCACAGAACTGCAGCACTCAGAAGATACTTTCAGAGGTGCAGTTTTACCAGGGGCTTTCTCTGAACAACAAATCCCTGGGAAACTTGGACTATATTGGTTGAGCTGCAAAGGAGGGAGACAGAGAGGCATCTTCTGCCCTATTGCTCCACCTATAGGAAAGTTGTGTTCTCATCTTCTCAGCTAAGGAATAACCTCACTGAAGAAGATTTCACATTTGTAGGTTCACTGAAACAGTGAATCTACATTTTTATCCTTCCCTTTGTCTAAGGAGCTTTGAGCAGCCGAGAAGAGGATCATCCTCTTTTGTTCTACAAGACCCTTGTGAGGTAGAGCTGACAGAGATTTGGTCCCAAGGTCACCCAGAGGGCTTTCAAAATGAGCAGGAATCTAAATCCGTCCTTTTAAAGAGTTTGGCCATTGCTAGAAAACAGATCCTGCTGCCGTTCAGATAGGTGACATGGTTTTCTGACAGGTTTGTGGAATATTTGCTTGGTTTTTTTAAAAAAAAATTGTAGAACAAAAGGAAAACCACTGAGGGTGCAGAATGAGGACTCCCTGAGACACGACGAGGCTGGCCATGTTTCTTGTTTGTGTGTATGTGTGTATTCATATACATTGGAAGAGGCTGGGGTGAGATTTCTTTAAACTAAGCAAGGATGCATGAAGGAAGGCAGCCCTTCGCTCCATCATATGTGCCATCCCCTCAGCATTTTTCTCTCTGCTCAGTTCTGATACTGAGGTAAAGCAAGGGAGGTGGTACGAGGGCTGGTTTCCTGCAATGCACATGCCCCCTTTTCATATGACAAACAGATTCCACCACCATCACTGTGTACAAGGATGAGCTGAGAGAAGAAAGAGGGACCACAGCTTCTCCTTCCATGTTCAGTGTGACCCTGACCATAGATCAGGATTTGACTTCTGTGCTTTTTCCACCTGATCTTCCTAAACCTTCTTGGGAGAAAAGTCAAAGGGTTTACCTCAAACATGGCGTCTGAGGGCTGGCCCTATAGTTATGCAGGGCAAGGCAGCCATTTCAAATTGTAGGTTAGGTGTCAGAGAATGGCAGCAAACTCTTTAATTGAAGATGATGATGTTTTTATTAACAGAGGTGGGTAGACAGGCTCCTGTGATTTTTCTGCCTTGTGTCTCAAAACACCTGAGCTGGCTTTTTGTGATGTGGCTTTGAGCGACTCAATATCAGGAGGTGGGGGGTTTGCTGCTCTGTCTCAGGTGGACTGTTGGGCCAGTCCTGTGGAGACTGATCTTGTCTGGATGCATCTAATCAATCCTTACTAGAAAATTTACATGGTGGTCTGGAGATTGTTCATATTATTTGAACATCTTTGTTCCTTTTTGTTTGGTAACTCATGTTTCAAGCTGTCATGCTAATGAATCTTTTTGTATAATCCATACAGTACAGTTGGATGTCCTTTGGTGTGTTAACTGTAAAGTTTATAAAATGCACCCTAAGTGGTGAACTTTAATTGCAGCACACAACCTCATCTCAAATAATTTGTTAAAAAACAAGGTGACTTCCATTTCAGATGGACAGTTTATGTGTTTATATATTTACTTATCCCCTTCACGGATTGCTGCCTTGTCGTGGCGAAGGGGCTTGAGTAATTCAGAGAAGCTATGGGCTATGCCGTGCAGGGACACCCAAGACGGACAGGTCATCGTGGAGAGTTCTGACTAAACGCGATCCACCTGGAGCAGGAACTGGCAAGCCACTCCAATATCTTTGCCAAGAAAACTCCATGGACAGAAACAAAGGCTAAAAGATATGACACTGGAAGATGAGCCCCTCAGGTCGGAAGGCGTCCAACATGCTACTGAGGAAGAGCGGAGGGCAAGTACAAGTAGCTCCAGAGCTAATGAAGTGGTTGGGCCAAAGCTGAAAGGACGCTCAGCTGCGGATGTGCCTGGAAGTGAAAGGAAAGTCCGATGCTGCAAAGAAAAATACTGCATAGGAACCTGGAATGTAAGATCTATGAACCTTGGTAAGCTGGATGTGGTCAAACAAGAGATGGCAAGAATAAACATTGACATCCTGGGTGTCAGTGAACTAAAATGGACGGGAATGGGCGAATTCAATTCAGACGATTACCATATCTACTATTGTGGGCAAGAATCCCGTAGAAGAAATGGAGTAGCCCTCATAGTCAACAAAAGAGTGGGAAAAGCTGTACTGGGATACAATCTCAAAAATGATAGAATGATTTCAATACGAATCCAAGGCAGACCTTTCAACATCACAGTAATCCAAGTTTATGCACCAACCACCAATGCTGAAGAGGCTGAAATTGACCAATTCTATGAAGACTTACAACACCTTCTAGAACTGACACCAAAGAAAGATGTTCTTCTCATTATAGGGGATTGGAATGCTAAAGTAGGGAGTCAAGAGATAAAAGGAACAACAGGTAAGTTTGGCCTTGGAGTTCAAAACGAAGCAGGGCAAAGGCTAATAGAGTTTTGTCAAGAGAACAAGCTGGTCATCACAAACACTCTTTTCCAACAACACAAGAGGCGACTCTACACATGGACATCACCAGATGGGCAATACCGAAATCAGATTGATTATATTCTCTGCAGCCAGAGATGGAGAAGCTCTATACAGTCAGCAAAAACAAGACCTGGAGCTACTTGTGGCTCTGATCATCAGCTTCTTATAGCAAAATTCAAGCTTAAACTGAAGAAAGTGGGAAGAACCACTGGGCTAGTCAGGTATAATCTAAACCAAATCCCTTATGAATACACAGTGGAAGTGAAGAACAGATTTAAGGAACTAGATTTGGTGGACAGAGTGCCTGAAGAACTATGGTTGGAGGCTCGTAACATTGTACAGGAGGCAGCAAGAAAAACCATCCCAAAGAAAAGGAAATGCAAGAAAGCAAAGTGGCTGTCCAACGAGGCCTTACAAATAGCAGAGAAGAGAAGGGAAACAAAATGCAAGGGAGATAGGGAAAGTTACAGAAAATTGAATGCAGACTTCCAAAAAATAGCAAGGAGAGACAAGAGGGCCTTCTTAAATGAACAGTGCAAAGATATAGAGGAAAAGAATAGAAAGGGAAAAACCAGAGATCTATTCAAGAAAATTGGAGATATTAAAGGAACCTTTTGTGCAAAGATGGACATGATAAAGGACAAAAATGGTAGGGACCTCACAGAAGCAGAAGACATCAAGAAGAGGTGGCAAGAATACACGGAATTATACCAGAAAGATCTGAATGTCCCGGACAACCCAGATAGGGTGGTTGCTGACCTTGAGCCAGACATCCTGGAGAGTGAAGTCAAGTGGGCCTTAGATAGCATGGCTAACAACAAGGCCAGTGGAGGTGATGGCATTCCAGTTGAACTATTTAAAATCTTAAAAGATGATGCTGTTAAGGTGCTACACTCAATATGCCAGCAAGTTTGGAAAACTCAGCAGTGGCCAGAGGATTGGAAAAGATCAGTCTACATCCCAATCCCAAAGAATGGCAGTGCCAAAGAATGCTCCAACTACTGTACAATTGCACTCATTTCACACACTAGCAAGGTTATGCTCAAAATCCTACAAGGTAGGCTTCAGCAGTATGTGGACCGAGAACTCCCAGAAGTACAAGCTGGATTTCAAAGGGGCAGAGGAACTAGAGACCAAATTGCTAACATGCGCTGGATTATGGAGAAAGCCAGAGAGTTCCAGAAAAACATCTACAGTACTTCTGCTTCATTGACTACGCAAAAGCCTTTGACTGTGTGGACCACAGCAAACTATGGCAAGTTCTTAAAGAAATGGGAGTGCCTGACCACCTTATCTACCTCCTGAGAAATCTATATGTGGGACAGGAAGCAACAGTTAGAACTGGATATGGAACAACTGATTGGTTCAAAATTGGGAAAGGAGTACGACAAGGCTGTATATTGTCTCCCTGCTTATTTAACCTATATGCAGAATACATCATGCGAAAGGCAGGACTGGAGGAATTCCAAGCTGGAATTAAGATTGCCGGAAGAAATATCAACAACCTCAGATATGCAGATGATACCACTCTGATGGCAGAAAGTGAGGAGGAATTAAAGAACCTCTTAATGAGGGTGAAAGAGGAGAGCGCAAAAAATGGTCTGAAGCTCAACATCAAAAAAACTAAGATCATGGCCACTGGTCCCATCACCTCCTGGCAAATAGAAGGGGAAGATATGGAAGCAGTGACAGATTTTACTTTCTTGGGCTCCATGATCACTGCAGATGTTGACAGCAGCCACAAAATTAAAAGACGCCTGCTTCTTGGGAGGAAAGCGATGACAAACCTAGACGGCATCTTAAAAAGCAGAGACATCACCTTGCCGACAAAGGTCCGCATAGTCAAAGCTATGGTTTTTCCAGTAGTGATGTATGGAAGTGAGAGCTGGACCATAAAGAAGGCTGACCGCCGAAGAATTGATGCTTTTGAATTGTGGTGCTGGAGGAGAATCTTGAGAGTCCCCTGGACTGCAAAGAGAACAAACAGATCCATTCTGAAGGAAATCAACCCTGAGTGCTCACTGGAAGGACAGATCCTGAAGCTGAGGCTCCAATACTTTGGCCATCTCATGAGAAGAGAAGACTCCCTGCAAAAGACCCTGATGTTGGGAAAGTGTGAAGGCAGGAGGAGAAGGGGATGACAGAGGACGAGATGGTTGGACAGTGTCACCGAAGCGACCAACATGAATTTGACCCAACTCCGGGAGGGAGGCAGTGGAAGACAGGAGGGCCTGGCGTGCTCTGGTCCATGGGGTCACGAAGAGTCGGACACGACTTAACGACTAAACAACAACAACAGTCCCTTCAGCAGTATCATCTGACATGAAGCGACAGAGCCTAGGGTGGACATGAGTACAATTTACAAAGTGCAGGGAAGGGAGTCCTCTCTTAGATAGGGCACTGTTTGAAGGTTTGCCCAGGCCAAGTCTTTTTTAAAGTTAAGGCATTGTGAGAATCTGGAAGGTGCCCATCAGGTTAAAACCTGGACAGCAGTCTTCATAGGCACACAGGGCTGACAGTGTTCTCCTTGAATTTATTTTTAAATTATGGTAATTATTTCAACATTTTTGCATCCGTAGATTGAAATAAATTGATGCATATTGTATGCATTTTCCTCTGCCTGCTCCCCCCTCTCCTGCCACTTTCCTCCTTTTTGTGATGCATGAGCGATCCTATTTACAGACTCCTTCTTCCCAAACCAGTCAGAGCCTTGAAACAGCTACAGGCCGAACAACAGCAATTGTAGCTAATTGGGGCTGACACAGGGAGCGCATCTGCTAGCTAGATTGTGTATGAATGAGGCTTAGGTTGCAGGTGGAGCTGGAGGAGATGCAGTGGATGGGTGGGGTGGGGTGGGGAACGAGCAAAACTGTGCATAATCCAAGCTTGAGAAAACATGATAGGTAGTAAGGTGACAAGTCTGGCAATGCAGCTTCCTAATTGCCATGCTCAGACCAATCTGCTCAGAGCAATGAATATACTCCCTATGTCTTCAAAAGCAGCAGCAGCAATGAGAAGCCCAGATAGCACATCCCTTGGTTCTGTGTTCAGATAGAATTAAAAAGGGAAACCCAAGAGTTCTTAGATGGCTTCTGTGCAGAGGGGTCCAATTCAGGAACTTGGGGAAACACATACTTGGAGAGAGGAGTGCCATGGCTACCGCCTCCAACTCCCCCAGGTTGAACCTACAGCATGGGCAGCTTTGCACCAACTAGTACCTGCGAGAGGGCTGCTGCCAGCAACTCGGTCGAGCTTCCTACCCTTGCCTCACACCCCCTGGGGGCCCCCCAGAGATGTGAGCAATTTGTGAGCCTCAGGAAGGTGTAGTGGAAGGAGAGCCGGTGGCTGCTGAGGGGCCTGGTAAGAAAGAATGTCTGGGAGGATGAGGGGGAGATAAAAGGAGAATGGAGACAGGAGGCCTGGACCAGGGAGAAGGAAGGGGCGGGGCAAGTTGCTTGGGGGCAGCAAACATCAGCACAAGGACCTCAGAAGAGGAGGAAATGTGGGAGGGGGAGCTGCCAAACATCTGGAGATGGTCTTCTGCAGCAGTGGATAGAAAGAGGCCTGGTGAGGCATCCTGGTAGAGGTAGTGGTGGCTAAACCATGTCCCCACAGTCCTGACCACAACCCAGCATGGCAGCTTTAGGTAAAGGCAGGAAGTGCCTGTGAATGTTACTCAGCTGCCTTGACCAAACATCTCTGAGAGGAGTGGGATGCTGGAGCACCTGAGCTGTTTGGACTTGGTGGTCAGGAAGGATTTTAATGAGGGGAGGGACAGAAGGGACTTTACCTGAGGAGCCAGTAAAGCAACTGAGCCCCTCATAGGACCGTTTACCTGGGAGGAGACTGATGCCTCTGCCTCGATAGCATGGAGCCAACGGTCAATAAACATAAGTACTGTTTGCACCAGCAGCTTGGAGCCCATGGAGTTGGTTACTGGGGACACTTTAAATCCTGGTCCCACTGCTGGGGGGCCAGACAAGGGTGTTCACAATGCTTCACCCCACATCTTCAGAGTGGGCTTTCCTCCTAATTGAGCAGGAGGTGGCTATGATCTGTAGTTGAATACCTTGTTCTGGTTCTTGGCTACCTTTGGCACACTTGAAGGGAGGGAAGGGAACACAGGCAGTGGGACCGAATTCATTCCCTCTGGGGGCTTAATCGAGACCTTTCAGGGCCATTCATTCATTTTTAATGTTTGTACCCTTGTCTTCCTCCCCAAGAGGACCCAAGTCAACTTGCAATATTAAAACAAACAAACAAAAAAAGTAACCACTTAAAAATTAAGTAAGTTATTACAGTACTGAAAAGCAAATAACCAGTATGGTTGAAAACATTATTAAAGCACATTGAAAAATAAACAAGACACAACAGCCCTGTTTTTAAAGCCCCCTCATAGGCAGTCAATTAATGAAAAAGAAAAAAGACAATAACACTGTCTTCCTCATGACACCATTACTGAGTGGTTTCTCCCCTCAGGATGGATTCCCCACCCCCCATTTTAAAAGATTGAAATGCTTAAAAAGTTACCAGCAATTGTAAAAGTAAAATTGATTACTGGCAATTTTAAAAGACTAACATTACTGGCATTAATCACCACCATCATCATCACATGCTGTCAAGTTAATTCTGACTTACAGTGGCCTTTTTTTCAGGATTTTCCAGGAAGAGAATACTCAGAAGTGGTTTGCCATTCTCTTATTTTGGGGGGCGCTTTGGGGCTGTGCAGCTTGGCCAAGGCTACACAGGCTGGTTTTACTTACAGGAGACACAGTGGGGAATTGAACTCCCAACCTTTTGCTTCGCAGCCAGATACCTAAATTACTGAGCTATCAGAGCTTTAAACCTCAAATGTGCTGGCATTTAAAGCCTCACTCTTATGCCTTTGGCCCTGGCCCCACTGGAATGCAGCATTCCCACCATCACCACCATTCTCCGAAATTACATTTCAGAAGTTCCCCCATACTTGGCAGTAGATTTATAAACAAACTCTGCCTTTGGTCCTATACATACTACCATCTGTGAATGAAAGACTTGTAGCATGTAGCAGAAAAAATGCTCTAGATACGCATGATTGCATGTTAGTTCCTGGCACCTCTGTTTCATCTCAAATAACAAGGTGGAAGAGATTTCCCAAGTCTGAGAACTTTAAGAGGGCTAGTGGACCACTTAAAATAAACAGGGAGGACCCATGAGTTACTAGCAGAGCATTTTTGTATGTGTGTGCAATGGATTCTAGATTCAAAATCTTTACAAGATTAAAATCTTTGGTGGTTCTGGGAATCAGTTTTCTGTCCCTTGAAACCTCTAGGGATTATATAGACTACCAAAAATCCTTAAAAACATTTTTGAAAAGTTAAATCTGGAATGGCTAGAAATCCACTTCCAGTTTTGAAAAATAGGTTTTTGGGGGAATTAAGTGGTAAAAGCAGGCCTTCATACATTTCAAAGGCGAACCACCATACCGGGAGATTTTTGAGAGCAGCAACTCACCCTTTTTTGCCAGAAAAAGAAGGGGCTAAGGAGGGCTGAGAGCTCACAGAAACAGCATTCAAGGCCTATACGTGGCCCCAGGGTATCATTTTGCCCGCGGCAGCTAAAAGATCACATGAGTAAGGCTAAGAAAAATCCACAACTGAAAATGTCTCGGGGAACTCTCACCACTCACAATAGACAGAACTATACAGTAGGCCTGGGAATACATGGCCCTCCTAGATCTTTTTTTAAATGACCTTTTTAGACTATAGCTCCCAGAATTCCCTAGACAGCATGGAGATTGTAGTCCAAAACATCACATTTTTCAGGCTCTGGGCCCTCCAGATAGTGTTGGACAGCATCTCCCCATCATCCCTAGCAAGCACATCTAATAGGGAGACATGCTGAGATTTGTAGTCCATCAAACTCTGGAGAGCTGCACTGTCCTCATTTCTGCTTATATGGACTAATAGTCTAAGTCATTATAAGGCAGCTTCAGATGAAATGTGTTTTCTTTCTTTTTGATTGGATCGCATGCCTGCGTGGTAAGGTTTGAAACCTGGAAGCTCTAGATCCGTTTTGTAAGCCGCTCGTGATACTGAAGAGCAACAAAGACACTTGTGACACGTTAAAAGACTTGAGAAATTCACAGTGGTATAATCATGTGTGGGTGAGAGTCCACTTCATCAGATACATCAACAGTTATTCCAGGTTGCCAGATGTATATATCTACTGCAATGAATGGGGTGGAGTTGTAAATAGCAAAGTCAAAGTACAGACTTTAAAATAGATATTCATATGTAATGTTAAACCATGTTAAACCTTCGATTGCTGTAGTTATTGACAAAGGAATGCTAGTAATGACTGAAACGTGATATTGGTAAACTAATTACCAATGAGTTAAGTATCTGTCTGCTGAGCCAGACGTTGGGCATTTGATTCGCCACTATGCCTCCAGGGAGAAGGGCCAGACTGTGTGGCTTTGGGCAAGCTCCACAGTCCCAGGGCACCCCCAGTAGAAGGGAATCGTAAATCACTGCTGAGTATTCTCTACCCAGGAAAACCCTGAAAGGAGTCATCATAAGTCAGAATTGACTTGACGGCACATCATTATCATCATCATCAAATTGTCAGTCTAAGGTACCATAAGATGCCTTGTTGTTCTCAAAGGGGGCGGGGGGGGGGACACCAAAGCTGCTCCTCGTGATACTGAAAGGGCACTTCTAGACAGAATGCTCTTCCTGCTAGCAATGAGAAATCACAGTAAAACTGGGTGAATGAGGTGGAGTAATGGCATGATAAAAGCCTCATCTGGACCCATTCAAAGGCACTAGTTATACTGATCTTCTGCCTCCATTCCCCCTCAGGCTCTGTTCCTGCTTACTTTCCACCTGGGGTGGCATAGAACTGCTGCTGTTTCAGTGCGCTTGCAGTTTTCACCAGCCCCTTCAGGATAGATCATGGGTTTTTTTGTCCTCACTGATTGTTTTAATTTGTACTCATTTATAAGAGGACAGCACAATATGTAACCAAAGTAATGATTGTAACCTTCTACCTCTGCTCTTGCTACTTGAGCCATCCAGGTTCTTGTGCATTCTTTAATGACACTTATTTTTGCCTATAATCTCAAGGTTTATTTTTTTTGCCTATAAGATCAAATATTATCAACAAGAAGAGATGATCAGGGGCAGCAGAACAGACTTTTAAGTACTATAGGTTTTATTGCAGAGCTTTTATGCAGGAGACGTCTGACGTTCAGGCAGTGAGGCAATCACCACCAGCAGCACCCCACCAAAAAACAAACAAACAACTTTTACCAACACATTGCTCTAATTAGATCCCCCCCCCCGTGGGAACTATTTTATAAGGAACTGATGCTCATGGTCCATCTCTCCTTTTCATGAGCAGGATGTGTGCCTGTTCCTTCTTTCAAATGTATATGTGTGGGGCTGGGGCCTTTCATTTCAATGTTTAGAAAGGGCAAAAGAGTGTGGAGATACATTCCTTCCCCCTGCTTTGGTGGCTTATGATTCACGGCATGCATTAGACATAGAAGTTGACACACAACACCAAACCATTGTTGGTAACAAACACTCAGGCAACGTTTGAGCCCAAAGATCTGGTACAACAAATATGTGGGTAGATGTCCATCTGTGTGGATGGCTAGTAATCTACGTCATAGTCTCTGTACACCAGCCAAGTATTTGTTGGCAAATTAAAGTCAAATCTCAGCCATATGAACTGGGTGCAGTCCAGCTACCTGTGCCTTAATTGTCAAGGTAACATATCTGAACTATGGCAACCTTGTGATCATATTTGTCTCCCTACCTGTATCCAGTGGTCATTCCACTCCAGAATCTCTATCCTCAATTAGGACTGTTGTAGGCTGAGGGAGAAAAAGGGAGGATAAGGGAAGTGATGTGTGCCTTTGTGTGTTGGAGAGTGTGCAGATGTGGGAGATGGAGAGACTGTGTTGTATGTGTGACTATGTTTAGATGAGAGATAACCCCTCTCCCATCTTTAATCCAGTCCCGTTGCTCCACTTGGACACCCTAACCGGTCCTGAATCGATCACTTTCCTACTTTTCCCCCAGCCCTTTGTGAAACAATAAAACAGCCAACTAAGTTGGCCTGTCCTAAGGGGAGATCTCCATGATTTGCCTACAAAACATACAATTTGACTGTGAAACGTCTATAGTTTAGTCCTCAGTGGCAGCCATTAATTGGATCTCAGGCAATAGGGTTGGGAAGGACACCTGCTTGAAACTTACCAGCCAGAGTAAGAAGCAGCAGTCTAAATACATCAGGGGTCTGATTCAGTCGAAACATGGCTTCCTATTTCACTAAGGGGCCAATGACTTGTGAGAGACCACAAAAAGTAAACACGCTCAACAGTGTGGGATAGTCAAACAAGCTGATCAGGAAGGAGAACAGACTTGCCAAGCTTCCCAGTGGTGACTTTTCAAGGAAAGTAAATTAGGGAAATGAGGTGCGCTCTAGTCTGACCTTCTTTATCCTTGCATATCCCAATCTGGGACTGTCTTATTTGCCTCTCCTTCTTTCCTGCCCTTTGTACAGCTGCCGAACCAGTAACAGAAAAAGCCTGATCCTGACAAGTACCTCGCCGACGCTGCCACGGCCTCACTCTCCACTCCCAGGTCATATTGGTGAGTTAAGCCCTTGGCCACCTGCCCCATCGTCTTGCTTTCAAGAATGCCAGTCTCATCCATCACTGGATAAAGATATGATCCACAAAACTGACCAATCAACTTAGGCTCTGTCTTCTAAACCCTGCCCAAACCATGGCCCATTCTTCAAACCAGAGCTAGTTCTCTTACAAACTGGCTCTGAGAAAGCACATCTTGGATCCCTGTAGTTACTTTACTGTCATTTCTCAGGAAACCTTGGTCCTTACCAGGGACTTATTGAAGTAATTCTTTCACTCTTGACATACCCCATTCTTCTCAAATGTGAAGTTCCTGGGCAACATTATTTAAATATGTATGGTTGTTTCATGGCTAGTCTTATGCATATAACGATTTGCTACAATGTGGCAGGGTGTCCACAAAAATCCATGCAGAAATCATATCCCAGTACATGCCCTCCCACCCAGAATCCATCCCAATGGGTTTGTGTGTGTTTAGCAGCAAACAAAAATTGACTCTAAAAGAGGCCTGTTGGATTGATTCACAACCAATTTTTGACTTGTGGGGTTGATCCATTTTCCTGTCCTTCATTACATCCAAGCTCTAATTTTTCCCACAGTCTTCTTCTCCCCTGACCCCATCTCTCTGTGTATTCTGGCCATCTGTCTTTTACTCCGTACATATATTTAGGAGTGTGACTGTTGAGTCACCTTCTCATCTGTCCTTCTTACTAACTTTCCACACTGTTTTCTGTCCATCTATCCAACTGTTCATCTTTTCCTCTGATTAACAATCTAGTAGGCCATTCATGCTTGATCATCCATTTGTCCATCTGCTGGGTTGGTTTATTAGACTCTTTGTCTTCTGCTGTCTATTTGTTTATCCATTCAACGTTCTATTTCCAGGCCTCCTTCCATCTTCTGTTTTCTTGTTTAATCTGTGTTTCTTGTTTATTTCTGTGTCTCTCCTCTCCTCTTACAAGCCTACTGGAGTTCCTGCGACAATGTTTATCAATATGTCAGGCCCTCAGTAGAATATGCTGGCTCCCCGAGATAGGGTCAAGTGTTTTACATAGTTATGGTGTCTGAGCAAGCTCATAAAGCAACGGCTTGATTTCTTTTGTGTGTTCTTCTCCCACCATGTCCACAGGTAGCAGCCCTCTTGACAGCCCTCGGAACTTCTCCCCTAACACACCAGCCCACTTCTCCTTCGCTTCTTCACGCAGGTAAGAGCACTCTTTAGGACCCAGGTGTAAAAACTGGTTTTGCAGAAGCTCCATGGCATATTTTCACTCCTTGACTGACCTGGTATTGAGGCCATCTGCAAAGGCTGCAGTCCCAAATAACCAGCAGAGACTAATGCCAGAGTGAAGGTGAGGGAATAGTACCTAGCTATCATCCTAGCCTTCTTAAGCATAGAGCATTCTGTAATAAACATTTTTTTTTCCAAAAAAAGAGGGAACTCGAAGAAGACAAAGATGTCCTAAGTTTTGTATTAGAAAGAAACAAATCCACCTCTTAGATTCCGTTTATTTATTCGCAAAATTAAGACAATAAAGCTATCAGGTCAAACAACTTAAAATGGAAGATATCACTAGTTATTGTCCTCTTAGCTTACACCACAAATTCAGAGTTGTGTTCAATCTTAGCAGGTCAAGGGTCTCCAAGTTATTCTATGAAGAAATGCCACAAGTATGAAATCTAGAATTGTATTATCGGCATTGGTTGTTTACACTATGAAATTTCACCTGCCTGCAGTGTTTTCCTCTCCCTTTATTCTTCTCTTTTCACTATGGGTACCCTATTCTTAAAGGCCTCCTAAATAGGCAGTGGTCAAAGGGGAGTATTTGGGGCTTGGCCCGGTTAAAGTACAAGTCAGGTTGTCATTGACGGCACAGCCAGCAGTCCTACATATTCATCTTTTCACCCTGGCCCTCTCCACATGAAGCAGCAGCATCTTTTCAAGCCTGTGGGCATGGGAAGGGCATGGCCTTTCTCAGACGCAGGTCAAGACTCCCCTGGATTGATAATACGTGGAGCAAACGTCCATGCACGGTGTAGCAGCTTGGTTGATTTGCCTTCTTCCCATATCTGTCTCCACAAGTAGGGTCATCTGAGCAAAGGCCAGGAGTCTACAGAAGGAAAGGAGCTCATCTGGGGTAAAGATCAGTTGTGCTGTGCCCAAAGCAGGACAACAGCCCACTCATAACTAGGACTCACACTCTCTTCTTGCTTCAGTTCTCCCCTTCCACCTCTAAACTCCCCGGCTTACCCCACGACAGCCCTGTGTCTCGTATAGGCTTGGGAAGAGAACTGTGGGCTCTTTGCTCTCCCTGTGGCATATGATCCACCAGGCCATGCTGGCTGGCTGCAACATACAGAGAATGTTTGCAGCAAGAGAAGAATCTACAGCTGCTGCTCCCCACACCCCATCTGCTCTCTGCTCTTTTTATAGTCATGCACATACCACTTCTCCCTCCCACCTCCACCCCACAAAAGCGAAGGAACAGATTGTGAAGTTCTATCTTGCTGTCAATAAAGTGTTGAGCGAATCCACTCTGGGCTGTTTACATCTCTTCAACATTAGACCAAAAAGCATGAGTGGTTTTATAACAGAAGCTTGATTAGAAATTACCTCATGCTGTAGAATTTTCAAAAGACTCTCCTGTTAGACATGTGTAATCATAAAAAGGGCATTCTTACATGGGATGGATTGGAACAAACCCATTCAGTACAATCTGTGATTGACTGGGTTTACCTAATTCATGGTATTAAAAAGTTGGTGGTATAACTGTAGCCACATGTAATGTTCTCTCATAAGGGTTACATAATACATTACAATTTTCTACATAGAGATTAATCTGTGGCTGACTGATTCCTGTTCTTTCAGCAGGAAGCCCAAAAACAAAGGCTGCATTGAGGTAATATTCATATTAGAGTAACAAGTTTATAAGGCCCATTCAGAAAGATTATGAAACACTGTGCCCACATTTGGGTTCTCCAAAATTCTTCATAGACCAAGAAATAGGTGAGGCAGTCAAGATGTATGTACTTTGCATTCCCAGTGCATCTGCTCTCTCCTGCATGATGATTGCTGGTTGTAGTGGTGATTCATAACAAATGGAATAACCATCAGAGTTGAGGGACAAAGTGTCTGCAGCCAGTAAACAGACAGAAGAATCCAGATATTGCAGGTGAAGGATCAAGGACCAGTTTTGTGAGAGAATTTCAAAATATAGTCATTCAGGAAGTGGAATCAAAGATAAGGCAGTTTTCCAAAGAGACTGGATGTAGGTTGCAGGGACCAAGTACATATAACATGAGAGAGTTAGGAAAGCTAAGACCAAGGAAAAGACCCAAGACTGACCTGGAAGTATGATAGATAGTCCAGAGGATGATAAACCAATGCCATTTGAAGATGGGGCTAAGATTGTATCTGGTGAGGAATGGGAGTCAGGTCCAGGAGGCCTGAGGCTGCATGCAGTTCCCAAAGCCATTTTTGTGAGCCTACGGTTCCAGATGGTCTCATGAGTCCATTATGTCCAGCTCTGGAAAGTTGCTTGTGCCCATTGTGCCTTGGTTCAATGTGAGAAACATAAGTATACAAACAAAAAAGAAAAAGGCTGTGTGGTCCTTGTATGTAACCTGAAGACAAGATGGGGCGGGGCAGGGGGACACCTTTACTGGACCACTAAAATCTTTCAAATAGAAACTAGCTTTCAACTCCCGAGTCTTCATCAGGCAGAGAATTACGGAACTGAAGGTGGTGCAGAAGAAACATAGAAGTTCCAAAAATTATCACTGAACTTTCCTGTGTTTAGTTCCAAAATGGAGACGACAGAGTAAGAGGTGGTAGGTTTCAAATTTTACCTCTGAAAGATGTAGGTTAGATGGTCCCTTCCAGTATTGTCAAACAAACAGCCGTTACATTCAGCACCCTCCACAGTATTGCTTCAGATCTTCTTTGGATAAATATACAAACAGTAACTCCTACCAAATGAGCCTTTCCTGTAAAATTTCTACAAGAGATTCAGAGGACATTTTCATCCATTCCAAATCTTTTCCTGCACTTCTTTTGTTGTACCACCTTTGGTTTTGGTTTTTTTCTTATTGCAGGAAGTCCAGCTATTATAATGGTGGAACAGTGGATGCTCTTAGCAATACTCTCCTGTCTCTTTCTGGAGGTGTGGTTTTGATAGGGAAAGGGGCCTGTCAGGCAGTGCCTACAATATGTGTATTCAGAAGGGAGAGGTTCTTGCTAAAGCAGCTACTCAGATCTAGAAGGTTCTGAGTGGGTCTTTAAGCAGGCACAAAAGCCATTATGTGTGAATTACCATTTGGAAAATTATAATACATGCTGTGTCATCACACTTCTTCTGCAGGTCTTGACACAATGTCCATCTGGTTCCAGACAATTTCACATTGAGACAGATTACACAGTGAGACCTGTTTTGTATAGGGTAAAAGAACTGCTTCCTGCACAGTGCATGGCAATAATTGGTCCTTTTTTTAGGATGGCTCCAAACAACATAGCCTGGAATGGGCCTGTAATTATGATGTGAAAGATTAATTCATTATTCAATACAATAAAAATCAATTGTCACTAAATCCAACAGCCTTACAACACCTGTTCATTTGTTTATAGCATTCCGTGAGACACTAAGCTTCCACAATTGTCATGTATGTAACCAGTCTATTCTCTTTGGTCTGTATTCAAGATGCACTTACAGTGAAGCACGCATATTATAAGTTCACACAGTGCACATTTCTGAGCTTGTACAGTTGGCTCCTTCATGGATGACATGCTTGAGTGTGGTTATGCAGCTTATGGAAGGAAACAGGGAAGAGTGGAGGAGGCTTGCCCTGTATAAACTTTTGCATGTGACAAAATGATTATGAGCACCTCCCTTACCAGAAAAGGCCTGTGTCTTTGTATTGTTTCAGTGTACAGTGAAAGACACAGGGCATAATAGAATGGGGAGAGGGGCACTCTTCCCTTTCAACCTAATCCTGCCATGGAGCAATAGGAGCCAGCCCACTGGAGATTCCAGTGGAGATTCCAGGTCATTCCCCCACTCCCCGCCCCAGTCTCACCCCACCTAGAATGGAGACATTCACTATAAAAAAGGTGTCCAAAATTATAAGTGGTGTAAAAAAGAAAAAGGAAAGAGAAGTCTTTTTCTCCCTGGCAGAAGCTGAAGCTGAAGCTACCCATAAAGTTTATTGACAGCAGGTTCAGACGAGACAAAAAAAAGCACTTCCTCCCCAAACACACTGTCACAAAGATGTTGTCCACTTCTGCCTAACAGGTCAGACAGAGCCATGGACCTTTCACATTCAGAAGCCGTGTGCTTTGGAGTAACAGGTACTGGGGACAAAAGGAATAAGATAAAGCATTAAAGAAATGGCTTCAGGTCTGTACAGATTCTATTGCAAGAGTGAAACCCAAGCCCTAGATATGCCCAATCCCTGTTATCTAAATGCTAGATATCCTGTGGAGGGTACTTTCCAGTACCAAAGCGAATAAATAGATATCTCCTAGGGACAGCCCACAGGTGCAAAATAATCACTCTCTGTGATGGTGATGAGAGTGTGTCCTTCACTGCACCAGAGAGCAGAAGGCCAGCATAAAGGATGCAAGGCAGTGTGCCCTACTGCATACAGCTCTGCCCTTGAACATCTCACTGGCCTTCCCCACCCCTCCTACATCTGCTACCTGAGGTGGCTGCTTCATTCTGCTTGGTCAGGCATGATCATAACTAGGCTTAGTAAATTGGTTTTTATAGCAAACTCCTAAATAGCTTGAGACATCTATAAGGAGATGAGTTAGAATCAAGAAGCATATCTGGGCCTTATATGTGCTCTCATGCCTTGAACATCTTAGTGAGATTTGTAGAGAAACCAACAAATGAGGCACAGCTGACTGAATTCTAATCTTTGTGACAAGAATAGTCTTTTCTGGTTCTGACACTGCACCCCTCTCAATTCATATTCCTCTTGGTGCTTTCAGGGCAGATGGCCGTCGTTGGTCTTTGGCTTCCCTGCCTTCGTCTGGGTATGGAACCAACACTCCCAGCTCCACTGTATCGGTAAGAGCTTCTTGTTGCTAAGAAGGCTTTGGAGGCAAACAAGAGCTGACAATTTTAAGGAATCTTTTTTATTGGACAAAGGTTGAAAAGCCAGATTGGAGTGACTGAAAGCAGCCATAGTCTGCAACTGTACAGGGTACATAGAGTAAAACAGAGTAAAATATGGCTACAATTGGCCAGCTAATCCCCATATTGTTGCTATTCATATATATATATGAATATATATAGAGAGAGCAGGGTACTCTATGTACCCTGTATATAGCATATATACTGCAGAGATGTTAGTAAGATTGAGGATGAAGAATGGGAAGTATGGGATGGAGGAGACCGTGAATGATAATCTGGGTTGCTATGGTGCCTCTGGGGTACCCCTGGTAGAGGATTGTGCTTGAAGAGAAGTACAAGATGACATCCTCTCACAGTTCCATGGACAGAAGCTGACTGAGCTGGCCGTGAGTATTACGACTAAAGCGGTGGTGAGACAATCTTGTGCATTGGACAGATTTTTCTTCCAAATGTAGGGAGTACTTGAGGGGCTGCAGAAGAACAGTTGGTGGTTGGCACTGCTGCCCCCAAGAGCCTGCTGCCTGCGGCAATCACTTCACTTTGCCAGATGGTAGAGACTTCCTGAATGAAGTCCATGTAGTGTTAAATGCTCTGAGTCTATAGGTGAAAAGACACATCACAGGGAGCAGATGTTGGGACTGGCTGTGAATGTTTCCCTGTAACTGTGTCATGCTGACCTCAGTCTCCTACGTATTCTCTTGTGCTCTGCTTTAGGAAATGGAGATGCATATGTGTAGTTCACCCTATACACATGGACATCTTTGCTCCCAGTAACATGAAGCTCTTGCATGCTGGGTTGAGGTAGCTTTGCATGCAAAATGTTCTATCTTTGATCCCTGGCATTTCCAGGCATGGCTGAAATGAGAGTGCTTTATGAAAGGCTCATGGGACGGTCAATGTAGACAGTACTCAGTTAGAGTATTCCTGATCAGTTGGCAGAACAAGGCAGCTTCTTACCACTTTTTGTGGGGGGCAAAGTTGAGTTTCACAAGCGATCATATTTAATTGCCAGTTTAATTATATTTTATTTCTCTTTCTAAACAGTTGCATGTTTTAGAAGGCTGTATAGTACATATATAAGAACGTGTCTGTTTCCCAAAACTGGCTGCACTACACTGTCTGATTTGGGATGATATGTGTAAATAAATGGCAACTGTGCCCCTCTCTGGATCCTGCTGCATATCAGCATCCACTCAGGGCCTGTAGCCAGTTCTGTTCCTTCTTTTCCTTGTAGTCATCCTGCTCCTCCCAAGAGCGCCTTCACCAGCTGCCTTATCAGCCCACTGTGGATGAACTGCATTTCCTTTCCAAGCATTTTGGAAGCACTGAGAGCATTACTGATGATGACGGGGGGCGGCGGTCCCCTGCAGTGCGGCCCCGGTCCCGGAGCCTCAGGTAAGGAGATAGCAGTGAAGGTACCTCTAAAAACCAACACCCTTTTGTGACCAGTGTGTGCATTACATATTCAGCTTTCCTAGAAATATAATTAAAAATGGGATCTGCAATGATGTTATTGCCAAACTATGATAGCTCCCACCAGATGTATTGCACTACCACTCCCATCACCTCCAGCCAACAGCACTACGGACATTTCATTTAGGGATGATGGGAGTTGTAGTCCCACATATATGGAAGGTGGTAAATTGGGGAACACTAAGCTACAGAATGGGATTATTATTTCTAAAAGTCCAGCATTTCAATTGACTCTGAGCTAGGCTTTGCTAGCAACATTTTGGATATATGGTTGGGGGCTAAGACTGCCGAAATAATCAGACGGAAAAACTTTGAGAACTGCTTTCTTAGTGCAGTGATCTTTGCTCGTAAACCAGCTGTACAGCAACTAAGTTGGGCTGGCTGCCATAACTGGTGAGAGAGTGGTCAACAGTGTTTGACTAGAAGGCTTTACAGTGTGATTCAGAGAGGCATCTATTAAATGCTATAAACTAAGAACTAAGTTACCAGTACCTGCATCATTATGACCTCCATTTTAGTACTGCATTTTACTTCTCCTTTCTGTGTGACAAACTCCTTCTTTCTCCTATAATCCTCTTCAAACCCCACATGTCCTCAAGGGTTATTTGAACCAGCATACTTCTCAAACTCCACAATAACTTTTACCACTGAAGACACAATAAGTTTATTCCAGGTCCTCCAAGAACTTAAATGAGGCCTAGGTCATTTTCTATTGTAAGACCACCTCATTTTTTTGAGAAGAGGGGTAAAATATTTTAATGCAAAGAATGGCATAAGATGAGGCCCAGGCCAAATGGCCCTCCTGCTCCTCACCCTCATCATAGGGCCTGCTGATCTCGATTACACGTCTATAGATCAAGGCAGTAGGAGATAGTTAAAATCCAGTCCTATTGTCTTCTGCCTAGAGAACAGTGAAGTCAATGAGCCTTGTCCCAAGCTCATGTCATTTGTTTCAGGCCTGGCTCCTGAATAACTCAAAGCAAAACAATAGTCTTAAGAAACTGAAATTGGCCTGTGGAAAAAGGGGACACAGCAGATAAGATTTTCTGCTATATTTTTAATTTGATAAAAAATTTAAACCTGTTCTCCTATACACAGTCCGCATGGATGAATCCCCATGGGGGCTTGCCTTGAGAAGACATGGTTAGGGCTGCATTATTAATTTTTGGCACTGAGATGTTCCAAGCTGGGAGACAGGAAGAGCGAGTAAACCAATCCAACCCCAAAAAGCTCCTGGATAGGGAAGAGGTCACCCCAAGGAGCTGATGCATTGTTCTTCCTTTGCAGCCCGGGCCGGTCTCCATCCTCCTATGACAATGAGATAGTAATGATGAATCATGTTTACAAGGAGCGATTCCCCAAGGTAAGGACCAAGGTGGAGCCTAAAGATATCACTTGTATCAAAGACCCTCCTATGATGGCCACTTTGTCTAAGAACTTGAAAAATGTCCGGCCACATTACTAGAGTTAAAGCACCCTGTTTCAGTGAATCACCTTTTACTGGCAAGGAAGAGAGACAGTCTTTTTCTATTTTTACACTTACAGATTAATTAACACTTGAAAGCAGCTTTCCACATAAGAGTGCTTTCCAAATGTGTTGGATTGCTCTTGCCATCATTCCCATATAGCATGGCCAATACCTATGCAAGCTGAGGATGACTGGATTTGTCATCCAACTCATGTCAAAGGTGCCAGCTTAGGAAAGGCCGTTTTAAAACCCAAATGCTTGGGGAAGCTACTTTAAAACTCAACCCACAGTAGTATCTTGATAGCCTTACTTGTCTCATTTATTCTCACTGTTGTTTCAATATTTTAAACAAGTACAGTAAAAAAATATATATGAGAGATTGAAAATGAGACAGTGGCAGAACAACAGAAAGTCAGGATTGTACCCAAGGTTAGAACCAAGTATGTACTTTGATATCTGAATGGCATGTACAATTATTATTTATATATAAATGGATTGAATGACAAATAGAAAGGTTTTACTCCTTGAAAGACTGAGAAAGAAAGGGGTCTCTGGGACTGGATGTATATTATTAGATGCCTAAAAAGAGAAAGAGGGTCAGATAGCAAGCTAGCTAGTTTAGCCAGACTAATAGATATCCCTTGTCCCAGTTTTACAGTGGACTGAGGTTCAACTCTAAACACAGCAAGCAATCTCCTTACATAGGAAAGCGATAAAGGAGGGGGTTCTCATGATCCAGAACTCAGAAACATTTTTTAATTGGAGGAGTGTAGAGAATGCACTGAGTTGAGTCATGGCGGGGATTTGTTAGCACTCAGGATTTGCTGACTTTCCTCCTGGCTTTGGGAAAGGAGCAGCATCCAGTCAAGGCTATCTGCTCTGACATAGTATCCTCCATTTCTTGTACCAACAGGCTACGGCACAAATGGAAGAGAAGCTGAAAGATTTCATTAAGAGTTATGAGCCAGAGAGTGTGTTGCCCTTGGCTGATGGAGCACTCAGTTTTATCCACCACCAGGTCATTGAGCTAGCACGTGACTGCTTAGCCAAGTCCCAGGAAGGTCTCATCACCACTGTCTACTTCTATGAGCTGCAGGAGAACATGGAGAAGCTGCTGAAAGATGTAAGCATCCCAATCAGTCAGTGGCATTTAGGCAGAGGTATAAAGAAGTCAAATGTTGTGGAAACAGATGAAGGATACAGGGAATGGCATTCAGAAAGGGTGCATGAAACTGGGTTGGCTTGGAATAATTTTTGGGTGAAATTGGATTTACAAGTAAGTGATGGAAAGTTAAGAAGGAGGCATCCATTGTGGGCAAGGTAAGTCATGAGAGTCCAGGATCTGGAAATGAGGCCCTGGAGAGGTAAGCGTGCCCCATGAGTGCAATGACATTCCATGGAGGTGATCACAGACAAACTCTGTTGACTCAGCCTTCCATCCTTCTGAGGTTGGTAAATTGAGTACCCAGCTTGCTGGGGAGGGGGGCACAATAGGTAGCCTGCATAATTAAATTGTAAACTGCCTAGAGAGTGCTTTAAGCACTATGGGGCAATATGTAAGCTGCACACTTTTTAATGAACCACAATTTTGATTGCTTCTAGGCTTATGAACGCTCTGAAAGTGAAGAGGTGACTTTTGTCACTCAGTTGGTGAAGAAGCTGCTGATTATCATCTCACGCCCAGCCCGCCTACTGGAATGCCTGGTGAGATACTGGGAAGTGTTTAAGCATGTATTTGTGCCTGCACTCCCACATAGTGGGAATTGGCAGGTGGACTCAAAAGTGCACGCCCCTGTCCTTTCTTGATTTTCTTCACAGCCAGCATGCCATCAATATATGACAGTGATTCCCCTAAATGGACATATAATGAACAGGGGAATAGAAGCATTTGGGTGGAGGGAGAGGTGTTGTTTTCCACCTCCACCTCACCTTCATTTTCAGTGCTAGGCATCCTGGTGTCCTCCACATGTTTTTGTCTGGAACTCCCATAGTGTGACTATTGGTGATGTTGGTTAAGGCCCGTGGATGCTGTAATCCACAATACAGTATATGGAGAGTACCAGCTTGCCTACCCCTGCATGGTGTGCGAAGGAGTCGTGCAGCTAGAGTTGTGTGGAGCCACCAGAAAACTCTAAGCATACGTGTGGAACATCCAGAGAGTAGCAAATGGTGAGCTTTTGTCATCAAATATCACAACTGCTTTAGAATCCAGCTGACCTGCAAGCAATAACCCCAGTTGCTTTGAATATTCCATTGGAAAGAGCTCCTATAGATGTAAAATACTGTGCTAAAAATATATGGTGTCCTTGCAGGAGAAATGTAATTTGAATTCTCCAGAGAACTATGAAAAAGCAATATATATTTTAATTAAGAAAATCCTGAATTGAAGAGAGGCCTTTGAAATGCATGGGTCAAGTGTAATAGGCATGACTGCATTAACTCAGTAACTATATCAGTTGGAACATTTTGTCCTTGTTCAAGGCTCATTTGTCTTCCCAGTGGGGTCTCAGATGTTACTTTGTTCCTAGCAAAATACACTTTCAAAAACTTCATATTTTAAGAGGATCCGCTTTGTGCTGTACATACCTGCCATGCACACTGGACATTCACATAGTTGACTGATTGATTGATTCTGCTTTACTATACACTATGTTGAGAATCCCTGCTAGGGACAGATGGAACATCGTGTTTTAATTAATTTATTCATTCATTCATTTACCACATCCTTCTTCCGCCCTCCCTCCAGCATTTCTTTAGCTGAAAAAGACCTCAGAATGGTTTGCATACAGTCTATTAATATTAGATATAATACCCTTAGAACTGCAAAACTGGAAGGGCCCCTATGGATCACCAAGTCACCAGCTCCTGTCAATCCCAGTGAAGAATTGAACTCCCAACCTCTGACTCCACAGCCAGATGCCTAACCATTGAACTATCCTGTTGTTTGTTGTTGTTAAAAATAACAATCCCTGCCCTCATATTTACGGTCTAGAAACGCAAAAGGAAGAAAGAGATGGGCAGGAAAGAGAAAAGCAAGTAGCCCTGCTTCCCACCTCCACTCCCTCGGCTGCAGCCTGATGAAATAGTGCCAATGGGTGACAGCGGACAAGAGAAGCTTTCCTGTGGAGAGTCTTTCAGCAGGTCTGCTGCTGTGACCCCCACTTCTAATCTTCATCTCATGCAGTCTGCTAGAAAATATGTAAAATTGTTTAAATTAATTGCCACCAACAATAAAGAAACAATTCTAGCTGGCCTAGGAACCCACAGTGAGCACCACTTTTGGCTGTGAGTTTTTTCTCCATTCTTAATCCCCAATATCCACCATCGGTGCCTTAATTCAGCCATGGCTCACTATTATTAAACCTGTTTTCAACACCAGTCATGTCTTTAAAAATTGAGAAAATTAAGATGCGTAGGCATGCACCATCCACTGAATAGGCATTATCAGAGCCCACATGAGAAATTAAGGGAAAGGGCTTTCAGGCCAGGAGATTTCCAAAGAATGGCCCAGCCAGAGGATTACAGGCTAATGGGGTGGGGGGATAAAAGTCAGCGCAGAATGGCTCCAAATTCTGCCCCCAAAACGTTTCAGAACAGTTACTCATTACATTTTGTAAAACAGCGAGGTTGTTAGCTATTACATTACTTCTTAAAAATAGCATCATTCTGATGTTATTGGCTGATAAGTAATTACAAGTACTTGCAATGCATGACAAGTAACATTGTTAATTGTTATGCATCATTTTTGCACTCTGGATAGAGTCCAAGACAGCTGGGTGGCACCCAGCTGGAGCTGGCTGTTTTAGATCCATTGATGTAAGAGAGACAAATGAAACAGGTAACTTTAGGGGAGGAAGAAGCAGCTTGTTGGGCAAAGGATTTGGGAGATAATTGAAAATGGCAAGACAAATCTGATGCCATTTCCAAACAAGTGAAATGTTCTAGCATGCTGTATCTTAATGAACTAGAGTTTCTATTAATGGATTTGTGGATTTGTTTAGTTAAATAAATGTGCAGAAGAAGGCCTGAGTGGATTGTACTCTGTTCTGATTCACGGTGGGAACTGCTTCCGTTTTTCACCTCTGGCCCCCAAAGATCTTCGGCCCAGCCCATCTCAGTGAAGGTTATGATGAGCTAAAAAATTTTTTTTTCCAGCTCAGTTCCTGTGTGGAGGTGCTCAGAGCTGCTTGTTTTTGGTGTGTGTATTCTAGGACTAAGCTGTAGCACTGAAAATGGCTTCTCTGAGATGAATCCCATGGCACCTTGACTCAGATGAGGCCTTTTGCCTTCTGCCTCCCGACTCTGGCTCTGCTCTTTGTCATCTGGGAGAGCACAGGATCATCAGCTTTTCTCCACCTGTGCTGGTTAGCTTTGAAGGTGCCTGGTGTGTTTCCCTGACAACACACCAGCCAATCGCAGGGAGCGCTTTGTCAACCTGGCCAGTTGCCATCTGCCTCCACAAGCAGAGGCTTGCGCTGCTCTTAATGTGGTATCTGTTGCTGCGCATAGAAGCGCTGAAGGTGTATAAAGGATGAGAGCGGCAGTGGAGGGGTGGGAGAAAGCCTAAGCCCCTCATCACGCCTCCCTTTCCACGCCCACACCCATCTGGCATAGAAAGAATTGTGTTTAAAAACAAAATGTGCTTTTAAAATGTATTAAAGAACAACAAAGAAAATGGATTGAATAATTGGATATATTTAATTAGCTGTTGAAGTTATTTGGCTTGTGGGTACTTTTTCCCCCTAAATCGGTCTATAAATGGATGTGCATGGGGGGGGGGGGTGGCTGTTAAATTGTGTTAATTATTGGGGGAGGGGGTTTTCTCCAGCAGCTGTTGTCTTGTAAATAACTGCTGAAGGAAAAGTGAGTTCAGACCCCACCCACTTCTTATCTGGTTTTGTGATATCTCTCCTGAGAAGCAGTCACAACTAATTCTGTCATCTACATGAAGTCATTCTAATCTTGATTCTTGATTCATCAAGTGGTTGTAAAAAGTCAAATTTAGAGAGGTTGCAGTCTAACACACAGGCGCATGTGAGTACTTGAAATTAAAACTGCAGTGATGCAGTCTCCTCACATGTATTACTCTTCATTCATTCCCCATATCCTCACATGTATTACTCTTCGTTCATTCCCCATATAGAAATTCCCAGCACTTAGTGTAGCAACATTGCAACTTGTTATTTGCTTGATATATAGGAGAGAAGCTGTGAAACAGAAGGGCCTCCAGTCATGTAGCACCAGCTGGTAGCCTACCGTCAGTCCATAGCAATGCCTTCCCTTTGGCCATGATTCCCGGAGTTGAAGACCAGATTATCCAGGGGGCCAAAGACTGTCCATCCCATTTCTAGATATCCCATTTATATCCTTCTCTCGCCTTCCTACAAGGAGCTCAGGCAAATGTACACAGGGCCTTAATCTCTTTATTTTCACAGTTACCCTGTGAGGTAGGTTCGGCAGAGAGAGACTGAGAGAGAGGGAGAGAGAGAGATTGAATCTGAAGTCGAGAGAGAGATTGAGGTTGATAGGATTTTATCCTTGGTCAGCCTAACCCTATGAGCCAGTCCAAAACATTTTGCTCCTAGTGGCAAAAGACACAATTGGTACCTCCATCCATCCATCCATCCATCCATCCATCCATCCAATTTTTAACCCACCTTTCTCCTTAAAAAGGACCCAAGGTGGCTTACAACATTAAAAGACAACATTTAAAGCTAAACCAGTAAGTATATAAATGCTAAAAAAAGGATCAGACAAGTAACACTCTAAGAAACAGTAAGCTAAAGCAACACCAAAACACATTCACAGCAGTAAGGTACAACAGTCTATTTAAAAACACCGCTCAGGCAGCCAGTCACTGAGAGAAAGCTTGCCTGAAAAGAAAGGTCTTGTCAACACTGGCAATTGAGTGGAATGTTCCACCTTGTCCGAGGGCATCAGCCTAGTTTAGGGGATGCAGAGACAACTGCCTGATGCTATCTGTTCGAGGTCAGGGAACAGCCAGTCAGTGCCATTGCTGTCCCCTTTACATCACACAGCATTGCTGTCCCCTTTACATCACACAGCATTTGCCTCTTGCTTCCAAATGGAAGGGCCAGCCCTTCAGGTGCAAGTCCAGCAAACGTACAACTACACCACATTAGGTCTCTCCTTTGTGACTTCCCTGAGAAAGTGAAAACAGCTTATAATTGCCAACCTCCGGCTATCCCAAGAAAAAATTCTGCTCCAAGGCAGAACTGTTCATGGGACAAGTCCAGGCCCTAATTCTGGCCTATGGATGTTACTTTCTAGGAGTTCAATCCAGAGGAGTTTTACCACCTGTTAGAAGCAGCTGAGGACCATGCCAAAGAGGGACATCTGGTGAAGACAGACATCCCCCGCTACATCATCAGCCAGCTTGGACTCACCCGAGACCCCTTCCCAGGTAATGTAGCAAAAGCAGCTGCCGGCAACCAGGCAGCCTTATACATTTGCACCTGAGCCATGATACCTGTTCCGTTACGTGACTGTGTGTGTGTGTGACTTCATGCATGTCTTAGCATGCTCATCTTGTTACTTCTGTAAATACGTAGCAAATCACCCTTCATACGGGCTGCTGAGTTTGGCAAAGCACAGAGCTGAATGGTTTTT
The DNA here is from genome assembly GCA_037013535.1 of Intellagama lesueurii. NCBI lineage: Eukaryota > Metazoa > Chordata > Lepidosauria > Squamata > Agamidae > Intellagama > Intellagama lesueurii. The sequence goes on from JBAJHW010000002.1 coordinate 136,069,689, forward strand.
TGAGGGGAGGATCCCTCATGACTGGAACAACCTTGTTTTCTCTGCAACATTCAGGGTAACCTCTTCATATGAAGAGTTCCTATAGTGTAAGCAGGTCTACTTATTAAGCTGGAGATACAGACAGTGTGATATCACTAAGGGGAGTGGGGTGGTTGGCTGGCTAGGACAGCTTCTAGTTTTGGCAGGATCATAAAACTTCCAAGAACTTAGGAAAGAATTCGGACTCATCTGGAACTCCTCTGCAACAGAAATATTAATGGGCTAGTAGTGCGGGAGAAAACAGGCATCCTTAGAGCCACTTTCCAAGCAACCACATTGTGCTCGCTGGTTTCTGGAGTTTTTAGAGGGGTTTCCAACTAGTTAGACCTTTATCCAGGGTGGGGAATATGTGTCCTTCCAGATGTTGCAAGACTACAATTCCCATCACCCCTGACCCACCATATCCAGTGCTGAAGGATTATAAGAGCAGCAGTCTAACAACACCTGAAAGGTTATATATTCCCTGCATCTATATTAGTCTGATCTAGCAAGGTACTGCTGATGATAAGGAAGACTGTACTTTCAGGATTCCTGAACACAGACCAGAAAAAAATTAACTTTTAAGAGATTCCCAAGCATCCACTTACTGTGTAAATTTAAAATCATGCCCATAGACTGTGGAGATTCTATCTCTCCCCACTTAAAAAATAAAAATAAAAGCTCTGAAGTGGACCATGCAAGATTCGAATCAGCTTCTCTGCTTTTACTGTAGAAGAAGGGCTGTTCTAAGGGACTGGGATCCTTTTCATGGAGAACAGACTGTGTAGTAATCTCTGAGCCAACAAACCCATGACTTCTTCTCATCTTGACCCTGAGGCCTAGTTTTCACGGAGATAATAATCTTGTGCCCAGAGCAGAACAAGAGCCTTTCTTACAAAAGAGCCACATAAGAGCCTTTCTTCCAAAACTGCAGAAAGGCCTGCAGACGTGTAGCACTAAGACTCCCATGGCTGGGGATGATGAGAGCTATAGTAACAAACATCTGAAGAGTGCCAGGTGAGGAAAAGCTGGTCCAGTTCCCTCCACATAGAAAGCATGTGTGCTCAGTACGTGTAGGAGAGGCTCATTGAAGAAGGGGCGTGGCACCCCATATTTCAGGGAATTCCTTTTTTTTATAGGTCACCTGTTAATGCTTGAATTTATAAAGCAAAAGGCGGTGGGAGGGGGAGGGAGAGAGGCTCCAGGGAATGCGCAGGCAGCCTGAGTTTCCCTTCTTTTAACAAAACAATGGAGTCCCCTGTAGAGTCCCTAAAAAGAGTAACAAGTGGAGGTTTACCCTAAGAAGGGGCCCGGGTTTCCTCCTAATCATTCCCAGCGCTAGGCATATCATGTCTTTGACACACTAATGTTCTTTGTGGAAAAATTATTGTTGTGTGGAGGGATGTTCAGTCATGTAAGACCCCATCTGCAATGTGAAGTGGCATAACCCAGACACAGGCTTCCCACTGAGAACTAGGCCTGGGACCAAGATTGATATCAGCACCTGAACCTGACATCCTGGGGCAGAATCCAGTGCACCGGCAGGGCCTACGGTGTATTCCACTCCGGGATCCTCCTTACCTTAGCTTTCTGGCCAATCAGTCCAGGAAGCACTGGACACCTGGATCTTGCAATCTGTTACATTTGCGTCGCGCTTCAGATGTGTGTTATCTGACTTACATCGACTGTAATAGTTTTCAAGGTATATGAGGTTTTACCCTTGCCAGCCCCTAGTGAGTTTCCATAGCTGAGTGAAGAGTTTGGACCCAGGTCCCCTGTGTCCTAGTCCATCACTTTATCTGCTTCACCATGCTAGGCTAAAACTAGCATGGTGTAATTAAAAAGGCAGCTACATCCAGATGCCCACAGCTCTACCCAGAAGGCTGATTTTACAGCCAGGCCCTGCTTCCTGGGTGCACAGGCAGAAGCACCCAAGTCTCCCATTGACTTGCAATTAGTATGGCCTTGGCACTTTGCACACATCAGCAGCTCCTCGTGTCTCATAAGGCCTGACCGTATAGGGGAAGTTGGAGTGATCCAACTCATGCTTAAAAGTTTCTTATCTTCTGTTTTATCTTGCATGTGAGCTCTCCTTCCATTCACCTGGGAGATGTTCCTCGCCCCATGAGAAGGATTCAGATAGCTCTTCTGGTTGCTCCAATTTGTCCTCTTATTGATTTTTGATGCCCCCATCCTTGTCCCTTCCCTGCCTTTTTTCACAGCCATCGTTACACAGGCTATGGTGATTCCCCCTTTTTTGTTGTTAAATAAAGTGACATAGCGCTGCAGCAATCTATCAACCTAGCATGATATACTTATTATATATATTGTACTGAAAGACATCTCCCATGTTGCATCAGTTAGGGAAATATTAAAAAAGAAGATGAAAATGAAGGAGGGCATTTCTACATCCTATCTTTTAATGTCACAAGCTGCTGAATATATCACAGGGTTGACATCTCAAATAACATTGCCCACAGTTTGGGTATAAATTTGCCAACTGCACAGGCTATAGAACAGGAGAATCAGGAGCACTCTCAATGACACCAAATAAACTGCAGCCCTAGCACTGCACTAGAAAGAAACAGGACAGCTTGTAAAAGGGGCAGGATGGATCACTTTTATTGAAAACATATGTGTTCACTGGAAAATAAGGCGAACCCAACTGCACCAGAAGAGAACCAAATAGCGAGCTACATGATCACACTTACAGTTAGCTGATTGCCTACAGGGAAAAAGGCAGATCATTCTGTGTGTGTGAATCTCTCTTATGATAAAAAGCTAAAGGGTAGGAAATAGATTAAATTGCAGGTGAGGAACTGCGTTTTCCTGGTTTTGCTTACTCTGGTCTCAGCCTCACTCCAATTATACTGTTGGTCTCCTTCAACAATATGTTGTTTTATCTTAAACAGGCAAAAGTAGCTAACATGTTATGCCTTGATTCTATAAAGTCAAGAATGCTGAGCTACCGACAGTGTCAGTTACCAATCGTCAGCCTGGGGTTCTCCTTCCCTCTAGGCAAACTGACAAAGAATGTGATGCAAGGGATACACGGATCATGTTCCAGTGTTAAGGAGATAGGGAAAACCCTTTTATTGCAGGGACTGTGTCGGGGGTACTCTTTACTTGAGTACAGCAATGTGGGAGGAAGGGGCGCTTAAGCCCTTTCCCTCAAACTGGTTTTCCCATCAAAATTCATTTCCCCACTCCCCTTGGCTGTTTTTGTCTAGGGAAATTGCATGGGCCTGTCCTGTGTCCTTTGACCCATCAGGACGGATAGCTGGTCAAACAAATTCTCCCTGGGATCAGAGCCCTTTCCTTACTCATGTAAGGAAAACATGGAGCCCACATGCTAATTTGTGGCTGAGCGGAATAGTTTCTAAGGTCCCAGATGTCAGAAGGCTCATCAGACATTTTGAATCAAGAGAATTTGTTTGTTGCAAAGATGCAATGATCAACATAAGTTTGACATGCCTGCTAGTTTGCTTGTCATCTTCATGCCTGCAACTTAGCACATACTTCCGCCTGCATCTGTGTTAAGAATCTGAATGTGGATCTATGTATATGTCAATGTTTGCTTGCACACATGTGAACTGGGCTTCACAGCAGCCTTTCTATACCAGTGAGTAAAACTGCCTGTATATGCACACCTGCATGCACAAAATTGTTTACACATCTTTTGCAAAGGTGTGTGGAAAGATACATGTACATGTTGTTTGCCTGTGATTAGTGTTAGCAAGTGCATGGTTGTATCCCTTAATTTGTCAGATAGATGCATGTGTCATTCTTACATAAACACACATACATTCGCATGTCGCTGTGTGTTCATCTATGTAACCCATGTGTGTGCATTTGTGCTGGTGCATGGCTATGTATATGTCTCAGTTTTGCCCTTTCTGTGCTTTCATGAATGACAATGGGGTTGCTAAAGCCTTGTTCCCTTGGCTCTCCCTTTGGCTCTTTCCAAACCCTGTTGTCGTCAGATGTGCTGTATGTGGAGGAGCAGGATAGCGGAGGATCCAACACACCTGAGACAGAGGAGTTCACCGAGGTCAGTACATGGGGTGCAGCTGTGCTTATCCCACGTGCAGCGTCTACCCCAGCTGTTCTCACACGCACATCATGTGCACAGATCTGTGTCCTTGTCTTCCCACTGGTTCTGCTCCAGCTGCCACAGCCAAGGTCATTTGGTTGCCATTGAGGAAGGCAAGTTGCTGTTGCTGCTGCTGGCCTTCCAAGTAATATCCAATATGGCAGGCTCTTGTTCAGGAAAACGAACAAGAGGAAGAATGGCAGCAGAGACGAATGGCTTTGTATGTGTTTTCAAAGCTATGCATTTAAGATTGGGTATACCTGCTCCTTTTGGCAGCAACTGGAACTGAATGGCCAAATCAGACGCTGATTGTGGGAAGACAATTGTCCCGCCTTTTGTTGTTGATAATGTTTAAATAGCAGCAGCCCCACATAAACTTCATAGTCTCATATATGCACACAAACACATACATGCACATATATGCACACAAACATGTGTACAAACATAGAAAAAGCAAGCTTTTGGTCCTAATGTGGGGGTTCTTTTTTGCATCATGCTTCTTAGATGTCTCCTAGAAAAATTAAGAATATTATGATTAGACATAGAAGAATATTTGCTTTTTAATTCCCCATATGTTGGGTCCAAAACAGTGAAACAAGTCCTTCCGAAAGAACCCAGGAAGCAGCCTTATACTGAGTTACTGCCTTACACTCAATGAGGACTATTGAATATACTGCAGCACATGGAATCAGACCATTGGTTCATAAGGGTCAGTATTCCTGCACACTGACGGGCAGCAGCTCTCCAGGTCTTTGAGGTAGTGTCCTTTGCTAGCCCCAAAGCTGTGCTCTGCCATTGAGCTACATCCCCTCACCTTGGATCCTCACTAGTTAAGCAAATGTTGATTAATTCCTGGTCAAATCAATTACAACTCACATGTCAGTTGTTTCTCTGGGGTTGTAGAAGGAGCTGATGCCTGTCTGCCTGCCCTAAGTTCAGTAGAGGTGGCAACAGGGACAAAGGTAGAGCCCTCAGTAGCTGCTAGAGATGACAACACTTTAAATGGTACCAACAGAGCTATGTGCTGCTGCAGAGATACACCACAAGCTTCTTTGCAGTGCAGTAGATTATGCTGGTTGCGTTGTTTGGATTAGATGGCACAGTACTCCCGGGGCAGCAGTCCTTCTGGAGCCAGCTCAACACAGTGACAGACTAATGGGGAAAGCCCAGTGGGAAAGAGTGAGGCAAGTGTGAGAGTAATGGGGATGAAGCTATGAATTGCCCTCTCTGCCTCCTCCTTCCTCTGTTATGATGGATTCAAAACATTGTATGAAAAGGGATAGGTGAGGTGGGCAACGTGGGGCCCCTCTAAGTGGTGTTACAGTACATCTCCTCTCATCCTTCATCATTGGCTGCGCTTCTTAGACCTCTGGGAATAGCAGCTCAGCAACATCCAGAGGGCTCCACTTTCCTCATCCCTGATGTGAAGAGTGTTAGCGACAGGTGGAAGACGGGATGGATACAGTGGAAGGGAAAGGAGCCCACACAGGGGTAGAACAACGGGAGGGTTTGGAGTATGGTAGGTGGGTGAGAGAGGAAGATAAGAAAAAAGGGGAATAGCAGCAGGAGAAGGATTTTACATGGAGGGTATTGGGCAGATGGAAGAGGCGAGGGTTGAAAGAGGGTTGGAGGAGGGTCCTGGGTACGCGGGTGGGAAGGCCCAGACAAAGGGTGCAGGTAGAAGAAAGGGAAAGGGGAAGTCCAAGAAAGGACAGTGTGGCTCTTACAAAGGGAAAGGAGAGCTGGTTCTCAAACTTGCTGGGTGCACTCTGTCCTCCACTCCCTTCTGTCATACCACAATCTGATAATGATACAGTGATGACAGCCATGTGTCACATTTGGGTAGCAAGGTATGCATAGGGGAACATTCTTGGTGTTGTCCTACGGTGAGGGAATCTCTTGTGCCACCTATTCCTCCTCCTTTTTAGAGATAACACTAAAAGAGTGTGGGGCTCTTTCAGAAAAACGGCAAGGCATTCTTTGGGCGGCAGTTTTAAGCTGGAAAGAGTTTGGTGTTTTCAGTATGGATTATGTACATATTGGTCTGCTGAATTTGAATTGAATATTTTTTGCTTGATTTTTACGCCATTGTGAGTTTTAGGGTAGGAAGGGATGGTACAAGCATATTAAAATTAAACTAAGGCAATAAATGGAGCACTAGTGTGAAGCCACCCATGTATACCACATTTGTATAGTGCAGAAGCAGGAAACTGAAGGAATGCCTCTCCTGCTCCTCTAAATGTTGGCAGCTTTTTTTTCATTGGAAGGAAGCAAGCAGGGGTGGAGGTGAGGGGACAAAGTTAGCCAAAACTTTTGCATTCAGCAGAGCTGACATACAGAAATGCAGAAGAAACTAACCTTTGTGAGGCCTATCCGCACTCTGAAATTTAGTGTGATCTGGCTTAAAAGGACTTTATCTTCAGTTCAATCTATTTTAACTCAAGTACCAATCTGGGAAGGCAGAAGAAAGAGCTATTTTGCATCTCAATGAATTGTCCCCAAATAATTGCATGCCCTAGCCCTGTGCCAGAAAGGTATGTGCCAACTCTTAAAGGGGAAGGTTCGAGCCAATGAGATCTGTTTTTTTCTATGCCAGACAGTGCTATCAGAGAATCATATATCATAACTATATGCCAGTGTAGACAAGCTCTGAGTGCTCAAAGCATTCCCAAGAAGGGAAGGAAGGTGTGTCTTTGTGGTATTTCTTTACCTTTGGTGGGTTCACTTGCTGCCAGAAAGTCAGGAAATATCATTCATAGAGCATAGTTTGCACCAATGCTGGGCAGAGGGTAAGAGAATGTGGAGCCAGAGTATATAATGGTTGCCATGTCGGACTGGGATTTAGGGCACCTGGGCTAGCCTCCTCCATCAGCCATGAAACTTCCTGGGTGACCTTGGGCCGGTCACTCCCTCAGAATCCAGCCCTGTCTGATATGGTTGTTGTGAGGATGAAATGTGTATGGGGGGCAGGGGAGAGAGATTCCTATATTCTTTCTTGAGCTCACTAAAGGAAAGGCTGGACCTAAATGTAATTTTCATGAAGAACAAAGCAATTCTGATTACAAAAGGATGCTAAAAATATCACATGCCTCCAGTTCTTTACTGCTGAGTTCTCATCTGTCTGGCCAAGGCATGGCTTGGAATCTTTCTTGAACCTGAAATTCTTGATAAGCTTCTGGATTAGGGACTGGCTCCCCCACCAAGGCTCTATATTGCCAATGCTACTGCACAGTCAGGGGTTCCCTCACCATCCATTTGCAGCCTTGGCTCTTCTCCATTTTCTGCACTTCCTACAGCTATAAATCGAAAGAAAAAGCTGCATTGACCAGGAGTTCATATAGCATTTCAGGATGGCTCTCTACAACTTTCTGGTACCACAGTTTACAGTGTTCAGAAGTGACATGTAGTCCTGCCCTTTGCAGGAAAGACCTTTTAAGGCGGTGGCCTTCTATTACCCACTTCCTTGTAAACTCCTTATACCTTCACACCTAATATGCTTACTTTTACAGAGTCGTGGAACTACTCCAAAGCCAAAGAAGCCACCAGGAGAAGGAGACTTTGAAACTATTAAACTTATAAGCAATGGGGCTTATGGGTGAGTAGTAAGTTTAGCGAGATACGACACTCCCTGAGTCTGTCTCTAAAGAAGGATCCCTTTGTTCCTGGTTCAGGGCTGTAGCTTCAAATCAAATCTGGTTCAAATGCTTACCTGAGCCAAAGGTTTTGTGTGCATGATGGAGGAGTACACCTGTGCAATCTTCTCCCCACTGCCAGGAAAATGTCACTCTGCCCAGTCTTCCAAGTCATGCAATCTCTCTCCCTCTTGAACATCTGTGTTTCATTACAGCAGAGGAGACAGTGCAGGGACCTTTCATTTCTGTGATGTGAGTAGGATCTTTAATATGGAGGAATATCTGAATGAGGCTCAGAAATTCAGGAGCTATTACTCTAAAATGACAAATCTGTGCATTTATTTTTAAATTTATACAGTCTTTTCAGCTTTGCTTTGTAAGACGTTTACAGGGAACAAGCACAATTAACAATAAAATCATAATATAATAAGATTCAAACGTTACACAGTCAGAACATTAATCAACTCGTTGAAAGCAATGTTTACCAACAGCGAAGCAGAGGTCTCAAATCATTCTGGTCCATTAAGCATGTGTGGAATTTAAGGACAGTGTCATGAATGCTGTCAGAAAACAGCTACCATTGGGAGATGCCCGTCCACAAAATGGATGTTGAGCTGGGTGCAGCCAGTCACAAACATCCCCAGGAAGGATACCCCATGAAAAGACAACTTTCTCAGGAACCTGAATAGAGGGAGTGTATCTTGCCTTCAAGGCTGTAGATGTGGCCCTTAAGGTGCCCTGACCCTTATCCCTATTGGTTTCCTGCCATCCTGCTTAGATAACAAAGACTGCTCTTTCTTGGCTCCTCCAGAGATACATTGTGAGAGGACTGGAGAGAAAGTGAGGAGAAGGGTCACCATCCCAAGAAAGAGAGACAGTGGCTGAGATATGGAAACATGTGCGCGCGTGCATGTATCCCTCAACCCCCTAAGCCAATAGCACATGCACCCTTCAGAGCCAAAAGGAATTGACACAAGCAGGTTGAGCAGGCAGCCCTGTGTGATAGGAAGCAAAGGGCCTGACCTGGTGCTACCCACCTTCTTTACTCCTAAGAATATCTCTGCACCCACACAGGGCCCAAAGATATTCTGGGGAAAGAAAATTAAGATAGTAGGTGACTGTAAGACAAGTGTCTTTGCAGGCACCCGCGCTAAAAAGAAATTTTAAAATTAAAAACACACACACATAGTTCTTCAGGATAGACAGTTCCCTGGACATTTGGGAAGATGACTGCTGAAGCATGTGGGGCACCTGATGTGAGAGTAGGTGCTACCCAGGTCTCCAGCCCATAATAACACTCTTTCTTGGCTTTGGACCTAAGGACTGCCAAAATCAGATATGCCACTCCACAGTCTCATCGTTTTGATGTGTTTACCTGGCCCTGGAGACTTGAGACAGGAGATATGGGTCCTTCGGGTGTGTTGAGCCATCCACCACCCGACAGTCGCCCAGTCCAAGCTGGCAGAGGTGGTGTGAGAACTCCTGGGCTGATGGTCTTGCACCATTGCTTTTTTAAAAAATCATATCTATTGTGCTTAACTCATTAAAGAACAAGGGAGTATGAAAGCATGCAAGTGGAGAAAAGAAAATAACCCCAAATAAAAAACTAGAAACAAATTATCCAAATTAAAAAATGGGGTGGGGGGGGCAAGGCAAGATGAGGGACAAGAATAGAAAAAGAAAAATAACAGTTTCATTTAAAAAGTTACACTGTCCAACTAAATATCTAGGCATAAACTTCAGTGAAAAGTGATCCAGGTTGGTCTCTGTGCTCAGTTGACATACATATGCCATGTGTTCAAATCTTGAAAAAGATCTGACTCTGTAATTATCATTGTATCAATATGCAGGAAGAGGTTATGGCTTCTGAATTCAAGGTGGTCTTTGCTGATACTGACTACCTGGATTTATTGCAGTCGGGTTTCCAGTTTGATCTTGGAGCTAGGCAGTCACACTGATACAGTAGATCTATAATTTATGGCATATCATAGAATAGAAGGACAAATGTTTTAATTAACTTCGTTCCATTTATTTTTGCTTGAACTTTGTGAATCATCTTGGAGAGTTTTCTCCTGAAAAGGTGGTATAGAAGTATTTTAAAGAAAGAAATAACAGACATGTGAGCAGACCTAGTGCTCCATTCTGAGCACTAGCCCATTTTCAAGAGTAATTAGGGAGTGAAGGGTAGCGTTTGAGTGTCTCTAGGTCTTTCCCGTTCTCTCCCTTGTTGTTGGACAGTGTGACCGTGGAGTGATTTGTGGGAGAGAAAGAGGAATACGAGAAGGGTTGAAGGCTAAGGATTCCTGTATTCTGCTTCTCCTGATCTTGGCAAAGTCGTGAAGGCCTACAGGCCAGAACCCAGGAAATGTCCTCTTGCTGACCCCATGTCTTTGCTGCTTCCCTTCCTCTCTCTCAGAGCTGTGTATCTGGTGCGGCACAAAGAGACCCGCCAGCGCTTTGCCATGAAGAAGATCAACAAGCAAAACCTCATTCTGCGCAACCAGATCCAGCAGGCCTTTGTGGAGCGTGACATCCTGACATTTGCCGAGAACCCTTTTGTGGTCAGCATGTTCTGCTCCTTTGAGACCAAACGTTATCTCTGCATGGTCATGGAGTATGTTGAAGGTACGCTGGTGATGAAGGAGGAGGAGCTGGCAGCTCTGTGACACATCATCCCGAGGGCAGCTTTGACCTCTATTGCACCTTTGCAAATGGTATACAAAGAGCCGTTGCATTGGCATTCACTGGACTAGGTGGTCATGACCAGAGAGCTTATGGTGCAGTATTTTATACAGTTAGTGTAGTACATTAGTAAGGATCATAAAGTATGTCTGTTATCTAGTAAATACAATAGTGCACATGTCTGCTACTACATCACATTCAAATTAGCTAACCACACACTTGGCATTCAAAGGATTCCAGATTCAGCCCCTGACAGCTCTTGAGAGGTTACTTCAATATCAGTTCCAGGTATCTGATGGAAAGCATTCTTAAATATAAACTTATTGAACTTTATATTATATAAATTTTATATAATATTATATTTACTTTTATCTATATTTTATCTATATTATATTATATTGCATTACATTGAGGTAAAGGCCTTGCTGAAAAAGGTACATCCTCATCCTTTAAATTCTCTTTTAGAGTCCTTTGAAACTGTCAGGAAGCAGGTGGATAGTAAGGACACAGTAGCCCTTATTTACTTGGACTTCCAAAAGTATTTTGACTTAGTACCTCTCCAGAGGCTCCTGAGGCAAACCTCACTGACATGGGATAAATGAACTCTATATTAAAATAAATAAATAAGTGAACGGCTGGGTAGCTCAGTGAGTTTGGCATCTGGCCACAGAACCTGAGACTAGGAGCCAGCCTGTGTAGCCTTGGGCAAACTGCACAGTCACACAGTAAACCGCTTCTAAGTATTCTATAACTAGAAAACCTTGGAAAGTGTTGCCATGGGTCGGAATTGACTCAATGACACATAATTATTATTATTAAGTAAGTGAATACAGAAAAAAGCAACCAAAATTATCGAGGGACTAGAGCAACTACCATAGCCGATATGAGTCTGCTTAGGTGTTAAGAGCATCAGGAGAGGCCTTTCTCTCGGTTCCACCACCTTCACAAGTGGGTACACTGGAGAGGGCGTTGTCCGTTGCTGCTCCCAGACTCTGGAACTCCCTCCCACAGGAGGCTAGACTGACCCCATCTTTGCTGTCCTTCCACAAGCAGGCAAAGACTTTTCTCTTCAGGCAAGCTTTCTCTCAGTAACTGACTGCTTGAGTGGGATCTTTAAACGGATTATTGTGCCTTACTACTTTGAATGTATTTTTAGTATTGCTTTTGTTTACCCATTTCTCAGGGTGGTATTTGTTTGATTTTTTTTAGTATTTGTATACTTATTGGTTTTAGCTTTAAATATCAACTTTTAATGATTTAAGCTGCCTTGGGTACCTGGAGAAAATGTGCCTTTAAATTCCTGGGGCACAGAAGTTGAGTGTGGGGGGTTGCCTTTGTGTCTTGCTTGCCTTCCCCAACCAGTGCCTGGTCGGCCACTGTGGCAGCATAAAGTTGGTCAAGTTAAGCTTTTGATCTGAGGCAACAGGGCTTTTCTACTTCAGACAAACTTCAGATAAAAAACAGTACAGAGTTGTAACCCACTGTATGAGTAAAAGAGCACCCTAACCCTTTCTCTCTCTATCTTGATGCCTGGCTTCCTTCAGGTGGGGACTGTGCCACACTGTTGAAGAACATTGGAGCCCTGCCGGTGGAGATGGCCCGCATGTACTTTGCTGAGACAGTCCTTGCTCTGGAGTATCTGCACAACTATGGCATTGTCCACAGGGATCTCAAGCCTGACAAGTATGAATCTAGAAGCTGGGTGTCCCTTGGGTCAGATTGCCAAGAGGGAGGCTGGGGTGGATTTTTGCCTATCTTCCTGACCTTTTCACAGCTTCCACTACCAGGACTTGGGGTAGGAGTGGCTGTGATCTGTTCTCTCAGATGGTTCTCTCTCTGTTTTCCCCCCCAGCCTACTCATCACTTCCATGGGGCACATCAAGTTGACAGACTTTGGTCTCTCCAAGATGGGGCTCATGAGCCTCACTACCAACCTGTATGAAGGTCATATTGAAAAGGATGCCCGGGAGTTTCTGGACAAGCAGGTGGGATCCGGATTGTAGGGGTTAGAGGGTGCATGAAAAGATGGATTCTGGGAGCTATAGTCCAAAAAAGGAACTTGTTCAATTGGATCAATGCATCAAGTCAAAACCATGTTGGAATTTTATATGAAGTATACAGGGTAGAACTATGTACAAATTAATGTGATCTAATGGAGTTCTGTCCCTATTCCTTGCAGGATTAAACTATGGGCTACGTGTAATACATAGTGTGCAGCTGAGCCTTACTTTCTTTTTTTGTTACTAAGTTGACAGATCAGAGAACTGATACTTGTCACACACACACCTCCATGGAAATTTGTAAGCCTCCTGGGGAAAAATCAGAAGCCTGTGTTCATCACAGCTGGCATTTATCCCAGTAAAGGGTTAACTCCAGAATGAAACCAAATAATCTTTGATAATCATATTAAAATGTATCTGAGTATCAAAGTTGCACAGTTCTCACTGTTGCAGTAATTCCAGGCACCATCAGCTTGTCTAATTTCTACATGCTTTATTTATCTACCCTCATTTTTTTTCTATGAAAAATTCTTTGTGACTCTAGAAGTCTGTTAACCTGAAATCTGAAAAATTGCCATCTTGCTGGTAACATTTTTGTTGTGGCTATTGATTTTTGCAAGCCTCCAGAACTCTGATATTCTATTATTCTAAGCCTGTAGAGCAGAGGTCCCCAACCCCCGGTCCGCGGCCCGGTGCCGGTCCATGGCCTGAGCTGGACCGGGCTGCGAAGACAGACCTCTCGCCCGCCCCCGCACGCACTCACCCCTGCACAGCCTGTTTGCGCCTGCGCGCACGCTCCAGCGTGCTCGTGCGAGCGCCGTGCTGCCGTTTGCACATGTGCAAGAGCGCAGCACTGCCGTTTGCGCGTGCGCACAAGCGCCACACAGCCGTTTGCGCATGCACGCGAGCGCGAGACAGAGCACTCATTCGCGCATGCGGATGAGTGTGGGGGGTGCCCCGCCTTCCCCAGCCGGTCCACGGGGTGAAAAAGGTTGGGGACCCCTGCTGTAGAGGAATAAGACATTACAGTAACAATGGGTTAGGACATTAGACTCTTGTAAACTCAGAATATTATGGTCACTGGTAGAGTGTGCTATTGGACTTAACAATTGCCAATTTATGATAAACAATTTCATTGAAAGATAAACCATAATTCAGCTACCCATGACATGATGACAAACTTCAGTTACTTCAATTCACTTCCATGCTAAAACTGGCAGACCTGAATGAAATTCTTCAAAGCAGCATGATCATCTCACTGACCTTGTTCTCAGAATTAACTGGAAAACCGTTAATTCTGTTTTGAAACAATTAATGGATACTATTCTTCCAAGGTGCCCTTTTAAAAAAGAACTTTCACTTTCAGGGCACTTTTTCCCTGCACCCCCTATAATCATTTTAACACTCTTAAATGCAGCATTTCAAATGTTGAGAAAGTCATGTGAGGGATGGTCATCTGGACAGTGGTCTTCCTCCTGCACAGGGAGGTTGAAACCTCCCTGATCCAACCTTTCCCTCTCCATTCTCACCCCCACGGCAGTGCCCAGGAGGGTGAATAAGAAAGAGAGGAGCTTTATCTTTATCGTACCCTTAGCCACCTTCAGAAGGGGCAGATCTTGTAGGAGGTACCACAGGTGCAGGGGAAGGGGAAATAAAGGTTCCTGGGTTTGTTAGCCAAAGTGTCCCTCCTCTCCCTATGTTTTTTCCTTCCTATTCAGAAAGGGCTGGAGAAAGGCAGAGAGATTACTGTTTACCTCTCCCCACCCAGTTAACCGTTTTCCCCCCTTCCAAACAGCAATAGCAACAGGCAGCACATGGTTTCAAATCTCAGTTTACCATCACACAGAATTAGGCCACTTATTGTCATCTAGAGAGTATACTTCAGTGTCTTCAAACCACATGATCAGGTAAAACATGCCACAAAATGACCCTGCAGCTGGGCCCAAACTCTTGTCTTGTTGACTTAAACTCCACTGTGGACTTGAAATTGGAACTAATTACCACATTAAACATTATATCAGCAGGAAGATCTTTTTCGCATTGTGACCAAATCAGTGTCTTAAAAGAATAATGTAAGAAAACACAATACAGATTGATATTATACATATGGAGGAGAATTTATAGAGAATTTTCCTTATTTATATTTTAAAAAATCAGACCATCGATATTGTTAGAAGTTCTACAATGAACAGGTGGGTGCTTCCAGGGAAAGGGCTCTTAGCTCTGCCAAGCCCAAGCATTGCTTATCTCCTGTAAGCTAGGACGTGGAATTCCCAATTGTTATCCAGACTTTAAGGGATCTACTGTGTCTTTTTTGTGAGTGTCCCATGGTTGCCATATACCCATTCTCCTGCATTTTGAAGAAATTGTCACCAATTAATTTAGTACCAATTAATGTTCGTAACTAGGGCCGTTCGTAAATCGAGGGTTGACTGTATCCTAGTACGTATTCTGTGGGGTGTTTTTAATTTTTTCACTGTTTTTTTTTTAAATGTTAATACAATTGCCTGAGGCTGTAAATCCTGACTTGTTCTGATAGTTTCATATACCCTTTTAGAAACTCACCTACCTGGGTTTTTTTCCCTAGCCAACTAAGAAGTTGCAAATGTTTTAAACAGACAAGGAACAGCACCTTTAAAAAAAAAAAAAAAAAAGCAAATAAGGCCAAACAAATTGTAGACACGTCATTTGACCTCCATAAACTCTGTACTCTGTACTGCTGCTGTACTTTGAAGCTAATCATAAATCTTAGATACTTTCTCTTTATTTTCTTCTTACCTCTATAATGAATATATTTCTGTCTTCTCCATAATGAACCTGCTTTTTCAGAAACAAACTTTTCTGTTATGTGGCAAAGAGATGTATCACCTAAACAGTTGCCCTGTGTGCTATAGTTACAGTGGGGATAAATTAATTTCTTTTATTTCTATGTTATTTTTCTTTTGTTCTCTGATCAAGGACCATTAAAATGGAACTAAAGAAATTAACTCAAAACAGGCCCAAACCAGAGTTACCCCCAGCTTCCTGTGTTCCTTGAGCCAGGAGACAATCCAACTTCCCTTGTCCCAGCCTTCAATTTCTATATGCTGACCTTAAGGTAGAGCACTAGTAAAGATAAAGTAAATCTTGGAAAAGGCATAGGGCATCCTTAGGGTTGCCAGTCAAAACTTTATGCTCTTAAAAAAAAAACAACTTTTTTTTTGTAACTCACATCATTAGTTGAAGGAAACAAAACAATTGCAAAAGCACAGTAGTGTTTTTATAAACTGCAAACATATATTGCTTGCTCTTTATTTTTGAAGCCTCAGAGCAGTTTACATACATATTGATTAGGTCCAACCCTGTTTAACTTCAGCTATAGTGCAGCATCACATTCTTTCTAGACCATTTAGCCCACTGAAAGGTGGCAAGGATTATGTGCTAGGTGAGATACCTGAACTCAGTAAAGACAATGCCAGTGCTAGCTGAATTAAGACAGATGCCTTTATAGGTGTGCGGGACTCCAGAATACATTGCACCTGAAGTGATCCTCCGTCAAGGCTACGGGAAACCAGTAGACTGGTGGGCCATGGGCATCATCCTCTACGAGTTCTTGGTGGGCTGCGTTCCTTTCTTTGGAGACACGCCTGAGGAGCTCTTTGGTCAAGTCATCACTGGTACGTGGAGGACAAGTGTGGGTCATTATGGTCCACTCAGTTTAGTACTCAGTGGCCTTATGATTTGCTCCAGGTTTGGCTCAGGGGATGAGGTGGCTCCTGCTGTCCTATGGGCAAACACAAGGGTTGAAAAAGAGGGACTGGACTAGGTGTGAAGAAAGAAATAGATAGAACATCACAGAGCAGAGAGCAAGGCCTTGGGATGAAGCTAAAGTCTTTGGGCTCAAAAATGTTGGGTTGCTATCCTACCCTTCCCATTGCAACTAAATATTATACATGAACTATATAATTAATGAAACATGGACTGTCGTTTTTTTCTTGTCAATAAATAGATAGAGTTATTCATCATGTACGTTGCAGTCCTTCTGATTAAAGCTGTAATCATAATTCCTGTGGTGAGCAGACTCTTTCCTGCCACTCTTCTCCTTGCCCCACTCGTTCCAGTCATTATAGTCAGGTTGCCATGGCTCCTCCTTTCTCTGTTGCTTTCAGATGACATCTTGTGGCCAGAAGGGGAGGAGGCTCTCCCAGCTGATGCTCAGCATCTTATCTCCTGCCTCCTGCAGACCAACCCCCTTCTCCGACTGGGGGCAGGTAGGGATTTATGTGGCATAGGTGGTGTTTCAGTGTGGTTTAGTTCCATCGTCTCCTTCCGAGTTCTCCAGTGGTTATTGTGAAATTTTTGCAATTTGGGAACATGAAACCGTTGACTTGCTGTGGCCTTGACATGACCCTGGTGATGCTCCCTGTGTTGCACAAGCCTTGCCCCACCATTTCACCCCTCTTTCCCTGAAATCTCTGTCACACATTTCCAGGCAAGAGCACCACCCGCCTGCCCCGCCCACTGATTTGTGGCAGTTTCCAGCAGAGGAGAGCAACATCTTAGCCTTTGTGTTTCTGCAGGTGGTGCCTATGAGGTAAAACAACATGCATTTTTCAAAGATCTAGATTGGAATGGACTACTGAGGCAGAAAGCTGAGTTCATCCCCCACCTGGAATCCGAGGAAGACACCAGCTACTTTGACAGCAAGTGTTAAGCTTTTTATTTCTCTGTCCCAACTCCAGAGCACTTTGCTTTAACAGACATTGGCAAGCTGAATTGAAGTGATTTGGTTTTGCATCGGCTTGATTCTCAGTTTCTTCTGCAACTGCATTTGATTTAGGTGATTTAGACCCTGGGTTGTTTCAGTCACAATGTCCACACTGGACTCTCAATCCAGTGTGGCTTGATCCATGTCCACAGCTCCGGTTCCTTTGATACTACCTTCCTACTGATCCCTGGCTCTTCTTTTATGGTCCGTCATCAAGCTGTTGGGACTGTTTAAGGGCAGTTGTTTCAATTTTCATCAATTTTTATCTTTTTATTTTGTCTGTGCGGACGTGATCTACCGCTAAACGAATGTAGCAATGCAGTGACAAGGTGATCTAACACTAGACTCAGTAGTTTGCTTTTAGAAATACTTAGAGGCCACCAGGGAGAAAGATTACAGGGTGGGTGTTCCCACTGCCCCACAACATTACACCTGAACTAACTATGTCACCAGAAATCCATACCAAGTTACCCCTTCCCATCCTTTTGTACAACAAAAGAAACAATCACACAGGCAAAACAGTGTTCAAATTGTTGTGGTTAGAAAAAATAGAGGGGGGAAAGGAATGGTTGATTTGCTTTGACCTTTACACTGTGTGGTCATTGAAAAATACTTCAAATTCACCTATGCCATTTCTGGAGTCAAGTATTTTCCAGTGTAGTCATACACTGAATGAGGCTAAGACTGGTGGCCTGCTCTACTTTCCAGATACCCATACACCTAACTTGAGTCTATTTACCCTACAAAATGCTATTTCTTTGCTTCCTTATATACTTAAGGGAGATCCCAGTTTTTCCATCAAGGTATGTCCTCCCAGTGCAAACAGCAACTTCAGAAGAGGGCTTTGGCATTATAGCAGAGCACATACTTAGGATCTACAAGGTTCCAGATTATCCAGACAGGGCTGGGACAGATCCCTAAAGAGCCACTACCAAGCATTATCAACAGAACTGAATGGAGCCAGGTGATTTGACATAAAGCAGCCCTTTGGGTTATTGTGGCAGAATTAAACCACCCCTTCCTATTGCTGTGACACCAATAATAGTCATCCCCACCCCTGCAGCTTGTACTTGCACTTTCAAAAATCAGGTTAAAAAACAAATATCCTTAGGGTTGTTTAACAAGGGATTCCTGTATTGGCAGAGGGTTGGACTAAATCATCCTGAATCCTTTCCAACCGTATACTTTTATGTTTCTATGATTCTATGAAATGTGTATTCAAATTTGTAGTTTAAACCTTGAGGGGTATTGCCATTTACTGATCCAGAGGCCCTATCGGGTGCAGAAATGCAGCTACCTCCATGCCCAGTCTCCTTTTTCAGAAGGTTTGGCCAGAATTAGAGAGAACTCCAGCAGTCTGAAAGAAGTCATGCTTCTCCCACACCTCAGTGACCTCCATGAGCCAATGTTTCCCTTTCCAGCTCGTTCCGATCGCTACCATCACATTAATTCCTATGATGATGATGACACGACCGAAGATGAACCCGTGGAGATACGGCAGTTTTCATCTTGCTCCCCCAGATTCAGCAAGGTAGGGTCCTCACACTAACTACATTTTGATTTGATTTTTGCCTTTTTATATCTCAGAATGGGTGCAGTGCAATTTTCTAATAAGAGAATGATTGGGCAAGTCCCTATTTGAAATATTTGCCTCAGCCACAAACTGGCAATGTGGCCCTTGACAAGCATTTCAAAATTGCCTTCCTTGTCTGCAAATAGGAAGATAATGTTTCTCGTCTACCTTTTGGGGCTGCTGTAAAGATTAATGAAATAACAGTTATGTTTGGATAAATAAATCTTGGTTTAAGAAGCCAAGATAGATGTCCATGAGCTTCAGGTACTCACTCAGCTCCCTTTGTGCAAATGACAAAACAAGCCAGGATATCACAGTGAACCATAGCATCCTGTTATGTTCAATCCAGAAATCATGATACATGATTTCTGTTCATGATACAGAAGCCAAATCTAAATAATATTATTTGTTCATTTATTAAATTATTTGCATGTCACCTTTTGGGCCAGGAAAGACCTCCCGAGATGACTTAGTATTTCAAACCTTTGAAGAAATTTAAAAAGATTAAAAACAGAAAAACAAAGTGGGAAGTAAAGCCATGGCTTCACATTCTGCTGTGCTTGAAAGCCATTCATGCTAATTTCCCAGTTTGGCCATAATAGGAAGCTGCGCTTGGCTTCAGCTTTTTTACTTGTTTGCTTGCTTGTGAGAAGAGAAAAGCAGAGCAACTGTATGTGGGTGCCTAAAGTCCATGCGCATAAGCGAAGTCTGGATATTTGGAACCAGCTACTTTATAGTAAATACGACCAACACTCAACCTGTGCTGCCGCTGCTGATATTGCAAAATTATTGGTTCTTCATCTCTGAAAGGTTATTTGCATTCAGGAGCACAGGGTAAGGTGGAAACAGAGTATAAACGTTGCAGGAGATGAGTGCTCAACCAAATGACA
Source organism: Intellagama lesueurii (assembly GCA_037013535.1). Classification (NCBI taxonomy): domain Eukaryota; kingdom Metazoa; phylum Chordata; class Lepidosauria; order Squamata; family Agamidae; genus Intellagama; species Intellagama lesueurii. Next base: position 136,089,324 of record JBAJHW010000002.1, read on the forward strand.
CCACAGAAGCATGGCACAAAAGCTCTTGTCCATCAGCACAGGAGTACAAATGGGGAGACACTGTCATCAGCAGCCCAACCCTCTCTGCACATTTATTCACAGGTTAGCGGGCCTCCCGGCAGGACTGCATGTTTGTACTTCCATGCTTGATGAAACAGTATGGGGTGTGGGCTGCTTTCAGGGGACCCTCAGGAGGAAGAAAGGGGACAAAATCACTCCACATTGGCCAGTTCCTTACACACACTCCTTCCTGTTTCTTCCCTAGTTGGAGAAAACCATTATTTTAACTGACCTTGGAAAGAAGAGGGAACAAGTGAATGGTAGAACTGCTTTTATTTTGGGTGGAGAGAGGGATACTTCATTTAAAACATTTCTATTTGCATTTCATTAAAATAAAATATCCTTTTTGTTTCTCCATTGCAGTGTTTCCTAAGTACATACTAAAGAGGGGCAATCCAAGGAAAATAGTGGACATGAAGTCTAACTAGTGACTCCCAAAAGAAAGTTGCTGCTATCCATATTCCTGCTGCCTCATCACATAAAAAAATGTCTACACTCTGATGCATATAGTTGGGTCTTAAAAACCAAACTTCCTATAGTCAGCTGGCTCAATCAGTATATCTCACTTCCTTTCCTACACAGTGAATGCGAAAATTGTTAAGAGTGCAGTAATAATCATAATCATCTTACAACTTCAGAGCTAGTATCCTATGAGGACGCTACAGGGAAAGCTACTAGAACTCGGTGGGTTGGCTGTGAAGCTGGGACTGGGAGTTTGAATCCCTCTCTGCCTTCTGGGAGAGAAGACAGCCAAGATCACCTGGGGTGTCATCACCTGAGCATAGGTGGCTGATGGGTTTATGTGCAGTTCTACCAGTGCAGCCTTGGGCAAGCTATATGGTTCCAGAGCACCACCAAGACCACTTCTGAATACTTTATACCTAGAAAACCTTTGAGGGTCACTCTAATTGAGAAATAATTTGGTGGAATATAATTACTAGTAGTGTCTCATGTTAATTCTTTTAAGTGGGGAGTCAGGAGCCATTCTGATTTTCATCTGGGGCACCACATGTGTGTTTGGGTGGCCATGTGGTTTGATAATGCCATTTCTGTCCCTGAGACATGTTTCTGTATGTAGGGCCTTAATGGCAAATATGTCCCTAATGCATTTTTCATTTGCATGTGTGACCCTCCCTGCCATGCCCCCCACCACCACAATCTCCAGGTGTACAGCAGCATGGAGCACCTGTCCCAGCATGAGCAGAAGACGCCCGGAGTCACCAAGCGGGACCAAAGCAACAAGCACAAGGATGAGAAGCTAGGCAAACGCGAAAGCCTTGGAAGTTTCACCCTTCGAGACAAGAGCTGGCGCACCAACTCCCCAGAAATGTGAGTCCCACTCTGGCCCTTACTTACAGTGGCTGTTTCTTCTTCAGAACTGGAGGAGATTTCCACAAGATCAGGGGAGGGGATAGGCCTCCTCTATCCTCTTCCCATCTCCAAGAGATAAAATTGAGAAGACCTTAGGAATCTCCAGACTTCCAGCCCCACCCTCTCTGCCTATCAGATGTTTAGATTTTTGCTGCTGTTAACCAGCAGTGGGTAAAAGGAAGTCTCTAGACCAGGGTTCTTTCAAAGAGGGCATACGTTTTTGAACTACAGCTCCCAGAATCCTCCAGCCAGAATGACTGATGGTTTAGGAATTCTGGGAGCTGTAGTCCCAAAACAAATTAAATGGTCTAAGCCCTGGTTTTGTTTTGTTTTTTTAATATATCCTAGAGACTTAGAAAAGAAAACTAGAGCTGTGAATTATTAGGGTGACTAGATGAAAAATAATACTGTGGTGGAGGAAATTTCAACAAGCAGAGATTGTATTAAAACTGTAATGAAATCTCCTCTTCTAAGCAATTATTAAAGGTACAGTAATCCTATCCCCTTTTAAATTTGATCACCCTGTCAGTGATGAACCTGGGATATTTAGTAAGTTCATCATCTGTCTAAGCAAAGCAATTGGTTAATTCAGCTATTAAATTAAACTGTATTTTCATACTATTCACCTACTAAATTAAACTGTATTTCCTTAGTAAAGCATTATTTTCATATTGTGTAATCACATTGCCTCAGAGGATTCTACAAGGGGATCCAGCAATTTTATTTTCTGTGTGTAACCATTTCATGTTTTCATACCATTTCTGCTGTCTTTTTCCTTACCAGAGAAAATCTGTTAAGGAGGGAAAGATGGAATAGCTGCACAATGATTTTTTTTTAAATAGTGAAAAAAGTAGGAGATAACTTAAAGTTTAATAAATAAATGTTACCTTTTGTTCAAAGGATGGAATATTCGTCTTCATTCCCTAGCACAGTAACATGCTAGACACAAAACAACCCCAAATAAACACTAGCAGGATCTTAAGTTTCAACCTCAGTGATTAAAATTTGCCATGACTTTTTAAAACTATAAAAAAAAGAAACCTTTAGTTCGTTGATGTCATAATTACAGCTCTGATGAAACAAGCTGTATGACTCAGTCGTGGCAAACTCTGACTCAAGTAAAGCCTTAGCTGATTTCTGGGTGATGGGTCCAGCCCCAGATATTTGGGGCTCAGCCAGCTTGCTTGTTTCTGTCTTGTAGGAAGCGTCTCTCTGCCTCAGAGTCATCGTACACTGAGAGTGATTCGAGCCCCCCACTGGGAGCGCGCAGGCGCTTTTCAGCCCTGATGGACACCAACCGCTTTGCTGTGCCACTGGAAAGTGAGAATGAGAACATCAGCAAGGGAACCAAGGCTCCTGCAGAAAATGGGCCAGTGGGAGCTGCCCCACCAGCTGAAATCAAGGAAGGCAAGGAAGGAGCGGCAGGAGATGCTGGAGCATGCCCTGCCCCTGCGGAGACCGAGGCAGGTGAGTTTTGGATGAAGGTGAGCCCAGGTGGTCTCTTCCAAGAAGCCCTTGCTCTGGTAGGTTAAGGAAAGAAGCCACTCTTGGAAGCCCCGTCTGCTTGTTAGGGTCTTGGCACATCACCCTAACATCTGTTTTCCAGGACAAAATGTATTTTCCCTCCCGTCCTCTAATGAGTAGATGTCAGATGGCCTGAATGTGTTGTGGAGCAGGCAGTAGCTCACCCCATTCAACCACTGAATAGTTCCAGACACTCTGGTTCAGTTTCCGTGTAAACCACAAACGGATATTTGGGGTTTGAGAAGCTCTGCAGTAGATGTCGCACAGATGTCAGCGGGGAACTCCATTTTTGTCTACAGGTCCTTCTTTTCACAGGGGAGACAGACTTCAGTTCTCCCAGTAAGCATGTCTTTTACAGGGGTTGCAGTTTCCCAAATGAAGTTGCAGTGTTTTGTTCCTGAGAAATTCTAGACTCTCTCCCACCTTCCATTATCCTTTTTGCACATTTATTGCAATAAGGAGAGCAACAAGGCAATGTGTCTGATTGACTGTATTTGACACAAACTCAGGGGAAATTATTCTGATACCTTATGCAGGAATGACACCCCCACCACCCCCACTTGCCTCCTCTGCCAGCGTTTTCTCTGTTGGGCAACTTTTGATCATTTCTGCGGGGTTTGGATTAAAAACATTTCATTGTGGATTGTGACTCATGGATTAGACGTGTGTGTGTGTCTCTTACTTTGCTCCCTTGAATAGCACTTGAAAATCATCTGCTTTCTCAAAACTGCTGCTTCATTTGATTAATGGTTGAGGTGGTTCTGACTGCATAATGCTGCCAACAAAAGCGGCAATGAGTGACACAACTGTCTGCTGAGGTTCCCCTCCGCTTTCTTTATTTCCATTTTTTCCACTTGTTTATGTGTAAGAGCTTATGTGCTGCCTCCATTGTGCCACCAAAAAGAGGCAACACTCATGCATTTCCTTTCCAAAGAACCAAACAGACAATGGTGACTGTCTCTTTCCTACACGAATGCCCCAACATTTCAGTAAGCTTTTTTTTTTAAAAAAGTTAAGTTTTTCTTTCCTTTCCTTTTCCTTTCCATTCACCTTCCTTTTCTTCTTCTTCTTCTTCTTTTTTGGTACACAGTTGATAAATTTATTGTAATGCAATTTTGGAAAGTTTGTGCACTTCACCAGTCTAAGGCAAGAGCGTAGACACGCCCATTTTCTCATCGCAAGAGCACTCTCTTCATCCTGTGCATTATGTAGGATTGTGATTTCATACAAATGGCACTAGTAGCTGTAATCTACTAATGATGGTGCAGTGCTAACACACTTTGATGGTGGTGGGGAGCACTTTGGTGTGAAGACCAGACAGTGATTAGCAAGCACACCTACACCTGCCAATCTGAGCTACTTGCAGCCTGCTAACAGCAAGCCTATGTTTGTATGTTGGACCTGCCATTCAGTTGCAGCTGGGCAGTTGGCCTGGTTCTCCCCCCCCCCCAACCATTCACTGTTAAGTACTCAAGGGCTCTTTGAAATCATAAAATGTTCAGAAGAGCATATACTGCATTTATTCTTATTGTGACTTGAGTGTATATAGGAAAGTCAGCCAATGGCTAGTTTGCATGCCGGCCCTGTCTAATATTGTATGAGGTTTTACAGCTTTGGGTGTTTGGGAAATTTTAGAATTGTGAATGTCTTTAGAACCCAGGCTTTTGAGACGGAATTCTTGGGAAGAGCCAAGGGTCAGTCGGGCATGTTCTTCAGCTATTGACATATAACGCAACAAGGCAGTAAGTAGGGTACAGGGACCGCTGCCAGGCCCAACACCCTTTCAGACCCATGGTGATTTCACCCAGGCCCTTTATGAGGCACTTGGAGAGAATAAGAGGATGGGATAAGAGATGCCTTTGTATGACATCCAAGACTACATTTGGAAAAATTGCTTTTGGGGGCTACAGTTTTCCAAAGGCTCCAGCCAATGTGCCAATGACCACGTGGGCTGGAGATCCTGGGATATTTTTGCCCAGAAAAGTCCATTTTTACAGCTCTGTCCCTAAGGGGTTATGTATACAAAGAGAAAAGGGGGGGTTCTGTGGTTCCCTAGACAGAACAGCAGATTCTTGTCACCCCAGAACCTAATGGCATGCCTTCACATCCGTGGTGTGATGCCCCCCATTGTGCTGTAGCAGCTTAATCTAGCCCATGCCATTGCGTTGCCTATGAAAATGGTAGCAAACTTGCAGCTTGGCAGAGGCCAGTGACGGCAGCCTTGCAGCACGGCAGCAGCAATGTCTGGTGCCTACAGTCGTATCCTTGGACATTCGTAATCATCTTCTCCTTCCTTTTTCTCACCATCCCTGGTGGCCAAAGTGAGGCTTGGACCAGGGACTACTCAGAGCTCCACCAGAATATGCTACTGGATGCCCTACTCTCACCAGATGAGAAGATAGGGATGGGCAAGATGGCCCTGAGTGAAGGGTGTCTACCAGCCGTATGAAGAGGAGAGATGATTCTGTGGGCAGTGCGCCTGACAAAGTCCTCTGGGATGTGGTGGGGGTGGGTAGTCCCTCCCTGGCCCTTTGGACCTTGTTTGACGGCAGGGGGTCCTGAAGCTTGGTCCTGTGATGTAGGGCTTGAGTCATCCTCCCTCTCTCTCCACTCCCCACTAGGCGATAAATCAAAAGCGGGTGACCTACAGCCCCCAAAGGAGCTGGACCCATCAGCCCCCAAAGCTACCAATGACTTGGTGCTGCGTCGGGCCCGGCACCAACAGCTCTCAGGGGACTCTACGGCTGAGAAGCGCAGCTCCCGCACAGGGGGCAAGGTCATCAAATCTGCCTCAGCTACTGCGCTGTCCGTCATTATCCCCACAGGTACGGCCCTCCTCTCCTTGCCCCTCCACCCCCCACACACATCCCAACACTGGCAGGCATAGCATCCTCCTGTACAAATGGCATTCCACTCTGAGCCTGACCCCTACAGACTCTCAACCCTTCCCACCTCTGATGGCACTAGCTGTTCATCACACACAGACCTCCACCCTAACCCCTCTCCTCTCCTCTATTGTTCCTGTCTTCCACCTACCCTTGCACAGAACTGCTCCAGCAGACTGGCCTGCCTATGCAGGCTGCATCCTGATCAAGCCCAGCACCACATAGGCCCTCTGACCCCATGCTAGTAAGAATAAACATACATTGTGGCAAGCACAGCTTCCCCATCCTCAGCAGATCTCTGCCTTGCTGCCTTGCATGCTCTACCCACCCTTTCACATAGTTGCTGGGCTGTGTGTATTCTGCAATTTTTTAAAAAAAGTCTCCCACTGGAAAAGTGGAATTCTGCAACCTGTGCTATCTATGCAAATGGAGCAAATTTGCACGATACCTTGTCCTTTGCATGATTTATACCTCACAGCGTTAACTATTTTACATAGCTTATTCTTTCTTCGGTTATTGAGGAGGACAGGCAAGTGGAAGGCCTTCTCCTGACCCCTGGGCATCTCGTTTAGTCCCCCTGTGGAGCAGGCCTTGCCCTCATACGATCAGCATATTTCAGGAGCAGCAAGAGCTAGAAATGTGCTTTTATTGTAAAATAAAAGCGGAAGTTCTCGGAAGGCTGAAAGAGGACATTGCAATATGCACGCAGCCCTTGCCTTTCCGTGACCGTGGTCCATCTTGGGTGCTCAAGGGAGAGGACAAGAGCTCCGGGGCGCACCACTGGTAGAATATATAACCCCTTACCAGTGGGAAGAATACAACACTGGGCTTCATTTGCCTTTGGGGCCACCAGAAGCACATAGCTCTGTCCCGCTGGATACGGATCCTCGTGTGACATCCCTAAAATACTGTTCCAGCAAAATTGAATGTGCCCTAAAATACCCACACCCACTCCCCATGTACTATAGGTTCTATAGTGTTTCCCTGCTGCCGGCAGGTCCTGAGAAATGAGCAAAAGTAACAGGAGGCCAGAGCAAAACAGGCTGCCAACAACAACTGTGGGCTAGAGCAGGGGAGGCTGCTCTTGTATGCATGTCCCATCAATCTGCCGAGGACCTTTTCCTTATCTTCCATTCTTCCTCTCTCTCTCTGCAGTGGAACAGCACAGCAGCTCTCCTTTGGCCAGCCCCATGTCTCCCCGTTCTCTCTCCTCTAACCCGTCATCCCGGGATTCCTCTCCGTCACGGGACTATTCGCCAGCTGTCACCAGCTTGCGCTCACCCATTACAATCCAGCGTTCAGGGAAGAAGTATGGCTTCACGCTGCGTGCCATCCGAGTGTACATGGGTGACAGCGATGTCTACAGCGTGCACCACATTGTCTGGGTAAGCCTGCCTGTGTGCCTTGCTGGACGTCCCAGTTGGCCAGGCTTGGTCGGCCACAGCACAAAAAAGCTGCCTCTCTTTCTTCAGTGGTTAGTGAACTTCTGGAGGCAAGTGGTGGTGATAAGGGCCAAGTCATGGGATTAAATGGCACACAACCGCCTTGAGATCCTCTGTCTAGTTCCTTCTCTCCCTCAATCTCTGTCTTCTCCTGGCAGCACGTGGAGGAAGGAGGTCCAGCCCATGAAGCCGGTTTGTGTGCCGGAGACCTCATCACCCATGTCAACGGAGAGCCTGTGCATGGACTGGTGCACACTGAGGTGGTGGAGCTCATCCTGAAGGTAAGCAGGAGTGGGGCCCGACGGGTGCTGCGTGCTGATGGAAGAAGAACCGTATGCTTCTGCTGTGGTGTCACCACTAATTTTTCTTTTCTTCCATTAGAGTGGAAACAAGGTGATGGTGACCACCACGCCTTTTGAGAATACCTCCATCCGGATCGGGCCAGCCCGCAAAAGCAGCTACAAGTCCAAGATGGCCAGGAGGAACAAGAGGAGCACCAGCAAAGAAGGGCAGGAGAGGTGAGACACAGAGAGAGGGGGAAAGAAGAGGAGGAAAGAGAGCATTGAGATTTGGTCTGTGAAATACAACTGAATCCCCTTGAGGTTAACCTCAGGGGTAGCCTGTGGTCAAAGCAGGGGAATGTCTCACCCATAAACGGCACGGTGAGGTGAGGCTCCTCCTTGCTCAGACCACAAGCCACTAGGAGTTAACCTCCTTTCTTCCTTCCTTTCTTCCTTGTCAGTAAGAAGCGCAGTTCCCTCTTCCGCAAGATCACCAAGCAGTCAAATCTGCTCCACACGAGCCGCAGCTTGTCATCCCTGAACCGTTCACTCTCCTCCAGTGACAGCTTGCCGGGCTCGCCCACCCATGGCTTGGGTGCCCGCTCACCTACCCAGAGCCTGCGCTCCACACCGGACTCTGCCTACCTAGGTAGGTGGCCTAGGGCAATTGTGGGAGGAGGGTGATGTAGCACGTTCACTCCTGATTGGCCTTCATGGAAAGATGGATTGACCATTGGCATGCTGGGAATGCTTGCTTCTTGGAGTGGAGCTGAGCTAGGAGGACTGGGACTAGCTCCATGTCTCACCAGGCTTGGATCCCCTAGAAAGGGATGGCACTCCGGCCCTGATTGCTCTTCAGGATTGGCTTGTGGGAAATCCTTGCAAGGAGGGCCTCGAAACTGGGTTTATGCCCCTCGTCTCTGCAGGTGACACATATTGACTGGTGATCATGCCCTACGGCCCCACTCAGCAAACCTCCCAAGATCATAGGATGAGTCTAGATGGAGAATTGTTGCACAACACTCAAAGCAGTTCGGCAACTCTTTTTTAGACATCTGCTTTCTAGATGTCAGATTTTGGATCATAGTGAGCACTACCTGTACTGCATGAGGGCAAGCACTCTTCCAGCCTAGCAGTCTGCTTGCAATAGTATCTTGATAAATATCCCCAAGAAAAGTCTACAAGCAGGGTGAAAAGGCTTCTGGTATCGCTGATCCCCAAATATGGAGGTGGCAGACCACCAGTCCTTGGGGGCTGGAGGCAAGCAAGAGTGGCTGTCATCATACTTTGCCTTCTAGGAGTGTACAGATCTGTGCTTTGGAGCTGCAACTCGCAGGATTCCCTAGGCAGCATTGCTATGTAGGGGTTTTACTCCAAAAACACAGATCTGCACATTCCTGTTGCCTTCCCCGGACTTGTGCTGGCCATGGAATTGTGAGAATTATACCAAGCAGAACTTGGAAGTAACACATTGCAAGCAACTTGAGTTCTTTTCAAGAAGAAAGGTGGGAAAGAAAGAAAGAAAGAGAGAGGGGGAGGGAAAGAAAGAAAGAAAGAAAGAAAGAAAGAAAGAAAGAAAGAAAGAAAGAAAGAAAGAAAGAAAGAAAGAAAGAAAGAAAGAAAGAAAGAAAGAAAGAAAGAAAGAAAGAAAAGAATCTATGCTGAGATACACCCTTTCACAACACTTAGGGCATAATGAATTTACACTGCAAAGGTTAATGAGTGGAAGTGAAGTTACTCTTTGGGGTAAGGATGACTAACCTTTTTTTTATAAAAGTTAATTCTTAAGGGCATTTAAAAATATGTTTAGGGGCATAAAGTTTTGTGCCATTTTCATCAATCTTAAGGCTTTCTTTGTCTAGCAATGGAAAAGTAATGAGCCCATGCAAGTAGTTACTACTTAAACATTGCAATAAGTAATGGCACTGACTCATTTCTTAAATATTGTAACAAATAATAGGAACAAATTGCTTTTAAAAAGTAACTTTCTATGCTGTGGCTTTAGGTTGGGGAAGGCAGGTCTGAATCGGTGCAGAAGAATTCTCTGCTGTGAATAGCTGCAGTGTGGGCAGGCTCTCTGATCGCTGCTCCTCCAGTGGGTCTGCAGGGTGGGGGTGATATCACTCTCCCCTGCCTGGGTCTGTCAGCAGCTGAGAGGTTCTGATGGGTCTCAGGATGCTTCTCTTTTTCTCTGCCCCCTTGTAGGTGCCTCTTCACAAAGCAGTTCTCCAGCCTCCAGCACACCTAATTCGCCTGCCACCTCCTCCCACCACATGCGACCCAGCACTCTGCACGGCCTGTCACCCAAACTGCACCGTCAGTACCGCTCTGCCCGCTGCAAGTCAGCCGGAAACATCCCCCTTTCGCCTCTGGCACACACGCCTTCTCCCACTCAGTCCTCACCACCGCCGCTGCCTGGCCACACTGTGGGCAGCTCCAACACTACGCAGAGCTTTCCAGCGAAGCTCCACTCCTCGCCTCCTGTGGTGCGCCCCCGTCCCAAGAGTGCTGAACCCCCTCGCTCACCCTTGCTGAAGCGGGTGCAGTCAGCTGAGAAGCTAGGCTCGCCACTCAGTGCTGAGAAGAAGGTCGTGGTGAGGAAACACAGCCTGGAGGTGGTGCACTCTGAGTATCGGAAAGACTTCTATGGGGAGCCTGGCCTCCACAGTCTGGCCGAGTCTGATGGCGAGAGCCCCAGCGAATCGGGAGCTCCAAAGCCACTTGCCACCCGGCGCCTGGGCAGGCAGGAGTCCCCGCTTAGCTTTGGGGTAGGAGATGGAGAGGTTGCTGCCGAGGCTAGCACCAAGACAAGGGGGGCAGAATCTCTGGTCGGGGATTGCCGAAGGAGCCAAGCGGTTCAGACGGAGGAGGCATTTTCGGGAGCAAATCGGGCCCTGGCAAAAGCCCTGAGCCCTGTTCAAGAGCACGAGCAAGGGCGAAAGGGCAGCGTGGAAGCAGAGGTGACCCCACGAGGACCTGTTCCCATTGTGCTAGAGCCGAAGGAAGCCCAAGAGCCTGACCCCCCAGGGAAGCCCGCCATAGAGCGTTCCCAGGACAAGGCCGGCTCTCCCAAGGAGAAGTGGATCCTGGAGGTTGTGGAAGAGCACACCACACTAGGAACCTGTGCTAAGACCCCCAGTTGCCTGTGCCCAGAGGGAACCAAGAACGGACTGAAGCGAGGCTCTTCTTCTGAGGCCAAGGGGAAACGGGGACAAGAAGAGGTGCCTGTTTTGGGGTCTGGGAGCAAGTGTGCAGGGGACACCCCCCGGCCCCCACCTCCTACCCTAGAAAAAAAGGGGGCGGCACACTGAACAACGAGAGGATGGCCTTTCTCACTCTACTGGCCACCAGGACTACAGTCCTAGAACACCCTCCCTGTCATTGCCTTCCAGCCTCCATGGTGGCAGTGGCCATGGCTGTGGTGGTGCCAGTAGGGTAACCCAGTCCTACCAACCATCATGAAAGCTGGAGGGGGCTGGTCCTGAAGCTCCCAGTAAATATGAAGGGCAGAGGCAATGACACCTCCCCCTCCCCCTGCCATCCCCTCTCCCATGAATGGCATGTCTGGTGGCTAGGCCTTGTAAAGTATCTATACATATCTCTCACTATATATATTATATTATATTATTTATATAAATATATAAATATATATATATATATATGAGCAAGACTACTCTATACATGAAAAGGTTAATACTGTGATCAGTCCCTCCCACTCAAAGCCTACTTTCGAAGCTTCAGGCTCCTCCTTGAAGTCTGTAGCCAAAAAAAAGGGGATGGATGTATAGGAAAATGAGGTTAGAACTAGAATCCTATACCTTGAAAACAGAGGATTTTGCCCAATTCGCAGTGCAAAATCCCAGTAATAATTGCCATTGCACCTGGATCTTTGCAGGCGAGGAATGCATGCAAAAGGGGTGTCCAACTCTTCATGAAAATATGTCATTGATCAGTTGGGATTGAGAAGCTGTCCTTCACTGCCAAGATTGCCCCAGCTTTGTCAGCTTGCTTGTAGCACATATCCATGCAGGCTATTTTTTGTCTGCAGTAGGTGTGGAGGGGAGATACTGAATCCTTGAATGCAATATCAAGTAAAGTACTAGGTTTCTCCCTAAAGTGAGCAATTTATCAAGTTGAGTGATCTAGCAAAGCAAATGGCTCATCAGTCAGTTCTTGGGGTGCTTTCAGTCTCTTTCAAATTAAGCAAGAGCTGAGATGTGATTATGCCCAAATGAAAAGGTCTAGTGTGCTTCCATCTCTTGGAAATGCAGATGTGGCCTTTGCCAAGAAGTCCAGGTCGGGTGGTCCCCTCAAGTGGTACATCTGGGGCACAGTTAAAGGTGGCAGAGTGAGAGGAGGTAAGGAGAGCTGACCCAAGGTGGGACCATCCCCTGGGGAACCTCACTGCAGAAGCTCAGTTGAAATGGGGTTTTTGCTGGAGAACTCCCCAGGAGGGTGGGTGTCTTGTGTCTGGTAATGGAAAGGAATATACAATATGGATTTTCCACCTTGGATATCAAAGTGTCCTGGGTGGGCCGCAGTATGTGCTTGATTCACAGACAGACTCTATCCCTTGCATCTTTAGTTAAAAGGTCAAGTAGCAAGTGATGAGGAATATCATGCTCTGCCTGAGACACTGGAGAGCTGCTACCAGTTAGATTAGGCAGCCCTTGGCCAGATGAACAGATAATTTGACCTGGGATAAAGCAGCTTCCTAATTGAAGCTGCGTCATTTACCTAAAGTTTTAGCATACTGGTGGGTATGAAATACTGGTGAGATGAAACATGTAGTACTTTGGAGACAGATAGTCCTCCTGTTGTGATTCTGCATATGACTGAAAGCCGTCTTTGAGGCTTATAGACTATTGCAATATTACAGTCAGAGCTCATGGTGAGATAACCACATAGATATGCACCGTTGACCCGTTTTAGAGGAAGAGAGAGCTATTTCCCAAAAATTTTAATAGGAAAAAAAATCTATTTTCTCTTCCTTGTCGATGGAAATATTGAAGTAGTGTAGCTGGAACAATCAGTGATCTCCAGATGTTGGCCTCGTCAAATAATTATGAATAGGTGGAAAGCACAAGCTTTGCCTTTTTGCTGACAGACCAGATGACCTGTCCCAGCCATTTGCCGTGTGCTTCTCCCTTATTATATAAAACAGCTCTGGTGGTCCTTGACTTACTTTGCTCTTGCGCTTCAGTGGTAAGAGCTGGCACCAGGAGTTTGAAGCTACACTTCCTCTACACCAGCCTGCAGTAAAGAGTGCTGTGGCTAGTGCCATTGTCACATCCTTGAGTTAGCAGCTTGTATAAGAGAAAACCCTTCTCCTTGAGCTGCCAAGAGATCAAAATGCATGAGACCTACTGTAATGCCCAGGTCATGCATTTATGTCATTGTTGTTTGTGGGCAGTGATGTCATCATACATGATGATGGTGTTGTAAATTTGCAATGTCACTATCATGTCTAGACGTGCAACCCTGACTCCAGAGTATGCTTGCTACTGTTAGGCAGTTCTGTCCACAGTCTAGGGTTTTCAGAGTTTCTGAGGCTCACACCTTCATATATGCCTGTTGCCCCAGAAGTGAATTCTGATAGAAAAGGCAAGAGAGCCAACAGCAAAAAGTTTCCAATACATCCTATATCCCTAGACCTCTTCTAGTGCTCAATTTACTTTGAAAGTCTTGCTTAAAATTTGAGAACATAGGGAAAGGATGGGATCAATCAGAGGAACTTTGGGAAGAATACCTCCCCCCCCCCCCCCCATTGTCACGATCCTGTTGCTTCTGGACCTTCACCATGAAATTTGCTTTGCCAACTTGGGAAGGAAGCTAAGCTAAAACCCCTGAAACTTTGGATCAGATCCTGAGACTTGGCAACCCTGCCACAAGTAGCAAGACTGAACTGTTATCTAGTAGGAGTATAGCACAGGTGGTCTTGATGGTAGTTGTCATTACTCTGATGGAGCTTCTGCTGGGTCCAGACTTCAACCTATCTCCTGTCCTGTTTCCCACTGGTGCTCTCCCCAATCCAAGTCCCTCTGAAAGGAGAAGGACTCTATGCAATCACTACCTGGTAGTTGGTCTTCCCCCCCCCCCCCTTCTGTTCTCCCTGCCAATTCCATTTCTGTTCTCCTGCAACAACAGCCGTGATTGACCTGTTCTGCCTCACCCATCCTGATGACAAAATTTGCTTGTTTTCCTGAAGAGAGACAGATTCCAGCTCATCAGATCTTCCACTGAGAAATAATAGGATCAGGAGATTCAGTGGCATGTCAGATCTGCTTCCTTTGAAACCTCACACCTTACATGATGCCATTGTCATTCAGTCAAGCCAAATGCAGCCAAACACAGGCTTCATCCTTTCCTTTATTAGCCAGTTAAAAATACCCTTAGTACATGGCAGCTGAGCTGTGGTGGGCTTTGTGGGCCTGAAGACATATTCCTGGCCCATAGGCATCCTCTCTCTACAAATTAACTATGATCTAGTGCAATGGGTAGGCCCCACGGGTTTGCTCCAATTGAGTGTAGGGACGGAGCAGGAGTTGTGTTGTGGAGCTGAGGGGCGCAACCCTTAAATGGATGAGGTAGGCACAGGCGAGTGTGGAAAGCATTTTATTGGCAAGACTCATTTTCTCCCCTAATCCAGAGCTCCTGGGCCATAATTACAAGGGAAGAAAGCACCTGGGGAGCAGGAGGAAAACCCCACTCCATCCTAAGCTCTCCACCAAGTTGGGTTCCTTGCAGGGAGTCCGTGTACATGATTGCTGGCTCCTCGAGATTGGACATGCATGAATGTTTGGTGGAGGAACCCGGCCATGTTGGCATCTCTCTGTAATATGGATAAAGGTATGTATCCCACTTCCCAGGTCAAGAAGATAAAAAGTGGACAGCCACAGTCTGCCTGCAGAGTGTCTTCTGGGCCGTCATATGTGTTTCCAGGCTTCTTAAGGCAGACAACTTGTTATGTTAATAAACCTACCTGTACAGGACGCCTGGCCTTCTACCATCTCTAATTGCTGAGCCTATGGGATGGGGAGTGGGATGGGTGAGGAAAAGGGGTCAGTGGGTATCGGAGAATTCCCGTCCTCTTACTCCCCAAAGTCCACAGGGGGCAAGCAGACTCAGGAGAGACTGGGCACGTTGGTTTGGGGTCATCACCCTTCCGTCCTCAAGGGTGTGGAATCGGGCTCAAAAGAAAAGTTGCCTCAGCTCGGCCTGACCCAGGGCTCCAGGAGCCAGGGGGTCGGCTGATGCCCCCAAGCTGCTTTCTCCCTCCCATGTGCTGCCCTCGTCACATGGCTCCCTAACAATTTCCCCTCTTCAGCCCTCAGGCCTCCTCCCTCTTGTGTGGGTCTGGCTTCCGTCCAGCAGCCTACAGCCCAGCGGTTATATAACAGCGAGGGCGTTGTGCCAGGAGGTTAGTAATACAAACAAGGCAGCCATTGTGCATGTGAGACTCCTCTCACACAGCCCTTGGAGCCAAAACAAGGAAACTGGGGCAGAATGACCGATGCAGCAGCAGCCAAGACCCAGCTCATTGACAGCTTTTTGTTTTGTGGGGCCCAGTCTGAGGCCTGGGCTGCCCGTTCAGCAGAGCGAGTGAGTGGACTCCCTCAGCAGCAGCATAGTACGCCTAGAGGATCTGGCACGGTTCATCGAGGCCTCTTGCGGTAAAGAACTTGCTCTGCTGAGTCAGCCTGGTGACTCTGGAGTTGCCTGCTTAGATAAGCGGCGGGGCTTGATTAGGTCAAATCTCTTTATGCCATACCACTCTGTAGGACTTCGTCCAGGTCAGCCCTACTGCTCTGCAGAGCAGACAGCAGGTGGGGGTGGGGGTGGTCACAGCCGCCCTGGCAGCCCCCTGGCCTGGACTTCACTGCTCTTCTCCTCTGCCACACTTGTCCTGCTCTCTTTGAATTAGCCTGAGGGTGCCATGACATGGCAGGACGCTCTCCCACTGCCCGTGTTAAAGGAAGGTTGGACGGTTGGACCAATTTACTTTGCATATGGACTGGGAGGGGTGTGTGTTATTCTTAGTGGGATTTTTTTTCTTCAGTCAGCCAAATGTCTTGGGCTAGCCCTGTGTTTAGTTACCTAATGGACACCAGCCCCTTTCTAGCCACTTGGTCTCCGACTGCCATGTTTGGCCAGGACCAAGCCGGAATTAAGATTGCCGGAAGAAATATCAACAACCTCAGGTATGCAGATGATACCACTCTGATGGCAGAAAGTGAGGAGGAATTAAAGAACCTCTTGATGAGGGTGAAAGAGGAGACCGCAAAAAATGGTCTAAAGCTCAACATCAAAAAAACTAAGATCATGGCCACTGGCCCCATCACCTCCTGGCAAATAGAAGGGGAAGATAAGGAGGCGGTGACAGATTTTACTTTCTTGGGCTCCATGATCACTGCAGATGTTGACAGCAGCCACAAAATTAAAAGACCCCTGCTTCTTGGGAGGAAAGCGATGACAAACCTAGACAGCATCTTAAAAAGCAGAGACATCACCTTGCCGACAAAGGTCCGCATAGTCAAAGCTATGGTTTTTCCAGTAGTGTTGTATGGAAGTGAGAGCTGGACCATAAAGGAGGCTGACCGCCGAAGAATTGATGCTTTTGAATTGTGGTGCTGGAGGAGACTCTTGAGAGTCCCCTGGACTGCAAGGAGAACAAACCAATCCATTCTGAAGGAAATCAACCCTGAGTGCTCACTGGAAGGACAGATCCTGAAGCTGAGGCTCCAATACTTTGGCCATCTCATGAGAAGAGAAAACTCCCTGGAAAAGACCTTGATGTTGGGAAAGTGTGAGGGCAAGAGAAGGGGATGACAGAGGACGAGATGGTTGGACAGTGTCATTGAAACTACCAACATGAATTTGACCCAACTCCGGGAGGCAGTGGAAGACAGGAGGGCCTGGCGTGCTCTGGTCCATGGGGTCACGAAGACTTAACGACTAAACAACAAAAACAGATGTGGGGCCATCGTAGGAATAAGGGCAGGGTGCAATTGATCAGGATGGGAGAAGGAATGTGTGCCCTTTGCTCCTTATTGTGCATTGTATTCCCAATCCTGGGGGGGGGGGGGGGGAGACACCAAGGCAGAACTTCCCAAAGGGCCGGGCTCATTATCCAGGGTTTGCCTTGGTGCTCCCATTTTAAAGGACTCCTATTATCTCTAAGAAACAGAAGACTACTTACTTGTTTTATAAACACCTCACCGCTAGCCCTATGCAAACTTCTTAACACATTGAAGGACAGCCCTATAATGAGAAATGTCAGCCATCTACAGTGGTACATCTTGGGGTACTACTAAGAACCCATATGATCTGTGGAACCTAATATGCCTGGAAATGATCTGACAAAAGAATTGAAATGGTACAAGAGCCCACAATTTTAGCCTGGTTCGCAGAGAATTCCCTAGTGTATTGTGCTCTGTGTTGATCAGTGGGAAGGGAGGGGTCATTAGACATGTCAACCTAGAGGACCAAAATGCCTTGAGCTGGCCTTGCATGCAGGTTTCTCCACTGCAGATATTGCCATTACCGGCTGAATTTCCCAGACAGCTTCAGTGCACTGTTGAAATTATACTTGTGTAAAGAGATCATACCTCTTTTGAACTCTACTCTCCAAAGGGAAAATTAACAAGATATAAGATATTAATAGTGTGGGCCCTGCCCCAGTTCTAACATATCCCCAGTTCGTATCGATCAATGGTTCCCATCAACCTTGGGTAACCCAGGTGTCCTTAGACTGCAAATCCAGAAATCCTGGCTGCACACCTGGTGGTGAAGGTTTCTAGAAGTTTTAGTCCAAGAACACCTGGGTTATCTAAGGTTGGGAACCACTGATATAAATGAATTGAAAAGTGAAAAATCGATTTTGCAGTTGGAGATTATCATTACTTATAGGGAGCCCTAAGAGCAAAATTCAGATGTATATCATCTGGCACAAGCCAGCCTTTCACTTGAAATTGCAAAGTCCAACCTGCAACAAACGAGCAAGATTTGGGACTCATTAATTCTGGATATCAGAAAGCAGTACTACTGGACATAATATGGTGTCTCAATTACTTTTTGTGCCAACTCTGAAATTTCCAGTCATCTTCAATAAGACAGAAGGTCTTGTTCTCACCTGCATTCTCTAATCCCATTCAGCCTTGATCTCTTTCCTAAGCTAGCCCTACACTCTGGAAAGTATGAACTCCTGAGCACATGATGCAGTTCATAATAGCAACATTTCCACAGGGGTGTTGGTTAAGATGCAGTCCACCAGGAATGATTAAGTTGCCAAGGCTTCTCTGTAGACACCCATTAAGTACGGTACTCACAGGAAAATGCAGACTGAGCTGTCACCAGCTCCTTGACTTCCAGGATGACTCAGCAGTGCCTGGAAGGCTGCCACTTCTGAAGAGAAAAGGTGACCATGCAGTCACCTGGATCCTAGCAGCATGTGGGGGTGACTTCATCCTGTTATTGGGTCATTCATCTTCTCTTGGTTCATGGTGCTTCTGCTCACTAATGCCTCATGGCCCAGATTGTCAATACAAGTTTCAAAGAGACAGAGAGGCAGTGAACAAGAACAACACTACCACACTGGTAATAAGATTGTCTGAAACACTATAACCTGCACAGCATAGGCAAAGACCATGCATGGTCAACTTTTCATGTGAATCAGCTTTATTGTGAATGCTTCTGACTTTCAAAAATAGACAGGAAGCACACACATCCTCCTCCCTGCCTCAGTTATCCTGCTTCCTGTGCAAATCTACAAAGGACACCTAAGTCCACACTCAGGCCAGTGTTTTAAACTAGTGTTTTGCTAGCTTTTCCCACTGCAGCAGCATTTCACAGAACTACTCAGATCACCAGAGTGGCAAGGTGAGCATATAGGTTAAATACACATAAGCCAATACAGTATATGCTTTGTATAATTTCTTCAGAACCTTGCCTACATTACTAATCTCATAAGACAGGAATGAGTAATTTATGGCTCTCCAGATATTTGAGTCTGATTCCCAGAAGATGTAAAATAAGCAATGGGGGGAAATGGATCAGTTCCTCCAGTGGTTGTAGGTCATATGCTGCCATGTTCTGAGAAGAAATGGACTACATGTCCACCTTATGTAGCATTACATTTCCAACCAGTTTTCTCTGAAATAGGGCAAAAAGGCAGCAATTCTCCATTTCTGTCCCCAGCACCTTACAGTCAAAGGTAAACTACCTCTGTAGTTAGAGGTTTCATTATGGAGAAGATAGCATTGCTATCAGTAGCTGAAATTCTGTTACATAACTTACCCCACATAAAGCTGATTTTTCAGAAATTAAAAATTCCCAGTCCCCACTAACGGTGTGAAAGGCTCCCTTGGGAATCCCTGTCATCATGAGGAAGCCATTGGGGGCCCTGCGGTGGAGTGGCATCTACAATTTCCATAAATTGCCACTGCCAGTAAAATCATCTTGGTGGTGCCAATTTTCAGAAATTGAAGACTCCGCCACCTCCCAGTCCCCAATGGCTTCTCCGTGATGAAAGGGATCTCAAAGGAGCCTTGGGACCTTTGTGGGTGGGTGAGAGAGAATAAGAAATTTTAAATTTCCAAACACTGCTGCAGCTCATGGCATCCTCAGCCTTACAGTGTAACTTGTGACAAAAGTATCCAGAACTAACTGTTGAAAGACATCTAAAGTCAATTGTCATCACCATCAAGGAAAGACTGGAAGTGACCTGTGGGTTGGGGAATGCATCACTGCATATTTTATTCAATCTTGTGTCATTTTGAGTTGCATGCCTACCAGAGGAATACACTGCTGAAAGGCAAGATATGTTTCAAAACAACACTTAGGTAATTAACACGATAGACCAGTCCACCCAGACAATTCAGGAAGAACTGAGGGGGCACACCTGTTTAAGAAACAAAGAGAAGGTAATGTGGGGGCAATCCCAGATATACCTGATGTTTCGAAAGCAGTGTTTCAAAACATTTGCAGCAGGATTATTTAATTTGAACAAAGTCTGAAATGGGATGAGTAGGAACTTAATTTGTTTAACCTAGTACAATATGATTTAATTAGCAAAAATGAAGAATGAAATCTGCACTATGAAAACACTTACAAAAGCTTCTTTACCTAAATTAATGTGGCATGAAGCTGCTCCTTAACCTTCCCAGTATGGCAGTTTTACTGACTTATTCTTACAATCGGTGAGGGCTTAAGACAATCTTCAACCTACCTCTCTGAACTTCAGAGAACAAAGGAAGTTGAACAGAAATTAAATAAGCAGTTCTTTCTAAGAGTGTGTGGACCACAAGGCACAAATGGCCAACTGATGCTACAGTTTTACAGTAGCTTTAATACAAAATTCAGAGGCTGGGTTACAAAAAGACTAGGAAGTTCTGTTTGTTTGGTCATGTTAAATCCCAGCTCTCATTCCTATGCCATTTACCTAGACGCCTGCCACCATGTTTATTAAATATTGCTGCACAAGAGTGCAATGATGATATTGAACTGGTAGAGCAAATCAACATTCTATCAGAAATTCTAAAAATGAGGACAGCTCTCCCCAAAATTATAGCTTTAAAACCAGACTTTGGATCAGCAACAAATTAGGCACAGGTGTAAGCAAACACCTTGCTCTGTGCCAAATCTGAATATGTTTGGGCAAAGGGTTTTTGAGGTATGGATTTTTAAAATTAAAGCTTTCCCCTATTTAGAAATAGGTGACACTAAATATCCCCAGATTTAAAACAGATCACATAAATTGAAAAAGACCAAACTTGCTTATTTTGAAAGAGAATGGTTGGCCCCACTGCTTTTTTAATTTAGAAAGAATTCAGGCTGCAGGGGCTGAAATACTGATTCTCAAAAAAGGGCTTTAAAAAACAAAAAACAGCTACTTTGTTATAAGACTGAGCATGTCTGCCAAAGGCTAGCCAGCAGGAGCTTCACCATATGAATCATTGTATACATTCATGAGGTGGGGGAGGGAGATATTTAGAAAGAAAGGTCACAGAAACAAACTGAAAAGACAGATTTTCTTTTAAAAGTTTTTTTAAAACTCTGCTTTAAAGAAAGTAATGGAGTGACAGTCCTCTAGAAAGGGGGATATTTTGCTGTGTATCTTCAGTAAATCCCTAGATTTCTGAAACCAATCTCCTCATATATGTTTTCAAAGGGGAGATCAGATCTATATATCTGGGGCAATCTGAACTTTTGACCCTGTCAATCAGGATGTAAGTAGCTGACTCTTTTAACTCCTTCCTGGCCAAACAGGCTTATCAGAATCATGCTTCCAAGAGTGTTCTGTGTCTGGTTGTGAAAACGGAGATACAAAAAGAATATTAAAAAAAAAGATAATGAAAATATTTCTAAATATGTATTTAAAAATAATCCAGAACAAATATTCAGAAGCTCACTTGTTTAAGCTGTGGAATTACTGCTTTTTGCTTTGTGGCTGGGGATGGGCTTACATGATGTTAGCAGAGCTTTGGTGCCTATATCCTGTCGTAGTCTCCTGTCAAAGTCTCCATTCCATCCATCTTGTCACTATACAATTGCGTGGCGATTAAAGATAAACTTCAAATATGTTATGTCCCATCAAGTGACTTTTGATATGTCGTGACTATATGACTTAATGACTTCCAAAATGTCCTATCATTAACAGCTCTACTTAGATCTTGCAAACCAACATCTTGTGTTACGTTGTTTTGTCTTCCTACTGCCTCTTCACCAGCAATATTGTCTTTTCCTGTAAGTTCTGTTCAGATCTTGCAAACTAACAGCTATATATTCTTTTGTCGAGTCAACCCACCCCAGGTTAGGTCTTCCTCTTTTCCTACTGCCTTCTTCACTTTCTCAAGCAATATTGTCTTTTCCAGTCAGTTCTATATTCTCATTATCTGTGCAAATTTTTTTTACCAATTTTTGCTCTAGTGAAAGTTCAGAGTTGACTTGATTGAGCACCTACTTTTCTGCTTCTCTGGCTTTCGTATCTGTACAGCTCTCCTCCAACACCACATTCCAAATGAGTTGATTTTCTTTCCTCTGTCTTCGCTATGTATCTTTTATGTGGTATGGATGATTTTAGCCTTGGTTTTTCAAGTAACAGTCTTTGCTAACTCCCATCTCCTCCTTTTTATTTCAAAAGGCGAGGGAACATATTTTGGAAAACATACAGGCAACATGTTTGTAGAGCAAGGGTTTGGAAACTGGAATATATTTTTCTTGACTGGATTCTGCACAGTGGGCATGGCAACGTTAGTTTACCTGAGATATGAAAGGGTGTGTATGTTTTTTTATCAGTACTCCAACACTGGAGGCATTCAAGAGAAATTTAGACAACCACCTGGCAGATATCCTTTGATTTGTATTCCTGCATTGAGCAGGGAGTTGGACTCGATGGCCTTATAGGCCCCTTCCAACTTCACTATTCTATGATCATATCATATGTGTTGTAAACATTCACACTTTTGTTTCACCTTTTCATTAAGTCCAAAACAGTCCTTCAAAATATTTTGGCACAAAGGGCCTACAGTAACATCCCAGCTGTTTTTGGTTTCTGTTAGGATTTTATGTAGTTTATGTACACGTAAAACTTCCATTTTAAAAAGCCGGGAAATTCAGTGCTTCAGAAAAACACCTTCCGTTTATAAATATGGGGTATTGTGCTTCTGTATCCATGATTCAAAATGACAGGAAATGGCTCAATATTGTTGCACAATATCATGCTCAGATTGTCAGCAGGAAAAAGGATGCCAACTTGGACAAAGGGCAGCCTGAATGTTGATGACACCCATGTCAGCAGTCAATAAGGTCTATATAGGATACTCTTGTGCTTATTGCCATTCACAAAGAGACACCGAGAAAATCCCAGAACCTGTCTCCTATTTTCATCAGTTAACCACTTCTTGCCCAAACACAATTCAATTGTCGGGGGCTCTTTTTCAGTAAGTTCCCTAGGTGTCAAATGCCTAGAAGAAATGGTGGTGAGCACAGGAGGGTATCCTGTAGACCATCTTGACTGCTGGTATGGGTGTCATCAACATTCAGGCTGCCCCTTTGCTAGGTAAAGTTTGGCATCCTTTTTCTAGCTGACAGTGCAGGTATGATAATTGTGCAGCAATCTTGGGCCATTTCCTGATACAGAAGCACAATGTCACACATTCATAAACCAGAGTGTGCGTTTTTGAAGAACTGAATTAGCTCTGCTCCTAACACCTAGAAGTTAAATGGCTGTAGCTTTCCCACACAATTTCATCCCTGTTAAGAGGAAGACTGCTTCCTAACTGCCTGCATATAGACTGCTGATAAAAGGTTACAGGAAACAAGTTGAGAGGCCTTGTTGCCTCACCTCTTGGGAGCAAAAAGACAGCGCCAGCCCAGCAATGCCCTTGGAATCAGGCAGCTCACCAAAAAGAAAAAGAAAAAAGAAAAAACAACAGCTTGCTGGTCTATCAAGCTGTCAATATTGAGCACTACAAAAAGCACGTGGTTCCCAATCCTACATTGCCTCTTTCTGGTTATCCTCTTCTCCACTCAGTCTTTTACCCCAGGCGGCAGCTGCTGCTGTTGCTGCTGCTACCATGGCAACATAGACTAGGCTTTCCGATGGGCCAGCTTTCATGGTACCCCGCTTTCATGGTACTGTACTATGCTGGCTTCCCAGCACCCTCAAGCGCTGTGTGTGCGCATATGCCTGTGTGTTATTTGCAGGCAGGGAGGGGAGGAGGAGTGGATGACCTACTTTTGATGGCACTTTCTTCTCAGCCCTGCTAATCATGGATAATCATACCCTGACCCAGAGACACAGCTGAATGAGGAGGATATAGTTCTGAGCAAGAAGCCCGTCGCCTTCAAAAGGTTGCAAGAAGCCAGATGATGAGTGCAGAGTTTAAGGGAGGGGCCAGCATGACCAGTACCATGGTTCAAGCTTTCCACTTTGTTGCAAGTGTCTTGCCCTACCTGTGGCCACCTTAGAAGGAAACCAAAGACTTCCAATGGAGGTCAGCTCTTGATATATAAAGCTGACTCTTCAGCATCCGAGGAGTCACAGGCAACTTGTCCCACATTCATATATCCTTTGGGAGGGATTGTCTATCCTAACATTGGGAAGGCACCCCCTCATTTCAGGCATGAGCTGTTAATGGCCCTTGGTGCATAGCGTCTGCAAAATATTGTGTGCCTCCAGGATTAGATCACAGTACTTTTCATCCATTCACCACCTACAAGAAAGGAGTAACTGTAGAAATCATACACCATAGCTAAACAGAATATCCATATTGAGATATATGGCACCTCTGAATACCAAATGCTATGGGAAGAACAAAAAGGGAGGCTGAGTGACCTCAGGCATGTGGGCATTTGACTAGCTGCTACTGGAGACAGGATACCCAGCTGAACGCAGTGTGTTTGATCCAGCTGGACTCCTCCTGGCTCTCACAGTCTATGCAACTTGTAGAAGCAGTCACCCAGAATTCTGTACCCAACTGTGGAGCTTGGCTTTTCCCTTGTAATTTAAAATATAATCGGATCACCCTCTACATTTTCTGAATGCTATACCATCAGAAACCTTTTCCTGAGATTAAGGGAGTTTGTCTCAAAAATAAAATCAACGTACATCGGGTTTAAGTGGCTGGAAGTAGAGTCCAGGAGACAAGAATCCATACCCCATTCTTCCCCATGACCTTCTCAAATACTCCTCTCTAACTCCAATAACACTAAGCTTCTCAGCATTCTGTATCCTAAGCACACCAGCAGATTAAATTTTGCTCCCAAAGCGTAGGGAACAAAGTCACAGGTCGAGCTCTCTCCTCAAAAGCAGGTCCGACTGTGAACTCTACGCAGCTACTATGCTGCTACTAGGTGATGTCAGATGGACAGACCATGTTGTGCTAATAGCACTGAGAGAACTGCCCTGCTGACTCATCTGGTACAGGACTAAATGCTGATCTCTAATGCCCTACATGGCTTGGGACCAGGAAACATCCTTTACTATGTCCAGCAGGAGTTATGCCAAGTGGGGTGAAATCAGAGTCTTCCACAAGAAGAGCCCCAGCTGTTGCAGCTCCTCAACACGGGATTTGTTTTTTTCTATCACACTGATCTTATTGCTAGTCCCTGCCTCAATTTTTCATCCACAGATTAAGACATCCTTATTGCTATCAGGCATTTTGGGAATAAATTCTCAGCCTTACAATGTTCTTCTATGTATCTTTTAGTTCAAACATTTCAAATACTGGTAACTTATTACTCCCGCATTCTTCTCCCACCCCCACCCACCCCCGCTTTTCTCTCTCTCTTTTGGTATAAATTTTCATTTTAACTATACTGTGGACCTGTTGGATAAAAAGGCATGATGCAAGTGCATGAAACAGGCAAACACCAAAGTATAGTGAAGTCCTGCCTGCCCTTTTTTGCTTCAATGTTGCCCAGCAAGCTCAAGGGCACTGCCATCTCTCTTACCCTCTCTGCCAATCCCTTCCCACTCCCAAGCAATACTCAACAACATCTAAGGACTTCTTAAGCTGAGGTGTTTTTTTAAAATCATTTATTTCAATATTCAAAAACACAAATATCGCTGTTCAATCAAACAGTTCCTGACAGAGAAAAACAATGTAGTCCACTGGCAATCCACCAACAGTCCTGGGTGAAGGAATCCAGGGGCCCCCATGCCAGCCAGGATGGATGAGGTACCCACTTTTCAGTGCTCTTGGTTGATTACAAATCTGCTCTCAAGTAACAGTGTCCTGCAGTATCTTGCACTTGAGCTCCATGAAATGTATTCCACCTACATACTCCCCAATCCTGGGACCTAATGAACTGGGGATCTCACCGTCCCATGCATCCTTTCAGTGATCCTATAAAGATGTTGCCTCACCCAAAACTCTGTAGTTCCACAGTCTCGCTTCTCACAGGACCCCCTTTCTAAGTCCAATCGTGCTCCACAGTTCCGACTCCCGAGATGCTGCAGTCTACAGTGCTGGAGTTTGAGCCAATCGAGGCCGGCTCCTCTCCCCAAATCCAAGGCTCACCTGGTCTTCAGGTTGAATTCTTTTCTTATACAACACCCAAGGTCAGTTTTAAGAAATAAACATTAAAAAATAACCCGAAATCTTTACCCACAACGGAGTCCTCTTCAAGTGGGCCTGGAGCCGTCCTCGTGGCAACCATCCTCCCACCTGTTGACATGGTCCTTTGGAACTGAGTTCTCCAAGTGGAGCCCAGAGGTACGGCCCAAAAGTCTCTCCAAAGTACTGCCTGAGGCGGGGGGCTGCTCATTGAGAAGCAACGCTTGCCGCACCAGGGCTGACATCTCCTCGTGCCGACTGGTATCCCATTCTGGTGTGGTGGGAGTCTCCTGACAGCAGCCAGTTGGGGTAGTGCTAGAGCCAGGGAATGGCTCCTGAATGCCACTGCTATGTGCCCGGCACTTAAGTCGGAGCTTGTGAGGCAGAGCCGCTGTCTTAACATCAGGATGGGTATCCAATGGCACTGGAAAGGGTGTAGGTGAACATCCCCAACTGGGCTCCTCGCCGCTGTCCTCACTGGTGTAGCCCTCGAAGGGGGATCTGGGCTCTGGAACTTTCCTGATGTGATCGGTCTGGGACAGCTCCCCTTCCAAATAACCAGAGGATGCACTATAGCTCTGGGACTTGGAGCAGTAGCTGTGGTGACCCTGTAGCTCTTCCTGTTGGCACTGGACCTCACGGTCCATGCAGGGGCTTGTTGGTGCCTCAGCAGTACAGCCTTCTGCCTGCTCCTCCTGTTCAAGAAGCAAGGGCTGGGGAGCTGCCACTGCTGTAAAGCCATTGGCACTGAAGAGGATTACACCCCGAGGAACTGGGCCCTTGGGCTCCAAAGGGTGCTGTAATGGGGCATCCCCGTAGGCTCGGCTTACTGCCTGGGCCTCCCCAAGCGTTTGGGGCACCGGGCTGTCCCGAGACGAGCCATCTGACATGTCAGAGAGGGAGCCCCGTGGCGAATACTTGGAGACAGACACGCTGCCACTGTCCCGGCTGGACTGCTCTGTTTCTGAAGAGTCCTCTGAGTGGTGGGCCTGGGAGAGAGGGCCGGTGTACATGCTGCTGTCGTTACTCCCATATAAGTGTGCGGTGGCGTTGGTGCTGGCAGTGCTCAGCTGCTGGCTCTTCTCCATAAAGGCTGCCGTGCTGATGAGGCCGAACCGCAGCTTGAGTTGCAGCAGCTCAGTCTTCAGCCGCACATTCTCCTCATTGAGGGCCAGCACTCGATTTTCCAGGACCAGGTCATTGAAACGGCGCTTCTCCCGGGAGCGTTTAGCAGCCTCATTGTTCTTCCGACGCTTTTCCCAGTAGCTGGCATCCTTCTTCTCATCAGAAATAAACTCTCGCTTTCGCCTACAGTTGGCATTGGGCTTGCTTTTCAGTGTCCGGGCTCGCTGAATCATGCCCTCGTGATGGAATCCAGGAAAGTTCCCTGCTACGCACAGAGTAGGTGAGTTGAGGCTCTCCATCGGATGGGGAGAGGGGGCCGGAACACCAATGCCCAAATGTGCTTCGCTCCGTTTCACCTCTGGCAGCGTCAGTGGTGGCAGCAACTGTTGCCGGATCAAATGCTTCTTTCCTGCCCTGTGTCCAAAGCTGTTACCAAGCCTTAGAACCAGGGGTCCTGTTTCCAATCTGGCCTTGAGCCGTCCTCCAGTCGCAGCAGTCAAACGGGCTATGGGCTCCCACCGATGCGAAAGGAACTCTCTCATGCAAGGAGATCATTTTCCAGGACACCCCCAGGGACGGTGCTTTCCTTCTGACTCGCAGAGGCTGAGGCAGTTCAGGATTCTGCTGGTCTCCGTACAGGGCTGGGAGGCTTTTCCTTCCCTTCCCTGGAAAACGGTGAGGCTTTTCAGCTAGACTCCCACGGACGGACGGCAAGAGCAGAGATGCGACAGGGCGGCAAGTGTGATGTGAAGTGAAGGGAGTCACTGTCAACCGCTGTGTCGGGCCCAGAAGGTACCAGAAACGCCTAAGGAGGAAGGACACAAAAGGAAGGTGTTACATCTCTGCCCAGTGCTGTCACACACCCCAGGCACTGCTTACATAATCCAGCAGGTTCAGACAGTGTTGTGGAGACTCCTGGCATGTATGGGCCACACCCTGCATTCTAGTTCATGCTGAAAGAGATTTGCAGTTGCACACAAAGGATAGGGTCACCCCACCCCACAAAACCCTACATCCAATACCATCTGGTTCTGACTTCTGGTCAACACGCAAGCACACAGGGCTATGTCCTTGCACACAGTAAACCCACTGAGTAAATGGGCCTTGTTAAGACAACATTTATGTTAAGTCTCACTGATTCAATGAATAAACTCTAGCTGGGACTAACAGGTTTAGCCCAAAGTACCATGCACATATCCTGCACACCTCCTACTACATAACCCATATTTGTGTTGCATAGACTGCATGCCATGATGTCCTATGGAGACATACATAAAATGGCATAGAACAATCAAAAAGAGAAGAGTATATAAAATCTGTATGGCACAGAGATGGCTTTACTGCACACGGACTAAACTCATTATACTTCACCACCTGCATGCATGCATGGATACACATCATGGTTCACACTCGTTTTTTACTCTCACAAATCAAGGGCTCAATCCCCATCTCACCTCCTCCCCACTTCAAATCAGTTCCAACATCTGTCCATCATGTTAAATGCCCCTGCAACAAACACAAGGACGATTTCACTCGCAGAAACACTTTTGTTATATAGGCATGGACTTAGCTCCACTACTGTTCCCCCTCCCTACTCACAGATGACTAATCCGGCCGATTTCTTTCATACATCCTCAATCTCTGTTTCTCCTTGGAGGGCTTTGCTGGGGGTGGGGAGCGCAGTGATGCTGGAAATACGGTGCTTGAAGCCCAACTGGGAACTTTAACCTTGAAACCTACAGATCCAAAGGCAAGCTTGCTCCTGGTCCCATTTGACTAAGGAGGAGGAATAAGGCCACTGAGCAAGCCGGTTGCATAAGAAAAGCCAATATAACCACCACCCCTCCCATGACACATACAAGGGAATGCTGAAGCTTCCCTTTGTCAAGAAAGCAGGGCCATGTGTACAAAGAAGCACGCTCTCCCATGATGATGTTATACCCCCCTCCCTTTCCCTTTGCATGTGATCTACCCGCATCAGGCTCAAGCAGCAGGAATATAGGTCAGTAAACACTGAATATTTATCAAGTGAGGCAGTCAAAACAGGTCTGATGATTACAGATTGCACAACAGCCCCAGAAAGAAAGAAAGGGAAAAAAAGGAGCACAGGCACAATGCCAGCAAACCTACTGGCCTATAAACTGTCTCAGCACAAAGAAACAATAGGAGCTGAGAGGCAGGGAAGAAGTGATGTGGAGGCAGTAAGAGAAGGAAGCTGCAAAGGACTCGAGGCCTTGTCCCTTTTTCTTGGTGGCTGGCACGTTGGCAGTCCATTTGCCCACAGCAGAAGCGAGCCAGAGCATTCCACCCGACTCCCGGCTTGTTTGGAGGTTGCTATGGGCTACATCTGCTTTCTCGACACACACATAATTTCTATGATGAAAGCCATCAGCACACCGTCACTTGTGCCATGCAGAACGAGTGTAAACATATTGCAGGTTTTTTTTTTAAAAATGGTTATATTTTGGGGAGAATTAAAACACACTAAGAAAGAAAATGGTCCGCATTTCATTTTTGAAAAAAAAAAAAGGAATTTATGCCCCAGAGTATGATTTTTTTTAAAAAAATAAAAATAAAAATCAAATATCTTTTAAGAAGCTGTTCTCACCCCCACCCCACCCCAAAATGGGGGGAAAAAGAGTCTTCAGCTGAGAAAATGAGACAGTCTGAAGTCCAATGACCATTGGAATATCAGATATGAAAC
Organism: Intellagama lesueurii; assembly: GCA_037013535.1. NCBI lineage: Eukaryota > Metazoa > Chordata > Lepidosauria > Squamata > Agamidae > Intellagama > Intellagama lesueurii. Next base: position 136,118,775 of record JBAJHW010000002.1, read on the forward strand.
GATGTTGTGCAGACAGTCATAACACTCTGCCACCCCCACATAAACTCTCCTCCAACTAGATACAGAAAGCAGTGCCATCAGGAAATTACTCTCTAGAAAGCAAAGACCAGGCAGTGGGATGGACTAGGACAGATCTGTGACAGAAATCCCTGCACAAAATAGTGGAAGGAAATCTAACTATATACTCAAGTTTTAGAAGAGGTAGCCGTGTTAGTGTCTGAAGAAGTGGACTGGTCCACAAAAGCTCACATTAAAGTATAGCAGTTAAGGTGCCACAATGTTTCTGTCTTTATTTTTATTTATTTATTTATTTATTTATTTATTTATTTATTTATTTATTTTGCCTATACATTCAAGATGTTGTTGAACCATTCCCAGTGCTGCACTGGAAAAGAAACAGGCCGTCAGGAACATCAATCAACAGTTTCCAGGGATATTCTGTCCAAGTGGAGGGTATGAATTGTTTATAGTGATCATGAGCCCCCCTCTCCTCCCTATACATGTATGCAAGATCTGAAAAGGTTTCATCCCATTTACTGCACAGACACGGGCTATTCCACCAAAGAAAGAGGGCACGTTAGCTTTTAAGGGATGAAGACTAGAGCCAGGATTTTCAAACTCTACTTTGTAATGTTTGCTTTAATTTTTATTTTGCCTCTCATTCCACACTAGTCTCAGTTTCTCCATAATATTGCAAGAGCTGCGGTCACAGCAGTCTAAGCCTGGAAGAAAGATCCTAGCGGTTTATATTTTATTTTTATTTTGTTTATCTACTGAACTCCCTCTGCTCTTCTTTCTTCCCAGTAGTTTTGCCAGAGCCACTAATCTGGAAGAAACAGGCTTCTCTACCCAGCTGTTTCCTTGCCCTACACATTTCTCTTTCATTCTGGGTCAAGGAAGAAAATAATGTTTCATCTAAACAACCCAAATCCCACACCCTGATCCGCCTGCAGGGCCTGGGCCTCGTGTCTTGGAGAACACGTGGAGCTGCCAGCAGGATGGGATGGGCGTGTGCAACCAGGATGTGGCGAGCTTGGGCATGAAGAGCAACATGACCTACTTCCCAGTCTGCGTCACAGCCCTGGGGCAGTAGGGCTTACATAGTCTGCAAAGGAGGTCACCTACAAGGGCTGCAAACACACTCGGCACCCTTGGCTTAAGAGGGCCCGTATCTCAGAATTCTTTGGTATCATTTAGAAATTAACACATCCTGTGTTGGCAAACACTGCCAGGAGTCAGCCCTGGAAGACATAAAGCAACCTTTGGGCAGCTTGTAGATGGATACCAAGAGAGCACCCCACACCACCATTTCAGCCCCCTCTCCGCCCACTTACAGGCTGGGACTAAAGCTATCCTAAATGTAATAGTGTGTCTGTACAGATTATTTTTTAGTCACAAACAGACTCACAGCCAATGTGTATATATTGAGGGTTAGGAGGAAACGGTTTCCAAATTAAAAGGTACTACCTTCATATAAGATGCAAACACCTTTAATTTTACATATTAAGTTCTGGTTCACATTCAGTTAGAAAAGAAAGAAGAGAGTGTTTTGCTCTGAAAGAATGTGTGTTTCTTTGTATATCTGTGTGTAAGTATGTGTGTGTGTGAGAGAGAGAGAGAGAATGCTCTAAATCAAGCAACTGATCAGGTAATATGGGTAAAAAAGGCTCCTGATTCTCCATTTTCCAAAGCAAAAAAATAAAAATAAAAAAAGCAAGCAAAGCAGTCACTGATCATTGAAACCTACAAGCCTGCACATGCATAAAGAAGGTTTGTATTCCACTTAGAATTGTTTTGTGCAAAAATATTCAAGAACTCAGAGGAAAGTGTGCATGACATCTACGAAACAAGTGCTTGAGAAACCTGAGGGAGGGAATACAAAGTCTCAGTGATCAACAGGTGCTGGGGATGGGAAGGCCTTGGCAATACAGGAAGGCTTAGACAGGCTTTCTTGGATGGAGTCTTTAGCTCATCACAACAAAGGAAAAGCTGCCAACTTTTGAAACAGTTGCAGCAACAAGCAAGCAAGCAAGTTTGGCCTTGTGCCCTCAAAACCTTCAACTACTGATTTTTCTGCAGATCGATTCTCTCCTTTAAAGATGCCAACAAAAAAGACCAAAAGGGAGAGGTGGGATTCCCTCCCTCCCTGCCCCCCCCCGCCCCCCACAGCAGTCCTGGCAGAGCTTGGAAAAGTCACATTTTTGGACAATAGCTCCCAGGTTCCCACCCCCACCTCCCAACCAACAATGCCAGCTGAGAGATTTTGGGAGCTGCAGTCCAAAAAATGAGGAAGTTTTCCCAGCTCTGAGTCTCCTGGAAGCCTTCATCAGAGGTCGAGAGGTGAACTGCTTTCCTGAAGTGCTGGTCAAGAAAGGGACGTCCCTGTTGGTTTTACACAAAGCCACCTTCTGGGGCAGAGGCACTGTCCTTGTCTCAGAGTCTGAAAAATGTAAGGCCTTGGGGCTACAAATTACAAAATCCACCCATTTCAACCACTGGCCATGCCAGTTGGAGGGATTCTTGGAGTTGTGGTCCAATCAATTAAGTGTTCAAAGCTCTGATTCACTGAAAACCAAACAAATAAGAGTATTATTGCATCTCAAAATAGATGTATTACGCAATGCATGCTCACAGCCTGAAGTGGCCTAGTTAGTGGCCATGCTGGTTGCCACATCCTGAGAGCTGCAACCCAAAAAACCTCTTTTTCCAAGCATGGGATGTACCGTGGGAGGAGAAACTGCAGAACTCGACAGAGCCTAAGAAACTGGTATGGACCACCAAGATTCCTCAAACGCTTCCAGAGAAGCTGCCTTGCATTCTCCACTCTATCCTGTTCCCATGCCTTTAAGAGCAGCCCTACGTACACAAGTTAACTTCTCACTACTTTATCTCCAGAAACCAAGACCTCGAAGGTGGCGTGGGGGCATGGGTTGAGTGTATCCTATCTGGTTCCTCCTGGCAGGGATTTCAACCGTTTCTCATCAAGGGTGGAATTGTTTTGCAGAGCAACCCCAGGCTGCTAGCACGGAAGTTGCCCCCCCCCCCCGAAAGAAAAGGGTTCCCTTCTCGCTTGCTCGGCAGGTGTCCTTCTTCTAACCCTACGACTTGCACGTTTCCAACTGAGATCCCCTCCTCCTCTCTCTCTGCTCCCTCCCTGCAGGGCTTCCCACACAACCGCTTAATGATGTAACGTTACGCTACGACAGCGGCTGTGCTTTTCAGGCAAGAATGTTCTGTTCCTCTCTGTGCTGGAGCTCAGCCACTCTAATTTGTCTTTGTCCTCCAAACAGACACCACCACTTTCCCCCCTTCTTCTTCTTCTTCTTCTTCTTCCGTTTTTGTCATAGACAACACTCCACATAATCAAAATCCCTGCAATCACATCATAGAGTTTCCATTTTCCTCCTAACAGAAACCCTTCAACAACCTGCACAGCAGGGAAAAAAATTAACTAGTGTAACTTAACGGTGTGGCCATGGGGGACATGTGCCTGTTGGACTGCTGCCTGTCAAGCAGCTTGTTTCTCTCTGGATTAAAAAATAATTTTTTTTAAAAAAAGAAAGGTGGACAAAACATACAGCATCTGAAACCACCTTGTGGAGAAGAGAAAAAGACACAGGAATTCTTAGGAGTACTCAAGAGATAACTAAGCAAAGATGCAAAGCTTAGACATTTTGCTCTTGGCAGGTAGCAGGGAGTTCCATGAATATGTCAACATGCCAAAATCAAAACAGGTGCAGGACAGGCTGCCTGTTAAAGGCACAGAAACAGATTCATTAAAATGGGCTGAGTTAAGCAGGTGGGCCAGACAAGAGATGGCCAGGCTCATTTTTATTCCCAGACAAAAGTCAAAGAAAGAAAGAAAAGATTTGGATTTAAAATCACCCGCTAACCACTGGATGGCGTTGAGTAGGACATTATCTCTGGCTGTAAACCAGAGGATGGAAAAATGGCTTGATGAGCAGCTGGTGTCCAGGAGATTCAGGGTGTTGTAGTCCCCCCCCCCAAAAAAAGAGTCACTATTCCAAACTCTATAAACGTATCTACCTCATAGGGCATGAAGAGAAAAATGGGATGCACTTCTATACAACATCCTAGACCCTGGGAGGAAGACTGAGAGACAGGGGTGATGAATAAATGAAAAAAGGTCTTAGAAAGAGGAAGCTCAAGGGGTGCTTTCTTCAGCATCCCCACTCAGCAAACAATCATTTTCTAAGAGACAGCTGTGTTACTCTGTGGCAGCAGAAACAACAACAAGAACAAAACCCATGCCATCATCAAGACAAAGGCCAGTCTCCCGCTCACAGTCAGGGAGTGCAAGTCTCCACCTGTGCTGCACCCGTGTACAGCAATACTCACCAAGAGAGGAGGAAGGAGAGGAAAGCAAGGAGGGCCCCTTTTTTTCTCCTTGAACTGCCTTCCTGCCTGCCTTCACAGGGTGGCATTTCTTGGCCAGCTATGGGGATAATGCCTGGCGCAACCAATGGATGAGCCACTGTGGAGAGGAAGACCCAATGGCTTCCCATCACACAACCTGTGTTAACTGGCTCACCTAGTGCCAGGATATTCTGTGCTCTTGTCAGCCAGAGTTTTGTGAATGGCCAGCATTAACGGTCACTGACAGTACTTCGGTGTGTCATCTCCCTCTGAATGAACTGCTTAGAAGCCCACTATGTGTATGACATCTATATGTACTTATAGTTCTTCCTGTATTAGTGGCCGACTGCACCCTCCAACCTCTCTCTGCTACCAATGGTTTCCAGAACAGCCTAGAGCCAAGGACCCTGTAGCCCTCCTTTGGCAGGTCCTGACAGGTTTCATAGGCTGAAGGGGACTTCCAAAAACTGGTGTCTCTCACATTTTGGTCCTAGTGAATTATCCAACTCTACAATCTTACTAAAATCTGCCATTCCTTCTCATTCCTCATCCTAGCACAAGTCAGCAAAAATAAAATAAAATAAATCCTAAGCATGCAGTAAAGCTTCATTTTGATTCTACACATGCAAATAATGTTCAAGTGAATGGGAAGAGAAGACAGGAACATAGGAAGGCACTTTATACTGAGTCAGATGATTCAGCCACCTAGCCCAACGGACGGGCAGTAGCGCTCCTTGGTTTCAGGCAGGATTCTCCCCTAAGAGATGCCACAAAGTGAATCTGGAAAAATCTCAACTGCATACAAAATGCACGGACTACCAGTGAGAAATTCATGCTACTTCCCCCCCCCCCCCCCCAGAACTCCTTAGAAGCCTTAAATAGCACTCTGGGACACAGAAAATAAACAGGACAATTTTTCCCCCTTGGATAAAACACTTTAGAAATCTCTTGCCACTTATCTTCTGCTTGTCATCACTTTTTTTAAAAGCAGGAGCGGGTAAGGCTGCCAACTGACCAAAAAAAGTTGTGCTTTTCAGCAACAATTTACTCTGTGATGATCAGCAAGGACTGCTTTGCACTCATGGAAATAAACTCTTATCCCCTACTGGTCGCCTGAAGCTTATGCCTGCTGCCAGAACCCTGGCCCGGAAGAAACCAGCCAGCAACCCAAAGAGCCAGGCACCCGAGGAATAAAGCAAGCTGTCCTCTATCGCTGGCTGGTCTCCTGCTTGCTCACATCTCACAACTGGCTCTGCCACCCTCACCTCCCCACTGGATGCCTTCAGCCCGCCCACCCGCCCACCCCCCCTCACTGTAGTGTTTGCCAGCACTTGGCCTCCCCAGCACATTCTCCCCAGTGTAGAGAATGGCTTCCTAAAGCAAAGATTGCTCAACCTCGGGGCGAGGCTACACATGTGGCAGCAAGCAAGCTGTTCTGTGCTACACAACGGCACGTACACATACATATATACATTCTCTCTCTCTCTCAGACTTTGTGCAATTATTTCCTTCCACTGCTAAAGAACATACTGATCTCCCCCAACAGCCTCCAAAAGAACTCTTGGACATGATGAGGGCTGGGTATTTTGCACGGCTGTTGAAATGACTCAAGATACCCATAATGTAATTGAGTTTGGCCTGGCAAAGCAACCGATGTCTCCAACGCTTAGCACACCAAGTGGCAGCCAGGGGTGGGTGTGGGTGGGAACATGCGGGGTGGCTGGGACCAAGAATTCTTCCATCCTGTTCTTAGGTCAGGGAAGAAAAGGATGACCAATCATGAAGTGAGTTCCAGGTCTAGAACCCTGGGTTCTCTCTCAGTGCCTTGTGGGGACAGGACACATGAAGGAACAAGGGAATGTGGGTACGTCCAATGCTTTGATAGTGAATGACCTCTCCAAGCCCTGTGTCCAACCTTTAGCATAAAAGAGAGGGGCCCAGTGCTTGCTATGAACGGCACGCACGCACGCACGCACGCACGCGCACGCACACACACACACACACACACACACACACACACACACACACCCTGCTACTATTTGCTGTATGTTTCGTTTTCACCCATGGGATCAGAGGCTTCACTCAGAAGCCCTGATGCTCCTTGTCCCTCCTACCAAGCCCACAATCCATTCCAGCACACATGACCCAGAATACATGACCGAGAGGTCACTTAATCTGAATTCCCTACCCCCTGACCTATTTGAAGTGATAATACTATGGTTCAGAGTTCAAATCCTGTTCCACTGTGACATTCATTGTGTGACATCAGGTCAGACACACATTCTCAGCCCACCTGACAGGGCGAGTCCTGAGGATAAAATTAGGATGGGATGGAGGGAAAGGAGACTCACTACATCAACTGCCCTTAGCATCTTGGAGGAAAAACAGAATATAAATGGGATAAAGCAACAACATAACTGCAGCACGGCCAAAAGGTCGAATCTCATGTCCTAGCAGGACACATTTCATAATTCACTTCAGTGATTGTTGCTACAGGTCTACAAAATGATGACTATTCCACTTTAATCAGCATGGGATACATGGAAAATATATATTTTCTTCACCATGTATATTTATCTGATTTTTTTGTACAGAGCATGGATATGTATGTGCAGAATGTACTTATTTATATTTGTGATCCATATTTGCAGTAATTTAAAGTTTTGTGTGGGTAGAAGCTTTAATTTACATATTCTTTATAGTGATTTCCCAGATTCTAAAATCAAATGGCCCTGTTATCTCACAAAAGTGGTCTGAGATATACTTTGAATTGGAATCGAAGGATTACATCAACCAGTGTTCCAAACACAGTTTGCCAGCTTCGGAGTTACACTGAACTCTCCCTTTTATTGTATTATTAAGACATTTCAGATGGAGACAATGTCCCTTAAGAGTGGCAATAAACAGAAATACCTTCACCCCCCCACCCTTTTCTGAAAGGGGAAACAAACTTCCGTTAGCTATGACATACTTCTGTGTAATTCAAACAGTTGCAAGCGCTGATTGAACTGAAATAAGAGATGGAATGAGGCCAGATTTTCATTTGCGCTTCAGTGCTGGTGGGTAATATTAGTAGTCTCAATTACAGTAAATGTATGCAAATGATATCAAACAAATGCAGATTACAGAACTACTTTAAACAGCATATATTTATTTTGGCACAACATCTGGGTTACCTGGGCAGGATAGTTTAATTTTAGTACAGACTCTTGTGACAATTTTAGTCCTACATGGCTTCCACTTTCTTTCATTTTTAATTAGAATCATTGGAGGAGCCCATCCCTGTGTTTCAAAGGTGGAAAGCAAAACAGTATACTCAGGATTTCCTAATAATTTTTTTAAAAAGGAATTATGTGCTGAGCAATCCTCCTGAGCCTGCACTCTCAATTAAGGTCATAAAGAGGTCATTTCAGGAACAGACCAAGTCCCACCAAGTACAGCATCCTTTGTGCGAATCCCACCAACCCACAAGCCCAAGGGTCTCACCTGGATCTGACAGGCAGAACTGCTCTATCTTCTGCCCACCCCCCTGCAAAATAAAGGATGCACGGGTGTGCTTCCATGAGTGCAAAGGCACCTTTGTGTGGAGGTGGTTGGGGGCGGATACTGACTGCTGGGTCAAGGGGTCAAGCAGATTACACACTTCCTGGTACAGATTCCTGTGGTCAGCTGGTCACCTTCCTTTGCAGGAAGAGGGGGCCCAGCCGGCCTTTGCAGTAAGGCTCTCTGTCCTGAGAGAAGCCTGCCTTGTTCAGCTTCCTGCCTCCCTCATCATCGGGGCCCTCAGGCTGTGCTTCCTTATTAATAAGGAAGAACTCTGCACATGCTCAGGAACACACTCTCAAAGCTGAGAGTCCTGATGTCAAAAATAGGTTTAGGGCTCAACGCAAATTAAAACCTGTGTCTCATGATATTCCGGTCCTCCGGTCAAGTCATCAAACGGCAGATTTAAAAAACGCCAAAATTTCATTTTCCCCATCCCGTCGCTCTTCATCTATGTTGCCCCCTGAATTACCTAACCCCACCCCTCTATTTAAAAAAAAATATCTGAAAGCTTGCTCTCTCGCTCTCCCTCTCTTGCATCCTTTCGTTCCTAAACCTCCTGGGCATGGCTGCTTCACACGAGCACACCAAACACGCAAGCCTCACCGAAAGGAAGGGAGGAAGGGACGAGAAGTAGGTCAGGCGAGCAGGGAGAGGAGGGGCTGGCATGTTTGTGTTGTCATGTGTACGTACGCGGAGGGGTGTGTGCAAGAGCCAGCCGGGAGAAAGCTCCTGCGCAAGCGGCAACCCCGCCCCTCCTTCCCCACGTTCAGCGGCCGAGCGGGCTCCCAGGGGGCTCGCGAGCGCAGGAGAACTTCCCCGGGTGGCTGGCGCGTGCCTTTGGCGGCGCCCCGGGGAGGAGGAGGAGGCCGGAGCGCCGCCGGGTCGGCAGCGGGACACACGCAAGGAGAACACCGGCCCGCGAAGGCTCCCCACACGCGCCCTCCACGCCAGAGAGCTTTCCCACAAACAAAGCGCACCCGGGCGCACAGTCGCTAACGCGCGCGCACACAACACACATACACATACGCGTCACACACACACACACAGAGAGAGAGAGAGAGATCCAGACAAGGCAACACAATCGATCCGGGAAGGGGAATTTCCCGCGGGCGAGGGAAGCACTCCAGCCTCTCGCTCCGCACGGTCCCCCTCGCAGGCAGGGAGGGTCGCGACCGCGGCGCGCTTTCCCCCGGAGCCGCTCCTTGCCTTTTCCTTGTTTGCTGGCGCTGCCCGGTTCCTCTTCCAAGACGAAGCCTCGCCCGACGGGGCAGTCCGGGGACCGGCCGTGTGTTGCTCTCACCCGGTGGCGGTGGCGGCGGCTCCTACTACCGCCGCGCGTCCTCGTCTTCTCCGCCTCCTTCCAGCCCCGCTATCCCGCCGCCGCCCTACTTCCTTCGCCGGGGAATGTGTGTTAGTAGGTCAGCCGATTGCATAAGCGCTTCTGGCAGCGCCTCCGTCACGCTCGCGGAGTCGCCGCACAAAACAGAACGCGGGGAGGGGGAGGAGGGAAGAGCGAGCGAGCGAGCGGGAGAGAGGGAGAGGCGGGCAAGGCGGGCTGGGCCCGAGCCAGACGAGCGAGCCGAGAGCCGCGCGGGAGGTGCGGCCCTGCCGCCGGGAAACTACCGGAGCCGGAGAGCTCCTTTCCCTCAAAGCCCCCCCCCCCGGCTTCTTCACCCCCACCCGCCCGCGGCCGGCCCTGGGCCCGAGCCAGTAGTAAGGGGAAGTGGGCAGACGCCCAAGTCCAAAGTCTGCCCGTGGAAAATGAGTGTTTGTTGCATTGCCTCTCCTCGGACGTGATTAAGCGAAACGGGATAAAACAAAGGTCCTTGCCCCGAGGAGCTTCCAAGTTAAACATCGATTATTTTTTTCCGACGACGACTTCATTTTCAAAAGCCTAACCCGGGAGGTGTAGGGAAAGCTTCGTCGATTTTTTGGGGGAAAGAGAGCCGCACGCTCTCTGCACGTGGGCTGGGGCACTCTCGGAACTTGGTTTCTCCCGAAGCGAAGCATGGGCGAAGTCTGTTTGTAGGGATGGTTTTGAACTGTAGAAGCTAAGCCAAGCAGGCGCAGGTTATGATTGCCGCCCCCTCCCCCCGCGCACATCCAAGAAGACCACCTCCTTCACCCTTTGAGCCAGCTAAGGAAGGCTCCCAGTAAACACTCCTCAGTAATGCCTGGATTTTTCAAAAATGTAAAGTGGGTGGAGGGCAGACTTTTGAATTTGCCCTACCTTGCAAGTCCCTCACTCCCTCAGCAGCCATTTTTCTGGCAAGCAATGAGCACACAGAATCCAGCCATGGCACAGTATGTCTTATATACATAAGGATGTGTGGGCTGGGGCCACAATGACTGATCGAGTGGAAGCCTTCCTAAAAGGGAATCCTCAAAGACTTGGGGGGGGGGGGGGGAGAGAGCATTTATCTGCAACCTACTACATGCTTTGCACAGCCATCCATAATGCATTTGGTTGGTCTCTACGTGCCCTTTGGGAGACCAGTAAGTGCATAGGGTGATCCTGGCCCAATTGCTGTCTTTCAGCCTGATTTACTTCACAGAGCTGTTAGTGTAAAGATAAAGTGTGGAAGCACAGGGGTAGATATCAGCTCACTGAAGGAAAGATCAGTTATAAATATAACTAATATAGCTCAGTGTTTAGGTATCTGGCTGAGGAGCCAGAGGTTGGGAGTTGAATTTCTTACTGACCCTTGTAGGAGAAGAGCCAGCCTGTGTGGCCTTGGGCAAGCTGCAGAGTCCCAAGGCACCCCTCAGAAGAAAGGAATGGCAAACCACTTCTGAGTATTCTCTTCTTAGAAAACCCTGGAAAAAGGTTGCCATAAGTCAGAATTGACTTGACAGCATAACCATTATCATCATCATTATTTATTAAGAAAGAGAAATTTCAGCTATCAGAAGAAAAGTGCAGAATACTTGCATTACCTCCAGGTGCTCTGTGCTACCTCTGGAGGGGCTAAGCTGTGGTTTGAGAAGCACTTTTCTATGCTGGAAAATGTACCTTTAAAATATATTTATTTTATTACGTATTTAGTTTTTACATTATCCTGCCTTTTCTCTAATAAGTGCAAGATAAAGTATATGCCTCGCCACCTTCCTATTTTGTCCTCACAGCAACAACCACCCTGTAAGGTAGGTCAGTTTGAAAAAGAATGGAATGGCTGCCGCCCTGTCACATCCTTTGACCTTCTAAGGGTTAGAACAGTTGGGGGTTAAAGTATGGACGTTGTTGGACTGCTACTCCCATAATCCCTCACTATTTGCTGCTGATGGGCATGGCAGTCAACAACCCCTGGAAGGGCACACATTCTGTAAGCTTGGATGGATCCTGCCTCTTTTCAGTTCTAGCCAATAGCTCACTCCTCTTCCATCTTTAGGAAGTATAAGTATCTACTCTTACCACGGAATCCCGATAATTGGTTAAGAAGGTGTACCTTATATAGGTTATAAAAAAATATACATGGAAAGTGAATCACTTTGAAAACTGAATGAATCACTTTGAAAACTTCCCCACTTTTTGTGACAAGTTTAAGCCAAGGCTCACTGATCTTTGGAAGAAGTGCCTCCTCCTGTTCAGCAAGATCACCATTTCAGTTTGATTGTAGGGCCAAGAAAGATTCTTCATCTATTTCCAAGGTCTGATTTGGCATGTATTTAAGATTACATTGCAATCCAACAAGATCAGAATTTTAAGAGAGCATTTGTTGTGATTTGTCGTGATTACTTTCCTAACGTTCAGTCTTTCTGCTTAAAAGCCTGTTTGCTTGCTTGCTTGCGGTTGTTTTGTTTTGTTTCATGATTTTCAATCCACCACAAAATTATCCTCCCAAGAGGATTTGTAATAGTTATCAAAAAAACAAGAACAAAAGACACAGAAACAGTAGCATTGAAATATTAGAACAATACAACAAGGTCACGTAGAACAAAAATGCGATAACATGACAAAAGCGGATAGATCAATAAACCAGATAACTAGATAAAAAGAACAACAAAATTCAGAAGCTAAAACAACATCACGAATTGGTTTGACAATGGGAATTGACAATGGGAATTTAAAATCCATGGAACCTGGCTAAAGGCCAATAGTGGGAGGGATGTATTTTCTTGAAGCAGGTGTTCTAAAGAGGCCAACACAGAAAACTTCCTGGTCCCAGTATAAAAGTTCTTATCATATTCAGCAGGGCTATAGCAAAGGGAAAGGGTTGTTGGATTCTTCCGGTTGTTGTGTGGCCCTGGATCACTGAATGGCTGACACGGGGGGAGAGAACTGAAGAGTGATGAGACAAAACATTACGATTCTGGCAAAACCTTCCCACCCCAGTTGACACTGCTGGCTCTCCTGTGAAGATAGTGTCTAGGGCCAGGGGAGGTGGTCAATGCTTCCAACTCCTTTGTATCCCAAAATCCAGAAGCCTAATTTTGTAGGATGGAACATGGTAGTGATCTCAGGGAGGAAAATATTCCTTACCTTCTTCACAGCCCTGATAATAGCGTAGAAAGAAAGCCCCCATTTTCAGGACCCTATGCTCCTTTCCCTCCAAAAAAAGTAGGCTTAGGTTTGCCTTTCACCCTAACATGAGGTGTTGGCCACATTGGTCAAAATCATGTTGCTTAACAAGAGCCAGATCGCGATTTTTGGCCCCTTCTTCCCTGCTAAATGTGTGCCTGCCCTAAACCAGCATCCATCCATGCCCACAAGAGTGGCAACAGGGACAGTTTGTTTCCTGTTGAAGAAAGGGCGGGAAATTACACTTTGATTTACCCTAAGCAAAAGAATTTCAGCTAGCGAGGGATAAAATGGTCATAACTTGAAGAAAGGGGTTGAGGGAGGCTGTCATTCTCTTTCCCCCACCTGCCAAATGGTAATTGAACCACTAGAAAGCTGGCCAGAGAGCTAGATAACCTCTGATTTAAAAGGGGGTTGTGGTCCAAAATACTATGAAGCCTGGGGTGATCAGGTGGTCCAGGTAGATGATCTTAGGAAGCGATGCTTCATCAAGTACTGATATCCCAAACTGTTTAGGGCCTTATAAGTTAATATTAGCACTTTGCATTGGGCACAGAAGGAGACAGGAAGCCAATGTAGGCATGCCAGAATTGGGGAAATCTGGTCATATTATGGAGAAGCTCCCAAAATCAACCTGGCAGCCACATTTTGCACCTGCTGCAGCTTCTGTATGGCCTTCAAAGGCAGCCCCACGTACAGAGCATTGCAGTAATGGATCCTCGAGGTTATCAATGCTTGAACAAGCATGGTCAGGGAAGGATTTCCTGCCAAGGTACGGTTGCAACTGTTCAATTCACCCAAGATGGGAAAAGGTATCTCTTGCCAAGTTATTTTGGCATGTGAAGTGGGAAGTCTCACTAGCACCTATCTCCATCCCTAACCATTAAAAGAATAACAAAATAAAATAATTTACCCCATCCAAAAATTATACTCCAGATTTTCTAGAAAGTGCCCCTTTCATCCTAGCTAATGGCAGACCAGCCCTGGGAATGCCCAAATGGTTTATTGTGCTACATTCCTGGGATTAGGGCTAGCAGAAAATATGTATTTACTATTCATTTGCTATGTGACATCCCAACTTTCCTCCAATGAGTTCAAGACAGTGATCCTTATTCTGCCCCCTACTTTATTCTAACCACAATCCTATGAGGTAGGCCAGGCCAACAGAGTGTGACTGTCCTAGAATCACTCGGCGAATTTCATGACTCAGTGGGGTTTTGAAACCTGGCCTTCTAAATTCCAGTCCAACCCTCTAAGCCATTACATCAGTCAGGATCTTTTATTAATGGGAAATGTATCTTGCAGTTGTCTGCCTTAGTCCCTTTGCATGAGTGTTGTGGACAGAAGACAAGGACCAGGATCAAAGGGTTTATGGTGGAAATTGTTGCCAACCAGAACAATGTTAAACAGAAGTTAAATCTGATCATGCATAAAAAATTTTATAGCTCAATCCTACACTGGTCATACTTTGGGCACATCGTGAGAAGACAGGACTAGCTGGGGAAAATAGTAATGCTAGGAAGGGTCGAAGGCAGTAGGAAAGGAGGAATACCAAATAAGAGATGGATTGACTCCATAAAGGAAACCATAGCCTCAACTTTGCAAGAGCCGAGCAGGGCTGTTACTGATTGGATATTCTTGTGGTCACTTATTCATAAGGGTGTTGTGAGTCAAAAGCAACTTGGTGGCACATAACAACAACAACAACAACAACAACACAGGTCTACTCAGAACTAACTTGCATTAACTGAAATCCTATTGGTGCAGCTCGGTGTGCGCAAGGCTGATTATGTGATCAATTGTGGCCTTTTATCACTAATTATACGTTTCTGATTTTCTCTCCTTCCCCGCCCCTCCCTCACCAGGTTCCAAAGCTCCCTAGGGATTTCTTTCCTCCTGAGAGAGCCTTTGGGGGGCTCGGGAAGTGGAGGGCAGGGACAGACTGTCTTTAATGTCCCAACATTGCCAACACGTGGCCCAGCCCCAGAATGAGGAACAGCAGCAGTGCTCTTCAGATTTTAAAGACAACCCCCTGCCCCCATCCTGAGGCCGCAAAGATATTCCCAGGACAAAAGGGATCCATAGGGATCTTGGAACCTGGTGTGTGTGTGTGTGTGTGTGTGTGTGAGAGAGAGAGAGAGAGAGAGAAATTTTTAATTAGCAATAAAAAGTCATGGCTGATGACATCATCAGCCTGCACATGCAGAGCAGTGCCAACGGGATTTCAGCCACTGACTTCAATGGGACTTCCTTCCAGTTCAATGTGGAGAGGATTGCAGCTTTCATGCACTCAGCATTTTCTGTAAAATAAAGGTTTAATGACATTTTTCTGAAGCCCATCATTGTAAAATGTCCACCAAGCAGTTTCTCAGCAGTAAAAAAAAACCCAACATATGCCACCTGCCCACGGATTCAGTGCCTTGCAGGGAAATTGGCGTGCATTCCCATCAGCCAACACAACAAAGGCAGGCCTATTCAACTGAACAAAATGGTTGCTATAAACGTTGTGCTCTCTCTGCCTTCATTGGTTGGCCCTTGCTGATGTGAATAGAGGAAAACACAGGCAGACCAAAACGGGAGGAGAGGCCATTAAAATGTGGGATCCCAAAGTGCTGTAGAGAGGTTGTGTGAGAGAGATACAATGCTCACACCGCAGCCTGACTTTATAGGAACTGTCCAATAATTGCTGATCATGACAAATATAAAACTTATTTCTGTACAACAATAGGCAACAGACTTGTCTTTTCAGCCTTCTGTTGTTCTGTGATATAGCCATTTCAATGTCCCAACAGGGGGAAGAATCATTTTCCCTTTAGCAGAGTGTCTTGCTTTGACAGAAGTACCGCCTTAAAGGAAAGCATATGGGTTCTACAGAACAGAAGTGTTTTTATTTATTTATTTTTTATTTTTTTACAGTGTCAAACCAATAGTCTGGACTGGCCCGAAGAGGGACATTGATAGAGTAGCAAAATATTTTCTGTGCTGGGTGAAATATGGGTAGAAATTCCTCTTCAAAACCCTTTGTCTTCATCATTTTTCAGTTTATCCCACCCTGACAAAAGTTGTTATGATTGGCCATTAGAGAACTACAGTGACAGCAGTTACGATGTCAGAACCCAACCCTTATTTTCAACCACAATGGCCAAGCTGATGTGCACAAAAAAGTCCCTGCTTTAAAACTTACATGACCTGACATGAAAGGAAAGGGTGATTGGGAGGGAGGAGAAAATAAGCAGACATCGGTGGTAACTAGAGATGGGCACAAACCTCTGATCAGAAGTTCATGCTGGTTTGTACACACGGCACCACAGGTGCCTCGCGTTCCCTTCCCCTGCCTCCCTGACCAATGTCCTACGCACCAGCTGGAGCGTTCTTCTCCTTCTCTTCAGCTGTTCAGCCAGTCCTCAGCAGGAACACCGGCTTGCCTGTCCCTCCTCCTTGTCTGAGTGGGCGATCAGGCCAAGGGGGTGCGGGACAGGAAAGCTGGTGCTCCTGCCGGAGACCGGCTAAACAGCCGAAGAGAAGGAGGAGAGGAGTGCACCCCAGATGGTGAGTGGGAGAGTCCAGCCGGGGAGGTTGGGGAAGGGAATGGCATGAACCTCCAAACTGAGGTTCGTGCCCATCTCTAGTAGTAAGTGTTTTTCTTTAGCAGGGGGAAGGAAGCAAATTCTCCCAGCTGCTCCTTTCTTTTTGGGAGGCAATTGGAAAGAAATGCATGCCCTTTACTAGAAGGATTCACATTGACAAGTGATAGTAAGCCATTCACCTGTGATTTCCCCTTAAAAGGAGATTGTTGCCAGCTTTACCAGGGCAGTCTCTGGCTCCACTAACCTGGAGTCCAATCTTCCATTCTTAATTTATGTTTGAATTTTAAAACAGCTTGTGCACTTTCAGTGTGAACAATTCCTAGCTCTACCAGACAAATGGCATTCTTCGTTCCTTAAGTAATTAAAGTTTTTACTTACTTGCTTTGTGGCAAAATAAGGGCAAAAACAAAACAAAGCAGGAAAGCATGGGAAAGTTACAAATAGGACATAACGTTATCTGGGTGGGACTCCTGTAAAAATTCTGTGAATAAAACAGGACAACATTTCAGAGGGGAGGGGAGGGGATGAGAGATAAGGAAACAAAAGGAGTGGTGGTGGGAAATTCACACAGATTCTGGGCTTAGGGAGGGAGGTATGCTGTGTCGGGTGAGTGGGGGAACTTGGGTAAGAGAGCCATAGTGGCATTATTATTAGTATTAGTATTAGTATTAGTATTAGTATTAGTATTATAGAACACAGGTTCCAGGCCTGAGGAGCCGGCAATACAAAATTCAACACAAGAGAATCAACAGTGGCAGGAGAAGCCGCCTTCTCTCACCTAGAACCTGCGAGAGTGTCTGACAGCAATTTCCATCACCTCAGCTTGGCTGGGGATGATGGGAGCTGCATTTCAGCACATCTGGAAAGCACTACATTGGGGAAGACAACATCAGATGCCCATTTTTGCAGATGACTGAAGCAAACACCTTGGAACATATTCCCTTGCTCTTCTGACCTCTACTGATTTTTTACTGCTACCCTTTATTCCTTTTACTGTTCACAGTTGGTCTTCACAATACCACCCCCCCTTCCTCCTTCTGTTTTGCTCTTGCCTCAAACATAAGCCATAAATGACTGCATGTGAGATGTAACCGCACACCCAAGATTCTTAAAGCCAATTAATGTTTTACTGGTGAATTCTGTGTTTCATTCTATATTTAATCCCCCCGCCCATAGTCTGAAGAAATTGGCTTGATCCATCAAAGCTCATATTAAAATATAATGGTCTTTAAGGTGCCACATGTTTTTGTCCTTGTTTTGTTTTGTTTCTTTGGATTTTGCCTGATATGACCTCTACTGGTCATTCTCAGTATGACAAGCTTTGCAGACCTTCGTCAACAGCCAGTCAACCACTCAACATACCACAGAATTTAGAATCCCCAAAACAAAAATTTAATCCCATGAAGAAATGGGAAAATAAATTCAGATGTATGAGAAAGCCCACTAATATACTTTTCATTATTAAGAAATATTGAACACATTGAACAAAGTTAAAGCAGCCAGTACCCCTTAACCATTCTTCAGAAGCTGCTTACAATCTTTACAACCTGGGCTATGAATTTCACAACTTATTACGTTATTTTTTTCTTGACGGCAGCTCCCAGAGGTGACCACTCAGTCTGGGAGTGATTGCAAAGACTGCCAATGTTTTGAATCACGGCAGCTCTCAGCTTTCCTAGTTTGGTTTCTGCACCAAGCCTTTTAAGAGCTTGGAAAGGTTCCATTTTCAGGGGGGATTATAAGTTCTAGAAGCTGGCTGGATAGCTCAGTGATTTAGTTATCTGACTGCAATTCCAGAGACTGGGAGTTTGATACCCCACAGTGTCTCCTGTGAGTAGAACCAGCCTGTGTGGCCTTGGGCAAGCTGCACAGATCCAGGGCATTCCCAGAAGAAAGGAACAGTAAACTACTTCTGAGTATTCTCTACCTGGAAAACCCTGAAAAAGATCACCATAAGTCAGAATTTACTTGACAGCACCACACGCACACGCACACATATCCCAAACTCCTCCAGCCATCATGGCTGCTGGTCATCCTGGAAGCTATTGTCCAAAACCTAACTTTCCCACGTTCCCCACCCTTTGCTGGTGAAGTTGAGGGGGTTGCTTTCTGGTGGCTTGTCTTCGTAAAGCATTTGTTCCCTCACATATCTTAGTAAAGAATAACACACCTCTAATAACCCTCAATAACTGGACTTTTTGTTGTTGTTGTTACAAGACTGTCTACAGTCTTCCTGTTGTTACTGAGCCATAGCACACCAACCTATGTCAAATATTGTTTTCCCTTTGAGGATAAGCAGAGTGCTTTTTTTGTCACCTCTAACTGAAGCCCACCCTTACAAGCAAAGGCCTAGATGTCTTTGCTTCTTTTCTGTGTATCACTCAAGTATGGAACAGTGGCCTTTTAATGAAAATGTCACATGGCTTGAGAAAAGCAGCTCCTCCCATTGTGGGAATTTTATGAAACGTATTTTCTTTTCATCCTTCCAGATTCTGGAGTTTTTACACCCTTCTAGAAGAAGCAAACAGGCTACTATACACCCACATCTTAGATTTAGATGGGGAGAGGAGCAAAACATGGAATGATATCGTTAGCACAACCCACTGGATATTCCTGGAGAGGTCCTTTTTTATTACAGTCACAATAGTACTGTGGTTAGATAGGGAAGAAAAAACTTTGCATCATCTTAGAAGCACTCTCCTCTCTGAGCAACTACAGTAGGGCAAAAGTCCCAGCTGATGCAATGTAGATAGACGGTGTCTGTTCAAAATGCAGGTTCCAGAGATGAGTCCTGGGTTAGCTAAAGCTCATTTGTGGATTCTTTCCCACCCAAGACCAGGTTGGATGAGTAAAGTCAGGAGTGAGGGGAGGACAACAGACTGGTGGTGAAAGCATTTGAATATTTCCACTCCACATTAAGGTGTCCAACAGACTTAAAAAGTCTGTTGTCCTCCCCTCACTGATTTTCAGGCTGATTTTCAGACCTGGATTCCTAGCTCCCTTTTGTACATCCAAGTATGCCGCGCTGGAGGCAACAAAACCTGAAGTCAACAACGTTTTTGTAAGAACAATGCAAAAGTTAAGCAAATGGGAAAGTTAAGCAAACAATAAATGCATTGTCATTTGGAAATCTTGGAAAAGCCACTCTTTTTTTAGTACAGTGCCCAGAAGTATGCAGCAAGACTGGCCATCGAGGATTCTGGGAATTGCCATCCAGAAAAGTGACTCTGGGTTTGTTCTTTCACATTCTTTAGAGGAGCGAACATGTACCTTCTTTTTGCTTGATTCATTCTGGCCAAAGTATATTTTGTATATTTTTGTTTTGTGATACCAGAACAGCTGCCGCCGAAAGGTTAAGGCAGAGCCAACCTGACCTTCTGGAGGGTTTCTTGGGGGAAGCTGTTCCATGTTCTGCTTTTCATTTTGTTCCAGGTGGCCCTTCCCAACAGACAAGGTGTGGCCTCGCCCCCTTGGATGCACTTACGTGCCAGGTGCTGTGCTTCAGACACACTTGTTTTGGCTTCCTGGCTCAGGAGATACAAAGGACTGTCTGAAAAAGGGATTAATGGCTTTGGGCTTCTCATCCAGCAAACATCTTTGCATTTGAACAAAGAGTCAAGAGTTTAAACTAGGTGGGCATGCTAATTGAGCGCTTTGTTTCCTGTGCCTAATAAGGTAACCCTTATATTTCTGGATCTGTTAGGATAATTGTATTTCAGGGTTTTCAGAGGCCACACCTGCTTGGAGATTCTAGTCCAGAAAAATCTAGAATCATCCTTTCCCCCCTCCCCACTGGATCAGCTGGGGGATCCTAGTTCCTGACAGTCAAGTTTCTCAAGTTCTATACAGTGTACTTTCCTGCCTTTTGGTTAATCTCCAGGGGTTACCATATTCTGTCGACTCTCCCACTCCTTGCACAAATGCCAGTTCATCTTCCACAAGGCTCACAACTCCTTACGTACAAACCTTGCATGTGTAATGCTTGCTAAAAGAGAGGTGCCATTTGAGGGTTTTCTTTTTGGATTTGGAGAGCTGTAGTCCACAAACCCGCACCTTCAGACACCGATCATTTGCTCACCTGGAGCAAGGCCTCTCTTGGGCTGGAACACCAAGCCTTTTGCCTGGGTAATTGCTGGAGAATTCTGGGAGATGGAATACGAGATATAAATAAATCGGAATAGCTGATCCCTACTTGCTAAATCTAAATAAGGGACATGGTGGCGTTGCGGGTGAAACTGCAGAAGCCTCTGTGATGCAAGGTCAGAAGACCAGCAGTCGTAAGATCGAATCCATGCGACGGAGTGAGCTCCTTCCTCGGTGGGAAGGTAACGGCGTTCCGTGTCTAGTCGCGCTGGCCACGTGACCACGGAAACTGTCTACGGACAAACGCTGGCTCTACGGCTTGGAGACGGGGATGAGCACCACGCCCTAGAGTCGGACACGACTGGACTAAATGTCAAGGGGAACCTTTACCTTTACCTTACTTGCTAAATCATGCCAACGCATATGGTCAAGACTGTTTTGAGAGCAATATACCTGTCAGCCCTTACTAAGGAATTGCCACACTCTGCAGGGAACCCCATGCTAAGTGACACCAACAGGGCAGCTGGAGACCAGAAAATGCATCCTGGTCTAGAATCTACTGCCTGAAGCAAAACCAGAGCTAGGCTGGGGTACCTGACTGAAACAAGACAATCGCATTTTCTGGATCACGTGTTTGCAACTGATCACATCCTTTTCTTTACAAAAACCAGCCAAGGTGTATGCTTTGGAAGAGGATGTGTGAGTCTGAGGGTTTCAAAGTTTTCACCCCAGTGGCACTTTCTCCGTTGAATACCCTTCCAGGATACAGTATTTGCTCTGATTTCATTTAGAAGCAGGGCAAATCATGTATGTTGTTTTCAGTGGGGGAAACGGCATGGGGAGACATGGGTTAACGACCTCCATTGTGACCCAACTCCAAATCGGGTCTCCTGGTAGATGCTGCTGGGAAACAGAGACATCGCCAGCTGCAAGAAAAGCTGTTAAAATATGCCTGAAGTCACATTTGCTTTGGCTCCAAAGCAGGAATTCCAAGCTGGGATCCTTCTTCTCATGCAAACTTGTTCTCCACGTGTCGCAGAATGACTTCCTTGGTACTTCACTCTGTAAGTGAGGGAATCAGAGTCTCACAAACCCCCATAAATGAGTCCTACATGAATACTTTCTGAATGCAGAAAATAACCAAAACAGGGAATGAGTCAGTCTACAGCCTCTAGATGCTGGGTTACTCCACACATACCCCTTAGAAGGGATTTCCAGATAACATATGGAAATATAATAATAATGGCATCCCTACCAAATCAGAAATGGTGTCATCTACTTCTATTTCCATTCTCTACTGCTACGGATCGGCCCAATACATTAGGAAGTATTCTTCTACAAACCTTTTTAAAATGAACGGGAGCTATGAAGCCTTCCTATATTCAATTCTAAATGCTTTTTTAGGACTGTAAAATTGAAGCACATTGATCAAGCTGATGAACTGACAAGACAAATAGGAATAAGTGAAGCTGTGAATTACAGAACGTAACTATTTATTTCACAAGGTTTGATTTCATTCTGATATGTTAATGTAACAGGGGGAAAAACATTATGGTCTTTCTTTCCAATAATGGGTAGTAACTTTTGTTTATTAAATAATTGTCATTTGTCTCAAAAAGTAACCCATAACAAAAGCTATAGGACAAACAGATTTATTTAAAATCAGTGACGTTATCAGTTTTAAAAGTACATGATTAACCAATTAAAAAAGAAATCCTGCTAAATATTTTGATGCTAAGATTCCACAGTGGATCATATCAAATACTAATAAAGAAGAGAGAGTTCTCTGAATCATGTGCAAAGTGATTTTCCTCCACTACATAGCATTTTCAGGAAGGATAGTCAGGCTTCCAGGCAGGTCTCATTGGGCTACAGAGATGAAGCACTGGTCAAGCTGAGAAGGAAGTGAAAGGAGCAGTGAGGACATGAAAACTGTGATGACCAGATTTGTATCTTTCTTCCATCCTAGTTTTTCATTTCCCCCTTCTTGCCCACCTTTCCAGTGGGTTAGACTGTTTGTTATAGAGAGAGGCCAGAGCTTAGAAACTGTACTCTTATTTTGGGCCTTTATTCCCAGATTGGCCAGGTTGGCTGAAGGGTTTATAGAGGTTGTAATCCAAAAATATTATTCAGTCCTGGTATTAACATTGGCAAGCATCTGCTCACTCACCTAATGGCTTTCAACCTAACAGAATGGGAAATTAAGTGAGGAAAGAGAGTTACGGGAACCAGAAGGATACAACCGTTCTTCATTGACCGGTACAAGGAAGATTGGGCTAGTTAAACTCGGTGTGAAGAGAAGACTGAGCAGTGCTGGCGTCTCTCTCTGAAGCTGACATAGGTTGTTAGTTTTCCAAGAACTAGTCTGGGGGTCCTTAGAAGCTTATCAGATCAGCGATGGACAGGGTCAGCCCTCATGTTAGGCAAAATGGAGCAACTGCCTCAGATGGCAGGTTCTGGAGGCAGGGGAAAACAACAGCAGCCTCCAACTGTTCCCCATTGAAGGAGGCTAGAGCTGTATGTGTACTACACAGCCCACCCTACACTTTGCCCTGAGGTCTAGCGTCCAGTTCAGTCCTACACAGTGGAATGGAGGTTGGGGGCAGGCGCCATCTTGTCCTTTGCCTCAGGCCACAAAACATCTTGGAGCGATGGCAGACTAGAGTCCATGAAAAGGCAGAGTGCCCACAACCCATCTTCCCCTACAGAGTGTTGGTAAGATTCAGGCCCATATAAACTAATTGTATGGCATAAATGCCTTGCCCCCACCTGCCCTCGCTGCCCCCCAAAAACTCTGAAATGCACAGGGGTTTCTTTGACAGAGGAGTTCACACACACACACACAAAAGGCAGGTCCCTGAAGGAAGAACACCTGAAAGCTACTGGGCCAGGGTCATTGTGGTGAAGGGTAGGGGTGCTAAAGGTGGGCAAACAGCACAAAAAGTGACCCTACAGAGTCAAATTTGCTACCAGTATAAACAAAGTGGGCTCTGACCACTGCAGGGGGAGAGAGAGGATAGCCTCCATGTTGCCAGCCTCCTCTAGCGTTTTCTTCCCCAGCTCTCTAGTTCAGTTCATCTTGATCAGGATCTGTTCAGAGAAAAGCTTTTTGAGCTGAGCCACTTCCGCAGAAAGAGAGGCAAGCTGACTTCGCAGGGTGCTGTTTTCTGTCTGGTACGGTGACCCCTGGGGGGCTGGCAGCTGGGCCCCGGGGGCCTCCATTTCACAGCAGCTATCAAAGGCCATCACCCCCACAGAGGCTCCCATGTTCCTCTGCTCCTCCCGCACGGCCGGCCCTCTCCAGGGTCCTGTGGGTGAAGAGGGTAGATACGGTCCAGCGGGTTCCCTGACCATCTCCTCTGACCCACCAGCCATTTTGAAGCGCAGCTTGTGCGGGAGGCCTTTGACGTTCTCCCCAGAGTCGTAACAGCCAGCTCGGCCCACGTCGGCTCCGTCGCTGGGGACGTCGGGCACCAAGCAGTGCCCGTCCTGAGCGATACCCTCCTCTGCTCTGCTGTCGCGCTCCTCAAAAAAGACCGGGCTCCCCATATTGGAGCTGCCTGGGGTGGAGAACCCAGAATCCTCAGAGCTGGTGGCTGGCTCTGGCCTAAAGGGACAAGCATAACGGGAAGGGTCAGGAGCCATTGGGTACTGCTGAGGTGTGCCGGTTGGACGGTGAAGTTCGGGAGCAGGGGTGAGAGCCGCCACTGGCCGGGAAGACTCTGTGGGGTCCCGAATCAAGCCAAAGCGGAATTTGAGGGCCAGGAGCTCTGCCTTGAGGCGGGCGTTCTCCTCCAGCAGTGCCAGCACCCGTCCCTCCAAGGCCAGGTCGCTGACCCGCCGCTTCTCCCGCGAGCGCTTGGCGGCCTCGTTGTTCTTCTTCCTTTTGTCCCAGTAGCCATCGTCTTTCTTCTCATCTGGAGTGAACTCCCGCTTGCGTCGGGCCGTGGCCAAGGGTCCCCCGTGCTCCCTTGGGTGTGTTACGGGGCCGCTTCCCGTCCTGAGTACAGAATGACTCAACAGCCCATTGGCTGAGAGAAGCGAGACGGTTTCTTCAGCAAAACAAGACACCGCTGTGCGCAGCTCACAGACCTGGCCACAGGAAGGGGTGTGTGGCATCTCTGGCTGAGGCTGGGCTGGAGGGTCTTCCAGAGGCAAGTCCATTTCCCCAAAGCCTGTGAGGGCAGAAAGAAAAGACAGCGCGTTACTACACACTAGGCAGGGCCAAAATTTAGATGCTGCCAAAATCTATAGGGTGAATCTACCAACATCTCCTAGCCTATTCATGTCCTCTCTGTGTGTAAAGAAGCAGCTTGCTTTTTATTTCAGGGTGCACCACATTCTGCTCCTCCTTTTTCTTGGTGAGGGGCTCACACCTATGTATCAGGGAAGAAGAGGCACAAGACAGTGCCATTTGTCTCAGATGCCAAAATTTCTAGTTACTACGCCAGTAAAAGAGCTGGTTTACAGATATCAGTGTGCTCATCTGTAGAAGAGCTGCAAAGACAATGAAAAAGACATGCACACACTTAGCCTGACACCTGGTGGCCATGGGAAGGACTGCAGTCAGAGAACACAATAAGGCAAGGTACTTGTAGGCAGAACCTTTGCTTGCTCATTACAAGCATCTTGCCAGGGCACACCTAGAGTAGAAGCAGCCATATTTAGCAAAATCAATTATGTTTAGAAATGTTTAGCATATCATCAGCTGTAGGCGTTCCTCTCTCTGGTTTGTCTCTTTCCCCACAGATGGGAAGAATTCAGCATTTTTGTTTAGTTTTTAGCTTCTCCAGTTTGCTGGGAGCGAAACAAACCCAAGAAGAAACAATGCCTACATTCAGAAGACCCGCTGTGAAAAACAGAGCAAAACGGCAGGCAGGAGCAACTGGGCAGGAGGTACCAAGATCTTGGCTGCAACTGAGTAGCCAGGAGTTCCTGCGATACTCTGGTTTAGTATGTTATGTGGCTGCAGTCCATTAAGGGTCACTTCCGCTCTCTAGTACCAAAGCAGCTCATGTCCTTTTCCAGCCTTTGCAGGATTTCAGCTGGCACATTATTGTACAACCCCATAGTGCTAGACCACTCTCTGGGCCATTTATAACATAACTGAGCAAGGAACACTTTGCCCCCCCCCCCCAGTGAGTTTTACCAGTCTCACAAGGATGGAGGGCTTGGTCAACCATGAGCCAGCTACCTGAACCCATTGAGATTGAACTCAGAACTCAGTAGAGGCTTGACTGCAGTACTGCAGTTTAATCACTGCACCATGGGTCTCATAAGACCAAGACATTATGACAATTGTCACATTCCCAGCTCCCTATGTGCAGGTACAGCTGGCTGGATAGCTCTGTGAGATGAGTACCTGGCTGCAGAACCAGAGGTTGGGAGTTTGGTTCCCTACTGTACCTTCTGGGAGAAAAGCCAGTCTGTATGGCCTTTGGGCAAAGCTGCACAGTCCCAGGACGCCCCCAGAAGAAGAGAATGATAAACCACTTCTGAGTACTCCCTACCTAGAAAACCTGGAAAGGGTTGCCATAAGTCAGAACTGACTTGACAGCACACAATTATTATTATTATGCACAAGTACAACCACACCATGCCACAGTATTCCAGGCCTTCTGCTGGTATCCTTGAATGCAAGAGGTAACATTGCTACAAAGCTGCCTTCCACAAACATGGCCACACATGTACAAGACAGAACCAAAGAGGTTGCAGATGCTAACAGGTATTGTTGTTGCTGTGTTCCATCAAGTCAAAACTGACCTAGAGTGACCCTGATAGGGCTTTCAAGGTAAGTGAGATATTTAAAGAGTAGTTTTTCCATTTCCACTCCCCCAGTGAACTTCCATGGCTGAATGGAAATTTGAACCCAGGTCTTCAGAGTCCTAGTCCGTCACTCTATCCACTACACCACACTGGGAATCCTAACATTTATAAGTCATCCCTAAAGCTGTTTTTAGCTGGTGATTCCAAACCCATTCACCCTCATGATAGTTGTGTAATGAGACAGGTTGCTATTTATGACTCGCTTCATAGACAGGCAGTGGAGAGCCTTGATAAGCAAAGATTCAAATGCAAATCTCCGTATGCAGGATAAATTATCTGGTAATTAGAGGGGTACAGATTTTGGAGCACAACTCTGGAAAAAGTCTGGGAGCTTGTGATTCAGAAACACAAATATGCACACCTCTGCTGGCAATACTTTACAGAGGCGGCTCCCTGATGGAAAGACTGAGCTACAAAATAGTTTGAGCCATGAGTTCAACCATCTGCATTAGGAGGAGAAAGAGATAAGTCTGGCTTACCATGATATTCTAAGAATATTATAAGGAAAGAACACAACAACAACAACCCTATTCTTATTGTCAAAAGAAAAGAAAAACCTAGATGGATGATAGAAGAAATATTTAAAATTGTTAAGGACAGGTGAGAGGCAAAAATAAACGCTGATAGACGTATGGTCAGAATCCTGAATGGAGTGTTTCAGCCACTGTCATACAGAGATATGGCCAGTGCAAAGAAACAGAACAACAAAGAGGGAAAATAAAAGTTATTTTCTAAAAGATCCAAAAAATCAAAGGGGAATTTAAACCAGATTAGACATGCTGAAAGACCAACAGGAAGCATACTATCTGACTAAGATTAAAAAGGGGGGAAATGTGGAAACAATGTACTAAAGACCTACAAGGTAGGAATAAAAGGATGACAGAGTCTTTTGAAAAGGAATTCTACGATGAAGACGCTGCAAGTCTAGAAAGTGAAATGAAAACGACTTGATTGTCCTGATGCGTAACCTGTATTGGACTACCATTAGGACAGAAGATGGAGAGACAGAATGGTTTCCTACAGGCAAAAGTGTCAGACAAGGGTGCATTTCATCTTCTTATCTGTCAGTCTGTATCATATGGAAAGCCAGATTAGATTCAGAGGAAGGAGGACTGAAAATTGGTGGAAGAAACATCAATAATTTATGATATGCAGATGACACCATTTGACTGCCAGAAAGCAGCAATGACTTAAAACAGCTCTTAGCGAAAGAAGAAAGTGCCAAAGCAGGACTGCAGTTGAACACGAAGAAGACAAAAATCATAACTACAGAAGAACTACACAATTTTAATGTTGGTAATAAAGAAATTGAAAGATTTTGTATACTTTGGTTCAATCATGAAGGAATTTAAAAAGATCATCAGGTGTAAGGATGTGTCATTGGAAATCAAGGCCAAGATCATCCACACTATTGTATTCCCAATCGCTATGTATGAGAGTGAAAGCTGGACATTAAAGGAAGCTGACAGGGGGGGAAATTGATTAATTTGAAATATTGTGCTGGAGGAGAGCTTTTTAGCTACCCTGGACTGCCAGAAAGACAAACAAGTGGGTCCTAGAGCAAGTCAAGCCTGAACTATCTCTGGCGGCAAACATAATGAAACTGAGGCTGTCCTACTTTGGGCACCTTATGAGAAAACAAGATTCTCTGGAAAAGACAATAATTCTGGGAAAAGTGGAAGGCAGCAGGAAATGAGGAAGATAAAATATGAAATGGATGGACTCTCTAAAGGAAGCCACAGGGTTGAGTTTACAAGAGCTGAGCAAGCCTGTTGAGGACAGGACATTTTGGAGATCACAAATTCATAGAGTCACCATACGTCAAAGGCAACGTGACAGCACATAACAACAACACTTTGAACATATTAAAAAGCTATAGGAATGCTGGGGCTGTCACAAGACATTGTAATGTCTAAAGACAGTACAGCAAACAGCTCCCACCACATCCCCGGTCAATGTACACAATACCAAAGGCTAGTCAAGTATTTGGGCTCCTAAGCTAGTTATCAGGCGTTGAATTCCTCCTTAGAGGAGAGCCAGCCTGTGTGGCCTTGGGCCAACTGCACAGTGCCAGGGCACCACCAGAAGAAAGGAAGGGTAAACCACCTCTGAGTACTCTCTGCCTAGAAAACCCTGGAAAGGGTCACCTTAAGTCAGAATAGATTTGACAGCGACCAATTATAGATGGCATATCCTAGAAGTGTCTCTACTCCGATCTGCAACTAAAAGCACACTAACAATCGATTAAATGACTCAGACTGTGTTGATCTTTCACAGGACTGGCTCTGTCAACAGACAGAGTGAAGCTGTTGTCTCAGGAAGGGAGGAGCAATATTTAGTACTTCTACTTTTAAGCATGAAAATGTTTCAGGCCAGCAATGACTGCGTACAACTTTTCCAAACCCGCTGTCTGAGGTGGTCCCTTGCTTGGCAGGGCAGCTTTGATGACCCTGCTATGAAAAGGTAGACTTTTAAAGCAGAGAGACAGACCCTGACAGACACACCCAAACATCTGAACCTGAAGAAAGGCATGGCGTTATTTCTTTATTTCTACAGCAACCCCAAAGTGTGCTTGGCTGTGGTACAAAATTCGCCCTGAAGACTTGTTCTAAGCACAAATAGGTTTACATGAAAATTGGTACACCCATGTCTCATTGATCCCTCACGCCCTGTTCTTTACTCCACAGTCCCCTGACTCGGTAGGTTGGAAGCTCCCCCACGCCACCCCTGCACTTTGTCCAGGGATTGCCCCACCCACCCTCCCATTCTTTGAGGGAAGTAAACACTGAGAAAAGTTTAATTTGCTTACATGCATATGCTATTCAAAACCCTACCCCTCTGATAGCTTGGGAGCCCTGCTAGAGGAAAGCCAAAGATTAACTAATGTCGACTGATAGCGATACCAATTCCAATAATGTTTTGAAAGGAAATGGCATGGATTCACAGAAAACCTCAGCCTTGCAACACCCTGAAAAACAAACAGATCTATTATGGCCTAGGGTTTTCCAGGAACAGAGTACAATTTCATCAGACCCACTGTGTTATCTTCAAGTGGCAAAGGGTGTGTGTTTGTATATATTACTCTCTCGCAACACACACACACACACACACAGAGGGTCAAATAATCATTAAACATAAAAGGTGCAATCTGTCACAGTTAAAGCTTAAATGTATATAAAATGAGAACAGCATTGCTCCATTAAACAACACCTGCAAGAATC
The DNA here is from genome assembly GCA_037013535.1 of Intellagama lesueurii. Taxonomy (NCBI): domain Eukaryota; kingdom Metazoa; phylum Chordata; class Lepidosauria; order Squamata; family Agamidae; genus Intellagama; species Intellagama lesueurii. Next base: position 136,147,934 of record JBAJHW010000002.1, read on the forward strand.
ACGGCAGGGGCTTTTCACTTGCTGGTTAGGAAAGGAATGAAAGTTACGAATTTTCATAAGAGAGGCAACAGGATTTCAGCCGATTAGACACTGCTCTGCACCTGGATACCTCATGAGATGTGACTGGCCAGTTTTAAAATCAAACCAATTGATTATCGTCATAATTTGTTCTCCAACTTTTTTTTTACTACATATTTTATTTTATTTCTTATTCTTTGTATATGGGGGAGGGGTGGTACAAATTTAACATCAGTATGGGGTCAACTCCACCCCTGAAAGAATGGCTGCACAGCGTGGGGTACTCCTGGATTATAAGGAGACCCAAATGGCTTTGATGGCGAGGCCTGCCTATGTCCGGTTTTGGCTAGTATACAAGCTGCAGACATTCTTGGATCACGACCCTCTTGCCCCAGTAGTTTGTCCTCTGTTAATTGCCCAGATAGACTACTGCAACACATATTACACGGGGCTCTCCTTGATAGTGATGCAACAGGGTGTATCTTCGACACCGGCCTGGGATCAGCACAACAGGATCATACTGCATGGATCCTGAAAACATCATACCGGATGCTGATGACTAAAGAGGCCCCATTCAAAGTGCTGGTAGTAATTTATGAAACCTTACATGGTGTAGGAACTGAGTACTTCAAAGGTTGCCACCTTAAGTCCCAGCTGCCCCAGGAGGACCTCTGCAAAATATGCTCATGATGCCCCCGGGGTGGTGGAGCTAACATACAAAGCAGGGCTAAGGGATTTGAAAAAGTAATTTTCTGATTTAATCTTACCCTTCCTCCATAATCATATCCCCTCCACCTTCTTTTCACAACAAATTATGCTGAGGAAGAGAAAGGCTCAAGGTCATCCAAGGAGCTTCTTGACGAGGTAACTCCAATTCCAAACCCTAGCCCAGTGGTTCCCAACCTTGGATCTCCAGATGTTCTTGGACTCAAACTCCCAGAACCCTTCCCCACTAGCTGTGCTGGGCCAAGATTTCTGGGAGTTGTCGTTCAAGAACACCTGGGGACCCAAGGCTGGGAACCACTGCCCTAGCCCCTTCGCATCAGAGCACCTCTTCTGAGCATGTACCAGACACACTAGGGGGATAAATGTGGCAGAAGTGCTACTAATTCCGTGGGTTTCAGGTTATGATCAGCCTAGATTTTCACAGGTCACAGTCCACCTCCAGCCTGACCCCAGTAGAGGCCTTAATCTCCTCCTGGCTCCCAAGTGTGAGCCAGTGAACTCGAGTCACTTCTTCCTTCCTTCTCTGTTCTAGGTATTGCTGTAAGTAGGTCACTCCGCCACCACCGTTCCCTCCTACCCCAAAGGCCTCCAGTTATGTTGCCTTGTTTGCCGGGAACATTCCAGACCAAGAACAGGACTGGATGTGCCGTCCTGCAGAAGGAGGCAGGCTGAGAGAAAACACTGTTTACTAAATCAAAGGTGGGCAGTGCTCAGCCGTTTACCCCCCCCCCCCCTACACACACACACAGACATGCTTAGTAAAAGTATAAGAAATGTACACAGGAGAGAAAAGATACTGTACTAGCTTTCTGGCCAGAACAGAAGTTTCAGTTTTCCAAGATGCTCACCCATCTAACCCCACCCTCTCTAGGTTTTTGTGTGGACAGCTGAAAGATGTTTGATCCATAGCTTTCAACAGTTGAAAGCAAGGCCAAGTCACCCAAATTTGTGTCACGCATATCAGCCTGTCAGGGTGGCGCTGAGAGGAGGATTCTGTTTAGGTACAACGTGTCTGGCAGGAGAAAGAGAAAAAGAGAGCAAGAGAAAGAGAAGCAATAGCAAATGAAAAGAGAAGAAAATGTCTTCCTTTTCCAGCTAGCTTTGCTGAAGCACTTGAGGGCATGGACTCGTTCAAGACTGATGCGCAGCACTCTAAACAAACTTCAGATCAAACTCCCAAGAAACCCATTCTGTAAAAGTTCGTCCTGCCCTGAAAGCTTTTATCGCTCTGAGAAATAGGAAGGACAAAACATTTCCACTGGACTGGGTACAGTGGAAAAGACACACCCCGAGATTCTGATCTAAATCACATCCTGCAAAAGGTGAGGCCAGGAATTTTAGAGCAAACATGAAATACCAAATCCATGTTTTAGGTCTCTGATGTGGAAAGAGCAGAACATCTACACTGCTGCCAGTTTCCTACAAAGATCTGCATGTATTATCGTTTTAACTTGTGTGTGTGTGTGTGAGATGGGTCTTGCATTGTGCTGTATACACACACACACACACACAGCACAATGCAAGACCCACGGCGGGGATTTTAGCTGCACACTGTACACAGGCGCACCTGTTGCACTGCATGTTGCTTCTACCACCATGGTGTAATGGATAAAGGGTCAAACGAGGACTCAGGAGACCTGGGTTCAAATCCCTGCTGGAGCAAGGAAACTCACTTGGGAATACACACTGTAAACCACTCCTAGAATAGCTCACATGCTTCAACATCTTTACAAAAGATTTGGTAGCGCAAAACAACATCAATAAGGTTACTTGGGCAGTCACAATTAGATGTACAAAAATCAGAGCCAGGTACAGTAATTCCTTTTGTGAGGACCCTTCAACTATACACTCCACACACACGTGTATCTCGCACACTTACATTACAAGTGGCCTCCCCAGCCCAAATGATTACCACAACGGTGCAGCCGGTTTCAGCTCTAATCACAATATACTCTGGAACTGGCTGCTCAAAATTTCCAAGGGGAGGATGATTTTTAAAAGCTCAGGTGGGTGGGAGGACACCAGGCATTAAGTTTTGTGCCAGCAGCTCCACATTATAAGCAACAAGGGATAACCTCAGGGGATAACGGCCTCCAGTAAACCTCATCTTCAGCAAAATAATACTACAATTTTAAAAGACAACAATGAATAAATGCAGGATGTGTTAAAAGGAGAGGCGCCTGAACTTAATTCTGCAACAAAACCATCACATTTTCTGATTTGATCGGGGAAGCCCCACATCCCGGGGGCAGCAAATTGTGGCTTAGTCGCTCGGCGACCAGGAGGAAGGGCACTCTGCACATGCTCAAAGGCCCCTTGCCGACCGAAATCGGCAGCCGCGGCGGGCACCGTATCCCAAGCCTTGCGGAGAAAGACGTTCTCTACTATCCCACCCCTACGTTAACATATCCAGAGAGTGGGGGGGGGGAGTTAGGGAAGGGGGGCGCAGGGATCTTCCCCCCCCTTTCTCGTCTCCTCCCGGGGCTGCAACCAGGGGCTCCCACTCCCCCCTCCCCATCTCACCTCGTCCCAACTGGGAGGGAGAAATAGGTAGCGCCAGTCGAGGCGAGCGACGCCGCTGGGCCTTCGCCCCGGTCCTCGCCTAGCCCTCTTGGTCGCCCGTCAGCTCCCAGCCTCGGTTGGCGGGAAAGTCCCGCTCCGGCCTCGCTCGTTCGCTCTCGCTCCCTCTCGCTCGCTCAGCGGCGGCAGCGGTCCCCGAGAGGCACCTCCTCCGACGGTGCGTCAGAACCGCCCTCGCCCGAACCCGGTTCAGCCGAGGACGCCGCCTTACCCGAGATCACCCCGGCGGGCCACGCAAGCCTGGCGAGAGAGAGAGGCGGCGGCGGCGGGTGGCGGGAGGAAACAAGGGAGTCGGTCTCAGCGTCAGGCCAGTCCAAGCAGGGCCGACGGTAGCCATGCCTGCGTCTTCCCCGAGTAGGAAGCGCCAGCCGAAACTGGGGAGAGCGGCTGGCGAAAGGAGGGTCTCTGCCCCGAAGCGCGCTCCCATGTGAAATTCAGCAGGAGCAGGAGTGTTGGGAATTTGTTATGTTTCTGGATGTAAGCAGAGTTAGGAAATATACAGTTGCAATGACACTATAACACTGAGAGAGTAAAAATCAGCAGAGTCTATTTACAAATATACAGAGAGCTTAAATTTCAGACATGAAACTGGCAGCATAACATCATACATAACATGAAACAGAATAAATTAACTGATTTACAGTAGATAACTTGTCCCCCTAATACATGTCTTTTATACATCTAGGGACCAATCACAATGTACATTACATCATTGTACATTAGATTACATCATTTTCACCAGCTGCACAATATTAAGTCTTCAACCTTGATACACACCTGAATCCACTTTGTACATGACTCAGATAATATCAGCCGTTCTCCATTCACTATACAACATTATATTTAATACATTTATAGGTTAAAAAATCTCAACAAGGAGACGGAGGAACTTTGGTCTCCCACATGTAGCCTCAAACTCCCGGCACCTGTCCATCATTCCCAGGATTGTGGGATTTGTGGTTCAAAAGATAAGCAGGGCCAAAATTGCTCTTCCCTGCTGGGAGTCAGAATTTTTTTATCCCACTCCCCACTTCCTTATTGAAAGCGGTGGGGGGGGAATTGAGGCAGGCTGGGGTCTCACAGCAGCAGAGATGAGATTTGAAGACACCCCAAACGTTGGCATGTTTTCGAGAGCAATATTTGCACCTGCTACTGTCCGCCATGAAAATTCCCTGTGTGTGTGGCCCTGGTAAACCACATACCTTGAACACCTTACTAGGGTTGCCAGAGGTCAGGAGCAAGTTGACAGCACATAACAACAACAAGGTAGAACAATAAGGGGCCCTGGGAACTTTCCTTCTGACTTTTAGCCCTGGAGGGAGCATATTATAACAAGCCAGGTACTCTGTGGATGTCTACTAAGAAATAAACTCACCTAGGTTTTATAGCCCCTTCACGGATTGCTGCCTTGTTGTGGCGAAGGGGCTTGAGTAATTCAGAGAAGCTATGGGCTATGCCGTGCAGGGACACCCAAGACGGACAGGTCATAGTGGAGAGTTCTGACTAAACGCGATCCACCTGGAGCAGGAACTGGCAAGCCACTCCAGTATCTTTGCCAAGAAAACTCTATGGACAGAAACAAAAGGCCAAAAGATATGACACTGGAAGATGAGCCCCTCAGGTCGGAAGGCGTCCAACATGCTACTGAGGAAGAGCAGAGGAGAAGTACAAGTAGCTCCAGTGCTAATGAAGTGGTTGGGCCAAAGCCGAAAGGACGCTCAGCTGCGGACGCGCCTGGAAGTGAAAGGAAAGTCCGATGCTGCAAAGAAAAATACTGTATAGGAATCTGGAATGTAAGATCTATGAACCTTGGTAAGCTGGATGTGGTCAAACAGGAGATGGCAAGAATAAACATTGACATCCTGGGCGTCAGTGAACTAAAATGGACGGGAATGGGCGAATTCAATTCAGACGATTATCATATCTACTATTGTGGGCAAGAATCCTGTAGAAGAAATGGAGTAGCCCTCATAGTCAACAAAAGAGTGGGAAAAGTTGTACTGGGATACAATCTCAAAAATGATAGAATGATTTCAATACGAATCCAAGGCAGACCTTTCAGCATCACAGTAATTCAAGTTTATGCACCAACCACCAATGCTGAAGAGGCTGAAATTGACCAATTCTGTGAAGATTTACAACATCTTCTAGAACTGACACCAAAGAAAGATGTTCTTCTCATTATAGGGAACTGGAATGCTAAAGTAGGGAGTCAAGAGATAAAAGGAACAACAGGTAAGTTTGGCCTTGGAGTTCAAAATGACGCAGGGCAAGGGCTAATAGAGTTTTGTCAAGAGAACAAGCTGGTCATCACAAACACTCTTTTCCAACAACACAAGAGGCGACTCTACACATGGACATCACCAGATGGGCAATACCGAAATCAGATTGATTATATTCTCTGCAGCCAAAGATGGAGAAGCTCTATACAGTCAGCAAAAACAAGACCTGGAGCTGATTGTGGCTCTGATCATCAGCTTCTTATAGCAAAACTCAAGCTTAAACTGAAGAAAGTAGGAAAAACCACTGGGCTAGTCAGGTATAATCTAAACCAAATCCCTTATGAATACACAGTGGAAGTGAAGAACAGATTTAAGGAACTAGATTTGGTGGACAGAGTGCCTGAAGAACTATGGATGGAGGCTCGTAACATTGTACAGGAGGCAGCAACAAAAACCATCCCAAAGAAAAGGAAATGCAAGAAAGCAAAGTGGCTGTCCAACAAGGCCTTACAAATAGCAGAGAAGGGAGACAAAATGCAAGGGAGATAGGGAAAGTTACAGAAAATTGAATCCTGGCTTCCAAAGAATAGCAAGGAGAGACCTGGACCATAAAGGAGGCTGACCGCCGAAGAATTGATGCTTTTGAATTGTGGTGCTGGAGGAGACTCTTGAGAGTCCCCTGGACTGCAAGGAGATCAAACGTATCCATTCTGAATGAAATCAACCCTGAGTGCTCACTGGAAGGACAGATCCTGAAGCTGAGGCTCCAATACTTTGGCCATCTCATGAGAAGAGAAGACTCCCTGGAAAAGACCCTGATGCTGGGAAAGGCAAGAGGAGAAGGGGACGACAGAGGACGAGATGGATGGACAGTGTCACCGAAGCTACCAACATGAATCTGACCAAACTCCGGGAGGCAGTGGAAGACAGGAGGGCCTGGCGTGCTCTGGTCCATGGGGTCATGAAGAGTCGGACACGACTTAACGACTAAACGAGTAGACGTCTAGGGGGGCGGGGTAGAAATCTAAAAATAAATAAAATAAATAAATAAACAACAACAAGGTTTTATAGACATGCTTGAGCAGAAAGGGCAGCAAGCAAGAACGGCTCTGTCAGAAGTGCAGCATGTCCTAGTGGCCGTCAAAAGTGCTCTGACTACTGGCCAACAGCTTCCTGGGTTTTCCTGGTGAAGTCGTGTGTTTGGATGGACAAGAAATTTTTGCAGAGCTACTGTTTGGAGGGACATGTCTGGGGACACTGTGTGTGTTTATTACAGTCCCAGCCATCCAGCCATTCTCCTTGTCCTTCAGGGTTCTAGCCCGGCCTTTGCTTTATCTTTCATGTTCAAAAGCTCAGATTGTGAAACTCAGCATTGCACTTGTCACAGAAACTGTGGTGTGTGCAGGAGAAAGCTAGTGGGGCACAGCAGTGAGAGTGTTGGCCTCGAAGTTGGGAGATCCAGGTTCACTCCTGCACTCTGTGAGTGACGATGGGCAGTCAGTCGCTCCCTGGTGTACCTCAGAAGGTTCAAAACTCTGCTCAGCCATGGATGCTTACTGGGGATGTGGAACGTAAAACTACTCCTCAAACCTGGATGAAACAGATTATTTTGTTCAATTTCAATCCAGCTTCAGGCCTGTTTATAGGACAGAGATTACTCTGGTCACCTTGGTGAACAACCTACACAAGGGGAATGTATACTTGTTGGTTTGTCTCAAGGTCCTGCTTACAAAGCTCTTTAAGATTGTAATATAGGCAAGGCTCAATTGTTGCAGACCTAATGCATTTTATTGCTTTGACTAGGAACACTTGCATTTGCCATTCTATGTGTATGGCTGTGCCTGCTGTTCTTGTTCATTTCGCTGTCTGCTCTACTACAGCAATAACTATTACTGTACCCTATTGTTGCGAGAGAGAAAAAGAGGAGGAAAGGCATTTGGTGGCACCTTTGATGGACTAATTTATTTTAGCATGAGATTTTGTGGTTTACAAGCCACTTCTTCATTCACCTGAAGTTACATCTACAGTGCAGTGATACAGATACCAGAACAAACAACCTTCACAAACACAGTTGAGACTGAAATGGGCTATGCCTCTGTCATATTATTTCTTTTTCGGAGATTTGGGGCCTATACGATTTGGTATTCCAGCCACAGCCATTCTGGCTCAACCTTGTGACAGAGATGTTCCCCTCCAGCCACTGATTCTTTTCCACGTCTGCAATGTTTTACCTCTGTTCACTCCCTTGGCTGCATTGTTCCTCTCCATCCTCCACTTGGCCAACTCTGGCTGGCTTCTAGTTAGGTAATCATTTACTCTGACCTTCTAGGAAAGTCTTGGGACAGAGGAGGTACAATGGGGAGCAAAGTGCAATGAGGGAGGCAAAACAAAATAAGCCGGGGTGAGGGCAGTGTTTACGGCACTTTACCTCAGGTGGCCCATTTTATGAGATGTGAGAATTGCACATAAGGCACTGCACCATGTCTAACAGTTCATAGTACTAGAAACCTTCTGTCTTATCGCCTACCTAGTACCTTGGAAATAAGACATTTTACAGTGTCTTTACAGTTTTACAATATTTGGTTTTATCATATGATTCATATGTATGGGCAGGCACAGCCCAGAACAGCCCATAATCACAATTACTGTGACAAACAATAGCATTTGGGGAATATGTAGCAGGCGTATGGGACTGGAGGACAGCAGGTGCACACTTTTCCTTCTCCAAACCTACAGGATATCCCATAGGCCCGAGTTGGCATTTTAATTTGACACTGTTGGTTTGGGAACCCGTGTTCCTCTGAATTACAAGCAAGAGTTTGGTTCCGCCTCTTAAGTGCGTAAATATTCCCTAAATCAGATGAGATAAAGACAAACTGGGATTTTGCCAGGAGGGAGGTAATGCGAAAGGGATGGGCAAAAGGCCATTGCCCGGTGTAGGTGTGTTTGATTTAAGCCACCTTTGCCTCCACACCTAGTCTTCCATGCACACACGGCAGAGATTATACAAGCCACTCACTAATGTTATGTAAGGGACTGGCATCAAGCCAGGGCATCTTGGTACTCAGCCCAGATCCCTTTACATCAGCCAGGCAGGATCAACAAACACAGCAGGGGTGGCTAAGTGGGAGGAACCAGACAGACCAGAGCCAGTGTATAAACGTGTCTGTTATCTTTGTCCCGCTAGAATATTTCCAAAGGTGTCATGTCATCAGCCTATGGGGTTTCATGTGCTGCTGCTGAGGAATTTGCACTCATCGAAGCCCAGGACTTCTCTTCTTCCTCCTGCCTCCTTATGACCATGGTAACTCAAGCTCATTCCAGGAAATCCTAACAGATTCTCAGCTTTGAACTCCATGACCGCTCTGTCCCCAGAAGAACCATGTGTGAACTTGAGATGCACTTGACACACGTCTGCAAGGCAGGGAGCGCAAGGGGCGGAGTGCCTAACATTTTGGATACATACAGTAGTTGGAGAGAGGAGACTTGGAAGAGTTGCTTTTGGACTATTATCTCCCAGAGTCCCCCACTGGTAGCCATGATGGCTAGGGATTCTGGAAAATGTAATCCAAATGAATGAACATTTCCAAGCTCTGGGGTGAAGTATAATTAAAGAAGATGAAGTACTAATCTGGAGAAGAGTCAATATAATCTCACCTCCTTCGAGCCTTTGTTGAATGGTGTAAGTGAATGGGCTGTTTTGGGTCCCTTGTTGGGAGAAATGCGGCATATTAATAATAATAATAATAATAATAATAATAATAATAATAATAATAATAATAATAATAATAATAATAATAATAATAATAATAATAATAATAATGGGGAAAGCGGCCATAATTCACCAAGAGGTTAATATGCTAGCACATATGGAAGTGCACCAGAACTGTCCAGCAACATTTCCGCAGGATCATTTCCTGCTGGATTGTGCCCATATGAACTTTAGGACAAGAAGTGTGTTTATATATTTAAAATAGCTGAAGCCAGCCCTGGAAGGAGAAGAGGGAAAGGCACTCAGAAACAGCAAAGAGAGAAGGAAGGAGAACAAGAAAGAAAGGAGGAGAACATAAACACGCTAGAGAAGGAAAGGAAAAGCAGGGAGGGTTGTATGTGTGGCAGGCTGGGGTCTCAGGAGTATATTGGTTGTGTAACATGCATCAGCACAGAACATGATCTTCTCAGATAGTTATTTATAGCCCTTGCCGATGCTCACCGCCTCCCTAACCCCACTCCTCCTGCACTGGGATTAGCTGCTCATGGCAGGCACAGCTGGGGAGGAGGGGACTGGGTTTATTTGGTTTCTAGCTGCATGTCTTGGAAATGTGGGCTGGGTGGTGGGAGAGGGAATTAATGGTTTACTTGGTGTTGAGGATGTAGGCCTGCTGCAATTTTATCAACATTGATTGAAGCAGCCTTTAACAGCTGGGCAACATGTCAATCCACTCCTGGTGTTCTTATGGGCTGACGTTAATGGCTGCTTTATTGGTTGCATATTCGTTTCTTGAGTTATCACGCCCTGCTCAGAGAACTCTCTTTATCAGGTGGTCTAAAAGTATAATAAATTAAAAGGTAAATTAATTAAACTTTCCTCAGCACTACAGCTTCATGCAAATAAAAGCTTTATTTATTTATGTTATATATTTCATTGATTTATACATGACCATTTACATGCCACCAAGGTCTTCATCAAAATAAAGGAGGTAACAGCTGTAAAATCCAAGACAAACAATAACACCACAGCATCATCTAATTAAACAGAATATGTATTAAAACCTTCGAACAATATCACACAGTGTTGTTGTTTTGTAGATGTTAAATACTGTAAGGGAAAGCAGCAGCTACCGGACTAAATAAATATGCCCAACACCACTTTCTGGAATCTGCCTGCCAGACAATAGTAAAGGGCCGAGAGCTCTCCAGATCTTTGGCACCATTTCCGATCAACCCAGCCAAGACAAGCAATGGTCCAGGATGGTGGGGAGATGTGTGCTAATGACAACAGGAGGTTCGCCGATATCCCACCCTTGCAGTAGTAGAACGATTCTCCTTCCAGGGCTGGCCTCAGACATTTTCGGAGCACACCAGGGGTCACTGTAAACTTTTCATATTCCGGGGTGGGAGATTTTCAAATGAGCATTTGTAAGTATTCATTGAAGCAGCTTTGTAAGCATGAAAGTGCTCAGTTTTCTATCCTGACACCATGAAGCAAATAGCCCGAATTTAAAATACTAATAATCCAATCCCAAGCCCATTTAGCAAGCCTCGTGGCCTAGTGGTTAAAGTGCAGTGGAGTATTTTTGGAATCAGCACCCAGAGTTTCACTTATCCCCTGCAAAGAAAGAAAGAAAGAAAGAAAGAAAGAAAGAAAGAAAGAAAGAAAGAAAGAAAGAAAGAAAGAAAGAAAGAAAGAAACTCAAGGTTGACTCAGCCTTCCATCCTTCTGAGGTTGGTAATATTACCCAGCTCACTGGGAGCAAAGTGCTCCTTGTGTAATTATGTTGTGAACTGCCCAGAGAGTACTTCAAGCATTATGGGGCAGTATATAAGTCAAAACAACAACAGCAGCATCGCATGGCTCCTGTATACCCTTCACTCTGCTCAAGGACTTGCAGCGGTTTCAGGGGTGAGGGAGAAGGTCTACTGGGAAAATTCCACAGAGTTTAAGTTAAACTCCCCTCTCCTCACAGTGTAGTTCCAAATATAAATTTATTCTGTTCTACAATTCTTCAAATATCATGGCTGATTCTATTCACAAAAGTCCCACAACATGTCTAACTTAGCTATTGCGGTCTGTCCTTCTACTTGACTCCATTTTTATATGTGTTTTTATTGCATAATCTCAATTCTTTTTATAGCTGATGCAGGGGATGATTGCCACCGTCACCTCCCTGCCTTCCCATCCTCTGACACCGAGAAGCCCAGCAATTACTGAGAGGGTCTTGGAGGGTAATGTTATGTAGCGATGCATTTTAGACCGCCACCCAAAGACCCCTGAAAGTTTCTTTTCAAAATGAATTCGTTACAGATAAAAGGCTCCCAAAAGTAGTTTACAGAAGCAATTTTAAAAGTCACTCCTTCTGTTCATAAGATTCATAAGTAACTAAACCAGTTATATAACAAAAATTTAACAAAATAGAAAGTATTGTGGCATTTTAAAGGCTAACAAATTTGTTTCTATGTGAGCTTTTGTGAACTACAATCTGCTTCCTTAGATCTGTGTGTGAGGAAATTGACTGTGAATCCACAAAAGTTCATAAAGAAATACATCCGTTAATCTTTTAGGTGCCGCAATATTTTTGTTTTCATTTTTCTTCTGCCTTTGTTATAAATGCTGAAACAGATTAACGCACCTTCCTTTTTGAACATTGCTCTTTTAGTTACATATTTAGTTTTGCTTCAGTGTTTTTGACCATCAGAATGGTGCTGGAAAAAAACACATATGGAAATAGTGAAGCTAGACTCTCCTTGTGACTATGAAGGATTTCTTAAAAAAAAACCCAACACTTTAAATGGTTACAGGTTGACTGCAGAAGGAATGTTAGTCCTTCTTATATTACAATTGTAACTTTATAATAATGCTCCTCTTACTTCAGAAGAGAATGGATAGAAATAACTCATGATCTATAATGAATTACTCCCAAGCTTTAAGATAGCATGGAGGTTTGTTTCCAACTTAACAATTTTCCCTTCAAACAGTGAGCCAATTAATTCACTTATGTGTTTAAAGAACCGCACAAATTGAGAAATTTGCAGTGCTAGTGAAATACTTTATTTTCTCTTTCTCCATGACATCATATGTCACAGCTTCACCAACAGGATCCCACAGGATGATGTGCAACAAGTCTTCCACTGAAGGGTTCTTATGATACATAAACTTCCCTCTATCATTAATTTGCTCTATATAGATACAAAAATTTACGCAATTGTTCTAGTGCTGTGCAGGGACATCCTCTAGAGGGCACACGGCACACACATACACCACGGATGTTGTTTTCCCAACACAGAAAGGAATTAGAAAGACCCAAGTGACTGGGGTGTCCATGTAGGCAGGACACATCTGTCTCCTCCAGAATCCTGAATTAATTTACTGATTTTAATGTTCACAAATGGCTAGTCTAGAAGGATCTCTTGAGGTTTCTCTTATTGAGAGTTGGGCTACTAGACTTGAATTGTGCACTGTTCTGCAGGAAATCCTCTTTGAAGCAGGAGGCAGTTCAGAGGAATGCCACTTGGATCTCTTGAGGTTGCTCTTATGTAAGCCGCCCAGAGACCTTTGGGTAGTGTGGGCGGCATATAAGTTAAATAAATAAATAAATAAATGTCTTATGTACATTTCTACAAGATTTGGGTACCCTAGAAATACAGTGAAAATACGTGAGAGAGTGCAAGTTATTCCAACTTTGTGAAGGAGCCCAGTGTTATTATACCCATTTTTGTTGTAAACATTGACAATGATGCCACGGCAGTTCAATATTCTCTCTCTCTCTCTCTCTCTCTCTGTGTGTGTGTGTGTGTGTGTGTGTGTGCTACACGTGTGTGTGTATGTGTTTGGCAGGGAAATACAGGGTTGTATGAACTGAGGACGTTTGTTGCTAGTGGAAGGATTTATTCTAGACACCAGGTCTATTTATTGGGAACTAACAGAGAAGTAAAGCTACCATGCATATATTGGAATACCTTGGTTTCTATTTCACGGCTGTCAAATATCACATTCTGAAAGTTTTTCTCCCACTGTTCATAAGCTTCTAAATGCCAATAAGGATAAAGGCATGTGTATATGCACACGGAAGAGGCATGCATGTGTTGTAGTGGCATGTACTGTGTGCATGCATTACATTCAGAAACCACTGTTGAACTGTGAGATAATGCTTGCATATGTCAGGGTGTTTGTGATTTGGCTTCCGCCTTAATTCTCTGGAATTTTAACCCACTGAGCCATACACGGCTCCTGCTGTCTTCTGCGGGCCAACAGAATGGGCTGCAGTTGGGAAAGCTTTTGAGATGGTAGCAAAACCTTCCTCTTCATTCCAGTTATTGTGTTCACTGGAAAGGCTCGGGCTCTACTTAAACTAAGCTCCCAAATGTAGCACTTTACATTTTATCATAAAAGTGAATGGCTTCTATTGACTTCTTGGAGAGAAAGAAAATAATGGGGATGTAGTCAAGGAAACCACTGGAGCAGGACAAAACATCTGCTGAGCGAGAACAGCTGGGCCTGTACTGGCGGAGACTCCTAGAGAGTATACAGAAAGCAAAAGTAGCTGTGTTGGGCATAAGGGGGAAAAATTCCAAATTATATAATACTGTAACACTCTCTTTTTTTTAAAGGCCAATTAAAAGGGTAGCAAAATATGGGCAAGCTTTTGAGAACTCCAAATCTTTTGGTCAAGCAAGATGTTTAAGAGAGCAGAGTGAAGGGGGGGAGAAAGCTGACTTGACAACTTGTGTTATCCCTGATGTCTTGAATGGTATGAAGCAGATGCAGTTTGCAGACATTCAAATGAGGCAAGCAACTTCACTAAAGCTTTATGAGTGGGGGGGGGGGGCAGTGATTTCTTTCTTTCTTTCAAATTCTTTCTTTCAAACTCACTAGGGCTGAAGGTCATTTTTCAGATTTGCTGGCAACCCAATAACCATGCTCACTAGTATGCATATTTTATTAATTCAGTGATTATATGTGCCAGCCCACAGAAGGAGAACACAGGCCATTCCATATCCTACTGTGAAGAATTTGCACAGCACTTTGCAGACAAAATTGCTCAAACCTGCTCTGACCTGGATGATGTAGTTGATGCAGGTCCTTTGCATGGTATCAGATAATTACAGGCCAGTCTCCAACTATTCAGTATGGGAGCAAGGTATTAGAAGATGTGGAGACTTCTCAGCTCCAAGAGTTCCAGGGTGAGTCAGATTACCTAGATCCATTTCGATCTGGCTTCAGGCCAGGTTATGAGACAGAGACTGTTTTGGTAACTTTTGTGGATAATGTACACCAGGAACAGTTGGTTCTGCTGGGTCTTTCAGTGGCTTTCCATATCACTCACCATGGTATTCTTCTGCATCATCTATCTGGGATGGGACTTGGAGCCATCGGCCCTGGTTCTTCCTGGAGGGAAGAACTCAGAAGGTGGAGATGGAAGACTCCTGTTGGACTCCCTTGTTGTTGGTCTGTTTTGTTTTGTCTCCTATGCTATTTGACATATATAGTACAAACCCTGAATCCACGGGATGAGTATCCACGGTTTCACTTATTCACAGTCTGAAAATATTAAAAATATTAAAAGAAAAAAAATCCTCCCCAAAAATATTTTCACATGTATTACCAGAACCGGCCACTAGAGGGAGCCAGATACTATATTATGAATAGTTGTTAGTGAAGAATACATAACATGGTCTCTGACGCCCTCCATTGGCCAGTTCTGGTAATGCATGTAAAAAAAATTTTCTGGATTTTTTACTTTTTTGTTGTTGTTTAGTTGTTAAGTCGTGTCCGACTCTTCGTGACCCCATGGACCAGAGCACGCCAGGCCCTCCTGTCTTCCACTGCCTTCCGGAGTTGGGTCAAATTCATGTTGGTAGCTTCAGTGACACTGTCCAATCATCTCATCCTCTGTCGTCCCCTTCTCCTCTTGCCTTCACATTTTCCCAACATCAGGGTCTTTTCCAGGGAGTCTTCTCTTCTCATGAGATGGCCAAAGTATTGGAGCCTCAGCTTCAGGATCTGTCCTTGCTATATATACTAGATGATAGATAGATAGATAGATAGATAGATAGATAGATAGATAGATAGATAGATAGATAGATAGATAGTGTTCACTATTATCTACAGTTTTCAGTATCCACAGTGGGGCTTGGAACCAATCCCCAGTGGATATGGGGATTATAAAGTACATTAGACTGCCGAGAGAGGTTTCATGGTTTTTAGATGACACCCAACTCTATCTTTCTTTCCCATATAATTCCATAGAAACCGTTTGGGTTCTAAATCAGTGTCTGGTATTAGTAATGGGTTGGA
This sequence comes from Intellagama lesueurii, assembly GCA_037013535.1. Taxonomy (NCBI): domain Eukaryota; kingdom Metazoa; phylum Chordata; class Lepidosauria; order Squamata; family Agamidae; genus Intellagama; species Intellagama lesueurii. Next base: position 136,163,495 of record JBAJHW010000002.1, read on the forward strand.
TGAAGGTGAATAAACTTAAGTTTTATCCCGACAAGACAGAGGTGCTTGAAAGACACATCAAGGAATAGAGTTTTCGGCCTGTGCTGGATGGGGTTGCACTCCCCCTGGAAACATTGTTGTGTGGCTTGGATATGTTCCTGAGCCTGGATGTTCAGGTTTTGGCAGTGGCTAGGAGTGCATTTGCACAGTTAAAACTAGCGTGCCAGCTGCACCCATTCCTGAAGATGTCTTGCTGAGCCACATGCCTTAGTTACATCCCATTTTGGATTACTGTAATGTGCTGTTTGTGGGGCTGCCTTTGGAAAATGCTCAGAAACTTCAGTGGACCCAAAATGCCATAGCCAGATTGTTAATTGGGACTAGTTACAGGGATCACATAACCCCCTTGTTACAGCAGCTCCACTGGCTGCCAGTCCATTTATGGGCATATTTCAAACTGCTGGCTTTGATTTATAAAGCCCTAAACAGCTTGGTCCAAGCTACTTGGAAGACCACATTGTCACTTAGGAGCCTGCTCAATTTTTTAAATCATCAGGGGAAGCCTTTCTCTCAGTCCCGTCACCCTCTCAGGTACATTTGGTACGGACATAAGAGAAGGCCTCTATGGTGGTCCCAAGCTATGGAAATCCCTCTCGTGGAAAGCCCGGCTGTCCTTCTGCAAGCAGGCAAAGACTTTTCTTTTCAGTCAGGCTTTTTCTCAGTAACTGGCTGCCTAAGAGTTGGACTGCTGGTTTTTGTTGTTTCTTTGTTTGATATTTTGTTTTGTTGTTTGTTTCTCCTCCCCTTCCAATTTTTATAGTTTGTTTTGTAAACCATCTTGGGTCCTCTTGAAAAGAAAGTTGGGGCATAAATATTTTAAACAAGAACAAGAATAGTAATATGTACTGTAAAGGTTGCTACAATGGGTTTTTGTTTGCTGAAAAATAGGTTTAACTTTTTTAAAAATTCCAATTTTAAAAAAATCCTCATGTCTTCTACTGGCTACATTTCCCCCCCTTAATAATGTTTATTTGGGGAGGTTTGGGGGGCCTAGGAGTGTTGAAGGTTGTTTAAAAGACGGCAAAAATATCTCATGCCCCCTAGAGACAATCAGGTGGAGCGAGTACATGTTTTTAGGGAAAGATGCTCCAACAAGTAGCAAGGTTCCAAACTGCGGAGGGCTTTGTAGGTAGGAACCAACACCTTGAATCTGTCCTTGTACAACACAGGTCGCCAGTGCAGATGAGCTAGGACCAGAGAAATGTGACTGAAGTTATTCACATTTGACACTGGCCTGGCTGCCACATTCTACACCCATTGAAGTTTCTGGGTAAGCTTCAAGAGAAGCCCCATATAGTCTTGCAGTAGTCAATCCTTGAGATCTGCAGCGCATGCACCAACATCTTCAGGTGACCCCTGTCCAGGTAAGGGCACAGCTGGGTGATCAGCCTCAGCTGGTTAAAGGCTAACCTGGTCACTGCTACAACCTGAGATTCCCATGGAATGGCTGGGTCCAGGAAAACACCCAGGTTACATATTCAATCCCAAGGGAGCATTACCATCCCACATGGGGAGACAACCCTCTAACCTATATGTCCCCACCCCAGAAGAAGGCTCGCCAGTTTATCCAGGTTGAGCTTCAGCCTTTTAGCCGTTGTCCATTCCAGAACCAAGACCAGGCAGCGCTCAGGAACCTGGACAACATTCACTGCAGAAAATATAAAGGAGAGTGTGTCATCAGCATACTGATGGGTCAATGGAGAGGATACACCAGAGATCCCAATCTGATCAGCTAAACTGACTGTGGAGTTCAGATCGTGCCAGACGGTCTCAATTTCAGATTTGAAAAAGATTACAAACTGATCCCCAGTGAAGTCGCCAGGATTAAGCTGTTGTTGATCAGGGTTCATGAGGCTGCAAAACACCCAGAAAAGTTTCAGTTGTTGGTTCGCAGCCTCCCCAGTTATTTTAACATTAAAAGCCTCTCTCTCTCTCTCTCTCTCTCTCTCTCTCTTTTTTTTTTGCCAATCCTAAGGCATTGGCATATCTCCCGGTCAAACTCCTAACCGCAGCTAAATTATTATCTGATGGAGCTTTCCTCCACCACCTCTCTAGCTGTCTCCTCATTGACTTCATAGCATGCAACTCCTCTGTGAACCAGGGGGAGGGATGTGTTCTGAAGCGGAGACGGCACTCAGGAGCAATCGTGTCCACTGCCTGGCCCTCCTCATTGAATCACCTGTTGACCTGAGCTTCAACAGCCTTGCCAACCAGATCAGTCAAATACCCTCTAAAGGCTTCCCGAAACCTGTATGGATTGAGAAGTCTCTCAGCGTGGACCATTTTCATTGGTCAGATCTCCCTGCAGAGAGGGGTCACCACAGCCAGGTTACGTCTTCTGGCACAATCTTAGATTAGTAGAAAACGTCTTCAAAGCATGTCACCAGATCACATGAAAGTAACTGGTTTGTCTGGTTATCTTTCATTCCACAAATCTCTCCTTCTGTACTTAATGCAAACCAGCTGTTAACCTTTCATCACACTCCAGTGCTGTATGCAACAGCAAGGATTAGCTATTGCTGCTCTGTACTACGGTTGAATTTATCTTGTTAGCAGGCAGCATAGATGGGAACTGCTTACACAGTTAAGGTTTGCAAAATAATTATGTACTGTATATGTCAGAGGTTCATTAATAATATATAGAAAGGATATTGTGAGGAGGGCATTTCCACATTTTTGTGATATAGAAGGGTGAATCTGAATAAATATCAGTTATTTCTGCATTCAAGTTAAAAGAGATGTGTTTGAGAAAGAAAGAACAAGTATTAATGAAGGCAAACTGTTTAACAGAAACACAGTAACAGGACGTTGGAGTGCATGTTTTAAGTACTGTACTTGAAGGGAAGCCTGCTACATGGAAGGGATCACTATGTGAAGAGAATTTCTCTACAGCTAAAGAGAGGTAGCTCTGGAGTCTGAAGGCAAATACTGTTAACATATTTACAGTTTGTAACAATGCACATTTTTATCCTGTGGAAAGTGTGTGTGTACACCTTTGCGAGTCCTTGTCAAGAACTCCACCCTTTGTGTTTGTTTGTCTTTTCCTGTGCCATTTGAGTGTGAAGGCCAGGTTAGACATGACGTAGGAACATGATGATCAGGCCTAATGGGGCATTCTCTAGTGTGGTGTCCATAGATGCCAAGTTGCACACCAAGGCCTCCAATGCTAGTAACAATGATGATGATAGAACTGCAGAGCTGGAAAGGACCCTATAGATTATCGAGTCCAGCTCCTGTCAAGGAGGCACAGTGGGGAATCGAACTCCCAACCTCTGGCTCAGCAGCCAGATACCTAAACCACTGAACTATCCAGCAGTTCTGTTGATTGGTTCGAACATTGTTTTCTATGATGGGTTGACAGCACACTACAACACAAAGGCCTGGGTAATCATTAATCCTATTATACAGATGACAGTTTTCTATCTGTAGGTGTCTAATGAAGAAAACAGTCAGTGTGGCGTAGTGGATCAAATTACAGAGTAGGACTCAGGAGGCCTGGGTTCAAATCCCTGCTCAGTCCTGGAAAGTCACTGGGGGTGTGAAACTGGTAAAACCACTCTTTGAATATCTCACCTTGAAAGCCCTATAAGGGTCACTACGAGTCAGTTCTGACTTGACAACACATAGCAACACCAATATTTGAAGGGCTATCTGATCCATGCCCATTAAAGATAAAGCATAGTAGCAAAGCAACCATGCTAAAGTTGCCCAGTAACAGTTAGCACATGGAGAGCCAACTTAGCAGGCACAAAGATCACTGGGCACAGTCTTCCCCCACCCCCGTGGTGAAATGTGTTTCTATTTTATTTATACTGACCATTTCCCAATTTGTGCCTATACCATAAATTAGTGTGCACACAGTGTCCTCTTTTCTTAGTTCTGATGATGCAAGCAAATGTGAAGGAAGTTGCCAGCAGAGCAAGTGGGCAAGACAAAGGGTGGGCAGTTGGAGGTGAGGGAGAGAGTGGGCAGCAAGTAAAGGCATTAGTCACTGGGAATAGCGGGAGAGCAGTATCTTTCCCTTTCTTTCTTTGTTTCTTTGGTGGTGTTGGAGTGTGTGTGTATTTCTTGCACATTTTAATGCATGTTTTGCCCAGGTAGGATTGCCTGTGTGTGAGCATCACTGTGGGTATGTTGTTGTGCTTTGTGCAGACAAATACCATTTGGGGCTTAGATGGATTCATTCCCTTATATTCAATTTCTTGGGCAGATTTATCTGACCTTTGTGACTGTGCCCTATGGCGGCCATTCTGTCACAAGATATATTTCACAACCACCTATGCCATAATGGCAGTTTTGGAAAATTGTAGACTGCGCCCAATGTGGCAATTCCATGTACACACAGCTGTGTGCCAGGAAATTCTGTTAAAACAGTAAGAGGAGGATGACAGAATGTGTGCAAATCGAACTGTGTGATGGTGATGATTATTATTTATGAGTTGTTTCGGGAGTCTATTCTGATTTATATGCAGAAGAAGGTAATACTTTTATTAGACCATTTTAAAAAAGTAAAACAACCAGGTCAAATTATTTACTGGTCTAATAAAGGTATCGCTTTCCCCTGCATTTATATTGCGTAAGGGCCAATTCGGCTACGATTTATGATTTACTCCAGAATAAAAGGAGGAATTGTATACGTGGCACGTCAGCTTGTATCAGTGAAGCTGCCCTTCTCTTTGAGACGATGACGACCTGCTGAGTCACGTAAGTTGCGGTGTTACCACGGCAACACCACCCCGGAGGCCACGGAAAGCGGCCGTGGTGGCCTCCGAGCTGAACCATAAACATAATAAGGCAAAAGACGACGCGGCTCATCTTCCGTTACAAAAGTAAAGGCATTGTTGTCCCCGACTGCGTTGTAACGGAGAGCCCTATTGCTCCAGTGTTTGGTTTATCGACGGTGGACGTTTAGAATGGGGAAAACCGGGAATGAGAACATGGAATGAGGATTATGGCAAGCCCCTGTCAGGAGCTACTCCTCTGCCCTCGTGTCCACCTCTTCGTTTTTAATGCTTCCTTAGTACTATCACTTTACTAATCTCGGCTGGCGCGAGAAGGGCCGCACAGCCACGTGACCTCAGGGGGGAGGGCCGTGCTCTGGCTCTGCCCACAACCCCTCAGGGAAGGGGAGGGGAGGGAGCGAGAGAGGCAGACAGACAGGCAGGGCGCGTGGGTGGCCGGGCCTCCCTCAGCCGACCATGACGCCCAGCGGCAATCTGATGGGGACAGCCGAAGACCTTGCTGATCAGGTAATATGGTGACCACGAGCACCCAGCCCCCCCCCCTTTCTAGGGTGGCGTGATCTGGCCCGGCGCGCTCTGTTGAATGAGGCGCGTGTTGGGACCGTACCATCCGGCGTGAGGCGAAGGGAGGTTGGCGGGGAAGGGACGATTTCGCCTACTCTGCCTCCCTCTGCGCCCCTCACTCTCTCTGTGGCGCGGGAAGAGAGGCAGGAGGGGGTGTGTGTGTGTGGGTGGGTCGTGAAAGCTTTTCGTTGTAGGTCGGTGTGGCTTTTCTGGGTAGAGAGCGGAAGGAAGCTGCCACCCTTCCTTGTGGGTCTCTTGCCTGCTTTTTTGAAGGAACCCCGAAGGCTGAAAGTCTGTCTCCACGCCTCCTCCCCAAACGGCAACGAATTAATTAATCATCTGCCTTGAGTACAATAAAAATAGGAATTGAGGCTTCTTTGAATTAACACGCGAGGAAGGAGAGGAGAGGAAGAGTTGGGGAAGGGCGAAGTTGAACATATCGTTTTGGCCTCACTGAGTGGTGTTTACCATGTAATCTTGACTGATATTCGTGTATTGTATGTTTAATTTTTTTAAAACCTGTAATTTACTGTGTTTCTAGCGTCACTTGTTTTAACATTGTGAACTGCCTTGGCTCCCCTCACTAGGAGAAAGGCGGCCTAAAACAGGATAAATAAATATTGCAGCAGTGAGGAGCCTGGGGGCTCACCGGGTGTTTGTTGGACTTCAACTCCCATCAGTCCTAGACAGCATAGGCAGTAAGGGATTCATGGGATCATGGTCTCTCTAGTACAAGCCCCTAAAAGAGATTTGTATGGTAGACCAGTATTACCATTCATTCTCCCCGTATTTGAGGTGAGAACAGAGAGGGTGGCTGAGAGAATAAATAGCTTGCCTAAGGTTACTCAATTGGTCGATGTCACAGGTGAGATTTGAACCTGGAGCTTCCGGGTTTATACCTCTTTCACTCTTCTAGCCACAATGGTGACTTGTTGGGAGCTTTTGGAGGTCTAGCCTGATCATTTGTGGTAGAGAAATCAACTTCTCTTACTTTCTGGAGAAGAATTTCTGTGAGTGATGCAATATTCTCTTTTTCCTAAACATCCAGTTCCAGTGTTCAGTCAATGTCACCAAACTTCCTTGCTTTATCCCATGATTTACACAGAGACAGTCATGTGTTAAGATATTTGAAATAACTACCATCCTCTGGTTCTGTAGCCAGTCAATTGGACAGGGGCATGTGGACTGGTGTGTTGGCTAGGGCTGATGGGAATTGCAGTCCAACAATATTTGAGGACCATACATTCTCTATCCTTAGCTCAAAAACCTTTGGTTCTTCTGAAGCACATGGAATACCATCTTTTAATTTTTGTTAACAGTCTCAGTTTGCTACTTTTTAAATGACCCTTGTGGTTAACGATCCCAGTGGTTGTGCTGCACCAGTAGTGTGTGAATCCTGGTTCCTTTAGTAGTACAGGATCCACCTGTATGGAACAATTGCAGCACCACAGAGCAAAATGTGAGTTGGTTCCAATACTTGAAGCATAGTAGATAATTCCTTATATCACATTATTCTCAATATTTGTCCAGGGGGAAAGTATCCATTGCATTTCCCCCCAGGTGCAATTAACAGTGGATATAAGAGGAAAAAGTAGTGCATGTGAGTAGTGATTATGTTAGATGATGATAGTTCTTTCAGAATAATTTGGAATGAAAGGATGTGATTTTTATACATGCAGTCTTTCCATATATGGGATTTATCAGATCTTTGCCACCAGGTGTATGGGTTTTTTAAATTCATCAAAGAGCTTCTTTGTAGATATACACATCATAATAAAATACTTTCACAGGAAGAGGTTTGTTCCCTTAATCTTTTTTGTTAAAGATAGTTAATTGCATGATCTGGAAAGCAGATCTGTTTAGTTAGCAAGATGAACAAAACATGGTGCTGCTTCTTTTGGTTATCTTCAGGTTACTTCTGCTTTGCTTGTCTTTGACAATCAGTACAATTAGGAAAAAAATGTAGTGCTGGTCTGGAAGAATCAACATTTGTGCAACACCTTTTGGGAGAAACCAAACAAAATGCACCCAAAACTTTTGTGATATTTTTCTTAGCCTTAAGAAATAGGAACATTTACCATTGGTGATGTGTACTTCCATTGTTGCAAGTTACGTGGGGAACAGGAGGCAGAACTGACTTGCATTTTCTGTTTCAATTGTATTAAGAACTTTTAAGTTGTACTGAAAATTGTGAGTATAGAGCTGTCACTGAATTAAACAAATCTTTGTCAGTTTAGTTATTTATTGGGCTTTTAGATTTATTTATTTATTTAAAACATTTTTACCTTGCCTTTCTCCTTAAAATGACCCAAGGCGGCTTACATCCTTGAAAGACAATATTTAAAGCTGAAAACCATGAGTTTACAATGGTGGTTTACATCAGCGGTCCCCAACCTTTTCGGGACCGCGGACCGGTTGGGGGTTGTGGGCTCCGTGCGCAGGGGGGGCGGGGGCACCCCTGCACTTGCGGGTGGGCGTGTTGCACTCACGGGGGGGGCGTGTCGCGCTCGTGCACATGCGCACAAGCGCAACACGCCCCTCCACAAGCGCGACACACCCACCGTGCGGGGGGGGGGCGCGGAGATCCATCTCCGTTGCCTAGTTCCAGGAAGCCCATGGACCGGCACCGGGCCGCAGAATGGGGGTTGGGGACCCCTGGTTTACATCATTAAAATAAAATATTTAAAGCTAAGAACAATGAATATAAACAGGCAGCTTGCATCATTAAAAGACAACATTAAAGCTAAAACAAGAAGTATGCAAATACTAAAAAGGAACAAACATACTACTCTGAGAGATGGTAAACACAAATAGTACTAAAGACCCAGTCAGAACAGTAATGATGGTCGGCTCCAGCATCAGAAACCGAGGACATCAATCCATGGTTGGATGGGCATGGCAGATGGCAAGTTCATATGCAGTTGCCCTCAAAAGTCCCAGTAAAGAGATCATCCTGAGCAACCTCTTAAAGGTAGGCAGGGAGGGGTCCAGGCGCTGCTTGTTCGGGAACCGATTCCGAAAGGCTGGTGCCACAGCCAAGAAGGCTTGAATTCTCATAGATGTTTTCGTGACCTACCTCATGTGGAAAAGCATAGCCTGATTATTTTTAATTGGTTGCTCAGTTATATCTGCATATATTCTTCATATAAATAAGAATTATGAAGCTTTTGTTACCTTATATTTGTGTGTGCTATGTTGGGTCCATTGTAAAATAAACATTCCTTCCAGTGAATGTGAAAGCAGAAATGCCTCTCTTGAGATGTCTTCTTTCCATGATTTTTATATTAAATATAATTTCAAACTTTAAAATACAACCCAGTTAATTGGGGCTTCTCAAAAATCTAATCTAAAAGATTTTCAGTCAGTTTATCTGACAAATTAGCTGACCAAATGTAGCAGTCCTACCTTATATTAATTGTGCAGACATTGCAGGACCTAAACTGGGATAGGAGTGATATCGCTTTCCTGCTCCTCACTCCCCAAAAATGACCTCTGGCAGGACCAAGAATTATGCTTACATGCTGGTTTCAGTCTGTCAAGGGGCTGAATGTCTATGGCTGGGAGAAAGAGGAGGAGTGAAATTGAGTGATGCTCGCCACCCAAAAGGGCCCAGTGTTCATTTCGGATTGGCCCCACAGAATTGAAATAGATGCAATGTAATCTTTGAGCCTAGTCCGGTTGAGCTCAAGATGGGCAGTGAGTGTTGGAAGCTGTCACGTCACTGCTGAGAAAGAGGGCAAGGAAATAGGCTTATGTGATCTTCCTGTAAGCATGCCTTCTCTTCCCATGTGAGTTTTCACAAATCTCAGTTATAGTTATGTAAGTAAGAGACCACATTAATGAACCTTGGAAAAGAAGCAAGAGGGTAGGCAGGTGAGGGGTCATAAAAATGTAAGCCCAGCAAGATAAGAAATATTCCAGATGATCTTAACATACTGGAGAACTGGGCCAAAATAAGTAACATGAAAAAATGCTAACTTCCATATTCAGGCAGAAAAATTGAATGCACAAATATAGGATGAGTGACAGCTGGCTTGACAATGGTCTGTGGGTCTTAGTAGACCAGAAACTAAACATGAATCAGCACTGTGATTGGGGGGGGGGGGGGAGTAGTGCAATACTAGGTTGCACCAACTGAAATATAGTATCCAGATCAAGAGAAGTAGTAGCACCACAATAGTACCAATTAGTATTTTTGTCAGACCTTATCTGAAATACTGTGTTCATTCTGGACACCATAGTTTAAGAATAGTTGGAAGGTGTCAAGAGGAAGGTGACCAAAATGGTAAATGGTCTGGAAACCAAACCCAGAAGAACTGTTTGAGGGAGCTGGGGATATTTAGTCTGGAAAAAAGGAGGTAAGAGGTGATATGATAGCTATCAAGCAAATATTTGAATAGCTGTCACATAGAGGACAGAGGAAGCTTGTTTTCTGCAGTTTGAGAGAGCTAAGACCCAAAGCAAAGGATTCACACAACACAAATGAAGATTTCAACAAAATATTAGGAACATTTTCCTTACAGTATAAGATGTTCTACAACGGAATGGACTACCTCAGAAAGTGGTAAACTATTCCTTCACTGGTTGTGTTTAAAGAGAGTTTGGATGAGCATTTTTCAGGGGTTCTTAAGCTGTGGATTTCTTGCCTTGGCAGGGGGTTGGACTCAGTGACCTTTCCAACTCTATAATTTCTATGGTTCCTCTCTGAATTAAGACTTCTCCTCAAAGAAACCCTTGACTTATGGAACAAACAAATAGTCTTGAAAGGTGATATATACTTTCCTTGTTTTAGATGTAGTTTTAAGACAATCAACTTTACTGTAATCTAGTTGTTTTACTGGTTTGAGATAGCAATATGCCAAAATAAACTTCTTAGAGTCAAAAAGTGATAGCAGTAACAAGGAAGGACAGCATTATAAAGGTGTGAATGTGCAATATAAGGGGCTTAGTGATAATATCGGGATATCGAATTAAACAGAATATAATGAGAGGGAAGGGGCCTGATCTACTGCATAAATAATATTTTACACACAGACATCCTTTCTTCAGAAGCCAAGACAATAATTTTAAGCAGAACTGGTAAGAACAAGAAACAGAATATTCTCCTGTCCATACCCCCCAGAAGGAGTTGTATGATTGGTGGGTTTCTATTAGAGAAATCCATTGTTTTTGCTAACGCTTCTGTTAGTACCACATGGCTAAATAAAGTTCTGTAATGTTGCACTACCATAACCATTGGCTTCATTTATCCTAAGCACTCATGCACTGATTTAGCAAGTTGTGGGCCAGGCTATAAGATTCCAACCCTCATGACACCAGGCACACTTCCAAGGTGATGTTTTACATATTTTTAAGGCTGAACATCCATAGAAAGAAAAATACAGGTTTTTTTTTCAGATCACACATAAATGCCTCCAGTTTTATAAACAATAAGATGATTTAAGCCAAGAGATGGAAAATGAGTGGCCCTCTAGTTGTTGCTGAATAGAGATGTAAAATTTCTGGAAATTTTGAAGTCATATAAAATGGCTTTGAGGAAAAAAACCTGTTTCCCCCCACCCCACCCCCCAATTTTTCTGTGTTTTTTTTTCCAGGCCTTCCCATCTCTATTGCTGAATGATACTGTTTCTAACCTATGGCCATGCTGGCCTAATTTGATGGAATTTTGAGTCCAAAAATATCTGGAATGCCATTGATGTCCCAGCCTACATATAAGCCTGTCTTGCAAGAGATGTGCCTGAAACTGTAGGAGGCAAAACAACATCAGTACCTCTATTTCTGCAGGAGTCTCTCATTTGAAGTACTAGCAGCACACCCCAGTTTGGTGCCATCTGCACAGTCAATGTGTATCCACTCCACACCCTCATTCAAGTTAATTATAAAGACGTTGAATGACACTGGGTCCAGGACAGAACCCAGCATTTATTTCCAAGATGATGAGGAATAGTGGGTAAGCTGTCTTTGGGTATGGCATGTCAATCAGCTACACATTCCCCTAACAGTAACATTGTCTAGCCCACGTTTTACCAGCTTGGCACAAGAATATAGTGAGGAACCTTGACAAAAGCCTTGCTGAATTCAAGACGCATTATATATACACAGCATCCCCCTCATCTAGCAAACATTTAGTTCTATAAAAAGGTAATGTTGGTCTGTTATGACTTCTTTTTTAGAAAACAATGCAAGGTCTTACTGTTAGTAATTGCTGTGTTCTTTTCTAAATGCTTCTAAACCAACTATTGAGTTATCTGTTCTAGAATCATTCCTGGTATTGATGTCAAACTGACAGGCTGATAGTTTTCCAGATTGTTTTATCCTCCTTTCTGAAGACCAGGACAGCATTCCCCTTCCTCTGGCCTTCAGAAACCTCACTTGTTCTCCAGGAATTCTCAAAGGTGATAGGTAGAGGCTCTGAGGTTATATCTGCAGCTTGCTTTAGTACCATTGGACACAATTCCTCTGGCCTTGTAAATGTAAATTCGTTTGAAGTAGCTACTTCTTTGCTTACCTTGGATAGCACCCCCCTCACTCCTTCCCTTAGTCTGCTCACAGTATGTTGAGCACTGTTTTCTTTTAGGGAGAAGACAGAAGCAGTGCAGGTGTTTTGCTATTCTGCTGTCTCTTTTGTTTACTAGTATTTCTCCATCCTCCACATGCAGTGAGCCCACTACTTCCTTGTTCTTTTCTTGCTCCAAGCACAGCTGAAAAACCATTCTAGCTATTTTTAATCTCGTTTGCTAGCCTGAGCTCATTCTGCAAGTTAAGTCTCCTGACTTTCTTCCTACAAATATTGACTATTCAGTTATACTCTTTCTTGGTTTTTTGCCCCTCCTTCTGCTTCCAGTATATGCCCATTATAAGTCTTAGCTTATCTGCAAGCTCCTTGTGCAGCCAGCCTCTTTAGATGTCTCTTATTTTCCTTTCTAATTGGAATTGTTTTTGTTTGTTCTTTCAGTATCTCACTTTTAAGAAATCACCATACTTCCTTCTCTTTATTTCTGACGTGAGATCCTTGATCACTCAGTATTTCTTTGAATTTATTGAAATTGCTTTTCCTAAAGTCCAGAATGTACACTATGTCAGTTTCAGCTTTCCTTTTGCTCAGAATCCCAAGAGGGCATGATCACTTTCACCCCATGTTGCCACAATTTCCACTTTGTTGGCCAGTTCTTCCTTGTTGGTAAGGTCCAGATCTAGAACAACTTCTCTTTTGTTCCATCTTCTGGAAGATGAGGTTCCTGGCTAGCCACATGAAGAATTTGCTGGACCTTCCATTTTTTTACTTTCCACAGATACCAGGGTTGTTGACCTCTCCCATTACTATTACGTATACCTGTCTTCTACAGCTGTTTGCTGATCTGATGTAGGAACGTGTCATTCAAAGTCTGTAGCAGACCCGCCCACAGTGGTGTCACAGTTGTTGTTTTTCTTTGCTGGTGTGTGATTCAGTGGCTGGAGTGGAGAATGACAAGCTACTGGCTTCTGTGTCTTAAGAGGGATAGCTACCAGAGATCTTAATTTCTGTTAACCAAGGCATTTTGCATATATAGTTTACACTGTACTGTGATTATGCCATAAAGAACATTGTACGTAGTATGATTTCATGTGTTATGAATAGCTGTTGAATAGCACTGAGATACGTAACGGTGAACATAAGAGGAGCTGTCCTAGATCCAAGCAAAGGGCTATCTGATCCAGCATTCTCTTCCCCAAGTGGTCTGCCAGGCCTGCAGGAAGCTCACAACAAGTATTGAGGAGTGCATTGCCTCTGATATTAGAAGTCATATACAGTTGGCTTGTGTGACTGGTAGCTCTTGATAACGTCTCTCTGTGAATGATGAAGGTACAATCTTGGTATGAAAGGTGTCATCTCTGCAAAGCAAATGAAGACAGCATCCAGGCACATGTCTTTCTTCGTGTCCACAACAGTGTGGCTAGGGACAGTGAGCTTGGAAAATGTTGTAGATGGTTGAAATTAAGTGCAGTACCCTGTTCATTATCTAGGTAGCTATTCTGTCACCACATCTTAAGGAACTGGCCTAGAGTGGGCTTAAAGCTTCCTAAGAGGCATTGGAGTGGGAGGAAAGAGGGTCGCTGGCAGATTAATTTATGTCTTGCAACACAAAGGATTTAGCCTGCTTTTCATTGGAAAAGTAGCTTCTATACTACTGTTCTGTCTCCTATTATCACAAGGCAGTATAAGGAATAGTAATGACACGTAGGCTCCTAGTACCATTTTTATGTTCATCTGAAGATCTAAGGCTGACCTCTAGGAGCATCCTGCTTCTGATTACAACACCAGGTTATAACATCAAGCCTCTGATGTTTGCATCTATAAAATGGGTATATATACATACCTGTCACTGCTGACCAAACCTGGCACTAAGGTTAGCCATATTTAGAGATGGTACAGTAGTTGAACTGTAGTATTGGACAAGCTTCTGCTTATGATCTGAGTTCGATCCTGATGGGTTCAGGTTGACTCAGCCTTCTGAGGTCTGTAAAGTCAGCACCCAGCTCGCTGGGGGGCAAAGTGTTCTTTGCTTAATCATGTTGTAAACCACCCAGAGAGTGTTCTAGCACTATGGGGTGTTGTATAAGTCAAAACAACTACAAAAACATTTTAGCATCCATTTATGGCACTGCCATCTAATGCGGTCCTCTTTTCTTTGCAGTTCTTGCGTATGACAAAGCACTACCTACCTCATCTGGCTCACCTCTGTCTCATTAGCACATTCCTGGAGGATGGCATCAGGATGTGGTTCCAATGGAACGAGCAACGGGACTACATCAACATCTCTTGGGGGAGCGGTTTACTCTTAGCAACTCTATTCGTGTTAATCAACATGTGTGGGCAGCTGGGTAAGAGCTTTCCTTTTGGTGGTTGAGGAGAGGAGAACTAACCAGATACAGTGTCCTCCACAGGTCTTGCTGCAGAAGTTAGAACGATACATGCGTTAGCCGTTTTTCTAGGACTGGCACAGAAAAAAATGGCCTTGCCCTTGAGGGCATGTTGCAGAATATGGGCTAGACCCTCCTCTCCTTTGTCAAGGAAGTTCTGGCAGCTGCCTGTGCAAAGCCACCACTGCACAATTGAACTTTTCGCTAGCTTATCAACCAGTAGCGTCTCTAAGAAGAGAGCTTCTGTGATGGCCAGTTGAACTTGGACAGAGGAACGCCTTTGCACTCAGATATAAACTCCTAAGCATGGGATAATCTCAGCTGGAAAATACCTGTTCCCTATATGGATTTACTCTCTTTTCAGGCTGAAACCTAAAGATTTGCTAATCCATTTTAGAAGACTGAAAATGTTCACACACCTGCATTATAAAAGTATTTATTTAAAATATTTTTACCCCACCTTTCTCCTTAAAACAACCTGAGGTGACTTACATCATTAGAATACAATATTTAAAGTTAAAAACAGTAAGTATTCAAATATTTAAAAGGATCAAACAAATACTACACTAAAAAATGGTAAACAAAAGCAGCACCAAAAACCACATTCAAACGGTAACGCACAACCATTCATTTAACACACACAGAGAGAGAGAGAGAGAGCAGCCAGTCACTCAGGAAAGTTTGCCTGAAGAGAAAGGTCTTTGCCTACTTGAAGAAGGACAGTAAAGATGGGGCCAGCCTAGTCTCCAGTGGAAGAGAGTTCCAAAGTCTGGGAGCAGCAACAGTGAAGGCCCTCTCTCGTGTCTTCTATGATTTAATTGTTCAGTATGTGTTAGTTTAGTGCTCAGTTTATTGTTGATAAAACAGAATTTTAAAAAAGTACCAAAGCAAGTGATAGCACTATGTCAAAAGTAAGAATAGTTTTCAGTTTTGCAGCAAAGAGCATAGATGTCATAGAACCTAGAACAGTTTACATCTTTGAAACTGGTATATCCCTGCAAATGTTTAATTTCTTCAAAGTCTGATAAAATGGAAACACTGCAAAGCAGGTTCTGTGACTTCTCATTCTTGTAGTAACATATATATATGTACATATATACAGTATATGTAAGTAAGTGTGTCAGCCAGTCTGGGACTAAAATTGTATTTTAAGTAAGGAGCCAGGAAAAAAAAAAGCATTCAAGCTTATAGTCATGTGTATCATTGTGCTGGAAAATCAGTCCTATATGCTGGGTTGTTTTTTTTTCTTTCTGGTTTATCAGCCAATTTGCTAGCTTATCAATCACTTATTACCAATTCAAAATCAAAAGGCTTTATTGAAATGAAAAATTACTAAGGGTAAAATACAGGTACATGCAAGTAGAAATCCAGAAGAAAGAGCTTTATCCAGCTGTGCGAAAATGAGAGATGTGTGTTTTTGGTGTCATATGCAGCTATTGGAATATGAACATAAAATCTCAAAACAAACAAAACCTCCCACTGACTTAATGCATCCCAAGGAACAGTAATTGCAGTAGGAAGCTGTCTGTGCTCCAAAATCTCCGCTCCAGTTGAAGAGCTGGCCTTAGTAATTCATAGCTCTTAATAAATCTGTTGAATATTAACCAGTTTCTATATTCTTCCTGTTGCATTTGTTTGGCCATTAAAGTGCCCTTTCCCCCTCTGTTTTAGCTGGCTGTGTCCTTGTCCTAGCCAGGAAATTCGTTCCTTACGCATGCTTTGGCCTTTTTGGAATCATTTTCATGCAGGTGAGTTGGAATGTTGAAGGAAGGTGCATAACTGTGTGCCACCATGAGAAAGACAGGCTGAGACTCGTTCAGTAGGTCCTGGGGTCATGAGCAAGTGGTTCTGAAGTGTTCCTTCCATTTCTGGATAACTCGCTCAACATACCTCTTTGGGTGAAAAGAGAGCTTTGGTATCGGAAAGGCTAGTAGATTTGTTGCAGCAGAGGCTTTTATGGGTAAGAGCAGTCTTCCCAATTTGGGTGTTGCTGGATGGGTAGCAGGACAATTCCCAACCTGCCCAGCTAGCATGTCTAGTAGAAAGATAAGAAGAGATCATTTTGTTCTTTTCTTGTACATATTTGAGCTCAGCCTGAAATTGGGAAACTCCTTTTGCTGCCTTTTGCATGTTGTTCTTCTCTGGCACCATTGTTCAGACTTGCCAGAATAAGAATAACTATGCCCCTGCCAAAGTGGGCTCTAGTCCAGGAAAGCTTCTACCATAATCAATCTCCAAGACTCTTTTGTTGTTCTTTCTGCAGCAGACTTAACACAGCATCTCCCCTGGAATTCATTATACACTGACAGTAATTTATTATGCAATGATGTTGTGAGTGTTTGCCCCAAAGTAAAGGGTGTAGAAGTATGTCAGAGAGTCTAATATGCAGAGAGAGAGAGAGAGAAATTGTCCTGGTCCAAAGGCACTTGCCAGGAACACTCAAGAGCTGTTCATAATGATCACCAAGAAAGTACCTTCTATCCCAGAAACACTGACGGTAGCAGGAGGCCATCAGCAATGACAGTCGTCTTCTGTTGTCTTCATTTCTTTTCTAGACAATTGCCTACAGTATTTTATGGGATCTGAAATTCTTAATGAGGTGAGTGAAACCCTTAAAACGTGATGTATGTTAACTTACGAAAAGGCATAGGGGCAGGATTTGAATAAAAGTATTGTGGGGGAGGGCTATCCAAGTTGGAGAGCTTACTTGTGTGCCCGAGAAGAGCCCATGTCTCAGGCTGATAGTGGTAAGATTACTCAGGATGGGAGACAGGGACCATGATCTCATGTAGGTCCAGCTTCAGGATTGTAGGTCAGTGACAACACACTTGGTAACCTGGCACAATCTGATAATGCCATGGGCCTGTCTGCCTCAGAATCCCCCTCCCCCATTGTAGGTGATCCTCATTGTAGGCATCTGGCTACGCTACATCTCAGGGTCCTTTAATTTGGGCACAACCAGTTCCTGCAGAATGAAAAAAAAAATCCATCCGCAATTATTATATGAAGATGAAAAGCACATGAAGTTTGCAGGTGACTTTCTTTTTCCTCCCTCTTCTTAGGCTTAGGAGGGAGCAAGAGGCAGTGATAGATATAATATGCCTTGCTCTCTAGAAGTTGGAGATGCATCATCTTCTCTAGTAATCCAAAATACACATTTAATTCTAGCGTATAGCAGAGCAGAGTGCCTAAGTGTGCAGGTAAGCATAAATATTTAAATCCAAAGGTAAATAATTTTAGATACTATATTTATTCTTAGCAAATTGAAATCCAAAACTTTTTGAAAGATAATTTAATACTTCAGGCCTCCATAGAAATTTCCTAGTTGCATAGGTTACAGAGGCTCCAGAAGCAAAACATACATTTTTAATATTGTATCTGTGGCTGATACTTTAATCATCATTGTCCTCAAGCATAAACTGTGAGAGAACCAATTGAAGAATCTGGAGTCCTTTGCTTTTGGACGGAAGAAAACCATCAATGCCCTTATGATTTGGACAGTCTTACTGGCAATATCTTACTAGTTCTAGAGGCAGGGCTTTCAGAGAGCCTGTCATTTTCTTCAGTGATTCAAGTAAGTGGTTACAAGATGTTTAGTAAGCAGTAGACATGGAAGGCAAAAAGACTGGGTACAGTTGCAGTTTTCTTATAAACGATGCCATTCTGGCCTTTCTGCTATATCGTCTAAGCTCTTTATATACATTTCCCCCCTTCCTTGTAGGAATTTGGCTCTTGGAGGTGGACTGCTTCTGCTCCTTGCAGAATCTCGTTCTGAGGGGAAGTCCATGTTTGCTGGAGTCCCAACAGTGGATTACACCTCACCTCGGCAATACATGCAGCTTGGTGGCCGGTTGCTCCTTGTTCTCATGTTCATGACACTGTTGCACTTTGAACTTGGCGCCTTCACTGTGAGTGTCCTCTCCCTTTATTGTCTGTCCAACAATTTGTATGTTTTCACTGGAAAACAAGCATGTGCACCAACTTTGGCAAGCTCATGTTAAGCTGATCGCAGGATAGCAGTGATAATAAACAGGCCAAGCCGTTGAAGTTTGACAAAGCTTCCTGTCCTGTAAAGCAAAGATGTTCACTCGGCTGTTAGTTCAGGCTCGTGCAGCCGTGGTGCTTGCAAAAGTAGAAAATCTGCTCTACTTCAGGCTTCCCTCATTTCATACCTATTGTGGAGTCTTCTGCTAGCTGTCCCGTTGATCTGTTCTCATGACCATTTATTGTTTCTTTCTGAGGGTCATATTGTAAAAGGAAATCGATTAAACAACCAAAAAAAGGCAGTTGCACTTCAAAGCAGCTTTATTGGTGAAATCTGTCATCTGTGTTTGCACAAGGGGAAACCTTTTAATAAATTATAGGTACAGTAGAACTCCCATATTCGCTGGGGATTGATTCCAGGGTTAAAAACCACAGTTAATAGCAAACACTATACATGTTTGTTTCTTGTATAGCAAACACTATACATGTTTGTTTCTTGTGTTCTTTCCATCTTGGATTATTGTGTTTTTAGTAATATATTGTCATTTTAAATTGTAATTTGTTATATGTTATGTTGTTACCCACCCAGAGTAGTCTATATGACTAGATGGGCGGGCTAAAAATGTAATAAATAAATAAATATGGTAAAGGTAAAAAGAAAAAAAAATTCACATGCATTACCAAAGGGCACCAGAGACCATGCTAGGTATTCTTTACTAGCAAGTATTCATAGCACAATCTCTGACTCCCTCTAGTGGCTGGTTCTGGTAATACACGTGAAAATTGTTTTTTCTGGATTTTAAAAATATTTTCAGACCATTTAATATTTTTAATATTTTCAAACCATGGATAAGTGAATCAGTGGATACTGATCCCATGAATAAGGAGGTCCTGTTGTAATTATTTTAATAATGTTTACCTATGATTTATTAATAGGTTTCCCCTTACAATGTGTATTCTGCAGAAATAACATGTAGACACACACTTTGGTATTGGAGCAGAATTCCACATTTTAGGATCCCTTTCATTGTCAGAAAAGGAGATTGCTAGTCCTTATGGCCATGAACATGGGCTGTAGGACACCTGGGCAAAACCTTGTGAAATCTGAGAAGCCTGAGGCAAGAGTGAGCATGCTGTCAGAATGTTCAGAGACATTGCATAAGATGTTGCCTATTCAGAGCAGTAGCAGCACACTGAAATAAGTCACAGCAGGTAAGTACCTGCACATTTCTGTGATACATAAAGTCAACTTCAGTGCAGGTCATATCTTGTATATGCTCGGGGATATTTAAGACCTCTGGCTAATCTCATATGAATTTTAAGCATGGAGGAACTCCATTGCTGAGGAGGGAATTGCACTGAATTGCTGTATCAATATTTCTTTTTTGCTCCCAGATCTTCCAGGACATCTTTGGCATGGTGCTCATCATTTTGGTAGCGATTGGCTTTAAAACCAAGCTTGCTGCTCTTACACTAGTCATCTGGCTTTTCATCATCAACCTGATCCAGAATGCCTTCTGGAGCATCCCCACCTACAGGCCCCTTCATGACTTCCTCAAATATGACTTTTTCCAGACCATGTCTGTCATAGGTGGCCTGCTGCTGGTCGTAGCTTTGGGACCTGGAGGGGTTTCCATGGATGAACACAAGAAGAAGTGGTGAAGATGGACTGTGAACAGGGCTTGGAGCAGGGCGGGAAAGGTGGGGTGACGATAAATTACAGCTTTTACAAACCTGTGTAGAATTTTATTCTCTGAGTGATCCTCTTGAGATTTATCATGGTTCACGGTTGCCTTATCAGGGTTGGAGAGCCTTTGCTTTCTATCCTGTTTGAGACATGTAAATTAAAGTTGAATTATATATATGTATGAATGTACATATGACTTACTGAATTTTCACACCTATCTTTTGAGACTCTCTGGGATACTGGGAATTTTTATCTTCTCACGCAAGGGGCCAGGACAGAAGCAATGGCACAATAAGAAGGAACTCTTAAGGACTGATCTTCCCATCAGAATGAGGCAGGCCAACTTGCATTCTTAATTCTTGTACTAAAGAGAAAATATCTTTCTGGAGGTGCTTTGCCTTGTGTCTAGAAACTGAGATTTGTTTCTCCCTTCTCTTTCTTCCCCAGCCTCCTGCCCCGCAAGGTCCTTAGGGTATACAGGATATAGGAACTGATAAATGTTTTGAAGAGGGTTTGCTAAATTACAAGCAAGATAATAAATATGACATCAGAAGAATTGAAAAACAATAATAAAAGAGCTAGTGAAACAATCATCAAGAAATGACATGAAAATGAGAGAACTGTTTTAAAAGCCTGATAATTTTTTAAAGGTCTTTTTTTAAAGGATTTTTTTTAATTAATTAAAAAATTTTTTAAAGAGATAATAACATGTGTACCCTGTCAGATTATCTTTCATTCCTGTGCATACTGTTGCAGGACAAGGTGGTCCTTTAGGGGCCGTGATCCCAGATCATGTAAGACATTTATTAGTAACTAGCTGCAGCATTTTAATAGTGATCGGAAACCAAGTGGAAACTAGCAAGTTCTTTCACCCCTTAATGCTATGTCTATACAAACGACTGCTTCAGTCAGTAACAACATGAAACCTTCAAGTCTAACTGTTTTTACTTCACATAAGTTTTTGCGGACTGCAGCCCACTTCGTTGGACTCACATGAAGAGACCAGAAGTCACAGAAGCTGTCTGCCCTCAAAAGTTAATTCTAACAAGGAAGAAAACACATATGGTCTTCTGATAGTACGTACTGTGTTGGACGGGAACAGAAATATGAAATGATACGTCCTGTCACAGAGGTACATCTGCACCCAGAGATCTTCTCTGTTGTGGTTTGACTGTTTCTCCAGCCTTCAAAACTCATCTGTTGCATTTGATGCCCTTTTCCCTCCACTTTGAGGAGGTCGGTAGGGACGCCTCTGGCAGGCTGTCTAATCCAGGCCCCAAGTGGGTGATGTTCTCTGTTTGTTAGGGAGGACTCTGCAGAACAAGCCCAGGCTACAAAGTGCAGCAAAACAAATTGATGGTGTCCTTGACCATTTTAAGAATAAAGGCAACAAAAAACAGCAGTTCTCTTTGTCCCCCTCACCCCTCCAGTGATTAAGGCAGCCACCCAACACAATTATTTTAGTGCTTCATTACTTTGCACTTAAGTTTCAAAACACTCAGGTCTTTATCCTTTCCTTTACTTCACAGAAGAAAGCTGTGCTCTGCCCCCCTCCATTTTTATTTTTATTTTTGTTTTATTGTGAACTGTGGTATGATCTTTCACATATTCTTCGCTGCTTGCAAAATCTGAAACTAGTCTTGATGTTCTGCCAATTTATACTGGGCTGTTCAGAGGCAGCTGCCACAACTGCAACAGAAGAGAGATCCATCTTCAAGTCATTAGCCGGTTGTAGAGGGTTCAGAGCAGGCCCAATTCATAAAGTCTCACAGAATTTTACACGGCATGTGTGGGAGGTGAGATGTTGGGGAGGCGGAAAGTGTTTTGCTTAAGATTCTGTGAGGTGAGGTGGAATTCTTCAGCAGTCAAGACTGGGGAGAAAGTAGCCTTAAGAATTTTGGCTCAATTAATAGAAATTGGCAAGGAAGCGTCTGTTAGATTTTAAGTATGTAGTTCTTAAGAGATTTTTAAAAAGAAAATGTGGCCCTTAATGTGTTTTTGTCAAAACGAAGAGTATAGATGGAGTGGAAAAACATGGGAGGGCTACAAATGTAAGATGTTGTCAGGAACCCTTGTAAAACCTCATTTGTGAGGCAGGATGATTGCACAATGAAAGCCTCATCTGAGTTCCTGACTCAGGCCTGAACATATCATCTTCCCAATGTCACATGCTTCTGCCTCTTTGGGATTCTTTCAACGTCATGACAGGCTAGTTTTTAATCTCCTAAAAAAAGTGACTGCTTACCCAAGAACACAGTTAAGGACATATCCTTAATGGCTGCTGTACCTATTCTGACATTTGTTTGTCTGTGATGGAGTTGAACTCGGAACTGATTCAAATGTTAAAAAAACAACCCATGGGATAGTCAACATGGCATTTTGTCATTTCAAATTCTTATGTCTTATGACTGGCAGGAAGCCAATGAATGCATATAAGTGGTGGAAGTAAACCATCCTCGTTAATTACTTACAGAGAACTGGAGCCTAAAGCAGGAGCTCTTTGAAAGCAGTTGTAAACATTGCACTTACAAGAGTTCCAAAGGGTGTTCATTCCCCGACATTTCTGTTTTGACATTATTTTACAACATTTGAAGCAATAAATGGTTTAAGGTATTTGAGTACTTCCTAATATGAAAAGTCTTCTACACAGCGAAAAATAGTACAGAGAAATCTGCCTCTCGGATGTGCTAACTTCCATTAAGTTATTACACAGGAGAGAATATTCAAGTATTCATGCATACCTCACAGGATTGTTCTGTGTGTTTTTCTGAAGGAAGTGTGCTGGGTTTTTTATATTGATAATGGGAGATGAGTTTGTTTTTGTTAACCTAATGAACTTCTCACGCTCCTATCCAGTCCAGGGGTTCATCCCAGCCAGGAATGCTGCCATTTCTTTGTTACATCATTATAATGGGAGGATCCAAACTGTAACAGATTCTTCCCAATGCTACCTATGGTACATTTTTTAAATTTCCAGTCTGAAATTTAATTATAAAATCCCACAACGCCCCCCCCCCCAAGATATGTTTATTTTACTTTTAACGTTAGGAGCTTTCATAAGTGAAACATTAAAAACTAAAATAAATATTTTGGACAACGTTCTCAAGTGAAAACAAATTGACACAAAGCAGACTTCTACTGTCCACTGAAACAGGGACAAAGGGGGAAGGGAATCCTATCAATGTCTAGGAAACTATGACTTATTTTTCTAAAATGTTCATTATATTTCTTCCATGCCGAATACAAAATAGCCAAAAGACTTTTACATGGCACTTTTGTTGATAGCTCAGTGAGTTAGGCACCTGGCTGCAGAGCCAGAGGTTGAAAGTTCAATCCTCCACTGTACCTCTTGGGAGACGAGCGAGCCTATGTGGTTTTGGGCAAGCTGCACGGTTTCAGGGCACCCCAGAAGAAGGGCAGAGGAAACCACTTCTGAGTACTCACTACCTAGAAAACCTAGGACAGGGACAGAAAAAGTCAGAATCAATTTGACAGTGTATAATTATTGTCTGTTGACAAAACCACCATTGTACTATCATTATCAGAATCCATTGTATGCGCCTTCAAAACAAAATTGGAAACTTTAGATGTTATCAGTATATTTAAAAATAACTAAAAATGCAAAATTGCAAAAAGACCAGTCTGGCTTGTGTGGCACAGTGTTATGTGGCATTACTGTAAGGTCCACCATGTTCATTGGGCTTTTTCCCAAATAAAGGGTGCATAAGACTGCAACTCTTAGACTAAGTAAATATGTAAAAACATAATCGGCTTTGTGAATGTGGAAGAAAAGTACAATACATTAAGGAGTTTTCACACCTAATTGCTTTGTACAAGAACTTTTGTAAATGCAAAGTGAAAGGAAAAAAAGCTGTGGTCCCCAGTACATAACCCAGAAACAGCTGGTAATACTTTTATTGGACCACTAAAATATTAGAAACAGGCAAGCTTTTGAGTTCAGCAGAGCCCTTCATCAAGCTAAGCACTGCAGAGCTTCATGGAGTAGAGGGAGAAACATAATAGTCCAAAGACTTATCCTGACCAGATGTTGTGTCAAGATATCTAATACTGTAGAAAGGAAGTAAAAGGCAGATCCATGAAATTAAGAATGGATCCTCATGATTTCATATGATTTTAAAAAGGATCCATAAAAATCATGGATCCGAGGCACAGATCCTCATGATTTCATATGATTTTTATGTGAGATCCTCCCTAAATTACTGTCAGATCATAGATTCCATTTGCACTCACAGACTACACCACAGAAATCATGGGTCCTTTAGTGCATGGCTTCGGATTGGTGCAAAAATTTGGTTTTGAGGCACAGATCCTCATGGATCCACATATTCTTTCTGTAAGATCCTCTCCAAACCACTGTCCAATTATAGGTCCCATCTGCACCCACAGACTACAATACAGAAATCATGGGTCCCTCAACACATGACTTTCCAAGGCATAGATCCTCCTCATGGATCAACATGACTTTCAGATAGGATCATCCCCAAACCACTATCCAATCAGGCCCCATCTGTGGCACAGACTACGCTATAGAAATCATGGGTTCTTCAGCACATAGCTTTGCATGGGCACAAAACATGGATCTGAGGCATGGATCCTCATAATTTGATATGATTTTTAAATGAAATGTGAAAAAAAAGCACATGATTTTTCTGTAAGATTATTCCCAAACCACTGTCCAATCATAGGCCCCATCTGCGCCCACAGACTACAACACAGAAATTATGGGTCCAGTGCACGGCTTTGGAGAGGGAGGAGAACATTAATCTGAGCCATGGATCCTCATGGATTCACATGATTTTTATGTGGCATCTGCCCCAAACCAGATCCTGCTCCTTTGCATTGATCCTGGGTATTGTGTGCTTTTTGGCAATTGTGTTTCTGTTGCACATCTCAGGCTGACCTAAAAAGTGTCACAAAGAACAAGATGGAGTTGCCTCCCATCCCATGTCCAAAGACTGACTGGAAAGACAGTTGCATCTTTCTTCAAGACTAGACCACTACGCAGGTGGGTCAGGCCTGATCAAGGCTGTTCAACATTGGCCACAGAAATTAGGAGGCTTCTTTTAAAAAACAAGTCACACTCCGTCCTATAATGGGTATCGCCTCATGCATGGTATGTAATGTGGGATAGATCCAGATATGAGATGCAGAAAGGGGGTGGTGGAAGTTTCCACCCTTCACACAGAGACAAGAGACCTGGGGTTCCTGGAGGCTGGTTGCCCAGGAGACCATCTCTGGTCCTTGGCCCTCATGGTGGAAAAAAGGGGAGCCTCCCTCAACCCAGCCCAGCTATCCAGGATCGACCCCTGCTCACCAGGGAACCTTCGTTCTGGGAGATGCTGGGGATTAACTTTCCAGGTGGGCTAGTAGTGAATGGGAAAAAGGAGAGCCAAGTGGCCCAGGATGCTGAGAAGGGAAGCCAAGAGGAAGTGGTGTTTTGTGCTTGTGAGAAGTGAACATGATCCTTAGGCAACTTTACAGGTGTTATTTTAAAAAAGGCTTGCTGTTAGTCAGGCTTCTGCTTCTAGGCAGAGGAGCTGGGCCAGGAAAGCAGCTGGCAGCCCGGCCTACGTAAGCTCCACTGAGCCCTGTGAAAGCTTAGACTAGTTTTCATTCAAAAATGGGTGGTTGCTCTGCTGGATTCCAGAGCCTGCTGTGTTTACGTGGTTGCCGCAGCAACACAATTCCGAGTCAGCCCAAGGCCACTGGTCATTCCTGCTCTGGACCAGGTCGAGGACAGAAGCAACTTCAGGGCTCTCCTGCTTGATGGCTCTTGGTGGGGCAAGACTTTTGCTTCCACCAAGCTCTCCAGCATCATCAGCACATCCACCATGGGGCTGAGATCCATGTCCAGAGGGTTCAGAGTAAGTATAACCAGGAGGGTTTATGGGGCAGAGTGGAGGGCAAGGGGGGGCCTCTTTTTGCCCCTAGCCAGCAGAGAGTAGACTGACCAGAGGAGGAGGAGAGGGGACTCCCGTTCCAGCCAATTCTGGTGTGGATTTGTCAGCTTTTTGGAGGTTTGGGGGATCTGGTTCCCAGCCTACGTAACATAAAAATCATTGCCACTGGAGTCCTTTAGAAGTGGGGAAAACATTTTTAACACCCCCCCCCCCCGAGAAAGAGAAGGTAGACCAATGATGAAATTTGAGGAAAGAGAAAACAGAAACTAGTAAAAATAGAAAAGGGACAATAAGCCCTTTTAATCAATATAATATATAAGATTTCAATACAGGCAGGGTATAAAACAACAGCTCTAAAAGAAATGTGGCAAGGAGATTTGGCTAAGGAAATTAAGGGAGAAGACTGGAATGAAATGTGGAATAAAAGAATAATGAAAAATATGTCTGTAAGTGTTAAAGAAAATTGTTATAAAGTTGTATGGAGATGGTATCTCACACCAGTGAAACTGAATTTATGAAATAAAACTATCATTTTTATGCTGGAGATGCAAAAAAGAAAAGGGTATGTATTTACATATGTGGTGTACTTGTGAAATAAGGAAGAAGGAATGGTCAATGATCTTTAAAGAGATTACTGAAATAATTAGTATTGATGCACAAATGTCCCCAATGATAGCTTTGTTGAATATGAGTAATAATAATAAATTAAAGGGACATGAAAAGGAACTAATTATTATTATGGTAACTGCAGCAAGGCTGATATTTGCAAATAATTGGAAAAATAAAAACCAATTTAATATGGAGGAATGGCATAAAGAAATGTGGAATATAGCCATTAATGACAAATTAACCTATGTGACAAAGATTAGAAAATAAATTTCAAATATTAATTATTTTAAAGAAATATGGAATTTATGCTTGGTATATGTGTTTGAAAAAGGGAAAGAGTATACCCCTGGAGATAAATCACTGTATTTCTAGAGAGAAATTGGGCGTTAACAGCTCTGCCTCTCACAACGTTCATTTTTTGCTCTTCTTTCTCTCTTCCAGTGTGTGAGGAGGAGGTGCCTGTGTTCCCGCCGTGCAGGCGCCCCAACAGAGGAAGCCCCTGCTCCTGAACCGGCCAGGCAGGACCCCAAAAAGCCAATGCGCTGCTGTCACAAACATTTCCGACAGCCAAACAAAACCCAGGTCCCTGCCCTCAAGAAGCCTCCAGTCTAAACCCACAGCATTTCCAATCGACAGAGAAAAGGGCGGGAGAGGACACAAGGGTAGGAAGTGACAAACGGAATGAAAAAGCGGGACCGTTCATACTTCCTTAGCCTTCCAGGGGATGCGGAGGACTTGGAGGTGATGAAGGAGAAGGGGGAGGGGGGGCAACCACAGGCACACGGAGAACTCGAAGCAGATCCTATCGGGCCCTGCCGTCTTTAGGCTGTTGGGAGTTATCTTCCCCCAAAGCAACTTCTCCCAGCTCTGTGACTCAAGATGGTTGGGCTGTTGTGGGTCTCCTCTCATCAGCTCTTCAGAGACACGGACTGGTGCTCCTTTGGCAGCCGAGTTCCAAGTAAGCCCTGCAGCTCTTCCAGATTGTGGCCAGTCCACTGTGGCTCATTCCAGCGAAGCATCTCTCCCCTGAAGGAGGAGGTTTTAGGACAGAAAATATGTTCAGGATCAACAAGTGCTTTCTTGGGAAGCTCTCAGGTTGGCTGCCAGGTGACATGAGGAACTGAAGGGGGCCTGTGAACATTCGCCTTTCACTGTGTCTGTCTGGGGGGGTGGGGGTGGGGACTTTAGTCTTGGATTGCCTACTTCAGATTGGCAGCAGCTCTCCAAAATGTCCCCTCCACAATCTTTCAGAAATGGAGATCCCAGGTTCAGGAAATCTCTCCTCTATTCCTAAAGGTGATCGTGTCCTACCTATAGAGCTTATAAAAGTTACTTTTTTGGATTACAGTTTCCCAACCTCATTGCCAATCTGGTTTGGGAATACTAGGAATCATTGTCCAAAAAAAATTAACTTTTAGAAGCTGTAGGTATGTAGTGATCATTTCTGTTGGTTGATTCCTGGAGCTCAGTGCTTATGAATTGCTGGAGAGCAAAGAATGGGAGGTAATGGTGGACTGCATGGTCTGTTTGAGGCTTTCATGGAGAACTTCTGGAAACAAGAGTCAGGGCTAGTTGCTGGAGCCCTGGTTTCATCCCGTGACGCTCTTATGCCTTCAATTTCTGACCTGTTGTGTCTTCTCATCTCAGTCTCACTGAGCAGCAACAACAGGAGCACAAGCAGGAACAGCCGCCACGTGAGACCAGTCTGGTGAAGTCTGCAGCATGCTGGGTAAGGAAGGAAATTATGATTTCCTCCCATTCCACAGCCTGCTGCAGGATGGCCAACGTGGTTAGTGAGGTGGGCTGAAATACAAGGCTAAGCTACACATTATATACACAAAAAAGCAAGAATTCCTCCTCCTAGGAAGAAACTATTGGGAGCTAGAATATTGCCACAGAGGGGTATCAACTGCCCATTGCTTCTCCCTCTAAATCTTGTTTCCATCCAACACTGCAGGATTCTGAAGCCTGTTTCAAGCACAAAACATGCATATGGAGGGAGAGAAACTGGACGGTGGGTGGCCTTCCACTGGAAAATAGGGTTCTTGAGGGAAGATGAAAGCATCTTTCCCTTGTTCTTGTGGCTTCTCCATCCCATTTGCCCCATCACCTTTACACTTACTCCAAGCAGTATTATACAGAATGTACTGGAAGAGTCTTCCCAGATAATTCTCTGGTTGTCCCTTGTCTGAAGAGGCCCTCCCTTGTTTTAAAGGGAGAACCAATTTTATCCAGAGAGAAAACATAGCTGGGGACACCTTTACGATTGAACAGACATGATTTCTCTTTAATTTACAGGAATCAATGAACATGGAAGCCCCAGAGAGCAGACGGAGCAGCCTTGAGGACTTGGTTTCTGACTAGAGATGGCCACAAACCAAACTACGAACTAAAAATAACCACGAACCAGGCTGGTTTGTGGCTCGGTTCGTGCAAGTCGTTTTGCCAAAATAAAACAAAGCACCACACTTTTTTCACTCGGCGCTTCATTTTGCTTCAACTAAACAGATTGCCTCACCCCACTCCCTTCCAGCTGCTCCCGTTGCCCTCCTATCTGGTCCTACTGCCTCCTCCTCTACAAACTTCAAAGACAATGGGCTGGCTTCCCTTCCAGGAACCAGGCTTGCTTCTCTGTACATGTGCATGCCTATCAGCTGAGAGGCGTGCGCATGCGCAGACACAGCCGGCCTGGCTCCCAGAAGGGAAGCCAAGCTGCTGTCTCTGAAGATGGCAGCAGTGAAGGAGGAAGAGCTGGGGGGCAGGACCAGGTAGGCAGGCAACGTGGGCAGCAGGAAAGGGGGGGCTGGCAGCAGAGGGAGTGGAGGCATTAGGTTCCCCGCTCCCCAGGCACGAACCGGAACAATGAACTGCAAAATGGTTCATTTTTCTGAGGTTTGCGGGCAGTTCGTGGGCAGCCTCCAAGCATCCCAATCCATCATTTTTCTGGTTCATGGCCATCTCTATTTCTGACTCTCCATCTGCTTCAGAAAGGTGAATCAGCTGAAGGGTAGGAAGGGTGGCCGTAGTTTGGCCCATATACACCTCCAGATTTCCCCTCAACATCAGAGCTGGGACAATGGCTGGGATTCTACGGCAAGTGCCCAATGACTTCTGCCCACCTTTCTAGCTCCATCACTAGAAAGATAGGAGGCACTTGGTCAACCTGATCACAGCTAGCATGGCAGATGTCACACCCAGTTCATGGATATAAGTCAGCTCCTATATTCAGTCTACCTTTGGAATGAGGAGATGGAAAAGCTATTGCTTGGGACCTTCCCGAAGGGGCCAGTCTGGCCACTGCTGGCCTGCTGGGTTGGAGATGGTCCAATCTAGCAGGACTTGCCTTAAGATTTTGTGTTCTAGCCTGTTGTGTGGGTTATTGCTCCTAGTCTCCTGGTGGCACCTCCTAATCGTACCAACATGAAGAGAGAAGATGATTCAAGCCTTTGGGTAAGTTAGGCATGTATTTCTCCTATAAGAAAATGCACGGCAGTTCCAACTTGTAAGATATGGTGTCCAAGCTGCAGCCGTTTCTTCACTGCAAAGCAGCACGTGGAAGGGGCCATTGGATTCTGGTAAGTACCAAAGAGGAAGATGGATTTCACCCACCCCTGGCTGAGGGGGTTACTTGTAGCCCAGGACCATTTCCCCTCCTGCCATACAGGAGGATCAGAAGTGTGGGAACCTTCACCCAGGTAAGCCAGTGATATATATGAATGTAGAAGAAATAAAGCAGCCCTCCCTCTGTCTCCCTTCCCGTACTCCTCTCCTGTTGCCCCTACCAGGATTATGTTCAGCAGGAAAGACTGACGTCAGGTGGATTAACATATCCTATTTCCATAAGAGGAACTGTTTCTTTTCAAACACAACCCATCCTTACTCAACTTAAAATCCCATAAAAATCACAACTTCCACACTGTCTAAACAGGGTTCCCACAGGGACGGTCATAGTGTGGACATAGCTTTGCTTTGAAATAAATGAATGGATGCCTGATTTTGATTCCTAGGATTCCATGTGGATGCCATCATGGTCATTGCTGGAAATGCTGCATGAGGTTTACAGCCTCCATGCTGAAGCATGGGAACCATCACCCTTTTAATCCATTCCTAGGTGAAGAACAATTGGAAAATCGAAGGACTGCAGCTGAAGAAGGGTCTAAATAGCCCAGGTTTCTTTAGTTCTGAAGAAAGAACGCTGGAGGGAGGACAGGAAGACTCCAGCATCAAACTCACATGCCACAACAAGCCAGAAATTCTAGATTGCTGTGTGCAAGAGGGTGTTGGTGATAATGGTTGATCCTTCCTGCTTTCAGCAGGAGCAGTTAAACAAACCATGGAGCTCCTTGGTTGGGTTAGTGTGTTGTTTCCTCCCTCGCTGGTTTAGCTGTGTAGCTGGTTTATTGTGTTGTCTGGCAACACAAGGGCACTTTCCCATCTCTGGGCTTTTTAATTCCCAAGAAATCAGAGAAAGGAGTCAAGAAGAAATCTTGAATTCTTGATCTTGCCCCTCAGGAGGGGAAAAAAACTACAGAAAAGAAGCTGCCAGCTGCCAGGGAAGCAACTGGATAGAGAACATTTGCAAGCTGCTGAACTTGACAAGCCAGAGTTGTTTCCAGGGATCCTTGGCTCATCATGTCATGTGAATCCAACATACAGTGTGTCTCCTCTCTTACAGCAACTGAACTGGAGGTCAAGTCACTCTGAAACGGGTTCTTAAAAAGCAGAAGAAAATATGGCTTTTGCAGTTGCCTGGTGCTGAGATTTGAGGCCTGATGGATACATAGCTTAGTGGAGTAGGGCTCTCCTTCTAGTTTCACACATTGACTGTAGGTTCTTATTCTTACATGTTTCTTGTAATGCTTGGAAGAGCCACCATTGGAGATGGCACTTACAATGTGGAGAACTCTTCTTCACCTTGGGTAAGGAAGGAAAGAAGGATTGCCCACTCAATGTGAGGGCAAGGAATGGAGGACCTAGGCCTCCTTTATGTCTCACAATCCTGTTGCCTTTTCTTAAGATGCATCCTTTCTTTCAAATGGCCAATCTTTCTTGTACATTCGGACCACAAAGGCTCCTAAAAGTAAGGGTCCAAAATGGCCTCCAGCTTGAGTCCTGGTTCTCATTTAAGTAAATCACTCTATTTCGCGGGATTCTCTGGATGATAATGACACCCTGGATGACATCTCCACCCTGGAAGATGGAGAGTGGGAGCCATCACTGTTTAAAATGCTTCCACTTGTAGCCTTTATTAAAGGGATGGGAGTCCCTTTCTTTATATACAGTGGTAACATATAATCATTACTTTGGGGAGGAAGGATGGATGATTAAAGCTGCCCCCTTTCCCATTAAAGGAATTGTAGGGATCCCTGAATTTCTCTTCAGTTGCATTTGTTTGCACCTGTATGCCCAGAAGGGAGAACAAGCAGCCTATTGTGTTCAGGGCATTCTGGGCCAGCGTCCATGAGGTCTAAAGCAGACTGCATGACTACGAGCCTCATGGGGATGCTTGGTTCTCAACATTGTGGCTCACCCAAGCACAAGACCATTACATTAGCAAAGACAAAAAGGTAGACTTAATGGGATAAATTTGGTCCCAGCTGTTGGTGTTGGTGTTTTAAGAACAAGGAATAGGATAAAAGGTATCACCTTTTCTTGCATCTCAGTTTTTGCAATCTAATCTCTTTGGATTTTGGCTGTCAATTTGCCTTCATTCATGGTGAGACCTGGCAAACAGCAGGCATGTGGCAAGCCCTATTTATTAAAATAGTGTCAGCAACACAGAATGAGATTACTGCAATTTCTAGGAAAGAGAAACTTGGGGGGAAATATCCAAAGAACTTAGGAAGAAGCAAAAGAGAAAACAGTCTGTTCCATTTTGGGCAGCAGATACAGAGAACTTTAAAAGAAGGATTTTATGTGGGCTATAGTAAAAACCTGGCAGTACTTAGGAAAGTTACTTTTTTGGACAACAACTACCAGACTGTCCCAGTCAACCTGACCAGTAGGGTTCTAGGACTTGTGTGCCAAACAGTAACTTTTCCATAGTCTGGTCACATTTGGGGGAGCATATACCCAATGTGGCTTAGTGGATAGAGTAATAAACCAGGGCTCAGGAGACCTGGATTCGATTTCCTGGCTCTCCCACAGAAGCTCACTGGGGGTGTGGAACTAGAAAAACCACACCTGAAATACCTCACTTACCTAGAAAACCCTCTCAGGGTCACTATAAGTTAGTTCTGACTTGTCGGCACATAACAACTGTAAGACCGGAGGTGAGAGCAAGGTGCCTCTCACGGGAGTGCCGTCCTTCCCGCCTACTGCTGATAAAGAGAGCCAAACCCCGCCAATTCCCCCACCCAGGAAGACAAGACCACCTGGACCAGACCCAGGGAGGATAAAGGAGGATTTGAAAGAATTAACAGTCAAAGAGACCAGGACTGGTTTGGCGCGAACGGAACAAAAAGCGCGGGTAGTAGTGGAGGCGGGACTAGCGGATATAAAAGGCGGGGAAGGAGGGCTTCCCCCAGGCTGGGAGTGGATGTGGGTAGAAGATCCGTGGACTGGAAAGGTGGAGAAGCTAAGAGTTCCTAAAGAAGAAGCTGATGCCAGAAGGAGGCGAGAGAACACCCTCAAACTGTCATACTGGGGTGAAAGGGAGACTAAGGAGTGGAGGAGGAAATTGAGGGAAGAAAAGGAGAAGGTTGAGAAAGAAAGGAGGGAGAGATTAGAATGGAGAATTTGGGAGATGCAGCAGATGGAACGACAGGAGGACCCTGGGAGACTATCAATCCCACCCAAGAGCTTGCCTGGGTGGACAACCGAGACGAGGATACAATCCCCTTATTGGAGGGGGACAGTGGACCATTATTAAACACGGGTGCATCTCTGGACTGGCCGGGACCCTGGAACGTTCAGGAGGGTAACCCATTCAAAGTTGACGAGTGGAAACCCTTGTCAGATCCATTGTTTGACAGGGAGAAGGGTTGGAATGCATTTGCGGACACTGGATTTTTGTTAAATAATGCAATAAATGTTACTCCCATTTCAAAACCACCAAGTCTGGTGATTTATTCAGGGCAAGTCAGGAGCCAGGAAGCGAACCCTCACAACAACAAATGTCTGCTATTTCCTACCTGGGATACTCATTTCTGCACCACCGCAAAGCCATGTGCAGAAGGACCCATGATTTCTGTGTTATAATATGTGCGCACAGATGGAGGCTATAATTGGACAGTACTTTGGAGAGGATCCTATGGAGCAATCATGGACCCATGAAAATTCATACCAATCCATGCTTTTCTGCCACTGCAATGCCATGCATTGAAAAATCCATGATTTCTGCACTGTAATTTGTGGGCACAGATGAGGCCTATAACTGGACAGTGGTTTGGGCATAAAAATCACATGGATCTATGGGGATCTGTGCATCAGATGCATGTTTTTGCAACACTGTCAAGTTATGCACTGAAGGACCCATGATTTCTGTACTGTAATCTGTGGGCACAGATTGGATCTATGATCTGATGGTTTAAATTTTAAAGGGTATTCTACCTGAAAATCATATACATCTGTGACTCTGATCCATGTTTTTCCACCACAGCAAAGCCATGCACTAAAAGGATCCATGATTTCCGTGGTGTACTCTGTCCGCATAGATCTATGATTTGACGTGGCTTGATGAGGATCCCACATAAAAATCATATGAAATCACAAGGATTCATTCTTGAGATCATGGATCCACCTTTTACCCAGATCCAATAACGTAACGTAAGCTTGCTTACTTCTACTATTTAAGGAGTAAAAAAAAGTAGTATTCCCCAGCTCTGTTTGGGCGTTTTGTCCCGAGTCTCCGACCAAAGTAGTGCTTGCCGCTGTTCTGCGGGTCCCTGAGAAATAAACCCCTGCCCCTCCTCTGTCCCCTTCTGGACAAAAGCCCCCCGGCTCCGCCGCACCGATTCTCCACCGGCCGCCTTCCTCTCCTCTCCCCTCCTCCCCAATAGCCGGTCGGAAAGGTGACGTCCACGCTAAAATAAGACCCTTCCGACGGGCGTCATAGGAGAGCGCAAACTGCGGCGGGATTCTGCCTTCCCTCCTCCGGCGCCGGGTGATGATCCAGGCCCGAGGAGGCGGGGCAAAGAAGCGAAGAGGAAAACAGCGGAGCCCGTGTGAGTGAGGTCAGTGAGAAGTGGCAGGTTGTAGCCCACCTAAGGTTTCTCCCCGTTGGAACGGCCCCCCCCCGGCCCTTTTTCGGTTGCCATGGGAATCGGTTATACATCTCCTGCCCCCAGCCATTATCCTACCCAGGGAAAATGGAGGAGCCACCTTTCCCTGGATGGGATGGCAGACTCATTTCTGGGGCTGAGCCTCTAGATATGGGGTGGATGATGGGGAGGTGGCATTGGGAAGCCCCCCCCCCCCCCAAACCATGCTGCGTCAAGAGCGGGTGATGTGTATGTATACACATGCCTGGTGTCTCTGTACACGCACAGTAACTGGAATCCTGTTGCTTAGAATGATAAATTGCAACTAGAATATGCCAATTGAATCAGTGGGGATTTGGTGAGTCACCTCCTCTGTACGTTCCTTTGATTCAGATAGGCCTACTCTAGTTGTGACTTACTGCACTAAGCAAAAGGGTTTCAGCCAGTGTATACTGTACTTGGTGCAGGTAATAATATTACTCAGCATTTGCAGTATATAGCACATTAAAATTCTTGGAGTTTTTCAAATACATTCTGTTGTTACTCAAACTTTAAAGTGAGCCAGTAGTATCCCTTTATTGCCTTGTTATGGGGCAGGGAGTTAGAGATGCTTACCTTTTAGTACCTGGAGGCTTTGTGGCTATAGTGACTTAAGGTCTCACATTCTTGGGAACTAAACCTCACCGTTTCTTGGACGGCTGTCATCACTGCCCCCAAATCAGGTCACAAAGGACTCCTACAGTTTGTGTGATCATAATTGGCATGGTTTTTATGTATCAGTCTTAACTGGTAAATTAAAGTGTAACACATTGGGAATGTATGGCAGACTAGCGGCTGTGGAGATGTGTGGGTGAGAAGCAAACTCCATAGTGGGAATGACTGCCAGACTATTTTGTGGTGAAGTTGTGTCTTAATGCTAGCCTGTAACTTGGAGGGGTGGCCCTTCAGGTGTTGTTAGACTTCCCTTCCCATGATCCTTTGCCATTGGCTGACTAGGACTGTTGAGACTTGTGAACCAACAGTATCTGGGTAGCCACCTATTCCCCATCCCAATATGAATCTGTGACCACATTTGAGATGTGTCTCTTGCCATGTGTTGCCAGGTGATTTCTGAGGCCATCTTCTAAAAGATGTGGGAATTCCTACCAAATAAGATGTTGCAAGTGATTATTGGGGATAAGGCCTTTATCAATAAGGGCACTCCAGTTATAGAATGCCCTCCCTAGAGCAACTTACATTACACCTCCCTTATATTCTTTTCAATGTTAGACAGAAGTTGTATTTTTCCAGGTAGTTTAATAGGTTAGTTTTAAAAATCTTTAAAACAATTAGAAAATTCAGATTTCTGAATTTTAAGGTTCATTATAGTGTTGCTGTGAAATGTTTTTTGTTGTTTTATGTCTGTCTTAGTTTTTTTTTAAAAAAATTCACATAGTTTAAGCTTGTGCCTAGCAATGATGGGAAGAGAATATTTAGATGAAACATTGATCAGATCCATCTGGGTTCTTCTTATAGTCTTCTGACAAATCTTATAGCCTCTAACGCCCCTCCAAGTTTTAGTTTTGAAGTAAAATAACTCTGGACTAACAGTTGACATCTTCTAAAATAAAAAGAGCTCAGCCTTGCCTCAGTGTGTGTGGGCTGGATGTGGTTAATCAGCAGAGACAGAGAGGCACTTCAGTTATGCCTAGAGGTACAGTGCTACTTTCAATGATGCAGTTCTAGCATCAAAAGCAGATTCTGAATTTGAGATTGGTTTTCTTTTTGTCAATGTTTGTTTTCTCCTCACCAAAGAAAACCAGAAATAACTTTCTGTTCTTTCTTTCTTAGGCAGGACATTGCAGCTGCTCAGCTAGGCCTCTATCACCATGGTAAGTGTACGGAATATCTTGTAACACAGGCATGGTCAGGAAGCTTAAACCTCAGTGAGACTAATGTGGTCCTTTATTTGGCCCCTTCTGGAAGCATTGGTTTGCACCCACTGTTCCTCTGAATGTGTGTGCCTTGACTATAAATTCAGTAGCAGCCTCATGTGTTCCTGAGGCACTTGCATGTGAGCCTTCTCTCTAATGTGAATTGGTCCTGAAGCTGCAATAGTCACTTGGTGCTTGTATAGCTGTCCCTTCAATGGCCTTTTTGCCAAGGAAACAGAAGTCAGTGCCTGTGAGGGCATGCTTCACGTTTGTTGTCATTCTTTGGACTGCATAGATTTCTTGTGCTTCTAGGGATGCACCATTTGCATGAACCAGGGGTTCCATATAATGGCTACATACAGGGACATCATGATGAGCACAGTTGAAACAGCCTTTTGTGGCCTGCCACAACTGAGCAAATTGTAGCTGCTGTTTGTATAGTTCTCCTTCCCACCCAGGTGCTGACTTGCACATGTATCACACATACACTTAGTGCATAGACACAGATTGATTTGGCCTGACCAGGTTACTGCATCAAGTGAGAACTAACTTTACTTAGAAGCTGTTGCTTGAATTATGTGATTGCTTAGATAACGTCACAGGGATAGGAGAAAAGTTTGCTGTCTGGAAGAATAGTTTAGGTACTAACTGAGATAGCGAATGGAACTT
Organism: Intellagama lesueurii; assembly: GCA_037013535.1. Classification (NCBI taxonomy): domain Eukaryota; kingdom Metazoa; phylum Chordata; class Lepidosauria; order Squamata; family Agamidae; genus Intellagama; species Intellagama lesueurii. The sequence goes on from JBAJHW010000002.1 coordinate 136,200,725, forward strand.
CCATATTCATAACACTATATCTCTGAATACCAAATGCTGGGAATGGGAGCAGATGTCCGGGGGGGGGGGGGGGGCTTCAAAAGTACTTGTGCGTTTTCCAAAAGCATCAGGTCACAATCACAGTGTGGAACTGATTTCCAAATGGAGACATCCTTGGTCTGATCAGGTTGGTTACCTTGTATTTCTATGCAGCGTAATGGGGTGTTGGTGGTTGGAGAATTTTCTGGCACTTTGGAACTTTCACCAACTGTGACTCCATCCTGATTTCTCCTTGCTCATTTGGATCTGCAGCACAAATCTACGTATCTCATGGTATAAAGTGAGGCCAATGAATAAAGGTCTGTTCTAGGGTCTGCATCAAAACCTTGCAGACTAAAAACTCCGCTTGCATTTGCTGCACATTAATGTACTTGAATTCCTTCAAGTAATGTTAAAGAACAGTAGCCTAAGTTGTTGTTGTTGTTGTTGTTTGTTACTTTCAGGGTGAAAGAAAAGGAGTCAATAAGTATTACCCACCAGATTTTGATCCAGCCAAGGTAAGATGGGGGTGAGGATTCTCTTTTACAGGGCATTTCAAGACTTCTAGTCTTGACTGTGTCTCTCTCTCTCTTTTATTTTAATTTTTGTACTGCATTGTGTTTCCATTGCCAGGAAATAATGTTATGTACAGTTTATTGAGGACATGGATTTTAAAGAACAGTTTCTGCTTTGTACTGGACACCTTCACAATGGATTGTTTACATAGCCACTGCAGAATTTAAATTGCCTCATATAGTTTTTAAAGATTCAAATAGAGGCAGATATGGAGGCAAGGTTTTATTGATGATCCATCCATATCTGGGTTTGTTTAAACCAGGGGTGAGAACCTTTCACCCCACTTTAATATATGATATAACCCCTAATTCTCTTCTGAGCAGGCTAAAATCATCCTTGTATTTGAATTAGCTAACCAAAAAGAGTTTTCACTCTTTGCAGCAGACCTTAAAAACAGCATGACTGATAGCAACCAGTATCTTCTCTGATGGTCCATGCACAGAACAGAAATTGTAGAAGTAGCGTTGGCTACTTTGCGAGATGCCAGTTCCACAACCAGAATGTAGTGAATATAGAAAATGTGTTATGGTTAGAAAATAAGACTATAAGAGTGTCAAGTCTCCTGACTAGTGTTCACAGTTCTCCAAGCAGTTTTGTCATATTGGTAGATTGTAAATTGGACAGTGGAATAGATCTTGAAGATATTTGTGGTTTTCAGCCATACGTATTTTAGTAACTGTCAGTAGCACTCTTATAGAAACTGCATGGGTCCTGCTTGAATTTGTGTGATTGTGAATGCCTGAGACAAATTTTTCTTGAGTGCATTGAGGCAGAGATAAGAGTCTGGATTAGGTCATGCAACCTGATGCTGAATTTACATGATCTATATCTAGAGAAGCCATTCTCCACAGGGCCATATGCCACCCCACTGGAGGCCGCTGGCACCTTTGAAGGGGGCCACAGACTAGAAGCAGTTCACATACCACCTTGTAAGGTTTGTTATGTGACTTATACAATCCTGCTTTGGCGTATATTTCTTATTGTATTTATGGCCGTGGCAAAAAAAAAAAAAGGTTGAGTGGCTGATCTAGAGTGAACTTGCTAATGCTGGTGCTGAGCAGCATTGACTTTCTTGGATTATCCCAAGACACTCATGCTAAGGAGACAATAGCCTTATATTTCTAAGTTATTATTGGGGTAAGCTGTAAGACTTCAAGTTGCATTAGTTATTGAACAGAAACAACAAAAAGAATTACGTTTCCCTTTCAAAGGATCATGAGTAGAGATGGGGGTATTCGTATTTGTCTACAAATACGAATATCCTCACACAGGTGGCGTTAATGAGGGTCCAGCCCCATGGGGCCGGATGGTCCACTCACCAATCTGACGCAGACACAGACGGCGCAATTTTACCAATGGCTCCGCAGCGCGTGATCCACTCGCCACTCTTCGACCTTGCAGCGAGGCTTGTCCTCCCGCCTCCTGCCAGAAGTGGTGAGTGGATCGCACGCTGCAGAGCCACTGGTAGAATCACACCATCCGCATCTGCGGCAGATCGGTGAGTGGACCGTCCAGCCCCATGGGACTGGACCCTCGTTAACACCACCTGTGTGGGGATATTCGTATTCGTAGACAAATACGAATACCCCCATCTCTAATCATGAGGCACATGCCAATTTCCCTGCTAATGTAATTTGCAGCAAGGTTAGACAGGAAAGTGTTAATGCTGGTAGAAAACCTTTAGAGGTAGAAGAGTAGTAGGATCTATGATTCCGAGCATGTGCTTAGCTCCCAGCTTGAAATCAGGCAGAAGATACTGTTTTCCTGTGGGATGTTAACCATCCGGGAGGTTCAAAAGTGGTCATCAAAGGCAGGTAGGGAAAGACGGTGAGTATAACTGATCTGTGTACAAGATGTTGATCACCTGTCATCTTTACCCTCTTGCAGCATGGCTCCCTTAATAAGTACCGCAACAGCCACCCACTGCGAGAAAGAGCTCGGAAGCTCTCCCAGGGCATACTCATCATCAGGTAAGGACACTTAGATGCAGTTCTTTGCATGCCCCACACTTAAAAGGGTGAATATTGGATTTCTGAGTGGTTACCACAAGATGGTTGTAACCCTGTGCTCTTAGGAAGGCAATGTTGTCACTTCTGTGAGGCCTGCATATCAGTGCAGGATTTGCTGTGTGGCACTCAAATTTATGTGTGAGTGTTACACAGGACTTGCATTCTAGCTGTCTGAAACTACAGGATGCTTCTGCTGCATGTAATAAATGTTCCTTGGTTTGACTGTTTCCTAGGTTTGAAATGCCCTATAACATCTGGTGTGATGGCTGTCAGAACCACATTGGCATGGGTAAGAGAGGAATGCTCCATCCAGACAAACTGCCATCTTGAGATGAGGACTTTAATTCAGCAGGATTGATAGAGAGTGGAGAGAGGGAGCCTAATTTCATATAGTAATAGAGATGTGCAAGGACTGCCTGTTTGACTTCCATAAATGCCTCCCGTTTCATCTGGTTTTCTCATGTTGTGTGTGATTGGTTGGGTAGAATATATAAAGAAGAAACCTTAGAAGGAAGAATAGAGCATTGAGGCCAGTCAAGAGTCATAAGGCCAAAGGTGGCTAATCCGTACCAAAGGAATAGGATTTAGGGTCTCTGAAGTCTCTTCTCAGTTCCAGGAAGGTTTCCACAGGGATGAGAGGCACTAGAAACCAGGACTCTGAGGATCTTTGCATTTTCAATTGTTCTTGTACACTTTTGACAATTTTGATGAAATATTTTTGAACAGTGAAGGGCACATATTTACAATCAGTAAGATGATTATTACTGGTAGCTGCATGATTCCAGGTTAAAGTGTGTGATCAGGAAATCTATGATGGTCTGTACAGCTAACCACGTGTCCTTCCTTCACCATCTCCTTCCTGCAGGAGTTCGTTACAATGCAGAAAAGAAGAAAGTCGGCAATTACTACACAACACCTATCTACAGGTGGGTGGTGTGAAGGCAGAGGAGTTGTGCTGTCTTTCCTGATACATGTTGCAGTGCCTGATTGGGGAGCAGGGTCATCAGTGAAGGCTCAGGGATCTGGGAGGAGGTGAAGAAGGCAACTGGTTATATGTCATATTTTCCCAGATTTCCCACCCTCATTTCTAATGCTGGACTAGGAAAAGCAAAATTATTTGACAGGCTGACATTTGTAACTCTAAATGCAATTTACATGTGGTATGTAAAGTCAAACCTGCTGTAGGTTAGAGAAGGAGCACTGAGGCCCCATCCCTCAATTACTGATAGACGTCTTGCCCAGTCTCTTCTCATGTTCTGATGCTTGATCAGGCACTGCCCAACTGGCTTCTCAGACCCTCCCTGCAATAATAAGGATTAGAAGTGTACCAAAAGTGAAACTACACAATTGCTGAATGTACAATTGCATTCAAGGCCAAATTCTCTGCTTGCACCTTTTGTTTACACTTTGCAGCCTTACATATTAAACAGCCATAACAAGGGGCAGATGTGTTTACTTTTGACAGTAGTTCCTAAATGTGGGACCTCAGATGTTCTTGGACTACAGCTGGCAAGAGCCCTGCCTGTGCTAGCTAGGGCTTTTGAGAGTTGTAACCCAAAAACATCAGGGGACCCAACTTTGCCAAACAGTTAGTTAAGATAGTTATACCATGGGTTCGAACAGAACAGCGACAAGCGTGAAAAAAAAACACTACACATTTGGGAAAGGCTAGCATTCCTTCCTCTCTGAAAAGCTGCAGATCCAGAGCAGCTATGACTGAAGCTACAGATGCTTTTATATGAAGCAGGGAGCATCTAGCAGAGTATGTGGCTGGTACTAGAAGAGACAGAGTCCTCTGTGATACAGTAGGAAATGGCAAAGTAGGGAAGAGGAAAGTAGGAGGCTTGGTATTTCTCTGAACTTGTTCTATCCATTGCCCTAACAGTGTTTTCTGTCCCCTACCCCTTTCACTGCAAAACTGGCTGGATAGCTGAGTGGTTTGGGCATCTGGCTGCAGAGCCAGAGGTTGGGACTTCGATTTCCGACTGTGCCTCCTTGACATGGGCTGGACTTGATGATCCATAGGGTCCCTTCCAGCTCTGAAGTTCAAAGATGATGATGGTGATGATTGTCTTACAGATTCCGAATGAAGTGTCACCTTTGCCCCAACCACATTGAGATGCAGACAGACCCTGCCAACTGTGACTATGTCATTGTGAGCGGTGCACGGCGGAAGGAAGAGCGCTGGGATATGGAAGCCAATGAGCAAATAATGACCACAGGTGAGCCTAGGGAAGAGGAGTCTGCTGTTTGAGCCCTGAATGGCTCATCTGGCCTAGTCAGCTGGCTTCACGCCTGTATCTCATTCTCAGCTCATGAAGAGAAGCAGAAGCTGGAAACAGATGCCATGTATCGGCTGGAGCATGGCTCAAATGATCAGAGCAAACTTCAGCGAGTTCTCCCTACCCTGCAAAATATCCAAGAGGCCCAGAGTGCCTGGAAGGATGACTTTGCCCTTAACAGCCTTCTTCGTCGCAAATTCAGGGTAAGTGGATGGGAATTTTTACAATATTCTTTTACAACCTCGGACAAGTCAATGCATGATAAAGTTGCAGTGGCATACCTAATAGTCATTATTTATTTTTAAATTAGAACTGTCAAACAATTAAATCAATCTCAGTTAAGAAATCATCTACCCATAGCCTGATTAATTAACTAGATTTAAACAAAAGTATGTACGTTAAACCTTCATCTAGGCCTTTTTCTTAGATTGTGGGTCTAGCAACCGTGATTTATGAGAAGTTCCCATGTTATCTCTCTTACATAAACAAAACACAGCTGTCTTTAATTTTTGCAATGTTTATATTATGGCTTTTATTTGCTGATGTTGCAATTCTGTCTTTCAGACCTGTCACTTTCTGAAAGTCTTACGTGTGGGTTTGATCCAAGTGGACAATGTAGAAGGCCAATTATGGCATTAATATTGTGGTTTTCTATTCCCTGCACACTCATTCAGCGAGACTAGAATTTGATGGAATGTATCTAATCCTGGAATAGGTTTTCCAGAAAAAAAATGCTGAGTAGAATACCAACACCTTATGGGGGAAGATATGTGAAAAACACTCTATGGCAGGGGTCCCCAACCCCCAGTCCGTGGCCTTGGCTGGACCGGGCCACGGAGACAGATCTCCCGCCCCCCGCACGCACTCCCCCCCCACGACCACCCGCACAGCCCCTTCATGCATGTGCATGAGTGCATGCACCCCCCCGTGAGCACCCCGCCCTTTGCGCATGTGCAAGTGTGTGTGCACCCCCCCCGAGCGCCCCCGCCCCTTCGTGAATGCATGTGAGTGTGTGCCGTGCAAGCGCCCCCACCCCTTTGCGCATGCATGCGAGTGCCCCCGTGAGTGAGCGCCACCCCTTTGCGCATGAGCGCAGGGGGGTGCCCTGCCCCCCCAACCAGTTCGCAGTGTCAAAAAGGTTGGGGACCACTGCTCTATGGTATGTAGGACTTGTCTCTTTAAGAGACAGACTTAAGTTACAGTTCTGTCTTCACACACGACTGTAGCTTCCTTTCAGGTATAAGTAGAATTGGATGGAATAAACTGCTCTGTTTTATACAGTGAATTCAAGGTATTATGTTGCTGTTGACTGTTTTGTTTGGCACCTTTAAAAAAAATTTTCTCTTACTTTAAGTGAAGCCAGAATCACTTTTCCCAGCAGTACTATCTATGTGTTCCTATGTTTCAAGCAGCAGCAAAATTCCTAAGAGTCTTCAGCTTAAAGCCAATATATGGGTGAAGCAGCCTCCAAAGTTAAAAAAAAATCAGACCACAGAAAGTATCCGCCTTACTTAAAATGCAGGCATACTGCTGCATTCTTCTTGTGCTTACCTTCCACCCCAGAAAATACTGTGGAGGAATTTCACTCCTTGATGCAAGAGAGATGAGTGATTTGTGCTCGCCAAGGACTGATACTAATGATTCAGTGAGACTTCCTCCCTCCCAAAATGGCTCCATGGGACTGGATTAGTAAAGATTATTAATTGCGGCCAGAACTGGTCTGCAGATCTCCTGTTTTATAGATACTACACTGCCTGTCTTTCATTTCAGTATTTCCCAGTGCATCATAAGTGTGGGATAGTGAATGCAGCTATGCTCCAGTGTTAATTTGGATTGGAAGTTATGGTACAAAAGGTTGTATCAGAGTGCCCAAGATTGAGCAAAGAGGGCAGCTTGATAACGTGGACTGATTTCTTTGGTTTTGTTTTGGGAGGCATTATTTCAACACCTTTTTGCTTTAACCAGAGGGTTTTTCCCCCTCTTATGGAATTTAATAATGAAATATTGCCACTGTTTAATAATCCTTTTCAAAAATTATTTTTCATTTCCCATTACAATAAAAAAAGCTATTAAAGATTAATAACTATTGCTTAGTTATGCCTCTGGAAGGCAAACGACAACGTGCAACTGCTTCTTACCATTAACCAAAGAGTCCCTTCTTGCACATTCATATGCCGAGAAATCCAAGTGGGGACTCATTTATTGCCTGCAAGAAGCTGCTGTGAGTTAACACCATTTACCTCTCTTCCTGCCCCCACATCGCCCCACATGACTACACAGCAGGATTTGGCCAATAATAAGATGTATTGCTTAAAGACAACCAAGCGCTCATCCAACTTCTCTCCATCCTCAAGGTGACAAGACAGGGTACTATTTATTATTCTGAATTAATTATCAAGATCCTCTTTCTATTTTATTTTTGGTTAAGCCCTAATAAGACACCCAGGCACCGCACAGGTGATTGAAAGAGACATTGCTGTTCCTGCTGGCTTGTAATGCTCCCGGGTTGTTGATTCTTGGCCTGTGTTTTATTTTGCCCTCTTTTAGTCTCTTCTGACTTAGTGGCACTACTGATGTGTACTTTCTGTTTGTCTCTTTGTCACTCTTTCTTGTGCTGTAGGAGGAAAAGAAAGTCCTGCAAGAGGAGGAGAAGAAAGATCTCGCCTTGCAGACAAAAGCATGCCTGAGCATCCCGCTCGTACGAGAGTCTGATGAAGACCAGCATCTGGCAGCCCTGCTCAAATATCAGAGTCTTGGTTGTATGTGAACACTTAATTGCTGGGCTTTTTTGTGGGAGCAGAGGATGCAGATGAAAGATAGGGCTTTAGCAACCATGTATGTGATATGTAGAGTCAAGTCTTACCCAAGAGTGAATGACCTTTCCTCTGTCTTGGTATCCATAGAAGATAACCCATCAGGTTGTAGTGGGCATGGCCAGAGACAAAAGGGGGGTGGGGCCACCTCGTTCTCCTGTCCCCTTTTTTCTTTTTCCATCTTCTTTCCCACCCAATGGGCTATCAGAAAAGGGATGGATTGCTCTTGGCGGAGACCTAAACTTCCAGAGAGCTGCTCTCGAAAGCTCCAAGTTGCCTATCCCTGGTCTAACACCTGTGTTAGTAGCAGAAAACCCATGGCTTCTAATTGAAGCCTGGATTCAACAGGGAAGAGTGCTGCCTTCACATGTCCTTATAAGCTTTGTATGGCAAAAAGGAAAGCCCCTGACACTGCCCCCCCCCCCCCCCCCGGCTCCCAATCTCTGTGCTGATAAGCCTTTGGAGCTTTAGGTCCTGCCTGGGGCGAGTCTCCCGAAGCAAAGCAAATCTTTGATTCCCTGCCAAAAGAAATAATTGATAGACAAAATAGGATATTCATACTCATTTTAATGAACTATGTACTACCGTAGAGGATTTTATTTAGATGTACTCCCAACTTTGAATGTACATGTTTGGCATATCTGTGTAGTTTGTGTCATCTCCCTCGCTGCACCTATCATTTTTTTCAGAACTCTGTTCCCCTGAACAGTTCCCAAAACCATTGGGTGTGAACCCCAACCTATGTATATAATTGTTCATGCTGTAGAGGTGACGGGCTTCTGAGCTTGACCTGTACCAGGACCCTATAAGCACCATAAAGTGATGTGGCACCCACTGCCCCTTACAATGTTGCAGAGCATGGTGGAGTAGAGCCTCGTGGTACAGTTGCCTGCTTTACATACAGAAGGTCCCAAGTTCCATCCCCCTGAAAACCTCTTTGGAAACTCACTTGACAGTAGATAGTCCTGGGTTAGCTGGGCAAATAATTAAACCTGATATAAAACTGCTTCCTGTGCGCCTGTCACACTGCCAGTGTAACAGAAGGACTGACAGAGACATGGTGGTTGTAGGGTTTAGATTTAGACTGGGGATTGGAAAGCCTCTGCTCAGTCATGAAGCCCACTGGGGAGGCAAAGCCCCTTAACTCTCTCTTAGCCTGAACTACCTCACAGGCTTGTTATAAGTATACAATGGCAAGGAGGAGAGCCAGGTACATGGCCTTTGCTTACTGGAGAACAGGCGAGATGTAAAGGGAATGATCCAATGAATTTCACGCTGTCGCGTTCACAGTGACATACTCTCCTTTCTCCTCCTAGCCTACGAAGACAAACAGAAGCAAAAACGCAGTGAAATCATTGACCGCCCGTGGTTCTCACCCACCCAGGCCGCAAACCCCAAAGCCAATGACAGTCTTAAAAAGCTGGCATTCACTGGGAAATCCTCAGCTAGCAAGTCGCCGGCAGCTATGAGCAACCTGGGTGTTGTGCGTCGGAAATCCAAGGACAAGGAAAGGGCATCTGCTGAGGAGGAGAGTGAACGTCCAAGTCCCCCAGGCGAAGCTGACAGACGGCATCAGGAGAGTGCTTTAAATGGAGTGTCGTGTGACTCTCCGTTGGTGGCTGAGGTGGACTCCCAGAAGGCGGAAGGAAGCCCCCCATCCAGTTTGGCTGCCTCTCTGGTTGCAGATTATTCGGACTCTGCTTCTGATCCTGAAGCCGAACTATGAGCAAGGTTTTGTGCCTCTGGGTAGGGACATGGTTGGAGTGACTGTGCAGACAAAGAGACTGACCTGTACTCAGTTAATGCTCCAACCTCTGTATGAGACAGGGAGAAGGGTTGGAGGAGGGGAAAGGGAATGAATGAACGTGAATGTGTGTTTCACTTGGAGTTTTGCTATATTCTCTTGGACTATATGTTGCTCTGTTGCCAAGTATTTAAATACAACTTCTTCCTTGTTTTGTCCACTGAAATAAACATACTGTATCCCAGACCTTAATTGTTTTGTTATCTAACGTGGCATCTGCACATATATGAAATTATCTACATGTAGAGGTTGCCAGCCTCAGTTTGCAGAGAAAGGAAAAAGCTGAAATCGCAGATCTTTGGATAAATTCAACAATGTTTATTTATTTATTGGTTTTGTATCTGACCTTTCTCCCAAATGTGGAACTTAAGGCTGCTCACAGTGGCTGAAGTCCTGTCGGCATAACTTTGCACCATGCAACTAGGATAACATCATCAGATAATTTTAATTTGATTTGAATGGAAAGCTTCCTATCCCCTCTTCAGGTTCCAAAGCTTTCTAAAGCTCCCTTTTGTCCTGGAGAAGCATTCTGGAGCCTTGGAATGGGGGGAGGGGGAGCCTTTAATAGCCAAAAAATCACCATTGCATGATCCCACTGCAAGCATCAGGACCACCACTGCCGATCCAGTGGCAATTTTTGGCTATTAAAGTTGCAGCATAAAGTTATGTTGATAGGTATACACATCAGTGATAGGGGGGAGAGGAATACAATTAAAGGATGAAACAAATTTAGAGGCCAATTTGAAGCACAATTTAAAATAACAAGGTTCTTTCAAGATTCTAACTAGAGAAATTAAAGGCTGGAAGAGTTCAGAAAAATTCAGATGAATTTTTCCTGTATAAAAAGCAAGGAATATTTTTCAGTTTTTCCAGTTGAAAAATCAGAAATGGGGGGGGGTATGGGGGGGAATCCAATAAAATACGTTCTCTTCTGGAATGAGTGAAATACTTTATATGGAGAGTTTGTTCACTCAAAATACCAGAATGTGGACAGTATATAAATTGTATTTGCGAGGCAGTCTACACTACAGAAAAGGTGGACAACATGCAGGCTACATACAGCACTCCTGGGTCAATGCACACCCACAAAATGTTAAAAATCAGCTAATAAAGCCCTCTTATTCCTTCTAGGGGGTATGGAGTATGATTTTTGTCATATTGATGAGGGTTTAATTTCTTTTTGAAATGTGTGTTTTGGGCCAATGGAGGCACAAGGGGGCTTTTTCAGTAAAAAAAGACCCCATTTTTGAAACAAAAAAATATATTCAGGGTGGCTCTCTTAAGTCCAAAGACACATGTAACCTCTGAATGTTGCAACACTGGTGTACATGAAAGACAGCAGTTCCTTGCATACTATAAGCATCTACATCACTCAAATCCAAGATGTATTTCTGCACTTAGTTGGTGCTGCTTTTCATGCATGACAAGACAATATTGGCCAGCATGGAGATTTCAATGCTTGTGGATTGTAATTTGCTTTCTTTTAATGACTTCTGCTCCAATTCTGGTGAAAACCATCACAGTGAAGGCCAGGTTGTCCAAATAATACAGTTCATGTTGTCTGTTACACAATTTCTCATTTCTGTTTTAATTTTCTCTCTGTTTCTCAGGTGGAAATTAGAGTGTCACAGGAAGCCAGATTTCTGTTGAATATGAGGGGGAAAAATTTGTTAGAGTAGTATGACAATGGAACCAATTACCTCAGGAGGTGGTGAGCACGATGAGTCTAGTACAGAAGGCGTTCAACAAAAAATTAGCTATTTCTCATGATCACCATCCGGATTCCTGCACTGAGCAGGGGATTGGACTTGATGGCCTCATCAACACCTTTCAACTGCATTATTTTATGATTCTGTGTGTCAGTAGGTTGAAATCTACCCATACACAGAATCAGCCCTGCTTTAAGCTGTCACAATTCCTTCAGAACATGCGGTGTGAGATAAACACTCTTTTCCTTCTGTGTACCCAACCGGTGACAGGGAAAAATCAATTCATTCAAAATGCAATCTTAGTGAATTGTTGTTGTTTAGTCATTAAGTTGTGTCCGACTCTTCGTGACCCCATGGACCAGAGCACGCCAGGCCCTCCTGTCTTCCACTGCCTCCCGGAGTTGGGTCAAATTCATGTTGGTCGCTTCGATGACACTGTCCAACCATCTCGTCCTCTGTCGTCCCCTTCTCCTCTTGCCTTCACACTTTCCCAACATCAGGGTCTTTTCCAGGGAGTCTTCTCTTCTCATGAGATGGCCAAAGTATTGGAGCCTCAGCTTCAGGATCTGTCCTTCCAGTGAGCACTCAGGGTTGATTTCTTTCAAAATGGATAGGTTTGTTCTCCTTGCAGTCCAGGGGACTCTCAAGAGTCTCCTCCAGCACCACAATTCAAAAGCATCAATTCTTCAGCGGTCGGCCTTCTTTATGGTCCAGCTCTCACTTCCATACATCGCTACTGTCTCAGTGAATACTAGAGGTAAATCAAGCGTCAACTTCCTGCAGAAGTGAAAATGACTAAACTGAGTTATCTTCCTTTAGACATAACCATAAAACGACCAGATTTACTGGAAATAAAATAAAGCCAGGAAAAGCTAAAGGCAGTAGGAAAACAGGAAGATGGACCCACACAATAGGGCTTGTAGTGTAGTGACAGGATATTTAATAATAATAATAATAATAATAATAATAATAATAATAATAAGTGTCACCAAGTCAATTCTGACTGGCAACAACCTTTCTCCTGCTATTCTAGGTAGAGAGTACTCAGACGTAGTTTCTTTCCTTTTGCTTTCTTCTAGGAGTTGCCCTGGGACCGTGTAGGTTGCCCCCAAGGCTCCGCGGGCTGGCTCTACTCGGAGGAGGCACAGTGGGGAATGGAACCCCCCAAAACTATCCAGCCATGACCTTTTAGGGGTCCCTAAATCATAGGCTCGCCCTAACGAAGCGATGCTCAGATGAACAAGGAAGACCCCAGCCGGCGCCCACGCGCTGGAAACGCGAGTTGGCGGACCCGCTTCCCACGAGCCCGGTTCTCAACGCCGCCTCCTCATCGACGCGGAGCCCCGCGAAGGGCGCGCCCGTGTGTCTGCGTACCCGCGTCCCCCTCTCCAAAGAGGACCGCCCCGCGGCCCTCCGCCTTTGGCCTCCCGCCCCTTCTTCCCGACAAGGGCGCCGCCTCGCCTCGGCCCTTCCCTCCGTCTTTCAGTTCCGGCACGGCCTTTTCTGTGCGTCACGCCGGGGCGAGCTGGGCCGAGGAGAGCGCTCGCCATGGCTCAGGGCAAGCGGAAATTCCAGGCCCGTAAGCCGGCCTCTGCGGGCAAAAAGGCGGCAGCTGCGACCGCCGCCCGGGGGCCTCGGAAAGGAGGTGGGTATGGCCGCGAAAAGGTGCCCAGGCTTAAAACGCCGAACGGAAAGAGACCCAGACTCGGAGCCACGTGTCTTTTCGTGCTCTTTGGATCCATGCACAGAAAAGAAAAAGCTCACTTAGCTTCACACGGGATCCGAAGGAACGGTGGTCTCAAACTTTTAAAGTTAACTCAGAATTGCGATTTTATTTGCCCCACTGTGCCTGCTTGAGAGGGGCTGGACTACATGGGGTCCCTTCCAGCTCTGCAGTTCTGAGATGATGATGATGATGAAATTTCGGATTTCCGTGTTCCAGTACAGCGTGAGAATTGCTTAGATACTGTAAGCGAGGGCACCCCTATTGCGTTCGCCGTGATACTGGCTGGGTGCCCCTGAATCACTCTCAGCCTGCTACTCTTGATCTGTGCCACTGGTTTAGTAACACAACATTCTAGCTCATGTCTCTTTCTGGGGGGGGGGGGGGGGGGGGGCAATGGTGATAATATGGTAAGTGATTTCTTCTGTTTTATATGCCCATATCTCCTACATAACTGCTTAATAGGAGATTTAGTTGGGCTCTGATTTATATGCCCCTATGGCCTGTATAACTTTATGGGAGATTTAGTGACATGAAGCAAAAGGGAGTGCATCTGGTTTATGCTGCCTTCCTCTTGCAGGCCGTGTAATTGCTCCCAAGAAGGCACGTGTGATCCAGCAGCAGAAACTGAAAAAGGTGAGCTGTCTCCTGATTCACCCTGCCAAAATGTGCCCCTGAGGGATCAAGTGCAAAACCCCTTTTTGTAGCAGCTCATTTTTGTGCGATTGGAACACATGCTTTTTGGCCCATGTGCCTATTATTCAGTGCTTCCAGTGAAACACAATGGAGGGTGTTGTTTTTTGTCACTTGAAGGCAGTATGCCAACTCTGCCCTCTCTCGGACAAGGGTAGCCTAGTCTCTGTTAGAGTACTGCAGATTTTTCTATGTGATATTGCCTTTGGAAACAACTCAGAAGCTGTATTTCAGGGGAATACTGAAACTTTGGCCCCCAGTTTCCACAAACCCATAACCTTTGTTTATGATGGCTGGCTTTTGTGGCAGTTGAAGGCCAAGCATCTGGTTGGTCAAGGCTTCCCCATCCATATTGTAATTTCGGTGTGAGACTTTTACTGAGAATAGTCAGCGAAGGCATCTCATTAGTACTGAAAGAATTCTATTGGCTGCCAGTTTTGTTTTGTTAGATGTTCATAGCACTGATATAGAAGGATACAGATGGGCATAAACCTCAGTTCGGAGGCTCGTGCCTGTTCGTACACATAGTACCACAAGTGCCGCCATTCCCTTCCCCTGCCTCCCCCCTGGTCAATGATCCACTCAGAAGTCATAGCACGCTCCTCTTCAGCTGTTCAACCAGTCCCTGGCAGGAGCCTGGGTTTGCCTGTCCTGCCTCCCTGTCTTAGTGGGCAATCAGCCAAGAAGGCGGAGCAGGGAAGCCCATGCTCCTGCCAGAGACTGGTCAAACAGCTGAAGAGGAGGAGAGGAACACACACCAGCTGTTGAGTGGAGGATCCAGCTAGGGAGGCAGGGGAAGGGAGCGCACGGCACCTGTGTTGCTGCATGTACAAACCTCCAAACCGAGGTTTGTGCTCATCTATATAGAAGCAATCTATAACTTGAATCCTGTTTACCTACAGGAATTGTTGTTTTTCACATCCTCATGCCTGGATCACCACTGCTCTCCATCAGACGTGAAGTATGTGGTATCTTAGAGAAAGACTTCTTCATTGTGGCACCTCATCTATAAAACTTCTTGCCTGTCCTCTTTTAGGTGGCAGCCACATTGATAGGCATTCTCGCTAGCCTGTTGTGTAGTTTAGAACTCAAGTGTGTTGTTTGAATCATTGCATTGGAGTGCTGTTGCATTATGTGAATTGTGTTTTATGTTATTGTACAATGCTCTGGAATTATATTTGATGAAGAGTTGAACAGAAATAGCTTAGGTGAGGAACCTGACCTGCCCATATGAGTTGGACTGCAACCTGGGACCTGTAGTCCAACAGTAGCTAGAGGACCACACATCCCCCATTTTTGCCCTAAACCAGCCATTCTCAGTGGGGGCCATATGGCCCCCTGCCCCTGGCACATTTGAAGGGGGCCACAGAACTGGAAACAATTCTTCACACACCACCTTATAATGTTTGATATGCAATTTATACAATCCAGATTCAGCCTGCATTTCTTTCATATTGTGTTTATGGCTCAAAAAAAGGTTGAGAATGGCTGCTCTAAACAAATACAATAAAGCATGAAATCTACCCTCCCGAGGAATTTGTGAGGGACTTTTCATCTGAGCAGTCATGGCAGATTTGAAAATCAAGACACTTAGGTGTACACATGATTAGTGATTGTCTTATCAGTGCTTTTACAAACCCAGACTCTCTCTACAGAATTTGGAGGTTGGCATCCGTAAGAAGATTGAGCATGAAGTACTGATGAGGGCCAGCGCTAAACTACCCAAGAAGCTGAGTGTGCTGAAGGCCCCCAGACTGGAAGCTGCAAAAGAGTCAGGCCACTCCAGCCAGTCCAGTGGAACGGGTGTTGGCAAGCCACCACATGCTCTCGGGTGACGGTAGCCATGGTACCCACCTTACGAGGAACTGGATGGACCAGTTCAATGCAACTCATGTAATGGCAGACAGAAACCATTTCCTTTCACACCAGGAACCTCATGACCTATGAGGACAGCTTTAGTTTTCAGCCTTACCTTACCTACTGTGGGTACAAGTCCCACAAATGTATATGTATGTTCAATATGAAATGCGCTGGAGCAAGTGCTGGAATAAATGTCTGCTGGTGTTTCAGCAAAACCAGGCTCATGAAGTCTGATCAGAAGTCAAGATCTGTATGGAGTAGGGAATCTGGGTGATGTTCCTGCCTGATGTCTGTATGTTGAACTTTATTTATGCCCAAGGGTCTAAAACAAAGAGTGGCCCTCCAAGTGTTCTTGGGCTGCATTTCCTAGGTTTTCTCACAATTGGCCATGCTGGCCTGGGCTGATGAAAGGTGCAGTCCGGCAGCATCAAGCTAATAAACATAGAATTCAAGGCACATCTGATGAGTACAGGGTTTTATTATTATTATGTTGTTTGTTGTTTAAGACCTCTTTGAAGTGAGATTTACACATATAGGCTTCTGTGCAAACAATGGGCCGGGCACAGACTCTTCTGTGCTTAGACTAGACCCATTAAAATCAGTGGGACTTAAGTTAGTGATGAATAAAATGTCCCACTGACTTCAGTGGGTACACTGTTAACATGGCTAAATTTTTATCCTACCCACAAGACTCCAGGACCTGTATACTAGGCAACATTGATCCTAGTTCAGATTTCTTGGCCTGTCTGCTTAAGGTTTGATTCAGCTCTGAACCAAAGCAGAAACAACAGTATGGCTTCTGAAATCTTAACTGCTCCTGGAAACATCCTGGATTTGCTTACTTGTACATCATTTGTACAGTTCTCCAGAACCAAAGGATGCCTCTGGTCTGTCTGCTTCCTTCTGTTCAGCATGACACTGTGGTTAAGTCTTTGCTGCTTATCTCTCTTATGAAGCTTCATTTTAAAAATATGTGCTGATTGCAGCTTTAACTTAGAAAATCCTGGTGGCTTAATTTCAGAGTCAGCTAATCTTTCCATATACTTTGTCCACCAGTAGCAGACTGGCAAATAATCTCAATTAGAGGTCTGTTTTCAGATCAACAATTCCAAATCTAAACTTCTTTTTTAAATTAAAAAAAAATTCAAATTCTTTTAATATATATATTAAGTCTGCTACTGGTGGACAAAGTATATGGAAAGATTAGCTGACTGAAATTAAGCCATATATATATATAAATGTTTGCTAAATGGTGCCTTTGTGCTGCATTTTAATAAATATATCACCCAGGAGATACATTCTTGATTAAGAACACTTCTTTCAGCAGTTCTGTTGGTTACAATCTCTATGTTAAACAAAAGAAATATTTACTTTTAACAGTTTGGAATTACCCTGAAGTGGTCGCAAAGGGTCCTCCTTGTGGCTTTCCCAAAGTCATCCAGATGCTTACTCTGAGAAGCAGGAAGCTGGAATCTAGCACCACGAAGGCCCCCCACTTCTACTAAATGTGTCAAGTGCTCCACCCCTGTCAACTTTTTCCAGCCAACTGCCACCCATAGTCCAAAACGTTTGATTGCATCCAGCCCCAGAAGGATGAGAGCTTTAGTCTCCATCCTCTGCAGAGTGGCTGCTTGAGAAAGGCTATAACCCTGGAACCAGAAAGAAGCATGGGCATCATCCCTTCTGCTCCATGGTGACCGTGGCTCAGCACCACAGCAGGAAGGCTCTCGCCTCCGGTGATGGCAGGAAAGGTGGAGGCTGGGGAGGGACTAGGAGTCCACATTTGGAGGAAGGAGCGGCAGAAACCAGGGGGCACAAGGCTGCCTTTTCCCCAGGTGCTGATGCAAAAAATGCGAGCAGCAGCCGCCCTGGTCTGCACCTGCTGTGAGATCAGCCTTGCCATTTTAAAAGGGCCCCACCTCCTGTGCCTCTTCCTGGGAAGCCCTGAATTAATTGAAAGGAAGTCTCTGGGCTGCCGAAGTCTTTTTGTTTTCTTGAGGGGGAGGAATAGTCCTGCCTGGGGTAGGTCATGGAGACCAGTTTGGGGAGGCCAATGCAGCAGAGAATGGGCAGCTGAGAAGGA
The DNA here is from genome assembly GCA_037013535.1 of Intellagama lesueurii. Lineage (NCBI taxonomy): Eukaryota > Metazoa > Chordata > Lepidosauria > Squamata > Agamidae > Intellagama > Intellagama lesueurii. The sequence goes on from JBAJHW010000002.1 coordinate 136,218,295, forward strand.
GGAGTCCTCTAGGACCAAACAGCAAGGCAAAAGAGGATTGTGTTGGGAGCTCACATGGGTGAGAAAAGTTGGATTCCCTCAGAGTTGCGCAAGGAACGTCCATGGGGTCGCCTTAGGTTGGGAACAGTTTGAAGGCACATCACTTTTTTTTTAATTCAAGTGTTTGTTGGCTGAAAATGGGGAGATGTTTGTCAGTGATCACCAGAAGAGGTCACTGTTGGGAGACAGAATACTGCATTTGTTAGGAAGTTGCTCAGATAATGGGAAGGCAAGCCACTCCTTTTTCAGTAGAAGGGGAAGATGAGTGAAGCTGCAACTGTAGTGTGCATATTCGTTTGATACTGTTTTCTCTAAAGTACAATCATACAGTCAAAGCGGGGGGAACCAACAGTGGAAGAAGCACCACTTTCTGAATCTTCCATGATTCTGGATAAAAAGCAAATGTGGGGTTCTCCCCTTGTATTTTTCTAAAAGCTGCCCTCCCACTGGCACTGACAGGAGAGAGGGTTCAGGAAGGAGAGAGTTTGGGATAATGTCAATCCAGTGCCTCTTACATGTCTACTCAGAAGTAAGCATCACTCAGCGCCAGGTCAGTGTGCATACATTTGCGACCATCGTGTTCCTTTTATCCCAAATCAGGAAGCTCTTTCCAGTGGCCATCAAACTTGACCCAAGTATCGTGTCCAAATCAAGGCTGTTGCAACAATTTCCTGTTCACGCAGTTGTTGTTTCCAATAACATGTTGAGAAAGGAGAAGCTTTTCATACAGAACCCTTTCATGCAGGCCTAATAACAGCTGGTAAGTTATGAAGGCTGGTCAACCTTTCCAGTCAGATACAGAACAGTGAACATCACAGTCATGTAGGATGTGTAGGTGTCACCCTCAAGCAGACGGTGGAGAACTCCAGAAGGACCTAGCTAAACTGCAAGGGGAAGGCAGGCAAAAAACAGGAAACACAAATTAAAAGTGAGCACCATGTGCTTGGCAAAGTATTCTGAGATGATGCCTAAAAACAACAGATTAGCCTTCATAGCCAGCAGGCTATCAGACTTTCTTGGTAACAAGAACAGAATTGCAGACAAATCTCTCAAAAGAACAATAACGCTTACTGTTCTGATATGTTTTAAGTCGCAGTCTTAGTCAGAGTTTGGAAATTGTACCATTTAGACCACAATTCCCATAATCCATAGCCAACATAGCCATTGAAGATTCTGAAAGTTGTCATCTAATCCATTTGATGTCTTAATCAAAAGTTAGAAACAGTACCTTCAGAACTACGATTCCCATAATACCTAACCAGTCTGCCCAGTGAGGATTATGGGAGTTGTAACTGAAAGAAGTAACTTTTTCAAAATTCTGCTCTCAGTTTTGACAGTACCAGACCTTTGCCGGAAAAATCCTGTTTGGGACAGGCTGGGCCAAGGAAGCTACTGATTGTCCTAAAATGTCTGGAGGTCTTTGAGTGCATCTCTACCTCCCATCTCCAAGAACCTTTAATCAGATACTGGCTAATCAGTAGTAAGTCACAACAACAGCAGGCCCATTGAGTTAGTGGAGATTTGGTGGGTCAACTATGCTGTAAGTTTCTGTGATTCAATGGGCTTACTCTATTTGCAGCTTACTACTGGATTTCAGCCAAAGAGCCTGAACTGCCTCCTGAGAACAGCAGTATAAAAATTACCAGGGTAGCTACACAAAGCAGTACCTGCTTGCACAGAGAGAGAGAGGTAGAGAGTTTCCTCAGGAGTAAAATGACTTATTTGAAGGAAGACTTTCCATGTGAGTAGCTCTGACATCTGAGTGCTTTCAATTAAGTGCAGCTGAGCCCTGGATGGAGAGCCATGAGCAAACGTTTTTAAGTCTCAGCCTTATTGCAAGGTGATTTGCTAGAAGAGTGGTAGAAGTGTATTAACTCCAGGTCTGGATCATCTGTTTTGTGGTCTCTTTCCTTGCTCTTCTGGTGCCTTAGACTGTGGGCTATCTCTGGATGATGGTAGTGGAATTGCTCTTCCAATTGCTCTCACATGGATACTTGTTTGTGGTCAAACCCTGCTAGCCTAGATGGCCTGTGACCCTGCTTCCAGAGCCCATGCAAGACAGAGGGAGAGTCATCCAGCCTTGGGAGAGAAGAATGGGTCTCCTAGTCAGTGTTCCACAGCTGTTTGCAGTTCCCCGGTTGCTGTCGAAGAGGTGCAAGTGAGTGAGAGAGAAAATGGGTCCCCTAAAGATACTTTGAAAATCTGGTCTCTGGATACAAAAACCTTGACCGAGATATTTTGCAGAAAGAGAAAAGTGAATGGTAGGTTTTGTTTGTTAAAATTAAGTTACTGCATGTCCAGAACAGGAAGGGCCATCTTTATAACTGCCTGTTTCATTCTATTCTAGAGTGAAATATGGAAATGTTCTTTGCTGGGATCAAAACCTGCACCTAGTTTGTACCCCTACTGTCTACTAGTACTGTCTACCAATTGACTGGGTAGAAAAATACGTTAACATTGTCAAGTCACTGTTATAGGTCCTGAAATCACTAGCTGGTGTAGTATCTTGGGCATAGTCCAGTGAAGCTGAAGACTTCTAAATGCCAATTATTTCCACAAAAGAAAATTAAGTAAGTCCTTACTTTTGCCTCTTAAAAAAACCCCTGGAAGGATTCATCATTAATTGCTATTTTGTTTTAGCTTTGAAAAGGATTCACTTAATTGTTTTTATGTTCTGTCAAATCACTTTGGAGGTATGGTGACCTTCTAAATTAATGACCTCCAGAAGATCCTCTTATTAACATTCTGCTCTGGGCTTGCAAAGTAAAGGCTATGGCTTTAGTTACCTAGTTAATCCATCTAATGTGTGGTTTTCTTCTTTTCCTACTGCCTTCAACTTTTTAGATCTCTAGTGTCTGTAGATTTCTAGTGTCTGGGTTTTTTCTTTTCTTTTCCTCTATCCAGTTTGAATACCAGGCATTTCTTGCTCCATATATATAGTAAAAAATCTTATTTGCAAAATCTTGAGTTATCACTTTGCTTGTATGGGAGATTAATATGATGGTCCTGTAGGTACTGCGATCCTTGCCATCTTTCTCAATTATTTATTGTTGCTATATGTATGATAAAATAATCATATCTAATTTGTCTGTTATATTTATATCCCCCTTCTTCCTAAAGAGTTTAAAACAAATTTACATGTTAGTCAGAATGAGATGACAGGCTGTAGCACTTCAGGATCAAGGAAGTGCTGAGTATCATATAAATTAGTTCCTGGAACATGGTTGCTATTTTTGACTGCAGCTTCCAGAATCCCCAAACAAGACTCTGGGAATTATAGTGATGTAAACATGATGTTTCCAAACTCTGGTTGAAATGCTGTTTCTCTGTTATGTAAAATGCTCCCTGCTGTTTAATGAACTAGCATATCTTCTGAAGTTCACTGTTTGACGACAAAGAGACTTGTGGCATATTCAAAAATAAAACATTTATGAAGGCTTCTCTTTTGTGAACTAGAGATCGAGGCAATCTTTGCCACCCTCGTGCTCTCCAGATATGTAGAGCCACAATTCTTGTCACCCAGTTTTCATGGCCACTACATGGGCTGAGAATTAGGTGAATTGTAGGGGGATAAATCAACCCTGAGTGCTCACTGGAAGGACAGATCCTGAAGCTGAGGCTCCAATACTTTGGCCATCTCATGAGAAGAGAAGACTCCCTGGAAAAGACCCTGATGTTGGGAAAGTGTGAAGGCAAGAGGAGAAGGGGACGTCAGAGGACGAGATGGCTGGACAGTGTCATCGAAGTGACCAACATGAATTTGACCCAACTCCGGGAGGCAGTGGAAGACAGGAGGGCCTGGCGTGCTCTGGTCCATGGGGTCACGAAGAGTCGGACATGACTAAACAACAACAACAAAATCAGATCTAGAGGGCATTATTATTCTACATTGGCTAGTATCTCTGAACAGACATGCAGTGGGAATTTGGAGGGGGAGAGCAAGTTGTGAAGTGGAGGGAAGTGAACACAGACAGTGCCAATTGTGTTGTTTAAGTGTCAATGTATGTAAAAGAAGCACAGCAGCCATTCACAAAGCAGTTCTGAAGGTAACACAAACATCCTGGCATTGCTAAGCTAATTTTCACCCATTGTGGGATATCAGGACAGGAGGGAAGCTCTTGATGTTTTGTCATTCAGCAGTTTCAACCTGGCCTCTTCCCCTTTAGAACATCTTCTACTCCAGCACAGCTACTTTAAAGTCTGTGACAGAGTATTCTGGAAGGCTGAAACACCTTCCTCTTGTTTTTTAATTATTTCAATTTTGTGTGTCGGATCTCTGCATATTCCTTCTTTTCCACAGAGGTGACCCTGCATTGTCCTGTGTAAAATACAAGTCACTGCTGGCATATACCACATTGGAAGACAAACAGATGAATGCACCCCTTATGCAATGGTTCCCAACGTTTTGGACTAAAACCCCCAGAAGCCTTCACCACTAGCTGTGCTAGCCAGGATTTCTGGTAGTTTAAGTCCAAGAACATCTGGAGACCCAAAGTTGGGAAGCATTGCCTTATGGTGTGACTGACATTATAAGACCTAATATCCCAATGTATAATGTTATATGGTCCTATTAGTGGACCATGTAAAGATACCATCTAGTATACTTTTTTTTACCTCCACCGCCCAGTGGAGGGTTGCCAACCCCTTTTCTGACAGGCAGCTGAAGCTGTCACCATTTCCACATCAGGATAAGCTTAACCTACTTAATTTTTGTAGCTGCTGCTAAAGTGAAGGAAAAGGACTAGAGAAAAAGTGGTCAGTTTCTATCTGGAGCAATGAAAGGGATGATGATAAGAAATGAAGTTTGCCGTGTGATTTGTAGAAAGTTTTGTTTAGATGTTGCATATATATATTTCTTTATCTCTGAAGGCAAAAATGTTGAAAATGAGGTTGTCCTACTTTGGGAACATCATGAGAAGGCAGGATTCTCTGGAGAAGACAATAATGCTGGGAAAGGTGGAAGGCAGCAGGAAAAGAGGAAGACCAAATACAAGATGGATTGACTCAGTCAAGGAACCACAGGTTTAAGTTTACAATACCTGAGCAGGGCTATTGAGGACAGGACATTTTAGAGATCACTCATTCATAAGGTTGCCAGAAATCATAGGTGACTTGAGAACCCATAACAACAATTAATTCACTAACAGTGGTGCCCAAGTTTGCGTGGCTTAGATATCAGTGCTCTTTCCCCATCCCCAAATGCTTTAACTCCTTTCCTGCTGCTCATTCTCTTCTCAAATTGTTTTCTGTCTCACTGTCCAGCTTGTGCCAATTCAGCCTTTCCTTCTGCTCACTTTCTTCCACTACCTTTATCCAATCAGTAGGAATTTCTTTCTCCCCCCCCCCCCCTCTCTAATGTCTGGATTATTGACACTGCAATTCCAGGGGATGCCAGAGCTGAAAATAAAGAATTGGAAAAATTAACAAAATACAGAGACCTCGCAATATAATAACGATAACAATAATAACTCCTTCATGGGCACCGGCCTTGTTTAGGCGGAGGGACCTGTGTGCTTCAGTGAGGTTGAGAGCTATGCTGAAGGGTCTCCCAAGCCAGACAGGTCTCAGCTGAGAAGCCAGACCAACTCTGTCCACCAACCATCAACTATGATGAGAGGGAATAAACAGAAATCCATACCAGATCAGTCGTTGCTCAGGTCAACAAGGACCGCGTCAGATGCTATAGCCCCTGGGCATCTGGTGACAAATGGGCTACAGGGCTCAGCAGACCCTGTTGAGGAACCAGGACAGGCTGTGGCAAAGCTACAGGAACAATGTTAAACACAAAACTTGGACTCTCACCGAAAACAGAGAAATTATTAAATGTTATTACGAGGCAAACCCAACAGCCCATGGTTTTCAAAAAAGAATGATAGAAATTTGGAAAAGGAAACACCCAACTAGTGACATCTGAACAACCATTAATGGACCAGAGAAGGTTTATCATCCGGAGTAAAGTGTTTTCAGAACTGGAATTGCAAGAACTAGAAAAGGTGGCAGAAGAAAAATCAACACAGAACAATGAACATAGTACGGAAGACAAATGGAGGGTAGAGGCAGACGCAGTAGTGGAAGAAGACATATCAGTTAAGGAACAATTTATGGAAAAACCCAGAAATTATGAGTTGACAGAATGGCAAACATCACTGAGGGAAAAAATAATAAACCATATTGGTCAGAACACAGAAAGACAAAGGCTCCCCAATTTGTGCCAATTACAAAGTAAACCAGTAAAAGATCTACTGAATGATGCAAATGTAGTTATCAGAACAATCCCAATGAACACGCCAAAGGAAACAAACCAGCTCATGTATAGCACAGCTACCATAATAACCATGGCATTTGGTTACAAGCTGCAAAAAAGCCAGAAAACTCCTGGCACTCCAAAATGGAAAAATCATCTGGAAGGAAAAATAAATAGATTACGTGCAGACATTAACAACTTAAAACACTTGAAAGATTCAAAACTTAAAAATGAAAAAGTAAAAGCCAGACTATGCAAAATATATGACCTAGAAAGGAAAACAATAGTTGAAACTATGGAAGAATTAAAACAGCAGATAACAGCTACAGCAAAGAAAACAAAGATATGATGAACTCTTGAAACAATATAGAGAAAACATGCAATTTCGAAATAACCAACGATCGTTCTATACATCACTAGGAGAAAATGCAGAACAAAAGAAATTAGGCCCGTGTAAAGATGATGCTCTAAGATTCTGGAAAGAAATGTGAGAAAGCCCAACTGAACATAACAAAAATGCCTCATGGATTAAAGACATTTGTAAAGAAAGTCAAGGAAAACAAATGGATGATATTGTAATAACAACTGAAATGATTAAAAGTAAAGGCTGTGAAAAATTGGAGTGCACCTGGTCCAGATGAGCTGCACAGATTTTGGTTAAAGCATCCAACAAGTCTCCATCAACGTATAGCAGTGCAATTTAATAACTGACTTCAACATTCTACAACTGAAGATTGGATGACAACAGGCTGCAAATTTCTGATAATAAAAGATCATCAAAATGGTAATGAACCCAGTAATTATCAACCAATTACATGCCTTCCAACAATGTTCAAGCTCATCACAGGAGTACTTGCAAGATCAATATATAATTAGTTAACTGAAAACTCCCTATACCCAACTGAACAGAAAGGGAAATTTTAAAAGTCAAGAGGCACGAAAGATCAGCTGCTTATTGATAAAATGATACTGAAGAATGCAAAAAGACGAAAAGCAAACCTTAACATGGCCTGGATAGACTATAAAAAGGCATTTGACTGATTACCACACAGCTGGATTAACACATGCCTAAAAAAATTTTGGATTAGTAAAAACATTCAGAAATTCCTCAAGAAAAACATGGAAAAATGGAAAACTGTCTTAATGGCCCATGGTGAAGAAATTGGGGGAAGTTAGCATCAAAAAAGGAATATTTCAAGGAGATTCATTGTCACCACTCCTGTTTAACATCTCACTAATTTCCATGTCAATAATCTTAAATAAAACTGGATTGGGCTACCATATTTCAGAACAAGCAGGAAAAATCAATCATCTGTTATACATGGATGACCTAAAACTATATGCAAAAAGTTCCACAGAGATAGAATCACCGCTAAACACAGTGCAAATATTTAGTAAAGATATCCAAATGAAATTTAGAATTGACAAATATGCAGCTTTGTCTATACATCGTGGCAAGATCCAAAAACTAGATGGAATAGTTTAAAAATGGCAATATTATAAAATCACTCTCAAGTGATGAAAATTATAAATACCTTGGAATACTAGAAGCAGACAACATGGTGCACACAAAAGTTAAAGAACTGACAGAAAGAGAATATATCAAAATACTGCAGAAAAACTTAAAATCAAAATTAAATGGGGAAAGTACAATCAAAGTCATAAACACATGTGCCATTCCAGTAATTAGATACCCAGCTGGAACAACAGGTTGGAAGCAAAACGAATTAGAAGAATTGGATTGAAAAATATGGAAACTAATGAACATGCATCACGCACTACATCCAATAAGTGATGTGGACAGATTATATTTACCACGAAAAATCGGAGGCCATGGATTATTGCAAATACAGCAGGTAGCATAGGAAGAAAAAAAAAAAGCCTAAATTATTATATCAGTACAAGTAGAACAAAAATTACTGAAAGCAGTGAAAATGGAGAATATTTTAAAAAACAAACAAAGGCTCAATATAAGAAACAACAATTTGAAAAGAAATTAAACAGCTGGGAAAATAAACCAGTACATGGATAACACCTGAGAAATATTGAAGGAAAGCATGATCATAATTCAACATGAGCATGGCTAAAACTGGGGACCCTTAAAGAAACCGAAGTCTTGATTTTTGCTGCACAAGAACAAGCACTCCAAACCAATGTGATGAAAGCTAAGATCCAAGGAATTAGTGCTAACAACAAATGTCAACTCTGCCAAGAAAAAGATGAAACTGTGTCACACCTAATCTGTGAATATCCAAAGATTGCACAAACGGATTACAAAGTTAGACATGATAGAGTGGCAAAGTTAGTGCACTGGTCATTATGCAAAAAAATATAATTTTCCGGCCTCCAAAAACCCATGGGAACATCAGGTAGAGAAGGTGTAAGAAAATGAAGTCAAGATCTTGTGGGATTTCTGGATCCAAACGGATAGACACTTTGAACATAACACACCAGACATAGTAGTAATAGAATGAAGAAAGGTCTGGATCATTGACATTGCAATTCCAGGGGATGCCAGAGTTGAAAATAAAGAATTGGAAAGACTAACAAAGTACAGAGACCTGGCAATCGAAACATCTTGTCTCTGGAAGAAACACGCTTCAGTGGTCCCCGTAGTCATTGGGGCTTTGGGAACAATATCAAGAAATTTCACCCAGTACTATAAGCAGTTGCAGATCTCAGAAATTACACCATCAGAGCTACAAAAAAAACGGCAATATTAGGAGCAGCATACATACTGCACCGATATTTAACATATACTTAGGTTTTTGGTTAAAACTTATATCTGTTATATAATACCAGTCAATGTTTTTATAATTTTGACTGCGCCTGGTGTTTTTGCATACCAATACCAAATTTCATAGTCCTGGAGCTATGGTGGACATATGCACACTCAATTACTTTTATTATTATAGATGTTTTTATTTTCTGCTATTAGACCTTGGATCTCAGAGCAGCATACAAAATAAAACATGAAGAATACAATATATTGATGATGACAACAACAGTTAAAAATCCTACCTGAAATACAAGAGCAGTTCAAATGCCTGGGCAAATTAAAACATTTCCACTGAGTTACTGGTGCTGTGGCTTAAACATATACTAATAAACAAGCCAGCATTTTGGACTGTGCTTTGAATCAAGACTGGTAGCCATAAGTGGTGTAATGATGCTCCATGTAAGTAATCCTAGTTATCAGTTATATTACTGTATTTTCCACAAGCAGCAATTTCTGAGCAATCTTGCAGATTTGTGATCGTCTAGATAAGAACTTCTTGATAATCAGTGTTGCTCCCTACATGGAACACTGTAATCAGAACATCTGTAGCTAGGGGGTGGCAGCTAGCTTACCCCAGTCTGGGGGCAAAGAGCAAACAAGATGCTTATGCCTCTAATGGTAAGGCCAGATGTGACAGCGCCTTAAACTGCATAGCTGATGTTTTGGAGAGTAACCAGCTCCTGTCCAGATTTAGGTGGAATCTCCCAGTCCAGATGAAAAAGCCATCCACATGGTATGTTTGCTTTAATGCCGCCGAGGTTTGGCTTCTTTGTTCCCATCTGATCTGTTACCAATATAAACAATGATCTGGGACTTCCACAGCTTAACTTGGATTTGATTTTTGGAAAGAGAATCTGGGATGGCTGTCATCTTTATACCGATGGCATCATACTATAAATCTCTTCATGACCTAACTCAGGGGCTTCATGCATATGTTAAGTGAAATAAACAAATATTAACAAATAATAAACATCTTGCAACTGAGTATCCACATTGACTAAAAGGGTTGATCCAGAAATTGCAGTGTAGAATGATTGATGATGATAGTGAGAATAAATAACTGTATTTCTCTGACTGCATTTGACATAATTTTTCAACAAAAAACAAATCAGAAGATATTTCATGTGATTAAAAATAACCTAAATGAAAAATCTTGAAAAACAAACCATAACATTATGTAAAACAATTTTCTTATGTTACCAAGTCAGAACCAACTTAAAGCAACCTTAATAAGGTCTACCTTGAAAGTGAGATATTCAAGGAGTGGTTTTAATCAGTCCCCAGTGCATTTCCATGGCTGAACAGGGATTTGAACCCCTCCTTCCAAGTCCTAGTTGGTCACTCTATCCACTACACTGCACTGGGTATCTGCATAAAGCAATAGTAAATATTACATTGAATTATCAAAAGGATGGCAGAATAAGCACATTTTTTATCTGCCTTTGAAGGTGAGTCAAGGAAGAAGAAACTACCACAGGGAAGGATATGAAAATCTGTTCTGGATTTCATTGTGTTTCTCAGAATCCCAACATTTTCCTCCTATCAAATTTTCATATCAGGTTGTGAGATTCCCCCCCCCCTTCCAGATGGAAATGTATGTATATTTTGTTAGAGGACAGAAGAGAACTGAAAACTTACAGTTGCCAAAGGGATGCCTGTCTCACAGCCGTTAGGAAGGCCTTAGAATGTACAATAGACTGGAACACATTGAACTTCCATATATCTCTAACACAACTTCAAGCATATTGAGCCAGTGGTCTTCTCCTGTCTTGTTGGTATATATTTCTGTAAAGTATGCATTTTGCATGCATTTTCTCCACCCACCAAAATATGTTTCCATTCATTTTTCAAATGCCACTATTTTGTCATTGCTTTCTCAGGGGGTAGGCATGTCAGCCTGTAAAGAAAACAGCCATGAATCTTGTAGCATCTCAAAGACTACCATTTTTGGGGCATAACTCTTTGTGACTGTAGTCTAATTGAAAATAAGGATTACAGACCACAAAGCTCTGCCAAATTAAATGGGTCAACCTTCAAGGTATCTTAGTAGTTTTTCTTACTTTTGGTTGTGAACATTTTGTCTTTGCCAAAACAGAACACAACCTCAGGGACATTTCCGAGGCATGACTTGTTTATCCCATTGGCAGTCTTAGGGTATGAAATATATATCCTCATATGAAAAAGCAAACCCAGTGAATTTATTTTGTACCCCAAGTACAGGCCACTACTACAGAGAAGAGCCAGTACCTCCTAACAGTTTAATCTTCTTTGCTTGCAGTGCTTCGTCCGCTTATTTAGGAAAAGTCCACTGCAATCACAAGGACTTCCGAAGCAAACACCTATAAGATGGTACCGTGTGAGAGAACAGCTGAGGCAGCAGGATTTCATCGGTCTTGTTTTGTGCATTTGTTACTCCTCGGGAGTAAGTGTAATTGAACTCACGGGGGTTTACTTCGGAGAAGGCGCGTCTGAGTTTGCGATGCAGCATCGTGGTACCCATAAAGTTCCCCCATATCGTCGCTCGTTTTGGCCGCAGCGACGGGATGCCGTGCACGCTCCAACGATCAGCCCCCGGATTAAAAGTTTGTCCTTACGTTTAACATTTAAAATGCTGGGACGAAAACGGTTTAAAAATAGCTCAATTCCCACCTTCCTGCAAGATCTGCTGGAGACGGAAGAGGGAGACGACAGGGCGGGGAAGAACCCCCGGGAAGCGACGGCGGGGAGGTGGGGGGGCCGCCTGGGAAGGAGACAGCCTGAGCCGGAATGCGCCTCAACCCCCGGGTTTGTTACATTGTTGCCATTCCCAGCCGGCTCCAGAATGTTGTGAATGGAAGGATCGCGGAGGAGGCCACGCCCACATAGAACCTCATCAGAAGGTCTTTGGCTTCCCTCCTCGCTTGATTGGCTGGAGGCCTCCCGACCTTTGATTGACATCTTTTTCCCAGACAGCCCTTATTCTTTTATTTTATTTCCCTTTTTTAAAACCCCACAACATGGGGGCGTGCATTGTTCCTCCTTGAGCGGCAGCCGAGCGGGGCCAATCGCCACCTGTCTCTCCCTCCCAGGCCGGCCAATGGAAAGCGGGCGAAGCGAAAAGGGAGGACTGGAGAACCAGCGGCCGTCGAGCTCATTGTTGTGGGAGCTCCTTAAAGGAGCCGCATCCGCCGCCGATTGAGAGCCTGCCAGCCAGCGAGCGGGGACCGAGTAGACCGGGCTGGACTCGGGCCGCCTTCGCCGGTGGGTTTCCCGGGAAAGCGCTCAGGAGAGGCCGGGGATTGGTTAGGCCTATGGAGCCCCCGCCCGCCAAGCGCAGGTGCGGTGCCTCGGGGGAGCCGCTCGAGCCGGGACCGGGAGCCTCCGCCGGGGCTGTTGCCGCTGGTGCTTCCTCCTCCTCCTCTTCCTCCGCCGCTGCTGCTGCTGCTTCCCTCCCTCCCACCGCCGTTGTCGAGACGCTTCTGGACCTGAGCGCCCGGCGGGTGGCCGAGACGTGGGCCTTCGAGCAGGTGAGAGGAAGAACGGGAGCGCCTCTTCTCCACCCACTGACTCGCAGGGGGCACAACGCCTGTCTTCGCCTACAGCCCGCCTCTCTCCCCCCCCCCGCGCCAGCTCTCCCCCCCCCCCCCGGCTGGTCGTCCTTGACGGGCTGGGACTGAGATGCCCGCCGGAGTCCGGGGGGGGGGGAGGAGCGGGGGAAAGGGGGGGGGAGCCCCACAGTGAAGCCCCTTTAAACCGCCTCCTTGTCCCCCCTTGTCTCCTCGGCCTTTCCTTTGCACCCCCTCCCACCCTCATCCACGCACACCGCCGTCCCCCTCCCTCCCCGTTCAGTCAGAGGTGCGTAAAGGTGCCAGCAAGTCTGCCTTTCCTCCTGGATTCCTTCTCCCCCCCCCACACACACACCCCCGCTGCCGCCTCCCCGAAGCCCGAGGAGGGTGCCCCCCTGGCTGGCCCGCACATCCTTCGCCAGCGTCGGCCCTTCCCGCAGAGGAACTGCCTTCCCGAAGTCTGCCTTCCCTCTCAAAGAGGCCTGGCGTTGGAAAATCGATTTCGGGACTGAGCCCGAGAAGGGGCTGGTGGGGGTGGTGTCCGTTTAACAATAGCTGGACTTGTCGGATATTAGCAGGTGGGAGCGTGAAAAGGATAGGGTGGAAAAAAAAAGGGAGCTTTATCGGCTAATTTAAACATATCTACGTTGCTGTTTAAAGGCACTGGGGGCAGGAAAAGCTGGGTTCCCCCTCTCCCCCGCCTGCCTGCTCGGTTACTTGGCGATCACACTTATTAGCCTGGCTGGAACAAAGCCTACTCTAATCTGTCTGTTTTTCCCTCTCTCTCTCTCTCTTCCCTTCCACTCAACCCCCACACGACTCCAGCGCCAATTCCTGGCCTATCTTCTTCTGACGCTGTCCCCTTTCTTCCTGGGTTGTGGTGTCAGACTACTTTTCTTCCCCCTCCGCTTGCTGCCCAGAAGAGTCAGCTTGCTAGTCACACTGAGGTTTGCGTGCTTTGTAGTCCTGTAGCATCCTCTTGTTGTTGGTTAGTCGTTAAGTCGTGTCCGACTCTTCGTGACCCCATGGACCAGAGCCCGCCAGGCCCTCCTGTCTTCCATTGCCTCCCGGAGTTGGGTCAAATTCATGTTGGTCGCTTCAATGACACTGTCCAACCATCTCGTCCTCTGTCGTCCCCTTCTCCTCTTGCCTTCACACTTTCCCAACATCAGGGTCTTTTCCAGGGAGTCTTCTCTTCTCATGAGATGGCCAAAGTATTGGAGCCTCAGCTTCAGGATCTGTCCTTCCAGGGAGCACTCAGGGTTGATTTCCTTCAAAATGGATAGGTTTGTTCTCCTTGCAGTCCAGGGGACTCTCAAGAGTCTCCTCTAGCACCACAATTCAAAAGCATCAATTCTTCAGCGGTCAAGTTCTGGTTGACCGTTGATTCTAACCGGGGGTCAAGTTCTGGTTGACAGAGATTACTTGCCTCTTCATTAGGGGCTCCCACTAAATAGTATTTGCACTGAAAGGCTTATTCCTGGTTGGGTGGGTAGGAATGATGACCCAAATCTGGTAGATGTTGTATGTGTGGCTTGCTGGATTTCCCCAGACTTCTTCCTACTGACTGACCCTTTGAGTCCATGAACTGTGCATAACATTGCCTGCTGTTGAAGTACTTCAGGGACAGCTCCTGTTATCCTGTGTCTTCTGGCCTGGTCTTTCCTACATTTACAGCCATGCTTCTGAGGTCCATTGAGGGATCTGTGGTGTCTCTTGACTTCCTTTTGCCTCCTTTGTGTATTCAGTTGTATGTTACATCCCTTTTCTATTTGTGGTCCTCTTATTTCCACCGCCACCTTCTCCCTTTTTGTAGCCTTTCCTTCCTGTACTAGGCTCTCTCTTTTGCAGGCTGATGTCTTTATTCTGCTTGGTCTGGAGGAAGTGAGTATGTTAGCGTGTCTTTTCTGGGCTTTCTCTGGATATGAAGGATGAGAAGCAGCTGGAGTGGCAAATATGTGTAACTAGGCAGACCTGGAGTAGGGGAGAGATGTAGGGCTAGTCTGGGCAAAGCCCAGGACTTGAAGCTGCGATTATCGTGCTATGTTGTTGGAGTCAGGTGGAAAGGAGGCTACACTTGCTGCATGTATTCTTCTTTCCCAACCCAGCTTTTCCCCCCACCTCATGTCTGAAATCTGTAAAAGCCTTGCTTGCTTGATGATTCTTGGAGCTCCACTTCCCTCAGATGGAGAATTCCTTGTAAGCAGCTGCAGTTCCACACAGAGAGACAACAGAGCTTAATTTCGGTGTTGGGCTGGGGAACAAGTCAAACAAGAGTCACTTGTCATAAGCATTGATGAGTGAAACTTCTAAGTCAAAGCAACCACACTCCTGAAATGAGGGAAAGTACTCGGGAGCTCTGGGCTGGAGAAGTTAACCCCGGTCCCCTTTAAAAATTTCAATGTGTATAGCTAAGAAGGCTTCCAAAATAGGATTGAAGAAAACAGACAAAGAAAGAAAGCTGCTGTGCTTTCAAAGAGCCTCTTGCTGGCTGAATTTTATTTGTCTGGTCATCTAAGCTGCATTGATGCTTTTTGTGCATACGTAGGAGTGAAAACAAAATATCTACAGAGTCATTTTATTCCTCCCCCTTCATCTTCAGGTTGGTGGAAGCATAGTTCTTTTTTTTTTTTTCCAGGAGAACAAATTTGTAGGAGTAACCAGCCAGAAGAGTTCACTGGAAAACTTGTTCCCTCCTCTTAAGTTGGCCAAAAAGTTCAGCACTGTTAGAACAATGAATTTGACTTGTAAGATGCCAGGCTATATCCATGGCCCTTAAATCTTCTTTTGCCTTGCTTGTGCCTCTCTAAGTTGATAGCTGGCAGTAAAAGAGGAAGACCCAATGAGGTGGATTGATTCAGTGAAAGCAGCACAGCTGTAAGTCAGAAGTGACTTGATGGCACGTAACAACAACAAAAGTGATAAAGGTGGCTCTGTTTCAGAGTACGTGTGGGCTTTGTAGCTCCAAAGGCTACTCCATATGGAAAAAATTCTTTTGTAGGTCTCTGTGTTCTTGAAAGTGTTTATATGAAGGGGCATTCAGTCATAGGAGCTCTTATTTCCAGGGCTTTTAGAAATGGAGCTATCTGGTCCATGATTGGAGCTGTTTGGTCCTCTTGCTTCACCACTGCCTTGTTAACTCTCATTCTCTGTTCTTATCCCCCTCCCTTCAGTGTGGATTGAGATAAGCTTCTGCCCCAAAATATGCTTCTCACTGAAACAACTCTTGGGATTTATGATGTTTCTGTAAATTAGAGTCCTCTCCTTGAATTGTTTCCTGCTGGAAGCCACATTAATTTCAGATACCAATGAGACAGTGTGGAGGCAGCCTGGAAGGTGACATGGTTGAATCAGGGGGTGAGTTTTGGTGCAATTAAGGACAGCAAAGCATGAGCTGGACAGATCTCATCCTTGAGTTGAAATCACTTGGGAGGTTCTTATATACACACCCAGCTGAAATGAATAGGCACTATGGTTGTGCAGTTACCATTTATTTCAATGTAGTTTGTGCCTCTGTGTTAGCTAGTGGGTACAATTTTGCTATTGTTTCTGTCCCTTGTACTATTCCTGTTTAATATCAGCAGTTTAGGTCTGCCTTGTGCGCACTACCCAGAGGGCTCAAGACTGAAGCCAGAAGATCGAGGGGAGGATTTGTCAAATAAGAGCTAGCACAGGAGAGAGTGGAGTTTGTGACTGCTGTAACTTGTAGTGAAGTCCCTATGGTCCTTCCTGGGACTCTGCAAAAGATGTTCAGGGATTGGAGAAAAGCCCACTTGGCAGAAGCAGGGAGGACCTTTTCTCTTGACACTGTGGAAGAGGATGTTGTGGGACTAGGAAGACAGGTGCAAGCCGAGGGAATAGCATGTCGAGCAAACATTCTGTTTTTAAAGAATGGTGTTAGGAACTTGGTGCTGACAAAGATGGAGCTGTAGCGGAGGATTTTGGGAGACAGCTGATGTGAACGTGGCAATGAAACAGTTGTGGGAAATTAATTTGGTGAAGGTGTGTGAGCTGGTTGAAGAGGAGGAAAGTCCAGTGGTCAAGGCAATGAGATAGAGAGGACTGCTGAAAGGGAACGACATAAAGAAGCTGGATATGTATACCTTGTCAGTCTTGTGTGAATCCAGGGTTTAAATTTAACTCCAGGTTTGGATTAAATAAACCATTTGATCTTTATGAATTTGGTATAGAAAGAGGAGGGCTTGGGAAAGTCCATGTTTATGGCTGTTTAACCTTACAAAAAGGTTGTCAGGTGTGGGGAGAGAAATATGGAAAACGGAAGAACTTAGGAATGTGAAAACTTGTGAGTTTTGTTTTCACTGTATTTCTCAGAATCCCACCAACATTATAGTTCCATCCAATTTCCGTATTAGGTCACAATACTTTTTTCTTTCTGCACAGCAATTTGTCCATATTCTGATAATTTTTCTGAACAAAATCATTTTTATGCATTTTGTGTACAATTTTCCAATATATGCATTTTAATCACACATGCTTAGTCAACCATACAATATATGTCTATAATTTGGCAAAAAAAGAGAGAAAAAACTGACACTTGCAGTATCCTTCTAATCATGGAAGACCAAAAGATAAAGCACTTGTTAGTCTTATATAGCACAAATTGGATACATTATATTCCATTCCTAGTTGTTCTGAGAGATGGAAGTAGGCTGTGGTTAGACCACTGATAAAGATTTAGGCTAAAAAGATCAACTTGCTTTCTTCCTCTTTTTTGTGAAAAGGGGTGGGTAGTGAAAAAGATAGGTGGAGGAAATCTGGATGTATTTCTAATCAGACTGTTGCTTGATATAGAAGAAAACTTGTTCACCAATGAGGAAGCTCCTTGTATTAACATCAGTTAGCTAGTGAACTACTTTCACTTCCTGCTAAATGGCAGCATGTGACCTTGGTCCTGTTTTCTGGTCAGTGTTGGAACTGCACATGAACTAAGCTTGACTGGGAGGAAAGATCTGCAAATAGACATTTAGAAGTCTATTTGTTCCCCGGGAGCCATTCTTTGAATGCTAGGACTTTGTGTGGCCACCATTTATGCTGAAGAGGAGGAAAATATTTTCCTTGTGGGCTTCTGTCAGTGCTTGGTAGTGTCAAGTGTGTGGGAGTCTGACACCAGAAATAGCATGGACGGCTAGTGTGTTGCATCCTTTGCATGGAAAAACTGGTGTATTGATTGAGAAGTCAGATGTGTCATGATTTTAGTTGAGAGATCTGGTTGCAGTAGTGATGAAACCCTGTCCCTTGTTCATTGAATTGATCGTGATGTCATGGATGGTTCTTCAAAGTTCTTAAGTGGGAAGAAGAAATGGGCTGTGCAGAACCTTTGCGCCCCTTCTCTCCCTGTTTCAAGCCTGGTGTCCTCCAGATATTTTGGACTAGAAATTCCATCATCCCCCAGCCCAATATAGCTGTTGGTAGGCACCGGATTGAGGAGGTCTGGCCTCAGCAGTCAGGCAAGGATAAAGTCAATTTGGCTGGAGTTGAAGTTTCTCATTGGAGTTGTGAGGTAAGACATGCAAGCTGAGTGAAAGTACCCCATGATATGGAGGCTAAAATGCAGAAAGCATAGAGGCAGAGGATTAAGAAGAAGAGGACTGATCTGTTAGTAGATTAGGATAGAAGAACCTGAGGAAATAAGCAGAGTTTACTAAAAAATAAAAATAAAAATGGGGGGATTGACTTGTTAAACGATACCCTGAGTAAACTTGCCACTTCTTAAATCTTTCCCTCTTGGCCCAATCTCTATGGAGAAAGGAGAGGGCAATACAGGCATAAGAATCTCTTCTTCCTTTTCCTTGTTTACTTACTTGGAAGGGCCTTCTGAACAGGCAGCAGCAGAGCAAGTACAACATGGGCCTCAGCTGGAGCCCAGAGAAATCTACCCATGGTGCTGGTCCTGGGAAGATGGAGAGAGGGGTGGGGTGGGCTGAGAGAAGGAGGTGGGAGCTGAGCCGAGGAGTAGACCAAGCCTCTGGGCCTAAGGAACAGTTGCTGTATATTGTTGGTCGAAAGGAAGTGAGGAAGCAATGGTGCTTCACCTCAGAGGATACTAGCAGGTGTCCAGGGAGGCTGGCTGAAGAAATTGGTTAGAAAGCAGGGGTGAGGAGGGGGATGTAGGCTTGAAAGGAAGAATGTGGGTGGAGCAGACTTTTATAAAAGCCCTGAATGCACAAAGGAGTAGCCCAAGTGAGTATGATTTAGAAGTTGGAGGGTTGAGGGCCAGAGTCAAAGAGATATAATATTTCCAGGCCTATTTTTCTGAAACAGTGCCAAACTTTGGATGGCTGCCCTAGAGAATGAATAGGAAAAATTTCCTTGGTGCATCTTTGCCTGTTGTTACAAAACTGATGGGAAAAGTGACAACTCACAGAAATCTGTTGTAGGAAATACAGTGCTTTCCCACCTGGAAAGTAAAGGTGGGCCAACCATTTACTTAATTCTGCAGGGTTGCAACCCTGTATTAATAATAGCCAAAGAGAAAAACATGTTTGTTACATGTTGATGCTGGTAATCCTCTGTCCTTCTCTTAGTGTATGCACTCCCATTTTTGCTCCTTATCAGTCACCATTCTGTCTCCCTTAGAACTGGTCTCTTTGCACCCTCAGATCTCAGATCCCACCCCTCCTTTGTATACAGGGGTTCACCCTCTGTGTAGCGTATGAACAGAAGCTATGCAACATGGCTGGCAGGTCCACTGTGCACTTCCAAATTCAGATCATGGGGGAATAATGTAGAAAAACTGGTATGGGTGTTTTTTTAAAAAAAATCTTTCCATTTCTTTGGACTGGGTTTAGACATTCCCAGGGAATATGGAGACACTTCTCCCTTACCACTTCGAAGGCTGACTGGGCTGTAATTAATCAGGGAAATCAGGGAAACAGTTCAGAAATTGGAAGGGGGGATTAATTTCACATTGTTTACACTAACCAGCCACATCCAGCACAATTGGAGGCAGGTGAGATGAATTTATGATGGGGCGAGGAGGGAAGAAAGTCTGTCCACATGGGTCCCCTTTGGAGTCTACCTGGTTTTGCTCTTGTCTGCTTTCCTTCCTGGGTCGTGTCAGTCACAAGTCCTGGCTCTGTACGGCATGGGTGTCACTGCTGCTGTGAACGGTAACAGGCGAGTGAGGAGCTCTTGCCCAAACCCTTGCCCACACCATGACTCCTTTCTTCTCCCTGAGATATAGAGCTCTTAACTGTCCACAGATATTGGCCGAGTGCCTCTAGTTTACAGTAGATGACGCTTGGAGGTCGTATATGTGGATAGCTATTTACATTCCTTTCCCAGCCCTGCTACAATCCTGTGGCTTCCAGCATCCTTGTTTCCGGTCATGTTCATCCCCCTCTTTCCCCACAAATGCAGAGCAACATTTTGGAATTTTGGTGTACTACTCAGCTCTGTTTTGTAGTACAGGTTGTTGAAAGGATAAAATCCCAAGTACCTGGTCGTCCACATGCTTACCATTATGTCATACTCAGGGCAGATATTTCACTCCTTGCTGATGGGCTGGTTATTTTCAGGTTACTACAGAGCAGTGGTTCTCAAACCGAGGTCCCCAGATGTTCTTGGACTGCAATTCCCGGAAGCCTACACCAGATGCTGTGTTGGTCAGGATTTCTGGGAGTTGCAGTCCAAGAACATCTGGGGACCCAAGTTTGAGAACCACTGCTATAGAGCACGGATGCACCAATTGAGGCTTTATTTCCAGCCTTGCATTGTTACCCACTGCTGCTATTTTCTGTCAGTTTCATACCGATTGCTCTTTTCCTCCACTTGTAGTGGCATGAGTGGCCCCCAGCTTTGAGTCACATGCAACCATTAGAACTGAAACGTTGTATACACTAGCTGTTGTGGCTTGGGGACAGAATGCCTGTCTACTTTGGGACTGAAATGTGCATTGGGATTTTGTTTGAAGATGGGTTAGAGGGGCACCAGGTGCCAAGAAAGCCAGGGCTGAAATGATGCATCTGTTTGTTTATATCTGACTTCACCATTCCTCAGAAAATATTCAAGGCAGCTTGAATATTCTCTATTTATACCAATAAACATGAAACTCAAAACATAAAATAAAAACCGCAGGAAGAACTACAAAGTCAATTACTCAAAATCTTGGAAGGCAAAAGGAGGAGGAATGCCATAACGGAGGTGCCACTACAGCAAAGATCTCATCCTAGATGATGGCTTTGAAGGTGGAGGTGCCTGGAGCAAGACCTTGGAGGAGGATCTTAAGAAATGGGCCTTTTCCTAAAGGGAGAGGTCAGTGCTCCACATGCCTGGTTCCAAAGCGGTTCGGAGCTCAGTAGTAGTTCTCACAGTGTCTTGTCTTTGTCTCCTTTCTCCCCTTCCAGGTGGAGGAGCGTTTCTCTCGTGTCCCAGAGCCTGTGCAGAAGCGCATCGTCTTCTGGTCCTTCCCACGGAGTGAGCGGGAGATATGCATGTATTCATCCCTTGGCTATCATCCCCCAGAGGGGGAACGAGACTCCCGTGTGCCCTTCAACCGTGGCTTGCACTTGCTACAGTCAGGGGCTGTTGACCGTGTCCTGCAAGTAGGTAAGTGGATTAATTGATTCAGTTTTGACTGAGTTCTGCACCCTGGATTATAGATAACGAGCGTTCTCTTAGCTTTCATTTGTGGCAGAGATAGGGTAGCACTCAAACCAACAGAAATCCCTGTGATTTTATGCAGATGAAAGAGCAGAAGAAATTATGTAATCTGGTTTGGAATAGCATTTGGGGAGACTTGTGTAGCATGTGTACATACCTGTGACCATGCACCACTGAGCCTGGATAATTTTATTTCTAAATAAGTCATAAAGTACCTGGTTCCTGTTTTATTTGTCATGAGGTCAGGCTGGACACATCAGGTTCCTTTTAGCTTTGCCAGCTGAAAACAGCAAACGACCAAGATTACAGCCTGTTACCAGGATGGTCCAGTACTTGAAATGCAGACACCCCCCCCCCCCGAGTTTTGTGGCCAAAATATCCCTATTTATTTCTTGTTTTCTTCAGTGTAATGCACTTTCACCAGGGGAATGCTTGAAATCACAAAAATGAATTGTAACAACCCCCTCAACAAAACATTAAATGCACATATCACAATAAAATAAAAAAATCCTTGAAGCTCAAAGGGTGACATTAATCATTAAAAGCTTGAGAGAACAGTAGTATTTATTGGCAATCTAAAAGCCAGTCAGGAGGGGGTCAAACCTAACTACCTGGCATTTGGGATACTGGTACACAGAAAGCCTAATCTCAAGACCACACTAACTTCACCTCTCTGGAAGATGGGACACATAACAAGGTACCACAGACTCAGGGATAGTTAATCTGGATAGATCCAGTCATTTTAATACCCTGGGCCAACACCATGTAGGGCTTTGTAGGTACCGTAAGAGCATGCACCATAAATTTGATCTGGAAACAAACAGCAAGCCAAGGAAGGTTCTACCTAGTCTCTAGAAGTCACAACCAATAACAGTCTGGCTGCTATCTGATATGCTAACTAATCTATATACAAGATGATTAAGATGGGGCCCACCATGACCAGGGTGGCTTTCGCCGGTAAGGGACTAAGTTGTTGTACCATGTAAGGCTGCCAGATGCACCTGTGACCATAGCTGCCATTTGATCGGCGAGGAACAGCACTGCCTCTGAAAGCGGTCTCAGACTTGTTCACCTGATCCTTCAAGGGGATACAGCCACCTCCAGAGCACGCTGTACTCTCGGGTCCAGGTTTGCATGTCTACTCACCAGCAGGACCACTATCTTTTGTGGACTGAACTTTGGTGTAATCATCTACATGCAGTCTCCCACTGGGGTAAACAGTTTGAAAATTTCAGCAGCCTCTTTGGCATCAGTCAAAATAGTAATATACAGTGGCTCTTGTGCATCTGCTTGCACGTACAGACTGTATAAACTGGCACCCATGGTTCAGAAATGCTAAGGTAATTTTAGTATTTGTGGAGGAAGGGGTTGAATGCTACAAGGTACGGAGGGGGGAGTGACATAGCTGTTGGTTAGCCTTTAAATAGGAGAAGGAAGTGTCTTAATTGTGGACTTCCAGTCTTACTCATCCCAGAGCCTAAGAGCATGAAGTAACAATTGCCCGAAATCACTAGCAAATAGGAATTGCTGCATATTCTAGCCACACAAAGTATTTCCAAATAATACTCATACTTAAATTAGCGCTATGTCTGTGAGATAATGAATAGGTTTTTCCAAGAGATCATGAGGAGATGCTGAGCAGGATGCATTCCCCCCTTTGGAACCCAAGATAGCTTCTTCAGTACTTTATAGAAAAAAATAGGAGACTGTAAAAGCCTTATCTAGCTCTTGCTCCTTACTGAAGCTTTGAAATCTTATGGGTAGTGTTAATGTGTTATGGGAATTGGGGGGGTGGGATCTAGTTTGTCCATTTTAAAATGCTAAGAATTTTAACTCATTGGTTAATTTGTCAAGTTGCTAATTCATTAAAATGTAAAATATCATTTTTCTGGAATGTTTGTAACAAAGTCAACAAGGAGTGTTGAAATGACACTAATGTGTGTTTTAATAATTAGCATAGTGTTGGTTGTTGTTGAAAAACTAAATCAGTTAGGGTTGAAAAGGTTAACAAATTAGGGTGAGAAGTTACTTAACAAATTATTTCCAATTTCTGCTCTTACCAGCTGGAATTCTGCCCTCCGTTTGTTGCCAGACATCTGTGTACAACCATGGATTTTGGATGTCCTAGAAAAGGGAATGAGTTTCTCAGGTTGTTAGATACTGTCCTAGATTCTGTTCTTAAGCAGAAAAATAGACATCATTGTACACTCAACCTGTAGGAGACAAGACACTGATTCTGTTCATGTGCCTTTGGCAGAAAACCCTTATTTATTTCACAATTGGCTCAAAATATTTGATTGCAGTTGCTGCTGTATTGCTAGGTTATGAGCTGGGTTGGAGGAGGCAAGTGTTTATTGGTTCAATGGACTAGTTGTCCAGATCAGTCTATGATAAAGGATCTTTGGACAACCAAAGAGATACTTTCACTTTCTCATTTTTACAGGGTTATCAGTTTTAATCATTTGTGGTGCTCTGATACTGTGAGATTGTCTATCAACACAGGTATTATTGCTAGAATTTGCTTGTGCACATCTCTCAGCTACTCTCACAGACTTCCATAAGCATACTCTATGGGGTAGGCCCCATTTAAGTGGAAAATAGGAAGCCCTTCTGCACTGAAGGATTGAAGAGTCCTTGATCATCTTCTGTTTCCTGGCATATGACGGCTGCTTCTCTCTTCCCTTCATCAGCCCAGTTTGGTGTGCAAGAGCAGTTGAGTCTGCCTCCTGCTATATTGATAGAAATGCACTAGCAATTTCTTAACAGCCTTGCCAGCTGGAATTGAGTTTGCAGCCAACCACTCTAAAGTAATCCCCCGTTTGGAAAAAAAAAAGTATCTATACACACACATCTAAGATGAGCACAAATTCCTTATTTTCCACCCCACAGAGTTGAATGGAAAATACTTTCAGGTAAATGGTACAAGGTTACAGGTTCAAGATTATTTTTAAAAATTGCATATTGTGAATATAAAAGACATTGACCTGGCTCATCAAACATTTTGATTAACAGTGACAGCTTGGGTAGAGATTGTACCATATAGTCATGGCAGAGAGTGTACCATATAGCCAGTGTTGAATATTTACACATTGTTCCACGCAACCTTGTGGTCCAAATGCCTTTCAGCATCCCTTCCAGGCTGTTAGTGAGGCTGAATGGTCTTTTCCACTGATCCACCATACTGTAGGACTCTGCCTATAAGCAGATGGAAAAAAATATGGAAGGGATCCTTCCTGGCTAGTTACTTAGTTGTGTTGGATTACAATGTGCCACAATCAAGAGCCAGTGTAAGGACAATGGGAGTTATACTCCAAAACATACAGAGGGCACTACATTGGGGAACACTGCTGTAGGTCATAAAGATGTTGGCTGAGATGCAGAAACCTTTTGGTTCTCTATGCTGGTTTCTGGCTCCTCCTGTGTCATCTGAGCTACTTTTTACCTTATAGTGTCAGTACTCCCCAGTATGTATCTGAATTATAGATTCTCCTTTAAAGACAGGGCCTGTCCTGAATATTTTGCTTTGGTGATGTTAATCTGCTGGAGTAGTTAGCTAAGTAGGTTTTTTTTTTTAAAGTGCTGCTATGTGACATCATGTGTAGTTATGGAGGAGTTGTTCTGAATGTAATGCCAAAAGTCTTTGTCCTCTAAAGAAATAGTGGCTTTTCACTGTGTGTTTGACTTAGATGTTATGTCAAATAGTGGAGGGCATGCTGACAAACGTTTGAGAACTGATATTGTCTGTTTGTCTTAATAGTGCTTATTGAAATAGAGTGTTCTTTAATGAAATTACCCTCGTGGCTGTTCTACAACTGAATATATTGAAAACAGAAAAAGTGATGACTCTGGATTTGGCTTGCGTTGGAGTGTTGTTGTTTTTTGCCATAAAACATGTTGAAACAGTTGTGCTTTGGATGGGCTATGGCAATTATAC
Source organism: Intellagama lesueurii (assembly GCA_037013535.1). Classification (NCBI taxonomy): domain Eukaryota; kingdom Metazoa; phylum Chordata; class Lepidosauria; order Squamata; family Agamidae; genus Intellagama; species Intellagama lesueurii. The sequence continues at coordinate 136,243,458 of JBAJHW010000002.1, forward strand.
AACTGAACCTCTTCTTGTCCTTTCTTCTTCAGTCTCAGATTGCTATCCTATCTAGTTAAACAACAGTATGTTTTCTTTTGCTCATAAAAAAACAAGCAGGATGCTACTGTTGGCTAGACTGCACACTATCTTCTAGCTGTGCACACCTGTGATACACAACTCACGCCCTACAAAAGGGTTGTTTTGCCACAAGGTAAGGGTGCAGCTCCTAATCTCAGAGTACTGGCCCCTGATTGTAGATTTATATTCCTCTCTTCCCCTGCCAGTTCTTCTTTCGATAGTAAAAAAGCCCATAATTGCTGTTCAGTATCCTGCCTGCAACTTCTCATCTGTCTGTTCAAGAGTGTTGTGTCATCAAGTCCCCAGAACTGGCCAGGGCCGTCTCTTAAGACTCCTGCAAGACTTGTTAAACGAAGAGCACTTCTGTGTAGAGCTAGTGAACTGACTAAGAGTATGAGGTGTATGGCAGGAAATCCCCAGTTCAACATCCGTCTTCAGCAGTCATGAAGTTCCTGGGTGTCCTTAAGCAAACTGCTGGTCTCTGAGGCTCTGCTTGTTATTCTTTGCCCCCACCAGAAGAAGGGATGAGACTGGTCTACTCTACAGAGTTGTTGTAAGAATTACTCCTGTAATGTGTGCAGCCCTTTGGACATAAGAAACACAGTCTGTAAATATTACTTGTTAAGATGAGTAAATGGACTGTTAGTTGAATAAATATGTATTGGTTAGAATTTGAGAGTCTCACATTCATGCCCTCTGATCTCAAAGGCCTCTCTACCATTCACTGCTTTTATATGTTTACTCAGAAGTAAGTCTCATTGTGTCCTGGTAAACATGTTTAGGATGGCAGGCTTCAGATAGGATTTGGGAATGCTTATTGTACTGATTCCGTAGGTAAAGTAGAGTAACAGAGCATTCTTGGCTTTGAAGATGAATCTGTGGTACCTGAAACATGAATTCTGGAGCTGAAGATCTGGCTAAGATTATGCGTTTCATTCTGAACAAGCCCACTTGCTCCTTCCCACCCTGTGCTTTGAGCTGGTTGTAGCCACAAGACAGATGGAGAGCTCTCAGTTTTTGAGGTGCAGTGGGGTTGGGGAAGGTGAAGTAACTACATGGTAGCTGATTTGCATTGGCGTGTCCTTCTGCCACTGGCCCACGAGGGCTCTTTAAATGCTTCATTGCCAGGTCTAGTCAGGAGAGAAACCTGAAAGTTTCTCAAGCTAGATTTGGCCCAGCTAAGGATCAAAGGACAAACACATGTGCAGCACAAACCCGCCTTACTCTCAGGGGGATGCATATATCAGAGAGAATGGCAGGTGGCACAAATAGTGAGGGTGAGTTGTCAAGTTATTTCTGATCTACAGTGACCTTGTGAATTACTATACGCAGTGTGGTGTAGTGGATAGAGTAAGGGACTAGGACTCAGGAGGCCTGGGTTCAAATCCCTGCTCAGCCATGGAAGCTCACTGGGGGTGTGGAACTGGTAAAATCACTCGTTAAATATCTCACAGGCATACCTCGGTTTACAAAATTAATGCGTCCTCCGGGACGTTACGTAATGCGGAAATTTCGTAAACCGAAATGCAGATTGCGCTAGGAATAGGGGCAGCACTAGAAACCTCCAGACACAATGCGTCCTGGGGAAACCCTTTCGAACAGCGGGGGGGGGGGGGGGGGGGAGAAGAAAAAAACGTAAACCAGGGCATTATTTTCTATGGATTTTGGTCCGTAAACTGTAAACTGAGGTACCGCTGTACTTTGAAAGTCCTGTTTAGTGTGGAAGGGATTGTCACTCTCGAATTGGCCTTCTCAGCCACACTAGACGCTGTTCCAAGACCTCTATTCAGAGCACGTTACCATAGTCTCTCGAGACTGAAGGATGCCTACAAGCTCCAACTGGAAGGCACGTAACGATGAATTAATGACCTCCAGTAGTTCCTGTTGTTAGCAGCCTTGGCCAGATCTTGCAAACTAAAGACCATAGAACCAGTCCATCTTGTCTTCCATCTTCATCTTTTCCTGGCATTCCTGTATTTTCCTGCAAGTCTTATCTTACGATTTGCCCTAAATATGGTAGTCTCAGTTTAGTCATTCTAGCTTCTAGTGAGATTTCAGGCTTGATTTGATCTAGAGTCCATTTATCTGTTTTTCTAGTGTTCCAAAATATCCATAAAGCTCTCCTTCAGTGCTACGTTTCAAATGAATCAATTTTTTTCCTGTCAGCTTTCTTTACTGTCTAGCTTCCACATCCATACATAGTAATAAGGAATACTATAGACAGATTATCTTGGCATTGGTTTCCAGTGACATATTCTTACATTCTAGGGAGTTTTCTAGTTCCTTTGTAGTTGATTTCTTGCCTGAAGTCTCCATTTTGTTTTATTATTGAACAGAGGTAGAGAAAATCTTAAACAATTTTGATTTCTTCATTATTAATGCTGAAGTAATTTTTCTATTATTATTTCTGGCTTCATAATGTTGAACTGGAATCTTGTTTTAGCACTTTCCTCTTTCACCTTTAATAGTAGTTACTGCAAGCCATTGCTATTTTCTACTAGCAGAGTGATGTCATCAGCATATCCTATTGATATTTCTTCTGCAGATTTTCACTAATTCTTCATCTGAATTTAATCCATCCATGTTTGGATATAGATTAAATAGATAGGGAAGTAAAATATACTTTTGTCAGACACCTTTGGTGACTGTAAACTGTTTTGTTTTTTCTGTGTCCTATCCTAACAGTAGCTTCTTGTCCTAAGCATAGGTTATGCAGGCAGAAAACCAAATGTTGTGACACACCCATTTCTTTTAGAAATTTTATGTTCCATGCAGAGAGTTTACTGTAATATATAAAGTACAAAACTGATTATCTTCTGATATTCCTTGATACACTCCAATAGTCAACATATATTTGTAATAAGATCTCTCGTGCCTCCTCCTTTTTTATATATGAACATATTGAACATTTACTTATATAGTAAAAATCTTTGTTGTAAAACTGAGTATCCTTTTGCTTGTAATCAACATTAATTCTATGGTCATATAGTTCACATCAATCTGTGGCATATTCTTTCTTTAGGATTGAAATATATTTAACATTTCCAGTCTGTGGACCATTGTTTTACTTTCCATGTTTGTTGGCATATTCTTGTTATTTTGATAGATTCAACCTCTGTAGCTTGAAATAGCTCCAGTTGTATCCCATCTATTCCTGATTATTTATTCCAATTGCTTTAAGAGCAACTTTCACTTTGTTTTCTGAATTGCAGGTTTTTTTTTCCAACCAAAGATATGTCTTCAAAGGAACCTTCCATGTGTGCATTTCTTCCATATAATTCTGCAGTATATTGTTTCCATGTTTTCCTTATTTTATTCTCAACACAGTTAGTTTCCTGTTCATCTTGAAGCATTTATTATCTTGGTTTGAATTTCCTGTTGACTTCTTGAATCTTATGGAAGAGAATTTCCCCCTTTTTAATTGCCCACTGCCGTTTCTTTTTCTCAGTGACTGTTATAAAAGTTATTTTTGTCTCTATATGCAAGTTACTGAAAAGCAGCTTTTAGGATTCTGGCCCTACTTATGCCACCATTTATTTTTAATCTGTCATGTTCTCTTTTGGCTATTTACATTCTTCTCTGATATCTCTTCTCTGAATCTACAGTTCTTTTAGGGTAACCCAGGTGTTCTTGACCTGCCACGCCCAGAAACCCTGGGAAGCACGTCTAGTCATGAAGGCTTCTAGGGGTTGTAGTCCAATAACACCTGGCTTACTCAAGGTTGGGAACCACTGCTCTGGGTCACTGTCAGTTTTTGTTCAGTGAAGAAAATATGTTAAGCTTTATATATTTAAATTATTCAGGAACATTATCCAAGTTATATTTTCACACTATGAGTGTTTTATTTTTAGCTTTATTCTAACTTTTGACATTAGCAGTTTATGGTCTGTACTGTGCTGGTGGTGAAGACTGTATTTGAAATTTTGTGCAATGTTCCAGTCACAATCTTTTCTCAGAAAGAACATCCTAGAATTGCTTTCTTCAACTAGCATTGAAGAAAGCAATTAAGTCATGAAGAATTTAGAGCTGTATCTCTACCACAAGAGACCAAAGGTTTTTGAGTCCTCTCTTACTTTAGAGCAAAAAGAAATCTAATGCAAATGATAGAACTGTTCACTGTCCATGGCGGTAAAGTGAAATCTCCATGTTCAGAAACCGTACGTATCTGAATGCCAGAGACTGGTACCTATCTGGACCTGATCCTGATCTCTTAGCCTGCATAACTGTCTGGCTGTCCATTTTATAAAATGTGGGATTTGAAGCCAACTTCCTATTTTTAGGAAGCTGCTCAACTGTGTCTGGTCATTCATTCAAAGCTACTGTGCTTGTTTGCTTCATTTGACTGTATTCATAGTTCTCTTTGCTCAAACAGTATAAACCTATTGTTATCTCCCCAATCACATTGGTTTTAAATGGAGGCCTCTGGCACATTTGAGAATTGCTGAGGAGGGAACATGCATGTGTGAGTAATTGGTAATACTGGCCCAAACATGAGTTTGCATCTTGAGTAGTTTGAGCAGAGAAGGGAGCAGAGTACAAAGGGAAGGTGGCATTATAATTCAATCCAGTAGCTTTCCTCAGAGATCTCTATGCCAGCCCTACGTCTTGCAGAACTGGAGTGTGTAAAAAAAAAGCAACCATACAAGCTTTGGCATGTGATAGTGAGACATAACTGTTAGCTTCCTCTTGGATCACCCTGTGCAGTCTGAAAAAAAGTGAGTCGGCACTTATTATGTCTAACAGGGTCAGGGGATGTAACTCAAGGTCAAGGCAGAGCTAAGGAACCTTTTGGTCCTTGGATGTTTTGGTCTACAACTCCCATCAGTTTCACCCAGCATGACTAGTGGTCACAGGTCTGTGATAGTTGTTAAGTCAAAACATCTGGACGGCTCAAGTTTCCCTACCTTGGGCAAAGGCATACAAAGGATTGTAGCAGGGCAGTGGCCGGTTTAACTCTTCATTCTGCCTTGGACTGTGAAATGTAGTCCCCACCCCATTCAAAGAGGGGTTATCTGCTCATTGGCCTTCGGCATGGGGCAAATCAGGTTGCCTCTCGCTATCGGTGTAGAGCAGGTGTGTTTAATGATCTGTCCTATGAATGGCATTCCAGACCATTCAGGCCACAGACCTGAACTGTGTATGCACAGAAGGCAGAAACTTCTAGGGGTCTGTATCTAATTTGTGGCAGATTCTTTCCCAGGCCAAATATGGTGATGGAGCAGTCATCTTACAGAAGTTCCTCCTGTTTTAATCCCCAGTGTCTGAGAGGCTGTACTCTGGCTGTCTGGGCGTTTAGCCATATACTGTGGGGCATAAAGGGAACTGGAGTAGAAGTGTTTAGAAAATGAATTTCATGGCAATAATTCTTGTGGGCTATGCTTTTTATTTTATTTTTTAATTTCTTTCTTTTTTGGAGGCAGCTACCCACCCACCCCAACCTTCGTTTAAAAAGTACTCTGCCAAATTTCCCGCAGTTTTTGGGAGGCCACATTTAATGAATAGACCTAAAACCAGATTGTAGTGTAACCATTGGGCGCTATTACTCTCCCATTTTTGCCCAGTTTGGGTCCCAGAGAGTTGAAGAAGAACTGCAGTATAGTGAAATAATTTGCAGAAGTATTACAAGAGAGGAGCCAAGCAAACAGTGTATGATATGTATAACTTAGAAGATATAAATCTTACTTTCAAGTGTTACATAGTGGAAAAATTAATTCCTAATATCTTGAGGTCTTGTCTTTAAATACATATTATACAGTAACATAGTCTGCATTTAAGCTTCTACCAAACTATGCAAGAACCAGACAATGGACTATTGGGACATGAGTATTAGTGTAAAACATCACCTGTTTCTCTTCGTTTTCAATCAGCAGCAGCATTTGAAATACCTTACTTCATTTTCCCATTTTCATTCTGTGTTAAGTAGCTTGAGAGTCAGTGCATCAACATTTTCAAATAATTTATGTAAGAATGACCATTGCATCATATTTCATGGAAAGGTAGTTTTATATTCCAGCAATGTGTATACACAAAGCCAGTGAAAACAAAATTGACATGTCTAGCTCACTAACAGAAAAGGCATCAGTGCTGTTTTTAGTGAAATGATCTACGGAACTTGTTATGTTGCAATTTCTGAAACAGATTAAAACCAATATCTTTCAGAAAGTGTTCACTGAGACGTCAGCTAAACGTGAACATTCCTTACAGAAATTTTTCTGAATTGTTAATGCATTTACTATGCAATGCAGAATGAAAATGAAGCACAAATAATGCAGAAAGGTATTCTGAATGTTAACACTGATACAAAAGGGGGGGAAGCAAGTGATATTTTGCTCAAACAGTGCTGTGTCTGATCGCTTTGTATAGGTTTCTTAAAGTGAGCAAAATGGAGAAAATAGAGAATATGCAGTTGAAACAGCAGGAGTAGCAGCTGTAGCATTTACTGTTTTCTTAACTTGTTTCTGAAAGAATAAGATGTTTTCTATGCACATTACACATACTTTACATTGTCTATATGGCATACTTTCCTTTATGTTCTTGAAAATTGTTTTAGGACTTTTCAAATCTCTCTTGAAAAATTTGAAACCCCCAAGTTGTGGAAAGCTGAATATGGAAACCATGTCTCTTACACAGAATGGTCAAAAGTATGGTTGTTGGTTAGTTCCTTTCAGTGTATACTACCAAAAACCATAGGAAACTTCTGTGGAAAATTTTAACCCAAGGAGGTTATGGCTGAGTTATTTACCATTAAAAAGCAACAGCAACGCAGACAGAATACATAATATATAAGAAGTTCCACAAAATGCACCAGAAATAATCTACGGAATTTATCTTTTATATTTAGATCTAACCTCTTTTAAAGTAACTTAGGCTAGTGGTGGATAGCATATTATATACTGTAACTGTGGCTAGTTACAGGGATCACATAACTCCCCTGTTACAACAGCTCCACTGGCTGTTGGTCCATTTCCGGGTACAATTCAAAGTGCTGGTTTTAACCTATAAAGCCTTTAAAAGCTATCTCAAGGGCTGCATCTCTTTCTATGAGCTTGTCCAGGCTTTTCTCTCAGTCCCACCACCTTCACAAGTGTGTCTGATGGGGACACAGAAGAAGGCCTTCTCTGTTGCTGCTCCCAGACTCTGGAACTCCCTGTCATGGACGTCCAGGCAGGCTCCATCTTTGCTGTCCTCCTGCAGGCAGGCGAAGACCTTTATTTTAATACTGCAAGCTGCCTTGGATCCTTTTAGGAGAAAGGCGGCATATAAATATTTTTTTAAAATAAATGCATTAAAATAGGCCAGGGAACTATGCATTTTTATTTAAAACCATTTGTTTAAGTTATGCGTGAAAAGTGGAAGGAATCTCAAGAACAAAGTGCTTCCACATTTCTACTGGTGGAATGAGTGTTTATGCTATGAGAATCTTTGCAGTAGTGGGGAACATAATTTTTGAAAATTCCACATTTGGCAATCAAATAACAGAATCATATTAATAACAGAATTATCTGTAGCTAATCATTACTGTATCATAACTTGTTACCCTCCAAATTTTTCTGTAACACATTTCTCATGGAAGTATGTTCTGTCTGTGCAATAAGATAAAAACTGCACTCATCATTACTGTGTCTCCCACGGTGTTCAGTTCTTTACATTTTTTAGGTTATAGACATAAATACTAACACTACAACTTAACCATTCTTTCTTATTTTTCTAATATGTGCAGAAAAGAGGACACAGCAAAGGCTAGAGACCAAATATGTTTATGTTACATGGGAATCGTACATAACTATTTACATACACCCACCTCCAACTCTGAAATCTGTTTCCTGTACCCCTGCGCTGTAGTCACCTGAAATGACTTAACACATTAGATCTGTAACGCTTACACTCCTTTGTCATTCATTTCTCAATTAAATTAATCCAAAATTCTTCTTGCTATTGACTGTTAAGCTGTTCCCCCAGTCTTTGAGAATCTCTCTCCTTGGCTGGCCCTTATCTCATGCCTTTTTTCCTTACAGAACTTAGTCCTGCCCACAGCAAACACTCCTAGGATTCATTGCCTGGAGCAAGAGAATTTTAAGGTCGTGCTGAACTCTTGTTTCCCATGGATTGACGTAGCACATGATTAAAAGTCCCCAATTCAACAGGGCTTCTTTTACATATGGGACACATGACAGCATTTGACTGTGGGCTCGCATAGACAGATATCATGCTATAGGCATGAAAATGAGGATAATGTGTGTAGTTTCTCCAGCATTTCTGTGGAACATACATATTCTAGGTGCAAGAATGGTAGTCAGAGGGGCCCGGGACAGGCAATATGCATGTAGGTGGTGGGACCTGAGCTCTTCCCGCATCACCTACCTTGCAGTTTTAGCTTGAATACTGTAAGTGAGTAAGGGTGTGGAGTAAATGTCCCTAATGTGACAGAGTATAAGACCAAGAAGAATTAATTTCCTCTTTTTTTTACACAAGAATGATAAATATGGTGATCCTGTCCCATATCCTATGTAGCTTGTTTAGCTTAAGTTTGTCTTCTGTGTCTCCATAAGTCACATTACAGGCCCATTATCTCTGAAAATTATGGCAAAAGTGTGGTGGAGTGGATGGAGTGATGGACTAGGACTCAGGCAGCTTGGGTTCAAATCCTCGCTTAGCAGTGGAAACTCATAGGGGTAGTGGAACTGGTAAAAAAAAACACTCCTTAAATATCTCACTTACTTTGAAAACTATTGGGGTTGCTATGGGTCGGTTTTGACTTGATGGTACATAACACAATGACAGAGCTAGAAGTCTGGGGAATGGTTTGTTTTCTTCTCTATTTAAAACTATTGTTTCTGTTTTCCTACCTTTCCTCAAAGAACAGTAGTTCTTTTTTTTCTCACCCCTCCCGTTTTCTCTTTACAGCTACTCCGAGATAGATTAGGGTGAAAGATAGTGAACAGGCCAAGGTTGTCCAGTAAACGTTATGGCTGCATAAAGCTTACTTCTTTCTTCTGTGTAAATGCAGCTCTCCAGGGATTGTTGATCCTGCAAATCTCAGCATCCCTCACCATTGGCTATGCTGGTTAGGGCTGCTATGTAAAAGACATTGGGATGGTCACAAATGCCCACCTCTGTTGTAAGCACCGTACTGCACTCCGTCCCTTTTAGTCTTCCCAATATTCGACATTCAGAATGGGGTTGAAGGTCATTGTCCCAAGGGCCGGGGAGCCCAGCAGGCCTCTTTCTCTCACTTAGCCCAATTCTGTAATGACTGGTTATGAATAAAGGAAAGAATAGGAGGAGAATTTTCCACACAGGCCTTTCACTCAGGTTTGCCTACGACTGCATTACTGCACTTTCATTTCAATATAAGCAAAGGTCTGCTTTGCACTCAGGTGGTAAAGGCATGTTTGGGTTATAGCACACTGGGAGTCAGGTGAGGACTGACACACCGGAATGTCCCAGCATACAAGAACAATACAAAGAAAACCGGTGTGGCAGAGAGAAGGTGGAGCTATGAATTCTACGATTTGTGTCTCTGTTAATGGAAAACCGTTTTCTGTGTCAAACATTCACCCACTGTCTAGTGATACGGCTACTAAACGGAGAATGTCTGACCAATATAAACAGAAACCAAGCTGCCAGAAAGTTGAAACCAGGGACAGGTAGCACGTCGCCCTTCAGATGATGTTGGACTACAACTCCCATCATTCCTCACCATTGTCACTGCTGGCTAGGGCTGATAGGGGTTGACGTCAGAAAATATCTGGACAACCACATGTTCCCATCCTTGTTTCAGCCTATTTTTCTTCTTTAGAGAGATGCAGTAAATAGCGTCCAAGCCATTTTAAGGGTCTTGTGTATGGAACCCAAACCATCTAAGTTACCAAGAGCTGGTGGGACTCTTATAAAGCAACAGTTATATACAGAGGAAACAAAAGAGCACATAAATATTGTACTATCATACTAAATTGAATTCCTAGTAGACACACTGCAGCTATTGCTATATGATAAACTAATACATAAATCCTACAGATTCGATGATTCTTTTGGGACTAATGGTGATACTTGGGTTAAATAAATCATTCATACCCATCTGCAAGTAAATATCACATTGAAAGTCATCATCATCATCTTTGAACTGCATAGATCATTGAGTCCAGCCCCTGTCACGGAGGCACAGTGTGGAATCAAACTCCCAAACTCCCAACTCAGCAGATGTAAGGATGAACTAGGAACTTGGAGGACACATTCAGAATTATATCCCCTCCTTTGTTCTTTCAACTTAGGATCACCTCATTTTTCTAAGGTAGTCAGTCTAAAGCTGAGATTTGACATGTGGCTAACGTGATTTAAGGCCTCCAAATCAAAAGCACTGAAGTTTCTGTGAATTCCTTTGTTTAATTTGGTGAGTCATATGAAGGTAAAAATGATATCTCCTCTGCAAGACATCAGTTACCACTTTGTTAGGAAGTATTTGCAGAAGGGGTTTTTAGACGAATGAGTCAAAGGATAGGAGCTTAATGTTTGACTTCAGTAGATCTGATACTGCTAAACAGAAAGAGAGGGAGCAGGGTTGGGGAAGTCTGTACTTAGTCCAAAAGAAAGCTAACAGGCACAAAGTGAGAGTAGTCTAATTTTTGCCAATCACATCATAACACATTTTATATTCCTCATAAGCTCAAAAACCTTTCTGTACTCTAGGCACGTCATGACATCTAAGGAAGAAAGAGGCAGGTGTACTGTAGCAAGGTTCTGTGTAGGCAGGGTCTGCCTGGCACCCCCTTTTAGCTCCTGAGTTCATCTGGTTTTTTTAGTCTATTGCTCAGCCTCAGGAATCCTGGTAACCCCAAAATTGGAGGGAGGATCAACTTTGATCCACTAAATGTTGTTGAACAGAAACTCCTAAAGTCTTTCACTGATGACTAAGCCTGAGACTGTGGGGTAGCATCAAGAGGGCCAAATTTGTCCACCCCTGCCATAGAAATGTAGCTCATTGATGGATTGCAATGGTGAGCTTAGCTACCCAGGTTGTCTGTCAGGGTGAAGCAAGCTATATTTGGGTGCCCTCAAAGAGCCCTTAGGCTGTGCAGCAGCAAACAGTCATTCTGCTTACCTCCAGCCAGAAGCTAGGATCCGTGCTGAATCGGCCAATCCCAGTTTAATGAATGTATCCTCCAAGGTAGAGGTGTCTGTGTGACAGAAGGCATACACAGAGGAAGTAAGTGTATCTTACCAGCATCCTCAGCATTTTCTATGTTTCCAGTCTATTTTAGATTTTTCTTTGATCTTAGAAATCTTAGAACTGCAGAGCTGGAGGGGGGACCCTATGGATCGTCAAGTCCAGCTCTTGTCAGGGAGTCACCGTGGGGAATTGTGACTCCCAACCTCTGGCTCCACAGCCAGATACTTAAACCTCTAGTCAAAACCATTTTCATTTTATTTTAATTGTCATTCTTAAGTTTCCCCCTTCCTCCAAAAAAGCTAGTGGACTCCTCTTTACAGTTCTAACTGAGATTCTTCTCCTGGAAAATGGGGTTCAAGATGAGACCTTGCTGGCAGCTGAGAGAAATGCTTCCTGGTTTTCTGATGCCGCCTGAACGTGCTCCACCTCATCCAGCCAAGAATTACATTAGCTTCCTTTGCAACTCCATCACTGTGGTATCTCACAGTCATCTTGTGACTGAGCGAGATCTGCCCAGTTCTTTCCTCATCTGTTATTTCCAGCTGATGAGTTCTTTGCTAATAATATAAAATGTTTGTCATTTCATGGGATTACTTTTAGCTCATTGCATTGTTTCATTTCTATGGTTCTGTTTGATGAAATCATTCAGTCCACCTTTCCCATCGTGTTTCTGTAGAAATAATGGTTATCAGCTTTCTGCCATGTGTAGGTTTTGTCAGTGTATTCTTACCTAATAAATATTATTGAATAAAATGGGTCCCAGGACTGATGGCCATGGGGCTATTTGCTTTTCATTCAAGTTGCTCCCAAGACATCTCAGTGTAGATTTGGCATCTCAGTGTAGATTAGTATAGGGACACAGACTTTTTAGTTTTTTTGGGAGAACTCCTTCCAAATCCCCTGCCATTGGCCACAGTGACTAGGATGTTGCAGGAGTTGAAGTCTACAACCTCTAGAGAATGAAAAGCTTCCACCTCAACAGTACAAAATTATGTCAAGTAACAAGTACAAATCTTTGATATACAAAAGAGCGAAAAACTTTTGTTGTGAGTGAAAATCAATGTATTAATGGATTTTTCTCAGGATATGTGAATCTCAAAGGATTTATTTTTCAGGAGAGAAGAATAATGTACTGTCCTACCCTATGCATGTTTACTAAGAAGTAAATCCCACTATGTTCATTAAGATCAAATCAATATGTTTAAAGAAATTGGAAAGGATCCATTATCCAAGATAGACAAAGTAGACAGGCAGGCAGCCACTGCCAATGCAGCTTAACATGAAGGGCACCAGGAGCTTGCAACAAATGAAACAAAGAACAGCACAGAAAACTCTCACTGAGTTCCAACGAATCCTTCTACAGGCTCAAAATTTCTACACCTCGCCCCCCCCCCCCTTCTGCTTGGATTTTGAAACAGCCTTCGTGATGCTATTTAATCAAACATTTCCTGGATAATTTGACATAAAACGGTGAAGGAAAAGGTAAACAAAAGAGGGAAGCGCACACACAAAACACAATTTTTTTCTGTCACTCATTAACGCAAAGCATTCATGTTTATGAGGCTTAGTGGTATACTATACAGTTCCTTTGAGTCTGAGGTAATGTGGTACAAAGATAGGCAGCTTGGTGCCCTGTAGGATCTTTAGACTACAGTCCATAATCCCTGAACACTGGCCATGGCTTGCTGGGATTTATGGGAGTTAGAACCCATAACATCCTGAAGATGCTACTTTCTCCGTCTCTGTTGTGGTATATTAAAGGGTAATATGTTTTGTCATACCCTGATGTTACAAATAGGATAAAGAGGGATATACTGTAGATCTAATAGATTTATTGAAAAGTGAATTTACTCATGAATCGCTAGAATATGAAATTTCATGATTATGTACACATCCTTATGCATTATTTTCTGTTGTACAGATAATTTTGTTGGTGGTGCATATGTAGGAATTACTTAAATCCTGGAAATTTTAAAACATGCACACAGAAGACTGCTACACTTAAGTGAGGGAGACTCAGATTTAGCTGCCCTACTGAAATCTAAATAGCTCACCACATGATCTTGAGCCCAGTCAGCAGTTCTATAACCTAATAAAAACATCAAGAGACTGACATGCCCTTCAGCACTGAGTATTCAGGGAGACAAGAGGCACTAAATCAGGAGGCATCTTCTCATGGTTCTAGCTGGGCGCTCTTTTGGAATCAGGTGGACCATCAGGTGGGACCAGAAGGGCAGGAGTTTTTCCCCATTCAAACTCTCTTACATTGCACGTGGTAAGCCGGTCATATTGTAAAGTACAACAGTCCAAGCTGACCTTAACTAGCTTCATGTCAACAGGATGGCACATGACTGCTGAAACAAGAGGCCCTTTTTTGGCTGGATCAAGCGAAGCCTATGGAGGTATTTCTTCACTTGGTTCTCTTCAACACAGGAGCAGGGAAGCACCTAGCCCCTCCTTCTTCATCACTGCTTTTTCAACATGGTGAGTGATGCATCTGCAGAGGACAGGTTTCTGCCTGTGTGCAGGCTCTCCATGTGAGCAGGAGCTCCCAATTTTCAAGAGTTCTTGCTTGCATGGGGGAGCGTACACATGAGGAGGAACCTGCCCTCCAAGACACCTCATTCTTCATGTGGAGAAAGTGATAATGGGGGGTGGGGAGGGAGCTAGACACTCTTTAAAACCTGTTGGAGAGATGTAATGCCAGAGTAGGGCTCCCAGTGTGCAGCTCTGCTGACATTCACTGCATGGAGGGCTGGACCGAGGCTTCGCAGAAACAGATGGCTTGTGATTTGTTCTAACGTGAGACATGGAAGTGAATGTCACGGCTGATAAACATGGAACATGGGACTATCCTTTATAATAGCACAGCTGACAGACAATGAATTTGTCTTAATCTCTCAAAAGCCAATGACAATCATTCCATCTTGTAGCAAAGAGATTTAGATGGCAATTGAGCCTCCAGTGTAGTATTTCTTTTTTGCGTCTGTTACGACTTCCTTTGTGTCTGTCTTACTGTTTAACAATTTCATTGGATAATCCTGATTTTCTTGTGTAACGAGACAGAGAAAAACACATCTTTATCTAGTATCTCTATAATGTATAAATTTGTCTCAGTCATGTGTCCCTTTATGAGTGACATAAATAACAATCATAAATGAGGATAGTTCGTGGCTTATGAATTCTGTATGGATTGGGATGGATTGGGAGGAACAACGTTTAGATGTCATGGTAAAGGTTTACATTCTAATTAGTTTGCCTTCTTGACCTGGTCTGGGGTGTGGGGTGGAATGGAGCAGGGGTCACATATAGCCTCTTGGTCACATGTGCCCATGGAGCCATCTACCTCATTTTTTATTTAATTGAAACATGGTAAATTGTACTCCAGAATGTGTGATTTTCCTCTAAACCAAGCCTTGCAGCCTCGAACCTTCTTCTCATTTTTTAAAACTAGAAAAAAGCTTTTTAATTCCTGGGAGTGGAGTTCTGGCCATTTCTGGATCTGCCCATTGGTGCATCCAGGGGTAGAAATTTATTCCCCATATTCTTTCAGGTTGGAACATGGGACTATCCTTAAGGGCTACATGCACTAGCGTGTAGTTTATCCATAGTAAGAGAGAAATTGCCAGCATCCTTAACAGGACTCCAAATACGCAGTCTTCTCAATGTAAGCTGTTCAATGGGTTTGCATGTATATGTCACAAAATGGTCTGTTTTATTACAAATATACTTGGAGAGGTCTGAAAGCACCAAACTAGGGCATATGTGATCCCTGAACTTAAGGTTTTCTAGATGTCTTGTTCCTGAATCCAATATCCAAGGATGCCCACATTCTAATGAATGCAGAGTGGTTTTTTTATTTTTATTTTATTTTATTTTGTATTTCAAGGCAGTGTGTTACATTATACCTGAGCTGTGATCTTATAGAAGTCAGGGTGATATTGTGAATTCAGGATCTGTTTTTTTTCCATCCTATGTTAGATCCTGGAAAAGTTAACTTCTTCTCTGAAAGTTCCTAGATTCCTGTGGGATTCTGGGAGTTATAACTGGAAAAGTTTACCAAACTCTGCCTTATGGTTAGGATTGTGCTGGGCTGCTCTTGTCTCAGTTTTCCCTCCAGGAGGGCCTTTTTTCCCTTTTCCTATTTAGAGCAGCAACTGCACACGTCATCATGAGAGGTGAAATCAGATTACTGGGTGTATTGACTCTGGACTTGGCAGGTAGAGTGACTCAGCTGCTGGTCTGTATTGCCAGGCTGGCAGTACTAGCAGGATACCCTTTCTCGGTTGCACTGGCACTGACGTAGCAGGGGTTGCAGGTGTGGTCTGGGGCCCAACCGGTTTTGTGAGGATGCTTGCCTTCCTCACGTGTGACTCACCTGCTTGGTCAATACAGTTGAGGAGTCCCTCCCATGATACCATGCTGAAGTATCTTCCTCCATCTCTCTTGCTCATGTGTGTGCGTGTGCGTGTGACCTGGTTGGCACCCCTTCTAGAAATAAGAAGCTGGAAGTCTAGCTGAGAGCAGAATGGAGCAGTCTAGCCTCAGCTGAAAGTCTTCTGCTTAATGGTGGGTGGGATTTCATCCTCTTCAAGCAGGTCTGAGTGTACTCCGTGCAATTCTGCCTCCAAGCAGGGTGGATTGGATTTAAATCAAAAAAAATTTTTAAGATCAGTTTAAATCATGAATTAAATCAGTAGTCAGTAAACCTATTTTTAAAAAATCTGATTTAAATAAAAAAAATATCAGATTTTAAAATTGAAATTGATTTTTAAAATTGAAATCAGATTTTTTAATATTGTTTTAAATTTAAATCATCGTGATTTAAATTGATTTGATTTAGATCAAATCCATCCTGCCTCCAAGTAAGCTCACAGGGTTGGCAATAATCCTGAGTATAAGAACTATGTTGCAGTTTGGCTGTTTCCACACAGTGTGTTATACGAGTCTTTTCCACGTTAGGATTTCTAAGAGTCTTGCCTTCCCTGAGTGTCAGGGTTTGCTTTGCCAGAGAATGTGGGCCTGTTGCTTTGGGCACCATGTGCTCTGAATGTGACTGCATTCCCTTTGAAGGATCAGGTACACAGTCTGAAAGTCCTCTTGGAGGAAGCACTGCTCATGTGATAACAGCAGCCGGAAGTGCCTTTTCCCGTTCCAGCTGGTACACTCTCCCTGTGTGCCTTCCTGAGGAAGGTGGGGCTGGCCACAGTGGTCCATGCCTGAATCACTTGAGGTCTAGAGTACTGCACCCTGGTCTATGGAGGGCTGCCTCTGAAGTGTGTTCAAAAACTGCAGCGAAGTACACAACATGGTGATCATCAGACTGTTCCGTGATCAAGTAACGCCAGTCTTGAAAAAACTTCATCAGCTTCCTGTTTGTTTTGAAGTCAAATTCGTGGTGTTGAATTTTACCTATAAAGCCCTGAATGGCTGTTATCTAGCATGTGTAAGAGATGTCCTCCTGCTATAAGAACCCACATGGAACTTGTGACCATTGTCAGTAACTGTAGAGAGGTGATGTTTGTGGGGACTTTGTGTAGGGCTTTCCGTGTAGTGGTCCTGGGGCTCCCTTCTCAATAGGAATAAGTTAGGCCTCCTTATTATTGGTCTAAAGACTAGCGGTAAAAACTATGGAGTTCTGCCAGGCTTCTAGTGACTAAGTCCTGCTCTCTGTGTGGACAGACAATTCTTTTTTTATTATTATTTATTTATTTTATTATTATTATAACTCAAACAGACATACAAAACAAACACAGACATATATGCGGGGAGATAATTTCCATATATCCATCTGGTATATAATTCTGACTACATAAACCATATTACCCTACTAACAATTCTAAAACATAAACAAACGTTGAGCAGAATGAAGGTTAGTGAGTCGGATTCCTGGCGTGTCACTCCCTCAGTTCTGTTCACTGTGCAGCTGATATCACGTTGAGGCTTTGTGTTTATGGTTAAACAAGAATCTCTCTTTAGACGTCCTTGTCCGCAGGCAGGAGCACCAGGTTAGCTTTTGTGGCCCTGTCTCAGCCCAGGGTTTATTTATTAGTTATACTTCTATCCTGCCTTTGCTTTGCAGAGCTCAAGGAAGTTTACATGGCAATCCTCCTCCCTATTTTATGCTCCTAGTATCTTAGAAGGCAAGTTGGACTGAAACAGATTAGAAGATGACTCCAAGTCACTCAGGCTTCATGGTTCTGTGACAACTTGAACTGGGATTTCACGAATTCCAGTCTAACACTTATTCTGGTGCTCCTTTAGCACATTGGGACTCGACTCATAGCCATTGCTTAGAATCAGACCTGCGCTTACCCTCCTTTGTAATAAATACGGCCCCATGTGCTGGTTTATTTATTTATTTATTTATTTATTTATTTATTTTGAGTTAGGTCTTTTATAGCAGGTAAAATGGCAGGTGTTTTGTACACTCCCCGGCTATTCTTATTTTTTTTTCTTTTCCTTTTCCTTTCCCCAAACCCATAGGATTCCATCTGAGTGGGATTGTGACAGAGCCAGCAGGCCCCAGTGAGCCTGAGCACAGCTACCATGTCTCCATCAGCTTTGACCGCTGCAAGATCACGTCGGTGAGCTGTGCCTGTGACAACCGGGACATCTTCTACTGTGCCCACGTGGTGGCATTGTCTCTACACCGCATCCGCCATGCCCGCCAAGTGGAGCTCCGCCTGCCCATCTCTGAAACCCTTTCCCAAATGAATCGGGACCAGCTACAGAAATTCGTGCAGTACTTGATCAGTGCTCATCACACAGAGGTGCTGCCAACAGCTCAGAGGCTTGCTGATGAGATCCTGCTCCTTGGCTCCGAGATAAACCGAGTACATGGTATGAGTCTCTGCATGACCCTGTTTTGGGAGCAGAGCTTGGAAAAGTTACTATTTTGGACTACAGAGAAACCAGAAATAGTAATATAGCACCTATAAGACAAACTATTTTTTTAATTTTTCATAAGCCTTTGTTTGTCCAGGCACATTTCTTCAAATGAACGGAACGGCCATGTCTCTGGGCAGAGCACAAAAGTATTTTATATTTTGGACTATAATCCCCCAAATCCACGACATCCTTGCTGGAGGATTTGGGGAGTTGTAATCCAAGACGTTAACTTTTCCAGGCTCTGCTCGGAAAGGATGGCTCCAGGTCCAGGGTTCTTGGCTGCCAGCCTGCGTTGCTTATCCCTTTCTCCAGTTTTCAACAGAGGAGTCGAGGCAGCTGTGGGATAAGACTTGCCTGTTAAAAGGATTTCCTTGTGGATCTCTGAGCTAAGGCTAGAAGTCAGGTTCACCTGGTGACCACTTCACACACAACACTAAATGGCAAAAGAGAATGTAACAGGTAGCATCAGTGGAGTGGAGTAACAATACCAAGCCATTTTGCTGCCTGAAATGGAAGACAACAGGACCCCCATTGCATCTGCAGAAGCCAGCTAGACTGGCTGTTGGATCTGACTTCTGAACTCTGATGGGACATCCTCTTTCATCTCGCCTGAGGGCAGCAAGGCAGCTTCAGTTCTGCATCACTCATTGCCTGTAACATACCACTCTGTCCTCCACCTCACTCTGCCCAAAGGCAGGGCCAGTCTTGAGCAATACTAAATTGACAGAAGTGGTACAACAGTAATTCTGCCAGTCCAGCATGCGTAGTAAAACAAATTCCATGATCATCAGATAATCTGAATCCCTGTAGTGATTGCAAAGATATAAGCATTGCTCTTCCAATGGCTTTATAGTAT
The DNA here is from genome assembly GCA_037013535.1 of Intellagama lesueurii. Classification (NCBI taxonomy): domain Eukaryota; kingdom Metazoa; phylum Chordata; class Lepidosauria; order Squamata; family Agamidae; genus Intellagama; species Intellagama lesueurii. The sequence goes on from JBAJHW010000002.1 coordinate 136,262,432, forward strand.
TATTGCTGTTCTCTCTCTCATTTGAAGGTTGGCTCACTGGCTGCTTGTTGCAATTCTTTAACTGCCAGGACTGGTTTCAAGGTCAACTCAGGTGCAGATGTTACACATGTGTTGACAGTTTGAATTTGCAGCCTTATTCCTGAGCTTCAAGAGATCTGTACTCACAAACCATTATTTAAGAAGATCATGAATTTCTTAAATAATTACTATTGATTTCTTTTAATAGTGAGGTTGGAAAAATAGCCACTCTACTCTCCCTCCTCTTTCCCCTCGCCCCCCTAAAGTGAGAGTGGAGACACTTTGGTCCTACAGAAGTTTTGGACTTCAGCTTTCCACAAGACACAGTCAGAATTGCCAGAATTGGTGAGGGATGGAGAGAGTTGTGCTCCACACATCCCTCACTTCTGTATTATCAAAACAGAACAAAACAAAAGATTGAGCCAAGAGGCTGCTTTTTGGACTGGAGAGGATGATCTAGTAATGTCTGCTGAAATGCAGTGCACTCTGGGTATCTCAGCATAGTTACATGTTGCACTGATGGTTTGATCATTCCTTCCATCCATCCATCCAATTTGTATACCACCCCATTAGTGCAAGCACTGCCCTGGACAGTTTTACATAAAGTTAACATTCACAAACCATTAATACACCACAATAACCACCACCACAACAAAAGATTCAAAGAACAGTACAGCGATATAACAGACAATAATTAAACCAAAGATATGAGTAACCCTGTAAGAATCTAAAATTGATCAAAATATTTGCACCTAGGTGCCCCTGACCCCACAGCTGGTGCTGGAATTGAGGATGCAAACTGCTGGCATTTGGACGAAGAGCAGATCCAAGAACAAGTGAAGCAGTTGCTCTCCAATGGAGGTTACTATGGGGCAAGCAAGCAACTGCAGTCCATGTTCAACAAGGTAAAGGCTACTGTGGATCTGGCAGAGGTGGGGCCCCTTCTGTCCTCTGAGGGCTTCTAGTCCCTCTGCCCCCTCCCCCAACCAGGAGAAGAAGCCCCATTATTTTGCAGGATCGAACTCAGGTCATAAGCAGAGATTTCACTGCAGTACTGCAGTTTAACCACTATACCATGAGACTCCTCAAGAAAGGGGATTGCTTTCTGAAGCCATTGACCTCCTTTTCATGCGTGACTTCTCTCCTTCCTCAGGTGCGGGAAATGCTGCGAATGCGGGACTCCAATGGGGCACGAATGCTCATCCTGATGACAGAGCAATTCCTGCAGGATCCGCGCCTGGCACTCTGGCGGCAGCAAGGAGCTGGCATGACTGACAAGTGTCGGCAGCTTTGGGACGAATTGGGTGAGTGTTTCTTCTTATATTAGAGAGAAATCAGCCCAAGGTTGTATGTTTCACATCAGAAGAATTCTGGAAAGTAGTAGAGAATTCAGCAACTAGCAAATTTTCTTTTTCTTTCTTTCTTTCTTTCTTTCTTTCTTTCTTTCTTTCTTTCTTTCTTTCTTTCTTTCTTTCTTTCTTTCTTTCTTTCTTTCTTTCTTTCTTTCTTTCGTACGTCCATATAGGTACTTGATTTCCTAATTCTGTGCCATGAGAGCTTATCTTAACTAGAGAATAAAACTGGAAACAAACTTCAAAAATGTACACCCAGGTTGGCCATGGTGGCTCTTGATGGTGAGAGTTGTAGGTCCCACACATTTGGCAGGCACTGGACTAAGGAAGGCTGCTGGAGACAAGCAGGGTGGGGGCACCCCAGCTCTCTATCACTTGAGAGTTGAGCGGTGCCATTTCAGTTGTTAAATCAGAGTGGAGGGCAGTCCTGTTTGATCAGGTTTAGAAGCAACAAGGCTATTGGTTGCTATACCATAAACTCCACACCTACTTTCCTATGACATGGTATGTGTGGAAGAAAGGGAAATGAGAAGCCATTTCCGAAGGATACTGTGTCTATGACTTATTTTCCTAAGCTGCAAAATGGAACTTAGTTCCATGCAATACCTTTCCGGTCTTTAAACAACCGCTTATTCCCAGTCACTGATTGAAGATGACAGTCAAGGAGCTTTTGAGCCAGATGGGGAACCTCTGCAGGCCAGAAGTTCCCCAGTTCTCATTGACACCACTGCTCCTTCAGGAAAACTCTGCCACATCTTGCCAGCTTTCCACCTCCTTGCCCTGACTATGAGCCCTCTCAGTCCTGCTGCAACTTGCTTGTTAGATAGCATGATATGCTGCTTTTATTTATTTTATGTATATCCTGTATGTCTCCCACACTGGCATTCAGAGTAGGATGCTTGGGGCTCCCATCCATGCTGGGGCCAGTCCCAGGCCTGCTTAACCTCAGCACAAGTGCTGCTTCCTTTGCTATCAGACTGTAGACCTGACTCCCCAAGACATGGCCAGGTGCTCTTTGTCCGATCCCTCTTGTACACCAGCTGTTGCTGGGCATTACCTGGGCTATTGGCCATCTTCTCTTGGTTTTCCAGGTGCTCTGTGGGTCTGTGTGGTCTTGAGTCCCCATTGCAAGCTGGAAGAGCGGGCGCTCTGGCTGCAGCTTCTCAAGAAGTGGAATAAGCTGGACGTCTGTCCCTTGGAGGAGGGTAATTACTCCTGCGACAGCATCGGACCGAATGGTACCTTGCCACCTCACCCAAACCGCAATGCAGGTAGGGGAACACATACCAAGCATTTCCTGCCATCTAAGGAAGAAAGAAAGAATCCAAACCCTATTCCTGAATTTGGTTCTCTCCTCCACATTTCCAACTCCTTGACCACATATCTAAGCAGTTGTAACATGTGGTGACCGCAAGGTTGTTCATCTGAGCCCCATGTTTCTGGGCATCTCCATTTTTTAACAGTGCAGGCATAGTGGCTGAGACTAAAGTGTCTCAATGCAAGCTTCACCTCTGGGCCAGACACTTTAGGTGGCCTTAAGCAAACTTCAAGAAAACCACTTGCAATGTGAAGATGGTGGCCCAGTCATACTCCTACTGGCCTCCTTCATGGGGTTGTTGGGTTAACTGAAATAATGTGCATGAAATGCTATCTAAATATTATGTGCTCAGTTGACCAGGGAAACATGGTTGCATACAGTCCCTTTTATTCCTGCAGCCCTCAAATCCTCCCCTCCTGTTGTTTCCTGGAGTTTGCTGTTTCAAAAGCCTCAGGAGCAATGATTTTCCTTGAAAAGAAGGCCCCCTTGCACCTTATCTTATAATCCCCCAAATAAGGTTTTCACAACACCAGAAGTTTCGTTTGGCAGAGTTTCTGATGAGATCTACAACAGATCCTGGGGGTGGAAAACTGGTCCCTGGGTTGCCCAGAGCCTTCCCACTCCATCCGCTAGATGGAAAATCTTATTCCCCCGAGAATGAAGATGATCTTGATGACTTTCTGAACTGAATTATCTCAGAGTTCTCATAAGCCATGCTGTGACCTCTTTCCTCCTCGACAGCTGGTGTCCGACAGACTGTCTTTGGGCGCGCCATCAAGGCTGCCGAGCTTCGGTGGGGGGATTGTCACCTGCAGAAGATCCTGAGCAGTGACTGCTATGGTGTCTCTTTGAAGAGTGGAAGTGACAAGCTGGGCTTTGATCCCCAGGGCCACCCGCTCTGGCTGGGGGATGCCTTTCCCATGGCCTGCGCCCGGGTGGATGCCTTACGCTCCCACGGCTATCCCCGCGAGGCCCTGCGCCTGGCGGTGGCGGTGGTCAATGCCATGCGCTTGCAGCAACGTCATCAGCTGGAGAGCTACAAGCAGCAAAAGAAAGGCAAGGCGTGTGGCTAGCTTGGATGGCCGGGGGTGGAGGGGGTGGGCAGCTGTCAGGGACCTGGCTTTTAGTTCATCTCATTTGAGAAGTAAGGGAGTTCAGGGAGACAAAGTTTAGTAGCAGAGCACAGAGCCCTACACGCGCAAGGCTCTGACATCTCCAGTTAAAGGTTTCAGAGGGCTGGGCTAAGGATCACTGGAGCCTGGAGAGAGGTGTGTGGGGAGGGGGGGCAGTGCTGCGCTTAACCATGTTTAGTTATCCTGCTGTTTTCTAAATGTCTCCGAATTCAGCCTCCCAAGAAGGACAGAGGCTGTTGCTGGAGCCATGCTGGTGGCAAGCTGGCATGCATGACAGTGCCTCCCTGTTTATTTGAAGCAGCAGATGCCATATAATCCAGGGACTGCTGCTCTGTGCAGTTCTTGGTTGGCTGGGACTTTTTGGGAATTGAAGTATCTCAACAACCCTCAGCTCCCCATATCCATCTCCAGGTGGGCCTGAGCGACGGGCTCTTTTGGGTTGTCTGCCTTGGGCCCATCATGGCTTCTCTGGCTTTTGCAGGGCTGCCCAGGCTTGGTAGAACAGGTCTTCACTACCCAGGCTCTGACTGAAGCCGGGCCACCCCAGCAGCTTGGGGCTTGCTTTCTGATTAATGTCTGCCTCTTGTCTCTCTTCTTCCCACCTCAGAGCTGCTGCACAAAGGCACCACCAGCATCACCAACCTGGAAGGGTGGGTGGGGCACCCTCTGGACCCCATAGGCTGCCTTTGCCGCACCTTTTTGGAGGCCTGCCGGATGGATGACGAGGGGCTGTCCCTGTATCCAGGTATGGGGGGAAAACCAGGAAGGCAGTTTGTGGGAGATTGAGAAAAAGCGGTCCGTCGCTTTCTAGCATTGAGCTCCTCTCTGCCCATGGACAGCTTGTCTGTCTGGCCCAAATGAGCAGAGAGGAAACGCTACTACTATTTGTTGAGAAAGGAATGCTTCCCCCTTGACTAGAAGGAGTTCAGACCATGCTAGTGTGAGGAGGCCAGAGCTCAGTTTCTGAGAAAGGAGCTTTCCGCCTGTGGCAGTGTACCTGGGCAACACCTTCGCACTTGCCCATCCGGGCCATGAGGCAGCTATTGCGGGAGGGTGGGTGGAATCATCACTTTTGTCAGCCTCACACCTTTCAGGACTCCTTCAAAACAAAAGGCATCTTGCCTGGGAAGTGCGCACAGTTGCAGGGTGTTTGGAAAGATAAGGTCCACACAAAATGATATGCACGTTTTTTAAAAATGTGAATGGCTAATAATGTGTATGATTTTAAAATATACACACTTTAGTCAGTGGAGAAAAAAACAAATGTTAGGCAAAATTCATAAATGAATATGAGCATTAAGTAAAATACGTTTTTTGGAGCACACACATTTCCATGAACGAAACAAACGGTGACATTCTAACAAATACTGCAAGAAAATGGAAGAGTGATTCGGAGTAACAGAAAGAAATGAGGACTGGAAGATTTGCACATCCCCAGCAGTGGCACCAGCTATACCAGGGGTGGAGGAGGTTTACTGGGTTTTTCCAAGTGCCAGTTTGCTTGCAGAGGCAGTTGGCTCTTCCGATCCCTGCTCACTTGTTCCGTCCTTTACACTTCTCCCTCCTTCCTTCCAGACTCAACAGCAGAGCCCAAGAAGGCCCTCTACCAACACGTTCCAGTGCCCTCAAGTCCAGGCGAATCGTACTTCATGCTAGCCCTGGAGGTAGCACTGCTGGGGTTGGGGCAGCAGAGGTCCATGCCGGAGGGTCTCTACGCTCAGGACAAGGTGGTGCGCAGTGAGGAGCAGTTGATTGGGCTTCTGGAGGAGATGGAGATGGATGAGCGCTTGGTACCCGTGCTCCGCAAGCAAGCAGCCTTGCTCCTGGAGGGTAAGAAGAATGGTGGTGGTTCTGATCTGCTGAATATAACAATAACACCATCCCCACCACTCCTGTGCCTCCAATGAAGAGAGCGAAGGAGCCAGAGGAGGTCACCCAGGCTGGTTAATCTGCTCGTCTTCAGGGGAGGTGTCAATGGCTGCTCAGTGTATTACAAGGGTGGAGAACACCTATGGGTCGGGAGAGGGCAAAGGTGATTGTTTCCCACTCCCATAGGAATCCTCAAATACATTTATTTACTCTAGTATATTCAAGTTATAATGTATTAATATTTATTTGAACACAGTCAAGAAGCACATACAGCTAGTTAGCAAGACCTGTAATGCTGGAAGGGACCCTGTGGATCACTGAGTCCGGGCATTGTCAAGGAGGCACAAGTGGGGAATCGAACTCCCAAACTTTGACTCCTCAGCCAGGTGTCTAAACCACTGAGCTATCCAGCAATTTAGAATGACTTATTGCTGTGAATGCCAGACTCAGATTCCCTACTACTCAGTACATTTGTTTTTCCACCTGGGTCTGAAACCTTCCTTTTCATTAAAAAAAAAAAAAAGTTTCTCGCTATGCATAAACCGTGGCTGGAGTTCAGGATGCCTTTCGTGTTCTTTGAGATTTCAAGTTTCTGAGGTGTTTGTAGGCCTCTAAATGTCATTGAATGTGATATTAAGGGTGAAAGCATGTGTGTACACTGAAGGAAAATGTTTTGCACACTACACATGTGAATTATATTTACCTACTTCTTAGCCCCACCCGAAACGTCCTGAAGACCTCCCCCAAGAGGTCTTCCCCAATGTCCTATCATCCTTGGTCATTGTACCTGCTAGCTGGATCTGGGAGGGGGTCCAGTCCGTCATCATCTGAAGGGCTCTTATTTCATGAGGGTCTAAAAGGAAAGGAGAGCCCTTTGGTTTGGGATAAAATACGCTCCTTCTGCAATGGAGACCCCAAAAGCCAGTTTCTGAGGGCCCTCAATGAGGCAGATATGACAATTGGACTAGTAAATGGCAGTGCCATTCTAGCCCCTTGGCTTCCCAACATGATATCAGTGCAGTTGCTGTCATGGTGGCTTTCTGCTTTGGTGCTAAAATATTGAGCTGGGATTGCTCAAAAACCCTCATTCCAAAATGTAAAAATATCTAAGAAGCCAGCAGGAGGAGAATGAGTACTTTGGGATGCTTTGACTATTGTGGGGAGGGATCTAGGTCTCACATGAAGGGATTTTATTTTATATTTCGGTGGTAGCACACCTTAGTTTTCTCCAAACTCAGATGATTTAGAGAAGGGCCAGTCATACCAACAGCCAAGCAGAAGTTCCTGGTCATCGTGGTTCGTTCTTCACTCTCCTCCTCTTCTACGCTCAGCTGTTGTCTAGTCGCGTGCATTGAGTTGCCTTTGTGTGATTCTTCCTCTTTTAACCCGCTGCCTGCCTGTTTCTCCCAGGGGGGCCCTTCAGTGGCTTTGGGGAGGTCGTGTTCCGCGAGAGTGTCCCCATGCACACTTTTGCCCGCTACCTCTTCACGGCCATGTTGCCCTATGACTCTGAGCTGGCCTACCGCTTGGCACTGCGAGCCATGAGGTAAGTAAAACCTCTCCTCTATTCCACCAGTCTTCTTGTGCCCCTTCCTGTTCTAGCTCTTCTTCCGGTACAGCTACCCTTGCTTTAGTATTTACCATTTTGATACTTTCCCTGAGCCCTTTCTGCGCTGCTCTGTGGCCAGCACTTGGAAGCTGTGAGTTTGTAGAAAGCACTGTCTTTATCACTGATCATCACTTTCTGTGTAATGAGGATGAGAGCGTTGCTTTTTAAAGCTAAGGTGACAATAATGCAGTGTTCTCTCCGCCCTCCCATTTAACAAAACCAGTAATGTTTAATTGATGTTCCTCATTGCTCCTTGTTAGTGAATAGTATTTGCAATTTGTTGTCCATTACCCTCTTCATGTAAAGTGGCCAAGGGTGGTTGCTATTCCGTTCTATTTTTAACTGAAAAATAAGACCCACTCTCTTGCTCCATTGATAACTTTCATCTTTGAGCAGAACTTCTGGGAAGCAGCGGCCGACAGTTCCTCTATGCCCAGAGGGTCCCATGAAAAGAGCAATGGAACATGTTAGGCACTGTTCGGGAAGAGTGGGCAGCTGCCTCCTGGACTGTGGTAGAGGAAATTTTCAGTGGTGCTGCAGAGCGGGTCCCTTGTTTCTCTGAGCAACTCAGGGCCTTGATCATCTTAGATCAACTTAGAACTGTAGAGCTGGAAAGGACCCCATGGATCACTGAGTCCAGCCCCTGTCAAGGAGGCACCGTGGGGAATCGCCCCCTGGCTCTGCAGCCAGATATCTAAACCACTGAGCTATCCAGCAGTTCTAGTGTTCCAGTTCAAGGCAGGATAACTTCCCTTTACTCCTGGTGACCTTACAAAAGGAATTAAGTGGTAACAAATGAAGTAACTCGCAAAGCAATGGGCATTTTAACAAGTTATTTTCGTGTCTGGGATGCGTGGGGGAGAGGAGATGGTGAGATAATAGTCATGATTTGCAGTTTCAAAAATTCAGCTTTGCAAAAATGCAACCACTTTCTTTTGCAAAGTAACATTCCAGTTCCTGCCCCAGACTATCGCCTGTTTTCTCCCCCCACCCCCCACCCCCCCCGGCCCAACTTTGATAAATGCTCAGGCTGAAGGGAGTTGGTCCCCTATTGGCAAGGAGAATATTATATCTAGCCAATTCTCAATTCTGATTTTACCTCACTGCCCAAGCTCTGTTTTCTCCAAAGATCTGCTTGAAGTCAGCCTCCTCCTACTGGAGTCCTCTCATGCTGGCAGGTGAGCCTTATATTTTTCTGAAACAGCAGCAGAGGTTGTAGAAATTACTTTTTAAGACTGCAGCTCCCAGAAGGCCTAGCCAGCATGGCCGCTGGAAGATATAGTTCCAAAAAGCAACTTTTCCCAGCCTGGACAACGGCCATCTAACCTGGTTCTCCCATTCATCTCTACAGGCTTCCTGTCTTGGAGACGGTGCTACCCACCAGCGACATCCTGCACCAGAACCCCTTAGACTCTATGATGGCCAATCGCTTCCCCCGCTGGTTTACCCTTGGCCACCTGGAAACCCGGCAGTGCGAGCTCGCATCGGCCATGCTTACTGCTGCTAAAGGTAGTCCCAGCCACGGAGGTCAGAGATTTGGGAGCCACAGCGTGTCCCCCTCTGAAGGGGAAGGGTGTCCCTGCTCAGGGCAGCAAGGCGATCATGATGTCCTCTGCCCTGAGATGAGGTCTAATACTGTGTGCCTCCTCCACTGCACTTTAGGTGACCCCAGTTGGCTTCGTATGGTCTTGGGTTCCATCCAGCAACACATTCATTCTCCGGCCTTGCTGTTCAAATTGGCCCAAGATGCCTGCAAGACTGCCACGCCAGCCAACACACCTCCGGACACCACCTTGCTTAACATTTCTCTGGAGCTTGGCCTGCAGGTGAGGAGCCTGTGAGCAGACAGAGGCCCTCACCCAATCTGGAGGGAATTCAGAAATAGCCCTGTGCCGATTGCTTCTGGTTTTAGAATGGGGGTGGAGGGGATGGTAACCATAATTGGCTTGGGGACAGAATGCCCGTCCTGCAGTCTGGTGCAGGAGGGAGAGCATCCAGGGATGCAGCCACATCCTGACACCAGGAGCAAAGCCCTGGCTCTGGCATCATCAGCTTCTGGCTGGATCACTTGGAGACAGCTGCCCTGATTGGGGGAGGACATGGTGCATAGTGATCTTCAGCTGAGCCCCATGGTTTGAGGAGAACGCATTGCTCAGGTAGGAGCTGGCTTCAGCCATGCCAGCCCTTCCTAACTGGGGAAGTCAGGTTATCAGCAACACCCCAACTGAACTGCATGGCCTAAGGAGCCCCCCTTGAGCTGTGGAGCTCAGTCACAAGCTGGCTTTGCTTTCCCTGTTGCCCTTTCCCAGGAAAAAGAAAAGAAAAGAAGATACAGAGTAGAGTTGGGAAGCCAGTGTTCTCTCCAATCACTGACTGGAAATAACTATGAAATGCCCTTTTCCCTTGTGCCGCTTTCCAGTGACAAAACAGGGGGACCCAGCCACAGGAGGTGGATTTACCCACACCATCCCAAATAAGGAAACCTGCAGTGTGTGTAGTCGTCTCCCCACATCCGGGGGGGGGGGGGTAGGGTGAGAAGGAGGGTTTTCTTCAGACCTTCTGTGGGCCAGATGAAGCTTGGGAGGCAGAGGTGTTCCATGCCTGTGTTTCAGAAGATCCTGAACAAGAACGTTAATCCGTTCTCTTCTGTCCATTTCCAGCTGAGGTTCTGATACAGCTGGTGTAAGAAAAAGATCCCACATGAAGTGGACAATTATTTAGGAGAAGCCAGACCACCACCCTGTCTATTCTGTATGCTCCAACAGCATTCTGGATCCTACCATGTGTTGTGCTTCCTGTGTTACCCCAGCTGGCATGAGAATACCTCTTTGCTGTTGCTTTTCCCACAGGTGATGAGAATGACACTCAACACCATGACCTGGCGTCGCAGGGAAATGGTGCGCTGGCTGGTCAGCTGTGCCACTGAGATAGGTGAGTAGGAATGGTTGCAAGGATTAAAAGAGCATGGAAAGGTTCCTTTTGAACTTCAGCTCCCTGGATCTCCCAGCAGGCTTGATCCTTGCACTAGCTGGCCAAGGGGATTCTGGGAGTTCAGCCCCAAAGACTAATTTTTCCAAATCCTGGCAGGGAATCTGCTTGTGCCACTACATCCAGGAAAAATTGGATGGGCAACATGTGCAATTGGATGGAATCTTGCCTCTTAGAACAGAGGAGGTCCCCACCTGGGTCAGACCAAAAGCCTGTCTAGTCCAGCCTTCTGTTTCCACAGTGAAAACCCACATGCCTCCGGGTAGCACACAGGCAGGCTATGAGGGCCATAAGACCTGTCTGTGTTCCCCAGATGCAGAAGAGCAATAATATCGGCTTGTGTTCTCTAGCTGTCATGACTTTTAGCCATTTGTAAGCTTATTTGGCTTGAATTTTTCCATTGTTAAAACTGCACATGTTGGTGACCATCAGTACATCTTGTGGCAACAAGTTTCTCAGTTTAAGTGTGTGCTGTACAAAGCAGTGCTTCCTTTCCTTCTGTCTATTCTGGTCCACTGGGTTCTAGTATTGTGAGAAGACGAAGAGGGGGTAAAATCTTCCTGCTGATTTTCTTAATCGTTTCTCACTATCTTCTGATGCTTCTCTTGGAATGTGGTTTGTTTCGTGGCCTTTGTGATTGCCCTCTGCTCTCTTTCCCACTTTATTCTCCATCAGGAGTCCAGGCCTTGATGAACATCATGCAGAACTGGTACACCCTCTTCACACCCATTGAGGCAACTACCATTGTGGCTGTCACAGGCACCACACACGCCACACTGCTCAGGCTGAACCTGAGTGCAGGGCAACGGGATGAGCTGTGCAGCTGTGCCCGGACACTGGCACTGCAGTGCGCCATGAAGGATCCCCAGAACTGTGCACTGCCAGCACTGACCCTCTGCGAGAAGAACCATGCGGCCTTTGAGGCAGCCTACCAGATTGTGCTGGACTCTGCAGCCTCAGCCGGCATGGGCCACTCTCACCTCTTCACCGTGGCCCGGTACATGGAGCATCGCGGGCTGCCTATGCGTGCTTACAAGCTGGCCACCCTGGCCTTCTCCCACCTCAGCATTGCCTTCAACCAGGACACCCACCCTGCCCTCAACGATGTCCTCTGGGCCTGCTCCCTGAGCCAGTCCCTGGGGAAGAATGAGCTGGCCGCCATCGTTCCTCTGGTCATCAAGAGCGTGCAGTGTGCGCCTATGCTTTCTGACATCTTGCACCGCTGGAGCCTTCCTCCCCCAGCCCTTGCCTCGCTGGGTGGGAGCCGCCGTGGAGCAGGGGGGGCCAGTGCCGGAGGGAAGCTCTTTGCGATGGACAAGGCCCCGCTCTGCCAGCTCCTGGAGGCAGCCATGGCAGCCTACATCAGCACCACGCATTCTCGGCTCACTCACATCAGTCCCCGACACTATGGCGAGTTCATTGAGTTCTTGGGCAAAGCCCGCGAGACCTTCCTCATGGCGCATGAAGGGCACAGGCGCTTCGGCCAGTTCCTCGACAACCTCAAACAGACCTACAAGGGCAAGAAGAAACTGATGCTGCTGGTGCGGGAGCGCTTTGGTTAGGCAGCACTTTGGGGAGGGAGTGCTTTGGCTAAGGGAGGGGGAGGGGGCCAGGCAGTCAGAGGGACATCTCTCCCCCATGATCAAGAAGCACTTTTGGCTGGGAAAGTGAGGCAGCAAGATCTGTTTCCCTCGGGGGAGGCGTGAGTGACCAGGTGGATTTGGATTTCTGCCTAGATTCCAAATTTCTCTGCTTGCAGCTCTGAGAGCACCAAGACTTTGGTCGGGTGGTGATGCTCTGGTACTGTGAAACTCTTCGGCTTTGGGGCAGGAGTTCCCGGGCTGGAGACCCTGGCCTGCAACACCTGGATTGGCCACAGACTCTGTTCAAGTTTGAAGCTCCAGCCCTGTTGCCTGGGCAGGGAAGGAACTTGGGCTCCGGTTTTGTTGGTTGTAGGAGTTGCCAATTTCAGTATTAACCTGCAGGATGATAACAGGAATCCCTTCCCATTGTTTGAAGGTTCCAGGACCTAATAGGGTCTTACAGAGGGTGGGGAACCCAGTCTCATGGAATTTCACAGCTGCTGCTCCAATCCTGTATTTCAAACCCGGTGGTGGTGGGGTTGGGTTGGCCTCATTTATGTAAGTCAGGGTGGGATGCATGGGTTTTAGACTTCCTGTTCCCTGCTTAGTTACCCACAAGCTGTCTCTACCTCCCAGTTTTCCATGGCCCCAAGTCCCTTTGTGTCTGCAGTACCAAACCTGTGTTGAAGTCTGTGCGTTCAACACGAGCTGTCACCCCCCCTACCCCCACCCCCGGACAAGGGTATGTTACCCACCAAGTCTGGATACTTCCTTGCACTGACAGCATTCACATTTGGGAAGCATCTGGTGCAGAGCTCCTAATACCAGAGGGAAGTCCTCATTGCCTGGGCTGCCTTGGCACCAAATGTCCTCAAACAGGAGTGGCGTAATGGAGCAACATCCTGCTGAATGATCCTGTTAATGCCAGTTTGCTGGTAATAAATGAGATACTGTTTGGGGGGGGGTTATGAATTCTGTGAAGGGGACTGACGAATCAGATGCACTGAGCCAGCAGCTTGCTGTGTCTTTTGTGGAATGGTACCTCTGGAAGAGACCTGAAGGGCCCTATGCCCAGTCCTCATCCCCATTGTACTCTTCACACACACACACACACACATCCATACAAACACACGGATGTTAAATGGCATAATGCCAACTGTTGCTCCAAGCAAATGGGCTTCTGCGTTCAGTTACACGGGCTTCTTTACAGCTGGGGACCATCCTCTTCTTCCTCATTCTCTCAGGCATGTTTCCCTGCCTCGTCATAAAAACCTCCTCTCATATCTGTCAGTATTTCAGCTTTCCCTTAGCTGTGCTAATGGGCCACAGGTGGGGGGGGGGCACAGCTCTATCCTGTCACCATCCCTCTTTCACTCTGTTTCCAGCTGTCACCCCTCAGACTCCTACCACTGAAGGATTCCACTCTCTTGTCTCCTCCGGTATGAAATCCTGGAGCTGCTGTGGTGGAAAGACAGGTCATACCTCAAACTGCCCCCTCGTGTTTCAGTCCAGGACAGCCCTCCTGAGTGGCTGGGCCTACCTGTGATGTTTCACTACCCCTCAGGTGCTTGTGCTGTCTGGGGTTGCACATTGACAAAGTGTACCCTCCAGTTAATTCCTTGGGAGGATCTCGGAGTGAGTCTCTTGGATCACATTCTGCTTCCTTGGCACCCATCAGAGCTTGCTGCCCTAGGTCACCTCTTGAGTTTCTCATGCAGTCATCCTGGCCCATGTGTAGGAGACTAACATTTCCTATGGAGGAGGAGGAGGAGGAGGAGGAGGAGGAGGAAAGTTCCAAGTGGCCACGGGCAGGGTGCTAAATGACATTTCCAGAAACATCCAAAATCTCATGTTTTTTTTTTTTCTGCTGGATAAAAATCTACTCAGGAACAAACCACAACAAGCTCATGCTACTATGATTAGATTATTGTGAAGACAAGATAATGTTTAAAAAGTTAATATATATGAAGAGGCAAGGGTGCCTGGAAGGCACTCTTTTTTGTGCGCGCGGGACCAGGGGGTTGTGCCCTGCGCTCGGCTCCCTTTGGCCCTTAGTGTTGGTGGAGATGTTGGTGTGTTGCACAGCTCCGCTCTGGAGCCAGCTAGTGAGTTAGTTTTAAAAGTTTGGGGGGGTTATTTCTTTGTTTCCCTGTATTAAGAAAAAAAATCCTGTAATTTTGTAATTCTTTTCTATTTATTGAATCCTTTTATTGTATTCTTTTGTAAAGGTTTAACATAAACCGCAACATTTGTTTTTTTGGCTTCTCTTTTGGACATGCTGTGTGGGCTTTCTTTTTCTGCTTGTTTGTTTTCTTACAAAGAATGAATTTTGCTCATCTAGAATAGTCTCTAGACTATTGGCCTAGCAAAGGGACAATGAAGCTATCTTTTCCAAAAGCCATTTTAAACTTTGTTACATTCCAGGCTATATTATCTGCTTTCTTATGATGACTGGGCTGGCATTTAAAAAACAACAACACATTGTGGTTTCTGTGTGAACCTGAGTGCTCACCTCCTTCTGCAATCAAAGGGGCAAATGGAAAAATAGAAGAATTCATTCTGAAGATTGTGATACAAATTTAACCTTATTCTGACCTACTGGACTAAGGGGTACATCAGAATTTAATTGTTAATAACTTTTTACACTGCTAACACAGTTCTCTGTTCAAAAGAAATATCAAAATACTTCAACAAGGTATGCTTTGAGATAAAATATTAGAAGTACATGTTTTCAGGAAAAAAAACTTTACAGTATGTATTTGAGTACAAATTTCTATTCAGGTTTCTTTTAAAATAGCAGACTGGAACAGACTTGTAGCTACGTAAGTGCATGCAGAACTGAAACAGACCAAAAAAAAAAGATATTTGATACCACAGAGATGTTTTCCAGTTTAAATGGTGTTATTGAGGACTGATCCCTTAACATAGAAATGTGAAGAAATTTCTCCCAGCCAATGCTTTCTACTCTATGATCCATCCCAATACATTTCGGTACCTGTAGTCCAAATGACACATAGGGTCCATCAACATCTCTAACGTGAAGCCTAATTTACAGGGACGTTCTTCAACACTAGGCAGTCACTACTGGAATTTCTTACAATGCCTCCTCTGATTCAGCATGGCTCCAGGCACTGAGGAAAATCAAAATGACAGTGATTTGGTGCTGATCAAAGAGCTGCTGACTGCCATGAGATGAGCCCATCTGGAACATGCCAGCATAGAAAGGGATGCACCAGAAAACTCCCTTGAATCTGGAACCAGCTCCACATGTTTAATCCAGTTTGCTAGGGCTATCAGGCCTTGTCTGATGCGAACAGCCTCTGCAGGGGCCAGACGTGATCCAAGGCATTTTGTGCTTGTGGCAGGCAACAGGAAGGCACCCTCCAGTTCTAGCTGCAGAAGCCCAGCGGACTAGTTGTTAGATTTTACTTTTAGCCCTGATGGTGGGACAGCATTCTCCCAAGTCACCCCACGGCAACAGGGGTAGAGGAGGGCACGTAAGCCAGGCTGCTTGGAACACACACACCTTCTTTTTAACAGAGGGGACCAGCCATTCACATCATCAGCCAGCATCTACCTGAAGTGACTGCCTTTTTTCGCCATCCCTGTGAGGCACTTACTATCTTTTAAAGGCTCAGGCCAATTAATAAAATACAACCGAAACATAAATTTAAATGCCATTGAAATCGGCCTCCAGGCACACCAATGGTTGCCCGTTTTGGAAAGCCTTGGCCTATGTCTGAAGCAGTGTGAGGTGAAGTCCCTGTCGTGTGCTGAAAACTCTACAGTTATAATAGTACCCTTACGGGAAACCCCAGCAATGCTCGTCTGAGGGTTTATTTCTAGGTTACACAGTCCTGAACCACAGCTATGAAGCAAGAAGTGGACAGATTTGTGGTTTGGAAGCTGTCTCGAGAATTTTGAGAGGTGGTTGCCCCAAAACACTCCTGCACGTCATTTCTGGTAGCAAGTTAAGGCCTGGCATTCAGTACTGATTAGGTCAGTTGTGCCAGCCCAGCCGAGCCCTAACCCCGAGAAGTGCCGCATGAGCAGAGGCAGAAAGCAGGTTTGGGTGAGAATGAATGCCTGCTACTGCTTTGTGAGTCTTGAAGTTCATTGTTTGAAGTTGACCTCACCATCTGAACATTTTGGGGGTGGGGTGGCAGGACCTTGGCAGGATGTGCTTCCTCTTTGGTACTACATATCCTCTATGAGATGCTTGCTGCTATGCCCTCCACGTCACCAGCCATACCAAGGTAAAACTTACTGCACATTAGTTCTCAAACAGAAAAAATAGCTGTATTGGCCCTAAGCTGAGGGAAGGAATCAAGATCCATATTATGGCAACAGTACCAAACAATTACGATACGCAAAACATTTTTTTAAAAATTAAAAACACAAACAGCAAGATAGCCTTATGTCCTGCACCCTGACAGTTTGTCTTCCACAGTTGAGACCTGGGGCAGGCGGAAATACCTAACGAGCCCAGCCAGAGGAGTGACGAATCCGAAGCGGTGCGGTCCATGGAGTGGCAAGTAGAATTCTACTCTAAATCCAAAGTGTCAAAAGGCAGTCTGGGTCAAGCCAGAGCAGGTGTGTCAAAAGCAAGCAAGGAGAAGACTGTGAATCACAGTCGGGCAATCCAGGGGTGGGAAGGAGTCAGCAGCAGAGTCCGGGTGCAAGGCAGGCTGGTTCTCTCCAGCAGCCAACAGCCAAGCTATTGGGACCCCACCTGGGGCTCAACTGCAAGTCCTTGGCCTGCTGAGGAAGGACTTCAGCTGTAGGGTTTGTTCTCCTCAAGGAAGAATTTCCTACTCCTGAGGAGTCTTTCCATGAAACCTGGCACTTCACCTCATAGCTTCCCTTCTGGCTTGTCTCTTCAGCCTGTACCACTCTTGTGCCTGGGTGGGTGTGTGTGTGTGTCTGTCTTCCTCCTGCGACTCAGCCCCTCAGTGGCAGCCTCAGCTTTCTGCCTTCTCCAAGGGTCTGGGATCTGCAGGAGTCCCCAAGGTCCTCCTAACATGGAGCTCCAGCACCTCTGGCTTGGGGACGAAGGGACTGACACCTCTGACGGGCACGACACTCCTGTCAACAAAACAGGAGGTTAAATGTAGGTCGTCCGTAAAGCTACGGCTGACTTAGTTAAGGCTGTTGTCTTACTCTGCATATTTCTTCAGTGACTTAACGGGGGGAGGGGGGATTTTCCAATAAAAACAAAACAACCATATAAACAAATGTATTGTCATGCCTTCAAGACTAACAGGTTTATTTCAGTGTGCCACAGTACTTTTGTGTTTATTTTGATTTATTTTTGTTATACATGCTGATATAAACTACATAGCTTCCTTTTTGAAAAGTGGGCTATTCGCCTCACCCAAGGCAATGGACAGATATGGACCGGGGGGGGGGGCGGGGGGAGAGGTGTCAGTCAGGCTTTTGTCTGCACGGAGAGACTGTAAAATGACACATTGACACCACTGAGTTGCCTGAAAGGGCAATTGTTGCCTTGCCAGCAGTTTTTGTTCATCACACCTGGGTCCCTTTCTGGACTATTTGCTGCTTTCCCTACCCCACTGTAGGTTCAGCACTGAGCTCAGCACTGCGTAGGTCCATTACCCAGCGGATGTGGCTGCAAAACTGAGGATCGCATTACAACTGTACAATGTAATGACAAAACGTGGGCAGAGGTTTTGCGTGAAAAAGGTAATGGCCAGAATCCTGTTACTTAGGTCTGCTGATGTAGGTCCATTGGTGTAAATCTCAGCAACAAATTGCCGCTTCTTAAGAGCTCAAGTGTAGGCATTTGGCATTAGACCCATTGGGTGATTTTGCGGGCGGGCAGGCAGGCTGGCTTGAAAAGGGTTTATATTCTGACTGCCAGGGCCTGTCTTGAATGAATGTGATTCAACTTCACTTTGGTCCTCCGCTGCTTAATGCTGGTGGCACAATTTAAAGTTTTGAAACAGTTTCACGGATACTATTAAAGTAATCTCTCTAGCCCATTCAAGCCATCATCATTTTCATTATTCTCCTCACAGTATTCTTGTTTTTAATAGTATATCATTGTTTTTCAAAAAGTTCAAAAACTAGAAGAGAAACACTCCATAGTCCATGATTGGTGGCAGGGATGGGAGGACCCTCATAGATACTCCACTATTCTTAAGTACAGACTGAGCAAATCAAAGGAACTGAGATAAGTCAGAGATGGCCAATTAAGTGAAGTCACAGCAGCTCTCCTTCCCCCCACCCACTCTGCTCTCACACAGACCTCAATCAGCAGGGGAAGCATAGACTAGGGAGGGATCGAAGAGAACATCTACCATGGGGTGGCAAAGTCCTGTCCTCCAAATTTTGTTGGATTGTAACTCCCATCAGCTCTAGTGGACACAGCCAATGATGAAGCACGATGGGAACTGCTGTTTGAAAACATTTTGCAGATCACTGATTCATAGGGTCACCCTAAGTTAAAGGTGACTTGATGGCACATAACAAGAATCTTTCCCCCCCCCAAACATACACACACACACACACACACACTGCACGCTCTGCACTGGAGGATGCAGCGACTAAACATGGCTCCCCTCCTGTTTTGCCCTCTTGCTTCTTGTCCTGTCCTCTGGAGCATCAGGGAAGTCTGCTCCATCTCCTGCACAACCTATCTCCAGATACTAGAAGACGACGATCATGTCACATGCTGATACTGACAGCAGTGTCCGACAGGCAAACAGGCCAAACATGTCACCTGCAAACACACACAGCAGCACATGACACAGAACAACGGCAATGGCCATGTTTTCAGAAGCAAGTTCTACCAGGGATGGTTCAATATGTTAAACAACATCTTCATTAAATATAGAGTTTAAAAACTCTCGCTCGCTTGCTCTCTCTCTCTCTCTCTGTGTGTGTGTAGTATAACTGCTGGCCAAAGGATTCTGGACGTTGTAATCAAAAGGGATTAGCTCTGGAAATAATTGGTGTCAAATGGAAACGTTGAAATCTTTTCCTTTTCCCCTCTCCTCCCTCTCATTCCTCTCTTACTGGAAACGGGATGGCCTCATGGAAATTCTAGTCTCTGGGTGAAGCAACTCTAAGCAATGATGTTGCACCCAAAGGGTGCCCTAGGTTGCTCAGCCAATAAGTTTCTTCCCTTCCTGCCTTTCTTTTGATATTTATTTTACCTTGAATGATCAGCTATATTAACTGTACTTTTTATTCCATATTATGTGACCTTTCTGCATTTTATGACCAGTATCCTGCTCCATTTACTGCATGTGCGGGAAACATAAAATACCCATAAAATGGGTAACTGTCCATGTGACGAGGCACACAAGCAGACAGGCCACCAGACCCCAGATGTTGTTGCAGCCAATTGTACTTGTGCATAGGGTCATTCAAACAGGATACTGGACAATGGGTTCCATGACTTATTTTTTGCTCTTTATCCGTTCACTTGAGTACTTCTTTGTTGGCCATCTTTTCAATCCAACAAAGTCTCGACAGCCTCCAAACTGTTTTCATTTCTAATGCTTCTATCTTTTTATAGCAGCCTGTATTAAATTCCATCCAGCACAACCAAGAATATGTAGTACTGTACAATATGCATTCTTTAAACCTAGCATATGTGGTTATTTTCTTTTTGTAACATTACAAATACAGAATGGATTTTCACCAAAGACACATCACTGAAATACGTTAGATGTTTTTAATATAATCTAACCGTTCAAAATGAGAAATCTTTAGTATTTTGGGTTGCCACAAAACCGGTTGCAAAAGGCTGGTTATTGTGCTTCTCACTGCAGGGTTTGTTTTGCTTTTAACTATTGTGTAACTTCATTCTTTATTAGAATTTTCTGAACTTTAGCCACATTATAACTCTCAGAAGATACTGTTGCCATGCCAAATTTCCTGTTTTCTTGATTTGATAATGATTCTAACTCCCTGCCCCTAGGCTTTATAATGATGGGGGTAAACATAGTAACTTGGTGAATGGGATGACACATGAGATCTGCAGCCAAAAATATTGGGGAAAAACAGAGTTTGGATATGTTATTTTTTGGTCAAAGTGCCCAGAATCCCTCAGCCATCATAGACATTGGGAATACTGGAACTTATAGACCAAAAAGCGACTTCTCAAAATGCTGCGGAGGAATGTGTTTGGAGAGAAACACATTTACAACAGATCTCTAAATAGCAGAGTCAGAGATGAATACAATTGAGGGGGGGGCATCTTTTAATTTTAAAAATAATTGCCAACTCTTCAAGTTTAAAAGATGTCTCTCCTTCCTCTTTATTTTACCATTATTTATCTTCAAACACCCCCCCTTAAAGGAAAATGTGAGTTAACGGTAATTATTTCTAAGTTCACATCTCTACACAAGCATTAGTGGATTGACGCAAGTCTTGTATTTTCTTTCATGCTCCTGTTTGATTATGGATTCTTCTCCTTTTGGCAATGTGTGAGCGGCCACCCTACTGTTCCTCAGGGAGTATCTTGTGTGAGGCAGCTGATCCGGATGCTGAATGCTCCTCTCCCTATTGCCTGAGTATATGACTCATGTCCAAGTTTGCCAACTCAGGCATGGCAGTAACTGGCAGTTCCATTTTGCAGTGTTTACCTCATAGTTTCTTCCCCTGGAGGCAGCTGCACTGGGTGACATACAAACCAGGGGAAGATTCGATAAAGGAAGCAGGCTGAGCTGGGTGGAAGATTATCTGAGCAGGAACCGTTATGGCTAACTGCCATGGGAACAGGAGCAAGGTGGTACTCCTGGAAGCCCTTCCTCTTTAACAAATAATAAGACCCCCACAAAACTCAGACTGGTGAGTCACACCTAGCAATATTGCCCAGAGCAAGCACCACTGAGGTTGTTTAGCTGGTTGGTGTGGTTCCCAGCATGGCCAGCCTAACCACATGGTTTCTAAGGAAGCCTCAGGCATTATGGGAAGGATGCCCCCAGATCTTGTGGGGCTAAATCAGCACAGGGTGCACCCACACCTCTCAGGCAGCATGATGCGCGTAGCAGCGTTGGGGAAACAAATTGCCTTGGATTCTCTTAGGGCGAGAAGGACAAACAGAATTATCCTACTTTTAATGTATAGGAGCACCATTCACTGGGAAGGTCTCCTATAGAAACTCTGCTGACATGAACAGTTCCCCACCGGGGAAGCACTCTCTGGTTCCTTCTCGCAGCCAATTCTGATACTCCACTTTGAAAACACAAAAATATAAAAGATAAAACAAACAAGATTTCCCTTGCTGCTTAGGAGTGATAAGAGGATGACATAAGAGTTGAAAAGTTCTAGTCACAATGCCCTGAAAAAGTAATGTTAGATTTGTTACACAAAGTAACTACTTGTGTTGCTTTCAAAATGGAGTTTAGTTATACTCTTAGTATTAGGCATCCTTCAGTCTCGAAAGACTATGGTAACGTGCTCTGTATGGAGGACTTGGAACAGCGTCTAGTGTGGCTGAGAAGGCCAATTCGAGAGTGACAATCCCTTCCACACTGAAGACAAATACAATCTGTCCCCTGTCCAGCTCCCTGATTTTGCTGCTTCCGTGACTGCCTCTTTGCCTCGGTCTGCTGGACAAGGGTCTCTTCAAATTGGGAGAGGCCGTGATGCAACGCCTGCCTCCAGGCTGAACGCTCCGATGTCAGGGTTTCCCATCTGTTGAGGTCCATTCCTAAGGCCTTCAGATCCCGCTTGCAGATGTCCTTGTATCGCAGCTGTGGTCTCCCTCTGGGGCGATTTCCCTCCACTAATTCTCCATACAGGAGATCTTTTGAAATCCGACCATCAGCCATTCTCACGACATGCCCAAGCCAACGTAGACGTCGCTGTTTCAGTAATGTATACATGCTAAAAATTCCAGCTTGTTCTAGGACTACTCTGTTTGGAACTTTGTCCTGCCAGGTGATACCAAAAATGCGTCGGAGGCAACGCATATGGAAGGTGTTCAGCTTCCTCTCCTGCCGTGCACAAAGGGTCCAGGACTCACTGCAGTACAGGAGTGTGCTCAGGACACAGGCTCTATAGACCTGGATCTTGGTATATGTCGTCAGCTTCTTATTGAGCCATACTCTCTTTGTGAGTCTAGAGAACATGGTAGCTGCTTTGCTCTTAGTACTTCAAATAACTAGTTACAGGTATAGAAAGAGCAAGGAGAAAGCCATGTGATCCTTAAGATTACACAAATGTAAGAGTGGGTGATACCTTTTACTGGACCATTAAAGAATCAAACAGCTGGCTCAGTGGTTTAGATATGCGGCTACAGAGACAGGAAGTTGGGAGTTCAGTTCCGCACTGGGCATCCCAGAAGTGTCAGCCTGTTAGGGGTTATAATTTGGGTTAGAAGCAGCCAATTGTACCCAAATTAAAGTCAAATTAATGTTTTTACCTGGTGAGCATAGGAAGAGGTTTCTTCTGTTTCTAGTCACCTCTGGTTGATGTGAAGAATCCATATGGCCGGTGTTGAAAGTCCTTGTTGCCTTGTAGGTGGTGCTGTGCGCGACCATTAACAGTATCTTCTATAGTCTAGAAAGAACAAGGAGAAGGCCACGTGGTCCTTAAGATTACACTAAGTTAAGAGTGGGTGATACCTTTTATTGGACCAGTTTTGGGCATGTAACTACTGGCCCAGCTTGACTTTTGGACTGTTCTTGGACTTTTTTTTTTTTAATCTCTCACACCTGGCTTACCTGACTCTCTGTTAGGTTCTGTTTGGCCTCTGACTATTGCCAATGCTAGTTCTGTCCCAGTCTGCAAAGACTTTGCCACTGGGAGCCAGTCCTGCTGACAGATTTCTCCACTACTCCCTCGGGAAGCATGCCTCCCTTAAAGCCTGGGCTTTTTTCTATGCTAACCGTCAGAGAAAATTACTCTCTGATGGCATCTGGCTTTGCCTGGAGATCTTTGGTGGTCTTTCCTCACTCTGTTTCCTCACCTTCACTAGCACATCCAAAGCTCTCTCTGGGACAAGCACAGGACACCTGTGTTGCCACAAAATCCCCTCTGACAGCCTTCACTCTTCCCCCACTCCTTACAACAAACTCTGTGACCAGAGAGGTGCTTGAAGTAGGGCAATTGTAAGTATCTCCGTCCAGATATAAAGACATATTTTACTTGGGAGTGATGGTTTAGACACCCTGACAAGTCAAACAAACAAACAAATTTGGATTGCTGTCCTAGTTGGTAAGCAGGCCTGCCCCCATTCCCTTCCAGTCTCCCAAAGATACATTTTAAAGCCAGTTTAACTTTGACCAGAGGATGGGGAAAATATAATTCATTTAACTTGTTCTATACCACACTGAATACACATTAGTGTTGTTTTTTAACCCACTTAGGCTTCAAATTAGTATCTGTTTCACAAACAACCATGTAAAGTATTTACTTCACCATGGCCAGGGGAAAATTCTACTATGTCACAATTATATGCTGTGATTCAATATCAACTCACATTCTACTATATCATTTCCTCTTTTTATGAAAATGTCAAATAGAGTGCCAAAGCCAATATCCTGATCAGTTTACTGCAGGTGTAAATGAAAACCGGGAAAAGGTTGTGACAATATAGAGACATGGTCACCTCCTGGATCACACGACAAGTTATGTGACCAAATCTCTATGCATCACCACAGCTGCTTCCGCATTTCAGTTACACTGTATGTATGTATGTATGTATGTATGTATGTACGTACGTACGTACGTACGTATGTACATAAGAACAGCCCTGCTGGATCAGGCCAAGGGCCCACCTAGTCCAGCTTCTTGTATCTCACAGGGGCCCCACCAGAGGCCTCTGGGAGCACACGAGACCATTAGATCCCTGTCTCCTGATACCACTCCCCCTGCATCTGGCATTTTGAGGTACCTTCCTTTTAAGCCTGGAGATTATACATCCCCATCACGGCTTGTAACCTGTGATGGATTTTTCCTCCAGAAAGCTGTCCAATCCCCTTTTAAAGGCATCTAGGCCAGATGCCATCACCACATCCACATGTGGCAAGGAGTTCCACAGACTAACAACCTGCTGGGTAAAGAAATCTTTTCTCTGGTCTGTTCTCACTCTCCCAACACTCAATTGGAGTGGATGTCCCCTGGTTCTGGTATTGCGTGAGAGGGAAAAGAGCTTCCCTCTATCCAGTTTATCCATCCCCGGCATGATTTTATACGTCTCAATCATGTCCCCCCCTCAGGCGCCTTTTCTCCAGACTAAAGAGCCCCAAACGCTGTAGCCTTTCCTCATAAGGGAGGTGCCCCAGCCCTGTCATCATTTAGTCTCTCTCTTCTGCACCTTTTGCAGTTCCACTATGTCTTTTTTGAGGTGAAGCGACCAGAACTGTACTCCAGGTGTGGCCTTACCAGCATTTTGTACAATGGCATCATAATGCTGGCTGTTTTATTTTCAATCCCCTTTTTAATGAGACCTAGCATGGAATTGGCCTTCTTCACTGCCGCCACACACTGGGTTGACACTTTCATCGAGCTGTCCACCAGCACTCCAAGATCTCTTTCCTGATCCACCTTGGACAGCTCAGAACCCATCAGCTGATAAATTAAGTTTTGATTTTTTGGAAGAGGCCTCTCTTGATGATCTTAACACCCGAGCCATACATACATACAGTACATACATGTAAAATATTTTTACCCCGCCTTTCTCCTTTAAAAGGACCTAAGGCGGATTACAACAATGAAAGACAATATTTAAAGTTGAAAATAATCAGCATACAATGGTGGTTAACATCATAAAACTATGAATGATGAATAAAAAGGCATCTTACATCATTAACAGGCAATATTAAGGCAAAGATCAATAATACTAAAAATCCAATCAAAGCAGTAATGCATAGCAATCTATCTTTGTATTCCTGCATTGAGCAGGGGGTTGGACTTGATGGCCTTGTAGGCCCCTTCCAACTTCACTTTTCTATGATTCTATGATCTAAAACTCACACACAAGTAGCTGGTTACTGAGGGAAGGCTTGTCTGAAGAGGAAGGTCTTTGCCTGCTTGCGGAAGGACAGCAAAGATGGGGCCAGCCTGGCCTCCTGTGGGGGGGGGGAGTTCCAGAGTCTGGGAGCAGCAACAGAGAAGGCTTTCTTCTGTGTCCCCATCAGACACACTTGTGAAGGTGGTGGGACTGAGATAAAGGCCTCTCCTGATGATCTTAACACCCGAGCCAGCTCATAATGGGAGATAGGGACTTTGAAATAGCTTGGCCCCAGGCCATTTAGGGCTTTGTAGATTAAAACCAGCACTTTGAATTGTGCCTGGTAACTGATTGGCAGCCAGTGGAGCTGCTGTAACAGGGGGGTTATGTGATCCCTCTAACCAGCCCCAGTTAGCATTCGGGCTGCTGCATTTTGGACCCGCTGAAGTTTCAGACACTTTCCATTGGCAGATCCACATAGAGTGTGTTACAGTAATCCACCTGGGAAATAACTAGGGTGTGTATCACAGTGACCAGATCAGATATCTCAAGAAATGGACATAGCTTGTTCTAGTTTTAATTGTGTAAATGCACTTCTGGCCACTACCGAGACCTGGGCACCCAGGCTCAGGGATGAATCCAGGAGTACCCACAAACTGAGCACCTGTGTTTTCTGAGGGGGTGTAATCCCATCCAGTACTAGCTGCATCCCTATTCCTTGATCTGCCTTTTGACTGACCAGGAGCACCTCTGTCTTGTCTGGATTAAGTTTTAATTTATTCACCCTCATCCACTCCATTACTGATAGCAAACACTGATCTAGAGCAGAAGAAGCTTCCTTGGATTTAGGTGGCAAGGAGAGGTAGAGTTGGGTGTCATCCATGTACTGGTGACACCGAACCCCAAAACTCTGGATAATCTCTCCCAGTGGTTTTATGTAGATGTTAAACAACATCGGAGACAAAACAGAACTCTGAGGTATATGGATCAGAATAAAAGCCTAAGAATTCTGGTGAACAATGTGGTGAGAACAGGCCCCAAAGCGTCTGTGCAGGAAGTGAGCTTTGCAGGAGGGCCTTGGGTACACTGATTCAGTTGCTTCTCATCCCCCAGCAACCTTGCAGTCTTGCAATGTTCCCAAGCAGTGTGGCTTGTGCCAAACGGCAATGCATAGCACCAAACCAGACCCTATTACTCCCAGGCATTTTCCTCAGCACTGTCTACGGAAAGGACCCAGAGCGAGTTACCTGGTATATGTTGATCTGCCATCAGTGCACTCCTGCTCCAGTTTTAGGATGCCAGTGAAGTTGCTGTCCAGGCAGGTGGAGGGCTCTTAAAGGGTTCCATCAGGAATGGCACTACTCAAAATTTTGATTTCTCATCTACCTGTTTTCACAGGCCAAAGCTCAAAAAGCCATATTCTAAGCAGTGACAACACAACAGAAGTATCACATTTTGCTTTTGTTTTTCTTTTTTCTTTTGGAGCACTTTTTATCTCTTGGTACTTCACTGCACACAGTGTATTAAGAAAAAACACAGCCACCCAGCTCAGCTTGGGGTGACTTTAATTCAGCTTTGAGCCCCCGCTCTGCTCCATGAGGTAGGCAACTGCCTAGTTCTTTCACCCCTAAGACTGGCCTTGCTATTGGGAGTTAATAAAAAATGAGGGGAGAAGCAGCTGGAAAATGAGGGATACAAATGGAAGGCAGGATGCTGCCTGAGCCCCTATTGTGAACAAGTCAGGGAAACTGTACAGTGAAAGCCACACCAGGATGTCTCTGCTATTAGCCCTCGTGCATCCAGACAAAGGCCTGAGCAAGGTTTAAAAGCCTCAAAGACACTTTGTGCATCACGCATGATAACGGTCTTGCGCAGACTAGAACAAGAGTGGGCAACTGTGGTCTTTGAGAGGTTCTTGGCTTTAAACTCCCTTCAGTCTTGCTAGCATAGTAAATAGTAAAAGTTTGTGGACCCCCGGATAGTTAAGTCCTATGCTTAACTAGTAGGAGTGACATGCCTCACAGACAGCTGATAAAATGCCTGATTCACACACACACACAGCCCGTGAATGCTGATATGGGTTGAAATCCATGAAAGCAATAAAAAAAGAAACCAAAACTGGAAGGCCATAATTCTGAGGCTACTGTCCAGGCCAGAGATCTAAACACCTTTCTCTCCACCACTTTCTTCATAAATAAAATTGAGCATATTTTCACAAAGGAAGTCTAAATCTCATTTGAATATTTTTACAGTTTATAGTTACAGAGCCCAAGCATCATGGTGGCGGCGGCACAGCACCAACTGGAAACGTTTCAACATTCTTTGAAATACAGAGTTACCTCTACTGGGGCTTTTCATCAGGCTCCCAAACTATTTCAACTTTCTGGTTACAGTAGTTCTAATAATAGTATTATTCTGTTTATTGTTGTTGTTGGCTAATGGACTTATGTGGCTGCAAGAAACTTTGTATAACAAAACAAGTCACTTAACTTTTCATTGTTTGTAGGGGGGCTGTTTTATTCTTAAACCGTGAATGATCTCCTGAATGGAAATTTGTCTCGCTGATTATTACTCAACAGGCAAAATATCTACGCCACTGAAACAACATAGAGTCTTGCTATTTGTTCTCGAAGGCTTTCACAGCTGGGATATGATGGTTGTTGTGGGTTTTTCGGGCTGTCTGGCCGTGTTCTGTAGGTTTTCCTTCCTAACGTTTCGCCAGTCTCTGTGGCCGGCATTTTCATAGGACAGGAGCTAGAAAGCGAGAACACATTGAACGCCTCTATAGGAAAGAAACAGTCTGAGAATTCTAGCTCCTGTCTTATGATGATGCCGGCCACAGAGACTGGCGAAACGTTAGGAAGAAAAACCTCCAGAACACGGCCAGACAACCCGAAAAACCCACAACAACCAGTTTTGTTATTTGTTAACATCTGTTATTTGCCATAAGCTTTCATGGACTGCAACCTATTCCAGCATTCATGTCCTCTGTGTGTATGAACCCAACATTTTATCATCCGTCCTATTAGTAGCATGGGCCTCAACCCTTTTTTCTCCTTGGTTACTAGCCAGCTTTGCCCCGCCTGCCATTTGCTCCTCCCTCCCACCTGTGAGCAAGGAACTCTGGGACTGGTAGTTCTTAGGGGGCCACATCTCAGCGAGAAGCATCCACTCCAAGGCCCTCAACTACACATGCATTTTGCTTTCTTTGCCTAGAAAAGGGCTTGCACCAGTAACTCGCTGTTCAGAATTGCAGCTCAGGGGTTCAACTCTTAACTCTTCCGCCCCCAAAATGTGGCTTCATCTGCTCTAGTCCCGCTTTCGCCTCCACAGGCTTCACAAGATCATCTGGACAGTAGGCAAATAAACATCGGGAAATGACTTTCCATGATGACTATGCCGAGGCAAGGTCCCGCCCCCGATAATTGCCGGCTTGCAGATCCTTGGTTGCGCCCCCCCCCCCCCAAAGGATCTCTGCGTTTAGCATGGGTTGAGTGTATCGTCTGAGCGTTGTTCACGCAAAAAAGGAAACGGGAGAAGAAGGGGCATTTGTAATACCCATGAGAGTTTTGTCCAAGGTGTGGCGATTTCGGGGGTGGCGGCTATTTTGACGCCGCAAAACTCAAGTGAACCAGCGTTGCTTTCTGTTGCCTTGCGTGGGAAAACGCCCTCACATCGAGTGACGCGCTTAGTGGCGAAATGTGCAGCCGCCTTGCAAGAAGATCCCGGGCATCGCCCTTTTCTCCTGTTGCTGCTGCTACCAGCGGCGCCTCGCTTGACCCCCAGGGTGGCCCACGCGACGCGGCTAACGCAGAGGCGCTTTTGTCTTCGCCCGCCTCGCCGGCGGATTGGGTCGCTTTGCCTCGCACGCGCGGGACATTCGGCGGCGACGCTCAGCGGCCGCCGCTAGAGGGCGCCGCGCGCACACGCCTGGTAGGCCCCGTGCGCTACGTGCTGTCGGCGCTGGGTTTGCCCGGGGCTGTTCTCCAAGAGCCGCCGCTTGGCTCTCGCGCCCGCTCGCCTGCCTTCCGCAGCCCACGCTTGGGCTGGTCTCGGCCGCCGCCGGAGCGGGGAAGCGGACTTGCACGCAAGGCGGAACGGGGCCGCGGTTGCTGGCTTGCTGGAGAAACAACCCCGAGGCCGGGAAGGGATTCCCTGGGTTCTGGTGGTGGTGGTGGGGGGCTGCTATGGGGCGGCGGGAGGGGGGACGGGGACGGGCGGCAGCATGCCTGTCTCTCCTACTCACCGGTGCGGGAGCCTGGCTGTCTGTGGGACTTCGGGCTGTGGAACGTGTGGTCTTCCAGAGGCTGTTGGAACACCAACCCAGTCAGCATGGTAAAAGATAATGGGATAAGGAGTCCCAGAAATATCTGGAGGGCCACAAGCGGGCAAGAAAAGCGCCCTTCGGTCATCTTGGTGGACTCCAAAGCAGCAGCAGAAACCTTGCTTTTAACATGATGATGATGATCATGATAAACAATGAGAAAGATCATTCTCCCCCCTCTTCTTCTCTCCCCCTTGGAAGGAACTTCAAGGGAGTTTATAATGTGTTCTGTGCATGGGGTAAACAAGCTGGTGCCTTCCAGATATATTGGATGACTGATAGAAAGGCAGCTCAAGGAATAGGGTTCAGCCTGTGCTGGATGGGCTTGCGCTCCTTGTCTCTGAGCCTGGAGGCCCAGGACTGGGTAGTGGCCAGGAGTGCCTTTGCACAGTTAAAACTAGTGCACCAGCTGGGCCAGTTTCTTGATCTGGCCACGGTGACACATGCCTGAGTTACATCCCGCCTGGATTACTGTAATGCGTACTATGTGGGGCTACCTCTGGAAAGTGTTTGGAAACTTCAACGGGTTCAAAATGCAGCAGCCAAGTTTATTTATTTATTTATTTATTTATTGGATTTTTACCCCGCCCCCCTAGACAAAGTCTACTCAGGGCGGCTTACAAATATTATAATATAAGTTGCTGACTGGGTGCTGGTTACAGGGATCACATAACCCCCCTGGTTACAGCAGCTCCGTTGGCTGCCAATCAGTTTCCAGGCACAATTCGAAGTGCTGGTTTTAACCTATAAAGCTCTTAAATGGCTTGGGCCCAAGCTTTCTCAAGGACTGCATCTCCCTTTATGAGCTTGCCTGGATTTTAGCATCATCAGAGGAAGCCTTTCTCTCAGTTCCACCACCCCCTACAGGTGTGTTTTGTGGGGACACGGGAGAGGGCCTTCTCTGTGGCTGCTCCCAGACTCTGGAACTCCCTCCCACGGGAAGCCAGGCTGGCCCCATCTTTGCTGTCCATCTGCAAGTAGGGAAAGGCCTTTTTCTTCAGGCAGGGTTTTCCTTAGTGACTGACTGTGGTTTTAAAACAGGATGGTTTATATTTTTGTTGCTTTTAAATTTGTTTTAGCAATGCTTTTATTTAACATTTTTAATATAATTATTATTTATTTGTTTAAAATATTTGAATAATTTACTGTTGTTAGCTTTTAATATTGTATTTTGAATGATGTAAGCCACTTGGGTCCTTTTTTTAGGAGAAAGGCAGGATAAAAATATTATTCATTCATTCATTCATTCCGGTTTACTATACAGCTCCTGTTAGTGCCACAGCACTACTCTAGGTGGTTCAAAATAAAAATAAATTATTGTTCCGGTAATGCCATTGCCTGGGGATTATGGGGCTTGTGCTCCAAAACACCTGCACAGTTACTTCCAGTCCGAAACACTTGAATAGCACTCCTCTCTGCCTCACCGTACACAAAACCCAAACCCACACAGCCTAGCCATTCTTAGTCCCATAGTGGATGCATGGGGCCGGGGGATGCTTTGCTTCCAGTCTGTGCTCTTACACAGAGTTCCTAGGTGACCTCAGGCATGACCCTTGACCTCCCAGGGACAATGTTTAACTGGTCAAGGCCATGTCCTGACATTTCTTCACCCATCTGGAAGCAGTGGTTGAACAGTATGGGGATTGTGGGAACTGTATTGCTTTTGTTTGGGGGCTGAAACGAGTGTTTCATGTGTCATGTATTCATTTTGCTTCTATGGGCATATTGGGAGTAACAGGAAAGATCTGGACATTTACGTCTGTCACCCATAGAAAACCTGTAGGCATTTTATGAAACTGAAGTTCTCATGTGGCCTCTCATGCATTGCCATGCATTCTTATTAGGAAGCGATTTGCAGCAGAGACAATGTGGGAGTATCATCCTTCTCTTGCCAGGGGCATCACCTTCCTTCCTGACCACCACTGTTTGGGGCCTCTATTCATTTCACAAACACGGGTCTGGAACAGGGAAGTAGCTGGTAGAGAAGTTCCAGGATGGTAGGACGGAGGGAGGAAGAGAGGGAGAAATGAACAAACAAGCAAGCAAGTAAGCACCCACCCTCCCTTCATAATGTTCCCTCTCAAGGGTGCTTTGCAGTAATTGGGTTTGGGGAGTTAGTTAATGGGCCCCACCTTTGCTCACTTTCAACATAGCTGAAGTGTAAGATTGAGGCTGGCCTTTGAGCAGGTGTTCAGTTATCAACAGGTCACGGGGCGTGGGAACAGATCTGTGTTAGGGAGAGTTAAGAGGTGTCTGTGGTTAATTCCTACATTCAAAGGTGTTGGTTAGAGTTTAAACCTATTAGGATGTCGTGGTCTTTGGACTGTAAGCCTTCCAAGTAGTTCTTCTCTCCGGGGACCACTAGCCCCTAGGAGTACTGGCCTTAGAGGGCAACAGATGGCAGATTTCCATCTTTACGGCACTCCCCACCACATTTATAGGTTGCTGAATTCTCTGGAGAAAGCTGTAACCAGCTAAAATGACACAGTGTGCATCTTTTTGAGCTGTAAAACTCATTAAAACGTAAAACCCACTTGGTGAGGGTTTCAGAGTAATAAATGAATGTAATTAATCATTTTAAATCGGGATCATAGGTGTGCCCTGTATCGCTGAGAAGATGAATGTAATTGGATTTTTTTTTTGGCACAGTGTGTCGGATGCAGATGAAGGGAGAGCATTGCACTGAGCATGCCATCTCTTCAGCATCACCCAAAACCTCGCATAGCTTGGAACAAGTTATTTTTGGGGACAAGACGATTTGCTGGCCATGCTTTTTGATGTAGTCCAAGAAAGGAACTTTGCCGAGCTCTGGACTAAGGTTGTTATGGGCTTAAAACAGGATAGATCCGTATCTACCACTCTGAGGGCCTTGGTGGAAGCTTGGATGCTACTGTGATTAATTAAGAATATTGTGGTCTGTATTTATTCCGGGGCAGAGAGCTCATTAGCCAAGGCGCACAATGAACAGTTAGATTCCTAGCCCATTTTGCCTTCCACGGGGGCTGTCAGCCGGTGCCAGTGCTGTTGTCGCCAAGGCCTCATATGCCCAGCTAGGAGTTGTCGTAATGGCTCTGATGTTCCATCTCACGTCTGGCCCCCGTTTACACCAAGCAGGGGAGGGAGACTTGATGAGCTGGACCAGGGGAGTTATTTTTAGTGCCTAACAGTGTCTGTCCTCACTGTCTATTTCACGGCCCATTCTTGGAATATCATGTGAAGAGAGATGAAAAGACAGTGCCTCCAGGCATATGCAAAGTGCTTCCCCACCACCTCCACCCCATATCTTCCTAAGTAACAAGGATTGGACCATGTGAGCTCTCAGGTTTGGCAGAAGATGTCTGGATGAGTGGGCATAAGTCCAGGCTGCGTTTCCTACCCTCCCACTGGTCTCTCGAGCTGGATGTTATAGCAGCATTTGATGGCTATGATTTCTTGGGGGCTGAGGGTTTTTCTGATTTCCAGGCCCTTCTTCTCAGAAGTCCCTCTCCTCCCATAACCCCCCTCCAACCCACCTTGTTACTTTTTTGATGCCTCCCTTTCTGCTTACTCAGGCAGTGGCTACAGAGAGAGTAGTAGCTGGACCAAGCTCAAGATCAGGGCGGGGGGGGGGGGGGGGAGGCGAATCTGTTTGCACAGGATAGCTCCATTTCCTCCAGGCCTATTTATAGCTGACTGTACATCAAAAGGGTCTGGACAGACGAGGACTTCCTGACGGGGGGTTGTATCAGCTGCTGGGTGCCCTCACGTCACCTTCTCCTTCCTCTCTCCCCCCCCCCCCCCGGCTTTTACCGTAACAGGCCGTGCTGGGCCAGACGCAGGCCGCCAACCCATCCTGTTACAGTACAGTGGCAACAGAATAAAGGTGCAGCTACAGACAAAGCTTTTCCCAGTAGTATTTTCTGCTCGTAGCCTGGAAAGCTGTTGGACTGAGATGGTGGGTCTCACACAGGAACATTTCCTGGTGGATCCATGCCCCATGGTAATTGGTGGCCTTGATTGTTGGCATTTGAGCCTCAGACATGAAAATGCTGTGGGTTGGCCTTGAGTGGAGGATCGCGGGTGGCGCTAACCAAGACCGAGGCGTGTTCATTCCTGAGACCAAAAAAAGCCAAAATTCTTCTCCCATCCCCACCCTGCTGAATTTGAGTGGGGCATCCTTGCTCTTGATGCTGACTCGTCCCACCACAGCCCATCTCTGGCCATGTCATGCACAGAAGATGGTGGCTGTGAAGGATATTAAAGAAACAGCAGTCCATTTTCTGACATTGCCACCTTGGTTTGCATGTGAGGTTTGGAAAGAAGAGGCACCTGCTGGGTGAGAGGTGGTGGTGACAGAGTTGGCATTGTCAACTATACTTGGCAGAGTCTTGGGCAGATCCTTTCGTAAGCCTTGGTTTTTGTTTCCAGTAGGCAAGGAGGTTGGCTGAGGAAGGCATGCTCAGGGATCAGGCACATACTGATTAAACTTAAGAGCATATCCCAAGCCCTATAATTGTCTTTTGCTTCTTGAGGAATCGTTTTAAGGTAAGGGAAGAGAGCAGAGGAAGTGGGAAAGAAATGCAAGAAGGGGTACAGAGGGAAGACAATGACATTTAGACCCACCACTTGGATGAATCACTGTTGTTCAGCATTTATTCTCTAGGTAGGGGCACAGCTGGGCAATCAACCAAAGTTGATGAAAGGCCCTATTGGCCACAGCAGATATTTGTGCTTCCATAGAGAGAACTAGGTCCAAGAGTACACCCGAGCTGCAAACCTGATCCATCAGCGCTAGTGTAACCCCATCAAGGTCAAGTACCTGTAACCCCATCAAGGACCTGTACCGCATCATCTGTAGATGATGAAAAGGAGAGTTAGAACTATGGGTCTTCTGTATATTGATGACAATGAACTCCAAAGCTCTGTATGATTTTCCTGGCAGCTTCATGTGGATATTGAAAAGCATTGGGGAAACAGTCAATCCCGGAGGGACCCGATAACAGAAGTCCCAAGAGGTCCCCAAGCCGAACCATCTGAGATTGGCCCTAGAGGAAGGACTGGATCCACCAAAGAGCAGAGCCCCCAAGTCCTAAACACAATAGCTGTCTCAGTGGGATACCATGGTCAATGGTCTCAAAGGTTGCAGAAAAATCCAGGACTAGCAGAGTCACACTCCCTGCCCCCCGTCTGCTTCCCTCAGAAAATTGTCTTGCAGGGTGACTAATGCCGTTTCAGCTCCATGGTGCAACCTAAACCCTGACTGAAATGGATCTAGGCTAGCCATTTCCTCCAAAAACACCTGCAGCTGGTTGGTGAACACCCTCTTGATCAATTTGCCCAAGAATGAAATATTAACAATGAGCCTATTATTGAAATCATCTATTGCTACATTTGGTTTCTTTGGAATGGATCTTATCATGGTCTCCTTTAAGTGGAAAGACGCATTAATGGTGTGCGTCGCTTATTCCCCGGTTGACTCCTTTGCTGGTCTTGAGTCATGATGGGCAAAGATCGAGACAGGAGGAGGTACCTGCCTTTGCCACGTGCAAGTGCCTTGTTTACATCCTCAGGCCATACCAATGGAAACTGATCCAATTCCGGAAACTGCCTAGACAGTGTTTTGACCATCTCCTTCAGATCTACTGGTATCAACAAGGAATCAAGGTCCCTGTTGCCTGCCCCATTCTAAACTCCGGGCTCCTGTTGCTCATAATCAAAAGGTCCTGTTTGATTAGTTTTTCTTTCCTTAATGGAGTTTCTCTGGTGAGAAATAACAAGGAAGACATGGGAGAGCCAACAGCTGGAGGCAGTGACATCTGGATCTCCCCTAAACTTTCATGAATAAGACAGTGTGATGGCCTAGTAAATGCTGGAATTTGGCAAGCTTCGTATGCTCCCTTTAGGAGGTCTTAGCTGGGAGGGACCTTTTCCACACCGGGGTGAATGTCAATCAATCCAGCAGCAACCAATTGTTCCCTCTCTGACTCAGTTTGAAGAGAGCCACACCTCTCTGCCTAAAAGTTCTTTTCCCACTCTTTTTCAGTTAGTACTCAGTGTCAGCTATGAAGTCAGTCAGAGTCACAATTCTGTTAGCAATGGAGTGAATCAGCCATGAAGCTAGTTAAATCAGTTAAACTCTGTTCATGCAAACAGTCTTTATTTTTCTACAAAATGCTGGATTTTTATCTATTAAGAACTGTGAGTAAATAGAACTTTTTAGTCTTTCTCTTACCAGTGTCTCAGAATGAGTTATCGAGACTGTTGGTGCCAGTTGAGGAGAACTAACAATAAGAGGTGGTATACTTTGGGAAACTTGACAGCTGGAGGCAATGATGTCTGGACTTTCTATAAACTTCCATGAATAAGGCAGTGTGATGGCCTTAGTGTTTAATCAACACTTTCATTTTAAATGACTGGTCTATCTGGTTTCTCAGTACAGTATAGTTTCAGCCTTAGAGGAACTGACTACCTCTGCAGAGTTCTACTCTATCTCCTCTTCTGGCATAGAAACCATGTGAGACCCTCAAAGGCGGTGCCAATGTAGCATAAACCTGGCAGCCTCTACCAGTATGGCCTTCAAAGTACAGCCCCAGAAATGAATTGTGTGTCTGAAGAGCCTAACACAGAGGCTCATTGGCAGAAGGATGTTTTTTTGGTCGATGAACTGACCATTGCAACCGTGCATGGAATAACTGCCATCTCTTATCTGTGATGGGACAACCTGCATCAATGCAATAGCACATCTTCAAGGAAACAAGTCTTCAAGTGTTACTTTGATCAAAATGGCCCGAACCTTCTCTCATTGACACCCTTCCACCACCAGGAAGAATGGAGTTTCAAGGGGGTTCTCTCAGGCTTCCACCAGACCTCCTAAGTCCCTTGGCCCATGTGTTGGCGTGTATCTGTGCATGTCCTGTCTCCTAGTCCTTCCTTCTTATGCACGCATGTGTTTACATTCCACCTCTAACCCACACACCCACAGGCAGGGGTGGGGGCACAGGGGCCTCTTGAGTTAAATATTGGCTCTGACATGACTCAGAGCGGGTGGGATCACCGTCACCACTCCTTCCTGTAATCCCTTAATTGCTCATGAAGTCTGGACTTGCTGACAAAGTGCATGGGATGGTTTGCGGGGGCAGCAATGCAGATGGCTTCAGGTGTGCACAGGCAGTATTGAGCTCGGTGGATCACCCTATCATGCCTTTTAGCTCATGATGGCACCAGAGTGTGAAGCGGAGACATTCATCATGTTTCAAAGCTCAGCAGGAAGAAAAGTCTTGCTCCTTACCTGCATAATGGCTACTGATTAGGGTTTGCCATTTGACTAGAAGAAAGGAGAGGATGGGATTTGGCCTGTTCTTGAGCCTTTAACTGCAACCTGCCTTGCAGAAAGGAGCAGATCGAAGCTCTCCCTGACAAGAGGATGGGTGTTGATGAAGCGGCTTTTTTATTGCCACGGCTGCAGAAACAGACATATATGTTGGTAGCATTTTGGGTTCTTTCGCTCTTGTGTTTTAACAAACTAGTTAGCATCCAATGAGCATGGTCTTTCTAGGTTCTTCCAGCAGTTCTCCCGAGAAAGTCCACTTTATTGAGAGCCGTATCAGATCTTCCTCAAGGTCCTTCTGTGCCATCCTCTTAAATTAAAAAAGGGAGCTCTCATTTTATAGGAACTGCTAAATCTGCAGAACTCAGCCAATTGTACTAGGGGCCGCATCCTTCTGCCCCTTGCAACCACCCTCATGGGCATAGTTCCAGTTTACTCACCACAAACATACAGATCAGAACCCAGCGTGCCTGCTTCCTAAAGGCCCCTCTTTTGATTCCCTAAACCTGTTCAGTTCTTTTAATGCGGATGGAATTCAAAAGCCAGAAACCAACAACAGTTTAAGAGCAATTGTTTATTAATGTCTGATGTGGATTTTTAACCACTGCCTTAAAGAAATGCAACACAAAAGCTAATCCAAAAGGATGACCCAGAAATAACACACACACACACCCCTTGTTAAGGATTGAGAATGAGAACTAGAAAAGGAAAAATATGGCATGGAAAATGGGGGGGGGGGGGGTTGGGGCTGGACGTCTCTGTTGTCCAGAGCTCTTTTGTTATGGAGGGGCTCTGTTGGTCCCAGTGTTCTCGCTCGGTGGCACATGTGGAGTCCAAGCAGTGCCCTACCACAGGATAGTGGGGAGGGGGGCGAGAGGATAAGTGATTCGTGCCCACTGCCCATGTTGTCAGAGGGTGCTTGTCAGCAGCTGAGTCCTTGTGAGTGAGGCCTGGGCAGGACTCCTGTTCCTGCTGAACTGAGCCAGTTTATTCAAAGCAACTGAGTATCAGCTCAGTAGGCACGGGAGGCTGAGCCCTGTAGAGGCGGCCAGGAGCACCAAATCCGAAGCCCAACCCACCTCGTCTCTAGGCTCAGTACAAATAATATCTAGTACGTATCTCCCTTTTTAGTACCCTTCCAATCCCTGGCAACCACATCTATGCTTCTTTCCTGGCTCTGTTTGCTTTCTTAGGATCTCTTCACAGTGAAGGCACAGAGTATAGGGTCCTGGAGGAGAGAGCAAATCGACCACAAGGGGCGGAACTTAGCCACTGTGAACATGGCTGAACCGAACGCTGTTCACAGGTGGGCTAAGCCCTGCCCCTTGCCGTCTGTAGAAAGCCTTTCCCCACTGATCCCAATGCCTCTGTGCTGGTTTACCCAGACACACACAAACACACACACACTCATCTGGTCTGAGGCATTGTGTTGCCTGTGGCAGACCAACAAATGACAGCTTACCTCAGGTCACCTGAATCAAGATGTACAGGATCCAAAAACAGCCATGATATTTTGGCACATGGGCCAGAAGGTCCCAGAAGCAACTCTCCCCACACTGAGGGCACCAAAAAGGGCAATATGAGCTAAATAACAATTGGCTGCATTTTCCTGACAGCCAAGATCTACTGCCTGATGGTAGGGCCGGTCACATGCATCATCAAGCCCGGGAGTTGTGTGTGCGACAGTGGGGCCATTGTATTGGCCACCTTTCTGATGCCAAGATGATCCTGGTCCACTTCAGTGCTCTAGTTCATGGGACTTCCATCGAGGTGCTGCGTTTACTCACTGACAGTTGGAAATCCCTGGCAATGTGATTCTGAACATCAGGATAAAATCACATCACCAGGAACCCCAGCTGGCAGAAGCAGGGCTTCCAGAGGACTCCTCCCTGGGCCACTGGCTAGAAGAGAAAAGGAGAGTCACGTTCATGGGGTGAGAGAACAGCAGTAGCACCACCTCCTGTGAGCACAACTTTCTTGAGCCCCCCCCCCCCCAAGCTCTTGGGGCACCAGACAAAGAGTCTGATTCTCAAGTATCCCACCAGAATGCATCCAGAACCCAAGCTATCTGTAGGGACAAGAGAATGAAATCAGCAAGAGGCACAAAAAATGATCAGTATGATTCTATATCATGCAAAATAAATTGTTCCTGTCTATTTTGGCATGGTAGGATCTGCAAGTTGGTCCTGAGAGACCAATCCAAGCTGATAAAAGAGCAGGGAAAGTCCTTCGGCATCCATGCTTGGCTCCCTGGTGAGAATGCTGGTACAAGAGGCATGCCAGCAAACAAATGTTGAACACTTTACATTTTTAGAGGCATGCTTTAAAACCACCACCATCATAATCAGTTGCAGATCTCAGAAATAACACCATCAGAGCTACAAAAAATGGCAATATCAGGAACATCATACATATTGCACCAATTTTTAACAGATACTTAGTTTTTTTGTTAAAACTTGTATCTGTTATATAATACCAGTTATTGTTTTTATAATTCTGATTGACTGTGCCTGGTATTTTTTAACAACAACAATAATAGAAGTAACGGGTTAAAAGTAACATTGTAACGGGGCAACAGCATTACTTTTTAACATTTTAACAAGAATAACATGAATGTTAGCAGTTTCTTTTCATTAGAACTCATGTTTATTCATGATGACTTAAAGGCATTACTTTTGGGAAGTTATTCGGGGGGATATGGGGTGATATTAAAGTTTTTCAGAATATACTCAAAATTTGTTACTAATGAGCAAAGGTGCTTAACTGCTTGTGAGCAATGATTAGCAAACGTTTCCATGCTTTAACAAATAAAACAACTTTAGGGTTACGCTTAAATAACGTAATGTAGTGTGAAGTGACTGTCAAGGTTGCAGTACACACCAAGGTGTGTATTGTTGCTTTCATTTAGCAGGTTTTAAAAACAAAATGAATGACCAGCAGTAGGTAAGGAGTGTACTGAATAGAGAAGGGTGTTTAACCATCTTTCTTCCTTGCCATGGCCTGCCCATCCAGTAAAAATGCCTCTCCTCCGGCTGTTGTCTGAATTGAGAAGGGCGCGTGCCAAAATAGATCATGAGGGTGGGGCAGCTTTAGCCAAGACCACCACCCAGGAGTATGTATTTATGTCCCCCGGATTGCCCAAATGATCTTGTTCCTGAGGCTTCTGCTCTCCAGTGCCTTTTTTTGTTTGTTTGTTTTGAAAGCAGTTAAATCCAAAAATGCACAGCGTGTAAGTTGATGCTTGGTCTCAGCAAGAGGTGCTAGAAGTCAGTGACCTGGGCTGCTCCCTAAAAATGTATGAAACAGCACGCCTTCCTGGAAGTCACGCTAACCTGTCAACGTGTGCACATGCACACATGCGGATAAACATTGTGTGATTGAGGGAGGTTAAGTCTTCTCTTGTTTGGTTCTCACAGGTCAGAAGAAACATGTCAAATGTTTTCTCCCCACAGGCACCTTTTTATGCATTTTTCACACTTGAGGCCTTTCCTCCCCTAAACAAGTGTGTGGAAAAAGATTTTGCACACAAAAACCTGTACACGGTGGGTTTTGTTGTTGTTGTTTTGTTGTTTGTTTTGTCTTTGCAGAACCTTCTCTTCCCCCCCCCCCCCGCCCACCGGGGAATGCTTCTGCTAACAAAAACCTTGTTGGTCTGTACAATTTTGTGCATGGGTGAAAAACCTCAATTGTGGTTCACAATTTGTTTGGCAGGGCACCTCAATCAAGGACAAGACAACGGGTGAATTTTCAATACACGTGTAGCGGGCCCTGACTTAAAGTAACTGACAAAGCAGTTTGGGTTTGTTGCAACCACTATGGATCGCTCTGCAGCCGAAAGACTGGAGTTAGGCCACACCCTCTGTGCTCAGACAGATGTTGCACAAGGGGTGGGTGGGGGTGGGGAGCTCGGTGCAAACTGAACCCCACACTGGCAAGGAGGTAGTTTCTTTTTCCTAAGCGAAACTGATGCCACCC
Source organism: Intellagama lesueurii (assembly GCA_037013535.1). NCBI lineage: Eukaryota > Metazoa > Chordata > Lepidosauria > Squamata > Agamidae > Intellagama > Intellagama lesueurii. Next base: position 136,302,838 of record JBAJHW010000002.1, read on the forward strand.
CCTAGAAACCCTGAGAGCACATCCTGGGAAAGTTGCTTTTGCAGACTTCAGCTCCACGATCTGTCTGGCCAGCATAGTTAGGAGCCAGGATGCTGCCTGGGTGATCTCTGGAAACTGCAAAAGCCACATTTCCAAGCTCCTTTCAAGGAGGCGCTTGTCAATCCATCTGCCTTTTGTCTCCTTCTGAACAAAGGTGGAACCAACCCATCTCAGAAGATGCCACCTTCAGGTTCCTTGGTGTTGGGCTCTCTCCTCAAACTTTTGGCTTGCAGGTGTGAATCACGTCACAGAATATTTACCAATTCACACATTCAACAAAGAGTCCTCTAAATAAACAAGGAGTGAGAGGTGAAGCAGGACAGGCCCAAGTACAGGCAGGGGAACATGTTCCTGAGATAAATCTGTGTCACTCCATGATGTCGCAAGGATCAGAGTTTTGGAAGCATCTATCTTGTGAATGACCATGCCCAGAATCCCATAGCTAGCACAGCTGCTGACCTGCCATTGCGCCACATAAGTGGGATTTCATTCCTTGCACTGCAAAGTGAGCTTGAATTGGGATGGCACGTCTATAATATATTAATCTGGGATGTGGACTGGGGAATCCCAGTTTCCCCACACTGGACGTTCCTGGGCAGAGAGAAACTGGCAATGTTGACAGAAGGATTTGACTCCATGTCCCTTGCAGGCTGCTCTGTCCTTGAAATGGGAGGAAGACAGAGGGGCTTGGACAGGATCCCTCTAGATATTGATTTCTAAGTAGGAGCAACTAAGGTGGGAGTGGAGACGGCCTTCACGTCCTGTTTGTAGGCTTCCAAGGGACAGACGAGGGGCCACTGCAGGAAGCAAAAATAAAAGAATATGGAAATATCCACTTAAATCCAATGTGTAAGGAGATATGGAATCTCAAAGATTTTTTTTTAAAGTATCCTGTGGTTTATTCCTTCATTAATTTTGGCCAATAGATTGCTTTGTGGCCCTCTTAAAGGGAAGTGGGGTGTCAGTACCTACAAAGATTTGTGACGATTTGCAAGAGTCACTTAGTGAAACCTGGGAACAAATGATTTGACATCTTGCTAGGTGCTGATAAATCTCTGCCCCTGAGAAAGGCACTGTGGGGAGCAGGCGAGTGGATAGGACTGGATCCAGCAAAAGATGTGCTCGGGTCCTGCAGGGCTGCCACCTGACGATTCCGTTAAGTGTTGTTAAGTTCTGGTGAACTGAAGGGGGCTTTCCCCCTAGGAGGCCTGGCATTGCTATGCCGCAAGGCCCTTTGGCAAAGCCAGGGCCCACAGTGGCTCTAGGCTCCCTTTAACCCCCCCCTTTCCCCCCCATTCTTAGCACCAGATGGCTGTCATTTTAAATTTTTTACAATGCTCCAAGCCAATGCAACCTTGGGTCATGAAGGAGGTGTGAAAATCTGAGATCTGAAAAAGTTATGTTCCCGGACTGTAAGTCCCAGAATCCCCCAAGCCCCATCCTTAATGCAAATTATAATCCAAAGAAGCAACTTTGTCAAGTTCTGGTCTAAGGGCAGCTGCCTGACATGAATTGAAGCAATGGTGTCACCAGGTAAGTCCTCTTGACCCATGTGTGGAAAATTAAGAAATAGCCCACTAGGGGTGGAGGGAAGGAGGGAGGGAGGAGAAAGAGAGAGAGAGAGCACCCACTGGGAGGGCACTCTTAGGGGCGAGGGCATCCGAAGGCCCCTTTGAGGCTGAGACCAGCCCTGTTCTAAGGATTGTACTCAAGAAGGTCAAAGAAGCGAAGGGAGAAACTCACCCCAGGTGGGCAGGTCCAGGAGGCGGCTTCCATGGTCCCTTGTCTAGTAGACCACTCCTCGTGTCAGCATGTCTCTGTAGAAAAACAGAGAAGAGGAGAGAATGATCTTCTCCTGTTTCTCCCAAATTTGCTTCAGTAATTGTCACAGCCTTACTGGGAGGAACTGGGGGGCTAGGGGAGCAGCCCCCTTTCTGCCCACCCTTTTAGCCTACCGGGGATAGCAGGCCAAGGGCAAGCGGCCTGTTCCTGAATCAGTTAAAAGCAGCCCTAAAAATAGAGCATTCAAAAGCACCAAGATTATGTGGCAGCTCCGGAAACTCACTTCCCAGCAGGGTGGGGCCCCGCAGGGTTCAGCACATTTACCAGTGTGAACATTCCCCTCAAGGCCTGTTGCTGCTGCTAATTCATTCTGTACAAATCGTTCCACTGCTGTAGCCTCAGGCCAAGCCCAGCACACCTGGGGAAGCACAAGTCTGTTTTCTGGCAACCCTGAAGACCGGTTTGGCACAGCTGTCATGAGTGACGCAGCAGTGCAGTAGAGGAGTGGGGGGGACGGGACAACACGGGTTGATTTGGGGGACACAAAAGACAGAGTACCCTGGAATAATGAACTGCTGTGGATTGAGAGACACCATTTCAGAACTGGGTGCAACTGAGCCCATGTTGTGAAGGGCAGCTAGCACTTCGGGGATGTTAGGTTTTCCTACACTGATCCAAACTCAACCAGCAGCCTTCTGAGCCCAGAAACATTGTGGAATTCAAGCTAAACAGACTATCCTTTAGGAATTTTTTTTTGCAAAAACCTGTTTCCTAGAAATCACACAACAGTCTCACTTGCTCCTGTTATCTTTCTATTCTGTCCCTGCCTGTGGTCTTCAGTGAGTTGGGCTACGTGGCTACAGAATCAGGTGTGGAAGTTTAATTCCCCACCGCGCTACCTGGGAGAAGAGTCAACCTCAATGGTCTTGGGCAAATGGCACAGTCCCAGAAGTGCTACTAGTAGAGGGGCACTGGTAAACCATTTCCATGCACTCTATACCTAGAAAGCCCTTCCAAGAGTCACTATTTATTTAATTTATTTATTTAAAATATTTTATCCCAGCTTTTTCCTGAAAAAGACCCAAGGCGCCTTACATCATTAAAAAGACAAGATTTGAAAGCTAAAAACAGTAGATATGCAAATATTAAAAAAGAATTAAACAAGTATTACATTTTAAAACAGTAATAAAATCCATACTAAAACACATTTAAAACAACAGAGCACAACCATCCAGTTAAAACCCCCTCTCAGACCACCAGTTATTAAGGAAAAGCCTGCCTGAAGAGAGAGGTCTTTACCTCCTCAAAAGCTTCCGGTAGCTCACCTCTAAATAGTTTGCTGCCTGGCATGAAATCGTGAGGTGGCCCTACGCATGCTCTCTTCTCTTTCACTGCGTGAAAGGATGTGGACACAGACATGTGCTATAATGACACGGTGACTACAGACAGGCCATACCTTGCAACATACCACCACAGCAGATGCCAAGTGCTCCCACCCACTCCTAGGGATTCCAGGTGTGCCCCACTGCAGGCAGAGAGGGGCAACAGCAGGTGAACAGATGAGAGACGAATGGGCAGGAGAAAACCACAGGTGCCCCCTCCCGTACTTCAGGGCTGGGCAACTTGTGGCCCTCCACATGTCAGACTCCAGTTCTTATCAATCCTCACCAGCTTTCTTCTTTTTCTTCTCCCCCCCCTCCCCTAAATCCTTTTATAGCTTCCCATCCCTTACTGTTACCTGAAAATGGCATCTTGCTACACTTCTGCTATGAGGTATCTGGTGGTTGTGAAGTTCTAGCAGGCAGCCTGCATTTGAGATAAAGGTCTTAACGTGCATCTATGCAGCAAAGCTGCTCCTAGATCATGTGTTACAGGCAACCAGGCCGCAAGACAGCTGAGAGACAGTTCTTTTGGAGGTCTCTTTCCTTTTTCACGGAGCCTACGAAGCCCAAAACCAAACGTCATTGCTGGACCTGTCAGTACTACATTTGCAAAACCACCAAGGTGTGTAAAGATGAAAAACTATAGCAGCAGTAGGGGAAACCACAAGAATGCCTTCCTGTGGAACTTTCAAACATCACAGGAGACAAACTGATCTCGACTCACTGAGTAGGGGGATATCACATCAAGGAAAAGATTAGTCTAATTTTATACACAAAGGCTCTTTACTAGGCCTCTGGGACAGTTCTGAAGAGAGGAAGAGCTGCCCATAAATCATTCCACTTCTTTTCCAAAGCAACCCCCACCTTCCTCTTCTTTCAGAGTTGGAAGCCATCCTATCACAGACGGCATCTATCTATAGGACCAACATGCAAAAAAAATTTTACATCTGAAAAACTATGAAAAGTTCAGGACAGACAGGAAAAATATTGCACTGTACTAAAGCAGAGTCATTTCCCCTCAAAGTGTGTTTCAAAGAGGTTCAGTCCAGAAGGGAAAGGAGGTTATCACAAAAGCTGGGCCCTAAATACATTTGTACTCGTTCTTTCTAGGAAAGCTTACGCAGACTCTTCACAAACATTCCACAAATGGAAACTGCAAGCAACATTCTTCTCTGCTGCAAAGCACCCTGTCCCTTCATATGCAAGACCGCTGCCTGAAGTGGCAATCCTCTACACACCTCCAAGAGTTCACCTCATTGGAATCTATGACAATTGCTTCTCAGTAGACACGTCTTAGACTGTACTATGGGCTCTCCCTACAACACATCTCTACATCTTTTTTTTTCTCTGACTATTAAACACTCAACTCCTCTAGTCAACGTCTCCCTGCCCTATTACAAAAACAAAGAAGGGTTTTGTCTGTATGGTTTAAGATACACTATGAAACAGAACCATCCTTAGATCAAGTAGGTGTTTTAATGCTTACTGTACTTTTCCAAGCATCATAAACTGCAGGCTAGACAGGAAAATGATTGCACCATCTTAAAGGAGACTGTTATCTACCCCATCATGATGATGTTCCCATCGATATACATCGAGCCCAGAGATGTCAAGGAAGCAGACTGAAGTCAGTTCTGATTAACAAGCTGGAGCATCTCCCAAGATTCCCCAAAAGTGATTTAAGAACCAGGAAATTAAGGACTGGCATTGTCCGACTGAGAGCACTGGGTCATGATGTGAGCAGATATGCTTCCCCCCCAACTCCCCTCAGCAGTTGTGTGAGGTACAGTAATGTGGGCTGCACCTCTTCAGACTGTAGGTGGGACTTCATGGGATCCCTTTCAATGGTGAAAATCAGCCTGGAATAGGCATGCACTGAAGTACAGAAGGAAACTTCTACCATTTTTCTTCAGCTACACACAGATGTTAAGGTCTCGGATTGCACAAGCAGCACCCATATATCACAAAGAGGAGAATGCAGAAACCAGCATGAACTGGCAAGATTGAGTGCACACGCTTTTTAAAATATTCATTTCATTTTTCTTTAAACAAAAGGCAACTTTAAAGGTGATCAGGAAAAAAGAACCTTGAGCAACCTATATGTAATTTGACAAGCGTAACGTGCTCTGAGGGGACATAATTCCTCCAAAATGGATACCTTTGTATAAAACAAAGCAAAAAGAAAAAGAAGAAGAAAGAAAAGCCATAGTCATCTTGCTTTCTCAATGAAATGAAGACCTTAAACTTTGGATGATTGAATTTTAACTTTCATTTGGGCTCTAGATCAGGTTGTGTAAGGTCTAAGCCCACACTGAATCAGGATCCTATCCGAAATGCCGAACTGGACTCCAAATCAAAGGGAGTCGGGGTGGGGAGAGACTGCATAGCCCAAATATATGTGTCAGCGTATATCTAGAGAAGACACAGATTTCATACCAGAAACTCCAAGCAGTTTGCAAAATGACCGCTTGTGGCAAATACTCCTGTCCTATGCACAGGGTGGGTTTCCTGGAAAGAGAGAGGAGCAGAGTCTCTAGTGCTTTCCTTGGGGCAATGGGACCAAAATCGACGTCCTCACCAGGAGGCTGCGCTTTGCCCTTTGGGGTGGCAGCGGCAGCAGCCCCTGGCAAGCACTTGGAAAAGGATCATCTATGTCACGGCATTGACCTGGCCGATCCTAAGGCTCTCCAAACAACCACCACAATGGTTCTATTGTATTGTTGTTGTGTGCACGGATATCCTGACTCTTCTCCAAAGAACTGGAGGTGATTAAATGGCTTTCCTCCCCGTTTTTTCATTCTCCCAAAATCCCCACAAGGTAAGCCAGGCTCATAGACGGTAGGCCTGCACGTTTCATGGCTGCGAGGGCATTTGAGCCTTGTGAGGCTGGCTTCCTGTTTTAAGTTGAGGGTTGAAAACCAGAGTGTCCAAATAAGCCCCTTCTGAGTCCTCACAGCAAAAGTGATGTGGAGAAAGTGGTGCCTGCATCACATCTCTCACCCCACCCCCACCCCCCAAAAACAAACTAGCTTGTCAAGGTTCTGGGCCACTCCTGCTCCAAGTTGCCCTCCAGGAAAACTCACTGGGGACAAGGGCTCTGGGGGGCACAGATGCCACCGAGGGCTTTTCTTAGCCCACAGTCTTGGCATGTGAGTCACCCGGCACGCTTCAAGGCTATCAAATTCCCCTCTTCTGCATAATTGTTCAGTACTAGAGCCCAGCCAGGCCTCCTGCTCTTTCTTCTTTGGCCCAGGCCATGTGGCCTCTGGCATACATGAGCAGGATAGAAGCAAAGCAAAGCAAGGAGCTGGCCCTGCCCACACCAGCCGTCTCCCATGGTCCAATTTTCCCCACCCCACCCCTGGGTCGCATGCGAAATAATTGTCCAATCAAAGCTGGCAGCTTCCGAGGCTGTTTTGCTTCTGCTTTCTCCCTTCCTTGAAGGTTACCGGGAGAGTCACAAGGCCGAGAGTTGAGTCATTGTGGATAAATAGGGAAATCAGGTCCGTCTGGGAAGGAGGGGTGTGTGTGTGTGTGTGTGTGTGTGTGTGAGAGAGAGAGAGAGAGAGAGAAATAGTGCAGCGCACAGTTCTGACTCCCCGTCTTCTGAGACAGGCAACAGCCGGCTCCCTGCCTGGCAAACTCCCCAGTTTGTCTTCCTCTACAAGTTTCTGCCAGGCCCTTGCCATAAAGCGCCCCACAATACACACTTTGAATCGTGTAACATCTTTTCCGAAGAAGGAGGGCACCATCGGGCAAGGAGTCACAACTGGCTACGACCCAGGGGAGGAGGGGGTTTGCAATTAGACAGAAATTCAAGCTCTCGCTGGACCTCTGCGATCAGAGGCAGAATACTGCATGATGCAGGCACATACACCTCATTAAAATGTCCGTTAAGAAGGTTGGCTCTGTGGATGGATTTTATTTATAGCCGGGCTCTAACTGATTGCCATATTTGTACTCAGAAAGAAACACATCACTGCTAGACGCTGGAAAAGTTAGGTCTTTGGATTACCCCTCCCAGAATCCTCAAGACAGCACAGGGGATGCTCACAGATGGACTGTAAACATAACTTGTCTGAACTTTGATCCTGGCCTTGTGTTTATCCACTCCTCACATTGTCACCTTTGATACTATGAAGGTTGGATTCCGGCATTGTTGTTTTTTGTGCTTCAAAAACCTGCAAAGCCTATTTAGTCAGAACATGACGGTGAGATTAAAGAAAGGACAGGGAATGCTATGCTGCCTCTTTCATACTGCCTTCAGCTCTCTTCAAATATTGCTGGTTTGCCAACCCAGGATTTGCTAGTAATTCATCTCTGGCAGCACAGAGCTTGGCTCATTAGTTTGAGTGATCTGCCATTGCATGCACCTTAATTTGAAGCACACCCAAGACTGTGACGTTCTCAGGGGTCTCTAGCGAGCCTCTGGCCTCTTCGGCTTCTCAAAGCTGGCAAAGTTGGCCACACAGAGTGTGGCCAACTTTCTCATCCTTCACTGCCTTCCCACCTTCATCAGGCAACCCTCCCTTGCCTATTCTGGCTCGGCTCTTGAACAGCACTTTCAAGAAAGCTGGATGGCCCTACAGGTTTTCAGCTTCAGCCCCAAGAGGAATGGATGATGGAGAAAGTCTCTTCCAGGATCTATGGGGAAGTGAAAGAGGGAAGATGGGCTGCATGCTGCAACCTCCATATTACCGCTACCTTTGAACAACTGGGGGAACTGTCAAGGCCTTGGTGCTACCCTTTTTATGGTGATGGTGATGGTGATTTAGAAAAAATAACCCCAAGACTGGTTTTGTGCTACAAAAACAACAACAACAATTTTTTTGTGGACTTCCAGGTTTCTGCTCAGGGACCAGACGGTACTGTTTAACCCAGCAAGACATCACCCTGGATACAGTTAGGTGGCCTCTCCCTTTATTGACCTAGTGCTGTCATTCAGGCAGTGAAAGTGGCACTGTATATATTTGCCAGAGGTTCTGCGCACACACATTTTTGATCACCTGCCAGGTGTACTTTCAGGCTAACCCCTTGTGCCCTCAGCAATGCTTGGGAAAAATTCCTTTTTGGGATTGCAGCTACTAGAACTCCCTTTTCCAGATCGCACTGCTGGGCGGAGGATTCTGGACGTTGTCCAAAATAACAACAACAGTCTTGCTAAGTTCCTTCCCCAAAGCTCTTCGGAGATACTAAATGCATTGCTAAAGCTCTGTCCAGTTGAGCCAGCCCGTGGACAAGGAACGCTTGGAACAGATGGTCCAGGACCACCCTTCCTAGCCACAGCCACCCTGGGAATGCCTACCTGGCATTCTGCACACAACCTATGTGCCTTAACAAGTTGCACCCTCCATTTTTTTTTTGCAGGGTTCAAAGTGTGCCACGGAAACCCAACTCACAGGAAGGCTGGAAGCAGGGAGACTCTTCCTGCTTCCGATGAAACGTGCAAGGACAGGGTCAGTGTCAAATGGATGCAAATTTCAAACTCCTTGCTTTCCCACTCATTCACTGGTAATAGTTCAGCTACATTTAACCATTCTTATCGCCATACTGCGTGCATGTACAAGTCTTGCCAGTAAGTGGGGCTCTCACAGCTTGAGCACTCATAAGCCTTGAGGGATGGGAGGGTCAGGCAACGACGACCAAACAACTGCAAACTGTTGTGTGCCGTTGCCATGGCAAAGCAACAAGAGCAAGTGTGTGTCGTTCTCTCCCTGTGCCAAGCCCCGCCCAGTGGCTAGGAGGTTGCAGGTGACCTGCAAGGGAGGAAATTGCTTGTACAAATATTGATGTACAGCCAACGAGGGATGCTGATCTCGGTTACCGTGGTGTAAATCCAAAGCACTGCTCGTCACATTTTTCACTCCGTGTCTGGCCCAGTAGGAAGCGGCTGCTGGGGGTGGGGAGAGAAGGATTTTCAAGGACGTCTGTGAAGCACCACAACACCTGAAGGGTGAGCCCAAGAGTCTCCCTTGCAGAGTTCAAGAGGTGCAGCTCCTGGAGATGTATGGCATGGGCAACTGGGATTGATGGCACACTTTGACCAGCACGGGAAGGCATAGGCATGGCTTAAACCCAGATTAGAGGATTGTGTGGCCCACCAGATGTTTTTTGGATTGCCGTTCCCATCAGCCTTTGCCACCATAGCCAAGGGATCATATGGGGTTGTTGTCACACACCAGTTGGAGGGACAAGATGCAACAGGTCAAAATATACATTACAGAAAATTTGGGTTGGGGGCCAATATATACATTAGAGACCATTTCTCATTGGAAGGGTGAATTCCTGACTCCTGAAAGCTGTCTGGGTGAACCAGTGAGAGCTTTTCTCATCTCATGTAGTTTGCATATTAGCATGCTTATACTGTAAAGTACAACTTTGCCTTGCAAGCTTGATTTTTCAGCTATGTACCTGGAACTCAAATGTCATTTCAGCTCTAAGGACAAGTAATCTATAATGTACAATCTGGCCCTTCGGCTGACTCTGGCCTAATCTCTTGTCTGCACTATGATGGACACACAGGAAGCTTCTGTAAGAAACCATGGAGAGCCAATTCTGGTCAGTGTCCACAGGCAGCCATGGTCTTCATGGCTCTCCACGGTTTCTTATAGAAATCCTTCCTGTCTAGTCTGTAGATGCGTTAAGGTGTGCAGAAGTGGTTTTGGACTACAACTTCCAAAGTTCCCCAGGCAGCATCTGGGGCAAAGACAGCACAGACAGTTTTGACAAATGTGTATATAGGCATAGCTACCCACAAGCATTAGTAAAACAGGCAACATTCATTGGAACATGTAACTAATTTCCTTTCTGAGTCAATTTAGTTGCTTCTGACTTCAGCTTTCAGCCTTGTCTCCCCTCCCCCATACTTTTCTAGTATTCCTCTGTCCTGATGTGCATTTCCAGGCAGCCCCATTCATAGAAACACCCCCTTAAAGAAAACTCTCTTGGTCTTATTTCTGTCTGCCACAGTACCATTACGCCATAGAAAACAATGGAAGCTCATCAGTCATCCTTCCAGAAAAATATTATAGAGGTCCCTGCACTCTGAATGCATAGCACTCAAACAACACAACTTGGGAAAGTTACATTTTGGGTTTATAACTTCCAGAATCCAGCCAGTGGCCAAACTGGTTGGCAGCTTCTGGGAGCTGTAGTCTAAAAATATAACACTCTCAAACTCTGCACTTGGGAGATCTAGGTTTACATTTCACATTTCAGCCACAAAGCTCACTGAGTGAGACGTGGAATCCAGTCAGTGTCAGCTGAACCCACCACAAAGGGGTGTTGTGAGCAGAAAGCAGGGACAAAGGCAGCCGTATACAGGTTATCCTTTCTTTCATCGAGGGAAAATTTGGAGATAAACATACACTCTAATTCAAACAGCCTTTCTGGATATAGAGTACGTTAAAAACTCCACTCACATAAGATCATGTCCTCTAATGAACTTTTTCTTATCTCTAGAACTCAGGGTCACCCAGTGAAGGTGATTAGCCGCAGATAGGGGAGAACAAGCAAGAAGAAGTCTTCCTCCCGGCACAGCCACCAACATGGACTAGAATTGCCAAGACACCTTATAAAAATCTTGTTTGTTTGTTTTATAGGCCACCTTTCTCCTAATAAGGGGACCCAAGGTGGCTCACAATATTAAAAAGAATAGAATTAAAAATCATAATAAGTTAAACATTAAAAAACAATTAAACTATATGCTAATTAAAATACAATCGAACAATTAAAAGCAACTGTGAGTGCAAAAAGAGTGTTTGCTTTTGATTGCACTCATAGTGGAATGTCTCCAAAGTCAGGAACACTGTAAACCTGGGTTTATTTGTAACTGTAGGTAGGGCTTGCCTAAGGGTAAGAAAAACATTTGTGCACATAGAGATGCATGTGTGTATGTACACACATACACACACATTACTCCTTGCTCCAAGATTTCTTCAGCCAGGTAAATCAGGTAAGCAGAGTGCTAGCATCTGATGGTACATACTGGTGTCTTTTACAGGAGCAGCATTTCTTACTGTGTGCCCCTCTAGGTTGCTAATTTTTCAAGTTGTGATCTGCTGCAAATTCCCAGACTTCCTAGTTTGAGCACTGCAACATTCAGGTACATTATTCACTAGCATATACCATAAAGGCATACAGAGCATAACTTATATAAGTATAAACTTATATTGGCAATCCTGAGCAAGCCAAATGTGTGTGTCCTCATGCTATTGAAAAACCAGAATCAAAATCCTGTTGAGTTCTCCAGGCCATGTTGTCCCATTGATTTCACTACTGAACTCACAGTGATGGGCAGTGCAATCCACCATTTATTTATTTTTTAAGTAATTCTTACCATGTCCCCATTGCATTATGATTGCCACAGTCTCCCGATGCAATCAAGCTTCTGTCTCTGAAAAGGCATTCGCCAAATAAGATGGCACAAATAATCTTGGCCAAATGTCTACATATATATTGGTAAAACAAACAAAATGTGCAGAAGATTTCTTTTCTAAAAGTGTAAAGCCAGCTGATTTTGACTTCAGCATTCAAAACCTTCAGTTTCTCTATCAATATATTTTTGGCTCTAGTCTCTACTCCCACAGCAAAGATCAATATGGAGGACAAGCCTTAAATTTATTATAGTAGTGAAAAGGGGATGGGAGGATTAACTTCTTACCATTCTTTGCTACTGTTGCATTATGACTTCTGGCAAAGCTTCAGCATTGTGCTTGATTTTCCAGCACAGCCTTCAGGTCTGGGGACCAATTCATACAATCACATCAGTTGCCTGAACTGTTTCTTGTACAACAGGCTGCAATTTGGCTTGCCAGCTCAAATTTTCTAAAGTTAGTTAAGCAGCCATAAAATCAATACACATACGGTACCCGTGGCAAACACTTAAAATGCTCTTTTGATGGCTTGGCTGGTGGAGCAGAGAACTGTAGGACGCTAACAGATAGCAAAACTGTGTCAGAAAGATGTTCTTGTTTTGTACCAGTTTCACAGTGATGCCTTTCCACGAGGAATCGGGCAAACTGTAATTGAGTGTAAGGTAAAAGTAAAGGTTCCCCTTGACATTTAGTCCAGTCGTGTCCGACTCTAGGGCACGGTGCTCATCCCCGTTTCCAAGCCGTAGAGCCAGCGTTTGTCCGAAGACAGTTTCTGTGGTCACGTGGCCAGCGCGACTAGACACGGAACGCCGTTACCTTCCCACCGAGGTGGTACCTATTTATCTACTTGCATTTGCATGCTTTCGAACTGCTAGGTTGGCAGCAGCTGGGACAAAGCAACGGGAGCTCACTCCATCGCGTGGATTCGATCTTACGACTGCAGGTCTTCTGACCTTGCAGCACAGAGGCTTCTGTTTAACCCACAGCGCCACCACGTCCCACATTGAGTGAGGGGGCTCACAAATTTTTACATGTCTCATGGTTCCTTGGGGAAAGGGAATGTCTATGAAGCCAATTTATACCTGTTGTATACACATGCACAGAGATAATCCTTACGTTTCTTCAATCGTAGCTTAGATAGCCATGATCTGAGGGCCAGCCTAATCCTGGCAGTTTCTGGGTGGCACTGAATATGGTGCAATGTTCAAAACATTGAGAGATTGAGATTCAACTTCTCGCTTGGCCATGAAACACACTGGATGACCTTGGGAGAGCCCCCCTCTCTTAGCCTGACCTACCTCAAAGGGTTGTTGTAGAGAAAAAGGAGGGAAGAGAGCCACGTACACCACTTTGGGCTTCTTAGAGGAAAGAGATGACATAAGATGAATAAATCTTTATAAATAAAAGTAAATTATTGGCTGAAGTCCTGTTGCTTAGTACAACTAGAGAAGGGCCCTTGAATTAATGGAACTTAAAAAAAGAGTTGACTCGCCAAATCCTCATTGATTCAATGGACCTATTCTAGCTGTGGCTTCCCAGGCTAAACAAGAGAATTTCACCCTCTGTCTGTTCAGTATCACATTGTGCAAAAATGTCTCGACAGATTTTCATCAAATTTGGAGTATACCATCGAGGTGTTGTGAGTCGATGTGCAAACTGTATGCCTTATATGAAAACCATTTTGGGGATCCTCAGGGACACCCCAATTATTTTGTCTTAAACAGCAGGCTGGGTTTTCAGCAAATGTAGAGAGTATCTCTTAAGTCCCTGACTTAAATGACAGGTCATGTATCACACACAAAAATCTTTTTGGGGCCTTTGGGACACTCCAGTTATTTGTTGTTGACTAAACAATTGTGTATCAGATCATCTGAAAGACTTCATAATTCACATTTTGAATTATGGTGTAATTTTATGGAAGGAGGCCTTCAAATCTTAATTGGGAGCCATGCTGGCTGAGGTATTCTGAGAATGAGTATCAAGATGAAGAGAGAGAGAGAGAGAGACCAGCGTAAAAGAAAGACAGAGAGTACACAGAGAAGAGAGAGAGCATTGGCTTGAGATTGGGACTCATCGGAGTTTAGCCTGGGTGAAGCAGAGTCTGTTGGCTAACAACTAAATAGATGTGGAGCAAATTATCTTCCCTCCATTTCGACTACTTCAGCTGGGGTGCCTCCAGATGGGATCTCCTAGTGTGAACAATCAAAAGGCTTTGTGCAGCTGTTCTGTCTTTGTCTCCTGAATAGATTATTTTAATGGAATTAAGAAAGAGAGAAGAAACAGTGGTGAAACACAGAAGGATTAATAGCAGATGTCAGAACCACCTGAACCACTACCACGTCTCTAAAATTCTGTAACTCAGGCAGAGGACTTAAAAGCCTCATCTTCAGGACCCTGGAAGGAAAGCAGAGTCGGATTTTTAAAGAACTCCATGTGATTAGCCAAAAACGTGCCTCAGTTCAGGATGGAAAGAAATGGTCAGTCTATACTCGAATCAGTACTCAGTACCTGGGCAATGGATTGTGCAAAACCAGCACAGTCTGTTGGTAGAGCCAAACCATGGGCGAAAATTAGACCCCTGGAGGAGCCCACCAGATGCCAAAGCTACCATCTTGATTTCTCTTCTCCCATGGCCAAGTGAATTTTGTAATTATGTATTTATGATACTTAGAAGGTATTCTTCCTTTATTTTTTAGAAACCTTTACAGGCTACGAACAATACGGTGCTCCCAATTGCCTCTTCTTTAGCACTGCTTAACTTCAATAACGCTGCAGAGTGGTAGGCCCAGAACACCCACAATGGCTAAAATGACCTGGCCCTATGGTCAAGCAAGAGTAGGAAATTCTTTGGTACCTTCTCAGTTCACATGTTTCACAAATTACACTTCTATGCTATCCTCAAATTGGTTAAAAGGGAAAATAAAATCCGGGGGCAAGTCAAAAACAAACAAACACCCTCAATCTAGTCCTATTTAGGATTTCGGGATTCCAGCTCTCATGTTTTATCCCATTTTCCTCTGGTCCTCTCACCAAGAAAAAAAACTAGAATGCATCCATTCCAGTTGCCAACACCCTCTGAATCCCTAAACCCCAGACCCTCACTTCTCACATCCTTGTCAGTCATCAACACTACAGTACTTTATTCTAATAGTATGGCATGATTCCAGAAAAACTGGCTACAATTTTTTTTTTTTGGTCTTGTAAACATCACTAAGTCCCATCCAACTGAATGACATCAACGTATCCATAGTAACTGCAGATGACTGTTCTTCAAAGTGGAACGGCGGAAGGAGACTAAACAATAATGTGGCTTAACAATGAATAAGCTTGGCGATACAAACGCACCATGAGCTGGTGCCCTGGAGGAAACTGGAAAGGGTTTTTCTACCTTTTCTTTGCCGGAGAACGGCCTTCTGAGAAGTAGCCGAAATAGTGAGGCCCAGAGTGGGTAAAGGGATATAAAGCAAACTCATGTGGCCACGTAGGTAACTCCAGCTCATCATGGTTTTGCCTTTACACAGCCCAAAATTCAACCAGTAATTTTATTATGTAATTAAAGCCCTTCAAATAGTCTCCTAGGATAGCTGCGAAAACTAAATGGGACGGAAAGGGGAAAACAAGTAGCAAGGATGGTCCCACCAACACTTGAGGCTATGGGGAGCTTGCTGACGTATGCATGTACCTGTTCAAGACTGATGTACATGTTTGGTAGACATGCTATTATGTCATTATCAGGCAGACGAGCAGATATCGGCAGCTCTGAGGTGGGCACAGCAGACAAATGTCAAAGGTCTTACTCTGTTACTTCCTTGTAGCAAAACAAGAGTCTTGTTGTATCTTAAAGATAAGCAAATGTACCATAGCAGAAGATGAGGTACACGTGTTGTAGAGTGCGAGGCTGGGACTGGGGAGATCCTGGTTCAAAGTCCCCTCTGAGCCATGGACCTAGGGTTATGACCTGGGCTGAGTCAATCTTTCTCATCTTGATCTACCTCACAAAGCTGTTAACAGGCATCAAACGAGGATGATAATGATGTAATGATTATCCATCAACGTTTTCATTCTCAAAAGGGAGTTGACACATTGAGAAACCTTTCAAAAAATTGCAAACCTCTACAAGATTTTTCACTCCTCTATGAGAACAGTAGAAGCAGCATTAGCAAAACAAACTAACCAACCAACAAATGAACAAACAAACAAACCAAAACCCCAAGAACCTTATATTATGTGTAAAATTCAGGGAGTGAAGGTGGATGCACAGAGCACTTTTGTTTTATTCAAAAAATTACCCCATACCTTGCATTTTGCAAAAAATACATGACGTTTTGCACAAGAAACACCTTTCACAATGCCACCCAGTGCAGCATCCACATTTTAAGCATATGGAGTATACAAGAGAACTTTCCGATGGACCATGCCTCATGCGGACTAGTGGGACGGGTACAACATTTGGATTTTCTCATTTAGGCACTCAAGCGTTTTGGGCTAGTCCTGGCATTAATAAGCCCTAAAGGGAAATAAGCAGTGGGACTTACAAGTAATAAGCTTATGGTTGGATACCAAGAATTAAATTGAATTTGGCAAATCACAAATAAAGGATTCTTATTTCCACAAACCTATGCCAACTGTAGCTGGCTGGATAGCTCAGTGAGTTAGGTATCTGGACTGGAGTTTGATTCCTGACTACCTTCTGGAAGAAGAGCCAGCCTCTGTAACCTTGGGCAAGTTGCACAAATCCAAAATGCCCCCAGAAGAACCATAGCACCCTATGCATAAAAAACCCTGGAAAGCATTGACTGAACGGCACATAATTATTAACCCAACTTCACATTTTATGAATGCAAATTCTAAAACCTGAGCCTTCCAATTCATACACAGTTGACTCTGAAATAATTAAATGCATTATCATTTCCATTATGATCCTGACATGATGGGACACTCCCAAGACACAAACTATGGATTTCCAGGAACTCAAAATAAAGCTAATCCAGGACATTTTTGTACACATAACCAACACAGGAGTTGTGGAGGGGAAGAGACACATTTCATGTCCTGCTTTAAAAAGCCACCCACCAACACTGAGAAGTCTTTAGAACTAAATGAGCATATACAGTCAACCCTCGACTTACGAACGGCCCTAGTTACGAACATTTCAACTTACGAACCGCTCTGATTGAAAAATATAGCCTCGACTTGCGAACTTTGCTTCGAGTTACGAACCAAAAATAAAAACACGCGGGAGGCGGGGAAAGCGCGAAATTTGAACTTTCAAGGTGTTCTGTTGAAAAGGTGTCTGTTCCCTCCTTCCCTCCCTCTTTTCTTTCCATTTTTTTTAACCTAAGTCATCTTAGGTTAAAAGGGGAAAAAAAAATTCTGCCCCTAGTGGTAGGAACGGATTAACCGGCTTTGCATTAGTTCCTATGGGAACTAATGCTTTGACTTACAAACCGCCCCTCGACCTAAGAACCAAAAACAGCCGGAACGGATTAATTGGTTTTCAATGCATTCCTATGGGAAATGCTGATTCGACTTACGAACTTTTCGACTTAAGAACGTCCTTCCGGAACGGATTAAGTTCGTAAGTCAAGGGTTGACTGTAGAGATAATATGAGAAACTGGAAACAAGAGAGGATCCAAAAACTGGCTGCCGTAATTCATGACACATATTCAGCAGTCAAAAATCCATCCCCCTTTTAAACTACATCTTCATCAGTGCTTGTAAAAATGTCCATTTTATCAGCTAAACTGCCCTCATTTGCCTTCATTGGGCTGCCTCCATTTGTTCTCTTTGACATGTAGATATCACCAAATCTGATTGACACACCATCATGGCATTAATCCATTCAATTATTCCTGATTAGATGGGGTCATCCATGTGACTAACCCAAGGAGGAGGAAGAAATAATAGCCAGAGGAAATAATTGTACCAGACAATAATTTTGACAGGACAATACTGACATAAGTAGTTTTAAACAGACGATGCTGGCCCCATTGAAATTGCCAGCTGCAACCCAGAAGCCATTGTGAAGAATATTTAGCACAAACTGACAGCTACAGAATTGGAATCCACTAGTGATGGGTGAATTCGCCCCTTGTTTAAGCCAAAAACATCTCAGTATTTATAACCAATCTTGGTGAACATTTGGGGAAAGCTTGTCTGTCTTCCAAGAATTCTCTCCTAGCTTATAATGTCGGAGCATGGATGCTGATAGTTAACTTCACTCTGGGAAGTGTAATTTGGTTTCACATGCCACACACTTCTGCAACTGCTATTGGCAGAACAGTTATTTGCAAACTCAAGCTCCACATGAAACAAGCTCAGGAATAAATGAGGTGTTTAGAACTGAATTTTGGGGGTGGAGAGAGGTTGAATGACCACAGAAAAATTAGCAAGTGAAATTGCACACACATGGAAAACTGGTCCATCAAGTTGGCTACTTACCTGGTGCACAGTAACCAACATGAGTTTCAAAAAGTCATAGAATTTTAGATTTGGAAGGGACCCCAATGATAATTCTATACCAACGCCTTGCCAGTACAGGGAATCCTGTATCATCAAGAACTAGCAACTAAATGACTTCTATACACGCAGATACCAAGCAAGTGATTCCAGGCTCCTCTTTACTATTTCTCAAACTGTTATCCAACCAAGCATTGGGAGCCTGACAAATCTATATTAATAAAGCAGATAATCACATATTTTGTTTCCATCACTAAAATAATAATAATAATAATAATTCTAACAGCGCCAAATCCAAACTATTAGCTTGCAGGATGAACCTACACATAAGACATTATGACAGACTAGGGCAACATGGCGTTTTCTAACTCAAATTTTCTACTGCTTAAAAACACTTCCTGATCATCTCCTTTAAATACGCATATTTTGGTGCAATATGGTAACATATTTTAGATTTAAACATCCTGTTCTTCACAAATCTTCTCCAAAGGCCTATTCTGATGTTACCAATATGTTTGCTGTTTTTTATGAGCCCATACCACAGCAAAATATGCTGAACAATATAAATAATGAGAGATTCAAGGATTTTCCCTATCTGTTTTTGCACACACACTAGCCCATGCCAAAGGAGAGAAAATGCTATCGTGATAAATAATTATTCATCTCAGAAGTAGGGATCTTTCTTCTATTGGGGACTGCCAGGGGCCACAGGGTGGCAGTAACATGGCCTGTGGTAGGCAGGGTTTTCTGCTTTCTTTCTGACACTCCTCAAACTCAGACACCCCAACCCTTCATCAAAGGACAGAGAGCAGCAGACTATCTTTGCCAGAGGTAGAGTTAAGGACTTTAAAAGGGCTTTTAAAATACACCCTAAGGCTGCATGCAAGTGCTTGGACTGCAGTGCAGATTGTGTTCTCCACCAGTTTATCTGCTCCTGCTATATATTCTGCCCAGCCTAGACATTACAGAGGCTAACTTGGGAAGTGGCACTGAAGAAAGCTGACTCTGTGTGTGTGTGTGTGCAAGGTAAAATCTGTTCATTTGAACTGTGGTGTTGGAGGAGAACAGAAGCGTGGACTGCCAGAAAAACAAATAAGTGAGTGGAAGCCTGAACTCTTTCTAGAAGTGAAAAATAACTAAACTGAGGCTATTGTACTTTGGGCACATCAAGAGAAGACAAGACTCACTGGAGAAGACAATGCTTGGAAAAGTTGAAGGAGCAGAAAAAGAGAAAGACCACACATAAGAGGGATCGACTCCATAAATGAAACCACAGTCTTGAGTTTGCAAGAGATAGGACCTTTTGGAGGGCACTAATTCATAGCTCACCATAAGTCAGAAGCAACTTGACGGCATAGAATGACAGCAATGGTACATCTCATTGAATTGAAAGGAGATAGTATTTTAATAAAAGTGTGTAGGACTGAACGGCCTGTTAATGAATCTATCAATAACTCTGCATAAAATTTGATTATGAGTAAAGCAATGCTCAAGAAGAAACAATCTTTCTTTGTTTTCAGGTGTGCCACAGCAGGGCTTCAGCCTGGAAGAGTCAGTCCTTCCCTCTCTTCCACATGAGAGAAGGGAAAATGTGTCTAAGCTCTTTTAAAAATGGGCTTAGCTCTCTGCCCATTTTATAAGTAAATTGAGAGGAATCCATTAAAAGATTTTTTTAAAAAAAATATTAATCAGCTGAACTTTGTCACCATTGCACAAATCCAAAGCTCTTGCTGGATTTAATTCTATAGCCCAGGAATATGATTCAGCTAGAATGGGGGTTCACTGAAATTTTAGGGTGAAACACCTCCCTGCTTGGGCCACATGGCACCCCATTCTACAGTCCAGTGAATTCTTCTCTGTTATAGCTACGTATGTCAAAATCGTCTAAAGAACAGGTTTTCCAGTAATGGACCAGAAGTAGCCCTGCTATAAGAAGCAATGAAGCAGTTGGCTCAACTGGCAGATCTGGAGTGCCATTAAAGCTGGCAAAATAGGAAATTGACTGAGTTGACTCCAGGGTTGCAGTCCAACAGAGAGGTCTCCCAAGAAAACCTCATGGGAAGCAACAGCATCTGCAGAGGAACATATTTATTTATTTATTTCACAACATCTAAGCCTAATTTCGAATTTTGAAAGAGACTCGGTGGCAGAACAGCCTTGCTCTGAGGGCTCAAGTTATCTGGAAAGAGGCCCATTTGTTCACTTCTTGTACATCTGCCTTCTTCCTGGCCTTGACAATGCTGCTCCCTACCTCCAATTTATCTGATCCCACACTGAATTGATATAACAACTTGTGAAACTGCAGTGCTTATCTTACATAGCACTACATTTAAAAAGAATAACAAAAAAAAAATGTTTGAAAGAGAATCGTGAGGTGCTAACATGAGGATATGCCAGTACAAAGTGAACATCTCTTGTCTTTCCTCCAAACAATTTTTTTAAAATTATGCTTTTACAATTTAGTGCTACATTAGACGAATACTGCAGTTTCACAAGTTGCTATATCAATTCAGCAGTATGGCACTTGTCAGTTTTTGTTAAAACATGCCCCATTGTTCAATGCCACCCAAGAACATACCTGCCACTGACCCTTTGGACTGCTATAAGCAATCACCTATGCCAGAAACTGAGAACAGCAATGTGAGCGGAATTGCTACAAAAGAAAATATAACCCCTGCCAGCTGAACAAAAAGCAATGCATGCCCTTGAAAGAAGACCAGGCTTACTCACAATTAGCTATACAACTTGTAGTTGGCAGAAAATACATTGAATTTAACGATGTCATCTCCAGTACAAACTGCGGGGTAAACTGCAGTGTAGTTGCATCCTTTTGAAATGTAGCCTGATGCCTTCAATCCATACACTAATTTCTTTCTCTTTTAACAAGACAGAATCCAGAAATTAATTAGAAACCGTAGCTTCAAACTCAGTCTTGTTAGTGGAGAGACAAGCCAGGAATCTGGCTTCTGATTGCAATGCTGAGATTTCTATGGCCAGTCATTTCTTGGTGACTGTAGTCTTGTCCGTAGGAAGAGCCAAAATAGGAATAAACAGAGAGTGTGAACGATCAAGATCATTTATTACCAATAAACTGGAATTCTCAGTACTGTAATTTGTTTTGCATGAATATGCAGAAAGTCTTGTAGGAGCAAGTTATGGATGAAGTCAGTTTTCATCCATTAATGCTTTCAAGGTTGTACCTTTATACTTGATAAAACATGTACTTCTGGCCTCAGATGCTCTCAGGCTCAGTAACCATTTACCTGTCATCACACTAATCAAGCAGAAGATGCCGTGGTACTGGCTACTCCCTCCCTTTCTCTTTGGCTTCTTCCACCTGCTCTCTCCCCACAGGCATTAGCTACACAGGGAAAAGTAACTGCTTGTTGGCTGTGCCATTTTCAGTTATGGTGCGGAGAGGCCCCATGCTTTCTACCCAATCACCCGTCCACCCTTCCTTTACTTGGAACTGGTGAAAAAAGAATTCATCTGTCAAACCAACTTTCTGGGGTGCTCCAAGGAAAGCCAGAGTGGCTATTCCAGTTGGGTGGTAGACCCGTGGCAGAAAAGATAATTTTCTGAACCACAGTACTCTGAATTTCTCCTCCAGTGGCCATGCTGACTGGAAGAATTATTGGACTTGACATCCTAATCAGTAACTTCTAAACTCTGGTTTGACTCTAGAGGTCCTGACAACAGCATGGATTCACCACTTCCTGAAACCGGGAGAGGGACCCCTTAACCCTACAGATGTTTTGGACAACAAATCCCACTATCCCTTAATTTTGGTCATATTGGGTGAGACTGATGGGAGCTGTAGGTTAAAACATCTGAAGGACCGACTTTTCCCCGTGCTCCGGAGCTGGCATACCCAGTCATACTGTCCTATCAAACTGTAGATTTGCTTCACACTGACCTCAGAATATCAGAAGAGATATTTGAAAAGTGTTCTTAGGAACAGGCGCACAGAAACCAAAAGTGAGTGGGTGAATGGGAGGGGTGAACAGGAAGGAGAGCATCTAAAAGTGCAAACTTGAGTGCCCAAATATGCACAAAATGAGGAAACCTCAGCAGATGGAGCTTTAAGGAGAATGAATGGCCAGCTCCTTTCTTGATTATGGCAAGTTGGGGGTGGACTTCAGTGGCTCCCTTCCTTGCCCATCAAGCAGCACACGTCCAATTTCGAGACCAGGCAGGATTCAAAGCAGCCTCTCTCCTTTTAGGACTTTCAGATCTTGCACGCTCCACTCGGTGGTAATGGATCCAGCTGGCTTCCAGCTTCCCACGCCTGCCCTGGGCTGTCTAATACACAATAGGGGTTTTGTATTATAGCTGTATATGGGAAAAGAGGGTTATGGCATTACACACTAAAAAGGGACTGAGATCAAGGGCGAGACAGAGCAGAGAATTAGGAGCCGGCCAGGGGATTGCTGTAACTGGAAAAGAATGACAGTTTTTCTACAGAACTGGAAACAAAGTTAAGGACATAAACTTTATGCCATAAAGGAAGCATGTTGGTTACATGTACCGTTGTTTGTCTAAGTCTAGGCCATAATATTTTGGTGCCTATGGAATAGAACAAACAAACAAACAGAACTCCTCATTCCATTAATTTATACCGCAGGGCGTAACCCATCAGAAAGGTCTCCGGCACATGCCCCACTGAAAAGGACAAGATCCGCACAGGATCAAAGGAATGAGGCGCAGACCATATTAATTAGTCAGGATTGCTATGTGCGAGATGTGTGTGTGTGTGTGTGTGTATACATGTTTGTATGTGTATGTGATTCCACTTGTACTTTTCCCACAGCAGGTACCAAAATGTCTGTGGTACACTTCCCCAGTATATTGCCCTTCAAAGTGTGTTGGACTGCAATCCCCTTGGTTGGCCATGAGATAATATCACCCAGGATAGTGCCTCAGCACTAACGGGAGCGATCGATAGATAGATAAATAAATAAACAAACAAACAAACAAACAAATAAATGGAACTATAGTCCAAGGCATCCCAAAGTGTACTGTCTGAGAAAGGCTGGTTGAAAATCTCCTACAGTTAAAAAACAGGAAAATAAAAATTGATAGGGTTCCCCTCTAGAAAGCGCTGGGGGATTTAACTACTGTTTCTGACATGGGTCAGTGTTCGACATGGGTCAGAAACACTGCGCAGATCCACGTGTATTAAAAGCATGGAGCGCTTTCAATATTTAATCATATCAAATTTTAAGAGTTCATCTTGGCATGTATACTCTCTCCTTTAGGTCTTTTGCTGTAGCTCAGTATCAATTTATCGCTGAGGCAGCTAGGAACAAATTACAAAAGGATTGTGCAAACAAATTGGAAATCTGACTTTTTTTTTTTTACCCTAATGAGAGAGAAGTACGGCATAGCAATATAATGTTGATTTTCTATTTTTAAAAATTCTTTCTGATTACTGAACAAATGACAGGGATAAAAGGATAAAAGTAATTATAAGAAATTATAAATGATGGTAGCCAACCTCAGAAACTCAGGTGGGAACCAAAGAAACAGAGAGAGAGATGAATATCATGTTACACCTTTATAACACTGTAATATTTTTTTAAAAGCACTATAGCGTTAGAACATTATACAATAGGACCCCTATACAACATATAAATGTGCCCCCTTGTGGCCTTTGTTCCACCCCCTTGTATGTTGTATATAGGGGTCTCTCGTATCTGTGGTTTCAGGCATCCACAGTAGATTGTGGAACCAATCCCCCGAGAATACAGGGGTCCTTGTGTATCTCTTTCAATTTTTTTAAACTAGCTGTGAAACATTTTAGTGTTCAAAATATAAGAACAAGTTCATAAAATAGCACCCACCACAAATGTTACAATAAATATTGGCTCAGCTGTGATAGGTTCATTTTTACCAACAGAGCACAGTCCACATTGAACACCCACCCATTTTAAAAAAAAGCTACATACTTCTCTCATGATATATTGCCTACCCAGATATTTTCCTCTAAATTTTTATGCCTTTTCCTTGCCTTGTCCCCTTTTCTAGAAAAAGAGCATGTCAGATCTCTGTGACATTACAGAAGTTCAGTAAACCATGGTCAGAAAGACTTCATTGCTATCTATCACAAAATCCCTTAGTGTACCTCAA
The DNA here is from genome assembly GCA_037013535.1 of Intellagama lesueurii. Classification (NCBI taxonomy): domain Eukaryota; kingdom Metazoa; phylum Chordata; class Lepidosauria; order Squamata; family Agamidae; genus Intellagama; species Intellagama lesueurii. The sequence continues at coordinate 136,327,005 of JBAJHW010000002.1, forward strand.
CATACGTAAAGTTATTACTTTCGCATACTTTATGTATATATGAATTGGCTAGAAATAGCTTCTTTGAAATATACGTAAAATGTGTTGGAATTGCAAGTGAACAACATGAATACTGTGAGCTTGGCTGCCATTTTTTAAAAACGTTACTGAACTTATTATTCTTCTCCAAAGTGTTCCTAGAGAAAAATCTCCTCCTACCAAAGTAGGCCAATACACATATTTGGAAATACCTGGCATATTATTTGGTTGCCGGTCAACCACATGTTTACAGGGGACAGTCCTCTGTTTGAAGTCAATGGCTGTTCCCTCCAAATCTAGTTTGAAGATAAAGAACCATCAGATGGGTCATTTCCACCCGTCAACACTTGTTAGCCCGACTGGTCAGCTGAACAAGCAGACTGGTCTTCAGCTCACCTTCTTCCCAATGTGGAGAGTGACACTGTTTCCACTGAAATTAGAGTAATTCTAAATTTACACCTAAACTAGAACAGGGGTAGTCCCTCCAAGTTTCTGGAGTTTCTATACATATAAATTAGGAACTTCAATATGTCAGTGTTCCCCTTTGTCCTTTTTTACTGGTACACTTCTTGTTTTAAGGTGCAAAAATGGCTACCGTCTTTTGCTACTTCTCTCTCAATACACCCAACAGACAGTGTTATTTTTTTTTAAGAGGCTTGATATTAGAACATACGTTCACTAATTTCTTCAACATTTATTCTTGAAATACATTTGGGAGGTCAGTGACTCCTGCAAAGAGGCTTAAGCCTAAACCAGTCCACAGGATCAACTCCTGACATAAGCAAGAAAGAGAGTCACCATATCCCACAGTGAAACGTGTGATTTTAAAGCCAAAGTAACTAATATGGTAACTGCATTATTACATTTAACTTTTTTTGTGGGGGGGAATCAGGACCGTGGCATGTGGCGAAGGTTTTCGGACAGGGTGGATTTGATTTAAATCCCAATTTAAATCATGATTTAAATTTTAAAAATCAAATTTTTAAATAAAACGATTTAAATAAAAATGTTTTTAAAATTTAAATTAATTTGATTTTAAAAAATGGTTTTGAACCTTCCTCTTATCTGGGTTTCAAATACACAGGAATCTCAGTTGAAGGCAATTAAAATAGCTGTTGCGGGGGAGTTGCTATGGAAATGGGTGGGCATATGGTGTGGGCAAAAGGATCCTGTACCTCTTCCCTGTCCATCGTTTCTCCGTTTGGAATCCCATGCAGGCATTTACTGTTTCAAATCTCTTCCATGTGAACTAGTATCCTCAGTTCAATGACTGATACTGAACTGATCATCCTGCCCATAGTCCACAGGATTATTAAGTCTACCATGTCCTCCCACAAGTTCAGCCACAACATTTTTCTTAGAGCCCATCCCATTGGGATGTTCCTTGCTGATCACAAATGGAGATTAAAAGGTTACTTTCGGGGGCTATAACTCCTCCAGCGAGCATGCAAGGAGCCATTTGTATAACCTTTTCAAAATGTTTCACAACTGCTAGCTTAATCTGAAGGTATGAATTGTGTTCGAGATTTTTGTTGCAATTCTTAAATGCTTTTTCGTGCACCTAAAACGTAATTTTTTCAAACGTCTTAAAAACAAAACAGTACACCTCACACCAATACAATATATAAATATTCTGCATCAGTGGTAGTGCATGCAAAGATATAATTTGATATATGTATCATACACACAGTTCCATAGGCCTTGGTCTACAACTGCGTACACCTGACAGTTACAATCGGTGGTGCCTTTTTTTCTACAAGCCTCCTTAAGACAATATATCAAGAGAACTGTGGTGTCCAAATGGTGAAAATCTGTACTGTTTTGACCAGACTTTACCTGGAATAGCATGTCTAGGCTACAAGTTTGAGATGAATATTCAGAAAGCGGCACATTTCCGGAGGAAGGGCAACAAAGATGGTGATAAGCCTAGAGACCAAATCCTGTAAAGAAAGGTTGAAGGACCTGGGAAGGTTTTGGTGAGATAACTAAAAAGCACTATTATCAGCCAAATATCCAAAAGATTGTCATGTAGATGATGTTGCTCCAGAGAGTAGGACCCAGTAGGTTCAAATTACAAGAAAGTAATTTCAACTAAACATTAGGAAGACCTTCCTCTTGGTACCCATTGTTTGATAATTCAGGAGTGTTGCACTTCTACATTTTCTGGGGATGGACTAGATGACATTTGATGTACCTTCCAATACCATGATAATATTATGCTGCAGGGAAGGACAGACAGAAAAAAGGATTTTCTCTTTAGAGACACAATCCATCAGAAATTCCCTCACAAATGAATGGAAGTCTCACAAAAGCCTAACAATCACATGATACGTGGCTCTGACTTATGAGGTTAGTGCTTAAGAATAATATGGCTGGAGAGCTGATTCTGGGGCAAGTATAACATATACATCCACCTACATTTTTTAAGCCTGGCTGAGCGCTACAGTTAACTTTCTAGCCATTGTTTCTCTATGAAACTGCAGCCTAGATTCTCCCATTTTTTTCTTACTAAGGTCACACTTACACTCACGAACACAGAAAGGGGCCAACTGGTTGTCAAAATGGTGGCCGCAACATGTACCTACTATATACAAACTGGCTTGCTGCCAAATTCCATACTTGTAGTTGGCACAAACTGTTTTCAGTTGATTTGGTTACTAGGGCCAAGAAACTATAGTAGATGTGATGGCAGCAGCATTTGTGTATTCCTCTGTTTGCTCTGTACACCTACAACATGGTAAGGAGTAGGAATGATGTCCAGTTTTAACACCGAAAGGCAAACATGGGAGACAGAATGGTCTTTTTATCCTTTTCAGATACAGGCATGGTTGTAACTGCCAATGTTGTATTTAGAACAGACAATTTGCTGCCGCTAAGGAGGCTGAATAACACTTACAGATCAATTCCTGTGTCCCTGACACTACCCTTTAAACTCCCCTTAAAAGGTGCTCAGAAGTACAAGGTTGAGGATGAGTGCTGTATCATTTTGCATCACCATAGTAATGGTGCCTACACCTTTACAAAGCAAGCACAGGGCACATGTGGCCCCCAGATGTTGACAAATGTCAACTCCCATCAGCCCTAGTCTACAGTGTTTCCCTGAAAATAAGACAGGGTCTTATCTTAATTTTTGCTCCAAAAAACGCATTAGGGCTTATTGTCAGGGGATGTTTTATTTTTTTCCACATACAACAATCTACATTTATTCACATACAGTCCTGTCATCTTCTTCTGGTTGCTGCACAAGGGTGGAGGGCGGGGTTTCACTTAACTGGGGCTTATTTTTGGGGTAGGGCTTATATTACAAGCATCCTGAAAAATCATACTAGGGCTTATTTTCAGGTTAGGTCTTACTTTCAGGGAAACAGGGTACATAGCCAATGGGGGGATGATGGGAGCTGCAGTCCAGGAACATCTGAGAAAGCACGTACTCCCTATCCCTGTTCTAAAGTGCACGTCTTCCTGGATATTTTAAAATTGCTTTTAATACAACTTGCATTATTCTTGTTGTTTCTCAACATTGCTGGTGCATGGGGATGAACCAAAGTGTCAAGCCTTAACATTACAAGTAAAATGTGCTGCTTACATACCGCCCCATAGGACTTAAAGCACTCTCTGGGCAGTTTACAATTTAATTATCCAGGCTACACATTGCCCCCCAGTGAGCTGAGTATGCAATTTACCAATATCAGAAGGATGGAAAGCTGAGTCAATCTTGAGCCGGTTATCTAAACCCGTTGGGATCTAACTCAGGTCATGAGCTGAGCCTTGACTGCAGTACTGCAGTTTAACCATGCCACAGGGTTCCTTACAAGTCAAGTCCTAAAACTTTGTGGGTGAAATGACATATTTTTAAAACACTGGTTTTTTAAAAATATATATCAGGAAGGAAATTGGCAGCTTTTTAAAACTGATAACCAAAGATTTTAGAACAACTCCAGTTGCTGAAATTAATTTGGGGAGGAGGATTAAGATTTTTATTAGTATTATTACTAATACTATTGTCATCATTACTACCATCATCATTATTATCATCATAACCATCATCGTTATTTACAATTCACTTAGCTATTTTATTCAGAGGTGTGCCTACCATACCTGTATTTTTGGACTATAACTCCCAGAATTTTTCAGAGAGCCTGGCCAGTGGCTGTAGTCCAAAAACACAAATAGACACATCTCTAATAGTAACATTTTAATAATTTAATAGTGTTTTAATGTATCTGTTTTTTAATTGAGTTGTGAGCGATTTTAAATCCCAATCTTGGGAGATAATACAAAGGCTAGTATCCCATTGAACTTCCACTGAACAGGAAGTCCTTTTAGTTTAGCAATGCTGGCTCATGCTCCTTGAGCAAGGATTGCTGTTAGGAAGCAGAACATGGGTTTCTTTTTTCACGGAGATCACCATATGCACAACGACAAACCTTGCTTGATTCGCACAATCCCATGTTATTACATCAAACAAACTGTCTGCTGAGTGGAAGCTCAACAGGATACTGTCCTCAACAAGCAAGCAAGCAAGCAAGCAAGCAAGCAAATACTTAGTTCTTTGTCATTGAAAAGCCATCCATGATACAAATTACTGTTATTTACATTGAGAATAAATTTGTACATCACATCAACATTATGGTTCTCTTTTCTGTTTAAATACAGGGCATTTTGTTCTAAAATTTGGGGGGAAAGCCCCAGTAATTTCTCTCCCTCCCATTTCTCCTACAACTTTCTCCTAGAATTTTTTTGCTATGGTAACCCATACATTGATTACACCATGAGTTCACAACCTGGGGGCTGCAACCTCCCAAGGGGGCCACAAATGTTTTCAGGGGGGGGGGGTTCACCATGGTTATTTTTAGTTGCAATTATTTTTATATTTATTATATTAAATATGGTGTACACAATGCTGTTTTATTTTAATCCTCTTGACCCACAGATAGACAATTTTATTCTGATCCATAATTACAGGAAACCTAGAGTTCTTAGTTATTTCCCTTTGGGTAGGTTTTCCTTCTGTGCACGCACATCACTCCAACCCCCTCTGAAAGAGCTACTCTTGCTAATTTTTCTGCTCCTCTGCATCCACCTTCGGACAACTGACATTAGCCCTTTGGACCGGAGAGTTAAATCTATTTTAATGTGTTTTCTTTACCTCATTAAAAATGCTTTTTAATGCAAATGTGGCAGGGGAGTTGCAGGTTACTTCACTATTATAACAGTGGGTTGTGACTTGAAAAAGATTGGGAAACACTGGATTGCACAGATTTCTGACATGGCTCCTCAACGTTTAGACAAACACCCAATGTGTCCAGAAGACAGATCTCAAATGGCTGTCTTCAGATCCAACCTACACACTTCACAAGTTTTCCAGGCTATGGTGAGTCATGATCACCATATTGGAGTATTTGCAAGACCCGCCTGTCACATTGCCCATGAAATCAACTCATTTTGTGTCTTCACCACAAAACTACCGTGTTAAAAAAAAAATCTCCCATGAATGAACCCCCTTGTTTCCTTGAAGGGGTAAATCTAACATGTGGGTCTGGTCTTGTGCACATCCAGCCAAATCCAACCCCTGCTTTGAATCATCCGGACAAACAAAATAGTTGCAATTGCAATGCAAGACACGCCATTTTAGGTGTGGCTCATAAAGCACAGCTGCTGAAATGGCAGGAATTAAGAGCGCCTCCATTAAAGTACACATCAAGGAGTTCCTCAAATGCCCACGGACATGAAATGTTCTGCCTTCCAAATGTTGCTGGAACCATACAGAGAGAATTTAACTTAATCATTGATCTTCTATTTTGTTTTTGGGCCTGCTTTACAAATGTTTTTAAAACATTTTTAACATGTTAGACTTTGGGCTTCACATTTTCAGACACTGTGCCGCAACAGGGAAAAGATGAGTCGTTCTGGGATCAAAAAGCTGTCAGAAATTCACAACTATTTATTTTGAACTCCCCATATTATTTTAAATCTTGAAAGAACACCTCAGATTGAAACTGGTAATAATAAAAATAAAGTGTCTGCCTGCCTGCCTGCCTGCCGAGCCCTATAGAAAGCTACATACCAAGCTCGACGAGAGGGCTGGGAATTAGAAACCTCCAAATTCATGGGAATGGCATAGTGGTTGAAGTGCTAGATTGGGAGTGCGACCATATTGGCAAAAGATGTGGGAAATGCTGTGTGACTGGGATGGATCGATTTGCACTTTTTTCCATTGACCACATGATGTAAAAGCCAAGGCATGTCATCCTGGTGTTCCCCACCCCACAAACCATAGTTTTTGCCTCTGCAGCTGGGGCATCTACTTTTTTAAAACCATCGAATTCATTCACATTGGTTCAGACAGTGTGATCACTGCAACCGATACAGAAAACAGCTCCTTTATCCTCTGCTGTTACCCTCTGGGCAGAACATGACTTTTATTTTATTTTATTTTATCTTAATAGCTTGGTGCCAATGCTGTTGCACTAGGGCACCAAGACACACACACACACACAGAGAGAGAGTAGAAAACAAGAGGAGGGAAAAAAGGTAAGGAAATTGGCACTCTACTCTTGTTTACAGCTTATTAAATAGTTCTTCTGTACCTGTGCCTTCTAGGAGGCTACACAAGAGCATGTTAACAAGCTTCCTCCTTGTTCGAGCAGAACCAGGAAAACCTGAATTTCCCAGTGTGACTTAACAGTGAGTGAATTCTTATTTCTCTCACTATGTAGTCACACGGTAGGACTCATGGGGCCTGTATTCAAGTAACTTGTATTGTACATGTGAAACTTAGTGATCTTGTCCTAGTCCCTCTCTCAGCCTGACCGACTTCACAGGGTTATTGTGAGGATTAAATGAAGGGGAGGAAGAGCTCATTAGAGGAAAGGCAGAATATAAATGCAACTAATGCATAAATCTTATCTATCTCCTGAGAAATCTATATGTGGGACAGGAAGCAACAGTTAGAACTGGATATGGAACAACTGATTGGTTCAAAATTGGGAAAGGAGTACGACAAGGCTGTATATTGTCTCCCTGCTTATTTAACTTATATGCAGAATACATCATGCGAAAGGCCGGACTGGAGGAATCCCAAACCAGAATTAAGATTGCCGGAAGAAATATCAACAACCTCAGATATGCAGATGATACCACTCTGATGGCAGAAAGTGAGGAGGAATTAAAGAACCTCTTACTGAGGGTGAAAGAGGAGAGCGCAAAAAATGGTCTGAAGCTCAACATCAAAAAAACTAAGATCATGGCCACTGGCCCCATCACCTCCTGGCAAATAGAAGGGGAAGATATGGAAGCAGTGACAGATTTTACTTTCTTGGGCTCCATGATCACTGCAGATGGTGACAGCAGCCACGAAATTAAAAGACGCCTGCTTCTTGGGATGAAAGCGATGAGAAACCTAGACAGCATCTTAAAAAGCAGAGACATCACCTTGCCGACAAAGGTCCGCATAGTCAAAGCTATGGTTTTTCCAGTAGTGATGTATGGAAGTGAGAGCTGGACCGTAAAGCAGGCCGACCGCTGAAGAATTGATGCTTTTGAATTGTGGTGCTGGAGGAGACTCTTGAGAGTCCCCTGCACTGCAAAGAGAACAAACCTATCCATTCTGAAGGAAATCAACCCTGAGTGCTCACTGGAAGGACAGATCCTGAAGCTGAGGCTCCAATACTTTGGCCATCTCGTGAGAAGAGAAGACTCCCTGGAAAAGACCCTGATGTTGGGAAAATGTGAAGGCAAGAGGAGAAGGGGACGACAGAGAACAAGATGGTTGGACAGTGTCATCGAAGCTACCAACATGAATTTGACCCAACTCCGGGAGGCAGTGGAAGACAGGAGGGCCTGGCGTGCTCTGGTCCATGGGGTCACGAAGAGTCGAACACGACTTAACGACTAAACAACAACAATGCATAAATAAAACAGAGGTGGGCAGTTAAACTTAGATGTAGGGAGGGTGCCTTGGATAAGGTAGTGCAGAAAGACACTTACTCCATGCAGGAAGTCAGCCTTGTGGTCCACATAGTGTGGACTGATCCTGTACTGTCCATATGCTAACGGATACCATTGCACTGTTTAGCTCAGTACCGTTTACCTTGAGTGGCCACCATGTTCAAGAGTTCTTCCCCTGCCCTGCTGTCTCAGATTTTTTTAAAATGAAGATAACTTGAGGTTGACTCTGGGAGACCTTCAGGCCACAAAGTCCGTACTATCTCTTCCTAAGCTACAATAGCTCTTCACCAAATCCCTAACAGCTGCACGGGCTGAAACAAACTCTTCTCTGGGCCTGTCTGCACAGCTTCGGATCAAATAAATAACGCTCCAAATCTTAGTTAAAATCATTTGTATGCATCTAAGCTTCGGCCATCTTTACCAAACACCCAGAGTGCTTCCAGGTAAATGTCTACTAATGCTGCCATCTCCGATCATTCATGTTTCTCTCCTTCACCATTTTTGTTTGTGTGAGAAGGAGAAAGAGATAAGAAGTAGCACGGGGGGGGGGGGGGGAGAGGGAAACACATCAAAGAGAACAACAGCCCCCACTCCCACCCACCCCCGATGTCATATTGAAGACAGGGTGACTGCACAGCAAAAGTTGCTTCTGGACTTATCTCCCAACCCTCTTTGACCAAATTTGCAACAGGTGGGACTTCACTTCATGTCTACTAGCTGCACACTGGAGGAAGCAGGAAACTGATATGGTGTGCAAATAGCAAACACTGAAAATGAACGGGACAGCAACAAAGCTTTTACAACACAGGGAGCACTGAAGTTTTTTTTAACGAGTAGGATGAAATCCTTCTCTGGACTTGTGTTCTGTGTCACACAGTATGTGATTTTGGTTTGTTCTAGACAGGGCATTTGTATGGCCTTTTTCTGGCCCCCACTTTTGGTTCCAAGTTGGTGTTGGATGTACCAGACCTGCATCCAAGTGACGGTTTTCACAAAAAGTGAAGAGTAGGGAGCCATGGAGCTCTCGAGACATTTAAAAATTAGACCACTGTTGTGAAATCAGAGCTTCCTTCAGCATAGCCACCTTTACAATTGTGGACTGAGAGGAATATGTGACACGGGAAGCTGTTTTCCGGGAGAGGGCCTCTGCATACCCCTGCAAGTTGAGTTGGAGAGGTAGCTGAGGGTCCCTGGAGTCTCTCTGACCATGCAAGCTCCATTCCAGTTCTGGCTCCATACCAGTTTGTGCACACCCACAAACAGTAAGAATAATAGCTTTGTCCCTGAGCAGCTCTGCAATACAATATGCTAGTGCTGCACGGTATAAATCAGCACATGCGAAACAAGTGGATGTAGCTCTTAATGAACCACACAAGATTGTTACTGGCTGCTTGAAACCTATCCCCATTGAAAAAGTCTATTACTTGGCTGGCATTACCCCTTGTACACCGAGGGGTGCTAGCAAATAATAAGTGTAATAAGGTAGGTAATAAGGCATCAAACCCATCCACTTCATGGATACCAACGCCCCAGACCAGCCACTCTCAGTCCTTTTTTGGCCACAGCCATAAACACAATATGAAAGAAATATAGACCAAATCAGGATTGTAGTAAGTTGCATAAGAACCTTATACATTGGTGTGTGAAGAATTGTTTCCAGCCTGTGGCCCCCTTCAAAGGTGCCAGGGGCTCCCAGAGGGCCATATGGCCCCTGTTGAGAATGGCTGCCTAGGTGATGGGGGGGGGGGAATAAAACTGGCTTAGGACCTCGATACTTGTCAGAACGCCTCTCTCAAAAAACAGCTTCCCGTGTCACATGCTCCTCTCAATCCACAATGCTAAAGGTGGCTACACTGAAGGAAGCCAGAAAGGAAACAACAAGGAATCAGGCTTTCTCCGTAAAAGCCCCACAGTGTGGAACAAACTGCCAGATGAGGTGCAGCGGGCTCTATCCCTCCCAATATTCAATAAATTAAAGGTAGAATTATATAAGGCAGCCTTTACAAACATCATACCCTCAAATGATAGTAATTTGAATGTTTGAATTTTTGGTGTTCTGTAGTTTACTGCACTCAAGTTGGTTTTAGCGCCATTTTGATTATGTTATTACATTATGTTATTACAGGAATGAGATGAGTGGTGGTTGTGGGGCTTTGCTTGTTTGTATACCACACAGAATAGTGTAAATTCACTAATCGGGTGTTATATTAAACAAACAAACAAAGAAACCAATAAATAAATAATCTAGGAAACGTTTTCTGCACACATCTCAAGCTCTGCATATGACACCAGAAAAGGCTAGGCTAAACCTATGGAGAACAAAAACAACACACCTTGCTGAATGGATGAATGCTGAAGAGGACAAGATTCTGGCCGGGCCATCTGGAAGTTTCTTAATAAACTTTGAAGCAAAGTAGGAAGATCAAAAAATAATCAGGTAAAATAGGGCTACTTGGATACAGGACAAATGTTCTGTGACTGTGGAGAAATACAATCAGTGCAGCATTTATGTGCATCCATTTTATGCCCCACCATGTGTTCAGATAAAGATCTAGCAATTGGCCGAGATAACGTTACCGAAGTAGCACACTTCTGGTCAAAAATAGTCTAATTATCTTAACACTTTAATTTGACCTATATTTCATATACCTCCATAATTTTAAATTGTGTAACACTCTGATAATGAATAAAGAAAGACCAGTTCTGGCTTTCAGGGATGCTACTGCTGTGCCACCTCTTCCTCAACCACCAAGCACCTTCACTTTATCCTTTCTCTCCCGCCACAGTTTTCTTTCTTTCTTTCTTTCTTTCTTTCTTTCTTTCTTTCTTTCTTTCTTTCTTTCTTTCTTTCTTTCTTTCTTTCGGTAAACTGAGGAAGTGCCACAGTGCAAACTATCATCCCCACTTTTGCTAGGGTCCTTTTCAAAAAGGGAGGAAAGACACACAGGAAGCACCACAAAATAACCCAGGGAGAGGATGTGAGGAACCAAAGGGTGTGGGACCTCATGGGGAAAAAACTGTCATACCTATACATAATGAAATACAAAGAATGTAATCCAGATGTGTCCAGGGGCTTTAATTAAAATCAGGACTTAATGGGGAACTTAAAGGGGCATAAACGCCCTATTTGGAAGAGCACTTTGTTAACAATTCCTGCTCTCTGGCATTAGGATGCAGGGACTCTGCAGCCCTCAAAACAAAGGAGAGAAGAGTTTGTATTTCCCTTTGTGGGCTAAGATGGTGGCAATGCCATTACTGTTGAGTGAGTCTATGTGCTAGCAGTCATCTACAGGAGCAAAGAAAGGCAGAGAGATTCTCATGAAGACAACACTTATTCCATTCTTCTCAAACCATTCTGAACTATACGATTTCATAACCCAGACTGTGGCTAAACAGGGACTGCACATTGTTGTTAATATGTACGGAAAAAAATACAAAGGTTTTGCTCAGGAAGAGCAAATTTATTTTATTTATTTATTGCACTGCTATGTGGCCTTTCTCCCGGCAGTAGGACTCAAAGCGGTGAATAAAATGACTCTAAAGTAAGGTTTCAGGACTGTTGAATAACTTGGAAAAGAAACTGGGTCTGCTAACACTAATATTACTCAGCATTCCAGGGGGAGGCACAGCTTGTCATCCTGTGTAGTAGACAAGTCCCATAAGTGGTCATCCTGTATTCAACACGGCAAACCAGACATGGAGAAACTGTTTCATACCACAACTCCCAGAATCCACAGCCAGAATGGCCAGTGACTACTGCAGTGACTATCCCTAGTGTTGCCACAGACTGAAGCATGACTTCCACAGAATGCTAATAAGACGGGGTCTTTTGGATCCACTGTAGCTGGGCTGGGCTGGAACAACTCACTGGGCAATTCTGCGCCTATGGCATTTTGTACAACACCCTCCTCTGCGCCATTGTGTGAAGCAGGAATTCACTGGGAACTTAACGGGGAGGAAAAGACAGACGCCCAAACCCGGGGCAGTGGTGAATCATCCACACTCTCGCTCAGCGCCAAAGCCTGTGGAAAATACCCGCTCAGCCACACCCAGACCAGTGTACAGACCACTAGGGCACGTTCCCTTTGCCATATATATATACACGTGAGTCAACCCAATGTGTTTTGGTGCCCGAGACATACAAAAACCCCAGTGGGAGCCCCTCCCTGATTTTCGACATAATGCTTTTCGACATAAATTACAGCAGTTTCCTACAGAAAATGTGTTAGAATCAGCTACCTTACTCTTGCCCATCTCCCATCTGCTTCAGTGGGACATACAAGAGAACTTTTGCTTGGTTTAATTCCCACTGAGTCGATACAGACCTGTGTCTCTTCCACTCTGTCCCTTCAGTAACACCCCAAATTCTACCACCGCCATGTGCCTCCCACAGCAGGGCTATGGAACTGAGAGTTCTGGTTAAAACTGGAGTCCCTCTTCTAGGACTGCCAGAACTAGTACGGTAAGTGCCCAAACTTGGTGAAGTTTGGAAAAGCACATTTTAAGAAAAAATTTTAAACGTTGCTTTCAAAAGCTATGGTCCAAACAGGTAAAATTTGTCCTAGCTCCGGCCCCAAGCAATCTTCCACCATGTTCCAGAAACACTCTTACACGCTTTCGCAGCCAACCTCCTCAGCTCTCTTCCTCCCTCCCTTCCTCTTTGTTTCAGGGAGGCCTGCTTTCCTTTGCTTGTCTGAGACCAATTTGGGACATTAGCAATGAAAAGCTACATACATCAGAGCATGGTGTATTAAAAGCACCAGCTCAGTCTGCCTACTGGATCAGCTTTGAAACATGATCTGGTATACTGTGTGTGGGGATCCTTTGTCCTCTACTTCAGGCTAAAGCTGGGGTGGGGGTTAAATGAGAACGCTGGATTTAAATACAATTATACACCCACATCAGAAAGCAGCTTCCTCCACCCCCATAAATAGCAGCAAAGAATGGCTGTAGTGACTGGAAGGCCTGAATTGGAGGAAGAAATATACGCAACTGCAGGTAAGTCCATTTGCCCTAGCTTGTATGTTACTGGTGATTTATCAATGGATATTCTGCCCAATACCAGCCACTGTGGTATCACGGGTGTTACCACCAAAGATTCCAAAGCAAACAGCAGCTTATCTTATGGACCTCTCCCTCCCAACCAACAAGGAAAGAACTGGGAAGCAGGACCGACAAAGAGAAAGCAAATTCTCTGTGTGGGACAGCATATTTTCATGTCCAAAAATAAAATAAAATTAAAAAACCTGACCCTCAAAGAGAACTTTGGATGGTATTAAAAATAGATTGGAATGGCCATTCGTCTTGGTTTCCATTCGTGACCAAATAACCACACACACAAAAAAAAGTATGTCTGGTCATAAGCAGCTAATGACAGACGCATGGGGGGGTGTTCTCCCCCCCCCATTTTGGGCCAAGACACCCCCTTCAATCCGCCATGTTTGCCTACATCATGTGTCACACATGCAAGCTTGACAGTTCAACAAGCATGGCCTGGATTCCATAGACACACGTCTGTTTCAATACTTTGCTGTTAGCAAGCAAGGTATGTGAAAACGGAGTTCTCAAGAACAGACACAACAACAAGGTGTAATGGAAGCCTGCAGCCACTTTATTTCTGTGCACACCCATTCCAGATGACTGCAGACCACGGGGACTGAATCTGCACCTGTAGCAGAGACTAGTAGGTAGGTACTAATAGATGCTGTTTCACAGGTTCTTTCCAGACCTCTGCCTTTTAAAAAATCAGTGAGAGATCAAGTTAATTTATTCTGTGTAAAGATGCACAGAAATGAAATCTCGGCATTAGTGTTTCCCCTCCCCATTTTGATTTCTCTTCCTGAAGAAAATGTGTGATACTAAATTCAGCTACAAAAATCTGAAAAACATGTTGAATAGTTCATTTTTCACTTCTTCTACAGTAATACTCCAGAACCAAAATAGCCTCAAAAGGATGACTGTTTGGAAATATTTTTTAATCAATGAATGAAGCTATATTAAGTATAAATATCATAATCTATATTTGTTAAAATTTAATATATTCACTGTAATTCTTCAAGTATCTATTGTGCAGTTTGCTATATTTGTTTGCCTGAACATAAGAACTTAAAAATTTGCCAAGTACTGTACAGTAGTCTTATCCCCAACTGATTAAAATTTGCCCTCTGCAATTTCAGTTGACCTTCAGCAGTTAATCAACTAAAGCTCGAGCTGACTTCTCTATCAATTAACGTAAGCAAAGCCTGGAGCCTTGTCTTGTGTCTGTTATTTGGCAGTGCTTGAAACTGAGGAAAAACCACTTCACAATTCATGCAGCTATTGGTTTTGCCACTGCAGGGCTGCTGTTAATTCTAACATTTTCCTAGGGCACCATACAAATTGCAAACAGGGGACTCATATCTCTAAGCTTATTCTTCATATTACATATTACGGTGAGTGCATGGGTAACAGAGCCATGGCAGTGGCAACTCCCTGATGGAGTTTCCAAAGCCCCAGTCGTGGTTCACACATTAGCAGTGGCAAACACCAGAACAGGCAAGAAAAGGGTGGAGAAAGGGCATGGGCAAAGCATAAAAAATCAGCAGAGCTCTGGGAGGTTACTTTTTATACTAGAATTCCCATAATCTTCCTGACACACAGTCAGAGTTATTGTCAAAAAAGTAATTTTTCCAACTGTGGTGACCAGTCATCAGACGCCATTTTCTGTTCCAGTTTTCCTCATTTTGGAAGGTGGAAGGCATTTTGGAAGGCTTGGGAGACAACTTTATGAGCCACATAGCACAGGGTGCTCCTTCTTTTGCTACACCTACACAGGTCAAGTAGGGCTTTTCATCTCTTGTCCATTAATAATTCCCGGACCAGGAAAAATCAAGTACCATTTATCAAGAAAGAACTGGCTTCAGCCCGTCATGGTCTGGCTTAATACTAGAGGGAACCCTGGGGTTTTTATGATGGGAGGAGTCAAAATTAAGGGGAAGCTGAACTTCAAAACAGGAATCTCATTTTTTAAAAAGACATTGAAGAAAGCCAAACCCCAATTTCAACCTCAATTGAAGTGTAACCTGCTCAGATCCTGGCATGTTCTCAGTTTCCATGAAGATTCTTATTGTTTCCAACCTTCTTTTTATGCTGGGAATTCTGGATTTCCTCCGTATCCAGTTGTTCAAAAGAAACATGGCTGTGGAGGCTTCTTCCAAAATGGAGACCAGATTCTCTAGGAGTGCAAATCAGTGGCACAAAAGGAGTGCTTGCGCCAGAACAGAAATTAGCCCCAAGTTGCTTCAGGCCAAACCAAACATAACACAGCAGGAAGAGTGTTGCACTCCCATCTCCTGACATTTCCCCCCCCCCCCTTAAAACTCAAAACTTAAAAGAGATTTATATTTACTTTCTCCAAGAAGGCCGACAATCACTTTGGGGAACGGAGTGAGATCACAATCAAAGAAACAACCCAGTAAAAAAGAGATGAAACCCCCCCCCCCCGAAGCACAGCTGCCCAAAACTAATGGTGGGGGGGGGGAGCACGATGACAGCTATTAATTATTTTTAAAATAATTTAGGAGGCCTGATCATGGACCTCTTGTATCATGTCTGACTCTGGGCTCTTAAAAGAATGAAAGAATGTTCTAGTGAACAGAGACAGCCTGACCAGGAGACAAAGCACCAGGGATTCGTCAAAGAAGATAAAGATCTGAAGTATCAGGCTCCCAAATGTGCACATTTTTTTCTACATAAGTCTGATGCAAATTTTGGTGGTTTAATTCATGCTTTAATTTATTTAGTGGTTTAGCTGGCTGTTTGGATCCCCCACCCCACCAAAATGGATCGGATTAATTGAATTTGAGAAAAGTAGTCCGGCCCTTCCACGAAACAAAGCAAGTTGGGTGTAGTTCAGAAGTATAATTTGTTCCTCTGTGAGATGCCCTCGTCAACCGCTGGGCACACCGTCAATGCCACACCAGTCTACTATCAACAAGCATGCCTGGGCTTCAAGAATGGAAAGTATGAGAGGGAGTGCCCCTGAAATTTGCAAAGAACTGTCGTTCCCAGCAGAAGCGATTTTGCGTGGAAAAACAGAGAAGTGAACCTACAGGGAAAGAATGAATCATTCCCTCAATGGGTGTGAGCCAGGCGGAGTGTGACTGGTGCCATTTTCAGGGTACCACATTGCTGGAAGTGCCCCCACCCAAAACTGATGTCTCATCATGTTCCAATTGTCCTTATATAACTCTGCTGTGGGCGGTTACACAACCTCAAAGGAGACTCAACAGAGGGGGAAACCACTCAACAATCCCAGCCAAAAATGTGTGTGTATGTGTGTTCATTTCCATGCTTCACCAGAAAAGTTGTATTCTTTTGCCTATACCCTGCGCTCCAAAGGCAAAGAGTGCCAAGTCCTTTTCTCGCCTGCTAGTTATTTATTTTTAACAACATACCAATTCTTCTCATTCCATCCCATTGAGCATATATGCCAGAGAAATTAGTTGACTGTTAGGGAAAGTGACATGCCTGAGAACCAATAAACTACAGGAAAAGCACTGCCCTCTCAAACTGTGCCCAAACATGACCACTCTACCAAATTTTGCTGGAACAAATTTAATGGAAAATTGTAGCATATCCATGCTGACTTCCATAAACTAGAATAGTCCTAAAGGACAATCCTTTTACTTCACACCTGCTTTTGGGTGGGTATCTCACCCTAATGTAGACCGAGGAGCACTTGACCATGGTCAGGAGGCCTGTTGTAAAAATTGAGCAGGTGGCTTATGTCGACCACTGATGATGTAGGGTTCAACATATCCATGTGCATGCCTAACAGTCAAAGCAGCAGTACTTTACAGGAGCTCAGTGAGACACCAGAGTTGGCTTCTATTAAGGATCCAAACAGCAAGAACCTAGTTCAACCAACTTTGACGTTTCTTCTTTCTACTGAATATCAGCAGGGCAGTTGGCAGAGAGGGAGTGGAGTGCCAGGCACGGATCTCAGCTTCATCAACCTACTACCAGAGAAAGACCCCCCTGCCTGTAACAGACTCCTGCCTGTGCCAGCAAGTCTCACATGTGGCCCCCCACTATAAAAATTCTTCCAAACTCCCCCAAGCTGTTTTCTGAATTATAGTTCTTAAAGAAAGTGAGTGATTTATTATTCAAAATCCCTTCATTATGAAACCAAACACCATCGAAGTACATTTTGCCCGCCATGGAGAGTAACTTCTAGACGCCACACAATTCATGCTGAGACATATATACACAAACAAAATTGCACACACAAAAAATTATTGACACTTACCTAGCAATTAGTAAATTCCTTGCAGAGAGAAGTCTTAACCCACATGTCTTTTGCTGTATAATTCCACCTTGAAAGAAAGAAAGAAAGAAAGAAAGAAAGAAAGAAAGAAAGAAAGAAAGAAAGAAAGAAAGAAAGAAGTTAAAAGAGAGTGCAAGAGAGGTGTTTGTTGACGGGAGGGGGGGAAGAGAGAGAGAGAGAGAGAGAGAAATCATAGCCTGTCTCCAGCTGCCAAGAGTATGAGCTGGGAACTTACCACCTAAAGTCACTGACTTTTACTCAAAGAAGGGAAATCCTTTTTAAAACCTTGGCCCCTCCCAGGCCAGTAATTACGAAGGCAGACAGACGGATGAGACAGGACGTAGGAGGGGCCTCTTTACTGTAATGTGTGGAGTAGGAACAGCACCCTTTCATGTCTGTGAAGTGGCAAGCCAACCTTCCCCGCTCCATGGCATTTAGGGCTAAGAGGCAGTCAGTGTTTACGGAGTCAAAACGATTCTGCTGCACTAGAAGAGGAGGGGTAGTCAGGGTTATTCTGGGACAAAAGGAGATGGTGGATTCCTAGAACAGGGCCTGTGGTGTTTGGAGCCAGATTCCCTATCTCCAGAGGACTGAATGGTGTTATATTTTTCTCTGTTCTTTGGGGCACGCTTATGTTCTAAATCCAAAAATTGTGATTTTAAAAATCTGAGGTGCCATGCTTTTCCATAGGCTCTCTCTGTGCAGGGAAAGCGCCCCAGAGGGAGACCACGGCTGCGATACAAGGATATCTGCAAGCGGGTATCTGAAGGCCTTAGGAATGGACCTCAACAGATGGGAAACCTTGACATCTGAGCGTCAGCCTGGAGGCAGGCGGTGCATCATGGCCTCTCCCATTTTGAAGAGACCCTTGTCCAGCAGGCCGAGGCAAAGAGGCAGTCCCGAAACCAGCAAAATCAGAGAGCTGGACAGGGGACAGATTGTATTTGTCTTCAGTGTGAAAGGGATTGTCACTCTCGAGTTGGCCTTCTCAGCCGTACTAGACGCTGTTCCAAGTCCTCTATTCAGAGCACGTTACCATAGTCTCTTGAGACTGAAGGATGCCTAATCATCTCTGGCCCTACTATAAGGTAGAGTGAGTAATCTGCCTCAGGCAAGCAGATGCTGGGGAGCAGCAGAGGTAGCCCCTAAGCTGTTCTTCCTTAGCCTCCTGCCCACTACTCCAAACTAACCTTCTTAGGTGAATGTGCTGATGGATGGATTCTGTCCCATTCCCAGCACTGAAGGTTAACTAGCAGGCCAGTCAGCTTCCTTACAAGGTACTGTCTGTTTTTTTCACTTTCTTATAGTAGCCATAGCCTCTCTTCTAGAGCAGCTTCTCGCAGAGCAATACAATTGTGCCTGCCATGTACCTCAAACTGGTGAAGGCTCAGAGATCTTCAAGGTCTCCAACACTCTTGTAGGTCAAGAAATCATTCTTTAAACAAATCTTTGCATGCTGATAGTCAGAGATCAAGGAGAGTCTTCATTATTCTGTCATGCCATTTGCAAGGACCCATGTCTTTTGGTACAGAAGACCACTCAGTCATGCAGGCATTAAGAAGGAACACAGGCTAACTACTATGCAACTGTAAGAACTAAACTTCAACCTTTTTTTGGACCAGTGAATCATGAATAATTGGTTCATCTCTAGACAAATGGTTTGTGAATTTTGCCCGTCATGCGAGTGCATTGTCAATAAGTTCCTTTTCCTGTTTCACCTCATTTGCCATATTTTGCTTGTTTTCTGCTGACAAGAAGATTTGGTCAAGCCAAGAATTCCTACCAAGGCCTCCGCACTGCACAAATGGAGAAGGCTAGATCCAACTGAAATATCCTTGTGCTGGTGAACCAGCAGAGGGTAGTTTCCTCCCCAATCTTCTGTAAATTGTACAAAACCAGGGCCATTTAAATACCAGTGGTATTTACTGTTTGTGCATTTTCCAAGTCCTTAAGACACAAAGGCAGAGTATTTTCTGGGCTGAGCACAGGCAGGAAGACATGGTAAGGTGTTTGGTGAATCAGTTGTGAGTACTGGTTGCAGCAAACATGACAAAGAATCTTACAACACCTGTAAGTCTAACAAGCTGTATTTGACATAAGCTTTCAGGGGGTACAACCCATTTTTTTCCAGCTCTTCCTTGGCTTAGAATGCAAGGAGTCTATTGTGTTTGTTCAGAAGCAGTTTGGAGAACATTGATGGGTCATTTTGGTCAAGAGTTCCCAGAATCTTTCAGCCAGCCATGATAGCCAGAGGACTCTGTGAGTTATTACCCCAAATGTAATGTTTCCAAGCTCTGGGAGAGATCCTGGCTCAAATGTACCGCTCCTAGATTTGGTCTGAGGCAGCAAGAACAAATCCAGATCCAGACTTGAGGAACTGGAGTCAAAAGCACATGGAAGGGGTCTTGATCTGCATGGGGGCAACGTACATGGCTTCCCCTCATCTCCACATGGCAGTGACCGAATGGAGCTAGTGCCAGTTGACCATTTTTGCTGGCACAGTGACAAGCACACTGCACTCCAATATTCCCAGCGCCTCAATGTAAATTCGGAAGGCTTTCCAGGGTGTGGTGAGCTGTGATCTTGATGAATTCATTAGAAAAATAATAATGTCAAAAGAAAACGGGGGAGGGGGGCAGAGAATCAACTTGTTTTGTTTCCACAATGACCATGTTCAACAAAGAATTGCCCTCTGAGCCAGTCCTTCATATAAGGAGGCCTCTGTTCTTTTATCTCTAGGATAAATAAACATTTTATTTCCAAGGAAAGGAGACTAAATATTTATTAGCTTGATGAGATTCAAACTTTGCAATTACTATGCAGGTGTTGTTAGCTCTAAATGACTCACAAGTAACTGGTGATGAAGGTCGGAATCCAGCACCCATACCTGAATCTACTCTGAGTGATTCCGCTCATTCAGTTTGCTCAGGTGACCCAATGCAAAGGATGACAAACAACAGGCAGTCATACAGAAATGGCTTGACCACAGAATCAAACTAGACAGCATCGTAAGGTGCCAAAAAGGGATGCCCAACTCAGAAACTCCCCTGCACTTTTGAAGGAGCTGTAGGGAGGCAGGTTAGCTTCACAGGTCCTCAGGCATCCAGGGAGCATAAGCCAGAGTCTTCTGATCATCACTGGCTGCCAGAGCACTTGCTAAATTGCAAAGGGGAGGATTTAAACAGTGACAGACTGAAAAACAAAAATGAAAGAACAATACAACAAGATGTTAATCCACCTAGTGTAGCAAAAATATAAAAATTGCCTAGTGAAATGTTGGGAAGTATAGGTTAGTGAAAGGCAAAAGATCTGCGGGGGAATTTTCAACAACTACACAAAATTACAATCACCAGGATTTTTTGTGGAGGCTATGAATATTTATGAGGGGAATCTGGCTGATGTATAGAAATGGGACATACTGCTTGATATTTCCTCATCCAAATGATGCACATCTTATCTTGATCAGCACCCATGAAACTCCATGAGAAAGCAGTTGTTTTCCACGCAACAAGAAACAAACAGCAAACTCTGTTGTCATAAAGCCATGTCGATTCCCAGCATATTTTAAATGTTTGTTTTCCTTAGCAGAAAGTCACAGGACAATGGTGGACATGTTTAATGTCTCTGTTCAATCAGGCTGGTAATAGGCTCATCCCTTTGATATATGGCCATGCAGTGGATGGGACTTTGGGAGAGGGACACGGTTGAGTGTTCCCACAAGTGAAAACCTGGGACCATCTGCTATGTAGGATATAAACGGGATGAAATAAACAATGTACGAATAGTACTGCACATTCTTCCTTTAAAAAAACAACAAATCAAGATATGACAGATAAGAGGTTGGTCAAATGTGGCCTTCCAGATTGTTCTGGACAGCAAGTCCTGTTTATCCCCCGTTAATAGCGATGCTGCTATGGCAATCTGTCAACATCTAGAGGGCTACACTTAGCCCACTCCTGGATTTTACCAAAGGTCCACCCTGCTCAGACCAACATTCTTTGCAAGAATCTCAGCAATGAACAGGAAATTAGTGGAAACAAGCCAGTACTCCACCAGTGGACTAGTCTACCTTCTGCCCATCCTTTGCTAATAGAGTTTATGTGGCTTGAACTCTTCTTCAAAAATTGGAGAAGCCCCCCCTCCATTGTTGCCAGAAGAAATACATAATTCTTCCTTTGACTGCCCCAAGCCTTAGCCCTCCTCTTCCTACAGGTGTGGCCATTTTGACCTGAACAGGAAAACTGTTGGTGCCAAGATGTATTCCTGCTCAGGGTTTGGTTTTCCATCCCACAGGAACACCTCCCATGCCTATTGTATTTTCCACTTTGTATCACGATGGCAGGACATTCAGAATTTGGAAATGAAAAAGTTAACTGCTTGGGTTTTTCCCCTGCAAGCTGAACCCTTTAGGAATATGACAATTAAAGAATGACAGACTGTCTCACTGGTTACGGCTGGCTCCAAATGCATAATTTATTTTTTAAAAATTGCTCTCTTGTCCAGCTGACTGTAATATTATGGGAGCTGTAGTCTGAAAAAGCAACTTCACCAAACTCCGGATTAAGGGATTATTTAACACTGCCCTTCTCGGTGGTGGTCTTGTTATGAAATACACTAGCAAGGCATGGACAACCCAGTCAGAGGTTTACATTTCTATTAAGAGCCAAAACAGATGTGGCTGAAACATGTTCAGTGTGCATAAGTAAAATGGAGCACGTGTCTTTAGGTTTTGAAGAAAGGGTGTATTTTTGGACTGAGCAAAGTTTAAACCCTCCTCCTCCTCCCATTTTATCTTCCCGTTCTGTATCAACTTAGGCCTGTCTCTTTGTTTTTCCTGAGCTCACACAGGGTGGCCATGTGTCCCTCTTCGCAAAAGAAGGTACCTCTGTTAAGGACCCATCTCCTGTTAACGAGGCATCCTCTGTTTGAAGGGTTGTTGATTTGAAGTCCAGTTTAAAGATCAAGAACCTTGGGAAGTAAAAATGGGGGCTTTAAAATTGGCCATCAAGCAGGTTGCCCAGGATGCAGGGTGGGGGCAGTTCCATCAGTCATAATTCTTACTCTAGGGAAGTGCACTGTATATAACATATGGTAATTATTTATATATGTGCATATATATACATATAGATTAGCATATATACATTTTTATTAAAACCAGGACTCTGTTTCATCTTTGTATTTTTTCCGGGGTATGTGTGCCTCTCCTCTTCCCCCCCCCCCCCGTGATCTGTATGTGGCCTCTCCAAACCATGTTTTAGTACCAGATTGGTGAGAAATGTACCTGAAGTCACAAAATGCAAAAAGGTGAACTTGGGGGAGGAAGGAGGTGCCGATCTCCTTACCTGCATACCCCTTCTGAGGCTAAAAATTTTACAGACACATACATATCATCCTCTAATTAATGTATAAATGGGGCAGATAACATTCATAAACTAATGTAGCACTTCTGATTACACCTCTAGTTTGGAGCTGCAGAGTTTCTGGGGGAAAAATACTACCCACCCATTAGTTTTCAGGCATGAGCCTCATTTCAAATGCAAAGGAGCTGCACAAGAATAAGGTGCTCAGTGTGAATTGATAGGAAGTCCTGCTAGTACCATTTCAACCCACTGTCTACACACACACACACACACCCTATCACAGCTTGGAAATGTTATCATTTTTTTCCCAACTACAACTACCAGAATCCTCCAGTCAGCATATTCTGGTCATGTTGAAAATTTTTCCAAGCTCTGAAAATCTCTCCCCCCCCCCCCCGCCTCTCTCTCTCTCTCTCTCTCTCTCTCTCTCTCTCTCTGCTTGATCCTGGTGACAACCCAAAAAAGGAAAGCCCATTGTTGCTGACATGCCAGCCCTCCAGTTTTTGGTTGCCTCTTTTCCCAGAAAAAGACTGAGGGCAAACCCAGGAATTCCGTCCTTGTCTGTTTTTGTCAGCCCCATCGTCCCTGGCTTGCGTCAGGCCCCGGCTGAGCTCAGATTTCCTTCCCTGTGATAAGCAGGCTGTGCACGCACACATAGATATATATACACACACACACTCCCCATGGCAACACTACACACACAGACATTAAACAGTGTTTTACTTCGGAAGTCAGCAAAGCCACAGGACGTCACTGTGGTTGCTGCAGTTATGTGAGGCCTATAATATAACACTTAATTCAGTGCAGGTTGCCTGGCAGGGAGTGGTGAGGACTATTTTTTCTCTCTCTCCTAAATGCAAATCTCTGTAATTTGAGAAACCTTCCTGGCTACCAGCACCGCCCCAAAACCAAATGCCTAAGTGGGTGTTGTTGCCTGTGTTTTTTCTGTCACTTCCATAGCAACAAGCTGTGTCGTTGATTCTGGGGTAGTCCCTGTCGCTTGTCCCACAATGGGAAACAGTTTAGTTCTGCTTCCTTTGCCTTGGGAACCTCATGCAACTTGACAACTAAGAGGCTGATGGACCCAACAAATACTCCCCAACTCTCACTTAGGAAGAACTTTATTGCCGTTTTATGAGGGACGTATGGGGGTGAATGTGCTCCTATGGAAAGCATTACCAACTCTAACATAATGTGAAGAATGACGGACACATAGTGCTTCTTCAGGGCATACAGAAAAGGAAAAGTTGGTGTGTGTTTACACTATAGAATAAGGACAGCTTACCTGTAATGTCCTCTCTCCAGTGCTTCTAGATGAGACTTCTAATATGTACTTGCCTTCTCTTGGGCTGTCAGGTCTCAAAGCGCTGGCAGAAGTCTCCGGGAACTGCTGTGTTTCTTTAGGCAGGAGACGAATCTCAGGGAGAGCAACACTGGAGGAGGAGGAAATTTGATTTTTTTGTGTGAGATATCTATCTAAAGCCTGGATTCCTATCTCCACATATTCTAGGCCTTATTAAGATGGCTGTATGTGTATTTCTCTAAATGGCATGAGAAAGTCAAGCTCATGTACCAATTGGCTTTTTCTTCAGTCTCCTCACCTTTCTGCTGGCTTTTTGATTTGCTAACATTGGGCTCTCCAACCTGAACATGGTGAGTGGGTTTGTGTGTGTCAAAGAAGCCGGGAGCAATGCCATCAGGAGGAGGTCAGACTCCATTACAAGTCTGGAATCCTAGCTGGGTCACCCAAGGTGGAATGTCCACAGCTGAGGCACCAGACTAAGAAGCATCCATCCTCTTCAGGAACAATGGCCATATCAGCAGAAAAGAATGGAAAGTTCCAATTATGATGGGGCAGAGAAACTGTTGGAGGGCAGCTACTGGGCAGCAGTGGTAGCTGAAAGTGACACTGCTGGAAGATCTTTCATAGACAACAGCAGTGGTGCTCAAGCTAACTTTTGTTAGTATTGTACAGAAGAAGGTGACGGTAAAGCACTGTTGAACCTTTCTTGCCTTGCAAACCTTATGATGTCACAGTCCAATGTGAAACAAGAGATTCTGCTGGAAGATGAGACTCCCAGGTCAGAAAACACTCAATCAGCTCCTGGAGAAGAGCAAAGCACAAGTATGAATAGTGCTGTTGCTAATGACACAACTAGATTAAAGCTGAAAGGATGTCAAGTGGCTGACATGCACAGAGGTGAAAGGAAAGTCCAATGCTGCACAACACACACACATGGAACATGGAAAGTCAAAAATATGAACCGAGGTAAACTGGAAACCATAAAGCAAGAAATTTAACATTTAAACATTGCAATGTTTGGTGTCAGTGAACCAAAGTGGACTGGAATGGGACATTTTCAGTCGGAAAACTATGAAGTGTTTTACTTTGGAAATGACAAACTCAGAGGAAATGGAGTGGTTCTAAGGCAAGATGCAGCACAGGCAGTTGGGATTATAATGAAAGGTCTGACTGAACAATATCAGTCAGTCTTCTGGGGGGGGGGGGGAAGCTATCAACATAACCATCATTCAAATCTATGCTTCAACTACAGATGCTGAAGAAGATTAAATTGAAATGTGTGCAAGCATCCAGGAGCAAATTGATCATACACCAAAACAAGACATACTTTATAATCATAGGTGACTGGAATGCAAAAGTAGGAAACAAAGCAGAACCAAATGCTGGAGAATTTGGTCTAGAGGTCAGAAACAAAGCAGGAGAATGACTCATAGAGTTCTATCAAGCCAACAATCTGTTTATCACAAATACATACTTCAAGCAACCAAACAGACAACTGTATGCATGGACATTGCCATGGTCAATATAGAAATCAAATACACTATGTAATTGGAAACAGAAGATGGAGAAACTATATTCTCACTGCCAAAACAAGACCAGGAGCAGATTGTGGTACTGATAATTAACCATTAATATTAAACATTAGAGTAAAGCTTTAGAAAAACTTAACTAAACTCAGTTGACCATGAACCAGAAGAACTGTGGATTAAAAAGAGAGAGATTATTAAAGAAGATCCAAGAAATCAAAGGGAAGTTTAAGCCTAGATTAGGAATGCTGAAATACCAATAGTGAAGCACACTATCTGACAGGGAGAAAATAAAGAGAAATGGTATGCTGAATACCTATACAGAATTGATAAAAGGATAACAGGTTCCTTTAAAGAGGAATCCTATGATGAAGAACCAGCAATTCTAGAAAATGAAGTGAAAATTGCTCTGAAAGCATCAGTAAGAAATAAATCACCAGGAGTAGATGGGATATTGGTAGAACTATTTCAAGCCACAGAGCCTGTCTGTCAAAATCCCAACAAGAATATGCCAGCAAATACAGAAAACAAAACAATGGCCAACAGACTGTCAATGTTCAATATGTGTTCCAATCCTCAAAGAAAGAGATGCCAAGGAATACAGTAACTGTAGGTCCATTGATTTAATTTCCCATGCAAGCAGAAAGCAGCAATGCCTCCTTATATGGAGCAAGAAATACCTGATCTTCAAGCTGGATTCTGAAAAGGAAGAGGTGTTTGAGATTAGATTGAAAATATCTACTGGCTGTTGGCGCACACCAAAGAATTTCAGAAAAAGAGCAGTTTGTGCTTTATAGACTACAGCAAAGTTTCAACTAAGTGGATCATGAGAATCTATGGTTTGTTCTGAAAGAAATGGGTGTGCCTCAGCACTTGATTGTATTGATGCTTAACCTGTGTTGTGGGAAAGCAACGACTCTTAGGACAAAATATAGAGAGACAGAATGGTTTCCTATAGGCAAAAGTGTCAGATGGGGTGCATTTTATCTCCCTGTCTGTTCAATCTGTAAAGAGAACATATCATACAGAATGCCAGACTAGATTCAGATGAAGGAGTAGTGAAAATTGGTGGAAGAAACATCAATAATTTAAGATATGCAGATGACATAATCTTACTGGCGGAAAGCAGCAATGACTTGAAATGACTGCTAGACAAAGTGAAAGAAGAAAGTGCCAAAGTTGGACTGCAGTTGAATATTGGGAAGACAAAAATCATGATTGCAGAAGAACTACACAACTTTAATGCTGACAGTGAAGACATTTAAATTGTTAAAAGATTTTGTATACCTTGGATCAATCATCAATGCAAATGGAGACTGCAGCCAAAAAATCAGAAGACTGAGATTTGGAAGGGCAGCAAAGAAGGAATTAGAAAGATCATCAAGTGTAAGGATGAGTCATTGTCGATCAAGACCAAGACTATCCATGCTCTTGTATTTCCAATCGCCATGTGTGTGTGTGAAAGCTGGACAGTAAAGAAAGGTAACAGGAAAAAATGATTTATTTGACATATGGTGCTGGACAAGAGCTTTGCGGAAACTCTGGACTGACAGAAACCAACAAGTGGGTCCTAGATTGAATCAACCCTGAACTATCTTTGGAGGCAGAAATTATGAAACTGAGGCTGTCCTACTTTGGGCACATTATGAGAAGCCAAAGTTCTCTGGGAAAGACTATAATGCTAGACAAAGTTGAAGGCAGCAGGAAAAGAGGAAGACCAAATAGGAGATGGGTTGACTCCCTAAAGAATCACTGCCTTGTGTGTAGAAGAGTGGAGCAGGGCAGGAACAGGACATTTTGGAGATCGCTCATTCATAGGGTTGCCATAAGTTGGTTACTTGACGGCACATGTAACAACAATGCTGGGCTCATCATACCATTTGGAGCAAGGCAAAAAGTGGAGCACCAGCATTATGACTCATGATCCTTCACAGGCAGCAACAGCACAAAGCCTGAAAAGAAAGAAAGAAAGACTTCAAATCCTTGACTGCCTTGCCTCTGTGACATCACAAGGTTGCAACCCATGGTCTCAGGTTTTGAAATCTCAGAGAATGCAATGCAAAATGAGGAAGTACCAAGTAATATTGATCATTGTTAAGATGGACTACTTACAAGACAGAGTTCTCAGGAGGTCCCATTTACTGTTATACCTTTCTGCACAATAGTCTAAATTCTTGATTCCATGACTGTGGAAGTCGTATAAAACTGATGTGCTGAAGTCTGCATCATCCTTGCAGCAGGCTAGAGAAATACAGGGAAGTACTCTCCTGTTCCCTCTATGGCCAATTCTGATATCGCACTTTTCAGATATTTAAAATTAAGAGTAATGTTTGTGCCATCAAGTCTATTTTGAATTCTGCTGACCTTTTCCAGAGTTTTCTAGATACAGAGGACTCAGATGTGGTTTACCATTCCCTACTTCTGGAGGTGTTTTGGGACTGTGCAGCTTAGCTCTTCTCCTGGAAGACACACTGGGGAATAGAACTCCTGACTCTTACTCCACACCAGAACCAACCCACTGAGCTATCCAGCCAGGGACAGAGAAAAGACTGCTAGAGCGGTGCAGATGAGCTGCAGCACTTATAATTTTTTTTAAATTGAAAACTTTCTCCCAGAAGTGGGAGGAGACAGGAGTGGGCAATGAAAGGCATTTTCCGCTCTTTGTTGTTGTTGTTGTTGTTGTTGTATGCCATCAAGTCACTTCCGACTTATGGTGACCCAATGAATAAGCAATTTCCAAAATGTCCTGTCCTTAACTGCCCTGCTCAGCTCTTGGAAACTCAAGTGTGTGGTTCCTTTAGGGCAGTGGTGGTCCCCAACCTTTTCCCAACCACGGACTGGTTGGGGGGGCATGGCACGCTCACACGGGGGCGTGTCGCACTTGCGGAGGGGCGTGTCGTACTCTTGC
Organism: Intellagama lesueurii; assembly: GCA_037013535.1. Taxonomy (NCBI): domain Eukaryota; kingdom Metazoa; phylum Chordata; class Lepidosauria; order Squamata; family Agamidae; genus Intellagama; species Intellagama lesueurii. The sequence goes on from JBAJHW010000002.1 coordinate 136,355,377, forward strand.
GCATGCGCGCGGGGGTTGTCGTGTGCGCTGGAGCGTGTCGCGCTCGCAGGGGGCGTGCTGTGCATGCACATGGGGCGTGTCACGCTTGCGGGGGGCGTGTTGCGCTTGCGGGGGCATGTTGCGCTTGTGCGCATGCGCAGGGGGAGCGCTCGCGGGGGGCAGGAGATCTGTGTCTGTGGCCCGGTCCTGCCTAGGCCACGGACCGCTGCCGGGTCGCGGACCGGGAGTTGGGGACCCTTGCTTTAGGGAGTCAGTCCATCTCATATTTGGTCTTGCTCTGTTCCTGCTGCCTTCCACCTTTCCCAGCATTATTGCCTTTTCCAGAGAATCCTGCCTTCTCATGATGTGCTCAGAGTAGGGCAGCTTCAGTTTCACGATTTCTGCCTCCAGAGTTAGTTCAGGCTTGATTTGATCTAAGATCCATTTGTTTGTCTGGCAGTCCAGGGTATCTGCAAAGCTCTCCTCCAGCACCACATTTCAAATCAATCAATCTGTTAACTCTTTTAACTGACTAGCTTTCACATCCATACATGGTAATTGGAAATACAAGTGTGTGGGTGATCTTGGTTTTAGTCTTCATCCTGACACTTGAGGATCTTTTCTAATGCCTTTATTGCTGCCTTTCCTAGTCCCAGTATTCTTCTGATTTCTTGGCCGCAGTTTCCCTGTGGATTGATGATTGAACCAAGGTACATAGGTAAAGGTAAAGGTTCCCTTTGACAATTGTCCAGTCGTGTCCAACTCTAGGGCGCGGTGCTCATTCCCGTTTCCAAGCTGTAGAGCCAGCGTTTGTCCGTAGACAGTTTCCGTGGTCACGTGGCCAGCGCGACTAGACACAGAACACCGTTACCTTCCCACCGTGGTGGTACCTATTTATCTACTCGCATTTTTACATGCTTTCGAACTGCTAGGTTGGCAGGAGAAGGTACATAAAATCCCTAACTATTTCAATGTCTTCATTGTCAATGCTAAAGCTGTGTAGTTTTTCTGTAATCATGATTTTTGACTTCTTAATGTTCAACTGCAATCCAGCTTTGGCACTCTCTTCTTTCACTTTCTCTAGCAGTTGTTTCAAGTCATTGATACTTTCTGCCAGTAAGATGGTGCCATCTGCATATCTTAAATTATTGATATTTCTTCCACCAATTTTCACTCCTCCTTCATCTGAATCTAGTCTGGCTTTCCATATATATTATTTGTAGATACAGAACAAATAAGGGAATAAAATGTACCCTTGTCTGACACTTTTGCCTATAGGAAGCCATTTCCCCTTAAAGGTGCAGTCAAGAACCTGCAGGCAGCCTAATCCACTACCAGCTGATACTCAGGAGGAAGTTTTCAATTTTTAAAAAAATGTATAAGTGATGCAACACATCTGCATTACCCTAATTGAGTATTTATTTATTTTTGTTTACTTCCACTGCTCTTCCATATAGGGGCAGAGGAAGTGTTTAATTTGTCAATACAGTATCCAGTTTGCTCTCTTATTAAGCCACTTCCCAATATTGGAAATTCCCAATGGAAGGAGCTGAACTATGTAAATTGGGTTGCTTGGGACCCGGTATACTATTTGGATGTGAGGGTCTCACCAAATGGCATGCCAGACTTCTTCCTGACCTCAGACAACCCTATTTAGCCTGCGTCACTCCGCTCAAAAAGAGCCCATATAGATAAGCCCTTAGTTACTTTCTAAATCTAATGCAACAAGTAAGAACAAAGTCACTTATGGTCAAAAACTTGCTGAATAAGTTATGCTTCTGTAAAGATGATGACACCATCAAAGGGGAAGATTGCTATTAATTAAAGAGTTCCTCTTCAATTGCAGGGCTCACCCAACTCACTCTCAATGAGACTGACTGTGGGCAAATTGTGGGTGACTCGGGCAAGTCCTGCAATTGAAGCAGGAAGTGTTTAATTACTGACAATCTCCCCTGCTGGTGATGTCACCATTTTATGCAGGCTTTTGGTAGTAATGAATAATTCTAGTTACTTTTCAATTTTACTTTCTAAAGGACATTTTAAAGCATTTTGTGAGGAATTTTTTGTTATGCTACCTTTTGTTACATTTTATTATTATTTTTAAAGCTTATCAGTCATAAGCTGTTTTTTTAAAAAAAATTAAAAAATTACACAAGTAACAAGTAATTTGTTTGTTTGTTTGTTTGTTTACCACCCCATTGGTGCTAAAGCATTATTCTGGGCGGGTTAACAGCAGGTTAAAACCATATCAGAACACCAAACACTTAAAACCACTCAGGGTTTTGGACTACAAATCCCATCATCCCCAATAAGAATGGTTGTTCCCATATTCACTGGGAACTCTGGGAGCTGTAATCTAACATACTGTATCTGGAGGGGTCAGGTTGGGGAAGGTTGCTTTAGTCCTTGATATTTGTTGTGCTAGGAAGCTAATTAAGACACAGTTGTACAAAATGCCTTCTAACTAGTGTGAATATTGACGTGAGATGCTCAAATGGGTTTTAATTGGTGTATTTCTATTTAAAGGTAGGTTCATTGTTTTAGCTAGGGACAGGGTTTATTGTGTTTTATTGTAGTTTTATTGTATTCATTACTGGTGTTTTTAATTGAATGATTTTATTGTATGTTGTGAACCCCCCCTCCCCCGAGAGTGATTACACTAATGGGGCAGTATAGAAGTGAAAATATCAAATAAATAATTAAGTAAATATTTTGAGGGAGTAACAAAGGCCCAGCAGCAGCTGTTTTACCAATAACAGGTGGAGGAGTAGCAATACTTGGTCATAAAAATTTGTAGGCTTTGTAACGAGTTACACAATGATTTTTTCAAAGAGTAACTTCCTATGCTCTGGTCCAGAAAACATCGTGTGTTTCCCCCCCCCCCCCCAAGCTTCTAATTTTCTTACTATTTCTTCTTGTCTTTTCTCTTAGCAGATAATATCTGTTAAGGGGGGAAAAAGCTAAACAGCTGCCCACTACATTTTTATTGTTCGTACTAGGAGACTCCCTATTTATTGTATCGTTGCTGGTGATGCTGTTACGCTTCTGAATAATAATCACTCAGATAAAGTACACTGGAACCTATAATGGAAAGTGAATATCACATCTAATTTGTTTATTTATTTTAATTATTTATAGGCCTCCTTTCTCCCCATAGGGGACCCAAGTCAACTTACAACAGATGAAACAACATATTTAAAAACACTATATAAAGATCATATTAAAGAAACAATTAAACATATATGAAGATTAAAATCAAGTTTAAAAACATTTTAAAAACATTTAATAACCTTTAAGTTAAAAACCAGCATTCCTGAGATAAGTTACTGATTAAAAGCCTGCCTGAAGAGGAAGGCCTTAGCTTGACAACAGAAGGACGAGGGGGAGGGGGGGGCAACCTGGCCTCTTGGGGCAGTACGTTCCAAAGCATGGGAGCAGCTACTGAGAAGTAATAAATTGGTGGAATTTTCTAACAAAATTGTCATTTCTTCCAGGAACATTCATGAATGCTGTTAGATCACACTGATTCTCCAGAAAGGATTGCTACACATTGTTAAGCAGGCAGAGATGGCCAGCTTCTTCAGTCCAGGAGGCCAGATTCTTCCCTAGCCAAACTGCACAGGCCAGAGTCCGATTCACTTCCCCCAGCCAGGTCATCATCGCCCCTTCCCTCGCCGTCTCTCACCTTCTCCTCGTGGTGACCTCTCACCCCTCCCTCCTTCCCTTCCCTAGCAATTGCATCATTGCCCTTTCTCGCCTTCTCACAAGTGATGTCCTCCACTCTGGCTCCTTCCTCCCACTCCAGTGTCACATGGTCTGCTTCTCGTCAAGTCAGTGCTGAGAATGGCAAACTTGCCTTTTTTCCAAATTAAAGGGTGCCTCAGGCTCAGACCTACCCTTAGTATTAGGCATCCTTCAGTCTCGAAAGACTATGGTAACGTGCTCTGTATGGAGGACTTGGAACAGCGTCTAGTGGGGCTGAGAAGGCCAATTCGAGAGTGACAATCCCTTCCACACTGAAGACAAATACAATCTGTCCCCTGTCCAGCTCCCTGATTTTGCTGCTTCTGTGACTGCCTCTTTGCCTCGGTCTGCTGGACAAGGGTCTCTTCAAATTGGGAGACGCCGTGATGCAACGCCTGCCTCCAGGCTGAACGCTCAGATGTCAGGGTTTCCCATCTGTTGAGGTCCATTCCTAAGGCCTTCAGATCCCGCTTGCAGATGTCCTTGTATCGCAGCTGTGGTCTCCCTCTGGGGCGATTTCCCTCCACTAATTCTCCATACAGGAGATCTTTTGGAATCCGACCATCAGCCATTCTCACGACATGCCCAAGCCAACGTAGACGTCGCTGTTTCAGTAATGTATACATGCTAAAAATTCCAGCTCGTTCTAGGACTACTCTATTTGGAACTTTGTCCTGCCAGGTGATACCAAAAATGCGTCGGAGGCAATGCATATGGAAGGTGTTCAGCTTCCTCTCCTGCCGTGCACAAAGGTCCAGGACTCACTGCAGTACAGGAGTGTGCTCAGGACACAGGCTCTATAGACCTGGATCTACCTACCCTTAGGTAGGTAGACCTACCCTTAGGTAGCTTGAAATTCATGGCTGGACAGCAAAATCCTGCGTATTTACTTTGGTGCTGTTATTTTTACCATTGGAGATAAGGACTTACCCCCGTCTCCAGCGATTTTTTGTCTCCTGTGCCAAAATAATTTGTCTGCCTTTGGGTATTATGCAACTTAATTTGTGTAGGCTGGGGTGGGGGAGGCTCCACTTCAGGTAGCAAAATATCTGCATCTACAAGAGCTACATGTTGGCCACCTCCTTCTGAAGCCTATAAACATCAGTAACTTCAAGTGTAATGTACTGACATAAAGCTGATTATGATCCTTTTAAAAAAAAGGTAGCAAAATATATTGGACCACCGTAGTTGTGAAATCTCTGTGTGATAGCAGAGGACTTCAGGAAGACTCCTCATATCTGGATTGGTAGGGTAACTGCAAGATTTCTTTTAAAAGGTGTGCTGGCTGGATAGCTCAGTGGTTTAGGGATGTGTCTGCAGAGGCAAAGGTTGGGAGTTTGATTCCCCCACGGGGCCTCCTGTGAGTAGAGCCAGCCTGTGTGGCCTTGGGTGAGCTGCACAGTCCCAGGGCACCCCCCAGAAGAAGAGGGTGATAAACCACTTCTGAGTACTCTCTACCTGGAAAACCCTGAAGACTGTCACCTCTGTGAAAAGTGACAGGGAGGCTAGCTGTCTCCTCTTCCATCAGAAGCGGAGGGGGTATGAAACCGCTAGGTCCCCAGTAGAGGTTGGTGTACTATTGATGGGCTGCATCGAGCTGACAGCCCAGACCCTATAGAAAGGCCAGGAAAAGAGTCACCACTGTGATCAGGTAGCCCAGACTCTTGAGAAAGCCTGGTTCAGACAGGGAGGACATAAAAGAGGAAAGAAGAAAGAGAGAAGGGGAGACTGGAAAGAGGAATGAAAGGAGGAGAAAGGTGGCCAGGCAGAGGAAGGGATGGTAGGAGACCAACAAGGAGGAGAGAAAGGACAGGTCAAGCTAGAGAAAGAAGCCTCTCAGTCAGAGTTACCCAAAGGCTGCCAGTGGGTCATTAAAGAAGACTCTTGGACTGGGGAGTTAGTGGAACTAAAGGTGCCAAGGCAGGAGGTGGAGAGACTGAGGAGACACCAGACTCCCATAAACCCTATTTCTGGAAGGAAAAGGAATGAAGAGAAGAGAAAAGGCTGGAAAGGAACATCAGGAAGGGTGTCACAAAGGGGATGGCCAGTCCCATCAGAAAAGAAGAAGGGAAGTTCAAAGACACTGGAGGAAGTCAAAGGACTGGAGCAGAAGAAGGAGGAAGGGATGGAAGGAAACTGAGCTCACCATCCCTGCTATGGCAGCCTGTGTTCAGCACCGCATCAACCCCTTTGTCCCCCTACGAATGTTGAGAGGTTTGGTGGAATGCCCACCCCCAATATTAGAAGAGACTGCTAAATATTTCAAGGGATGGTTTATCTGAAGTGGTGGTGGAGCGACTCCCTGTTCTGTTAAATAAAGACATTGCATTTGAAACAGAAATCTCTCCATCTTTTGGGCTGGAGTTGGGGGAGATTTCCAATCAGAAGGTGGAATCCAATCACATTGCCATAAATCAGAATTGACCTGACGGCACATGATGATGATGATTATCTCTTCCCAGCCTGTCACCTCAGTAACAGACTTTCTTGCCCCCTTGCTTCTCCTGCAGCAGCCCATCCTATTAGAAAACAAAAGGAAGCAGGCCTTCCCTTCAGTCAATAACTGATTTCTATTTTTTGTCTTTTCAATTATTCCCATCTTGGTATCGATTTAATTTAATTGTTTAAAATTATGATGTTTTAATGATTTTTTTATATTTATTGTACAATGATGTTTTTATAATATTTGTAAGCCGCCCTGAGTAGACTTTGTCTAGGGGGGCGGGGTAAAAATCCAATAAATAAATAAATAAATAAATAAGCAGTTGGTAGTTAAAAAGAGCGGAACACCTCCCACCCCCAAATCTGGCATGAGGGAAGGCAACAGGAACCCAGGGTGAGGGTTTGATTTGGCCTAAAGCCCACCCCCCACCTCCAATTAGGAACCATGTCTTAAGAAGCATGGACTGGCAAATTATGAGGGGTCAGAAGCATTTTGGCTCTCCCCTGAACCTTCATGAGCCACAACCCTCTCACCCCTTCTCAAATATTAATCCCCAACATTGAGAACTATGCCCAGAAGGTTTTTTTTGTGGGGGGGGGGATATCTAGTCTCTAAATGTAATTTCATCTTTTTCGGTTATTGTTAGGTCGGAAAACGTAAAGGCCTTTTAAAAGAAACAGGATGTAGCCTTTAAAACTCAAACAATTCCTGTCAAATGCCTCTAAAAGTGCCGTTTAGAGGTAACTATTAAAAGTTATGAGAAAATATTATACTTTACACCAGCAGGGTAAACTGGTTTCCTCTTATTACGTTAGTTTTTTACTGTAACTTTATTATACCCTTGTTACCAAAATAAAAGAGTAAGTCATTATAAGGCGTCAGGCAAGGACTTTGTTTTGCAGGCAGGTTTTTAAGCAGTAAGCAGTAAGTGGGGGATCTGGGGAAAGCTCCCTCTTTCCCCAAATTATGCAATTTAGATATTTTTAAATTTTTAAAAAATGTTTTAAAATTTGTTTTTAAAATCTTGATCGATGTTTAATTGTTTTTTAATATATAATTTTGTATAGTTGTTGTTGTTGTTTAGTCGTTAAGTTGTGTCCGACTCTTCGTGACCCCATGGACCAGAGCACGCCAGGCCCTCCTGTCTTCCACTGCCTCCCGGAGTTGGGTCAAATTCATGTTGGTAGCTTCGATGACAAATTTTGTATAGTATCTTATTGTTATTGTACAGTTTTAATTGTTGTGAGCCAGCTTGGCTCCCCAATAGGGAGAAAGGTGACATAAAAATAATAAAAATAAATAAATGAATAGCTACATCACTTGCAGCTCATTACATTCAGGTTTGGAAAGGAGAAGAGTTTAGTTACATGTTGCATATGAAGGCAAACACATACTGGAAACAGAACTGGTTGCGGAGAACTGCAGAGTAAAGACATGGAAGATGGCAAAAGGGTTAAATGCCTTCCCTCCCTTCACTGTTTGCATCATTCTTTCATCCTAAATTCCCTCCTCCTACGATAGCTTTGCTTAAAAAACAGCACTCATAGTATTGTGGGAGGGGTGGTACTGTGGACATGTGTTGACATGTAATTATATGCTTAGACATGAGGATTTGTGTGGTTCTTTTTTAAATGTGTATTTTGAAGTATAGTGATGACCTTGAATGATCTGCCTTGGGTAGCAACAGCCCCACTGGTAGTCAACTGACTAAAAAAAAGAAAAAAGGATATGACAGCAGACAGTCATGTGACTGGGAGAGGCAAAGCTTGTATTCAGCTCAAACATCTTTGGTTTCTCTGCTCAGTAACTGGCTGGACTGAAGGCCAACATCCCTACATACTGGCTTGCTGAATGTACACCACAAAACACCTACCTGCCTACACTTCCAGAGCCAAAGGCAGGAAGGGATATTCAGGGCTGGTTTTTGTTTTGTTTTGTTTTATGTTTTCTACCTGAAGAAAAGGATAACAAAGTGCATCTCTGTCTCTCTTCTGTACAAACATGGACCAATATGAAAGTTACTTCAAAATTAGCTATAGAATACTGTATAGTTTGCAAGAGGGCAGATGGCTATCTGAACATTTTCAGAACAGTCTACTTAGAGGATTCAGAGTGTTTAGGGGCTTCTGAACCCCCAACGTCTGCTGCCTGAGGCAAGTGCCAGTAAAAGGGCACAAAGCCACTGTTTTGTCTCATTAGATGTACCTTTGGCAGCCATATTTGTTTATTCATGTGTCTGCCATGTTCACTTCTAAAGTATGGGCTCCCTTTAGTATCATGAGTAGTCCATACGTGATGATAGATGGATTTTCCCTTCATTCAGCCTTGCCTTCCTCCATGTTGTCACCTTAGGCATTTGTGCCAACTATGCTGGAACCAGGCAGCACAATGCCCCGAGGTAACAAAACTGCCAGGAGAACCATATTTTCCCATGTATAAGATGCCCCCATGTATAAGAGAGCCCCCAATTTTGACCTTTTTGAGCCTGAGTGCCCAAATCAGCGGGCACCCTCCAGGCCAGTGCGTCCTCTGGACGGCAGCCAGGGGATGCCTTTTTCTCCCTCCCCAAACATAGGCAGGGCCTTTCCCCAGGCTTCCTGCACTGCGCTGCACCCCGCTCACTCCCTCTCCTGTGGCGCCGGAGTCACAGTCAATGGGCAGCAGCAATTTTGCACTGAGCGGCAGTTAGGCGCAGCTCCTCCTTCACCCTTTCCTGCTGCTGCTACTGCTGCTGTTGCTGCCTGATCACCGCCTCCAGTGCCACTTGTGGGCTCCCTTTGGGTGGGGGACAAGGCGGCGGCGGAAGCTTGAGCTGAGCAGTGAGTGGTAGCGTGCCCTGCACCAGGCTAGCATGGGCAGCAGCATCGGCATGGCTCGCATGCCCACAGACAGGGATTTGCATGCCAGCTGTGGCACGCATGCCATAGGTTCAGCTTACGTCCGTGTATAAGACAACCCTCAATTTTTACTCTACTTTAGGAAAAAGTAGTGTCTTATACATGGAAAAATACGGTAATAAGAGTAAAACATTCAGTTCCCTTATTCGTGTATCCCTTCTAATGTTAAAGCATTGCACTGCCATTGAACGCTTTGAACATGTGAAGAGAAATAAGTGTGATCACTGCTGAAACACCTAGTTTGATCATGTGAATGTATGCAAAGAAATTTGAGGCAAGCATGGCAATCAATTTCAGCAAGAATATTTCACACCAATTTAGTGAAAAAGCAAAACGAAAATAAACCACTTGTCATGGAAAATAATGCTGGAATGGTTCCAGGATTTGAAAGGTCAGATTTGCTTCTTTTTTTTTTTTAACTATTGACTACACAATGTAAAAGTCAATGTGTATCAGCCCAGATTTCCTCTCCCCCAAATTTTTAATCCAGTTTTTCCCTCCACTGCTGGGGCTTCTCTTTTTTTGTAACAAATGCATTCACATTGGTTCAAGCTGCATCAAAGGTAGTATCTAGATCAAGGGAAGTAATAATACCACTCTAGTGTGGTTTGGTAAGAAGGACCTCACTTGGAATACTATGTCCCATTTGGAGCCACCACTATTCAACATGGATATTGACATTCTCTCATTTGGGGTCACCACTATTCAACAAGGATATTGACATTTGTCTTGGCAGAGGAAGGCAACCAAGATGGTAAATCCCTAAGAAGCACAGTTTGGGTGTGTTTAGCCTGAAAAAGAGAACAGAAAGAGGCAAGATGACAGTCAGGTACAAATTATTTTAACTACTGCTACCTGGAAGATGAGAAATACTTATTTTCTGTGGCTCCTGAGCATAGGACCCAAAGTAATGGGTTCAAATCACAGGAAAGGAGATTTCAAATAAATACTACGAAGACCTTCCTGACAGTAAGAGCTGTTTGATGATGGAGTGAACTGCCTTGGAAACTGGTGGACTCTCTCTTGTTAATGGTTTGTAAATAAAGGTTGGATGGCTAACTATTACGAAGCTTCAGGTTATAGCAAACTTCTACATGGAACATTTCAAAAAACAGGCCCTGGCTTCGGCACCCTTCGCACCCACAGTCTGGTTCCGATACGTGGATGACACCTTCGCAATTTGGAACCATGGTGAAGAAAAACTGGAAGAATTTCTAAACCATCTCAACAGCATCCACCCAAATATACAATTCACCATGGAAAAAGAAATAGAGGGCCAACTCCCTTTCTTAGATGTCATGGTCATACGCAAAACTGGCCTCCTATTGGGACACAAGGTCTACAGAAAACCCACCCACACAGACCGGTACCTACACAAAAACTCCAACCACCACCCACAACAAAAAAAGAGGCATAATCAAAACACTGGTAGACTGTGCGAATCGGAACTGTGAAGCTCAATTTCTCAGCACCGAACTCAATCATCTGAATTGGGCCCTACAGGCAAAAGGCTATTCCAAGAATGAAATCACAAGAGCCATCAAACCAAACAACACCAAACTGAAGAGGAAAAACAGCCACCCACAAATAAAGTATTTCTGCCATACATCAAAGGGGTCACGGACTGCATGGGGAAACTTTTGAAAAAACACAACCTACAAACAGTATTCAGGCCACAAAAATACAACAAATGTTACGGTCAGCAAAGGACAAAAGGTACCCCCCTCACCACTGCAGGAGTATACCGGATACCTTGCAGTTGTGGCCAGGTATATATTGGAACCAATAAACGCAGCATCCACACCAGAATCAAAGAACACGAGAGACACTGCAGACTAAAACAACTGGAAAAATTGGCAGTAGCTGAACATGCCCTAAAACAAGCTGGACATGAAATTCTATTTCAAAATACTGAAGTACTGGACAACACCAGCAGTCATTATGTTAGACTGCACAGGGAAGCCATTGAAATCCACAAACACCAGCAGAGCTTCAACAAAAAAGAAGAAAGTTTAAAACTCAACAAAGCCTGGCTGCCAGCACTGAAAAATACAGCCTGCAAAAGGTCAACGAACTCTACCCAGCCACAAGGACCAGGGATCATTGCACACAAAAGACCAGCTAACGACACCCATCAATCACAGTGACAGATCATCTCTCCCCCTTATCACAACAATACACCCACAACAAAAAACACGCTGATCACCATAATCACCCAATCTCCTGAAAAGGACAAAAGCTGATCCACAGCTATAAATACTTAACTATCCAACAAACTGCAACAGAGCACAGATAGAGTTCTGACTCCTGTCCTCTGAAGACGCCGGCCACAGAGACTGGCGAAACGTTAGGAAGAAAAACCTTAAGAACATGGCCAAACAGCCCGGAAAACCCACAACAACCATCAGATCCCGGCCGTGAAAGCCTTCGAGAATACTTCAGCTATGTGTTTATTGTTTTGTCAGGGGATTAGAAATAGTTTCTCTTCCAGATCTACAATCCCATGATTCCGTTGTGTTATAATCCTATGATCTGTTTACTCCTAGTTCTGGCCCTTCAGCATCTTCTGTTCCATTCCCTCCCTCCAGCATTTACCACTATATTCTATCCCACTCTATCATGTTCCCTGCTCTGTCTGATATTGCTTGCTTATCTCCAAACTACAACCCCTAAGTCTCAGGGTTAGAAAACTGACTCACAGCCCTACAACTGATCCTTTGATGTATGTGTTCCACTGTTCTGTCTAACCAAACTGCATTAATTTTCTTCACTACAGTCTCATATTCAGATGCTTGTATCTTGTGATTCATGGAAACCACTATGCATTTCTCTTCTTTGATGTCTATCACATCCTCCCTTTTCACCGCATAAAATTGCTCTGAACTTTAGAGTGCTGATAGTCTTATGGTACTTACTATTCATTCCTTTTCTAAGAAACCAGACCCAAATGTCACCCTGATTTTTCCCCCTGAACAATCTCTTGAATCCCAGCTGTACCACTGATGTTTTTTAACCTTTTGCTTTCAGAAGATTACATTCAGGCACTTTCTTCTTTTCTTGTTTGGGTGGGGAAAAGAACATATCCCAAGATTAAATCCTGGAAATACTGAAAAGTGCCATGTTTAAGAAAAACGTTTCTTAAGCAATTAAGAAAACTCATTTATTTCAGTTTGAGGGTTTGGCACAGATTAAGCCTTCCCCCATGGATATCAATGAAACTAATTTGTGAGTGTTACTGGTGGAATCATGTATTGTTAGTAGACTTCCTGAAGTTCAAAGTGCTTATTTTTCTGCATCATCTCATTCTTTTTTTCTGCAAGAAGAGCGGTAATTGTATGAAGAAAGTGGCTAGGAAACTGTTCTCATTATAAAAGAATGTCAGTATCCAATGCAATGGTGGGGTTAAAACAAATAAAAAAGGAGTTAATTTTAACCAGAATATGACTAATCTTTGCCACAAAGTGCTGCAAAGACCAAAACTAGGACAGAAATGGAGCAGGAAATTATATGGAAAATGCATCTATGCTGCAGCCAGAGGCATGTGTCATTCTTCTTTTTATGCTCATGTTTACAAAGAATAGTCCAATAGTTATTATTCATAATTGATACAATACTTTTAATCAGCAACTGTCTAAGACATTTGGATACCCAAGGAAGAAAATCCAAATGGGGCCCGCCCACCTCTGCCTCCTCTGAAAAAGTAATTCTATTCCCTATATATAAACTGATGAAGATAGGGAAGAACCCATAAGGAAATTCTTCTGTGTAAAACTCACTGAAATGAATGGGGTTTTTTACAAGAGTGGTTAAGAACACCCGAGGAGTCCTGGGGGAATCAGACCAAAAATCTGTCTAACCCAGCCTTCTGTTCCCACAGTGGCCTGCCAGACTACAGAGGAAGTCTATGAGCAAGATGGGGGAAGGGCAACAGCACCCTCCTGTTCCTACATACAGAGTCTGACTTCTTCTGATCTGGGAGACAATATATAGCCACTGAGATAGGAGCAACTGAGAGTCTTATCCACCATGAATCCCCTTTTAAATCTACCACCGCCCTATTGAGGTGTTTGCTTGATGATGTGTAAGGCTAAAACTGGGAACAGGGTTTTGAGCATGCAACGTCCCCCACGTAGGTTAGATCTTTGCACATAAAGTAGAGAGGTGTAGCATACTTCCCGGATTTGGTGTATTTTATGCATGCATCTTGTCCACATCCCCAGTTTTGGCTCGACACTTGATCAGGCAAATGCTTGAATAGGGCTTACTTTGGTGGCTGTCACTGCATCTTGTGATAATAAACTCTCCGGTTTTAACTCTGTGCTGTGAAAAGATGTGCTTCCCTTTATCTGTCCTGCATTTCACACCACTGGTCCTATTTACTTCTGGAGTATTCTGCTACTTGGCCTACTTGTTGACAGAGCAAGGACATGTGCCTCACCCCAACATTGCAGTCACACGCTGCCCATGTTCTCATCTTCTGGCTTCTGTGCATTTTCTCTTTTTTTGGTATTTTCCCTACACTGTATTTTCTCTGTAGCCAGCCTTGGAAGGGGGGGAGGGACAAAGGAAGGGTGGCAAGGCGCTGACAGCCCAGAGGAAGGGACAGCCCCATTCAACCACTGGACCCTACAGAGTCCCTGGCATGGCTTTCCAGGCAAAATGACTTGGGATACATGTGGGAGAGGCAAGTTTCACATGGTGGTGACTCACTGCTTCTGAGCGGAGGATGTTGCTCCAGACAGTTCTCCCCCCCCCCCGGTTTTGCTTTTGTTTGGTTGTTCCGCGCAGGGTTGCCATGTCCTGCTTGCCAGTTAGAGAAGCTGGAGGGAACTTGTCACTCGCAAGAGGGAATGGTTTCGGCTTAAGCTCGTGAGGTTTGAGTGACCTTAATTTCTAAAAATATGCTTGGTCCGACAGGGTGAAATCTGATGCTTCCAGGGGCTGTACCTAGACATCACAGGCTCTGCAGCCGGTCCAGCTGTGTCCATTCCCAAAACATCTGGAAGGCTGCATAAGGCTTGCTTCCTGTTGCTCTGCAGAGGATAAAAGCTGGAGGTAAAAATAAAAAGGAGATTTTTAGAAAAGCTGAAGTGGAGGAAACCATACTCTCTTAAGTGCCTCCAACCTCGCAGCATATACATTTGGGATCAGTTAAGAAGAAGTGTGTGCCAGCTTCTAATCTGAAATGTACATGCTGTGTTCAGATGCGTGAATAAACTCAGGACACTCAAAAGCACACGAAACATCATGGTTTCACATACATACTGTACACCCACGTTGACAAACACTCATACTCGTCGGCTTCAGATTAAAGTCCAGATTAAGTGGGGCAGAGTAACTATGTTTTGTGTGTTCACCTAATTAGTCTGATTCTCCATAAAAGTAGGGTTTGGGGTGGCCGACTGTATGTCTTGACTGACATCAAAAGCCATACATGGATTTGGCTGTGTTGTGAACCACCCAGAGTGGCCTTGGTAGCCAGGTGGGCGGTATAGAAGTTGAATTTAAAAATAAATAATAAATAAATAGATGAAGGAAAGGGAAGCTTCTCGTATCCAAAAATAGGAAACATTGCTTGTTTGGACTACAGCTTCTTGAGTCCTACCACTGGTCGTGGGCAGCCTCACTCCTCCATGACTAGAAGTGAGCCATGCTGAGGAGAAAGGACCTTGAAGCAACAAAACACAAAAACAAAAGTGGCACTTTTTGAAGTAAAAATTAAAGTGTAAGTGAATGTGACAGATCCATGCACAACCCGTGTGACTGAGTTACAAACTTTATTCAAATGTATCCGTTCAGGTAACATTACCTGGACATTTCTAGAGCTGGGCCAAGATGTCTTTCTCCCTAAAGCAGAACAGCAAATAGGACCTTCCCCCACACTAAATCAAAAAGTATTGTACCCAAAGGGAGTCAATGTATTTTAATATATGAAGCAAGAAATCCTCAAGAAATCCTGGAAGGAAAAAATAGCATAATAATTTATTAAATAGTTAATGATTTTCTACTCTTTTTCCAACACCCAAAATCAGCTGGCTGGAGTGGCCACCCTACTCTGTCAAGTGGTAGGGCTGGCTATGACCTTTCTACACAATCCATGGCATAAAACCTGGACTTGCTAGTGGGAATACAGGATGGAAAGATCTGTGCTTAACCCTGACACTAATACATTTCCAAACATGTTTGCCTAATCTGCACATAAAAATTTTGTGTGTGAACATTTTAAACAAAACCAACCGAAAATAATGTTGGTGTATGCTTTAAAACACACTGTTTGATGCAGACCTCAATCATCAAACCATACTGATGCAAAAGCACTGGTCATTTGGTCATTGTTTAAAGTTTCAGACCCTGAAACCTCTAAACATAAGAGCAACCTTGTTGAGTCAAGCCAAAGACCCGTCTCATCCAGCAGTCTGTTCCCACAATGGCCAACCAAGTGTTTGTGGGAGATTTGCAAGCAAGGCAGGACTGTAATAGCATTTCTACTTATGTTCTCCCGCAATTGGTACTCAGAGTCATTCTGCCTTTGATATTGAAGACAATATATAATGAGAATGACTAATTGATAACTATCTGCCAGGGGAAAGAGAAGTGGTACTGTGGAAGGAAATGCACTGATTGATTGTCTGGAACAGCAAATAGGAGAACTCATCAGGACAACCTTTTCGTTGCAGGTGCTCCCTGTTAATACTGAAGTCTGGTCTCGCAAGAGGAGTACCTGCTCTGGTGACATGGGTTGTTCAACCACAATAGCACATTCACTACCACCTGAGCAAACACACTAGGGATGGTTGTCATGATTCGTACAGTCAAAACCCCTTGTTATTATTGATTTTTCCACATACATCTGCCACATTTTATATCCACCATAGATTCTGGGACATATCCTAAAATGTGACTGTCAATCCTGAACTCCAGAGTGGCATGTTAAGCCTTAGCACCACCCTGCATGATCACAGTACACCTCGAAGGCAATGGTAGCAACAGTGGCGGCGGCTGCCACTATTGCTGCTGCTGCTCTTTCTTCCACTCTCAATATAATGTGCATACATTTAGCACAGGATGGGACTCATGTGGTCCATGGACTACATGTGGGCCACTCAAAACTATGCTCCAGGGACTACATATGGGCTGCTCAGGGCTATTTCAGTTACCTAGGTACAATTGGAACACAGCCTGAAAGCCACCAATCCAGTGTCTTAAAGAAAAAAAAGTATTGGAAACCATATTTTCAAGATACATATCTTAACTTTACACAGAAGAGTAGTATCCCACAGAATAAGAAAGTCAGAACTAAGTGGGTGGGTTCAGCTGGCATTAATATGCTGAACAGAAGGGCCACCATGGCTGCTACTGAGAACTGTGCTGCTCCTCCAGCCTGTTTTGCTGGATGTGCAGGAGCTCCTTTATGTGGCTGGTAACCTCTCATCAGTGCTAGCCAACGGCTTGTAAGTTCCAAGAATCTGGGAGCGTTGGAGGGAGGGAAGAAGTCCAACAGTCCTTTAACCCAAACCAAGCATGCAGAGACCTGGGTGTGCTGACAGGCGCAGGTGTGTATGTGCCTGCCAGAGTGGCCTCACAGCCTTTCCCAAACATTGGCTCAGTTTTCTTGTCGCTCCTCTTCTTCCTACAAACATCTCCATCTTGCAAGAGTGGGTGTGGGAGGAAGATTTAATGTCTTCTAATGTGCCACTGACAACACTGGTAGGGTCTGACCCACCAGAATCTACCCTTGGCAGTTTTTTGGTGTCTGAGCTTTGATTATGTGCTGAAAATCCTCTTTGGGAAGGCTGTGTGGGCCTCCGTTATGAATCAGCACTGATTTACATTCCCTGTCTGCCTTGATATAAATACTGGCTTGCTAAAAACTGATCTCACGTGAGCTGCTTTTTTATTCTTTCCTTGGCAGAGATATTTTCTGCATCCAGTCTATCCTGCCTGGAATGGCTCTTGGTTTCAATCCATGCATACCAACCATTTACACATTCAGAAGATGAAATGTTGGCAACGGATCATAGAAAAAGTGTCTGGAGATCTGTGGGTTCTGTTTTCATCTCTGGAAAGTAGCAGATACAGGCATGGAGATGAACGAGAACAGGGTGTGGAAAGTTAGGAGCACCACTTCTGGAACAGGAACTCCTTAAGTCTCCCAGCCTACCACAACGGGAAGAAATGTTTATTTAATAGTGTGTATATTTATATATTTATATATAAAACGTTTCCAAGCTGTGAGTCTGAAGTACTGTCACAAGCAGTGAGCTGAACCCAACCGGATTCTACATTTCGTTCCATCTCCAAAGCTTGGAAAGGGAGTAGGACCTGCTCGTTTTAAAAGGGATGACTTTTCAGTGCCAGATAAATTCCATCTGTTGGAAATTCCATCCTTAAGTGGAAAGCTTGGGGACAGCTCATTTGATTAGTAGTAGGTGCAGGACTAATGTTCAGAAAGTCTAAACTGTGGAACAGTATGTGAGGCTTCCAGGACCAGCTCTCTGGGATTGTAATTTGTAATCTACCTCCAAAGATCACAGTTTTCATAGTGGTGAGGCTGAGGGAGTCGAGGAAAAACACACAGACTCTTACCTAGCTGATTCTTTACCAGGACTTGGGGGGGGGGATCCCTTTTTTGGGGTTTCAGCGACCAGAATCCCAGTGGCCATAGATAATGGAGGCTTCTGAGAGAGACAGTCTTTAAGAAAACCAAAAAAGAAGACTGTGACCAGGTCACCTGCGTCTGCTCTCCAAATGCTTCAAGTTGACAGGCAATTCCAGGTTCCTCCTTTCCTGCTCTCTCTCCCTCTCGCCTGATGATTCTTTAGGTTAGCGGTACACTGGACAGCCTTTCAAACAGAGGACTGTCATCCCTTTAGTGAGACACATAGCAAGTCTAGTAGGAATTGGTATTCAGCAGTAATCAAATTATGGGAGGAAAGGTAGATAGTCCTTAGCTTGCACTGAGTCAGTTTCCAGGTATCTTCTGACATAATGGGAATTCCAGTGTATTGAAAGTTAGCATCAGGATCCAGGGTTAAGTTTACATTTACAAGTCTCCTATTTCCTGAAGCCACTGAGAATTCCAGCGTCTCCCAAGAAAAGAGGCAACAAACTAGCAGCCAAGGAATTTTACTTCAGCTTCTAGGCATCACAGTTCACTGGGAAAAGATATATGTGACTCTTTTTTTTGGTCCTAGTCTGTTAAATTGATTGGGATAAATTGGTGCCCCAATGTTTTGTTTTGTTTTTTAAATTCCAACAGATTTGTTGGGACATATTTCTGTTCCAGTGATTTTTTTCTATGCAAACAGAAAACTGTGCAGAAACAGGCAATAGAGATATCCCACCATAATAGCTGAAAAGAAATTAATATTGCAGAGAAGTGAGTGAGGCTGTCTTTCCACATTCGTGAAATCGGACTTCAAAGGAATCCCACACTGAAATCCCAAAGACCGACCACCCAACAAAATAAACTGATCTGCATAATCCAAGAGATGAAAGAAACTCGTCCTGTGACAGGCAGATGCTCAAATTCATTAAGAATTCTAACACTTGTTTTTGGCTTCAGACACATTTGTTTGCAAATTTTCAGGGGACAATGTCATACAATGCTAACGTTATAGATCCAGTTCTATGTGAATACTACAACAAAACATGACTCAAGGGGGGTTAAAAATGTCCCACCAGTCTGGATGAGATTAAAATAGCTCAGCACATAAGGATCACAGAGTTATTCTCTACAATTCTGTTTTCCTGGCAGCAGAATTGAAGGGTTACATTGGATTTTCTTAACCAGTGTAACTTCTTAAATACAGATCCTTGCTCTTTCTAATTAGGAGTGCTGCACACTGTCTTTCTGTGTGGACCAAGGCCTCCATGGAGATAATATTACATAATGACAGACCTTGGAGTTCATTCTAGCAGGGTGTGTGTGTGTTCTGCTCAGGGCAACCCTCCATCCTATGGAGGCCTAATGTTTTGGAATAAGAGTGGCAATACTTCAAAATAGTGGCAACCCTTCAAATAGGAGACATCTGGCCCTCTGGAATCTGCCGTCGCCTTTGTGTTTACTGTGAAGCTTGTAACTTGTCTGGGGGTGGGGTGGGGTGGGGTGGGGAGGGGAGTGAGCAGTTAATAAGGATGCAGATGCTCTACCATTTTTCTTTGGGGCCAGTAAAACATAAACAACACATCTAAGGCCTCCAGGGTGCTGGGAAAAAAACAGTCCAGGAGCTTGAAGAGAGAGTGAGGGACAATCGGCCTTATTCCTGGACAGTCAGAGGTCGTTTATTGGCTACCCCTTTATCAGGAAAAGGAAGGAAACTCTCATAGAAGGGCATTCAGTATTTACAGCCTGCCTCTTCACAAGCTGTTGCCAGTAAAACAGAAGGAGCCCACTGAATAGGTGTCTGCTGTCTCGATGGTGGGTGAGGGGAACTGCCTGGACTGCTCGTGTGGGGCCGACCTCTACCCCTTCCTCAGTTCTGTTCATTCATTCATTCATTCATTCATTCATTCATTCATTCCTCCAACACAGAGATACCTGAATGACAGGCCTTTATCATAATATCAAATGTGCATATCTGTGCAAGCATGTGGTGAGCACATTGTGCATAGAAACATCTTCAGCCCTGAGAGGAAAAACATTCTTCATATTTTAGAGTTACCTGGTAAAGTCATGGAAAACAGCTGTCTTGCACCACCATCTAAAAGAAGTAAGGATGGGTCAAATGGGAGAGATATGTTGTCTGGCATGGCAAATTCTGTGCCAGAGTGAATCATGCTTGCCTTCCTCCAGCCTTTCTTATGTGTTATATACTAGCCTTTCCCATCCCAGTGTCCTCCAGATGTACTTAATTACTTAACCCATTATCCCCAGACAGTATGACCAGTGTGTATCTGAAAAGTAAGAAACAGGGTACTGACTTACATCAACCCTAACAGTGCTTTCAATGTAAGTGAGATATTTAAGGAGTGGTTTTAGCAGTTCCCCCAGTGAGTTCCCATGACCAAGTAGGGATTCAACCCATCATCTCCAGCGTCCTAATCCATCATTCTATCCATGACACCACAATGGGTACCTGTTTCTATATACAGGTATATTTATTAGCCAGCTTGATACTGTTTGAGTTGCAGCACACAATTATACACCAAGCCACACATGCATATGTACATGTGTGCATGCTCACACGTACACACACACAAAAACGGAAGCACTCAAACATGTCAAACAACCTGTCCACCTTAAAAAATGCTTATCTCTTAATCTTCTCTTATGTTTAATTTCTTTATATCATAGGTAAAGGTAAAGGTAAAGGTAAAGGTTCCCCTTGACAATTTGTCCAGTCATGCCTGACTCTAGGGGGCGGTGCTCATCTCCGTTTCCAACCCATAGAGCTAGTGTTTGTCCGAAGACAATCTTCCGTGGTCACGTGGCCAGCGCGACTAGACACGGAACACCATTACCTTCCCACCGTGGTGGTATCTCTTTATCTACTCGCATTTTGCATTTTGCATGCTTTCGAACCGCTAGGTTGGTGGGAGCTGGGACAAGCGACGGGGGCTCGCTCCGTCACGTGGATTCGATCTTATGACTGCAGGTCTTCTGACCTTGCAGCACAGAGGCTTCTGCGGTTTAACCCGCAGCGCCACCACGTCCCTCTTTATATCATATACAGATACTAACAAATTGTTTACAAAATATCCAAAAATTATCTCACCTGAAATTTATTTGATGTCTCAAAACACACACGTGTTCACAGACACCCACCCACCCACACCCACACCCACACCCCCACACCCACACGAATGGTTTTTAGAAAGACTGTTTTTAGAGAGTGTGCTTGAGATGTCACAAACCATAACTGGCTTTCTGCCCATTATATAGAAATAGCTTTTTTGCTCTCGAGGTCTAATGTGGGAACTAGAACTCTAGGTACAAACAAAATACAGCAAGTGTATTTCTCCAGTCCTCCACCTCAAAAGTTCAGATGCCCACTTAGTTGCTCTTAAGTCTGTTCAAAATGAACACGCTATAATTTATTTCTGGCTAAAACTTTCTCCATCAGTGTTCAGGAAAGAAGCACAACCAGCTTTTTCTAGACTGAGGATGTTGGGTATAACGTTGCGTAACCCAATGATGACCAAATGCCATTGTGAGCTGTGAGAAGGACTGAAGAGCATATTGCATCTACCAGAGGAATATTGCTGAACGTGGAATCTCCCCTGAAGGGCTGGTACAAACTCCACTGATAGACAAGGTGGCCATCTTTTTGTGACTCTCCATTTTAGTTCCTCATTACACTGGCAAGAGGTGGCATCCATCATGGCGTACACTTTTGGGGGACCTATTTAGAAGCTAGGTTTAGACTAGCAAGAGCATTGTTGCCTAGGGCAGTGGTTCCCAAAAGGTGTTCCGCGGAACCCTGGGGTTCCGTGGAAGGGTCACAGGGGTTCTGAGAGGGGCGTACTGTAAATATTCTAATTACTAGAATAAAATTGTGAAATGGGGCAAAGCTTAATAAATGTTAGAATATTGTAAAGCATTACTTGCTTACATTAATTTAAAATGTCTGATCGGAAGGGATTTTTGAACACTGAGTCGGTACCAAGCCCCAACATGCACGAAATGTCCCTCGGGCGACGGTGACGGGCAACAGCGAGCGTGGGTGAGGCAGCACTGACTGATGTGACTGACCGGCAGGCGCGGGGGTGTGGCCGTCCAGTTGAGTGAGTCAGTCACCGCAACAGGACTACGTATTAGATGTAAAGTGTATCAGAAAGTGGAGTGATTTAATTCTATTTTAACAAGCTATTTTTTAATCAAGGGTTTTCAGAGCCCACAGGTGTGTGTTTACCTACTTGTTTTAACATTGCACAAAATCAAATATGAGTTGATTTCAAAATCTCCCTTATATTGTATTTGATTAGGCACTATTTCATAATTTTACTTAATTTCTATTTTTTGCCTAACATGTTTTGTACAGTGGAACCCCGCATTACGTTTGCCTCATATTGCAAAAGGATTTTCTGTGGAAATAATGCTTCACATTACGAAATTTTAAATAGGGTTGTCTCGCTTTAAGAAAAAGTTTTCCCATGCTGCATTGTGCCTGAGAAGGTTATAGCCCCGCCCCCTGCTTGCCAGTGGAGTGTTTGTTCAGTAACTGTAGCATTAATTGATTTTCAATGCATTCCTATGAGAATGCTTGCTTCGCATTGTATTTTTTTTCACAATACGAAGAGCCCCGCAGAACGAATTGATGTCGTAATGTGGGCTTCCACTGTACTTATTTTTTATTTCAGTTTATAATGGATAATTGGCTTAGAACAGGACGGCTTGCAAGTGCCCAAAGTAGTTCGAGCTCTACTAACCAAGCTGGCAAAACCGTATCACCTGAACCAGGAGGAGAGTCTCATGAAGATATTTCGGAAGATGCTGTTGTTGGTTGTTCGGTAAGAAAATTATATTTACAGTGTTTATGAAACAAAAATCTATCAATAAATTACACATGTACCGTACTGATAGATACAAGCACTTGTTTATTGTTTGATTATTTTATTAATTTTAGGGCTCCAATGCGGTGGATGATTCTTGTGCTGAACTTCAGGAGCGAACTTCGTCAAAAAAGAGGAAATATGATGAATCCTATCTGTCTTTCGGATTTATTCCTGTAGGAATTGCTGAAAATCCTGATGGACAATGCGTCATTTGCAACAAAATTCTGCTCAATAGCTCTTTGGCGCCTGCAAAGCTTAAACGGCACCTTGAAACCAACCACCCGCACCTGAAGGATAAGAACACTAGTTTTTTTGAAAGACACAAAGAAGTACATCAAGCCGGTGTGGCTGTCTTACACAGATATGCAAAAAACGATAATAAAAACGCAACAGAAGCATCCTTCCGGTTAAGTTACAGGATTGCTCGAGCTGGGAAACCACACAATTGCAGAAGATCTAATTAAACCATGTATGTCAGAAATAGTTGGCTGCGTCCTCGAAGAGGACGCGGTGAAGAAAGTTGAAGCAGTCCAATTTTCCAACAACACTATATCTGATTGGATCCATAAGATATCAGACCATATTGAAGATGAATTGATTGGTAGATTGAAAGATAGTAACATGTTTGCAATGTAACTTGACGAAAGTACAGATGTCGCTGGACAATACTGCTTGTTTTCGTGAGATACCCTTTTGGAGAATCTATCGAAGAAGATTTGTTTCTCTACGCACCTTTGGAGACCCATACAACTGGAGAAAAAGTTTTTAAAGTCATTGATAGTTACATTAATAAACACCATATTGATTGGAACAAATGTATTGACGTATGCAGCGATGGGGCTGCAGCTATGATAGGAAAAATAAAAGGAACCGTTTCAAGAATAAAAAATGTTGCACCAAAATGTAACAGCAGTCTTTGCGTTTTCTATCGCCATGCCCTTGTCATGAAGCAAATGCCATCCGACTTAAAGAAAGTTCTTGATCAGGCCGTACAAATGATCAATTATGTCAAGTCTCGTCCACTCCAGTCAAGACTTTTTTAAAAGGTGTGTGAATATACGGGAAGTCAGTATCGTTCACTCCTTCTACACACTGAAGTGAGATGGCTTTCCAGAGGAAAAGTTTTAGCAAGGCTATATGAATTGCGTGACGAGCTTAAGGTTTATCTGATTGGACAACCAATTTCTACATCCTTGAGTCATGTTGAACTATTGCACGATGAGCAATGGCTTATGAAATTGGCTTATTTGGCCAACGTATTCGATAAACTCAATGCGGTCACCATGTCCTTACAGGAAAAAAACCACCACCACGGTCACAGTGAGAGGCAAAATATTTTCACTAAAAAACAAATTAAGCTTCTGGATTACATGTGTTGAACAAAAAAGTTACGAATGTTTTCCTCTCTTAAATGGATTTCACAGACAAAATGAGTTGCAATTAACTTCAGATGTGGAAAAAAACGTAAGTGAACATTTATTGGATCTCAAAAAAACCTTGAAAGAATACTTCCCAGAGGAGTTACAGGACATTGACTGGATACAGAATCCATTCGCAAACCAGACCAAACCATCAATGCTAACTGTGTTGGAGTATGAGAATTTGATCGATATTAAGAGTTCATCCTCTCTAAAACACAAGTTTGAATCAGTACCATTGAACGACTTTTGGATTGGACTTAAGGATGAATACCCTGCAGCCGCTGAGAAGGCTATCATGACTCTGTTTCCATTTGTGTCAACTTATCAATGCGAAACTGGCTTTTCAGCTTACGCTTACACCAAAAACAAATTCAGAACTAGACTGGATGTCGCTCCAGATCTGTGAATTCAACTGTCAGACATTAAACCTAATTTTAGGGCTTTTATAAGTAAAACAATGAAAAAATTGCATTCTTCACATTAAATATAGGAGTACTTACATAAATATACTTAAGTAATTATGTACCAATAATATCAATGTGCAATAAAGAATTTTAATTTCAAATTATAGTTTTTCTTTTCAAGTCGAACATGACAATATGCAAACAATTAGGTATCAGGGGTCTTAACAATAAGATATAAATAAAATAAATTTGGTTTGTATGTTCACGATCACCAATTAACTTTCTTTATAGGAGTTGGGGTTCCACCAAAAGAAGATTCCATTTAGGGTTCCATAACAAAAAAAAAAATTGGGAACCACTGGCCTAGGGGACCGAGGGAGCGGGTGGTCAGCAATTCCTGCACAGTGCTGCAGCCCCACAAAACAGTGCAGGAACAGTAGAATATATACCACTGTGTTATGAAAACAAGAAAGGGACACGACTCCTTATTTCTGTACTAGTTCTTTTCCTGTATTCCTCACTGCACAGGGCTGTGTGGATCAACCTGTCTGTGAATTTGGGGGCGAGGAATCCAAAAATATGTTGAAGGGGATTTTTGAACCCAAAACCTTCCCACTTCCCATCAAATTTTCTTCTGGTTGACACTTTGACTTGGTTTGGTCAACCAAAAGGTTAGACTAATATATTTTGCTGCCTGAGGCAAAGAACAAGATGGGCTCCATTTATAAAGCAAACTCTTTATAAATGGCAATTGAACCTTACTTTGACACGGGACATCATCTCTAAGGGAAGCAGGCTAGTTTAGGGAATGGAGAGTAAGCTGTGTGACATGTACAGTTGTGTCCTCCAACCCAGGGCTTCTGGAAGAATATTTGGGTGGTTGCTACTGCTCCACCTCCAGCATCTGCTGGCTCAGATGCTAATAGTAGGTCTGGTGTCTGCCCCATTCTATATCTTTGGTTTGTAGATGTAGAAAGTTGAGCAGGAACAAGCAGAGGTGGCTGTAGCCATCCTATCCCTTTAAAGGAGGCAGAGAACGTCCTGTTTCGTGCAGCATCCCTGTAGCCGATGTCATGTCCTGACCATTAGTCTTAATTACCTTGCTCCAGTGAAATGAACAGAACTTATTTGCTCACAGTAGAGGAAAATACAGGTTAGCAAGCTGAAGTCTGAAGATAACAGAATGACAAAGAATGCTTCCTGGTTGCTGAGGAATGAGACATGGAAACAATTAATAATTGGTACTTTCGCAGCATCACATCAGATGAATTAAACACATTGAAATGAACAAGACATAATTTAATTGTGACTAACTTCTTCCATCAGTGTTCATGAAAGGACTGCAACCAATTCTTTCAGATTCTGTATCAACACACAAGAGACAGTTATTCTGTGCAGTAGCAACAGAACCACCATCTGTGGTCAAATAGATTCTCTTTTATCACTAAACCCTACGCTAGCAAAACTAAAAAAAAATTGGAAACCTTTACAGAGATTGATTATTTGGCTGGAAAGGAGGGCTGAGGAAGACTCTGGATTTCATGGTACTCTTTATCTTTCCCTCCAAAGATATAAGCATTCAGCCAGAGATATTCCTTTACTCTTTCTTCCCTTCATTTATTGTGCTGGGTGGAAGAAACAGCTTTTATTTAACCAATAATTGGTTTGTTTATTTGTTTGTTTGTTCGTTCGTTCAATTTGTATCCCGCTCCCATTAGTGTCACAGCACTACTCTGGGCGGGTTACAACTTGTAAAATAGAAAACACAAATGAAAATAGAAATATGAAAACTGATAACAATAATCCTAAAAAAAAAACACCAGATGGCACTGACTAATCTCAGAGCGGATGAAGGAAAAGGGGGGGGGAGAGGAGGAGGGGAGAGAAAAAAAAGGTGAGAAAGGTGGTCAGCTGGGGTTAGTGTGGAAAGCCTTCCTGAAAAGCAATGTCTTTAATTTCTTCCTAAAAGTCCACAGGGAGGGGACTAGGTGGAGCTTCTCCGGAAGCTGGTTCCATAAGGTTGGAGCCACCGCAAAGAAGGCCCTACCTCTTGTAGAGGATTTATGAGCCTCCCTCGGGGTGGCCACCCAGAGGAGCCTCAACTGGGATGACCTTGTGGGTTGGGCAGATGACATTAAGGAGAGACGCTCCGACAAGTAACATGGGCCCAAACTGTGGAGGGCTTTGTATGTGAGTGTCAAAACCTTGAACCTGACCCGGGATGCCACGGGGAACCAGTGGAGGTGAGCCAGAACTGGAGTGATGTGGTCAAATTTACTTGCACCAACCACCAGTCTGGCTGCCGCATTCTGGTCCCACTGAAGTCTCCGGATCAGGTTCAAGGGAAGCCTCACGTAGAGGGCATTGCAGTAGTCAATCCGGAAGATGACCAGGGCCTGCACCAAAGTCCTGAGGGAGTCCTTGTCTAGGTTGGGCAATTTGCTTAAGCTGGTTAAAGGCTGATCTGGACACAGCTGCAATCTGGGACTCCCAAGAGAGAGCCGGGTCCAGAAGAATGCCCAAATGATGCACTTGGTCCCTAAACTGGGAGGGGAGTACCATCCAGCCTACGGACCATCCCCCCCCCCCCAATCACAATAATCACGAAGAAAGAGGGGAATCAGGAAGTTTTAGGATTATTTGGTATTTAAGTGCAGCTGCCTAGTGCAGAGCTTGTGGCTACTGAGAAGTAATTGCTGTGGACACAGGCAGTAAGGAGAAAAAAGAGAACTATTGTGTACATATATGGTTTACAAGAAATCTGTTTGGCATAGTGCAAGAGGAAATGGATTTTTCTAAAAGGTGGGTAAAGTTGTTACATGTGTTGGTCTTTTCTTCCGACAAGAAGTCCGCCTAATAGAAACACAAGGATACTGAAAAAAAAGTTACAGAGGCAGAAACATGTGATGCTTTCACATGAGGCTTTTACTGTGGAACAGCTGCTCTTTGCCCACAGTTGTTCTTTTTCAGAGGCATCCACATGATGATTTTACCAGGCTTGTGCATTTCCCCTGTAGCTCTCCCATCTCTTCGCAGACTGCAAGAAGCCTGATGGTTTGGTTTTGTTTTGAAAAGAACACCCAAACAGCAGCACCGTCTCAGATCTCCACAGTAATAGATCACCGCTGTGCTATTTTTGCCGCCGCCCCACCTCTTTTAAAAAAGAAATAGTTTGGACATGTGCAATTACATACTAGTTGGGTGAGCCTCTTCCTGCACATTTAGACCTCTGATACGTCTTCACGACAGGCTTGCTCTTTTTTTACCTGTCTGCGGTCTTTATTGTCTGGTTTTCACATCCTTCCATTTTAATGATTACAAATACCAATGTATGGATGATCTTAGCCTTGGTTTCCTGTAACACATCCTTACACTTACGGATCTTTCCTGGTTCCTTCACAGCTGTCCCTTTCAAGAGTATTCCCACATTAACAAGCTGAATTGGAGCAATCTGGCTTTGCATTGGCTTGATTCACCGTCTCTTTTGTGACTGCTTTCAGTTTAGGTGACCCTATGAAGATCCAGGTTGATTTGGCGCCAGAGTCCACATGGACCCATCAATCCAATGCAGTTCACTCCATGTCCACAGTCCCTCCTTCCTTTGGTATCACACTCCAGCTGATCCCCAGCTCTCCTTTTTATGGTCTGTCATCAAGCCACTAGGACTGTTTAAAGGAGTGCGCAGCAGTAGGAGAAAAGCAATAGTTTTCCAAAGTTCTTCATATATGTACAAACCTACACACATGCCATGGAAACATTGTAGTCTGCAGGAGATTGTCAAAGTTGTTTTGATTTTATATACTGTAGATTTTTATCATTTTTTTTTCCTCTGTGAGGAGGCGATCTGTCGCTAAACTAATGTACCAATGCAAAGATAAAATGATCTAGTGCTAGACTCAATCATTTGTTTTTAAAAGTAAAGAAAAAATACTTTAGGAAAACTAGGGAGAAAAATCACAGCAATTAGTGTTCCTGCTACTCTAAAACATCATGCCTCCAACTTACTATGCCACCAGAAAAACACTCAAAGTCACCCTCTCTGGTCCTTTTGTACACCATTTGAATCACTGCAGTTAGAAAAAGGAGAAGCCCCCAGTGGGGAAAAAGTCTAGATTGGAAGGAAAAAGGAGTGGCTGATTTGCATTAACCTTTACATTGTGTGATAATTGAAAAATGCTACAAATTCATCCGTGGTGATTCCGGAGCGAATTGTGAATTATTTTCCAATGCAGTCACTGACTGAACCAAGCTGTAGAAAATCCTTAACAATTATGATTTCAACATCATCAAAGTTGCACTTGCAATTCTTCTGCTGTCATTATTCTCATACTGTTCATATTTAACTGTAGTCTTGTTTTGGCATGTGCTGCTTGAACATCATTCAGTATATATTTCAAGTCATTGCTGAGTTTTTGGTTTTTGTTTTGCCAATAATAGGGGGTCATATGCGTATCTTAAATTATTGGTATTTCTTGTACCAATTTCCACACATCTCTTTTTCTGAATCTAATTCAGATTTTAATATGATGCATTTTTCATATAAATTTAAAAGTCAGGGAGATAATTACAGCTGTATCTGACACCTTTGCTACCCATTCTGTTTCTCCATATTCTCTAGTCTCAAATTAGGCATTAGAACAATCAAATTTGGTGACACACCCATTTCTTCCACAATGATTCATAGCTTTCTGTGATCCTGCACAATCAAAGGCTTTGTGTTAATCTATAAAGCACAAACTGATTTTCTTGTAAAATTCTTTGATATGTTCCAGTAGCCAACATGTATTTGCACAATGATCTGTAGTGCCTCTTCCTATTCTGAATCTGCTTGGAACATCTAGTATTTCTCACTCAATACATGGAAGGAATTTTTGTTGCAAAGCTGTGAGTATCACTTTGC
Organism: Intellagama lesueurii; assembly: GCA_037013535.1. Lineage (NCBI taxonomy): Eukaryota > Metazoa > Chordata > Lepidosauria > Squamata > Agamidae > Intellagama > Intellagama lesueurii. The sequence goes on from JBAJHW010000002.1 coordinate 136,384,662, forward strand.
TTGCAGGGGAAATTAAAACAATGGGCAAATAGTTAACTGCAGTCCTGGGCTTCTCCCTTCTTCACGATTGGGATGTACTGAATAGTTCCAATATGTGAGCCACTACTTTGTTTTCCATATTTGTTGGCATATTCTTGTTAGGATTATTGATGGCTTCTGGATATGACTAGCCAGGAAAGCTGTCTTGGTTTAGGTCAGGCTCAGTTGGGGTGATAGGGCCATTAATAGCATTTAAATTGATGTTTCCTTTCACACAGAAATGTTACCCAGGTAGTTTCAGGGCAAGAGACCATACACACCTCAAATTACTGCAATTGTCATCCTCCTCTGTCATTTGTATCACCATCTTTGCCACCTCTTTCCTGCATTGCCTTTAATCCCCTTGAAGTTTCCTTGGGAGTGACATGTTGCTGAACTTCTTTAATATTTTGTGAAGTGCAGCACTTATCTTAGCAGAGAATGTGACAAGATCACATCTGAAAAAGTAGTTTAAAAACGTTTGAAACAGAGATAATGAAAGAAGAATCTCCCTACAATCAAGGCCATCGGTCATGCTGACTAGGAGATTCTGCAAGTTATCGTCCAAAAAGGAATTTTTCTCCAAACACTCTCTCTTTTTGCCTCTTCCAGCACCCAAGCTGTGATGTGGATGAGGCAAGAGTTGGAGGTTCTCCTGGTGAGGGTTTTTCCATAATTAGACATGTCCCTTCAAGGGCAGACATCTCTCTGTACCCACCCTTGAAGGGAGAAATCCCAAACATCTTCTGGGCCCTGGAATATTCTCCCAAGGACAAGGGTATTCATAGTGGGAAGATGAGGTATTTCACTCCTGGAACCCTTAATGTATTTCCCGTTTTAATTTACTCAGATAGATGCACTCTGTTGTAGTCGTGCACTCTGTATGCTAGGCACAGGAATTAGATTAACACATGCCACTTAAAATTCCTGCAGACCCTCTTGCCCAAGGACAATAGCATTGCACTGTAAATTATTTTAAATGTTGGTTTTTACAAAGGGAGGGACAAAAATTCATTCCTTTCCCCAGTTTTATGAGTCATTCCACAATTTTAGGTGAGGAGGGCTGCTGCTGCTGCTGCTGTAGAAACTTGGCTGGACGCTGCGCAGGCAAGTAAGCCTTGCAGTCTTTCCCCAATACTTTACCTTTTCACTTGAAGACTCTCTCTCCAAATCTGGGCATGGACCTCCTTTGTGGCCTTCCAGAAAGGCTGGACCTTTCTGGGTGCTGGACCGTCTGTATTTTTTGCCTGTAGCACTGTTTCTGCTCTCGGCTGGCCAGAAAAATAATAAACTGAGTTGTGGATGTCTAGGCATCAGGGTCTTCTCTGAATGAGAATGAGATTTTGTTCCCTTCTAGACGCACGCACACACGCACACCCAGACACACACACACACACATTGACTGGCAGGCAGCCTTGTTCTAGCAATGTGAAAAAGCGAGAGATGCCCTTTCTAGGTAATTACTCTTTGCAGACGCCAGGGTCTTTGGGACTGGCATGGTACCCAGCACTCCTACACACCCAGACAGGATGCATTCCACAGGGCTGAGTCAGCTGTGCGCTCTTTGTGTGTATGTGTGTTGAGGGAAGGAGGGGACTGTATGGAGGGGTTCTTGTTTTGACTATTATGGAATGTTGCTGAGCTCTCAAGAAGCAGAAGCCTTTAAGAGTCTCTGAATTTGGGCTCCTCACTCAGATGCGGAAGACTGTCAAAAACTCACTGCCATCCATCATCTTACCATGCCAGCATATTGTGTACACAACACTAAAGCAGATCTGTGCCTTACAGCTATAAATCTGTCAGCCTCTGCCCACAGCCCTCTAGAAACAACTAGTGGGTGACATGTTGCACAGAAAGCAATGGGTGTGAGAATAAGAGAAATGTTTTTCAAATTGGGTTTAAGATGGTATTTGACACTGACAAAATTGAATAAAATTAACGCTAGTTATCTGAATGTCTGTTGGAAATGTGAGAAGGAAATTGGTACATACTTTCATATGTGGTGGGAATGCGAAAAAGTACAAAGATTTTGGAAGCTAGTCTTTAAAGAACTAAATGACATATGTGAAAAAGATATAGAATTTAATCCTGAGATAGCTCTGTTATCAATATTTGAGAATGTGGAATATGATAAGATGACTAGAGAATTGATTACCAATTTATTAACAGCAGCTAGATTAATAATAGCTAGGAATTGGAAATCAAAGTCTGAATTTCGAATGGAAGAATGGTATAATGAAATATGGAACATTGCTATAAATGATAAGTTAACTTGTAACTTAAAGGTTGAGAAAGGAGAGATGAAAAAGAATAATTTCTATGATATATGGGGCAGATTTCTTGAATATGTGCTAACAAGAGGAAAAGGGAAAGCTCCAAATCAAGAATCAATGCAGTTCTGGAGAAGAGGACAATAAAGGAAGAAGAAGAATAAAGATAGAGGAAGAAGAGGATTACTGCAAGAGGTCCCAACTATGGTGGTGGGGAACACAGTCGATTTGTATTTTGGTTTATGTATTTTATGTTTATGTTTATGTTGTAGTTTAAGAAAAAAAAAGAAATACAGCTTAATACATAAAAAAAAGCAATGGGTGCGTGTGTGTGTTAAGAATGTAGCTGGTGTGAGTGGAGGAGAATTTGTTTCATTTCATAATTCTTGATTAACTTAACAATATTGGCATATGTATATACGAGGGCAAGTGAAAATCTCTGATTTTCTCATCCCTAGTTAATGCCAATAATTCATTTTAGGATTGTCTGAGTTTATTGTCATTTTTGCAAGAGTTTTGCATTCATTATATCACATTTATCTTCATTTTAAAAGAAATCAGAGGAACTTAGGGAAGTATTCTGAAGTTTAGAAAAAGACAGGGAAAATTCCTAGAATATTCACTAGTTCTACAACACAGAAACAAATACCAAACTAAACCAAACCAAGGTAACTTTATATTTTTAAAAGTAAATTCATACCCTATTTAAACTTTAAATCATAGGCTAGGAATTTACTTTTATATTTATACTAGTCACTTCCACTTTCTAAAAAAAACATAGTTTTAAGGAGGATTTTTTTAATAGAGGAAATCATGCCAATTATAAGTTTATTATTATTATTATTATTATTATTATTATTATTATTATTATTATTATTATTATTATTATTATTATTATTATTATTATTATTTTATTATTTATTGTATTTATATCCCGCCCAATTGGTCCGCTGACCACTCTGGGCGGCTAACAACATTTAAAAACAAAACAATTTAAATATAAAATCAATATATAACATCAAAATCAATTATTCAAGATGGAAAAGAAGAAAAGAAAAAGGAAAAAAAATCAAATAGTGACTGGAGGGAAGGCCTGCTTAAACATCCAAGTTTTTAGTTGGGTTTTAAAAATGCCCAGCAAAGGGGCCATGCGAATCTCAGGAGGGAGCTTATTCCAAAGGCGAGGAGCCACCGCCGAGAAGGCCCGGTTTCTTGTTTTTTCCTTCCGGGCCTCTCTCGGCGTTAGGCTCCTCAACCTCACCTCCTGGCTCGCTCGAGTGATACGGGTAGATTTCGGTGGGAATAGGCGTTCCGCCAAATATCGAGGCCCTAAACCGTTTAGGGCTTTATACGTAATCATTAAAACTTTGAAGTCAACGCGGAACTGAACGCGCAGCCAATGTAGAGCGGCCAGAGTGGGAGAGATATGATGGTATTTTCTCACCCCACTAAGAAGTCTGGCCGCCGCATTCTGCACCATTTGGAGCTTCCGCATCAACCTCAAAGGTAGCCCCATGTAGAGCGCATTACAGTGGTCTAATCTCGAGATTACAAGCGCATGTACCAAAGTGGTGAGCGCCCCAACATCAAGATAGGGACGCAGCTGGGCAATCCGCCAAAGATGAAAATAGGCGGAACTGACCACTGACGTCACCTGTGTTTCCATGGTGAGCGCCGGGTCCAGATGTATCCCCAAGCTGCGAACCTCACTCTTCGCGGTGAGAGTCACCCCCCCAAATGAGAGGGAGTTTCCCAAACCGCTGATGGTGGGGCCACCCACCCTCAGGACCTCCGTCTTGTCCAGGTTCAACCTCAACCCATTTTCCTGCATCCATTGCAGTACAGCCCCCAAGCAGTGCTGAAGGGACAGAACGGCATCCTCTGCAGTTGGTGAAAAGGAGATGTAGAGCTGTGTGTCATCAGCGTACTGATGGCACGATGCTCCACACCCCCTGATGACCCCACCCAGCGGCCTCATATAGATATTAAACAGCATTGGGGAGATTATCGAGCCCTGCGGAACCCCACAATTGAGGCTCCACGGGGCTGAAACCCTCTCCCCAAGCTGTACTCTCTGAGGACGGTCCTCCAAGAAGGATCGGAGCCAGGCAAGCGCCAGGCCACCAATTCCCAACTCGGAGAGCCTCCTCAGGAGGATACCGTGGTCGACGGTATCAAAGGCGGCTGAGATATCGAGGAGGACCAACAGAGACATTTTACCCCTGTCGGCCTCCCTCAATAGGTCATCATACAGGGCGACCAATGCCGTTTCTGTACCATGTCGCGGCCTGAAGCCCGACTGGAATGGATCCAGGGCATTTGTTTCATCCAAATGTGCCTGAAGCTGATCGGCCACCACTCTCTCCACCACCTTGCTAATGAAAGAAACATTGGCGACGGGCCTATAATTGCCAATTTCGTCCGCCGCCAAACTAGGTTTCTTCCTTATGGGCCTAATGAGCGTCTCCTTGAGGGCAAGCCTTTTTGCAAGAGGCCTTGAGGCTGTACTGCAGGGGTCTCAAACTCAATTTACCTGGGGGCCGCTGGAGGCAGAGGCTGGGTGAGGCTGGGCCGCATCAGATTTTCCGCCAAGCGGAGCAAGAGCCCGAGGAAGCTGCCCAGGAGTTTCCTTAGCCCGGCTGGGGCTCCGAGGAGGAGGAGGAGGGGTGCGCAAGCCCTCGTTGCCGGACACGACCCCCTCCAGCTCCTTCTTCACTTCCACCACCACCAGCAGCAGCAGGACGAAGAAGCGGAGAAGGGAGGGAGCACCGGCGACCACCTAGCGGGGGGGAGGAGGGCACGACATAAAATTAAATAAAAAACCCTCACAGAATCGCCTTGCCAAAGGAGAAAAGCCCCCATGGTACCTGCGAAATTAAACAGAACGGGGTGGGGCCCCCACAGGTACGTGCACACACACACACACACACACACACACACACACACGCACGCACACACGCACACGGAGGTCCAGCAACCTTCCTCTGAGGGCCCCCCTCAAAAAAAGGCGTACTCAGCAGCAGCAGCTACCCCCACCACGACAGAGGAGCAAACTTTGCGAGGCGAGCCCAGGCAGCCTCCAGAGCCGAGGCGGCTGAAGCAGGACGAAGAGGAGAAGGAGGAAGCACCACCGGGCGCTGAGGCAGCCGCTGGCCGGGCTGGTGCTAAGGGTGCTGAGAGAGAAAGAGAGCCAGAGAGCCGCTTCCCTGGAAGAGGCAGCGGCGGCAGCTGCTGTTGGCGGCTTGGAGGCGCTCTTCGAGGACGGGCCGGGAGCGAGCTCTGCTCTCAGGCATCGCTTGGCGGCGGCTCGGGCACTCGGGGAAAAGGGCCAGCAGCGTGCCTCGCTCGCCGGCTCTCCCCCAAGACAGCGCCTCTTGCACCCTCCATCCGGAACTGCAGCCTGCCAGCCGGCAGACAGGCGGGCTGGCTGGCAGGCTGCAGTTCCGGATAGAGGGTGCAAGAGGCGCTGTCTTGTGAGACAGCCGGCGAGTACCACGAGGCTTTTTTTTAACTCTTGACAGCAGAGGACGCGTGGGCGCTTCGGGGGGGGAGGCAAGGCGGGGGCCACAAACTATCATCCGGCGGGCCGCAAATGGCCCCCGGGCCGCATGTTTGAGACCCCTGCTGTACTGGGAGGCTGGGGATTATGTGGCCCATAGGCTGCATTTCCCCTACCCTGATTCAATACTAGAAGCCCAGTAATCAACCAACTACAACATGAATGTAGAAGAGCAGTGCACAGCCCTACAAAAGGGTCACAACATGTTTTTTAAAAATCCTTTGCTTAATCATATTTTATATTGTCTTTTCTAGATCTACTGTAGATTAATATTCTTTGGCTTCCTCCTATTTTTCTCTAAACCTGTTTCTTTTTGCTCCTCCATTTTTACTTAGAGGGGTAGATCTCTAAACATGAAAGCTAGTTCTACAGTTTTCTGGGATAAATTTTACAAGTCTTTCCTCTTGTGTTATTCTGAATGGGTTTCCTGAGGTAACAAACAATGCGATTTTTCTTTTTGCCTTACTACCAGTTCCCAAAGTGGTTATTTCTGCTTCAATAATCAGAAGTTCTGTACTAGGCTGCTACATTCTGCCAGTATAAATACCACATAATCCTAACTATTTCAATTTCTCCCTACCCCCATATAGTTAACATGATATTCAGAACACACAATGATTCCCAGCACATGGACCCAGTTCCAAAAGGGGGAAAAAAGGCACACGCAGACACACAACTTCAAATCACACACAAGACAACACACCCTCTCTCTTTCTGGAGCTGTTTTAAAGTTTATGGTGTGGTGATGGAAAGTTTTGCCTGGCGCAAACCCACTAATGAATCACGGCCTTTCAGCCACAATCTGGGAGAATGATGGGTGTGGGCGTAAGGCAGATAGAAGTAGGAACTTCAAAATTCTCTCTCTCTCTGTTTCGCACTCACACACACACACACAAACAGCAACATACTTGCTCTGGCAACCACAGCTTTGCATGCAGCCCAACACAGTAAAAAGGATGTGCGGTGGCATCTTAGAAGTCCACATATATTATTTGAAAGCCTATAGATACTGGTGCTAAAACCTTTTCAGTCAGCAGAGCCTCTATGTGTCCCATGATGCAAAGGTTGCAGCCCAGGACCCTCTGTGGCAGCACAAGAAGTCCCGTACAGTCATTCAGAAGAGCTGTTTGGTGTGGTGACAAGTATCTGGAGAGCCCCACAATGATGGTGTGAATAAAGAGAGGTGTGTGTGTGTGTGTGTGTGTGTGTGTGTGTGTGTGTGTGTGTGTGTGAAAGATAGGTACGTAGGTTTGTACACTCATGTACACTCATTACAAGTTCATTCCCAATGTAACGTTCATTACATGTTAGATTAAAAACCAAAAAGCAAAAGTGTGCTGCTTATATACCACCCCATAGTGCTTAAAGCACTCTCTGGGCAGTTTACAAGTTCATTATGCAGGCTACACATTCCACACACCCCACCACCACCCAGTGAGCTGGGTACTCATTTTACCAACCTCAGAAGGATAGAAGTCTGAGTGAACCTTGAGCCGGTTACTTGGGATTGAATCCTGGGGTTGTGAGCACAGTTTTAGCTGCAGTGCAGCAGTTTAACCACTGCGCCACGAGGCTCTAATATGATTAACCAATATCCTCCTGGATTTGTTTGGGAACATGGGATGCTTGATTAAAATTTTGGATCCAAAACCTTAAGTAGTGTTTTATTTTTGTTTCTGACACCAGCGGTTTGACTCCACAGTAACGGCACACCTTGATCCCCTGTTTTGTCTCTGCACAGCGTGATGCAGGATTCTACTCACATCCTGACAATTCCACAGATCCAAGGTGTCCTTGAAGAAGAATCATGCCTCACTACTGGCTGCTTGTAATTAGTTCAGGTTATTTTCTTGTCATAAAGATCATTAGGAATGCTTATTGGTAAAAGAAAAGAAAAAATGAAATATTGTGTGACTTTAAAGACTAATGAGTCATTGACAGCTTCATAGTCCCATCTCTCTGTTAATGAACTTTTGTGGCTTTGTCTTCTATTTGTATCCTCCCTTGGTCATGGGAAAATGTATACAATTATGTATTCCAGTGCCTGAGGAAGCAGACTTTGATCCAGAAAGCTCATAATGAAATCAAATTGTTAATCTTTAATAATAATTGCAAGCTGTCAAATCAAGTCAGACTTATGTGAACCCTTTCCAGAGTTTTCTAGAGTACTCGGAAGTGGCTTACCATTCCCATCTTCCAGGGGTGCCCTGGGACTGTTCAGCTTTCCCAAGACTGTATAGGCTGTCTCTTCTCCTGGGAGGCACAATGGGGAATTGAACTCCAAACCTTTAGATACCTACTTCACTGAGCTATCCAGTCAACATGTCAGAAGCACCCAAGAACAATTAATAAATATACTGTATTGGATGATTTCACCCAAATCTTCCTTGGTACATGTTAATACAGACGTGAGGTGCCTATTTTTCTCTGCACTTGCAAAATAGTGTATCAGTGCAAAATCCCCATCTTCTTAGGTTCACCTTGGTTCTGCTAACTCCAGTCCACAGCCTATTAGGTAATTTCTCTGTTACCCTGTTCTCAGTGTGATGAGGGGCTAGGTTTTCCTGTGGTTCTATCCATTGTAACAGGTGGGTAGTTCTTTCCACCACCACCCCTACATTATAATTCTGGGATATTTTGTTCCTTCGAGATTGACAGATGTTCTGAAAAACCTTTTCTTGATTTTAATCTGGGAGAGGCAGGGTAGTAGCAGAAAAGTGGGTGTGCATTTGATGTAAATGCCGAGTCTTTCACTATTAATTGCCACCTCTCTCTCTATCACCGGGCACAATTTATTTTCATTGATTTCATCCGTCGGGATTGGCTTTAGGCATCCAGTAATGATTCTACAGCTTTCATTGACTGCTGCATCTACCTGCTTTGTATGGAAGAACTATACAACACCAGGCTGGCTTATTCACCTGTGGAGTAGTGTAGGACCAAGCCTATAGCGCTTAATGTTTGTTGTTGCATGCCCCAACTAGTTCTGAACAGCTTTTGAAGAATACTGTCCCTTGTGAGATCTTTTGCTTTGTATTTTGGCAGTGGTTGTTTTAGGTCAGGGTCTGAGTGCGATCCAAAGGAACACCTATTTTGAGAGCAAAATAATGATCTAGTTGTATGCTCTCTTCCAGATATCCTGACGTTTATGAGATGCCTACCTGTTTCTCAGATGAAAGGCACAGTTTTGAATCTTATGGTTGGTTTTAAGTGGTTCCCTGCCAAAATATGCACCAAGTCCTCCTAATGCATCTATTAGAAAATGTTCTACTAACCAAAAGCTGTCTGACTGAGCAGCCAGTGCAAGATCTCCAACACAAATAAAACTTTTGTTATCAATGAGAATTACGTTAGGTTTCTTATAATCCTTGGTTAGATTATAGAATTTTTGCAGTAGTACTCAGTGAGGAATAGGGTCGTAGGTGACCAAGCGGTCAACAACAGCTTCCAAGCTTTATTCTATATTATGTTGCATGAAATGCAGGATTTGAGCTATTTGGTTCTTCCCAGGATTAAAAAACACCTATTGTGGGATGAGGAGTGGTTCCACTACCTCCGTTAGATGGTTAAAAACAATTCTTTAGAGGATTTTAGAAAGATGACGAAAAGAGATGGGCCTAACTTGTGTTTTTTCTTTTTCTTCTTTTCCTTTTTGGACCTGTGGGTTCTTTCCCAGGTTTCAAAATAGCAACCGCTTGTGACTTCCTCCAAATTTTCAGAATCCTGAGAGTCAAGAGAATTATAAAGAAATTAAGAAGCCACTTTTGTGTTATTATGTTTTATCTATTAGATGTAGATGTCCTCCAAGCCTGCGGCCTTACCATTTTTTGTAGCTACAGATATATATTTTTTCCAATTCACTTAAGCTGAATGGTCTTGTAAGGTCATTGGTCTCCAGCTGCTTGTTTCTTTCAAGTTTAAGTTCTGATTTCCTATGGTGATGTTCAGATCTGCCATTAATGAGGAGTTGATGGGCAATTTGCTTTGCTTAAATGTTTCCATGAGTGGTGCCTTTAGTTGGGTCATTGTTAAGCCGCTTTAATAATCTCCAGGCCTTTTGCTGTTTCTTGACATGTTTATTTCTTCCATGAGTTTTATTCAATTATCTCTTTTAGTTTTTGAGACTGGATAAATTAATTGGTGCCCAGTCAAAATAGTTTCTTTGCTTAAAGGATTTTGTTCAAATAGTGAAAAATAATTATTCATTTGGGTGACTGTTTCTGAGTGAGTCAGATATCTGGTTGCAAAGCCAGAGGTTGGGAGTTCAATTCCCCACTGTGTCTCCCAGAAGAGACAGCCTGTGTGGCCTTGGGCAAGCTGCACAGTCCTAGGATGCCCCCTGAAGAAGGTTATGGTAAACCACTTATGTGTACTCTCTCCCTAGAAAACCCTGAAAAGGGTCACCATAATCAGAATTAACTTGATGGCACACCTGTTGGGTCTTGGAGGTAGTTTGTTCTGCATCCTTGAAATACAGACATCAGTAAGATCTTTTCACTGTCTCAACAAACTGGTGTTTTCAGTGAACTGTTCTTGATTTCAGAATCTCTTTTTTAAAAGTCTTCCAGTGAAGTCTTTCACTTGCTGCAGTGTACCTAATTTTACAGAAAAGGGATAGCTCAGTCTTCCGGCCTATTCCACAGAAGTTCCCAATCTGGCCCACAGATGATCTCCAGTAACACTTCCCCAAGCCCTGCCTTTTCCTCCAGTCCCCCATGCACAATGAAAATGTATACCACTTACCAGAGAAAACCACACCATCCTCCTCCCTCTCAACCACCATCTTAGTTGTTAAAATTGAGATCCTGAGAAACCAGCAATGAGTGTAGGAGCATTTAAAATGGAGATAAGCAATGTTGATGGTTCCAAAGGTCAACTTTCTGACCCTGTAATCTACCCTTTCATGCACCCCTCAAGTTAAACCAGATGTAGCCAGATGTTTTCAAAATTAATAATTTTTTGTGCTTAAATGCTGTTTGAGGCTACAGAGAAGAAGATTCCAACCACACCATTCTACATACAGCAGTGAACAGAGCTAGCACTGATAATCAGCCGCCCCGAGTAGACATTGTCTAGGGGGGCGGGGTAGAAATCTAAAAATAAATAAAATAAAATAAATAAATAAATAATGGGGCAGTCTTCCCATGGTTTCTGAGGCCTCAAGATACTTTAGGGAGCTCAGGACAGGGGTGTCTTTCAACAGAGGGGAATAGAGTATGAGAGTTAAGAGGGTGCCATGGCTGCATCTCAGCATCCGTGACTTGAGCTGAGTAACTCACTTTAGCTTATGTTGCTAGTCCTGTGGAATGCACAGGAAATACAATTAGGCAGTGTAGGAACACCCAGCCATGAAGCCAGACATCAGAAGTTTGAACCCTTTATGTACTTCCTGGGAGAGGGAGCAGCTGAGATGCAGCTGATGGGGTTATGAACCCTGTCACATGTGTGGCATTGGACAAGCTGCACAATCCCAGAGCCCCCCTAGAAGCGGGGAGCGGTCGGTCAGTAAACCATTTCTGAGTATTTGATACCTAGAAAAGCCTGGGAGGGTCATTGTAAGTTAGAATTGATTTAATAGCACTTAATTATAATTAACTGGGAACCGAGAACATTGTCCACAAAGACTCATAACATTTTTTCCCATCCCAGATTTTGATTTTTTTTTTTTACTGACATTTGTTGCTACTCTTTGCCTCCTCACCAGATATGTTTCCAATTTCAAAGCATGGTTTAAGGTTTGTCACATGATGTCTCTGTATGGGGTTTCATAGGAATTCAAAAATATGGGTCTGGTGTTGATGCAGGAGAGCAGCATAGGAAGCTGGCCAAAGAAGGCTATGGCAGTGTGATCGACCCATACCTGGGGGAATTGCATTGCAAATATTGATCTTGTCAGGTACAGATCATGATATCTCCCTGTACTTTGCCACCTCCAAATCCTATACCTGTATGGGCTCTAGGGAGTAATAAGACAAGGATCCCAATCAGAGAAAGAGGGGAAGGATCTCCTTATTTCAGAACAAGTCCACAAGAGCCAGAATGAGATGTCATGATGTATGCCAGACGGCGGCAGCTCTGTATTGCGATCGCCTCCTCCTCAGTAACGGTTTGAAACAAAATGAAGATGCCGTTGCTGAGTCGAGGCTTCAGCAACGTGGCGTGCCTTTGCCCTGCTTCCCCGGATGGACACGAGACCATGAGGCTGTCTCGGGAGAGCAGCCGGGAGGAGGGGTGAACGGCAGGTCATATAAGGCCATTCACCCCTCAGTACTTCCTCTTTGTTGCTGGCATCCCACCTGCCCGCCCTATATTCTAGCGTGAGTTTACCTGGTCGCCTTCGGGGCCGGATAGGAATTTTTGACCTGTCTCCTGATTGGCTTTTGGAGGCGGAGATTTTTTGCCTATCCCACACTAGTTTAGGAGCGTTGGCTATTTGAAGGGTGAGATTCGGTCACACTGGCGGGTAGTGCGGATCAAACAGGTATTTGAAGAGGGAAAATCAAATTGTAGTGGCAGGTAATTATAGCTCATCTGAACTCCCAGCACTGCGGATCGTGCGATTACAGTGCTTGGGGGGAAAGATGCGCTGAGGATACACCCGGACCATCAGTTGGCACAGAGCGAGTGGCACGAGGTCCGGGGTGGTTAAATTTTGGCTGGGAGTTTTCCCACTGTATTCAAGAAGGGGATAACCGAGGCCAGGGTTTAGCACATTGGTGGTTTAGAATGGTCATTTTTGACCCAAGTTGGAAACCTGAATCCGCACTACGGCAGGACCCCCCTTTGCCAATTGATTGGCAACATTGATGAGATCTGAATAAAGTGTGGCTCGTGTTTAACCCACATGCTTGGTCTCGCGTATTCATTCCGGGGTAAGGGGGCAAAGCAGGCTGTGACTTCATGACATTTAGGTTTTCCCACTTCCCAAGTGAAGCCAGTCAGGTTCACTGGGACAGGGAAACCCCCAGGGATAGGAAATGTCTGTTGTTGTTTTTATTACAGCCCCCAGGATATCTCAGCCAACATGGTAACCATGTTGACTAGATTATTCTGGGAATTGTAGTCCAAAAAACAAACATCTAGGAAATCCATGTAATGATGACTTCATATCACTTTTGTATTATAAAAGAATATGAAGTGAGGAACAGATGAGAAAGAGCTGCTTTCTAGTTCCGGATGCAATCGGTTGCATTCTGGACAGAGCTTTGAAGAGTTATTTCCCATTCTGTGATGCTCAGAATCCTCCTAAACAGCTGGCTGAGAGATTCTGGGAGTTTCATTCCAGAAAGTAATCATTCAAGGCACTGATCGGAAATTGAAGAATATTGTGAGGTTTACAAAATGGCACGGCACATCTGGAAGAAAGGAGGAGGATGCTCTAACTTTTTGTAGCAAGCTAACGCATCAGAGGGAACATTTCCCCCTTATGTTCCTCCCTGTGATATGCTGGTTTACTGCATAGAGGGAGGTGTGTTTTTTTCAGTTTGGGGGAAGCATTAAAAAAAGACACCATCTGAAATCTGAGATGGTACAGTCAAGTATTCTACTGCGTCGTACTATAAAATAAATGATGCAGTCTCTTCTCAGCCACACCTATGTGCCAAAAACCCAGATGGTTACATGTAGGGGCATGTCTCTTTCCCTCTTTGTTTTGCATTTGTTTGTTTTACGTAAAAGCAACCTTGGAAATCTGAGTGGCAGAATGGTGGGAGGCAAAGGTCTGTTTTCTCTGTAGCCACCTCTTCGCTTCTCTTCGCTCCTGCTTAACGATGAAGCTGTCTGCTGCTGTTTTTACCCATACTGGAAAATATACTTGCATCTTTTAGAACAGTGGTTCCCAGTCTTTTTCGAGTTGTGACTCCCTTTTACAATAGTCAAGGAACCTGCGACCCACCCACTACGTTTGCATAAAAAGGCCTTTTTAATGGGGTAAAGTCATCTCTTCTCAGAAAGCAGAGGCGTCTTTCTCCCCCCCAAAGGGCCTGTTTCTCATACATATGCATACACACTAACTTTACTGTCCTGTCCTGAAAGGCCAAGGAAGAAATTATTAAACAAGGGCGACGACACATATAAGGCAACTCATCACCTCCACAAGAAAACACTTTACGACCCCCTTGGGGGTCACAACCCCCAGGTTGGGAAACACAGCTTTAGAACATGAGAAAGAAAGCAGGTTGGCTTTGAGGAGGGAGATGATAAAGGAAACAATGGAAAACACTTTATTCCCCCTTTGGCCATTTCCCTGCTGAAACGTAGGAGTCTGGTATAGTGTGGCTCTTCTGTTAAAAAAAGAAAGAAAGAAAAAGAGAGAGAAATTGACTCCAGTATCCGCTTGTATGACTTCTCTAGCAGGTCACAGAACACCATGAGATTTGCCACAGAGGAAGCAACATACATCTAGCACATCATTATTCTGTGAAAAAAAGTGGGACAGCATTAAAGGTAGCAGCAGGACAAGCATTGGTTTTTTAGTATCATGGCTGCCTTGGAACATGAATGCAAAAGAGGACACTTGGTGTTGGAAGAAGGTGTGCTCAACCCTACCACTGATATTTTCCCTGCAAAATATGGTGTCCTTTGGTCTCTGTATTTACATCCATCTTCCCCAGTCTGCAAGGTGTATGGACCTATTAGAATAACCCACTCTGGAAGACTATTGGATCCATTTGGTTTCCAGAACATCCTTGGGTGTTTTCCAGCTGATCTGGTTGGTGCTCCTGTTGAAGCTCAGGTCACCCATTTGTATTTAGAGGTGACCTAGGCAGTAGATGTGATCCCTAAACGTCCTCTTCATTGCAGAGCCCGACCCTCACCATGGTTTACAGAAGAGTTGAGGGTGATGAAGCATTTAGGAAGACAACTAGAGAGCACATGGAGAAAAGCTCCTTTGGAATACAATCTGGCTGCTGTCAGGGAGATGTCCAGCAAAAATACTGTAATTTACTTAAGGTGGTGAAAAGTGGCTATAAAAACAAATTGATTAATGGCACTTCCAATCAACAGCAGAACTCTTCCAAGTTGTCAGCAGCCTTATAAATGGTCAGATGCAAACATTACAACCAAATATCGAGAATTGCAACTGACTGGCAGCCCATTTCAGATCAAAGATTGAACGCATCGATCAGAACCTTGACTCCTTATTTATCTTAGTAGATCAGACTGAGAAGCCCAATGCACTGTCTTGTCAGGTTTCATGGGATTGATTTCAGTTAGTAAGGCCTGATGATGTTGACAAGGCACTTGCATGCTGTAAAGCTACTACCTCTGCCTTAGATCCTTGCCCACGTTGGCTATTGAAATCTGCCAAGGACACTAGAGTAAAATGGGCCTCCCATGTCATCAGTGCCTCCCTTCAGGAAAGCCATGTTCCTTCCTGTTTAAAAGAAACTATAATAAGGCCCATTCTCAAGAAAACTAAATTGGCAATGGGTAATTTGAACAACTATAGACCCTTCTCAAATCTCCTGTTTTGGGGCAAGTTTATTGAGAGGGTGGTAGCTGATCAGTTGCAGGCATTC
The DNA here is from genome assembly GCA_037013535.1 of Intellagama lesueurii. Lineage (NCBI taxonomy): Eukaryota > Metazoa > Chordata > Lepidosauria > Squamata > Agamidae > Intellagama > Intellagama lesueurii. Next base: position 136,400,030 of record JBAJHW010000002.1, read on the forward strand.
ATGGAAGAAATGGATAGTCTGGATCTATTCTAATTGGAGCTTAGACTGTGGAATGGTAATGAAACTGCACGGATTGCCCTGCAAGACAATCCCCTAAGAGAGGCAGACAGGGGAGTTTGCCCTTACTGGTCCCCCTGGATCTTTCTGCGGCCTTTGATACCATCAGCCACATCCTTTTGGGAAGGTGATCCAGTTTAGGGATTGGGGACCCTGTTGTCCACTGATTCCAGTCCTTCCTTGATGGCTGATCCCAGATGATACAGCTTGGGGATGCTGTCTCCACCCCTTGAGACCTTTGCTATGGGGTCCCACAGGAGTTGACCATCTCCCCAATGTTTTTTAACATCTATAGTAAGCCTCTGGGAAAAGTCATTCAGAGATTTAGCGTGTGCTGTCACCAGTACACTGATGATGCACAGCTCTTTCTCTCCTTTGCTTAATCTGCAGTTGATGCTGTACAGGTCCTTGAGCACTGTCTAGCATTGATAATGGACCAGATGAGGGCCAATAAATTGAAACTCAATCTAAATAAAATGGAGGTCCTACTGTTAGGAGAATTGTCTGACAGATTAGAGGGAAATTTACCTGGCCTTGATGCTGTCACAGTCCCCCTGAAGGATCATGCCCAAAGCTTGGAGGTACTTCTGGGCCTGGCACGCTCTATGAAAGCTCAAATATCAGCCGTGGCCAAGATGGTCTTTTATCAATTCTGGTTGATCGCCCAGTTGCACCCCTACCTGGATAAGAAACACCTAGTAACAGTGGTTCATGCATTGGTAATCTCAAAAATAGGACACTGTAACACACTCTGCCCTTGGAAAAAAGTATGGAAACTTCAACAGCTGCAAAATGTGGAAGCCAGACTGATTTCTGGGACTAGAAAATTTGATCATCTATCCCCATCTTGGCACACCTTCATTGGCTTCCTGTCAGTTTCCTTGCTCAATTCCAGGGCTGGTTATGACCTATAAAACCCGTAATGGTTCAGATCCTTGGTACCTGTTGGAACATCTCTCTCAGATATCAGCTATCCATTTTACTCTAAATAACCACACAGAGGAAGTCTTTTGTTCCTGGAAACCTGGAACATTCCAGTGCCTCCTAGCCACAAGTGTTATGCAAAGTACAACGTTGGCTTGTTTTACTTGCACACTTGCATCTACTGCCTGACTCCTATGCCCATCAGTTTTGCCTATTCTCCGTCCCTTTCCCCCTGCTTTCCTCTTTGACTGCTGTCCCACTCTGCCCTCTCCATTTTCTCCTTAGCATTACCTAGGAACCTCTTGCTTCAACTAGCAGTGAACACTTCAGGTCACAGATAGGAAAGGGAGACCAGGCACTCCTCATTGCAGTACTCTTCATGCTGTGCTTCATCATCCGCTCATTTAACCAAAAGTCCAAATACAAGATATTTTTAATAGCTTAAATTAGACCTAATTTCTTATGTATTTCACAAGGTATTCAGCACAAGGTACCTAATAATAATAAATAATATTAGAATTGCAGAGCTGGAAGGGACCCTACGGATCATTGAATCCAGTCCTTATCAAGGAGGAATGGGGAATTGAACTCCCAACCTCTGGCTCTGCAGCCAGAGACCTAACCCACCGAACTATCCACCTCTTGCTCTTACTAGTTTAGTGCTAATTTAGTCTAACACCAGTAAAGAATGGCATACCTGTTCTTTTTTTGTGATGGAAAACTATTTTTTTCAATGTATCTCCCCTATGAATTAGATAGCTCTCTCATCCTATCATGGTGGGGATATGGTGACTTTTAAACTCTCTACCAAAAGGGGGTGTTATCTTCTCAGGCACTTCTGCATGTCTGCCCAGGGGGTGAGAACTACGAATGTGGGGTCAATTATCCTCCCCAGCCAAAGGGGGCAGTCTTTTCCCAAAACGTCAGAACATTCCTCTGTGGCATGTCCTGTATATCCACTCTTGTTCTTCTGTGAGTGGGTGCTTCTTTCCTTCCATTCAATTATTATTCTGATAACCACACATTCTCCTTTTGTAAACACTTGTTCCATGCTGCATCTGTTGAGGCATTTTGACTTTTTTCCAAATATATTTCAGGTTGTACAAATTTGAAATGCGCAATGCAGCATGTGATCCTTTAAAAAATGCATAGCAGTTATGGTCATGAAGGGTCTTCATGCGTTGTTCTGGAATCAGATCTCTCTCCATTGTAAAGCATAAACTGAGCAGTACAGCATTGGAACCGATTACTTCGGGAGGTGGTGAGTGCTCCAACACTGGAGGCATTCAAGAGAAACTTAGACAACCACCTGGCAGATCTCCTTTGATTTGTATTCCTGCATCGAGCAGGGGGTTGGACTTGATGGCCTTATAGGCCCCTTCCAACTTCATGATTCTATGATTCTATGATAATGAACAACCATTCTCTGAAACTCTGTGACATGGCAACATCAGTATGCAACACTGATATCATGGGTGCAAGGAGAGTTGAACAAATGCTCCAAGATATGGGAAATATGGTGTTCCTACCGTGTTTCCCCGAAAATAAGACAGGGTCTTATATTAATTTTTGCTCTAAAAAACGCATTAGGGCTTATTTTCAGGGGATGTTTTTTTTTCATGTACAACAATCTGAAGTTATTCAAATACAGTCATGTCATCATCTTCTGGTTGCTGCACAATGGTGGAGGGCGGGGTTTCACTTAACTGGGGCTTATTTTTGGAGTAGGGCTTATATTACGAGCATCCTGAAAAATCCTACTAGGGCTTATTTTCAGGTTAGGTCTTATTTTCGGGGAAACAGGGTACAACAACATATCAAAAATGGGGGTGGGGAGATTAGCAGCACATTATTAAAAGCAGGGGTACCCAGGGTCTGGTTAGCCGTCTTCCTCCTTCTATGCAGACAAACGTAGGATCTCCTAGAGGTCTCAGCATGCATTAACCAAAGTCTAGTATCATGGCATACAGCTCTTGCTTTGCTATCAGTAGAGGAACTCAGATATGTGACAACCCACATGCCTGGAGAGTGGGAGATCATAACTGTATGACCTGGTAGACACAACAGCTCCAAGAGGAACTTTATCAGTATTAGGAGCACAGAATAACATGATTCATTTCAGTCTGTCTGGAGGGAGTCCTAAATTTTTCACCTTGCAGTTAGTGGGCTGGTCTGTACACCATGCCTCAACAGAGTACACATTCTCTTTCCCATCATCCCATCATAAGTAAAAAAAAAGATTTCAGAAACATTCCCATTTTCTTGAACTATTATTCTTGTGTTTCATTTGGGTAGAGCATAGTATGGTTGGAGCCAACCAACACTCTGGAACCGTTCCTCCTTGCTCATCCATTAACCAACGAGGGTGACTGCAATAAATTAAAAATGAAAATGGAAGTATCACTCAGTGACTTATTCAACAAAAATGTGTAGACGTTCCACAAGAATCGCAGCATCTCTTCCACATTTTCTCTGCAGTGTTTTCGGAGTGCATACTCTATGCATTGTAATGTGAATAGAAGCTCGAGATACACATCCATACTGATGAGCAACTTGCTGGCCAACTTGAAGGACTGCTTCGAAGGTCCTGAGCCACTACAGTCAGAAAATGCTTCTGTTGCATGGGAGAAATGAGACCTAGGTCTCGTCAGTGTCAATTTGGGGGTGGGTGGGTGGTGGTTTTGTACAAAGGACCCTGGAGAGAACTGGGATGACTACAATATCAAATATCATGTGGCAAACTGTGAATGTATGTGGATGCAAACAAAAGGCACAATCATACCAGTTATGGACTCACTGCTCAGGAGCAGCAGATTCAATTATCACAACATCAAAAGCCAAACTTGAGTTGGTGGTGTCATGAAGCTACCAAGAAAAGGGAAAATGGGATTTCAAGTGGCATTCCTTGTCCCGTAGGTTTTGGCAGATTCAAACTCAGTTGAGATTTGCACTGGTGGATGAACCAGATGGAAAACTGTCTGGAAATCAAGAATGATGGGGAAGGGTTGAGGACTGTCATGTGGAAGATAGCAAAGACAAAGTGCATATGGATTACAGCGTACATTGACACAAGGATTGCACACACACATCCACTCAGCCCCAGAACTACCACTGGTTTATCATTAGCCTGATGGTGTAACAGTAAGGATTTCAACCTTAAGTAAGAATGTGGTGATCAGGTGAGGGATAATCTGTGACAGAATTGTGATGCCATTTGGTATTTGGCAGTAACTGCTTTAGACACTGCAAGAAGTACATCTAAAGCTGGTTCCTCTAGAAGGGGAACTTACTGTAAATTAAAAGCAAATACTTGTGAGAAAAACGTGTTTTTTTTAAAAAAAGAATAATGACCGTAACAGGTGTAAGAAGCAGTTGTTATGTCACAGACCATCAATATTTGGGATCACACAAAATGTGTACACAGAGAGAGAGAGAGAGAGAGAGAGAGACAGAGACACACACACACAGGCAACATTCCAGGATTTAATTTCAAATAAAAGTGTAGAAATGGAAAAGGAAAAAGAGGGAGAGATTGGGGTGATGGCATTAGAATGACATCTGGTTACAAGTATCTACATCTGTTAAGGACAATGCCCCTAACTATCAGGCATGCAACAGAAGGAATTAGCTTTAGATCACATCCTGCACTCTGTGAAGCAAATTGCACTTGAGGCAATTGAGAAGAGAAGTCAGATTAATAAGTGGAGAAGTGCATCACATCAACTCCAAGTGGCTATTAAAGAAACTCTGTGCCACATTACAAAAGATACCTGTGGATGTCAAGGCCTTGTCTTCTGGCAAACTAGATGTGACACAGACATAGGTAGACCTATTTGGCAATGGTGGCTTAAAACACAGACGTCCTTGAGACTAGGAGGAGAAAAACAGCACTATCACATCACCCTCTGGTGATGTGGTGCTAATAGAAGAAGACACCAGCTTGCAGTACTTTTCCACTTTCCCACCTCCCAGCATTCCTGAGTTCTGCACAGCTATCAAAGCCATCTCCAAAGGACTCGTCTCATTTTAGGTAATGCCTAGGTGAAGAGCACCACCCATCACCCTCTAGCAGGCCAGCACACAAGGGGTTATGGAATGTGTCTAGGTCAATACTTGCCATGGCTGACAGCTTCCCACTCTCATGGTTTGACAAATCAATGTGCCTAAAGTGGATAACAGTCACACATAGCACATGGGCTTGCACAAGAAGCAACAGAGAGATGACTTGGCAAATGGTGGCGGGCTGGCCATGATTCAGTATGGTCAAAAGAAGGAAGTGCAAAGCAACAAACTGAAAGAAATACAAATGTGGAACGTAATATAATGCAATAAAAAAAGGAAGGGGTGCCAAAAAAGGGAAGAAGTGCTGGATGGGGGTAATATCACCATAGAGTAACCACAATGTTTCTGTAACATTAATCATGCTGAACCATCAGTGACAAAGCACACACATTTACAGACAGAAGGCTCTTCCTAGTCATACCTAGACAATTTTGGGGTGTGTTGATGAACCACCTTTTAGAGGGCAACTTCACCAACAGTAAATAAACTGGGAGGTGTCTTAGTGTTAACTAACACTTAAAAAACAAAGGATGAACTATGAGGACCAACAGAGAGTAGGACCAACAGAAACAGCAGGTACATTGCCTATGGGGAGAAGGAAGAGACTGGCTCGACTCTATTAAGAAAAGAAAGACAACAAAAGGGTGAAAAGGAAATAAGGAAAAAGAAAGGCACAAGAGAGAAGAATTCTGTAGAGAAGACAGCAGTGAGATGATAATCTGTGGATCTGGACAGATTTAACAGGAAGGACATGTATGTCTCTTGGAAACAAAGGCAGGGGTGGAAAATGGGCACTGAAAGTAAATAATGCTCCCTGACCATGCTTGCCGTGTGATGGTGGCCATTGATGGAAGGGACAAAACATGAAACTGCAAATGAGAAGACTTGTGGAATGCAATCAAGTGTGCAGGGAGAAGATACTCTCGCAGGACAGATGTCACAGAGATTAAAGTACCTGGTCAGCCCAAGAAACTGGAATGGTTAAATATGAAGACAGATGCTACTGAATATAGCCAAGAACATACCAACACACAAAAAGAAAAAAGTGATGCTATGAAGAGCAAGGGGGGGGGGGAAGCATGGAATGTTAAGGGAAAATGCAATACCATTAATGTCATATGGATGTTGGATGGAGGTGGCAAGGGAGCCTTGTCCTTACCTGTATAAATAGTACACCTGGAAGATATAGACACATATACCTGGACCAATTACATATTGATTCCCTGTTTGTCCCTGCCTCTGTTATTTCCTCTTGGTTGAATTTTGTGTAGTAAGCTCCTCAGGGCAGAGATGTGTGTTCTTCTGCTCTGTAAAATACCATGCAGACTTTGATGTCACTGATAAATAAGTAAGCAAGTAAATCGGATCCTAATGTTGCTCTGTGCTTTAGACATCGGCTTCAGAAACAGCGATTGAGAATGAAGAAGCAGCAACAGAAGGTGCACTTAATCCTCCCTACTCACCATTTCCTTGTTCTGCTCACATACGTGTGCGCACACATGTACCCACATGGATGTGTACACACACTTACACACACTTCTTTCTCCAGGGCTTCAAGTGCATAACTGCTGAATGTCTGCAAAGATTCTTGTTTTTTCCTCCTTCCTTGCCCTCATCTCTAGATAATTGCTGATTCCAGTGCAAGGTGTGGACAACATCATTACCGCCACAGTGCAATCACTGCTCATGGGTAAATGGCCACCCAGGCAGTAAGTAGGCAGCCTGACCTAAAACATTAACTGCATTCAATAATTCAGCAGGGCGGAGGCTGCTCTGAGAGCAGTGATCTGCCCCAGGGCAAGGAGACAAACCAATGTTCTTTTTCCCACCAGAGGGCCTTTTGCTCCATCAGGCACTGCTGGGTGGGCAGAACATAAGACCATGGAGTGCAGTAGAAAGAGCCTGTGTAATAACAGAGCTTGGAAAAAAAATTACTTTTTTGGGTTAGGCCTCCCAGATTTACCTCAGCTAACATGACGACCGCTGTTGGAGATTCAGGGAGTTGCAATCTCAAAAAATAATTTTCCCAAACTGTGAGTCAAAGCCATGATGACCGTTTTGACATCCGCATAGGCTTCAGTGCCCTCTCTGTTTTCCTCTTGAAAGAGATTTCTTCCTCATCTGAATGGACTCTTTGGTACACATTCTCATGATGTAACAAGTTATTTGGCCCTAACACTTTCCAATCAAGCAGAATGCATTAGACAAAATTCTAGACTGTGTCTACACAACACAACACTCTTGCCAGAGTTACCTATCACACTGTTCTGGATCCTGTGAAAGATTTCTAGAAATATTTTCATGCTCTGTAGCCCACAGTGTGGAACTGCTGTTCTGGGGCTCCCTTTGGAGAAGGAAAAACGGTAAATCTAAACTACGTCTTGCTAAACTACGTCCTAGCAAGAAGGAGACCATGACTTAACATTCTGAGATGAGGAAATGGGTACAACCACAGTAAAAGCCCTGTCCACATTGCTTCACAGGTAGTTGAATCTGGCACTTGCACAGGAACTCCTCTTTAAAGAGTTGCCCCACCTCGTCATAGCTTCATTTTCAGTGTCAGCTTGCTAATGGAGTGATGAAAAGAACGAATAATACTGCTAGATAATTATTGTCACTACTATAATCTGCAATGATCTAGAGCAATGGCTCCCAACCTTGGGCAACTCATCTGTTCTTGGATTGCAACTCCCAGAAGCCTTTACCACTAGCTGCGCTTGCCAGGGTTTCGAGGAGTTGCAGTCCAAGAACACTCAGGTTACCCGAGGTTGGGAACAATGATCTTCAATCTAGGGCACTTCCTCACAGACAGAGCTTACAAGAGAGAGGGGCATGCAAAAGATATTCTCAGCTCATTCATCTTTGCCTGATGATCCTGATTCCTAAACAAAGCCAACAGAAGGCAACCCTTCTGGGGGTGGGGGAGGAGACAAGAAATGAAAACCCATCTAACGTGTTTTGGGGGCCCAAGGGCAGATGTGGGGGAGCCCTCTGTGTTTTGCCCCAGCATGTTATTGAATTAAACAAACAAGCGGGACTTTGGCCAAGCCAAAAAAAAAAAAGTGTGAGCTTGTCAGTTTCCACCCTTTAATTACATGAAGGTGAGTGAGCGAAAGCATCCTAAGCTCTGGTATGGAATCAGACGGGTTTTTGCAAGCACCAGCCCAGCAGCTGTTGCCCAACTGTGACACAAAGAGTAGATCAGAGAACACAGTGTTCCTGAAGCTGTGTGATATGGTCTCAGTTGAGAGGTGGCAGGCTTGGGCCACCTTCTCCATGTCAGGCTCCTCTGCAGAACAACGGTATCATTTATTTGTGAAGGGTGAGAGCAGATGATACCTGCAGTACATTGGAAAACACTGGTGCCCTTTACTGTTGCAAAAGTAATTTTCTAGATATCCAGAAGTATCCCCTCCTTTGGTTTTTGTGCAGTCCATGATGTTTTGTAGTTTGTGCAGTTTCACCTCATTTGCTAATATACCCAGGTCATTACCAGTTATTTAAAAGGTGAACAGTGCCAGGGCCAGCTTTGATGGAAAGCACTCAAGGGCGTCTAGCAGCTTGTCCTGACTCATGGGATTCGAAGTGCAGGTTGTCAGATAAACTTTTCAAAAGACCTAGGAAAAGTTTCTTTTCCACACTACAGTTCCAAGAATCCTTAGGCTGACTGGAGTTCTGAGAACTGTAATACATGCAAGAAAAGAATATTTCTGAATAGAGGTGTGCTATGTGGGGAGTTCTGGGAGTCCAAAACCAGAAATCAGCACAGTAGTGTACATCCAAAATTTATATCTGAATTCTCAACATATACTACTTGAGCTGCTACCTCAACTAGGCAGGCTTAAGGGGTGGGGGGAGGTTGGTTGGTTGTATTACCAGCTCTGTGATTCTATCCCAGTCTATTTCAGTTACCAGCTCTTCTGGGCAAGAATACTGTGTTTGAAAAGCATCCAAAATAAAGAAACCTCGCTCTTATTGCCACTGGAACTCTTAACAGCATTGCCAGATTTTCCAAAGGGAGCGAGTGACACAGAGATGAAAATATTAACCTTCCCAGGCCTCCAAGATTCCAAGTGGCTTGCCAGGAGGGGAGGTGGCATCTCCTGGTTAGAATAGTAAGGTTCTTTTATGATCCAGAAAGCTTTTTGGAGCATGTCTGGAGAGCTTGTCCTGCAAGGCTTTACTCCTGGCTCCTGCATGGAGTCCAAGCCTGGTGACATTTTGGTGCCTGTAGTGGAAAAATGCAAATGAAACAGCACACACATCCACACCCATTGACCAGAGCCGACTCCACCAAGAGGGTAGTTCTCAAACTGTGTGGTGGGGGTCCCTGAATGGTCTGAAATATCTGGAATGGGACACAACATTCTGAAGATGGATAGGATCCTGAAGTGGGTAGTAGATAGAGCTGTTTCCCCTCTTCTATCACCCAGAGGCTGGAAAATATACCTCTTCAACTACAACTCCCACAATCTCCCGTCCAGCATAGCTGGATTTTTTTGTAGTCCAAAAAAGTAAATTTTCCAAGCTGTAACCTGAGCAGCCAATACACCCAGAGGGGATGAATGTTGCCCCTAGTGGAAATCCTTATTTCCATGAAATTGTTCTGTGCGGGAGGGGGTGTAGCATCAAATCTAATCTTTGAAGTGCTATTGCTTTGTTCCAATGGTATTTCCCTTTGATGATTTTATGAGGGGTCAGCAAAGACTTGCTCCCCCCGCTTTGTTTAAACCAGCTGGATTGGGCCTTAGGGCAGGCTGCATTCACATGGGTCCATGCAAAGACTTCTATGTTCTGTTGTACAACAGCTAGTTGGTGATGGGGTGTGTACGTGAGTGGCAGAATAACTTCAGAAAGGGGAAACATTGCACTAGGGAGTTTTCCCATGCAAGGCCCCTTTGGAGCAAAAAATAAAATAAAATCCTGGCCTCTTACTCATGCATTTCAAAGTGCCGTTACTTGTGCAGGAAAACAATCCCAGTGACTTGTACAGCATATTGTACAGCCGTCGGTGGCACCCAAACTCTACTTCCTGAAGTGACTGACTCATTTCACACCATGGCAAGGCTGCCTTTAAGCATGTCTAATCCTGGCAAGCAGGCTGATCCCTTGTGCGGTTGTCCTCACTTGTCCAAGCAACAGGGGAATCTGAATAATAAGCCGCATAATCCACATGGGGTCTGATGGCTCAACTCGGGACCCTTAGTTTCCACTGTGTTTGTGGAGTGCCACTTACATAGAAAACTTGCACAGGGTCAGATTGAGACATGCTTTGGGACTCCCAATTTGGGTAAACTGGCTTTAAATCCCCACTTGGCCATGAGGCTTACTGGGTGACCTTGAGCTAGCCACACTTTTTCAGCGTGATCTGCTCTATTGGGCTGTTGTGAGGATAAAGAGGGGAGAATGGAAAAGCAGGACGTAAAGGAAACAAATATAATAAGCACTGTCAGGTTTAATAGGCCCCACAGCGTTGCCAAACCATGGACTGCTATTGTGTCAATCATGTACATGTTCAAAATGTAGTTCTTTTAAAAATGCAGCATGAGAGGCGCCTCACAAGGGGTTGTGTAGAACAGGGGATCCTGGGTTCCCTCCCTGTCCCTCCTCACTTTTTGTCAGGTCACTTACCATAGTCCTATCCCTCCCTCAGAGCAGACTCCATGTGAAAGTGAAAGTTTCGATGGCGTGTTATTAAAGAGATTAAACTAATTCCTTAATATAAGCAGCCCTATATGGCCATCTGAGCAATAATGAGCAGTGGAATGATGAGACACATACACACACACACCCTGGAAGCACAAGGCGCCCCATCAGCCTATAATTTATTGTTGACTTCCTGGAAGGAGGCGAGGAGGCCCCTCCTTTCCAGCCACTGGGAGAGGCCAGGCAGCATAGGCTCACCTGTGGCGAGCCTGGAATGGGGGCTCTGGGGCTTTGCCACAGGGAGACCGGTTTTCTTTTGTCACTGTGGGGCAGGCGAAGGCTTCCCCTCTCCCTCTTGCTCGTTCTCTCTCTCTCTCTGTCCATTCCGTTTGCTGTTGCCCAGCAACACAGTGTTTGTTAATGCTCCAAAAGGGCTGCCTTGTGGAGGTGACTCACAGCGGCATGACTCACAAGAAACAGAACCATCTAGCCTGGCCGGCAGCCAGGTTTCAGGCCTCGCCAGGCGGTGGCCCAGAAGCCTGTGCAGCCCTCCCTTGCTCCACGCGCTCGCTCTGGCTCTCAGTCTCTCTCACAAATTAGCTGGGACTTAACATGTGGCTTCTCTGACTGGGAACTTTTTAAGGCATGCATGGAGTAGCCTTAAAGATACAGAGTGCATGAATGCCAACTCCTGCCTGAAAAAACTCAAACATCTACTGTATGTAGAATTTTACAGCCTGGGGTAGTAGTTCCCCAACCTGATTTGAGTGCAAAATGGCCACTTCATCTCTGCATGGTTTACTGTCTCCTTCTAATCAGCCTTGCTGTGGACAGAAAGTTCTGTTGTGTCTCTTGTGTTGAGTGTTAATGGATAATTCAGTAGCTCCTGGCTCAAAAGTGAAGCAGACCTAGCTGTTTTCAGAGAAATTTTCCCATTGCGTCTCTGTATGATTAATTGCAGGGGAACTGCTTTCTTCTAAATGAGAGGGACACAGAAACCAGAAGGCATGGGATCCTTTCCGCATGGCACTATCCGTGCATATTTTAGAGATTCCTCTGGAAGACTGAAACGGACCTCCAGTTTTTGGAGAAAAATAATAATTGTGTGCTACCCGTTAGAAGTGTGGAAACACTGCCATCAATCGCTGTTTGCAGTCCTGAGGGTGAGGCTTTTCCATGCCAGCTGCACAGGAGCAAAATGTGAGTTCTGAGAAGATCAAGAAGCTGGAATGTGTGACTCTTCCTCTCCAGTAGGTTTTGACCAAAAGTTGCTATGATCGATCTTTTGCCAAAATTTGGGGAGTGGGGAAGACAGAACCTAAGATGACGGGAGACCGGGGAGGGGAACATGTACTCTCTGGTAGCTTCCACTTCTGTCTTTTTTAATATCAAGCAGCAAAAATACATATTTTTGGAAGCAGCAGCCAAGCTGGTAGCTCCCATCCCCCACCTCGCCCCCTCATTAGAAAGCTGATAGAATTACGCTTCATAAAAAGGTTAATGTAAGCACCAACACTAGCTGCAAATAAGCATTATCTTGAAGGCATGGGAAGAATTTTACACCCCACAACTGAAGATCAATTACTTCTCGCCTTTCCCCTACGTTTACCACCCACAAACAGCGTGATGGATTTTGGAGACTGCTTTCTGCGAAAAACAGAAATGCATTTCCAAAACAGAAGACAACACATACAATTAAATTTATTCCTGTTACTTCAAAATGGACTCAATTACGTATATGCATTGATGCAAATTTTGCTGTGGTAAGACCTCTGCTCTTGCTTCTTGGGACTCTTACTATGTGTAAACCAACTTGGGCAGTTCTGGACATCCCTTCACAGCAAAAACGACACTTCCATCTTCTTGACCGCCCTACCAGTAGAGGACTCTACTCCGTAAATTAGGACACATGGCAGTTCTACCAAACACATGGTGTGATGAAAGTGTGAAGCCATACCCCCAATGTAGATGTGGGCCTTGCACACTAACAAGACTATAGGATTTTACGTGGTCTGTTTCTTTTGGAGCAAACCCAACACCTAACACAAACACACACATCCTGCAAAACACTACAGATATGAAATATCTATTCCTTACTGGACGGTTTGCGATGTAGGATGCTTCTGGGGGAGGGTTCAAACACTCAAAAGCCAGTGACTGTTGATTTATTATATGTCTATGATCAAAAAGAGGAAGAAAAGAAGTGATAAAGAAATAAAGGTAAAGGTTCCCCTTGACATTTAGTCCAGTCGTGTCCGACTCTAGGGCGCGGTGCTCATCCCCGTCTCCAAGCCATAGAGCCAGCGTTTGTCCGAAGACAGTTTCCGTGGTCACGTGGCCAGCGCGAATAGACACAGAACGCCGTTACCTTCCCACCGAGGTGGTACCTATTTATCTACTCGCATTTGCATGCTTTCGAACTGCTAGGTTGGCGGGAGCTGGGACAAGCGACGGGAGCTCACTCCGTTGCGTGGATTTGATCTTACGACTGCTGGTCTTCTGACCTTGCAGCACAGAGGCTTCTGCGGTTTAACCCGCAGCACCACCACGTCCCTAAAGAAATGCAGGAGTGCTGTAAATTTCCCAATAAAAACCTGAATGGAAACACTTACGGGTTTGCCAAAGGAATTGGTTGTTCAGGAGACATAATCTCTTCTAATGTACATTTGTGAGTGGGATGTTAATTTTTTCATTAACAAATTGACAAAATATTGATCTGCATGAAGATACGATCTTGCTGCAGCTGAGAACAAACTGATATTATAAGGGTATATACTTTGGATACCAGGTCAAGTCTTACAGTTCTTCACTACCAAAAACTGCATTTTTGTGGGAAGGTGCTGAGAGTTCTGTTTGAAACATCAAGCTACCTGTTCCTCACAAAACTCAGTCTCCAAGTTTCCCTGAGAAGGGAAGATATCAATTTAGCATGATTATTAAGTTAGTAATGCTTTTGCAAACTTAAGCTACCTTGCGCAGTTTTGGGTGGAATCAATGGTCCAATCCAAGAGCAGAAGGGAGAGGCCTTTGAAATTTGTCCCAACTACAGTTGACTCACCCAGTCAATTGCTGAACAGTAAATCAACACTTATGTAAAAACGGATCTAGTTGTACCTTGTAATTGGACTGATGCCAAGGTGCTTTCAAAATGGAGAGCTCTTGCCAATCAAAACGCATTGCGAAGATATTCTTTCTCCCCTAAATTTTGTAGGAATAAAAAAAAAACAGTAGGAAAAATATAGGAAGGTTAAAAATGGAAGATGGTCATTGGAATAGCTATAGTGGTGGATCACACCCAACCGAAAAGGAGCCGGTTAATTTTATCTTCCAAGGCCTGTACATGTAATTTCAGGGGTCCCTTAGCATTGATTTTTTCAGCAGTTCATTCTGTTGTCTGAAGTAAAAGATGTCACTGCCACTACCCCAGTTTGGATGGCCTAGGGGCAGAAAATTGGACCCCAGACCTGCCCAAATTGCCCACTGCTGGATTAGAGCTACCCCTATTATTTTTTGTGCGGAGCTTGTTAAGTAGCTGCATGCAAAGAGCTTTGGATCCAAGGAAGGGTCACAAGGATGGGAAATATTTTCCAGCAGCTGCATGGTGTGAAAAAGTTCCTCCTTGAGTTGGACTTCATGTAAAACTTCTCTTTCTAACCTTTGCTTTGCCAAACCCTCACTTTGCAGCCTTATTCAGGCTGTTACTGAGCCATGGACACCTAACAACAGTATTGCCAGGACCCCTGTAACAGTCTCTGAAGGAGGCTATAAAAGTTTAGTCTGGAAGCGTGCTTAAACCCAGTGTCCGAAAGCAGCCCGGGACATTCTTCTGGTTTGGCTCTTTGTTTCCTGATAATAGAGACAAATTTATTGGAGGGTGAATTACCACAAATTGACGAACTTGGCAGGAAAGGACCATAGGGTGAGGTGACACTGGATCTCTTCCTGTACAGCCATGGGAGAACAGTACAAGCAATTATATTTAAACATTCTTACATGTTGTTTAGTCTTTTCCTCACTAAAATCAATGTACACAATGCCATAAATATTTTTATTTCATTCTTTTGTTGCATTTCTGTGTGAATCCCTGCTGTAGATGGCAGAGTGTTCGATGAAGGGTCAGATGCCATAAGTATGCCCTTGCCCTTTGAAGCATGTGATTACAACTCTCCCTCTCTTTATTTCACAAAAATGGCTATGGGGAGGGAAAATGCCCAGACTGAGACCTGGGAGAAGGCGGCATACATTCTTTCCTCCTCATACTGTTCTCTTGCTGAATATCTCCCTGCTCCAGCAAGAAGATGGGCTCACCCCCATCTAGTTCTGTCCTTTTCACTCTCTAAGAGCATTCCTACTCACATCTTTCTGGTCCCTGTCAAGAGGCTTCTACTTTTCTAGTGTGGGCAGGATCCCATGTGATCGCTGGAACTGATCCAAAGCAAGCCTTCCTCTTTCAATTTCCCAATATCACATTGTAATAAGCGAGCCACTTCCGGATATTGGCAAATTAATCACTTCCCCAGCTTGGCAAGGGAAGTTTTAAAAAATGTGGGTTATTTCTTTTTCTTTTTTTTTTTCATGTAGACTATCACTGATGCTGTACAGAAATTGTAATTTATTTATTTTTTTAATTTCTTGGCCACTCCTTAAAGGGTCAGTCAACTGCCCACAGTCAAATCAATGATATTAGCTTCAGCTGCAGGCAGTTTCTCAACTGGACCTCGATATTGACAGGAGCCGTTTCCATGTGAACAGTCAGGCTTGATTAGATCATTCTAATCAAGCCTGACTGCTCCCAAGTAGCCCACTCGAGCTGCTGCTAGTGTAGCCATACCCTAACATATTCCTCCTTTTTCCAAAAAGTTGACTAAGCCCCTTGAGGTGATTCTAGAGACTCAGCAATTCTCAAAGGAAAGTGGAGCAGTAACTCAGTACTAGAGGCTATGCTTTGCACGCAGAAGACCCCAGATTCATTCTCTGGAATCTCAGGGGCCACGTTGCACCCTCTCAGGCTACTGGTGGCACTGCAAATCCATGGCTTTGATTCTTTTCTGTGACCACCACAATGGTCACTGAAATTCAGAGTGGTGGCAGCTGCATGCAGTAGTGCAACCAGATGCCATGACACCCTTCCACACCAGGAACCCTTTAGACTGGAATATAAATCAAAGTAAATACGCGTAGGGACGTGGTGGCGCTGCGGGTTAAACCGCAGAAGCCTCTGTGCTGTAAGGTCTATAGATCTGCAGCTGTAAGATCGAATCCACGTGACGGAGTGAGCGCCCGTCGCTTGTCCCAGCTCCCGCCAACCTAGTGGTTCGAAAGCATGCAAATGCGAGTAGATAAATAGGGACCACCTTGGTGGGAAGGTAACGGCGTTCCGTGTCTAAGTCGCACTGGCCATGTGACCACGGAAGATTGTCTTCGGACAAACGCTGGCTCTATGGCTTGGAAACGGGGATGAGCACCGCCCCCTAGAGTCGGACACGACTGGACAAATTGTCAAGGGGAACCTTTACCTTTACCTTTAAATAGCCTATAATAAATACTTTTAGGAATCTAAGTAAACAGAGTTACCATAGCAGGAACACTGTAGGCATGAGCTGTGGGGAAAGCCATCCCTTTCCTCAGCACTACTTAGGGCTCAGCTGAGTCATTCAGTTTTTATACATGTAGTTTGTTAGGAGGGGGAATGGGGAAAAGAGACACTCTACGAAGCATTGGAAGGAAAAACAACCACAGTAGATGACAATTACACAGGTTGCGGAATGCCCACTTCAGCATCTTGACCAAGATCACCCATAAAAATGGAGGGAGATGGGTAATGAAAGGTCGATCTCAGCCACAGCAATGTTTGTAATGCAGAAAACAAGCAAGCAGGCAGAAGAGAGCAAATATGGTACCTGCCAACCGTTTAGACCAAGAGAAGACAATCCAGAGATTGACAGGGGGAAATTGCTTGGTTTAGGGGCATGAGAAAGAATTAGGAGAAATATTAAAATCATATATTGGTACACACATCAAGGAAAATGGAATAATCACCAGAAGCTCTCACAGGTGTGACATTCATCATCTTTGCTGGTGGTTTTGAAAAAGAAGTGAAAAGTGCTCTTATCAAATTGTAACTGAGGATTGCTCACCCCAGCTGAAATCCTGTAGAACAACTTTACACCCCAAAGCCATTTGGGGGCAATAAAAAACTTCCTAAATCCTGCTCCCCCACCCAGGTTTGGGGGGGTCCAGATTGGAAAATCACTGTCACTGGGACCAGTGGGCAGAACCAGAACCAATGGTGGCAATTTTCTGGCTCCAGATCTGCCCCCCCCCCCCCTCATTCCACAGCTCTTGGATGCTGCTCCAGGATGAAGGGGATCTTTAGGACTCTCTGAAACGTGGCGGAGACTCTAGGAAGCTTTTTATGGTTTCCAAACGGCTGTAGCACAGCCACAGCTGATAACATCGTTCTTGTGCCACACAGCTCCGCCAACAGGATTTCAGCCACTGAAATAAATCTGTTAGGCTTCCAGGTGCCACAACAATGTTCATTTTATTTTTGGTTTTGGTTTTGTTACACTTTTCAAATTGGAGGCTGATACCTAACAGGGTTTCCAAACCCACACTACTTTTAGCTTTTAGAATCTCATTCCTCGATCTACTTATAAAGTAACTGCTGCAGATTCAAGGTTAGGAATATAGATCTGCCACCGTCACATCTTGTTTGACCTTAACTGGAAGCCTGGCTTTTTTCTGCATCCTTTTGCCAACTCATAGCAATGGTGCCAGTTGTACAGGAGGAGTTGCTTCCAGGCTAAAGCGTGGAAGAGTTACAGTTTTTGACTAAATTCTCAGAATTCCCCAGTCACCATGGCCAGTGGCAGCGCTGGTTCAGGAGCAGGGGTTTGTGCATTTCAGTCAAAGGAGTAACTGTTTCAAACTAGAAACTAGAACTTACACTCCTAAGATACGTAGTTTCCCCATAATTAGCTGGAAGTAAAATTAAAACACATTTTCCACACTACGCTGAATATAATGCTATATTATCCAGCATGGCCAACATTTCTCTGTACTGCTTAATCACAACTGACTCCCAGTCAGGAAAAATATCCTTTCCAATGGTGGTTAAAACCTTCTTGTTTGCAGGTTGTTCCTGTTTTATTGCTTCCCTGTGATTGCAGCTAATGGAGCAGTGATGACTAGGAATCAAATGAGAAGAAAGAAATAATTCAGGTCCTGTCCTTTGACATTTGAGTAATTAAGAGTGACATTCTACGGGCAATTAATAGGCTGTCTGTGTTCTGTGCCATCCAGTCGGAACCAACTTATAGCAACTCTAATAGGGTTTTCAGGGTAAGTGAGATATTTAAGGAGTGGTTTTACCAGTTCCACTCCCCCAGTGAGCTTCCATGGCCGAGTGGGGATTCGAACCCTGTCCAAGAGAGTCCTAGTCCATCACTTTATCTACTACACCACACTGGGAATCATTAATAGGCTATTTACCACTAATTCCTGATCAACAAGAAAACTTATTTTTAAAAGAAAAAGCAGAGCATGGAAACAGGAAACTTTTAATGACAAGTATAGCAGCCCCTGAAAACCTTGGCAGTACTTTGTCCACAAAGTTGGTGAAAGAATAATTACAAATTAAATCTGTGGAGGAAGAGATTATGGGAAAACGTCAGATTGCAACGATTTAACAGCACATGTGTTTGGATACCCCATAAAAACTGAGAGAATAAAGGATGGCAATTTCAGACAAAATGTCTAGTATGGAAGCAACCAGGATCAAACAAGATACTCCTCAAAGTGCAGCAGCTACTATCTGCCCTGCAAGACTTGCCAAATAATTTGGTCTGTCTGCTTCTTTCCTAACTAAGCCGCATGACCTAGTTCCACCTCCTGCTGGCTAACAGAGGTAACTGCAGGACTCAGCTAAAGTCGCAAGAGAAAGAAGAAAACAAGAATGCAATATACAGTACATAATTAGAAGACAACATTAATGCCACTTTTTTTTCATTGAACTGAATGTTGAAGCAATGACATAATCCGTATCAAATTTCTTTAAATTACTTGAGAATGTTGTATGAAATGGTATCAAAAGCTGTAACAATACAGATCCAGACTTGACTTTTTTCTCCAGGGGATTAGTAACATTACAGGAGAAAAAAATAGTTCATGCAGAAGAGAAGATTATATTTCTTGCTCCTTTGTACAGAACATTCCTGTACAATCCACTTTAATTTTGCATTCTGAAATAACATGGGGTTTCCACATGTATGCAACATACTTATTATTATATTCATTAGTTACGTACATGTTGTTTTGTGCTGCCAAGTAATAACTGACTTATAATGACCCTAATAGGGTTTTCAAGGTAAGTGAGATATTTAAAGAGAGGCTTTTCCCATTCCACTCCCACAGTGAGTTTCCATGGCTGAGTGCGGATTTGAACCCAGGCCTCTTGAGTCCTAGGACATTACTCTATCCACCACACCACACTGGGTGCCCAGTTATATTTATATCCTGCTGTTTAATCCAGTGATTGTGGTGATGGTTATATGTGACTCTTCCCTTCCTTCCTTTGTGCTCACAACAAATTTGTGGGCTAGATCAGGCTAAGAGAGAATTTTATGAATGTTATGCCTACTGCATTCCCCTAATCTAGTAAACCACTGGCCACGTGTTAGCTGGAGCCATCTGAAGGACACGAGTTATCTTCATCCTGCTTTTCATGGCAGTAGATGTTACAAGGAATTTAGAACTGTTGTGGCTTCATATCAGCTCTTCCACTCATTCCACCTGATGACATGAAATTGAACCCGTAAACAATTTCTGCCACAGTGCCCATGTTTATCTTAGGCATGTCTAGTTCAGTGGGACTCTCTCTTAAGTGTATACAGGATTGGGGCCTCTTAGGTGCCCTCACCAAGACCTTTTGTTCTTCTGCAGCTGCCATCAGCTCCACAACTCTTACGAACTAGAAACCAGCTCTACCGTTGGGGAAAATGAAGGGACGATTGATTTTGGGTGTTACAAAAGAGAAGCAAATTGTGGTTTATTATGTACTGTTTTATTTTTAATATCAGTGAAATTGAGAGGGCTACACTTCCAGGATTTTCAGCCCCAGGTGCTAATGTAACGTGACTGGATGTTTCAAAGAAGTAGCCATGTTGGTCTGTGCAAGGATACCAGACCGTGGCGGGGGGGGGGGGGGGGGAGGTCTCTTGTGGGAGTTTTTGGTTTTGTTTTGGTGTGTGTTTTTAATTGGAATTTGGCTATCTTGCCTCTTGACACAGAGAGGAAGCACCATTTCTTGCTCTGACTCAGACAGCAAAAGGCTTTTGGGCTTTCCTGCTTGGAAAATATGGCAGGGAAGGAAATATACAGCACAATGATATTATGTGACATTTATTATTCTTCCATATTATTGAGGAAGGCAGCAAAAGATGAATAGAGGCTTAGAAACATGTTTACTGCATCTGATCTTCAGTGTAGCAAACTAATTCACTTTTCACAAAAAACGTATAAGGAAAAAATTATAAAAATAGTGAAAGAGAAAAAGTTCAGATTAACAATAATTCCAGGTTGAGAATGCCTAGTATTGCCTATTAAAAGCATTGTGCATTTATTTCATCTTTCCAGTCTTAAGATATATATTTTTCCTGGTAGGACAAAAGATGGAAGAAGATTGTGGGAAGACACAGGAGGGTCAAAAAGAGAAGATGGTGGCAAGATCTGAAGTCCTGGTAAAATCCTGTGGTTGGAATAGGGTACTGCATGCAAATGTCTCATACTGAAGCACACTAAGATTTCATTTATATTACAAGATGTACAAAATAATTGAAAGCTCACATCTGTCAATGAACAACTGCAGGAAGACATTGGTCGTGACAAACTATTAGCAGATAAGATTAAAACAGGGTTTTCAGCTGTATCATTCAGAGCAAACAAAGAAGAACGGTCTTTGCCACGTAAAGGAAGGTCAAAGGAAAGGAAACTGAGATGAGCCTCCCTTTGGAGGAGAGGTTTCAGGGCCTGGACACAGCTTCCAAGGAGGTTCTCGTCCTGATTCAAAATACATGGGACACGAGGTTCAATGGAACACATACGAGGACTTTCAAAGATTTGCTGAGTGGACAGGTTCCTAGAGGAAAGGGTAGCCCTTGAGGCATCTGGGTCTCTATTGATAAAGGGCATCGCTAGCACTTTGGATTGGTTTCAGAAACAAATGGAAGCCAGTGCAGCTGTTTCAGCAGGGGGCTCCCTTGTTCCAACTAATCAGGTAGCATTCTGACTGTGCATTTAGGGGACTCAATGGAACTTCCCAAGCAGTTTCAAGAGCTGCTCTGCGTAGAGCACATGGCAGTAGCCTATGCATTATGTAACTAAGAGCATTATGTAACTAACTTTTGAATCAAGGTCTTACTGTAGCCAGATTCTACAGGCAATGCTATAACCGGTGCATACACTGGAACTGGCTGAAAGCACATTTAACCACACCTGTCACTTGGGCGTGCAAAAATAGGGCCGGATCGAGAAGAATCCATAGTAAGCTCCCCTTCAAGTACATGGAGCAGCAGCAGCTGGCACATCTTGCAAGAAGCGTTGTTTTGGCATGTTTTCCTCTGTACCACGACAGACTGGGGCAAAGTCTCTGTCCAGTCTAGTTTCCAACTTCTGTCTGACTCACAAGTATTTTATGCCTTCAACTTTCTGTGGATGTTTCTTATTGCTTCCAGGCTTTCTCCCTTGCTTGAAAATGGTTTTCCTTTTGAATTGGGGGGGGGGGGGGGAGGGAAGCCTTCCTCGGTGTTCAGCTTGCACAAGACCATGTGTCACTTGCACACTTAGCATATCTCCAGGCCCAAATGAAGACTGAGGTTTCCTGGGATCTCTCACTATGACGGAGGGAACGGGATGCAAGAGATGAAAGGAGGTAAAAACAGTGCTAGTGGTGGGGCGGGGTAAGCAAAGCAGCTGATCAAAGCCACGGGATGCGGCATGGTGAGTCATAGTCTGGAAAGATCCTGGGCAAAAGCCAAGTCAGGAGGGGAAAAAGGGCCACATTGCCTTTCATAGGTCTGAGTTGGACCTGACATATAAGGAACAAAAACACTTCAGTTTCATACATCTCTGTCTCGGTGTGCACAGTCTGCCATTCCAGGGATCTTGGATAATGTTTCACGGATGCCTGCATGGCTCTTGTAGGCTTAATGTGCTGGATGTGTCCCAGAGCTTACTTTTTTGGCCTAACCCCACCCCCCACCCCCCAGAGCCTGGCTGTGAGTACAGCCAGGTCACAAACTGGCTGGGGGATTCTTGGAGTTTTTACAAGGGCAGCTTCATGTGGAGTACACACAGAGTAACCTAGGCACAATATTAATAGTTGCTTTATAGAGTAACTTTTCCATACTCTGGCACATTTCTCAGTCTGGTGTGTCCTTCTCAGGACTGGGTGTACGCGTTTATTTGACCCTCCTTAATCAGGTCATGTCTAGATGGTTGGTGTGTGTGTGCGCGCGCGCGTGTGTGTGAGTGTGTCTAGTGCCTTTAAGCACCTCCTACCCCTCCCCATATGCTATTGGCACTGGGTCCCCATGGGAAGCCACAGTGGAAGTAGCAAGGGAGGGTGGCCTGTAGGTGCGTCAGCCCCTAGCAATGTGCCAGTGAGTCACTGGCTGGGTGGGGTCCTTGTGACAGGATTCTGGCTCTGCACACACAAAGGCTCTTTGATGCAGCCTGCATGCAGTGACCTCCTTAGCCCTAGCCAGTCTGGGGCGTGCTGGAGTATGGACTCCCCAGACCTTCTAAGCCTCTGGAACTCCCAAGCAAGCAGAAAGGTTGGAAATTACTATGTTTATACACTCTGCATCCATATCACATCTGCCCAGTTTTCACAAAGCCTCATCCTTGTAACTGGAGCATGGGGGAAGTTTCCTTTTAACTGGGCATTCTGGGAGTTACGGTGCAAAATTAACTTCTGAAAAATCTGCTTCGCATCCCTCTTTGACTGAGATGCAAAGACTGAACTGCACAAGATTGTTCCTCAGACCACCTTTCCTTTCACAGAATGGAGGAAGCAGCATTGTCTGACCCCACAGAGCGTGTGCTCATATAAAACATTTCAGGCATACCATCTGGATGTTTCAGATTTAGAAGCTCACCAACCTGCAGTCCTCCAGGGCCTGTTGGGCTGGAACTCCCATCATCAAACCTTCCCTTGGGCTAGGCTGGCTGGGGCTGATGGGAGCAGCATTTGAACAGCAACTGTGAAGGCACCAGTTGCCCACCCATTAATGATGTTCATGCAAGATGTCACATGGACAGGCAGTAAATGTGTGTGTGCATCATATGGATATACTCACCCGGGAGCTGCTGACTGCACAAATGATCTGATTATCAGTAGAGCAGACTCAACTCAGATTCTTGTAAAACAGGGGTGGAGGTAGGGTTGTGTTATGTGCCATCAAGTCAGAACCAACTGATAGCAACCCTAATAGGGCTTTCAAAGTAAGTGAAGACATGTCCAGATGGGGAAAGCTGAGATATTTAAGGAGTAGTTTTGCCAGTTCCACAGCCACGGTGAGTTTCTGTGGCTGAGCATGGAACTGAACCCCGGCCTCCTGAGTTCTAGTCTGTCACTCTATCCACTATACCACACTGGGTATCTCAGCGGTGGTGGTGATAAATAATACACAGGATCAGAGGAGAGGCAAAAAACCTCCCACTGTCCTTTTTTTTACCATGACTGTGGTTGCTTTATTTTGGTACACACCAGGAAAAAAGCAGCTGCGGCATAGCAGTTTTAAAAGAATGGGCAAAGGGAAGATTCACATTTCCCACACATCCCCTAAGCGCTATCTCATCCCCTTACACCAGCAGACCCCCACCCACCCACTCAAATATGGATCATCAGCTGTTATATCTTTCAAACGAGGCTTGGGTGGAATCTCGTGGTGA
Source organism: Intellagama lesueurii (assembly GCA_037013535.1). NCBI lineage: Eukaryota > Metazoa > Chordata > Lepidosauria > Squamata > Agamidae > Intellagama > Intellagama lesueurii. Next base: position 136,423,673 of record JBAJHW010000002.1, read on the forward strand.
ATTGTTTCCCACATTCATTGGGGAAAGAAATCTGCCATTTGGTTTTTATTTGTTTTTATGCCTCAATATATTTTGGGCAGACTGGCCTGGGTCACAAGGAACCCTCTGGGGCAGCGCTAAGGAATCTATGACCCTCCTTATATATATATAGGGTCCTTTCCCCTTATATATATATATATATATATATATATAATAAATATAAAATATAAATATTATATTTATATAATATAAATTTATATTATATAAATATAATATATATATAAAAGGAGGGTCATAGATATATAATATATATAAGGAGGGACTACCATATTGGGTGGTACATGCCTGCCCTTTCCCCCCACAAGTTTTCTTACAAGTTTATATATATATATAAATTCCAGATTAAACAGAAAGGAATCACACATCCGCATGTGCAGATGGAGGCACGAAGTGGGGGGGGGGATCTAAGAAATAATGGTGGTCGAGGGAGGAGCAAGAGTGTGGTGAATGGGAAGGCAGGGAACAGAGAGACAACTTGTGGGGGGAAAGGGCAGGCATGTACCACCTGATATGGTGATGCCTCTGTAAAAATCTGAGCAGAAAAGAATCAGGCTGTGCACCATTTTGAACAATAGTAGGACTTAATAGTGGTGACGTGGTGGCGCTGCGGGTTAAACCGCAAAAAGCCTCTGGGCTGCAAGGTCGAAAGATCAGCAGTTCGAATCCATGCGATGGAGTGAGCTCCTGTTGCTTGTCCCAGCTCCTGCCAACCTAGCAGCTTGAAAGCATGCAAAAATGCGAGTAGATAAATAGGTACCACCACGGTGGGAAGGTAATGGCGTTCCATGCCTAGTCGCACTGGCCATGTGACCACGGAAACTGTCTATGGACAAACGCTGGCTCTACGGCTTGGAAACGGGGATGAGCACCGCGCCCTAGAGTCGGACATGACAGGACAATTTGTTAAGGGGAACCTTTACCTTTAGGATTTAATATCATAGGATACAATAGGAGACGGTGCTGATTTAATGTTTTTTTTTCTGGAGTGTGTCATTTTGGCTGAGGAAAGACATCATCTCCCCACCAACCCCTATCACAAGAGGGGTTGGTTTGCATGAAAGTTTCATACCTTCATTTATAGGTAGAGATGCCAATTTACACAATCTATCTTGCCCTAGTACAGAAGAGTCTGATCTCGCCCTGCTGCCCCTGCTGTGCTAACTGGTGATGGGAAATTTCAAAGGCTCTGATCTCTCCTTCTATGATTCTTTAACTGCAAAACAGACCTGGATTCAAATAAAGGGTTGTCTTCTGCAAAGTAGGGCACACTGGCACCCTGCTGTTGTGTCTACTTGAGCATCTGGGTGCCCGTGCCCGTCTTCTCTGTCTACTGATTTTCTTCTTGCTACTCCCCCTTTCTCCCTCTCACCTCTTTCAAAACATCCTCTGGTTCTGAAAACTGAAACATCCATTAGCACTGGACAAGCAGGGGCCCAACTTACATTCACAGGACGTGTATCAACGATGGGGTTCGAGTCAGAGCAGAACTCAAGGATTTGACTCACAAAGTATTGTGCAATTTCTTCACAGAGGGCTATTAAGTGGTCTGTGTTCTCCTCTTGGGGGCCAGCACATAAGCCTTTGAACACTTGAAAGCGCACTGCTGGATGACATTACACAATGGTGGCAGACAAGAATGACTGCCACGGATCAGGCCTTCCAATGGGTTCTAGGCCGTGTTTGGTCAAGTCTAGTATGAGTCTTCTGCCACTTCAATCACCGCCCCACTCATTTCATTGCCTCCTTAGTAAACCAGCTGGGCTCCATGATTGAGCAAAACCCTCCCTCTCCCTGTACATTTTTACCCAGTATGACAGACTAGGACTCAGAAAAGTCGTGGGAATAGGGTAGCACTGCTGAAACTACTCCTCAAATATCTCACTTGCCTTCAAAGCCCTGTTAGTGGACATTGGACTTTAGGATATCTTGGACTTCAGCTCCCAGAATTCAGCAAGAATTCCCCCAGCCAGATTCTGGGGGCTTAAACCAAGAAATCAAAATCTTCACAAGAGTTTTCAGTTACTCGTGCATGGGAAATGAAGGCTCCATCAGGGGTTAGGGGACTGGAAATGGGCTCATGGGCAGAGAGACTTACCCATCCCCAATACCTTGTAGCTTCCACAGAGCTAACCACTCCCACACATTTCCTCTTTCTTTTTCACAGGGACACAATGGCTGATAGAGCCTTCATTACCCACCTGTGTGTAACTGAAAACTCCTGTGAGGACTTTGATTTCATGGCTAAAGCCCCCAGAATTCTGGCGACTGAAGTCCACAAAATCCGAATGTCCCATGTTTACCTATTAGGATCAGTATAAGTCAATTCCCACTTGCTGGCACCTCACACACAAATCCTGTTTGTTAGGTACTGGCAACAACAGCAACTACTAGTACTACTACTACGACTACGACTACTACTACTACTACTACTACAGTCTTGGATTCAAACAATTATGTGATAGACCCAGGTTGTCACCTAATAAAATGGGCACCTGAAGCTCTCGGCGCACACTGTCTTACTGCGAGATCCCCTAAGGGCAACAGCTGTCAGCGAGAAGAAAAAGCTCATTGAACATTTATTATGAGACTGGAGTCTCTGCTTTCAGACCATTGTTTGAAACAACTGTGTCTGTTTGCTCAGATTGCTCTTGCAGCTGCCAAGAGAGGGAATAATACATTTTCTCAACATTCCCACCTAAGGGTATATCTATACGAAAGCATGATTTTATACCAGTTTATTTTTTGTGCTTCCTTCTGTCTCAAGTTCTAACCAATCCCTCTCCACCCCCCCGCCTGGTTGGAAATCTAGTTTGGTGAGACAAGCGTCTGTCTGAAACTGTGAGAGAATTATCCATTAGAGATGTCTAGTTTCTCTGCACAGAATTTCAGTTTCCCAGACTTGTGGGGGCAAAGTAATAACTATTGGGCATGCCCTGAATTAACCTAAACCCTTGCAAAGGGCCTCCTAGCAGCCTTAATTGCTTCTCTAGGGATGCTATTGCATAAGTGGTGCACAGTGTGAAAGGTGTGCCCTAATTCTACATAATCCAAAAGTCAACTTGTAGGATACATGCAATTATACCTGTCACCCACTGCTGTGCTTCCAGCATGTCACCATGACCGAAGGGGTGGCATAGAATGGAGCAACCACATGATGAGAAGGAAGTTCTAGAAGAGTTAGCCATGTTGGTCTGTGCTAGTGTATCAATCGAAAACAAAATGAAAATAAAAAAATAAATAAGATAACTTTGTGGCAACTTAAAGACTAACTGCTATATTTGAATGTGGTCTGAGGAAGTGAACTTGTCCACAAAAGCTCACATGAAAATACAGCAGTGAGTCTTTAAGGTGCAACGTTTTTGCAATATTTATTTTTATTTTTTATTTTTTTTATTTTTATTTTCTTGATATGGTGAGGAGTTTCTTCTCTCCAAATCTCTGCTCTCCTACATTTCCCTCAGGTCCTTCTTCACTTGCAGGTTTCCAGAGGTGGATCTTACTCTCGCAAAGATGTACCTGGAACCCTGTGAAGAAGGAAAAGGGAAGGAGATATGTCTTCATAAAGCATCTGGTGTTCAGTTTGATCATCTTCTACATATTCCGGAGCCAAATGGACTGCCAATGGGACCACACTGGCTGTGGGAAAGATTCCTCCTTCACCACACAGAAGGGCAGAACACCAGTATAGGGGGTGCAGGACAGACTGTGTGGCATACACAGCTTTCCCTGTCAAGAAATGGGAATGCCCAAGGGCTTGAGAGGGAAGCTGTGGTGGGGTAGATACTACTGGGGGTAAATAGCTAAATGATTTGTTTTTTTATAACATAGGCTGTATCAACACAGTGTGAGTTCATTAATCCCTGTGAGATTTCTGAAAGGCTGACTGCAGGGTCATTTAGCCCACTGTTTGGTCTGCCGCAGGGATGGGCTGGTTTGTTCCTAAAGATGTTGATCAGACATCTTTACTGGAGTGAACCAGCCACACACACACACATCCCAGAAGGGTCCCGCCTGCACCTTTCTGGTCCCAGACAAGGGCATATACTTTTTTTGATTTGCCAATATCATGAAGTGGCTTAACAGAGCCACTTCAGGCTAATGGCTCATTAAACAAATGTGTAATGTTCTTCTGCTCCTCAGGGGAGGGACAAAGGACTTTTTTTTTTTTAAAGACTGTGAAAATGTGGTGAACCATTTATATGTTTTTAAACAAAAAACTTTTATTTCCTTTGTCTTAAAGGGCCAGTTGAGAAACTTCCTGTAGCCAAGTCTGTCATCATGGCAGTTTCTCAAATGGAGAGGGAAAGAGTGTATTTGTGTATCAGACATGTGTATTCGGTTGTGTCAGGCTCTGATCGGACCTTTAAGAGTAATACATACCTAATATACATACCTAATACACACATTTAAAAAATGGACCAAATAGGGTTGCTTGAGATCTGTATGCCATTTGGATGCAAGAATCGCATCAAGTCTTATACCAGACATCTTAGCGGCCCTGTCCAACCTGCTTCAACCCAGCTGTGTAGACAAATCCTAACCTCCAGCACTAGAATGAGACAAGGTGCTGGTTTGCTGTTGTTTTCTCCCTCATCAAGGTTTGCTTCAGTTTTCACAAAGTATCTCAAAGCAAATGTTGCATCCTTTCCTTTTGTGAAGTCAGCCACGCACAGACGCACAATGACACAGACAGGCACATGTCTGTGCGTATGCACACACATGGGCAGAGCAAGCAAAGAAAGACTAGGTGATAGACTATGAAGAGCCCAAATACCTATTCAGTGTTTGTTATTGTTAAAAGCCGTGCAATTGTGGTAGGGACAGCACCTACCACAGTTCCTGTGCACTTTGTGCAGTTTACAAATGTGTACAAAAATAAATAGGTCTTGTAAATGTGAGAACTCCTGTGAAAAACTTTAGAAAATATTTCATTGTCTTGCGCCATGAGGGATAAAGTTTTGTACTTTCTTGTTCTCGATGAATGAATGAGAGATGAAAGGATTTGCAGTGCCAGGTGCTGCTTCCTCTAGCACCTACCACAGCATGTGTCTGCCTTGCTGAGCTCAGTGGCTGGGCTACCTCCACTGGGACACTGTAAAATGTCCTGGCCAACCCCTGTCAAATCTTATGATGCAGCCTCTTTTGGGGGGGGGGGGAGGGGAGAGAGAGAGAATGACACTGTGCTCTGCCAGTGTGTAGCTAAACTAACAGCTCAGAGGCTGTTAGATTTGGAAGGTATTTTGCAAAACAGTTAAGCAAGCATGCAGGAGGCCCTGGGAGACTGGCACATGGGGAGACAGAAGGGGCAACCTTGGATCCCGGTCCCTGACGATCAGCGATTGCCTTTGAACCATGCCGCCTGCACCCTGTCCTTGTGCCTGGTGGCACAAGCTTTTCTTCAGCCCTGGCGTCACTCCACTTGCCTTCTTGGCGCCTTGCTTCCCCTGCACAATTAGATTCCTTGAGCTGGGAAAAGACCCAGCCTTTGCTTCAAGGGCTGAGGAAAGCAACAAGCAGGAAACTCCCTCTGAAGGTGAGTCAGAAGGGCGGTCTCCTGTCAAGTGGACCCAGCCTCACAGATGGCATGAGAGAGAGAGGCAGGCAAGCTGTAGTGCATCAGCGAACCATGGGTGTGAGGGATCTTGAAAAGACACCAACTCTCTACAATAGCAGGAGTCCGTAGAAGTCACACATACAGGCACACACACACACCAGCTGCTCGAAAACAAGTCAACAGTCTGCTAGTGCTACTGCAACATACTCACTGCCCTGTGTGTTCAAGGCGGAAGAACTGTGCACTGTTTTATTATGATTACTGCTGTCCCTAATGTGTGTGCATGTGCGTACATGCCCAAAGACACGTATGTGTCTTTGCTATCTCATCTTCCACCCAAGTTGGAACCATACAAGTACCTGGTTCTTTTCTTCCGGTCATGGAAAGTGCAACAGAAATGATGTGATCTATTAGCAGCATGTACAGTATGTATGAATGTGGGGTATCCAATATGTTGTAGTGGAGCGAATAATGGACTAGGACTCCGGAGACCTGGTTTCAGTTCCCAGCTCTGCTGTGGAAACTCACGGGTTGTATGTGTGTGGAAGTGTTAAAACCACTTCTTAAATACCTCACTTACCTTGAAAACCCTATTCAGGTCACTGTAAGTTGGTCTTCACTTGATGGCACATAGCAACAAATGTATGAATGTATGGGTGTCTTCCTTCACTGATTCCTTAACTAACCCACAAGGAATATTAGTAAAGGTAAAGGTTCCCCTTGACATTTAGTCCAGTCGTGTCCGACTCCAGGGCGCGGTGCTCATTCCCGTTTCCAAGCCGTAGAGCCAGCGTTTGTCCGAAGACAGTTTCAGTGGTCACGTGGCCAGCGCAACTAGACACGGAACGCCATTACCTTCCCACTGTGGTGGTACCTATTTATCTACTCGCATTTGCATGCTTTTGAACTGCTAGGTTGGCAGGAGCTGGGACAAGCAACGGGCGCTCACTCCGTCGCGTGGATTCGATCTTACAGCTGCAGATCTATAGACCTTACAGCACAGAAGCTTCTGCGGTTTAACCCGCAGCGCCACCACGTCCCTCTGCCAGTATATAATTAATTCTATATAATTGCCTAATACACATTCAAAGAAACGTTTGATTATATATTTGTCTTCATGGCCTTAACTAATGAGACTTGAAGGTTGCAAAAAGATCAGTACAGAAACCACAGTCTCTATACAGAAAATTGCAGTGCTCACGTTTTCCAAGAACACACTTTCTCTCAGCTTGGCAAACAAGATTAAAAAACCTCCACAAACAGCAACACAAAAGGTTATAATATTTACATGCAATTAAACAAATTGTAATATTAAACACCAAGTAGATCTAAAGTGGTTTAAAAATACATAATTAAAAGGTGAAATGTCTACCAATTAAAAGCCCCTTCCTTAACAGCTATGTAGTCCACTGCCAAGAATCTGACTGAACAAAAAGGCGTTTTGCTTTCCAGCAGAAGAACAATAAGGAAGGGACCAGCCTGGCAGCAGCCACTGAAAAGCTCAGCCTGTCTCTTGTAGCAGGCCATTGGTGCTGGACCTGAGAGAAAGCCTTGACACTGGACCCAAGAATAATTGCTGCTGCAATAATGACCACCACCACCACCACACAGTCTCTGAGAGGCTGTTTAAGACATCAAAGAGTGACGGCACATGTAATGTTTGTACATCAAAGTGGGTCCTTTAATAATACCTTGACCGTATTAGCGCACCCTAGACGGTGTACCAACAGACATAAAAGAACAGTCACTGTGCCTTTCTCTTCTATGGGATGAGAATAAAGCTTCCTCCTACCTCTGCTACTTTTTAGATCAGGGTGGACAACACATGAGCCATGGGCTGCATGAACTCCATCAGTTTTTGCCCTTGCTACATGTTGGCTGCCAGCCCAAAAATATTCTTTTGAAAATAAGCTTTGTCGCCAAAAGCATCAATGCTGCAGTAGCAAACAACAACAACAAGGTGCCTGGGGAGTGTATGCCTTGTTTTCAAGCTTTCTTCTGTGATGCACTTCTGCTCCTACCGCGGAATGTGCTATATTTTGTAACGGAGAAAATGTATTTTAAAAGTGCGGATTGTGATTGCCATGTACAGATAGGAATGAATGGATGTTATTTTTGAATTCATTAAGTGAAAAGCAACAAACTTCTCCCTTTTAATGTCTCTATCCTTTTGTCTAGCATGCAGGATCTGTGGGTACAACAAGCAGGGATGGTTGACTTGAGTTACGGGACTCGCTCTCAAGTCAGACTTAATTCACATTGGTGACTCAACTCGGAATCAACTCTTTTTTTCCCCAGTGACTCAGACTCAACTCATGACTTGGAACCCACCCACCCCTCCCTTTTTTCTGGGGAAAAGAGCTTGTTTTTTTTTAATAGCGATCTGGACTTGGGGCTTGGGACTCGCAACTTGTTACCAAAGAGTTGTAGTTGAACTTGGGACTTGGTACCAAAAACTCAGACTCGGACTCAAAGACTTGCCAGCATTCCTGCTAGATGGCCAATTGTCCTGGACTGGATTAGGCTAAACAGAGTCAGTCACCTTGAGGTGCCGTATGTCATCAGGGGTGATCCTGGCATCCACATTCAAGGAAACCATGCCACATCTTAAGTGACCTTATCTAGCCTGTATTTCCCTTTAAAGAGCCTGTCTTTCCCTTTAAATTCCTCTTCATGTCCCATTCTGTCTTCCCCTCCATGGGGTAGTGGAGAAAAGTTGCAGTTTTTAAATAAATGCATTTGTAAGTGGTGTGCCACTGAATTGGCTTGGCACTCAAGTGATACAGCACTGGATTTAGAGAGAGAGAGAGAGAGAGAGAGAGAAATCCTCCTCCTCCTCCTCTTCTACCTTAGGGCAGCTGGAGAAAGCTGGATTTTTAAAAAAATATATATTGATAAGTAGCATGCTGCCACTATGGAGAATTTGTTTTGGTTTGATACCAGTGATCACATGTGCCAGAACCAAGTCAAAAATGGAGTGATCCTATCTGAATAGAAAATATAGTAGCTCCAAAATGGTACAGGTAGGCAGGGATAAGAGTCCCAAATATGGAATAAAGAGCTGTCTGATTGCACCCTGAGTTTCTCAAATAGAATGGCTTAAATAGAATTGTGTTTTTTTTAAAAAACGAACAAACAAACAAACAAACCAAAACTTACTTTAAATTGTTCAGTAAATGCAAACTTAATTATCCCAAAGTCCCTGCATTCCTATGGTTTAAAAAGCAAAAGAACTGAATGGGCATCGTAATACACCTTTGTGTCCCATGTCCTTTGTACACCCCACGTAATAATAATCTCCCTGACTACCCCGCTTGCTGTATATTGCATCACCCACTGGGGTGGAAAAGTTGGAGTGAGACACGAGCTTTTGATGAGGTCAGCATTTACCAACAGCAGCTTTGCACTGCTACAGTTATAGATGTCCAACTGATTTGTACGGGGGTGGGGAGGCAAGCCTCATTGCATTTAATGGGCTTAGTTCTGTGCAAGCCAAATTTGTGCCCATCAGTGGTTATCTGTAGCCTGAACTTCCTTATTTTCAGAGTTATAGTTTTAAACCATAACTTTTTGTATAGGCAGAAGGCTTTCCCTCTCTCTTTTTGGAATAATGGCAATAATTATTTCACTAGCATTCAGCCTTTATCACCACACTGTTGAGTCTGGGCTAGTCCCTAGATTAGTTCCTAGACTTTCCAAGTCAAAATTAATTGCCAATAAATCTTGACTTGAGAGAGAGTTCAAATGGTTGCTGTTTTATTTAGCTAGATAAAAAGCATGACGGAAGTCATGCCTCCAAGTGTAGGCAGGAACAACCGTGTGTTGCACAGGAAGACTAGGACTTTTATAACATTGGTTACACAAGGGAAGGGGAGGAGGAATGGGTGGTTCATGGTACAAAGAAGGGGGAGGAGAAATAGGGAAATAGGTGGTTCATGACCTATTGGCAAAAGGTATGGGGTTACAAAGGAATCGAAAACTTTATATGACTGGGAATCACAGGAAGGATGGAATTTTACAACAGGGTTGGTCAACAGGGTGGGTCAACAGACAGCAATTATGGAAATACATGGTTACATTGTTGTACAGTGGACCCTCGACTTACAGACGGCTCCACCTGCGGACTTTTCGACTTACAGACTTCTCCGGCTGCAAAATTTCCCATCGACTTGCGGCCGGAGAATCGACCTATGGACCGGAAGGGGGAGGCGGGGAAAGCGCCAAATTCAAATTTGGCGCTTTCCCCGCCTCCCCCTTCCAGTCCGTAGGCCGCTGACCGTGCCTCCAGAGGCCTTCCAGGGCTTCTCCGCCACCATGGGAGGCCTCTCGGAGGTCCCCCCTCGCCACCGATCGTGCCTCCGGAGCTCCGGAGGCATGATCGGCGGCGAGGGGGGACCTCTGGAGGCCTTCCATGGCGGTGGAGAAACCCTCGGAGGGCTTCGGCAGCGGCGGGAAAGCTCTCGGAGGGCTTCGGCAGCGGCGGGAAAGCCCTCGGAGGGCTTCGGCAGCGGCGATGGCGGCGGCGAGGGACCCCTTCGGACCGGTAAGGTGCTGCTTTTTGCCTTTATTTTCTTTTTTTGGTGTGGGGGGGTATTTTTTCTTCGACCGGTTACGGATTAATGGGTTTTTAATGCATTCCTATGGGAAATGGACCCTCGACCTACGGACTTTTCGACCTGCGGCCACTGTTCCAATACGGATTAAATCCGTAAATCGAGGGTCCACTGTATCATATTGATAGGAAAACACTTCATTATCTTGCAAAGAGGTTACAAGGTTGGAGACTTCCAAGGTGATAGGAAATAATGTTTGTATAGGAAAAGGTATTGTGCAAGTAAGACTGTCCAGGTGCAGTTCAATTTGCATAAGATTGGTCCTGGTATTTGCCTGGGGGAGGAGAGACAAAAACCCAGCTGTGTCTGTTGGTGGAAGGAATGACACCTGCTGTGTCTGTTTTGCTCCTCCAATCTAGATTGGAAGGTGAGATAATCTGCCCTGGTGAAGAAAAAACTGGCCAGCCTTATTCCTTTACAGAGACTCTTTGAGGGAACAAAAAACATGTACATATATGTATAAATCTGGTTGTGTTTTATCTTTCCAAACTGTATTCTGTGTGATCTGATTAGAGGTGTGTTCTTCTTGTGTGTTTCATGTAGTGCCATGGTCCCTTCAACACACTGTCCTAGGCATTAGTTTTCATGAAAAAATAATTAGGTTTTAAAAAACATCCTTAGCCGGAACCAAGAAGTTCAGCCCGTCCACGCAGAGCTTAACGAGTCTCTTTCCAGGCTTTTGCAGGGAATTTCCTCCTCTGTAAATATGGAACAGCATCCCCATAAGCCAACAATGAATCTCTGTGAGAAAAGGATGGTAAATGTGTTCTAACCAGAGCATGTACATTTTATTTTAGGAGCCAGCATATTGCCATTTCTTCTTTTTTTAAAAAAAACACACAACTACTCATTCGCTGTTATTACATGTTGTTTGGTAACAAAAGAATAAATTGATGTCTTCACTTAATTAAAAAAAACCAAGCTGCTTAATTAAAAAGAAAACCAACTTATTTAATTTTTGAAAAAGTAGTAATTTAAAAGCAGGAATTTTAAAAATGGCTAAATATTCTCCCAAATGATTCTCTCTCCAAATAATGTGTTGAAGTAAGTTGCTCTTGTTACTCAAGATTTGGAAGCATTCACACTGGTGACATTAGAATAATTAATAGTAGTTACCCTGGCCTTTGTTTCTCAAAAACAAGTATTAGGGTTACTTTACAATGTAGATTGCCATCACAGTGTCTTGGGAATTTGCCTGGCATGGTGTAAAGATTTTTTGAAACACTTTCTTATCCTTGCACTGCAATTCTTTGTTTACAAATTGCAGAACTGACTACTCAAACCCCACTGAGTTCAGTGGAGCATATTCCCGGGGAAACACATGAAGGATTACAACAACCTAAATGTCCTTACAGGATTCCAAGCTAGATAGTCTGTGGAATCCACCCCACGTGCCACTGTTTATCCTGTTCTTCTGTCTTTTGAGGGCGTTCTTATTGAAATGACGCTAGGAGAAGAAAATTCAGACTTGAGAGTGCTCAGCTCTCCTTTGTTAACTATAAGTAGGGTTTCTCAACTTCCTGACCCCCTGGATCAGAGATCTCGTGAAAAAGCCACTGGACCATAAAATACAGCATGGTTATTTCAGAGGCACTCTTTTGAGTCCCTTGCATGCAGGGCACAAGTTCTCTTGGGTTTGTTCTGATGATTGATAATTGCTGATTGATATCCAGATGAGGACAAATGATTATCAATACTGGCTCCATGTATTGCCATGGATAAACAACTTTTGGGGTGGGTGGGGAATTGCACCATTACTTCTCCAAACTCAGCAGGGTCTGCACACAAATACCCCATAGATGCACGGGTGGATTTGGGTGGCCTTCCCGACTCATATGGAAACTGTCTCCTTCTTCAGACTAACCACTCTCCAGGGATGCAGCAGGGAGGTCTAGAGCATTCCCCTCCATCTCCTGTTCCTTGTTAATTCGGCTGAGCGTGCTGCAGGTAAAATATGTCCCTCACCCACTATTAGAAGATAACTTTGGGAGCAGAGGACTTGAATTACCTATTAGTAACTACTGCCAGGAAGAGACGCTAGGGGTGGCAACACATTGGTCAAGCCTGGAGTCTTTTTCTTAAATTGATGGCGGCAGCGATAACACTCTCCAGGAGCAGCCAAGCTGTGTGTTTTTGCTTCTCCTTCGCTTACGACAGGAAGTAGAAAAGTGGGAAGGGAACTGAGAGGAAAGCAGGTGTCAAATGCCTCAGGAATGTTCCCACAAACCAGCCAAGAATCTTTGGCACTTGCTTCCTCTTGCCCTCCTCTCCCTTCCCCCCACCCTCTCTCTCTCTCTCTCTCTCTCTCTCTCTCTCTCTCACACACACACACACACACACACACACACACTTTGCTAAGAAGATGGGGAGACTTTTTGTTTTGGTTTTGGGAAACAAGTTCCCTCAGCTGTCACCCTCTTCACTTATTTTATTCTATTTTGGAAAAGCTCTTCCCCCTCACCCCGTGCAAATCACAAGCTAAGGTTCAGAAAGATGTGCTAGTGTGGAAAAGAACAAACAAACATGGGTGGATGTGAGGGTTCGATATGTACCGGAGCTAACTCCAGTTCCTTTGCAAGAAAGACTTCAGTCGAGGATTGCTCTTTTAACAATGGAACATTTATTGTGTCTTGAACAAATAGACTAGTGCCCTTAAACATTTCTGTGTCCATGTCTCCTTCTGTCAACAGGACAGTCAGGGGTTTCCAATCTTCAACAACAAAGGGGTTACCATAACTAGAGTTCAACGGACCCGGTGGATCTGGGCGTCTCCAGTCTCTTTAACGTGGTGGCTGGCGGGCCAGGCAACAGGGGCACAGCCTCATCTCTGAGAAGGTCGTCCCAGAGGGTATTCCCTGGCCGATCCAATGTTTCCCAGACTTTTTCAACTCCTCCATCTTCATCGCCAGAACTCTCCATTCACTTCTCTTACGCCTGTCCTCCTCACCTCTTTCCCTTTCCTCCCTAATCTTCCTCCTCCACTCTCTTGCCTCAGTTTTTCCCAGTAAGAGGGACGTACGGGAATAGCGGACCTTCTCCTATAGTCGGCCTCTTCTCTCGGTACTCTGATTCTTTCCTATCTATAAGTCCCATCTCACAGTTGACCATTTATTCATTTATTTGATTTTTATACCACTCCATTAGTGCACACCCTACTCTGGGCAGTTTACAAGTTACGGTACGGTACGGTAAACCTTTATTGGCATAAAACAAAGTGAACAAGGTTTACAAGTTAAAACATACAAATCCTGGAAATTGCACATGGCTATACATATAGCAATATAGTGATTTTAAAATGGAAAACAGAAAAAAGAAAAAGAAAATATGAATATTAACAACATCCGGAAGTCAAAGGCAGCTTTGAATAGTTTTGTTTTCAACCATTTCCTGAACATAAGGAGGGAAACAGCCTGCCCTATCTCCACAGGTAACCTATTTCAGAGACTCAGGGCCACCGCCGAGAAAACCCAATTCCTTGTCTTAATATTTCGTGCCTCCCTCAGTGTGGCCACATTTAGAACCAGGGATTGAGAAGAGCAAGTAAAATGGGTAGCTGATTTTTGGAAGAGATGTTCCAACAAGTTTTAAGGTCTAAGCATTAAGGGCTTGATAGGTCATAACCAGCCGCCTGAATTGAACACAAAAACTGACAGGGAGCCAATGGAGGCTGACCAAGACTGGGGATATGTGATCGGATTTACTAATCTCAGAAATCAGTCTGGCCACCACATTTTAGTCCTGCTGAAGTTTCTGTACTGTTTTCCAGGGCAGCCCTCTGTAGAGAGCATTACAGCAGTCTACTTTTAAGATTACCAATGCATGAACTACTGTTACTAGGCATTTCCTATCCATGTAGGGGTGCAACTGGCTAATCCACCAGAGCTAAGAAAAGGCACTTTTGGCCATGGCCAGTATTTGAGCCTCCATTGACAATACCAGACCCAGAAGTACGTCCAAGTTGTGGACCTGATCCTTCAGGGGGAGCGTGACCCCATCCAGGCCTGGTAAATTTCTCTCTAATCTGTTTGACAATCCTCCTAGCAGTAGGATCTCCATCTTATTTAGACTGAGTTTCAGTTTATTTGCCCTCATCCAGTCCATTATCAGTGCTAGGCAGTGCCCAAGAACCTTTACAGTATCACCTGCAGATGAAGCAAAAAAGAGATAGAGTTGTGTGTCATCAGCATACTGACGACAGCACATCCCAAATCTCTGAATAACTTCTCCCAGCGGCTGAATATAGATGTTAAAAAGCATTGGGGAGATGGTTGATCCCATTTGAGGAGCAAATGTGTAGACTGGAGGAGCAAAGGAGAATGAGGAGCAGGGGTTGGTGACCACAATAGGGGTGACCTGAAACATTGGGATGAAAAATCCCACACCTGTAGCTCAGCCCAGTAGCTGCTCTGAATAAGGCTCCCAATCCACCAAAAAAGCACAAAAGAATATACAAGCTTTTAAGTTTAGCATTATACCTTGTTATTTATTATTGCTATTAATACAGTGGTGCCTTGAGTTACAAACTTAATTGGTTCCGGAAGATGGTCGTAACTCAAGTTGGTGGTAATTCAAAGCACCATTTCCTATAGGAATACATTGAAACCCCATTAATCTGTTCCGGCCGGAAAAAAACCCACCAGAAAAAAAAAACACTGCAAGACCCATCGGAAATGCGATTAATCCATTCCAGCAGGAAAAAAAAACACACCGAACAGCAAACAAACATTGCAAGACCCATCGGAAATGTGATTAATCCATTCCAGCAGGAAAAAAAAACACACCGAACAGCAAACAAACATTGCAAGACCCATCGGAAACGCGATTAATCCGTTCCGGCGGGGGGGGGGGGGGGAAACACACCGAAAAACAAACAAACACTGCAAGACCCATCGGAAACGCGATTACCGTATTTTTCCGTGTATAAAACAACACTTTTTCCTTAAATAATTTGAGAAAAAAATGAGGGTCGTTTTATACACGGAAGGCAGCTCTTTACTGCTGCCTTTTGCGAAGGCACAGGGCTTAGCAAAAAGGAAGGGGAGGCGTTTCTCCTTTCCTTTTTGCTAAGCTCCGTGCCTTCTCAAAAGGCAAGGGCGCGCAGGGCTTAGCAAAATTAGCAAAAAGGAAGGGGAGGCGTTGCTCTCTTCCTTTTTGCTAAGCTCCGTGCCTTCTCAAAAGGCAAGGGCGCACAGGGCTTGGCAAAAAGGAAGGGGAGGCGTTTCTCCTTTCCTTTTTGCTAAGCTCCGTGCCTTCTCAAAAGGCAAGGGCGTGCAGGGCTTAGCAAAATTAGCAAAAAGGAAGGGGAGGCGTTGCTCTCTTCCTTTTTGCTAAGCTCCGTGCCTTCTCAAAAGGCAAGGAAAAGTGGCAGTCACTTTGACAGCCGCTTTCCTTGCCTTTTGCCAAGGCACGGGGCTTAGCAAAAAGGGAGCCCTTTGATCCCTGCTTTTTCTAATTTGGGGTTAGAAAAGGGGGTGTCATCTTATACATTGGGTTGTCTTATAAATGGAAAAATACGGTAATCCGTTCCGGTGGGGGGGGGGGGAAACACACCGAAAAACACACACACTGCAAGACCCATCACAGCACAGAAACATAACGCCCCCCAGCCCAAACCCACACTGCAAAACCCTGTACTCACTCAGAACAGGCATTTTAAAAAGCAGAAAGCAGTACCAGGCAGTCCGAAGCCTCCTCCAAACATACACTCTAACCGCTGGGGCGAAAGAGCTACAGAGAAGCAGCCTCTTCGCCGACCAATGGTTAGCAGTTTAAATTCCCCGCCTTTTCCCACGCCTTTTTTCCAGTCGCATCTCAAAGCACCGGTCGCAAGTCAAAGCAAATTTTTGCTGCCGGTGCTGGTCGTAACTCAAATTGGTCGCAAGTCAAGACGTTCATAAGTCGAGGCACCACTGTAGATCCTTATTCGATTAGGCATCCTTCAGTCTCGAGAGACTATGGTAACATGCTCTGTATGGAGGACTTGGAACAGCGTCTAGTGTGGCTGAGAAGGCCAATTTGAGAGTGACAATCCCTTCCACACTGAAGACAAATACAATCTGTCTCCAGCTCCCTGATTTTGCTGGTTTCGGGGCTGCCTCTTTGCCTCGGCCTGCTGAACAAGTGTCTCTTCAAATTGGGAGAGGCCATGCTGCACCGCCTGCCTCCAGGCTGAACGCTCAGATGTCAAGGTTTCCCATCTGTTGAGGTCCATTCCTAAGGCCTTCAGATCCCGCTTGCAGATATCCTTGTATCGCAGCTGTGGTCTCCCTCTGGGGCTCTTTCCCTGCACTAATTCTCCATACAGGAGATCTTTTGAAATCCGACCATCAGCCATTCTCACGACATGCCCAAGCCAACGTAGACGTCGCTGTTTCAGTAATGTATACATGCTAAAAATTCCAGCTCGTTCTAGGACTACTCTATTTGGAACTTTGTCCTGCCAGGTGATACCAAAAATGCGTCGGAGACAATACATATGGAACGTGTTCAGCTTCCTCTCCTGCCGTGCATGAAGGGTCCAGGATTCACTGCAGTACATGAGTGTGCTCAGGACACAGGCTCTATAGACCTGGATCTTGGTATATGCCGTCAGCTTCTTATTAAGCCATACTCTCTTTGTGAGTCTAGAGAACGTGGTAGCTGCTTTGCCAATGCATTTATCCAGCTCGACATCTAGGGAGAGAGTGTCAGAGATCGTTGAGCCAAGGTACACAAAGTCATGAACAACCTCCAATTCTTGTGTGGAGATGGTAATAGAGGGAGGTGAGTCCACGCCCTGGCCCATGACTTGTGTTTTCTTCAGGCTGATTGTTAATCCAAAGTCCTGGCAGGCCTTGCTAAAACGATTCATGAGTTGTTGGAGGTCTTCAGCAGAGTGGGCAACAATGGCTGCATCATCGGCGAAGAGGAAGTCCCATATGCATTTCAGCTGGACTTTGGTCTTCGCTCTCAATCTAGAGAGATTAAAGAGCTTTCCATCTGATCTAGTCCGGAGATAGACACCTTCTGTTGCAGTTCCAAAGACGTGCTTCTGCATGACGGCAAAAAAGATCCCAAACAGAGTCGGCGCGAGGACACAGCCCTGTTTCACTCCACTTTGGATGTCAAAGGGATCTGATGTTGAGCCATCAAAAACTACAGTGCCCTTCATTTCCTCATGAAAGGACCGGATGATGTTAAGGAGTCGAGGTGGACATCCAATCTTGGGAAGTATTTTAAAAAGGCCGTCCCTGCTAACCAAATCAAAGGCCTTTGTGAGATCTATGAAGGCCACAAAGAGTGGTTGTTGTTGTTCTCTACATTTCTCCTGCAACTGTCTGAGGGAAAATACCATGTCGGTGGTGGATCTATTAGCTCGAAATCCACACTGTGATTCTGGATAGACTCCGACTGCAAGCACCTGGGGTCTCTTCAGCACAACACGGGCAAGCAGCTTCCCTACAACACTGAGAAGAGAGATGCCACAGTAGTTATTGCAGTCGCCCCTGTCTCCTTTGTTCTTATACAATGTGACAATGTTTGCATCCTTCATGTCCTGTGGTACTCCACCTTCCCTCCAGCAAAGACAAAAGATTTCATACAGCTCGGTGGTGATGATCTCTTTACAGCACTTCAGCAGGGATGTTATCCTTCCCAGGTGCCTTGCCGGAGGCGAGGGAATCCAAAGCCGCTTTTATTTCTGCTGAAGTTGGTTCGCTGTCCAACTCTTCCAAAGCAGGCAGGCACTCGATGTTATTTAGTGCCTCTTCGGTTACTACAGTCTATCTGGAATATAGCTCAGAGTAGTGCTGCACCCAGCATTCCATCTGCTGTGTTCGGTCCTGGATGATCACGCCTGTAGCAGACTTCAAGGGAGCAGATTTCTTCTGTATTGGACCTAAAGCCTGCTTGATACCGTCATACATTCCCTTGATGTTACCTGTGTCCGCTGCTATCTGTATCTGAGAGCAGAGCTGAGGCCAATAATCGTTGGAACATCTCCTGGCAGCCTGTTGGACTTTGCTACGAGCAAGTCGAAGAGCCTGTAAGTTGTACTCACTAGGACAGGCTTTGTATGCTGCTAGAGCAATCCTCTTATCCTCGATGGCTGGCATCAACTCCTCCGAATGGGCTTCGAACCAGTCGGCCGTCTTTTTGGTCTTCTTGCCAAATGTGGACAAGGCGGTGTTATAAACAGTGTTCTTGAAATGTTCCCATCGTTTCCATATTAACAATCCATATTAACAATTAAGATCCATATTAACATATTGAGATCCATATTAACAGATCCATAGATCTGTGGTGGTGGGGAACACAGTCAATTTGTATTTTAGTTTATGTATTTTATGTTTATGTTTAAAAAAAATCCATATTAACAATATTAATAATAATAATAGTTAATATTTCTATTACTAATATGGCATGTTATACATGTTGGCACTTCCTGTTTTCTCACATGCAAATCATTATTTTGTTTTCACTCCTGCAGAAAAAAAGAGGGAAATTAAAGTTTAATTGGATGTTAGATATTCTTAAGCTACCACGCTACTCAAGACGAACACAGTGGCTATGGGCATGCCATGTTATCAACTTGTCCTCCCTATCATGGCTTTTCATGGGTGGGATAGTGACTGAAAGTCTTCAGTGCCCTTCTCTGTTGATGTTCCCTCCTCTTCCTTTCTCTTGGCCATCTTTGAAGGAATTTCTGAGGGGGCAATTGACAAAAGGAGACCTTCTCCCTGTGGTGCCCTCGCTATAAAGTGAATCCCACCTGATGCATTCTTGAATGTCTGTTCAGATCCAGGCAATGGTCTTTATATTTTCTCAGTCTTTTTGCATCTGGTTAGTTTTTTTTTAGTAACAGCGTTCCGTGTCTAAGTCGCACTGGCCATGTGACCACGGAAGATTGTCTTCGGACAAACGCTGGCTCTATGGCTTGGATACGGGGATGAGCACCGCCCCCTAGAGTCGAACACGACTGGACAAATTGTCAAGGGGAACCTTTACCTTTACCTTTACCTAGTTTTTTTTATTATTATTATTTGGTCTTTTCACTGGTACTTTTATTCTGATTTTGATGGTAATTTGGTTGTTTTATTGCATTTATTGCTCTGTTGTTTTTATTTCATGAACCATTCTGGAAAGGCTCCAAATAAAATTTAAAAATATGTCAAAAGGCAAGAATAGGGACAAAACATAAAACGTAATTTAAAAGGAATAGCTACTCAATAAATTTAGGGCTGCATCCATTAAATGAGGCCTACTGGAGTGTACACAGAGGATGGAGTGGATGGAATGGGGGGGCTCCTCTTTTTGCCTCAAAGAATGGAAAGTGGTGCCATCATTGTGGAACACAGTGCCTCCTCATGTGTGTCAGGCTCCATTCGTAGAGACCTTGAGAAGAAACATGGAGACGAATGTGTTTTCTCTAGCTTTTTTCTCAGAGTGAATTTATAGGTTGGCAAATTTAATGCTTGTTGCTGCTGCTGCTGCTGTTATAAGCCATCAAGTCACTTACAATTTATGGCACCACCCTAACAATTAATGTGGCTTCCTTTATGCAGTCAATTCTTTTTATGTTCAGTCTTCTTTTCTTCTCGGTTTCCCCTCATCCTAGCATTATGGTCTTTTGAAATTACAATAGTTTCTGTTTAGTCATTTTCACCTCAACAGAGAATTCAGGCTCCGTTCAATCAGGAATGCTGCTATATGTGTTTCTGGTGGTCCATGGTATCTGTAAATCTCTCCTCCCATACTACATTGCAAATGAATTGATTTTTTTTAATTGTCTAGTTTTCACATTGGTACATTGTAATCAGGAATGCCATAGTATGGATAATCTCTAGTGACACATCCTTATAGGAAAGAATCTTTTCTAGCTCCTTTATAGCTGCCTTTCCAAGTCTCAGTCTTCTAATTTCTTGACTATAATCTCCCTTTTGACTGATGATTGAGCCAAGGAGTAGAAAATCTTTAAATATTTCAATTTCTTCACAGTCAACATGAAAGTTATGTCATTCTTTCATGGTCGTTACTTTGTCTTCCCAAGGTTCAGCTGTAATCTTGCTTTTGCATTTTCTTCTTTAACCCTTTTCACTAGTTGTTTCAAATCACTCTTGCTTTCTGGCAGTAATATGGTGACTTCTGACTTAGGCCAACCGTATGAATGTGCAACATGTCCTGTCCTCAAGGTTATGGCTTCCTTGATAGAGTAAATCCATCTCATATTTGGTATTCCTCTTTTCCTAATGCTTTCAACTTTTCCTAGCATTATTGTCTTTTCTCCCAAATGAAAAGCCTCATGGTGCAGTGATTAAACTGCTGTACTGCAGCCAAAACTGTGCTCACAGCAGAGGGTTCAATCCCACGTAGCTGGCTCAAGGTTGACTCAGCCTTCTATCCTTCCGAGGTCGGTAAAATGAGTACCCAGCTCACTGGGGGCGGGGGGCAACGTGCAGCCTGCATAATTAACTTGTAAACTGCCCAGAGAGTGCTTGAAACGCTTTGGGGTGGCATATAAGCAGGACACTTTGCTTTTTTTCTTTTTTTCTAGTGAATCCTGTCTTCTCGTGATTTGCCCGAAGCATGATAGCCCATTTCATCATTTTTGCCTCTAAAGAGAGTTCAGACTTGATTGGATCTAGGATGCACTTCTTTTGTCTTTCTGGTGGTCCAGAATATCCTCAAAGCTCTCCTCCAAATTTGAATTAATCTATTTTTTTTCACTGGTCAGCTTTCACACCCATACATAGTGACTGGAAACACAAGAGTGTGAAAGATCTTGGCTTTGGTCTCCACTGAAACATCTTTATACTTGGTTATCTTTTCTAATTCCTTCATTGCTGCCCTTCTGAGTCTAGGTGTTCTTCTGATTTCTTGGCTACAGACTCTATTCGTTTGATGACTGAAGTGAGGCATATAAAATCTTTAACAATCTCTTCATTGTCCATATTAAAGTTATATAATTCTTCTGTATTCATGATTTTTCTCATTTTAATGTTCAATTGTTGCCATGCTTTTGCAATTTCTGCTTTCACCTTCAGCTGAAGTAGTCTCAGGTCATTACTGCTTTCTGCCAGTAATATGGTGTCATTTGCATCTCTTAAATTAGGCACAGTTACACGTGGGGGGGAAAACTGTTTTTGAATCAGGTTTAGCATGTTTGAAATTGATTTTAAAAATTCTGACCACACAACACACAAGGAAGTGTGGATTTTTTTTGCTCAGGAAGAATGCTTTTTGTTGGAAAGTAAGGTATTTTACTTGGCCATGAGAGGGTTGTTTATTTTTAAAATGTGCAATCAATTTATTTTAAATTGTTTCAGCATATGTGAACATCTCTGTCGATGTAAATTGTGTCTGTGGGTTTGCAATCTGATCTGTTTTAATTTTTTTTTCTGTCTGTCATACTGAACTAGCGCTATGCCAGAATGCAATAAGTAATTTTTAAAAAAGATTTAAACACCACAGCAACAGCAGCTAGTGGCTATGAGAGGCAGCCAGCACAAAGGTTGGTGGGCACAGAACAAAGCCTCAAATGCAATTATTCTAAAAGCCCATGTAGCCCCCTTAACAAATATACCATGGATTAAAAATGGATTAAATGTTTTTCCAAGAGGATGCACACACCAACTCAAAAACCATGAGACTTCCACATGACTTTAAACCAACTTCAAAAACCCTGATCTATCCTTTGGTTCATTTTCATAGTGAAACCGTGCCCTTACTGATATTTCTTCCACAAATTTTTATTTCTCCTGCTGAATCAAATCTAGTTTTTATATTATATGTTTTCCATACAAATTGAACAAATGGACAGATTAAAAAGTATTAGCTGGAATTATTTACTCACTTGTTGTATTTTTATTTTTTGCATCCTGTTATTTTTTGCATCCTGAATGGTGTTTCGGCTTTAAAAAAAATCTGTTTCCAATTATTGGTCAGTTTTCTTTCAACATTTGTTGGTGTTTCCATTATGCAGATTTGCATTAATATTAAATGCTTGTAGTTTCCTTTAAAAGGTTTATAAAAAAAACAAAAGTGATCAATAAATATGTTAAATAATATGTTTTAAAAAACCCTAAAAGTGGCAAAGACAGACAGCCACCCAAGAGAGATGCTTAGTCTAGCTGGGGTGAGAGTGTTGGACCGGGAGGACTGGCAGAGCTGGATTAAAATCCCCATTTGACCATGAACCTCTTTAGGTGACCTTGAACCAATCGCCAGTTGTCAGGCCAGCTTACCTTAAAAGGTTACTGGGAGGATAAAAATGGGGAGGAGGACCATGCATACAGCTGAGCTCCTCTGAAGGAAAAGCAAAATTGAACTGTAACAAATAGTTAAATAAAAATCAGTAGCGTGCTCCCAAAGTAGACTTTGGAAGCTGATGAATGTCACTATTTTTTCCCAAAAGAGGGCAAGGTGGGTTAGGGGTGGAGATGAGGCTAAATATAACCCAGACCATAGCTATGTTTTATGTGGTGTATCTAGGTTTTTGTGTCAAATTACATTCCCCTTGGCATGGTAGAGTGGAAAACACGAGCACATTCAAGTAACAGAATCATTTGCCTATCAAAGGGGCTCATTGTGCGGAGTTGTGAAGGAGCCACCTCAAGGGGAGCACACGTATGTTTTAAAAGCGTGAAGGTGGTACTAAAAGCCGTAATGGCTTTTACAGCTGATAGCTTTGGCCAGACTAAAGTTCAAGGGAATGCATATAGTAGGTGTAACCTCCCTTTGGCTAATATTCTACATCTATTTTCTTAAAATGCTGCCATATAAAAATACTCAAGGCGGCGTGCATTCATAGAACATTTTTAGCACAAAAATATAACTAAAAATACTGGTTATAATTTCAAAAACAGCAACAATATTAAGAAATTCCTTGAGTTACAAGGCTTCTGACTGTAATCTCAAGAGGACTGCTGTCTTTTCTGTCTGAATGCCCCAGAGTCTCCAGTGAAAGTAGTTTTATGGACATCAATGTCTTCTAAGACAGACTTGTTCTACCTGCTGCTTTCCAGAGGTGTCGGACTAAAACTTCCATCATTCTCTGATTATGCTGACTGGGGATGGTGCATGTTGTAGTCTAATACATCAGGGTGTTTGTGGAGGGTTACTGTAACTGGGGCAATTTTTCAAATTTGCTCAGCAGCCCATGGGCCAGGCTCTCCAAAACATGGAACTAAAAGGGCGAGTCTAGGCTAAATAGGCTACTTTGTATATTTAATGTTTAATATTATTTTAAATGCTGTGGTTATGTACTATAAAGGTTTCTATAGTGGGTTTGTACCTTCTGTACATTCTTAGTGGTCAACATTTTCCCCCTTTAAAAAAAAATAGGGATAAGGTGGCCCAGCAGAGCTCTTGTTGTTGTTGTTGTTGTTGTTGTTGTTGTGTGCCCCATCAAGTCGCTTTCAACAAATGGCAACCCTTTGTATCCGTGACTTCAAAAATATGATGTTGCTTTATGAGGCTGGGGAACCCACATAAATTATCCTAGGGATTGCATGTTGTCCAGCTCTGATCTTTCCGTTTAAAGGCCTCTAAAATGACAGCTTTAAAGCAAAAAAATAAAATAAAATCTCTCTCTCTCTCTCTCTCTCATTTTCTCTAATCTTCTGTGTAGCCAAAAACTCTTGCCTTGCCATAATAATAATAGTCATGTTGCATCAAGTCAATTCTGGCTTATGACAACCCTTTTCAGGGTTTCCCAGATAGAAAATACTCAGAAGTAGTTTACCATTCCCTTCTTCTGGGGGCTTCCTGGGACTGTGCAGCTTGCCCAAGGCCACACAGCCTGACTCTACTCACAGGAGGCACAGTGGGGACTTGAACTCCCAACCTCTGATTCCACAGCCAGATACTTAAACCACTGAGATATCCAGCCTTGCTACAACCAACTCAAAAGCAAAAGTCTTCAACACTTCAAAAATAATAGCCTAGCCATGGTATATCACCTGGCAGACTATTTATATTAGCTAATTACTGTAGCTGTTACCAGGATATATTTTAATGAGCTTTAAATGTTCATTACCTGTGTTATAACATTGTTAGTATGAAAGTTAGTTAGCTCCATCTGTACCTCATTCGATCCAGTCACCATGCCCACAACCATGACCATTGTGTATATAAATATGTGACCTAAATATTGTACTGTTGAGTGTCTGAGGGAGTGGAGTGTAATCAGCAAATTGCATGCTGAAATAAATCTATTGGCCCTAAAGGTGCCACAGAACTTTTGCTTTTGCTTTTTTCCTTTTTGTTTTTGTTACACATGTTGAAACAAGACAAGCTCTTTCAAAGCAACAAAATAATGACAGTTTAAGCAAGAAACAATTATCATGATAAGTTAAAAGGTCAATTAAAGCTATATTTGAAGTCAAACTATAAAAAACTGATGTGTTTTGAATGAAAACACCCTTGCATGAGCTGAGACTTTAATCTCAGACTTCTACTGACACACAAAGGACTACACAACACTAACACAGAGATGGGATCTAAACTCTGCTACAAACCCAGAGACCAGCTCTGCCTTCACATTAATTCTTCCAACATGATTGCTAGATCTAACAATGTCACGCACAACATCAAAGATACTTTTACCTGTTCTTCCACCAATGTTATTTATGCCATCTGTAAGGACATTAAGGAGGAGATCCACCAAACCTTCCTTAGAAAGGAGGGCCAAACCTTTGCTGGACATGCAGATAGGGCTGGAATGAAGGTGGGGACAGAAATTATGGCTACCCTGATCCTTTCCCCTCTGAAAGGATCCAGTTCATTCCTAAAGTACAGTGGTGCCTCGACTTACAGACGTCCCTACTTACGAAAATTTCGACTTAAGAAAAGCTCTGGCCGCAAAATTTTGCTTCGACTTGCGGCCGGAGCTTCGACTTGCAGACTAAAAAAAATGCGGAAAAAGCAGGAAATGCACTTTGGACTGCCCGGTACTGCCTGGTACTGTAATTTTAAAATGCAAAAATTGGTTTAAAAGGTGCTTGGTTTGGTTTAAAGCTGCTTGGTTCTGTTTAAAAGGTGTTCCCTCCCTCCCTCCCTGCCCTTTTTTTAACCTTAGGTCATCTTAGGTTTAAAAAAAAATTCTCCCCCTGGTGATAGAGTACGGATTAACCGGCTTTGCATTAGTTCCTATGGGAACTAACGCTTCAACGTAAGAACGGCGCCTCTACATAAGAACCAAAAACAGCCGGAACGGATTAATTGGTTTTCAATGCATTCCTATGGGAAATGGTGCTTCGACTTACGAAAATTTCGAGTTGCGGCCACCGTTCCAATACGGATTAATTCCGTAAGTAGAGGCACCACTGTAGGTGAAAGCACTGTTCTTCTCTTATGGAGCTTGTAGGTTTTAATTATGGAAAGTGAGGATACTAAGGCCCTGGTCACGTGAGGGGAATGTTCTCTCGTTATCTCCCAGTTAGTTCGTTGCTTTTTTTTTTCTGGTCACATGACGCAGAGACAAGATGGCGACATTTTCCCGGCCAGTGGTGTAACTGTGGAACATTTCCCTATCACTTGCCACCTACCAATCTCTGCCTTTATACCCTGTGCCTTCCTTACTCCACAGGGCAAGGTGGTGGCTGGTTGCAAGTTCTTGGCTGGTGTTATACAAGTCCAACTGAGTGCTTTCAATTCAGTATAAGTTCCTCCTCAAAACTAATTTCTCCCACTCTGCACACATCGAGTGACTCATTAGTAAAACAAGCACAAACAATTCCACGTCTTTTCTTCCTCTCGGCATTTGCAGCGCATCCTGCCTGCCCTTCCTTTCTCTCCCTGGGACCAGGGCAGTTCCCGATTTTGGTGGAGCCTTGCGTTTTCCTCTGATTTCCTGAATTTCTGCAAGCTGTTTGCTGCAAGAGAGGACACAGAAACAATCCAGCCTGTGGCCCGGCCTGCTATCTCTTTAAGCTCCACATAAGACAGCAGGCCCAGTCTTGAAGCAATGTGAAGGACACCCCTCAGGAACAAGGTTCAATTGAGGGCGTCATTAGTAAAGAAAGAGACAGTCCCTCTGGGTGGTCTTCTCAGGGAGAATAATAAAAGTGCCAACAAACAGCCCCTGATCTCTCACAGAAGAATCCTCTTCCACTTGCTATTTGGAGTAGGGGAGGAGAAGGTAAGTACGTATCTGCCTTTCCTGCTACAGTTTGTGGTGATATCTCACTACCATCCCTAACAAATCTCCCAGTTTATTGACATTTTCAGCCTCTCAAGCAGCACTGATTTGGAGCCCAAACTTTTCATCCTAAACCATTTTGACCTATACCCCTAGCTCAAACCTTACCCACCACAGTTTAAATAGCTGCACCCAGAAGCTGGAGGATATTCTTCATAAGGCCATCATAGAGTTTATTGTGTATACATAGTTCCAAGGCCCTGTTGGACAAGTCTTGAAGATGCTCCTACTGTGGGCTATAACACAGCTACCTTGTGCAGCAGGTTTATAAGATAGCTCCAAGTGTAGACGAATTGGTGTGTGTGGCAGGAGGAGAACTCTTATTGATAGAAGGGGTTTCCTCAAAAAAGGAACGGAAACCTCCAGCAGGCAGGCTGGAACAAGGAGTTGAATTCCCTGAGTGGAGGCTCTGTGACAAAGGCTAAGAAAGAATATTGCACTCTTGGGTTTCACTGAACCCAGGGACTTGGCCATGTGCCTACTGCCCACAGACCTGTGTTCTCTTCATGTGCACCTGAAGAAGTGGGCTAAAGTCCACAGAAACACCTACCATGGAGATTGTATTAGCCTTGACCATGCCACAAGACTGTTGTTTTTCCTACATGGCAGGATCCTGGTTTTGATAATCTCCTTGATTCCCCGGAGCAAAGATAGCAATAGACGTGGCAGAAGCCATGACGGAAAGTGGCACAAAGCCTCGCTCACCCAAGACGGCCTGTTTCCGAGGACAAGATGGAGCTTACAGGAAGCGGAGGAGGATAGGCTGCCAGGCCTACACGAGAAGCCTCAGATGCAACCAGGCAAGTCGTGCCAATGGGATACCCACTCACCCATCCAGCCCACCTCCTTGTAGTCTTGCCTTCTTGGTGGACAGCTCCCTGCTGTTTCAGCAGTCCTGTCCTGTACATTAGTTCCAGTCATTTCTGCAGAGCTGTGTGGAGCACGCAATATTTATTTTTGAGTTTGCCTGAAATAAGGGTGTTGAGGGGGAGAGTGGCAAGATTAGCAGTTGAACTAGAGCTAGATTTGCAGGTATAGACTCTTGCTGTTTCAGTAGCAAACCTGGTGAGGAAAGGGGTTCAGATTATAAAAGGAGAATAAGGGTAGCTTGTAATGAAATCCAGAAACTCTAGCCCTTGGATTTTCTTTAGTCTTTCAAACAAGAAGGGGGTGGTTGGATAGACAAGTGCCATTCCTCTGGCTTAGTCCCCTGTGATTTGTGATGCACTATGGAGGAAACTAGGTTTATACCAATACCGTTTTTATGCCAAGGCTCTGAAAACACAGGGGATTGTTGTGCTGCACCTTTGGCTTCCCTGCCTAGAGCTGACAGTTTTTGTCCTCCAGCAATATTTGGAGGGCCACAGATTTCCTCAGCCTGTTTTATATTGTGCTACCATTCATCCTTCAATCCTTCACCATTCATTGAGAGCACTTGTCCCAAGTTATACTATACTTTTGGGGTATGTTCACTTCCTGTAGCAAAAATAAGATTGTCTATAATAAAATATACAGGCATACCTTGGTTTACGAATTTAATGCGTTCTCCGGGACGTTTCGTAATGCGAAAAATTCGCAAACCAAAACGTGGCTTCCCATAGGAATGCATGCATGGGGGCAGCGCTATAAACCTTCCAGGTGCAATGCAAACTTGCTTCGTATTGCGGGGAAAAATCATAAACCAAGGCATTATTTTCAATGGATTTTCGTTCATAAACCGAAAATTACGATAACCGAGGCGTTCGTAAACCGAGGTACCACTGTAGCTTGTGATTGCTCCATATATACAGGTGTAGGTGGACACTCATTGGCTGACAGACTGGGAGTCTCTGCTTTGAATCGCAGAAGCTCTGTGCTGAGAGCCCATCAAGGCATCCATGGAAATTCACCATGTAGGTTTCTATCACCACCAATTTTCTCAAGATCCTATGTCTGTTTTCTGAAAGTGACATGCCTTTTCATGCAGTCATCAGGTTCTTGTGGTTTTGGCTACAGGGGAAAACCTCAAGGAGATGAAACTGTGGTAGACAATCATGATCTTCAAGGCCACTTTTCAAGAGCAGCTTTGGAAGTCTGACTCAGTAAAAGAAAAGCCACCAGCAAGAAATACCAGCAAAGGAAGAATTTATCGAAAGAGCACAGTGACTTCTCAGTTATGCCACATGCCTTTAAGTGAAGGGCAGACATTCCATTTTAATTCAAGATTCCAAACCAGCCTTTTTCAAACTAGCACTATCGAGATTTGCTGGACCACAGCCCTGTTATCCCCAGCAGAGATGGCATCACTGGCAACTGCAGTGCAACATACCGGGAGGATGCCAAGTTGGGGCATTGGAAGTCTACCATTCAGGTTAGGAGTCCTGATGCAGAAATAGCTGAATGGCAGAGGGAAACCATTTAGGATTGTTTTCAAACCACTCTGCTTTAGTTAATTCTACAGCACGCTGATTCCCAAAGCTTGAAGCCAGACAATAACCCTTATGCAAACTTGATCCTAGACATGTTCAGTTAGAAGGGTTCAATGTGACTTATTCCTACACAAGTGTGTACAGAATAGGAATTTTAGCTTTCGATTTATTTGGAGCCACTCACAAGAATATGAAAATTGTCAAGCTATTTTCAAGACTGCTTAGAAAGTAGAGGTGGGAGGGTCTCAGTCTAGATTAGGACTTGATGGCCTTGTAGGCCTCTTCCAACTTCACTTTTCTATGATTCTATGATTATCTGACAACTCAATGTTTTCATCTTTCTCTCTCAAAAGAAGGAGCTGAATTGTATCCCAAATGGTTAAAGCAAAAAATCCACATATTACGTGCACATGATCAAAGAGGACTGTGCTACTCTGCAGATTTGAAACCGGTGTCATTGAGAGTGCCTTGCATTTCTTGGTGTGTGTCTTGAAGCAGCCCTTTTTGCTGAGAACCAGAACACAATCTGCTATGATGCATTCTCAGTAAGTGCTCACTTTTGTCTCCTCATACACTGTGCAAACTTGCGTTGTGCCATCCACATTCTCCTGTGTGTGTGTGTGTGTACATACATGTTGCTTCACTTGCCTTCTCATAATTATGCTCTGAACAGAGACTTGTTTGTCAGTAATTCTGGTTTCTGTCCAACATCCTTCTTTAAATGGTCAGTATTAGCAAAACATCCTTTTCTGGACCCATCTTATCAAAAATCCTTATGAATGATGTATATCTTCCACCTGCTCCTATAATAATACACCTGTGGTCTCAATAAATGTTTGTGCATTCCTTCTTGGTATGGAGCTCAATGACCTCAGTTTAAACATTAGCTTGAAACTCCTTTATCTGAATTTTTTTTTTAACAGAGTGGATAGCTATTTTTCAGGGACATCTTAGCTCCTTTTGCTAAGAACCAGGATGGTGATGCTTTCCTCTTTGGAGCTACCCATATATATATATATATAGTTAGTGGTTAGCACAATATAGAAGCATGTTGTCTGTATTGCAACCAGACATATTAATGTCTCCCTGGTTCACACCCAAGAGAAGCCCTATTTGCTGCAGAAGCTGAATGAAGCACACCATCAATTGGCACTAATGGATTGTTTTAACCTGCTTTTTAAAAAGGAGGGTATCTCTTCCATCAAATAAATGAATGTGCATTGCATTTTTTAAAAAATAGATCGTTTGAAACAAGACAAGGGCCCAGAGCTCTTGGAATACACAACCTTCAGAACCTTCTATCCAGTTGACCATATTTGCTGGGACCTGTAGTCCAAACTAACTTGTTCTCCTCTGGATATTATTTTTCAGCTCCATTCAACATCTGAAAAAAAAAGTTTTGAAGATTATGTGAGAAGCCAGGCTTGAGCTGGGAGGAGAACCTCGGGGAAGCCTGCTTTGAATGTGCATATTTATGCAACGTTCTTCAAAACAGAATCAGCCCACGTGGTGTGTGGCAGTTTCTTGAAACCCATGATTCTTGTCAACATGTGCTCTGCCACCCCCACTGGGGGGAAAAAAAAATCTCATCCCACTCCCTGCACTCAGACTCTCCCTGCCCTCCAATCCGGTTCGCCTTTGGCCTGAGAACCCCAGTGGCACGTGAGAGAGAGCAGACGCCAAGCACAAAAGACTTGTTCCTACAAGACAGGCTGCCCTGAGGTACGACGCTCTTCTGGGCTAGTACTCTCACGCCAAGAGAAGTCTTAGAAACACAATTTTTTTTCCAGTTTTCTTGATTAAGACCACTCACAGATTAAGAGGGTGGTGTTGGTGGTGATGTGTGTGTGTGTGAATCATGGGTGGAATACGTAAACACCCTGCTCAGTTTTAATTTTCCATGAAAATGTTTATTAATAAACAATTGTGGTACCTTTGAATAACTTCTTCCAGCAAGTTGTCATCAGTGTGGAATTTCTGGCTGGTACCATCAATATCCTTGTGTTGACTCCACCAGGATGCCGAATGGCGGAGAGGGTGGAGTGGGGAAATACAGCAGCAGAGAAGAAAACTGCTCTCCTTGCAAAACATGTGTGTATATATCAGGGATCAATCAGAACAACCTACACCTCTCCCCTCCAGCACCCCAAAAAACACCCTGTCAGAGAGGGTTGTTTATTTATCTGGACCTTTTATTACCCCACCCTTCAGTTTCAGAATTCCCACAGCAGCTCACAATCCAAACAACCAGCTTATAAAAGAAGAACAAGCATAGCTGAAAATTGCAAGCAAGATGAAGCCACAATTGCAGGAATGAAAACAGAAATGGTGAAGACGGTAAAAAGCTTGGGGGATTGAGAAAGTCCTTGCCAGGTGCTAGCCCTGGACAAGATTCTGTGCCAGGAAATAATCCATGAAGAGCGCATTGCATTAAAGGGGTACCTCGCCTCAGGAAATGGGGGCCCCAGAGCCAGTCTGAAAAGACACTTTGCTGCTTGAGGAAGAGCAGCCAATGGCACCCCTTCTCCACAAGTCATGGTACATAGCTCTCCAAACCAGCTGAGTTATTTTAGCACCCAAGGCAATAAAATCCCACACGCAACCCTTTCCATCTCCTAACAGTAAACATTACAAACATAAGGACTGACACTCTTCTGCTTTTTCAACAATACCCCACATTTCCAGCCTGAGGTGGTTGACACGTTCTGGCTAATGGTCAAGCTGTTGCAGTGGAACACATGCTGCCTTTTCACAATACCCCGAATCTCCTGCCTGGGGCAGCTGCCTGATTCTGCAAAATGGTAGAGCCACGTTGGATTGCTTGATGTCATGGGATGCCCTGGCCAGAATCCTATTTGACATTTACACTGACAATAAGTGTGGTAGTGCAAATCGCAGAAGCAAATTGCCACAACTTAAGAAGTTGCTGCTTGTATTCTTCAACATGCCCCAAGTCAAATGGCAGATACACCACGAGGCATGCAAGCACTGACTTTTTAACCAGTGGCAATTTGCCTCCACAGTTTATGCCCCTGCACTTAATGCCAGTAGGATTCTGGTAGGATTTGCTGCCTTTTCGTATACCTCAAGTATCCCACCTGAGGTTTGTCTCCTTCTGCGTGATGTAACAGCTAGACATTTGGAGAAGAGGCTCTTGGGGTTGTTGTACCTGTTCTCCAGGTTCTCTGTGTGTCTTTCTCCCTGACAAGCGGCAGAAGGCAATGGAGCCCTCCTGTTACCACCCGGGTGAGGGGACTCAAAGTGTTAGGACTGGGCCATGCAGGAGAACAGAAGAACTAGAAGCTGGGAAGAGCAGCCACCAAAGAGTCAGGACCAAAAAGATAG
Source organism: Intellagama lesueurii (assembly GCA_037013535.1). Lineage (NCBI taxonomy): Eukaryota > Metazoa > Chordata > Lepidosauria > Squamata > Agamidae > Intellagama > Intellagama lesueurii. The sequence continues at coordinate 136,455,809 of JBAJHW010000002.1, forward strand.
TGACTTAAGAGTGAATTGGGATGCAGAGTTCAGAGGCAAGCCAGAGGCATGTCACTCCGGATCAGGTTTGTCCTTGAGCGGTTAACAAGGCAATACAAGAGTTTTAACTCTTAGCAAGAGATGGTGAGAATTGTTGTTTTGGTCATCCTGGAGAGATTCAGGGCCTTTGCAAAATTGTTTTTTGTGTATTTCTGTTAAATGGACTATTGGTGTATTTGTGCATGGACTATTACGAAGTGGGACAAGTTGCCTGTAGCTTTGTGATCAACCAGCTGTCCTTCTGTGTTTGCTGTATTTGCGTGATTCCCTTCACAAACAGAAAAAGAGCCAGTTGCCTGTAGAGACCTTTTGTGCAAATCATAGAAAACAGACCAGAAGCTGGAATGGAGGGTGGCGGGGACACCTGGTATCTTGATCTCACACTGAAAGCAAGACTTCTTATGTGGTTTGGAGAAAGCTCCACAAGCCGTCTTGCCATGTCAAGGCAACCTGTAAGATTAATTCATATTCCAAGTCAGGTCTGCAAGACAACTCAAAAATGGAGGATATCCCGGAAAGAAAGACCAAGGACCGAACCAAAACCAAAAAGGCAGTAGCATTGACGCTTTGGCCCTCCAGAGCTATAGCTCCAAAAATCCACTTACTAAACGTTGGGGAGCCAAATGTCCCAAACTTTCCTAATTCCTGACAGAAATGACGGCCTAGGAGCAAAAAAAAAAATAGCCAAGCAAAAAGTGTGCTGCTTATATACCACCCCATAGCGCTTAAAGCACTCTCTGCGTGGTTTACAATTTAATTATGCAAGCTACACATTGCCCCCCCCCAGCAAGTTGGGTACTCAAGCACACAGAAGGACCATCACGCAGGAAGACCCTGTCACCTAAGCAACGCTCAGCTAGAACAGGAAACCCATATACTCCTTCCTGTCAAAAGAGTCCAATAATAATGACTAGCCAGGGCCTTAAGATAACTGAGCTGAAAAGATGCCACATGCAGTTCAGAAGCTCACCACATGTGGGAGCGTCATGCAGAGGCAAGGGGAAACCTTGCGGTGCTTTGTTTTTCTTGGCCTTCCTGTTACACATGCTGAAACAAACACACAGAGGTACCTCTTTGTGAATTCCCTGATGAGCCAGATATTCTTTCCCACCTCTGGCCTATCCAGTTCATTCCATGGGGGAAGGACTAGGAGAAAGGAACAGATAAGCAGCCCCTCCTCCTTCCAGTGGATGGTAGATTCTGCTAAGGTCAGGAGAGCTCAAGTACAAACTGGAGCTAATCATTTCATTTAGAACTTGGCTTAAGTTGTGCATGGAATGGAAAGACGGGGTAGGTGGGTGTGTTCTAGTGAGAGAAGGGGCAACATGGGAAACCCTGGCAGAGATTTGTGAACTCGGCACCATTGAGTTAAGGATTCCCCAATCTGAAAGGTGACGCCGGTTGTGAAACTGCAGCATCAAAGCTGAGAGAGGCAAGCACTGTAGATACTTGATGCTGGCAACATCAAGTATATTACCAGAGGTTGGGAAATATCCTTTTTTGGACTACAGTTCCCAGTATCCCCAAGCCAACACAGCCATTGGAGCATTTTGGGAATTCTAATCCGAAAGAGTAGATTTTCCAAGCTCTGCTAATATTTATGGTGTTACAAAGCTGCCTAGGTTTACAATAGCCTTGGAGGTTTGTGTGGAGATTACTCATTACACTGGAAACTTGCCTGGAAGAAAGGAGGCTTCCATAAATGCCAAAGTCCCAGGACATTACACAAATCACTGCACCCTGCTGCTTCCTGATGTTAAAAGCTGCCCCTCACCCCACCTTCCCCTTGTAAGGGGAGCCTGAATCTTCAAACTCTATCAGGCTGTCAATTTTTTTCCTTTGAATTTGTATCTCCCACAATATCAATAAAGTACCATGTGCTTTAATACCTGTGTGTGTTCTGTGCCGTCAAGTCAGAAAGACCTGTAGCAACCCTCATAGGGCTTTCAAGGTAAGTGAGATATTTAAGGACCGGTTTTACCAGTTCCATCCCCCCAGTGAGTTTCCATGGCCAAGTGGAGATTCAAACCCTGTTCTCCAGAGTACTGGTCCTTCACTCTATCAACTACACCACACTGGGAATGTCATTTTAATATCTAGTCACTGGCTAATAATTTGTTATTTATGCAGAAAATCTTCATAAGCTGGAGGCAGGGACTTGCTGGGACAAGTAGTTGTATATACAGCGTGTATCAGACGTATGTACAGTGTGTACGTATTTACATCTTACTTTTCCCTTGGTGAGTTCATACAAAGCTTCCTCCTTATCGTTTAATTCTTACCACAGCCCTATCAGGTAGGTCAGGGTGAGAAAGGATTAACTGGCCAAGCCCACCCAGTGAGTTTCATAGTTCAGTGGAGAGTTGAACCCAGTTCCCCAACACCCTGTCCAACACCCCCAAAACCTAAGCCACCACTCACCACTGGAACTTTCAGTTTCCTTCTTTTTAGGAAATGTGCTTGAGCCCTCACACCAACAGGCATGCGTCACATAACTTCAAGTGGTGCTACTTTATGGTGTATCATCATTCCAGAGACCCCACTGGGTGAGCAGGGATGGGAGAGATGACAAAGTTCAGTAGACAACATTAGGGTTTTTGGGGGGTTTTCCATTCATTTTCTCTATAGTGTTTATTATTTCAGTGCTATTGCATGTTCATATCACTATTTTTAAAACTCAAAAGAGGGCTTTCAAATATTTTAAAATTTGGCTAAAAATTCATATCGTATTAAAATTTTCCTGACCAGAAAAGCTGTGTGCCTTTTGAAATCAGTTTTTTAATTTGCATTAGGACACCTTCAGATTCAAGCCCCACTGCATTAATATTTTGACAATGAAAAGAGTTTCTAGAGGGGTAAGCATAGTACCCCTTTTGCAGCAAAACACACACACACACACACACACACACACCAGAAATTGTGCAGCATCTTAAAGACAAGCAAACTTATTATAGCATATGCTTTGTTGCCTCTGATGTTTGTTGACAGTCCATGAAAACTTGAGCTGCAATGGAGTTGTTAGTTCCTTTGCTGCCCCAGGACTTTTTGTTGTAAATTGTGTATGAGCCCAAATTAAAATATTAGTTTCAGAAGAAAACACTAATAAAATGTTGCCAACATGAAAGCAAATAACAAAGGTGTGCTAAAGTAGCTGCTTGATGATGGTAGGTTCAATCCATAACATCATTAAAATAATAATGTGATGTCAAGTCAGTTCTAATTTATGGAGACTCTTTTCCAGGGTTTTCCAGGTAGAGAATACTCAGAAGTGGTTTTCCAATCTCTTCTTCTGGAGGGTGCCCTGGGACTGTGCAGCTTGCCCAGGGCCACACAGGCTGGCTCTACTCACACAAGGCACTGTGGGGAATCGAACTCTCAACCTCTGGCTCCACAGCCAGTTACCTAAACCACTGAGCAATCCTGCTCATGAAGCAGCATGGTAATATGAGCTACACTCAGGCGGATCACTCAGTTGCTCTTAGTTTGATTCCAGAAACTGAAACCTGAAAAGAGGTAGAAAAAAACACGGGGACAACACAAGATCCAGGGATGATTTCAACCAGCTGCCCTGTGAAAAAGAGAGGAAAGAAAGTGTGTTTACGTGGTATATACAACAGCCTGATACAGTCACTGGTCCCAACTAAAGTGTTGTCATTATGTGCTGTCAAGTCGCATACCCAAAACAGCCCTAATAGGGGTTTCAAGATATGTGAGATGTTTTAAGATGTGGCTTTACTATTGCCGCCACCCCACCCCCCCCACCCCCCCAATGAATTTCCATGGCCAAGCAAGGATGGGAACCCAAGTCTCCTGAGTCCTAGTTCCTCACTGTGTCCACCACACCATACTAGCAGCAAAGCTGACTTCTTTAATCTCTTGTTGAATAGGTTATCACTTATGTAAATCCATTGATTCATTTGGATAAGACTGTTGTTATTGTTATGTGATTTTGAGTAATTTCCAATTCTTATGAATCAAAAGGTCAAGCCCTTCTTACCAAACAAAGCATGTTAAGTCTTCCTCTTTTTGTACTCCCTTCCACTTTCCTTATATCATTGTCTTTTGTAGTGAGTCTTGTCTTTCTCATTATGTGTTGAAAATACAATAGCCTCATTTTAGTCTTTTTTGTGTCTAGAGAGAATTCAGGCTAGATTTGATCTTATTTGTCTTTCACGCATTCTAGGGTATCCATAAAGTTCTCCTCCAACAGTAAGTACATTTCAAATGAATTGATTTTTTTTCCCTCACAGTTTTCTTTGAACCTGAGTGGGCGATGGCCTGAGGAGGCAGGGCAGGGAAGCCCATGCTGCTGGTGGTGGTTGGGTGATCATCTGAGGAGGCAGAGGAGGGAAGCATGCTCCTGCCAGTGACTGGGCAACTGCCCAGTGGAGGTGGGGGAGGGAAGCGCATAGCACACGCTGAACACCTGTGTGGACAACACACCGAACCCAGCCAAACCACTGAAGCACAGTTCATGCCCATCTCTGTTCTGATCCTATTTCCATTACCTTTTACTTTTCATTCTCATCTGTCATTTACGATTTTAAGAATTTCATCAATCATCCATCAAAGCTTTTCTTTTCTTTTGATTACAGGATTTTTTAAAAAAAAATTTTTAGTGTTCATTCTTATTTAGTTTCATTCCACAGTTCTCCTGTTCATGGTGAACTGAGTTAAAAATACAACACTGTTCTTTACAGTACACAATCTTTAAATGCACTGTTAATGTTTTTAAAATATATTTGTCACTATGATGTTTTAGTGTGTGTGTTTTTTAGCTTTACTCAAATCTTTGATAGGAACAATTCATTTTCTGTACCACAATATGCACCTGGTCTTGTTTTCGCAGAAGGAACAGCAGTTCTCCATCTTCTGTTTTTATATTATATTGCCTGCTTCATGATGTCCACATCTACAATTGCCTGTTTTGTTTACCAAAGAATGTATTTGCAATAAACAAATTATGGACTTTGCAGAATTCTGTGAGTCACTCTTCTGCTTTGTAGGCCAAATTCTTCAACAATGTTTAGTTCTGCTTTATTTCCTCCTTTTGCCTCCCAGTCATTCCTGATTGTTAGCACATCCTGTTTTGATGTATGATTAATTTCTTCCTGGACACCTGCATAAAGGCTTTTCTTTTCTTTTCTTTTCTAGTATCTGTGGATGGAGCATATCTCTGAATGGTGATTATGTTGACAGTCTTTCCATGGGGTTTGATTGTATTATTCAGACTGATTTTGCATTATATCTCCCCAATTGCTTGCACTACCTCTTGCCTTTCTATTAGAATCATACTGCTTCTTCCGAGTTGATTGTTTCCAGAGTAAAACTCTTTATTATCAGCTGATTTGAAAATGTCCTATTCTGGCCCACATTTGTTTGCTCACATCATGCATTGCAATGTTTAAAAGTTCCACTTCTTATCTTACAGTTTTGAGCTTGCTTTAATTCATTCTTCTTACATTCCCTGGCACAGTACTCTAGTTTCTCTTCAGATTACATACATCTTTCACCTTTTATTAAAGGTATCCATGGAGAGGAACATTTATGAGTTGGGGCTAGCCATCAGGTCGAAGCCATAAGACTGCAAGGACCCTGGAGACCTTTCCGCACACTTGCATATTGAGGAGGAATAGATTTTCTTACAACTGACTCAATCCAGAAGTAGAGCACTGATCAGTAACTCAAGTGTTGTAGTAAAGCTTGAAGAGGAAGTGCTGATGTGGCATTCACCTTAGGCGTGTCTACCAATCTGGGCAGCTGTATTGATCTTCTAGAGCAGGGGTCTCCAAACTATGGCCCACAGGCCACATCCAGCCCACCTTGCATTTTCATCTGGCCTGGCAGGCGGGCGGATGGGCACGCATGTGTGTGGGAGTGTGTGCGGGCGGGTGGGCAGGAGGGAGTGTGGGCGGGCAGGCGGGTGGGTGTGCAGGCGGGCATACGCACACGTGTGCATCTTGCAGCTCTCAAAAATCTGGAACATATATGTTGTGGCCCTCACTCTGAAAAGTTTGGAGACCCCTGTTCTAGAGCAATCAACTAGTTCTAACAGCATGGGTGTCCATGGGAGCACAAAGGGGTGCCTTTGATCCTCCTGGATCCCTAAATCCAGTTATTATTTTAAGATCTACTGACAGATGTACTGTGTTTAGTGAGGATTACTATGCGCAGCGCACAGATTAGGCTAACATATGATTATGCAGCTCCACCCTCTGCAAAAGAAAATTTCTGTCTAACTCTATTCCTCTCTACCAGGAGCCAGCCCTTTCTGAGACTATTTGGCCTGACCTTCATTTCCCAATCCAAGACTAAAAGACACACCAAATAAGTTGTAACATCATGTCCTGGAAAAATTCATTCATACTCTTCTTCACTTCTTCATTCAGTTACTGTGAGACTTACGAATGAACTCAAAGAGGACATGGAGGTTGTAAATTGAGTACTTCAGTTCTGGAACCTTTTGCTCCACGATACCATGGGTGACTCTGCTGAATGGTCTAAACCCCGCTAACTATATGTCTAGAAGGGCGGGATAAAAATCTAATAAATAAATAAATAAAATAAATAACTAGGATAAACCCACTGAGGCCCCCGGTCACACAAGGGAAATGTTCTCTAGTTATCCACCAGTTATATTGTTGTTGTTTTTACTGGTCACACAATGCACAATCAAGACTGAAACATTTTCCCTGCCAGTGGTGTAACTGGTTTATTTCCCACTCCTTGAGAGGCTTGTGTTATTTTGTACATCTGTATTGTACATCTGTTGTACCGGTGCCTTCCTTACCGGGTTTGCCTGTGGGCATGACCCGCCTCACTTCTTTTCTGAGGTGAAGGCTGTAACGTTGTGGCCATTACTGCAGCTTGTATATTATTATTATTTTCATCGATATTATCAATGCATCGATATTACATCAATACATTGCTAAAAGTACATTACAGCTGGGAATTTTTTTTTTTTTTTAAATCCATATTAACAATACATGAAGCCAAGGGTGGTCGTCCTTATTGGCCATGCAGAAAGAAAAAAAGTTTTACAGTCACCCCTTCCTAACTTCCTGTGTGTTTGTATGTGTAGGTGGAGCTTGCCACCCTTACTGTCAAGAGTGTGCCTTTTTTTTTTTTTTGGAGCCTCGTGCCTCAGTGATTAAAAATGGCTGTACTGCAGCCAAAACTGTGCTCACGACCCGGGGTTCAATCCCAGTTAGCCGGCTCAATGTTGACTCGGCCTTCCATCCTTCCGAGGTTGGTAAAATTGAGTACCAGAGAGTGCTTTAAGTGCTATGGGGTGGTATATAAGCAGCATGCTTTGCTTTTGCTTTTTTTTTTTTTATTCGTGGCCCCGTCAATTGATAATTAGATGAACTTATGTCTAGGTTTTTAGACAGAGGATACCTGGACAGCTTTACTTCCATGTTCCAGTGCCCAGTAGTAGTAAAGCTGTGCAGGTATCCTCTATCTAAAGTGACATACAGTGACGTACAGTGGTCCAGTGTCCATTGTATGTGATGCGTTTCTGCAGGATCAACCAGTGCAACGGAGGACACTTCTCAAAACAGAAAAGCCCTTAGACTTATATCGATATATTGATAAAGTGAATAATAATTTTTTTTAAAAAAATTGAGGGCATAAATGTACCATTGAGGATAGAAAGAAAATAAACTGGCAACATTGTGTAGCCGGCCATATCGATTCAAATCGGAGGAAATAGACCACTGCCGCTAAAAGAGCTTAGGATGTTCATACCAGTATAGATATATATCTCTTGACCTCAATTGAATACAACAAATGTATGGAAAATATTGGAAGAACTACAGAACATTTCCCTTGTGTGACCAGGGCTTGAGTCAATGCACCTTTGTGAAAGTTAATGTACAGAAAAACTGGATTTACATAAGAGCTGTTATGAGCTACATCTACTGAACACAGGACCAACTGGCATCTAGATCCAGCCAGTATATCAGTGATGTAAGTAGAACATATTTCTCTCATTTTGAAAACATACGTTTTCTGTGCCCGTCCAGCACCCCGCAGAGCACTGGTGTGGGGAACATTTGGACCTGCAACATCCTGAGTCCCTTCTTACCAGTGACCCTACTGGGTGATGGCTGATAGGAGCTGTGGGTCAAAATAGGGTATCTCGGTGAGTGAAAGCCATGCCTGCTTGAACCTCTGCCCCTTCTGTCAAAAAGGGTGGCCAGGTTTTAGGCTTGGGGCCCTGAGTCTGAAGTTTTGGCGTCTACTTTCAGGGTCTCAGGCTTTGGCCTTGACATTCCAGGGAATGCATGTTGCCGAACCTGTTCCCGCACTCCGACAACAAAGGAGCTACTCATTCTTCCTGGCCACATGGTGGCAGGACTCCTATGTAGGCCTGACCCCCAGTGCTCCTCTCTTTCTTCCACCTTCCACCCCCAAATGAAGCACTTCCCTCCCTTTTATGAACGCTTTCCGAAGCTGATGAAACCACTTTGTGGCTCTCACCTTTTATTTTTTTTTTTTTTTTTTTTGATCTACCAGTAGTGGGGCCACTCCAAGATACTTTTGTTCCCAAAGGCAAAGAACAAAATGGTTCCCCTCCAATTTCAGCTGCAGACGTCAAGTAGATAAACGGTTGAATCTCCCTTTTTAATGCTGCTGGTGGGGGCTGGTGTTGTCTGCCCCACCCGAGGGAAGCCGGCTAGGCAAAAGAGCTCAGGGGAGGATGCTCGGAACAAACACCTCCAGCCAGTGTGTGCCACCTGAAGCAACTGCCTCCCTTGGCCTAGGGTCGGGCCGGCCTTGGACCATGCTATTCGTACTTATCACTGTCTGCTCTTTTTTGTTTGTTTGTTTCTTTTCTTTTCTTTTTTTCTCCCGGCTTTTTCCTTGGCCAGTCCTTTGCCCGGCCTAGGGATCCAAGCTACAAAGACTTGCAAAAGGAGTCTACAGGCAGTTGCTGGGCTCCGTGCCAAGGATGGGCTGTGCCGGGGCCTCTCCCCCACTGCCCTTGTTTGCACGGATCTGTGGCTTCCGCGGAAGCCCAGCCCAAGGAATACAAGCCGCTATGAATCACTGCAATATTGGATTAGATGTCCCTTCTGCAGATGGCTAATTCAAACCATCCCACAGCCAGTGCTCTTTAGCTCATGCGGGCAGGCAGAAGGGCTTCTGCAGAAAGACCAGGGAGGTGGCGGGGGGGGGGGGGGGAGAAGCAAAGCAGGCAGTGTGAACCTGGTCCTTTGTGTTCTTCTTTAGGCTTTGGTGCTTTTGCCTCAAAAGGTGCCCCTGAGTAAGTACCTGTTTGTGTCTCAGTTGACTCCCTGTGAGCTGGTGCTACCCTGCTGGCACTTTTGCCTGTGCTCTGGGTTGCTGTGAGCATGTGGTTAACGAGACACCCGCCAGACCAACAACCGCAGGCGGCTCTTCAGCAACTGTCCCTGCTCTCTGAGAGGCTTCCCTCTTTGCCGAAAAAAGAGATGTGACAAACTGGAGCAGAGTCCCTTAGCAAAGGCTGCCCCCTGTTGGCCTATTTTGTTCTATGCTGGCACGTTTCATCCTCAGGATGGCCTCTGTGCACCAGCCACGGATATACAACTACACAACATAGTTTGGGTTGCATACAAACACAGACCAATTTAATTCACCTGGCTTTGCCCAGAAAATCCTAAAAAATTAAGTGCAGAAACAGAGATGATAGACAACCCAAGATTAGAACCGAAGGCATGTGACGTGTTGGAGGGATGTGATTCAGGCACAATTTCAGGTCTGAGAAATCAAAATGTCAAAGGATCTCTATGCTTAAGTTCAGAACACCAGAAGGAAGCAAACTGGCCTTTTACCTCAGGTGAGGAACAATCCTGCTGTGCACACAGATTTTCTCAATAGTCAAGGAATTCCTTTTTCTAATGATGGATTATCTATAATGTGTTTCTGCCCGTAGTTGAATGCAGGTGAAGGAGGGCTCATTTACATTAGAACAATAGTTTGGAATATGTGTCAATGTAAATTTAAATCAACCCCGAGTCATGTGGCATTTGCATCCAGTTTGCGTTCCCTTGAAACAAATGTTCAATGCAGTATTTTTGAAGGGACACGCTCACCAAATGTATGTGCTCTGTCTCCAATCCAAAGCTAAAATTCAGAGAGGAAGATGGGCAGGTATGTATGAGTGTATACACACCAGGAGGAGGGAATTGCAATGGAAAACAGCCAAGCAAGTGGTGCTAGAAAAGCCTTCACACACAAACAGCAGCACCTTATGAGTGCTGATACATGCAGGAGAGCCCGGGGCCGGTGGGCAGCTGACATATGCCACAAACGCCTAAACAAAACAAATACACAGAGCTGGGGCAGAGATCCCGAATGGTACTAGTGAGTGCCCAGCAACAATTAAACATCGAGGGATGGGTTGCCATAGCAATCAAGGATGATGGGGTGCAAGTTCCCAGCCTCTTGGGTGACATTCTGAGGGATCATGACCTATGCTTCCAAATAAGATAGTCCTTTACTGGCACCCCTAATAAAATAAGGTTGGCTCAAAAATGAGAAAATAATAATAATAATAAATAAGATTTTAAAACAACAACAACAACAGAGCTGGCTCCCACAGTTTGAAGGCCACACAACAATACCTACACCTTACCTTCCAAAGGTATGTGAGTGCAGAACTGCTCGAAGGGAGCAAGGGAGCACACATTTCCATTTGAAAGCAGAGGCAATGTACATGTGATGTTCCAGATGTTGCTGCACTACAACTCCCATGTAGTGTTGTCAGGTCTCAGGGTGACCTCCCAGGTTTCAGGGAAATCTTGTATTTCTCTGGGTCTCCAGGCAGGGAGACAACACACCTCCAGGCAAGCAGTGCTGGAGGAGAGAATGTTTTGATGTTGATGCATGAGGTGGCATGAAGACCCTGGCCAGACCTCTCTATCCATTCCTCTCTGGCGCCACGCTCAGGAGCTCAGTACAAAGATGTTTGCAGGCTGCTCCAGGCACACAGCAGGCACCGATTGGCCCACCATGAGTCATGTGGCTCAAGGGGCAGATGTTGAGGGTTGGCCATTTTTAACCACCTATTTTCAAACCACATACAGTAGAACCCCCATATCTGCTGGTGATTGGTTCCAAGCCCCCCGTGGATACTGAAAACCGTGGATAATAGCAAACACTTTCTATATATATAGTATGGTAAAAGAAAAAGAAAAAAGAAAAATTATTTTCACATACATTACCATATTTTTTAATATTTTTAATATTTTCAGACTGTGGATAAGTGAAACTGCAGATACTGATCCTGCGGATACAGGGACCCTACTGTACTGCTGCCACTGGCATGCCCCCTCCCTATCTCCTCTGTCTGCCTCTTGTGGACCATACCGACCCCTTTTGCTCCTGTGGTTTAATGTCTGTATTTTCAGTCACTGATGTCAGTGGAAGGAGCTGCTGCCATGCCGGCAGGGCTCTCTGGAGCAAACCTTGGCCTCTTTACCGTGAAGGAGCTCTTCCTCAGAACGAGGCCTCGTGGTTAAGACGGACCTAGCATTAGCCCTGCCCTGCTGCTGCTCCTTTGCTGCAAAAGTGGCACATGGGGGGAAGCTCAGGGACTGAGCAAGGTGGGGCACCTGGTCCTCCAGTTCAGGCGGGGGGTCCCCTATTTCACTGACCTAGGGTGACAACTACTGTTGAAATGTTTAAGTTGACTTTTCAGAGGCTAAGCACTGCCACCACAACAAAGCAGTGGCAGGATTAGCAGTGCTCGGAATATAACAAGTAGCAACAACGTGACGGTGAAGGTGATGTAACATATGTATAACCACATGGTTACCGTTTAGGTGGAACAAAGTACCTTTTCTAGTTACTTTCTGGACATATTTTAACACAGATTTAGGGGATGACCAGACAGCTACAGAAGCATATGCCAGATTGCACCTGAGTGGGTCGCTTTAAGGAACTCTTCCGCCTGCTGAGGAACGGCTCCTGCCCGGCCCCAAAAAGTAGCAGCCAAAAATGTCCATCTTGGGCAGGGATTGGAGTCAGGCTGGAGCGCTATTTCCCCCGAAATCATGTGATGGCCAGACTGCCCTGAAAGTGGTCCGCATTGTGGTCTGTTCCCCCCCAGTGATCACACCTGGGTGTTTTAACACGACTTTTTCAAATTTTTGTGCCATTTTCTTATCAGTCATAAGCGGCAAGGGAAGGGTTATTTGGCTTTGTGTTTTTACAACGATTTGCAAGGTTCAGTGTCACTAACACACACACAAAAAAAAACCTACCTGAGCAATCAAAGCGACAAAGGCCATGAGGATGGCAAACTCAAATTCTTTTTTAAAAGTAGTATTCCAGGTTCTGGGAATGAGCAATCCCTTACGGCCACTTTGCTCACAACGCTACCGTGGGGTGGGCGGGGGGCGGGCTGATGGCCTCAGAAAGGATAAGAGCCTTCAACATGCCGTCAGGCAAGCAGGACCAATACAGCCACGCACCCTTTCCCAGGCTATCTCTTCCAAGGCCACAGTCGGAGTAAAGGCCACTTCTTCAGACCACGGCCTTGAGGAGCAAAATGGCCCCAGGAAAGTCGTGCTCCTGCAGCTTGTGCTGTTGCTGCAGCAGCGGTGGCGAAGATAGCTCTCTCTGCTTCTCTCTCTCTCTTTTTAAAGGACAAGCAGGGTGAAGGGCGCAGGAAGCAGCTGCTCCGCCATACCACCGGGAAAAATAATGTTTCACTCTGGCTGTGTGCCCAGAGGCACTTCGTTGGGGGGGGGGGGGGGAGCAGAAGGCCTTTGCACTTCGGTGGACCAGGGAACAACGGTTTCACTTTGTTTTCAGCCGAACTGGAGCAGCCAAACTTTTTGGACTACAAGTCCCAGATTCCTCCAGTCAGCATGGTCACTGGGAGTTCTGGGAGTGGTAGTCTTTAAAAGAAGCAATTCTAGGTTCTAGGGTTTCAAACTGAGAAGGCGCAGAGAGCCGTGCTGGCCTCACAGCAGGTTTTCATTAGAAATGTATACGGCAACACTCAGTGGCTGAAATCATGTTGCTTAGTGTAATATGTTGCACCAGAGTAGGCTCACTGATTAGTGGGGATTTGGTGAGTCAGTTCCTCCATAAGTTGCATTGATTCAAATGGGCCTACTCTAGTTTTGACTTGCCAGGCTAAAGTAAGTTATAGTTAAGAATAAGTCCATTTGAATCAATGGGACTGACGGAGCAGCTGACTCTCCAAATGCCCACTGATTTAATGGACCTACCCTCTAATGCAACTTCCTATACTAAGCACCAAATTTTCAGCCATTATTTTAGGTGCTCAGCAGCCTCTTTCCCACTTTCTTCATGCTTTCTTTAGGACCAGGCTAGATGAGCTCCTCTCCCTCTTTTCCCCATCGTTCTCAGGTCCAGGCACTTCCTGGACTTGAGATTCAGACCCTGGGGCTCAGGGGCTAATGGAACTCCATATGGATGATGAGTGGTCCCTCGTAGTGCAAGAGTTGTACCTGGGAGTGATGACAGCCTTAAGAACACGGAAATGGAGAAATGGAGACGCAGAAATAACAAAAGCTTGCAAGCAAGGGTCTTACCAGCCCCTGACATTTTTGAGCAGCTCTGGGGGCCTTGGCAGGGCTGATTGCAGACCCCCTGCCCCAATCATCACCTTCATTTTTAACAATTTCTTTTCTAACTTCCATTTTTCCTAATGACAGGGACAGTTTGTTCTGGCTTTATTTTTCACCCTGCTTATTTAACTTATATGCAGAATACATCATGCGAAAGGCTGGACTGGAGGAATCCCAAACCGGAATTAAGATTGCCGGAAGAAATATCAACAATCTCCGATATGCAGATGATACCACTCTGATGGCAGAAAGTGAGGAGGAATTAAAGAACCTCTTAATGAGGGTGAAAGAGGAAAGCGCAAAAAATGGTCTGAAGCTCAACATCAAAAAAACTAAGATCCTGGCCACTGGTCCCATCACCTCCTGGCAAATAGAAGGGGAAGATGTGGAGGCAGTGACAGATTTTACCTTCTTGGGCTCCATGATCACTGCAGATGGTGACAGCAGCCACAAAATTAAAAGACGCCTGCTTCTTGGGAGGAAAGCGATGACAAACCTAGACAGCATCTTAAAAAGCAGAGACATCACCTTGCCAACAAAGGTCCTGGTTGGCATAGTCAAAGCTATGGTTTTTCCAGTAGCGATGTATGGAAGTGAGAGCTGGACCATAAAGAAGGCTGACTGCCGAAGAATTGATGCTTTTGAATTGTGGTGCTGGAGGAGACTCTTGAGAGTCCCCTGGACTGCAAGGAGATTAAACCTATCCATTTTGAAGGAAATCAACCCTGAGTGCTCACTGGAAGGACAGATCCTGAAGCAGAGGCTTCAATACTTTGGCCATCTCATGAGAAGAGAAATCTCCCTGGAAAAGACCCTGATGTTGGGAAAGAGTGAAGGCAAGAGGAGAAGGGGACGACAGAGGACGAGATGGTTGGACAGTGTCATCGAAGCTACCAACATGAATTTGACCAAACTCCGGGAGGCAGTGGAAGACAGGAGGGCCTGATGTGCTCTGGTCCATGGGGTCACGAAGAGTCGGACACGACTTAACGACTAAATAACAACAGGAACACATCCTCTGGGCCTAAACCTTCAGGCCATTTCTCAACCATTGGTCAACCAATCTAGGGGGCTTGCATAAGAGGCTGTGGGCATTCTGCCCAGAATCAAGAAAAATTACTCCTACCACCACCCCCACCACCCCACACACAATGGGATGCTGAGAGATGTAGTCCAAACAGGAGGACACCTTTGGTCCTATCTCAATCACTACATTTAACAAGAGGGTCTAGACAATTTTGCCTTCTATTTGTAACCCTCCTGTGTTTTTCCACCACATCTTCTCTTTCCTTCCTCCACCCCGTTAATGCAGAACATCTGTTAAGAGGGTAAAGCTGAGATAGCAGCTTAATGACTTTTGCCTGCTAGCATTTCTGAACCTTCTTTGGAAATACTCAACACCAATTTGAACATTGGCGTGCAAATGGCATATCACCAGTATGGCCGCAAGGGGGGCAGCATAAGCTGTCTTCTGGACAAGCGATGGCTCAATCTCAAGGAAACGTAAAGCATGCTGAGGAACAGAAATGTGAGATTTGGGTTTTTTTTAAAAATCCAAGAACCTTGAGAGACACAACCTATCAAACGCCATTCCTGCACGTGGCTCCTCAAAGTCAAAACAAGAATATAATGTGAAGAATAATATTGCATTCAGTGGTCTGTTTCCCACTTTAAACCGATGGCATATTAATCTACAAGGAGCATGCTTATTATGCCTGTGGATCAATCACGCCTGCAGTGGAAGTGGATAAACAAACAAACCTGATCTTCTCTCTTTGAATGGTTTGTTGCAACATGTGTAGAGCTTGGGAAAGTGACTTTTTGGACTACAACCTGAAGAGTCCCTGCAGTCTTCAAGGCTAACACCGTTGCTGGCTGATGTGTGTGTATTCTTGAAGTTGCAGTATTGAAAAGTCAGTTTCCCAACCTCTGAAAGTATCAACCAGAAAGTCTGGGTTGTCCGTTCCTAGGCAAGCCAGAGCCACCAGACAGGCGCAGACTTCAAGCTGTCATCACATACTTTGGTCCTATTAGATGATCTGGTTTGGTCTTGTAAACAACCAAATAGCCAGGGGCTTGGGGGGGGGGGGGGGAGAGCTGGACGATGGCATGGGCTGGGGGGTGGGGGCTTAACCCTTCCTCCTTCCCCTCATAGATACCTACAAAGCACAGAACACACACACACACACCCCATGAATAAGATGAAATTGCAGTGACGCTGTTCACTTTGGATGAGAACCGCAGGGTTCAGGGGCAAAGAAGAAAAGCCGTCTTCCTGCTGGGTCGCTCAGTCTCCTCTGTCATCATATTGGCTAATTCATTGGGGGGGGGGGGAAGGACTACTAGGCAGCACCAAACTAGATGACAAATCTTGGTACCTGGAGCGCCTCTCCCTACATAAACCTGCCTGATCACTAAGATCTGTGTCCTACCACTGAGAATTGTTCATTATGTGGAGACATGGGGGAGGGCTTTTTCTGCCATGGCACTGCAACTGTGGAATGCCCTCCCCTTGGAGGCTCTGTTGGGACTGACATGGGCATCATTTTGGCACCAAGTCAAAGCATACTTATTTATTTGAGCCTTTGGGGGGGGGGGGGTGTGTGGAATGTGGCCTGCACAGGTTTTAGTACAAATGGTTCAAATGTTTTGATTCTTGTTTTGAACAGCTTGATTTTCAATTGGTTTAAATATATACTGTTTCAAAATTATTGGACAAGGAAGCCCACAGTTTGACTTCTGATGAGGCAGCTTCGTTTTTCGTAATACTGGCAGCAGCATGTTCAGGTGTAAGGTCAAAGCTACAGCCACTGGTCATGCTGACGGGGCCTTCTGGGAATTGTAATTTTAAAAAATAACTTCCCCATGTTCTGATGACATGTCAATGTGTGGTGTGTGAATCTGCCTCTCTGCTCACATGCATGGATCGTTTGCATGCTCCTGGCGTTAGCTTTGTCATCATGCTCGATTATAGAATCATAGAATATTTGAGTTGGAAGGTGCCTCTTATATTAAACCACATCTGAGATAGATGGTTCCCAAACAGAATTTCCTCCCCCCTGCCTTCCTCTGAACCTGAATAATGGTCATACGGATGAGGGCTAGCCTTTAAGGGGACATTCTGACCCGACTCAGTCCACGGTCTGTGGCATTATCCCTGTGTTTCTAGATCTTTGTTTAAAAAACAACACAACCATTAGAACTAGGATACAAACAGTTATGACCTAGGGTAGGAGTATGCGGTACCCTAATTGTGTGATATATCCACTCAAAGCCTATACAACAATCATCCTTCCAAATCACACACACGCTCAGTCCTAATAGAGTAAGAATAGTTCTGCACAGTTTGGTAGAATCAAGATGCAGGAAAGAAAGAGAAGATTTTTCCAGCATGCCAAAGGGCTACTTAAAAACAGCAATTCAAGACTTTCTCTTCACCCTATAGCTTCACAGAGTAGCTGGCAGAACAAGTGTGAGTCGATATGTATACCACACAAGGACCTTGGTCAGAGCACTCCCTCATGCCTCAATAGTTGGAATGCCCAACAAAAAATCCTTAGATTTATGGGAGGGTTCAGTCATCGCTTGTCCCTTTTGGTGCCAGAAGCTCTGTCTACTGAGTTACTTTTGATTTCTTCCGTTCCAATAGCTGACCACCATTATAAAGCTATTGGAACTGAATGCCACTGAATGGAACTATGAATGCCAAATGGGATCCAAAGGTTCCATTGTGGCGTCGTTCTGTTTGAAGAGACATGCTTTCCTTAATTGAAAAAAGAAAGAAAGAAAGAAACTAGAACACAGTCTGAGCTGCAGTGTTCACACAACTCTGGTCTTAGTTACAGAGTCTGGGTGTCTAAACCTTCCAACCGTTTCCGTGGGTGAGGCAACCAGGCAAGCATTTCCCTCAGCCCAGAGTGGCAAGAATGCTAATCAGCCACCACCTCTGCGCCTGTTCATCTTTGCAAGGCCTCCCCACCAAGAATCAAAAATAGCCCTGGTTTCCACCACAGTGGCTCCATTCCTAAGCAGCTGCAGAGAAGTTGGTTGAGGGGGGAGTCCTGTTCTGGGGGCTGGGCTCGGCTGTATCTCTGTACCACAGAGCATGTTCAGTAACTGATGGCACGCCTACCACCCTACAATGTCTCTCCTTCAGCCAGCTTCTGTTTGCCTCTCTCCCTGTACAACCAGCCCAGGTCACAGGCTAACGGTTTCTTGCCTGTTTCCAATGCGTGGTATGTTCAGGGCACAGGGCCTCTCTTTGAATATGCGGATATACAGCTGCAGCTGGTCTCTGCAGCTGCAGCTGTTCTCCGACTGTGCGAGGTGAGGAAGCCACATGTACAGCAGCACAGCTAGTATGGGGTGGGGGGCAGGGGGTGGGATAGAAGGAATGCAGCACTGAATCAAGAGGAGGGTTAAATTAGAAAAAGCTTGAATTTCACCAGATGAAATTTAAAACAGGCAAGGGTTCTGAAATGCATGCCGCCTGGTGCAATTTCCCCCCTGCAGCCTTTAGTGGCCTGTGGGATTGGTGGAAAAGCCATCGTATTGGATTGTGAAATTAATCTGGCAATTCTTTATGATTAGGAACATATTGTTAGTAAATCTTCTGCCTAACGTATTTGCTCATTGCTCAGTTATTGCAAAACAGGCAATTCCAATAAAACAAAACATTATCAGTGACGGTGGTGGAACACATAAGCCCAAATCCAATTTTTAGAACAAACTAGATGCTTTGAATCAATGAAACTTATCTCTGTTTTGACTCACCAAGTCACTATTGATTTAAAGGGTGTACTGTTATTGGGATTAAAAAATGTATTTAGGCCATAGATTATGCGATTTATCCACCCATGCCTGATCCTCCTGCGGCTCTTTTTCAGTACCGTTCCCCATCCATCATCCATTCGTCCGTCGTTCCATCTGCTGCCTCTTCTTCATTAATTAGTCACATGGGTGATCCAGCTCAATCTAACCTCGTGTCATGAATGTGACAATTTATTTATGTCTGCCCCAAATTTATCCTGCCATTCCACCAAGAGACGACTCTCAAATGAAAGAAATACGTACAGTTAAAAAAACTACTTGGCAATACTGGAGAAGGTGGGGGCTTTTGTTTGTTTGTGTTTTTTTATTCCTGTTTTTATATTGTTTTAGTTTGTTTTTCAGCCTCCTGTTCTTAGAAGCGGTGGCCACGCTGGCTGAGAAATTCCGGAAGCTGTAGTCCAAAAAAAGGAACTTTTTGCAAGCGCTGCTGATTAGGAGTTCGTCCTGTAGTTGATCCTGTGCTAAATAAAAGCAAGTAATGAGTAAGTTGGTTGAGTGATGATGTCACCAGGACAAGGGAAAGGGAAGGATAGTGACAGCAAATGAGGACCTGCAAAACATTTTTGCAGAGAAGGATGAAAAATTGGGAGCTTTTCTTCTTTTTATGATGCTGGAAAAGTATATGAGTTGCTTTATCTCAATTCTCACCTTGAATGAGAAACCATTATTTTTTCTTTGTAGCTCATTGCTGTCAAGGAGAGGATGATAGGCAGCAACAATAAAAGTGAATCACGTGGTGCCCTCTCTGCTTTACTGTTCTGCAGTTTGCTTTTGTCTAAAGTTCAAAGCTGATCTGTTTATGTTCTCAATCTTCTTATACTCTTACATTATATTTTCAAGTATTTCATTGATGCTGTAGCTACTGACTTATGAATGAGTCAATCACATCACAGTGTTTACCGGAAGTTTTGTTGTTGTTACACACCTTCAAGTGGCCCTCGACATATGGGGACACTATGAATGAGCAATCTTCAAAATGTCCAGCCCTGCTCAGCTCTTGTAAACTCAAGGCTGTGGTTTCCTTTGGGGAGTCAATCCATCCTGTATTTGGTCTTCCTCTTTTCCTGCTGCCTTCAACTTTTTCTAGCATTATTGTCCCCTCCAGCGATTCTTGCCTTCTCATGATACACCCAAAGTAGGACAGCCTCAGTTTTATCATTTTTGCTTCCAGAGGAAGTTCAGGCTTGACTAAGTCTAGCACCCACTTGTTCATCTTTCTGGCAGTCCAGAGTATCCTCAAATGTCTTTTCAAAGTACCATATTTCAAATGAATCAATTTTCTTAATTTTTTTTCCTGCCAGCTTTCTTCACTGTCCAGCTTTCACATCCATACATAGAAATGGGAAATACAATGGTGCTAATGATCTTGGCCTTGGTCTCCAGTGACACATCCTTACACTTTATTATCTTTTCTAGTGTCTTCACTGCTGAGTCCCCGTCTTTTGATATCTTGGCTGCAGTGTTAATTTACACTGATAATTGAAACCAAAGTATATATACAAAATCTAACTCATTTTCTTCAATGTCAAGATTAAACCTGTGTACCTCTCTTCTGCAGGCATGAATTTCGTCTTCCTAATGTGGAACTGTAGTACTGCTTTGCCATTTTCTTCTTTCATTTCATTAGAAGACATTTCAAGTCGTTGCTGCCTTCGGCAAGTAAGATGGTGTCATTTACGAATCTTAAATTATTCATGTTTCTGCCACCAATTTTAATTTTTTCTTCATCAGATTCTAATCCAGCTTTCCATACATTATTTTCTGCCTTCAGGTTGAACAGACAGAGAGATAAAATACACCTTTGTCTGATACTTTTGCCTATAGGAAACCATTCTATTTCTTCATATTTTGTCCTAATGGTATCTTCCTGTCCACAATACAGTTTAAACATCAGGACAATGAAGTGCTGAGGCACACCTATTTCTTTTGGAACAATCCATCGCTTCTCATGATCCACATAGTCAAAGGCTTTGCTGTAGTTAATATAAAGCATAGACTGATTGTCTTCTGAAATTCTTGGGCGCACTTCATTAGCCAGGAGATAAGTGCCTCTTCCTTTTTGGAATCCAACTTGAACATCAGACATTTCTTGCTCCATATAAAGTAAAGGCCATTGTTGCCGCACCTTGAGCATCATTTTGTTTCCATAAGAAATTAATGCAACGGTCCTATAGTTACTGTGCTCCTTTTCATTTCCTTTCTTGGAGATTGAAATGTATATCAAACCTTTCCAGTCTGTGGGCCATTGTGTTGTTTTCCATATTTGCTGGACTGTTCCTGTTAGGAAGTTGACAGGGTCAGTCTCTGAAACTAGGAATGGTTCTATCGGTGTCCCATCTATCCCTGGTGAAACATTTCTTCTAAGAGTTTTCAAAGCAGCATTCAGTTCCCTTTCTAAAATTGCAACTTCTTCATCTTCAGATTCCATGGGAAATTAATGCAAGGGTCCTATAGTTACTGCGCTCCTTGGTATTTCCTTTCTTGGAGAAATCCTTTCTCTTCACAAAAATCTGCCATTCTTTTAATTCTTCTTTATAGTTCCTCAGTATATTGCTTCCACCTTCTCTTTATTATATCTTGGGCAGATAGTATGTTCCCCTATTGGTCTTTCAGAATTCCTAATCTTTTATCTGGGGTGTTTGCATAAAAGCTTTCAGTTTCTGCTCCATCAGCATCTGTAACTGAAGCATAAACTCTATATGGAGACAGCCTCCATCAGAGCTTATTGCTCCAGGTTGCTTGGAATTCTTGTGCAGTGGAACACATTTCCATGGTTGAAATAAGTTGCATGAGAACAGCATGGAGGTGAAAGGTTTGCTCTACCACCTGCCAGTTTGAGGACTCCTATTCTCATAATTTGGTCTGAAAGGTTTCCATTGAATTATGGGACTAGGAGCCCTTGGATTCCAAAAATTCCATCCCCATTTCTTACCTTGAAAACCCTATGATGAGACAGTCCAAAATGAAGCAAGAGACAGTGTTGAAAGATGAGACTCACCCTTTGGGACAGGGAGTCCTTGGATGCTGCAAATGCCATTCCTAGTAAAAATATTCAGCAGTAGTTTACCATTGCCTTCTTCTGCACAGCACTAACAAGAGTTAGCTTGAGTGTCACTGCCATTGTCAGTGAAAGTTCCTTCACCTGTGTCACTTTCTACTACTGCTGCTGCCCAGTAGCTGCCTTTCAGGAGTGCCCCCCTCACCATTGGAACCATCCATTCTTTTCTGCTGTTGCAGCTGTCATTTCCTGAAGACGATGGATGCATCTTAGTCTGGTGTGTCAGCTGTGATCATTCTGTCTTGGGTGATCCTGCTAGGAGTCCAGACTCATAATGGAGTCCTGGCTTCTCTTACACACTCAAACCCCCTCATGAGGTAAAGTGTCCATCCAAGAGGGGATCTAAAGTTTAGATTCTAAATTCTTCCCAATCTCTTCCAGAGTGTGACAAGCTTGCTATGAAAAAAAAATGGAAAGGAATGCCTTCTATGCTTGCTTAAACTCCTTGGAGGAAAAGCAGAATATAAATGTAACACACAAACACACATTACTGAAAATGTCTCTATAAATTTTAAGACATGAAATAATTTTAAAACTTGGGGGACTTTTGTGGTAGTTGTCATCATCTGCAGTGGTTGTCAATGAAGAATTTGGGTCCCACTGGCCACACTGATGGAATGTCATCAACATGAACATTCATTAACATTCTAATTGTAGAGAGGTAGTTGTCACTTGGAATGTTCATGGCGTTCCCAGTATCGCAAGTTGTAGTGAAAGGTCAGTGGCCAAGGACAAAAACAATTGAAGGAAAACTCTTACCTGGACTCTTAGTGGCAAGACAAGGTAGGTTGGTGAAGGACCTGAAATTTCAGTGGAAAGAAATCCCATGAAGTAGACATGCTAAGAGTCCAGAGAACCTAGACGCTGAAAGGTTGACTGAAGGAAGGGCCAAAATAGGCAGTGGAAAAAAGCGACAACACATACAAAGTACAGATCTGAGTGAGGGAAGATAAGGAAAAGAGGAATTAATAAAAGGGGGATACTTGTCTAAAGTCCTGGTAAGGCTGATGGGCTAAGTTGCATGGCCTTGACAAGAAGGGCACCAGAGAAACAGGACTGCTGAGGCAGAAGTGCAAGCAGGCTGAAAGGACTGGTAACAGAAGCACAGGCTTCTTCAGTGGATGGACATCCTGCCATCTTGCCTGGCCCTGAGGCCACCTGCACCTCTATCTCTCATCACACTTCCATGGAACAAGGCTGTGATCCAGGTTTGTTCCATGGTAGCGCGATCATGCACCTGGTCATGGGCCATAGGACACACGTGGTCCACAGTCAGTGTCCTGTCATTTGAGGAAGCTTTTTATTTTAAAATCTCTTCCCTCTCTCCTCCTCGCTGATTGCAACACTATCCTATTTTAGGGACTATTGGTAGGGAAAAAGAAGACTGGTTTCTGAATTGTGTGAAATCAAGGCATTCCTCACTTGAACATGGCATCAAGTTTCCTTATTTCTTTCTCCTAGACCATCAGAGCCCCTTATTGGGACAGAGATTGCATGAGGCCCCTGAAGCATTTCTGGCACTTCGCTGAACTCTTTGGTCCCCACCTCACCGCTCCTCACTCTCCAGAAAAAAAAAACTAGTACTCTCTTTACCTTCTTTCTTTCTATAACTCGGCAACCCAGACTTCCAACTGGGGAGCAAAGTGCACTGACCAGTAAATTATTTAGAGATCAACCCTAAGTAGCAAAAGAAGGGGGAAGGAAGTAGGAAATCATCCCTTGTGTCCCAAATTCTCCTGACTCACACCAGTTTAGGGATGAAGTTGTGTAGAGTTTGTTTGTTTGTTTGTTTTTGTGAGAAGGGGCTGCAACACTTTTGTCTCCTGACAAATCATGATAAATCTTCCCTTCCCTGAAGCCTTAGCTCTGCTCTGCTCTGTTGGCAGGCTGGGAAGGCTTGTCCTTTCTATCCGAAGCCCTTGCCATTCAGCAGATCTGGGTTCTTATGATTTCTCTACATCCATTAAAAAGCATTTATGTGCTTTGTGTGTGTGTTTTTTTTAATTGACCCATAATATAGTGAGTAAGTTTATTGTATCAATTCATAATTTAAGCTTAAATAAATTGCTTTATTTACCATTATATTATAGATGTCTCACAGAAAAGGCTATAGTAGTAGAGCACATTGTTTGCATGTAGAAAACTCCAGGTTCAAGTCCTGTCCTGTGAAAGAACCCTCCCCGGAAAAGGAATAGCTGGCCAGCTTCAGAAATTCACACAGAGCAGTAATCCGAGTCAGTCGAGAGCAGCTTCCTATGTTCCTGCTTTTATTATAAATTAGGATAATATAGTCTTAAGAATTCATTTGGAGATGTTAGTGGCAATTTAAGATGACCTGCGACCTTAATAAACAAAACTAATATCTAGCTAGCTAGCTAGCTATCTGTCTGTCTGTCTCATTTTTATCCCGCCTGTCTAATGACAAAACACTACTCTGGGTAGCCTACAGCGATAAAGAAAAACAATAACACACCCACCACAGATACACCCAATTAAAAAAACAGATGAAAAGTCTCCAGAGACAACGACAAAGAAATATATTGTTGTTACAAAGAAAGGCCATCTTTACTACTCTCTTAAAAAAAAAAAAAGTAAAAATTTTATACCCCTACCCCCAAAAACAGGGGGAAAAACCCAAATAAACGTATGTCTGTATCTATACCGTGTTTCCCTGAAAATAAGACAGGGTCTTATATTAATTTTTGCTCCAAAAAACGCATTAGGGCTTATTTTCAGGGGATGTTCTATTTTTTTCATGTACAACAATCTACATTTATTCAAATGCAGTCATGTCATCTTCTGGTTGCTGCACAATGGTGGAGGGCGGGGTTTCACTTAACTAGGGCTTATTTTTTGGGTAGGGCTTATATTACGAGCATCCTGAAAAATCATACTAGGGCTTATTTTCAGGTTAGGTCTTATTTTCGGGGAAACAGGGTAGATTTAGATATAGTGCTCTCTTTCTGTTAACTGTCTATTACAGTATTATATCTGAATCAAAATTGCTGCAAACACATTACATCTAATGTCTAGATTCATCCAGTTAAACACCTAAAGCCTCACCTGATCAACCAATTAATTAAACCAAGGAAGCAGCCCCACTGGAAACCCTTAAGTGCCAAGAGACGACAATTTTCAGTCTCGCCAGGCAGAAAATGAATTGGGCCTTTTGGGATGCATGCTTTTACAGCCCTTAGACCCCCCCACTGGGAAAAGAAAGCCACCCACAACACAGAAGCTGGCCATCATCCTTCTTTCGGACCCTTTCATGTTGTGTCTTGTTACCAGCAGTGAGAGCAAAAACAGTGTGATCCTATATCTGTCTACTCAAAGAAAAGCCCCTTTGAGTTGAGTGGTGCTTACACTTAGACAAACGAGGACAGGACTGAAACTAGGACACAACCAACACTGCCCTTTAAAAAAAAAAAAAAGGAGGCAGCAGCCGTGGCTGCTATACTTCGCCTCCCTCCCCGGGGCGGAGAAGAGGGTGAAGGGAGATGAGCCCTGGTTCTTTAATGCCAGGCTCCCTTGGATCAGCGCGCTCATGCCCCAGTTGACCACTGGTGCGTAAAATTCTGCTTTCAGCAGAAATGTGTTTACTGCATGATTCTGAAAGGGAAGCATGGGCGTCCAGTGGTTAGAGACTTGGGGAGGGGGCGGCCGGAGAGGCAAGGCCGCCTGGCATTCCAGATGTAGGAAAACATGACCTTCGAGGAGAAAACCATCCGCTTTGTACTCCGAGCTCTGGGAGGAGGGAGGGATGGACCCCGACCACGCTGCAGTGTGCAGAAGTGGGGGTTGGAAAGGCAATGGACAGAGCTTAGAAACACCATTTCTCCCAGTATTAGCCATGCAAAGCAGGAGACATAGGGCTGGCTGGAGATATTTTTCTGCCAGAAGCATAGCAGCAAAGGGTGCCTCCCGCCCATGCCAAGACCACCGTACACTAGGCCAGTCAAGTTATTTTGGCAGCTGAGGTTGAAGACAGGACAAGTTATTCTCTCTTTCTCTTCCTGGCAGTAAAAATGTATTCAGAACAAATTACATTGCTTGCCCTTTCTTTGGCATCCAGACTGGGAGACCTCAGTTTGCCTAATGGCAGGACCGGCCCATGGGCCAGCCTAAAAGGGAGCCAAGCCAGTGGAATGGCTGCTAACCTAAGAGTTGATCTTTCCATGGGGGCATCAACCCCCCCTTTTTTTTTTTTTTGCTTCAGGAAATGAGAGAGCTAAATGCAGGTCCTATTGTCTTGACTGCAATCATGTACCTGCCTCTGCCAAGTTTATGAGTGACATAAACCCACAAACTGCCAGAGGGAGAATGACCATTACATGGCTACGGACCAGAGGTGCCTGCCTCGGTCATATAGTGGTGCTGGTGGCATTAGTGGTGGAGCTAGGCTGGAGAACAGATGTGGTGTCTGTCAAGTGGAAAGTGTTATGCTGGTCCTCCAGCTGTTTGACCCTAAGCTAGCAGGGAAACAGAAGTATGAAATATCAGCAGGATCAAAGTGGTTAAAACCTTAACTGTTAGAGCAGTACGACAATGGAACCAATTCAAGAAGTGATGAGCACTCCAACACTGGAGGCATTCAAGAGAAAATTGGACAACTATTCATCAGATCTGCTTTGATTTGGATTCCTGCACTGAGCAGGAGGTTGGACTCGATGGCCTAATAGGCCCCTTCCAACCCCATTATTCTGTTATTCTATGGTTTTGAGAGAATGCAACTCTGCCAGCAATATCAGTTGTCCAAGTCTGATTGAAATTCAGATTACAAACTCCCCTTAGTAGATGAATCAACCAAAACTGTAGATCATTATTCTGTGAGCACCCTTTGCAATTGGCAAAGGCAAATTTGACATCTCAGGGAGTCTGGAAGTTAAATAAAAACATACTTACTTGTTTGAAAAAGCTGCTTGAATTTCGGATGTGTTACTCTGCCTGTCCTTCTGACAAGACGTGGTGCCACATTCTTGCTTTAATAGCTCAAAAAGGTGACAATGTTGTGAATCTGAAGTTTGTGAAGGTATGCAAGAATAAATGAAAATGGAATCATTTGTTTGATTAATTAATTGACATGACAGGTTTCTTTGGTGAGGAAAGTATGAATGACAGCAGTCCATTCTGATACCTCTTTAAAATTATAAATGCCTTTTGAAGCTAGAAAAGCAATAAACACATGGTCCTTAACATGTGATCAACCCCTTTCCAACAGCTTCCCTAAATACAAATGCCTTGATTCGCGTTTTGAAACCTGTGATAGAATTATTTAATCTGACAGAGTTATTTCTTGATGTCAGGAGAGGAATCCAAAGAGAGAAGCCACCACAAAGGAGGTCTAGGCAAAAAGTGTCTTACCTGCTCTAACACAAATGAGGGAACATGTATTTCAGGCCAATTAACTAATTAGTGCAGGTGTAACCTCAGCAATTTCTGGATGAAACTGGTTGTCTAGGATCAGCCATTCTCAACCTTGCTTTTGGCCAGGGCCATAAACAAAACAAGGTCTGTGCTGCAAGGTCAGAAGACCAGCAGTCGTAAGATCGAATCCACGCAACGGAGTGAGCTCCCGTCGCTTGTCCCAGCTCTTGCCAACCTAGCAGTTCAAAAGCATGTTAAAATGCAAGTAGGTAAATAGGTACCACCAAGGTGGGAAGGTAACGGTGTTCCGTGTCTAGTCGCGCTGGCCACGTGACCATGGAAACTGTCTTCGGACAAACGCTGGCTCTATGGCTTGGAAACGGGGATGAGCACCGCTCCCTAGAGTCGGAGACGACTGGACTAAATGTCAAGGGGAACCTTACCTATAAACAAAACATGAAAGAAATGTAGGCTGAATCCGGATTGTACAAATTGCACAACGAGCCTTATAAGGTGGTGTGTGAAGAGCTGTTTCCTGCCTGTGGCCCCCTTCCAATGTGCCAAGGCCCCCTAGATGAAAATGGGTGCTCTAGATCAGCTTTCCAAAACCTGGTGTTGTTCAGATAGGTGAGGCTGCAACTTTCCTCAGATTCAGCAAACACAGGCATGAGGGAAGCTGTGTTCAAAATATCTGGAAGGGGTGAGCTGCTCTAGACCACTTCTGAGAGGGCTGCACTACCTCTGCTTGGCATTCTGTATACAGCGGCTACCGAGATGTCTCAGAAGAGCTAAGAAATGGCAGAGGGGGGGGGCAATACCCCCTCCCCACTTCCTCTCTCTGTAGCAACTGCTGCGCAAGCTGCACCTGCACAGCCACACATTGTCTTGTTGAATGCTTGATGAATATTGACATTTCCGACATGTGCTGTTCCATGTTAGTCTGGTGATGTGATCTTATGCAGATGCATGTCAGACAAACCGTGCCCGCTCAAAAGTCACATTGCTGGCTGCGGTTCCATCAGCTTCTTTTCCTGCCACCTCCCATCATGCATCGCTCTGGATTCTTCTAACCATACATGACATTGTTCACTCTCCCTATCATAACCTCCTTTGCAAAGTCTCTCAGAAATCGAAGGCTTGCGGGTGTGGGGGGGAAACGCTTCATCTCACAGAACTCCTGGCTGGAGGAGATGCTGCACTTTGTCAGTATAAAAGCCATGGTTTTGTCAAGAGACCACACATCCCACTTTCTACAAGCCTCGGGGAAAAGAAGAAGAGGTTGAACTACTCCAGCGGCACGCCAGGATCGCTAAAGCATTCAGAACCCAAGAGTTCAAATAACAAACCCTGTGTTCTTCACATAGCAACGAACCCTCTCCCTTCATTGTGGTTTCCCAACAAATGCTAGAGCAACATCGACACACTGAAACACCGTACTGACTTATGCTCATGACTGTAGTGATTGTGTGCCTGGGCACACCCTAAATAACAGCCATTTTGTTTTGATATCCAGAGGATTGGGGGTGTTTTTGTGTGTGTGTTTTTCAAAATTCCTAATTGCACCTAGGCCAGAATTTGGAAATATTGCATTATACTAACAACATTACTTCGAACATGGTGACTTTTTTTTTTTTAGTAATGAGGGGCAACATTGCTGGGTTTTAATGCTTTGACAAAATGATGTAAACACCATCATTTTTTTCCATAGCATAACAAGTAACGTTTAGGTTTACTGTAAATATTTTACAGGAGGGAGGATTTGGTGGATTGTTCAGTCTTTTTCAGTGTTAGTCTCACGTTAATAGCAGGCGACATGACTAATAACTGACAAGCAATGCACAAAATCAATAAGTAAAACATGTTTATATTTTAAAAGGCTAATGAATGGCTTGGTATTCCCAGCTTTGGCCTGTGGGTCGGAGAACCCTGTTTTGCTGTTTTTGCTTCTGTCAGTACTGGCCACACAGTGGTAACAGAAAGCTGGACTAGACAGTCCTCTGCTCTGATCCAGAAAATATCTCCTTACATTCTTATGACAGACCCAACGACAACAGCTCCACTACAGGGATGTATCCAGTGTCCTTTTAGGTTCATCTGGGACAACAACCATCATGAGAAGATGAGAATAATGAAAGGGTTGGTTTTGTGTGAAGAAACGCTTCATTTGGATTGTTTGGATTGTACTGAATTTATTTACTTCCTAATTTCTTTCAGTGATCCCCAGCTGGAGGGAGAGGGAGATAGGCAGAGACAGAGAGAAAGCAAGAAAGGCAATTATCCTCAAACAAAACATAATTTTAAAACCATATGGATCAGCTGAAGTATTTTTATCATAGGTCCCCAACGTCAAAGCGGAAGAAATTTAGGATAACAGCCTAGAAAAAGGTATAATTGTTGCTAACTTCACTTTGCTGGCACTTGAAGGGAATTGATAACAAGCAAACAATTAAAACTTAGATGGTGAAAATAAAAGAGTATCCAGATACAGAGAATGGCTACCATTAGACCCCTCTACTGAGAGAAGCCCCTTCACGGATTGCTGCCTTGTCATGGCGAAGGGGCTTGAGTCATTCAGAGAAGCTATGGGCTATGCCGTGCAGGGACACCCAAGACGGACAGGTCATCGTGGAGAGTTCTAACTAAACGCAATCCACCTGGAGCAGGAACTGGCAAGCCACTCCAGTATCTTTGCCAAGAAAACTCCATGGACAGAAACAAAAGGCTAAAAGATATGATGCTGGAAGATGAGCCCCTCAGGTCGGAAGGCGTCCAACATGCTACTGAGGAAGAGCGGAGGACAAGGACAAGTAGCTCCAGAGCTAATGAAGTGGTTGGGCCAAAGCCGAAAGGACGCTCAGCTGCGGACGCGCCTGAAAGTGAAAGGAAAGTCCGATGCTGCAATGAAAAATACTGCATAGGAACCTGGAATGTAAGATCTATGAACCTTGGTAAGCTGGATGTGGTCAAACAGGAGATGGCAAGAAGAAACATTGACATCCTGGGCGTCAGTGAACTAAAATGGACGGGAATGGGTGAATTCAGTTCAGACGACTACCATATCTACTATTGTGGGCAAGAATCCCGTAGAAGAAATGGAGTAGCCCTCATAGTCAACAAAAGAGTGGGAAAAGCTGTACTGGGATACAATCTCAAAAATGATAGAATGATTTCAATACGAATCCAAGGCAGACCTTTCAACGTCACAGTCATCCAAGTTTATGCACCAACCACCGACGCTGAAGAGGCTGAAATTGACCAGTTCTATGAAGACTTACAACACCTTCTAGAACTGACACCAAAGGAAGATGTTCTTCTCATTATAGGGGATTGGAATGCTAAAGTAGGGAGTCAAGAGAAAAAAGGAACAACAGGTAGGTTTGGCCTTGGAGTTCAAAACGAAGCAGGGCAAAGGCTAATAGAGTTTTGTCAAGAGAACAAGCTGGTCATCACAAACACTCTTTTCCAACAACACAAGAGGCAACTCTACACATGGACATCACCAGATGGGCAATACTGAAATCAGATTGATTATGTTCTCTGCAGCCAAAGATGGAGAAGCTCTATACAGTCAGCAAAAACAAGACCTGGAGCTGATTGTGTCTCCAGGTCTTGCTATAAGAAGCTGATAAGATCATCAGCTTCTTATAGCAAAACTCAAGCTTAAACTGAAGAAAGTAGGAAAAACCACTGAGCTAGTCAGGTATAATCTAAACCAAATCCCTTATGAATACACAGTGGAAGTGAAGAACAGATTTAAGGAACTAGATTTGGTGGACAGAGTGCCTGAAGAACTATGGATGGAGGCTTGTAACATTGTACAGGAGGCAGCAACAAAAACCATCCCAAGAAAAGGAAATGCAAGAAAGCAAAGTGGCTGTCCAACGAGGCCTTACAAATAGCAGAGAAGAGAAGGGAAACAAAATGCAAGGGAGATAGGGAAAGTTACAGAAAATTGAATGCAGACTTCCAAAGAATAGCAAGGAGAGACAAGAGGGCCTTCTTAAATGAACAGTGCAAAGAAATAGAGGAAAAGAATAGAAAGGGAAAAACCAGAGATCTGTTCAAGAAAATTGGAGATATTAAAGGAACATTTTGTGCAAAGATGGACATGATAGAGGACAAAAATGGTAGGGACCTTACAGAAGCAGAAGACATCAAGAAGAGGTGGCAAGAATACACAGAGGAATTATACCAGAAAGATCTGGATGTCCCGGACAACCCAGATAGTGTGGTTGCTGACCTTGAGCCAGACATCCTGGAGAGCAAAGTCAAGTGGGCCTTAGAAAGCATGGCTAACAACAAGGCCAGTGGAGGTGATGGCATTCCAGTTGAACTATTTAAAATCTTAAAAGATGATGCTACACTCAATATGCCAGCAAGTTTGGAAAACTCAGCAGTGGCCAGAGGATTGGAAAAGATCAGTCTACATCCCAATCCCAAAGAAGGGCAGTGCCAAAGAATGCTCCAACTACCGTACAATTGCACTCATTTCACACGCTAGCGAGGTTATGCTCAAAATCCTACAAGGTAGGCTTCAGCAGTATGTGGACCAAGAAGTACAAGCTGGATTTCGAAGGGGCAGAGGAACTCGAGACCAAATTGCTAACATGCGCTGGATTATGGAGAAAGCCAGAGAGTTCCAGAGAAACATCTACTTCTGCTTCATTGACTATGCAAAAGCCTTTGACTGTGTGGACCACAGCAAACTATGGCAAGTCCTTAAAGAAATGGGAGTGCCTGATCACCTTATCTACCTCCTGAGAAATCTATATGTGGGACAGGAAGCAACAGTTAGAACTGGATATGGAACAACGGATTGGTTCAAAATTGGGAAAGGAGTACGACAAGGCTGTATATTGTCCCCCTGCTTATTTAACTTATATGCAGAATACATCATGTGAAAGGCTGGACTGGAGGAATCCCAAGCCAGAATTAAGATTGCCGGAAGAAATATCAACAACCTCAGATATGCAGATGATACCACTCTGATGGCAGAAAGTGAGGAGGAATTAAAGAACCTCTTAATGAGGGTGAAAGAGGAGAGCGCAAAAAATGGTCTGAAGCTCAACATCAAAAAAACTAAGATCATGGCCACTGGCCCCATAACCTCCTGGCAAATAGAAGGAGAAAATATGGAGGCAGTGACAGATTTTACCTTCTTGGGCTCCATGATCACTGCAGATGGTGACAGCAGCCACAAAATTAAAAGACCCCTGCTTCTTGGGAGGAAAGCGATGACAAACCTAGACAGCATCTTAAAAAGCAGAGACATCACCTTGCCAACAAAGGTCCGCATAGTCAAAGCTATGGTTTTTCCAGTAGCGATGTATGGAAGTGAGAGCTGGACCATAAAGAAGGCTGACCGCCGAAGAATTGATGCTTTTGAATTGTGGCGCTGGAGGAGACTCTTGAGAGTCCCCTGGAATGCAAGGAGAACAAACCTATCAATTCTGAAGGAAATCAACCCTGAGTGTTCACTGGAAGGGCAGATCCTGAAGCTGAGGCTCCAATACTTTGGCCATCTCATGAGAAGAGAAGACTCCCTGGAAAAGACCCTGATGTTGGGAAAGAGTGAAGGCAAGAGGAGAAGGGGACGACAGAGGACGAGATGGATGGACAGTGTCATCGAAGCTACCAACATGAAGTTGACCAAACTCCAGGAGGCAGTGGAAGACAGGAGGGCCTGGCGTGCTCTGGTCCATGGGGTCACGAAGAGTCGGACACGACTTAACAACTAAACAACAACTGAGAGAAAGGCAGGATAGGAATCTAATCAATCAATAAAGGCCCAGATCATGTTGTATAGTGTAGACTTATTGAAACAATGGGGATTTGGTGAGACGACTCCTTTGTACATCCAATTGATTCAAATGGGTCTACTCTAATTCTGACTTACTTTAGCATAGTAGGTCAGAGTTAGAGTCGGTCCATTTGAATCAATAGAACTTGTGGAGAGGTTGACTCAGCAAATCCCTACTGATTCAGTAGGCTTACTCTAGCGCAAGTTACTACACCAAGCAACAAGATTTTGCCAAAAATTTAAACATGAGACCAAATTAGCATCAGAAGGGAAAGCGTAGTGTGCACACACCCAGGGCTACTTGAAGAAAAAGGCAGAATGTCCCACACGCTCCAAAACATTTTTAAAAATGCAACAGCAGTTGGAAGCAACATGGGTTCTCATGGCAAACTTGTCCACACTTACAGCCCATTGCCTTAGCAGGCTACCTGGTGACTGTAAGATATATACAAGGAGTTTCACTAGCCATATTTCAGATTTGCATCAGGCCATTTTAATCTGAAATACTTGTTATTAGGATTTCTGATACCTCATAGTGAAATCCTACAGAAATCTCTCTCTCTCTCTTGGTACATATATATAAAACACTGCACCTTTAATGTGTTACTCATGCTTTGAAGAGAAGCTGGCTTCTCTGAAAGATATTCAGGGATAACCGCTTTGAGTTACAATGGAAAGTCTGTGTGTGTGTGTGTGTGTGTGTGTGTGTGTGTGTGTGTGTGTGTGTGTGTGTGTGTGTGTGTGTGTGTGTGTGTGTGTGTGTGTGTGTGTGTGTGTGTGTGTGTGTGTGTGTGTGTGTGTGTGTGTGTGTGTGTGTGTGTGTGTGTGTGTGTGTGTGTGTGAGAGAGAGAGAGAGAGAGAGAGAGAGAGAGAGAGAGAGAGAGAGAGAGAGAGAGTGAGTGACAGCTGCCATCTCTGAAGGTGTACTCTCCATTCCTCCATTTTCTTCGTCCACCAAAGGGAATATTTCCCTTGAAATAATACCTGCTAGGATACAGGAGTGCCTTATCGAAATGAAAAATGGGGAACCCTTTTCTTAGATCAGCGACTGCATTCTCTTGGAGGTAATTTGTCAGGGGTGGTGTGCCAGTAGCAAGCAGGGCCTCAACCTATAGTGGAGAGGGGGTTCCCTGCACCTTCCTCGCTTTCTCCTACTCCCTTTTCTCCTCCCCCCCCCCCCCATTTCTCCTTCTGGTGTTCCCCTTTCCTCACTTACTCCTGCCATCCTCTTTTCTCTTTCATTTTGCCAGCCTCTCCCTCTCTCATTACAATAAGTAAACCACCATCACCTTGTGGGAGATCCAGACGTGTGCGCGCCTCCTCCTGCCCAGGGACCTGGCCAAGCATGCCCTCACAGAGGGTACCAATGCCGTTACCAAGTACACCCAGCTCCGAGAAATTTGGATTCTTTCCTTAAACCAGAGCTTGTCTTCCTCTCTGCCCAACAAGATGCTGAATGGGTGATAGAACATTTTTGCCAAAAGGATGAACTGACATTTGCAGCAGTTTTTTGAGATTCAGAGGAAGGCGGCAAGTTGCTCCGAAGCTTATAGGCTGTCCACTCTCACATTACTGTAACAAAAATAAGCCATCATCTTTCACTTGTAGAATTATTTTTTTATTCACATGCAAGTCTACCCACATTTCATGGATTAGCCGATTGACTATAACTCATGGTTAATTGACTAAGGCTCTAATCTTCCATATATTTCCTTGGATAAAAGCCCTAATGAACTTCCAGATAAACGTATATTGGAATCAACTCACATGTCATAATCCTAGGGTACTTTTTTGGGTGTACCACTTGAAGGCGGTCAGGCATGCTTTCCAACAAGAGCATGTAGGATGGAGTGTCAGACAGCCTTGGCAAAAATATTTCTCTCCTTGTGCTGTGAAAAGCTTTAGCTGCTTATTTCTGCACATCCAAGCAGCTGTGAAGACATAAGAGCAAACCACACTGTATATTTTTGAGCAGCTGGCAACCTCCCTTGTTGTACCTAGGATTAAAAGAGTGTTTTTACTCTTGGAATATAAAATACCTTCAGGCTGGTTTAGCAACTGTCACGCCTTATTCCTGGATTTGTTTGCTGTTGTTATGTGCCATAAAGTCA
Source organism: Intellagama lesueurii (assembly GCA_037013535.1). Taxonomy (NCBI): domain Eukaryota; kingdom Metazoa; phylum Chordata; class Lepidosauria; order Squamata; family Agamidae; genus Intellagama; species Intellagama lesueurii. Next base: position 136,490,603 of record JBAJHW010000002.1, read on the forward strand.
TCTCTGGCTTATGGTGACTCTATGAATGGGAGGTCTCCAACATATCCTGTCCTCAACAGCTCCTTCAAACTCAAACTTGTGGCTTCCTTTAGGGAGTTGGTCTATCTCGGATTTGGTCTTTCTCTTTTCCTGCTGCCTTCCACCTTTCCCAGCATTGTCTTTTCCAGAGAAGCCCTCCTTCTCATGATGTGCCCAAAGTATGTCAGCCTCTGCTTCATCATCATTATCATCACAACAACCTTAGAATTGCAAAGCTGGAAGGGACCCTATGGATCATCAAATCCAGCTCCTGTCAAGGAGACACAGTGAGGAATTGAGCTCCCAACCTTTGGCTCCAGAGCCAGACACCTAAACCACTGAGCTATCCAGCAGTTCTGCCTCCAGAGAAAGGTCAGGCTTGATTTGATCTAGGACCCACTTGTTCATATTTCTGGCAGTCCGTTGGCAAAGATCTACTTCAGCACCATATCTTAAACATTTTTTCCCTGTCAGCTTTCTTTAGTGTCCAGCTTTCACACCTATACACGATGATCGGAAATACAAGAGTGTGGATGATCTTGACCTTGTTCTCCAGTCCTTTACACTTGATAATCTTTTCTAATTCCTTCACGGCTGCCCTTCCAAGTCTTAGCATTCTGATTTCTTGGCTGCCGTCTCCCTTTGGACTGATGATTTGAATCAAGGTATACAATATCTTCCACTGTTTCAGTTCCGTGATCTGGTTATGGGGCAAGCACTATTTACCTCTACGTCTTTCCGTAATACTTCTTCTGCCTACTCACGTTCTCCTTGATTTCCTCTCTCTTGCTCTCTGCCCCATCCTTAGCTCCTGCTGGTGTACACTTCCTTAGCTCTGCCTCCTATTGCTGCCGTTCACAGAAAGAGCACATGTAGCCCTGAATTTTGTTTACTACAACTCCCATCATCCCTCACCACTAGCTCTGCTGGTAAGAACCAATGAGAGCTGCAGTCCAACAACATCTAGTGGGGGGAACACACCTCTGTCACCCTGCTCCTGTGGCTGATACCCACTCCGCTCCATCCATCATCATATTCGTAATAAAATGAATTTAAATGGCGACTATTTTTACTGCAGCCTTTCTCTCCAGCTTGCTTTTTTTCACCCTTTCCTCTTTCCTGGCCTGTTCTCCTGCTGGAAAGCCTCTTTGCTACTGGATGTCTTTTCTAAAAGGAAGCCTGCAAAGGAGGAGGAGAGCCCGCCTTCTGTATTCTTAGGTGAATGTTCAGCATCAGCAATAACATGGATCTGTCTGTGGACGTAGCAGCAATAGTTAAACCAGCTTCCAACTGATTTCATATTTGTTCTGCCAAGAGACATATAGAGTCTCTGCATGTATTAAAAGAAAAAAAATACAAAACACCAAGGTTTATCCAACAAGAAAGAGAAGAGCTTAATTTCTTCATATTGGAATAAGCTTAAATGCACAGGAGCAGATCAAATAAAATGACAGTGCTGTGTTTTTCAGTGAAAAAAACTCACATGTTCAGTGGCAACTCATGGATGGTTAGAGCCATCACGTGTTGTCCATGCATGTGTGAACTGCTCCTGGAAAGCCCACGGCTGGGCTGAGCTGGTTCCAGGTGTGGTTTGTGGCATTTACATCCTGCCTTCCCCCCAAAGACGGTGAACTTGGTTCCCTTGCTTTATTTGATCCTGACAGCCCTCCTGCCAGGCAGCTTGGTTTAAGAGAGGATGGGCCAAAGTTACTCACGGCGGAGGAGTAAAGATTTGAAGCCACATCTATGCAGTTCTAGTCCGATAGGCTAACCCAGGGATGGAAAAGGGCACGGGAGGGGCAGGACTGCATAGATCCCATCAGCCCTAGCCAGCACAGTCAATGATGGCGAATGATGGGTGCTGCAGTCTGATGATGACAACACCCGGTGTGTGCGCACCCACGTTCCTCGCGGTAGTGATTGCACCGCTGCTAAACAGGCTATTGTCACCTGGGCCTCACAACCCATTGTTGCCACTGGCTCTGTAAAGAGGGGGAAAAGAAAAGAAGAAAAACCCAGGAAGCGAAGAGAGAGGGCCAGCTGCGGGGTAGGGGGGAAGACAGCCAGATCTGACCCAAGCCATAAAGTCCCTGGGGGAGGCTTCTTGCCCAGGTGCCATGAATGTGGGACGGCGGGGAAAAGGAAAGGAAAAAGGCGCTGCTTCCACAGCTCCTTCCCACATCCTTCACTGGGGTCCTGGCAGCAAGAGGACCTGCCGGCGGATCACTCGGCTGAAGCACGTCGAGGGGCCCGTCTCAAGCGCCAGCCAGTGTCGGCGGCCAGAGGCGGCCCATCCGGGTCGCGTGGGGGCGGCATCGTCGACCGGGGACCCCCCGAAGGCAAAAGAAGAGGCGAAGCTCCTGAAGCTGGAAGAAGCCAGGCCGGCGAGCGCGGCCTTTCTTCCTCTGCTTCCCTCTCTCACCGCCCCCCGCCCCCCCCCCCCGGCTTCGCACTCTCGCCCTACGGCCCGGCTCCACGTGTCCCCCCCCCCCTCGGATTTAACAATAGGAGGCGACGGGAGTCTCCGATTCTCTCTCTTTCTCACCGAGGTCACCCCAGCAGGGGATCCAACCTCTCTCCTCAGCTGGGGTCCCGATCCTGCAGCTTTACTAACCGCAGCCCGCCGGACGCCCACGTTAGAGCAGACAACGGAGTTCGCTCCGTCTCTCTTTCTCTCCACGGCGCCCGGGCCAGGTTCACCTGCTTCTTTTTCTGGGCGCCCGGGCGCTGCGGTTCACGGCCACGGGAAGAAGGTCGGCCGGAAGAGGGGAAGGCGTGTTTTGGGGGGGGGCCGGCGGGGGTAACAGGTGGCAAGCCCCTTCGGGCGGTGGGCCGGACGTGAGATGGAGGCAGAGCTTTCCGTCGTGCGCCTTGGAAACGGCGGGCTGCCCCGATGCGCGCCCCTGCTCCCTTGCCGGCCTGCCTGCCTGCCTCCCCCGCCTGGTCGTGTGTCCGGCGTGCTGGGGGTTAATGTCTGGTACTTGGCGAGCTTGTCTGCAAAATCTTCCCTGTGATATCCAAGACCGTTCTTCAAAAAAAGGAGAAGAAGAAGAAGAAAAAGGAAAATCAATCTTAGGGGCTGGTAGCCAATGAGAAGAGTTCTGGCCTCGTCCAAGAGCCAATGGGGAGGCACCGTCGGCCTCGATCGGACCCACCCCCTCTCTTTCCTGAAAACTGCCCCCAAATGGGAGGCAGAGGCAAGGCGTCTATAAATTTCGGTATAAGGGGAAAGAGCGAGAGGAAGCGAGACGGCTCGGAGGGGCTCTCGGCGCCGACGGCCAGGGGGACCGGGAGCCCACCTGAAGCCGGGCCGGGATCCAGAGGGGCCTGGCAAAGGTGGGCTCCCGCGGGCGCCGGCGCCTTGCACCCCGATTCGAGTCGCCCCTCTTTGCGAGGGTTTACACGGGCGAGGAGCAACTCCGACCTGCCTCGCCGGGTCACGGTCGCCCACTCCGTCCCGCGCGGGGCAGCGGGGCGCACGACGCGCCCTCGGGTCCCAGGAGCCTCGGGAAGGGAGGCGAGAAACGGCCTGTTGAAGAGGGACGCGGGGAGGGGGCGGCAGCAGTAGCCGCCCTTCCTTGCCCGCTTCCCCGCCGAGAAAGGCAGGTTTCTCGGGAAGGAGAAAGCGCCGCCTTTGCCAGGGCGCGCCCCCCCCCCCCCGCCGGGCGCCAACTTTCTCTTGGCCGTCCCTCAAGTCGCTTCTTCGCAAACGGGTGAAGCGAAGGGAGACCTCGGTCGCCGCCGCCGCCGCCTCGCCCTCCTCTCGCCTCGGACTCTCTTCATCTCTGCGCGGGGGAGCGTCTTTCTGAGCTTGCAACCGCGGGGCGGGCAGGGAGGGGGGGCCGGCGGCTGCAGAAAGAAGAATTCCCCCCCCCTCTTCTAAGTGACACCGAGAGCGACCGGGGAGAGGGGGGGGAGGGGGGGGAAAGGCACACAAAGGGAAAGCGAGCGAAGCGCCTTCCAGACGGACGAGGAGCGCCTCCGCCCGCCGCGCCCAGGCGAGAGCGAGAGATCAAAGCGGGAAGCGACAGTAAGTCTCTCTCTTTTTTTTGTTGCACCCCGGGGTTGAACTGTCTGTCTGCTTAAAGCATCGCCGGGGCGGGTCGGTCGGTCGGTCTGTCTGCCTGCCTGCCGAGGGCGGGGCGGGGCAGGGCGGGGCGGGGGTGGTGTCGTCCTGTATCCCGTGTGTTCACCCCCCCCCCTCCGTCTCTTCGCACGCCTCCAGGCCGCCGCGCGGAGGCGGCTGGGAGGGGGAGGTCGCCGCCGCCCCCTGCTTCCCCCCCCCCCCCTTGTCTGCGGTCAGGATCAAGGGGGAAGGCGAAGCGGCGGCGGCTGAGCCGGGTCTTCAGTCGCCTGGTCATGATCAGCCCTAGACATTGGGAGGAGGGGGGGGAGGAGGGCAAAGTAGCGTCGGGGAGAGCTGGGGAGACAGAGGGGGAAAGAGAGAAGAGGGCGGGGGAGGGAGACCTTGGTGGGTTGTTGTGTGTGTTGTTGTTTTTTAACACGGCCGGTCTGAGTGGCCCAGGCGGAGTCCGCGCTCTCCCTCCAGAAGTTCACGGGCTTGAAAGTTCAGATCGCGTTTTCATCAAACTTTCTCCCGCCCACCCGCATCCACACACACACACACCCCGTGCATAAGGTAAGGCGAGGAAAGGCTGGGTTTTCCTAGCTAGAAGCACTGTTCCCTTTAAGGGAACCGAAAGATAGGGATGCATTATTTGGGGGGGGGGGGAATCTGGGTTCATCGCAAACTTAGGAAAGTGCGTCGGAGGAAACAAAACGCATACAAAATGGGCGGCATAGCGGAGGCGACGGATTGCAAAAAAAAAAGGGGGGGTTTCTCTTCCCCCATGCTAAATAGACCGTTTCTGCTTTTGATGTCCTCTGCCTGAAAAAGAAGAAAAGCCACGAGATCCGTGAATGGAGGGTGGGTAATATCTTTTCGAGGTTAAACCAAAAACAGGCAAGCTTTTGAGTCAGTCAGGGACCAGTTTGGGGCTGACCAAAAAAAAAAGAAGGAAAGAAAGAAATCTATTCTTTATCTCAGCACGATCTTTAGTGCCTTGTAGTCCATTTGTACGGGCAATGTTAGGCTTGCCCGTGGCCTGCATCTGCCCAGTCAAAATGGGCAGGGTCCATGTTATGTAAAGCTGGGGCAGGGAAGGAGAGAAATGGGCCTGACTCTGCCATTGGCCTGTGGTCCAAGAGAAAGGGTTCCTTCAGCCACTCTGAAATGAGAGTCCGCCGTCCCCCTTTAGGTCAGAGGCCTCGACGGCATGACTTGATGCCACCCTCTTCCCCAGGTTTTGTGCCAAAGTGTCATGGAAGCCTTGGAGGCATAGGAAGTACTTTTGGACCCCCATCCTTCTCTCCGTCTCCTCAGTCAGGAGTCCACAAAGGCCTTCAGGGCCAAATCTAGCTTATTGTCGTCGACCTCGAAGGAGGGCTGACCACCTTCTCTCTCCAAGCTGCCTTCCCTAAAAACCCGAGGTTGCAGCAGGCAATCCCCTTCCAATGTTGTTGAATGCTAACTCCCGTCCACCCCAGACAGCATGGCTCGTGTGGACGGAGGACGTGTGTAGTCCAAACAGGTTTTGCAACCATAACATAAGTACTAGCCAGGCTCAAGAATTGCTGCCCCCCCTCCCAAACTGTGGGAATAGCTGTCCCACAAAAAGGACTGAGAAGTACCGCTCTGGACTTCTTTGGATGCTAACAAAATGTCCGGCAGCCAAGAAGCTTGCCCTAGGATTTCCTGCAGCAGGGACAAAAATAGGCTGGGCTTGGTGACTTACACCTGCATATGCTAGGAGACTATAGCCAAATGCATTTTTCAGATCTTGTGATGGAGCTGTTGTTTTTATGTGCCCTCTAGTTGCTTTCAATCTATGGCCATCCTAATAGTGCTTGTGTTTGTGAGAGAGAAGGCGTGATATGTTTAAGAAGTAGTATATCATTGTGGGACATGCACACCCCATGAGATTCCATGGCTGAGTGAGGTTTGAACCCAGGTCTCTCGAGTCCTAGTCCAACATACTTTTCCCTGTACCATGCTGGCTCTTGATACAGCTGGGGGTGGGGGGGGGGAGAAGAGGGGTGTGTGTTGAATTACCAACATGGTTAGGGCCAGCCTTGTTTGTGCTTTTGCTGCTGTCTTAGCCGAACCTTGCCTGTTTTGTGAATGTCAATTATTGGGTCGTATAAATGGCGTTGGCTGCTGTGCTGTCTTCTTTGCTTGTTGAAGTTAAGAGAGCCGAAGTCAATTTTTACATGTCATGGTGAAGGGTGTGGGTATATGTGGTTGGGTGGAGACTGAGGGTGAGCCGTGCTGCAAGAAGAGTTGCAAGCAGTAAGCGTTAAACGTTCCATGGCCCATCTCCCTTATTACTTTGCCAACAGGAGAGGATGGGCAGTCCTTCAGTGCTTCTGTATTCACCTCCCCTGGAGTTCACTGTATTGACTGCAATGAGGCTTCTTACCCCGGAGTATTTTTGTGTAGGTTGGTCCATTCTACTTATACAAAGAGAGGTACCAGGGCTCAGGAGCGGAGCTTAGGAAAGGTCTGGCTTTAGACTACACCATGCCAATAAGGGGAATTCTTAGAGTTCTAATCCAAGCTCTGTTCAGGATTTTGTGTCAACTCTCCCACCAACTTTGCTCGGGAAAGCTGGCACATAGGGTCAGTTATTCGTGCTTAGCTCTTCTTTGTGAGAGGCATCCACTACATTATGGGAAGAAAACGCTGCTAACCAGGTGTAGATAAAGGGAGGGAAGTAGTGACAAGACAGGAACTAATGGTGGCTGAAGGAGATTGCAAAGAATCTGTAGATAGTTTATCTGGAGTTGCTAACTAAACAGGGCCGGTCTTTCCGTTAGGCAGAGTTGAGGCAGTTGCTTTGGGAAGCTAATTTGAGCTGTCATGAAAATCCAGTTAATCCCTGTTGTTGCATTTATTATTATTGAATTGGAATTCCCAAGCAGAAACACTGGTGAGATATTTCCACCTTGACCAATCAAATAACTAGGCTAGTGTTGCATCTAAAGTGGGAGTGGTATTTGGTGTTCTGCCTTAGGTAGAACCCCTGGGCTACTAAGTAGTCATAGCAATTCTGCTAAGTGCTTTAATGCTCTCCATTTGTAAATAGGGAGACATTAGTATCTGGTAGAATGGCTTTAGAAAGTGACCAGGTGACCAATAAGAAGTCTTGCTCTCACTTGATGTGGCTTGCTTGCTTCCCACTGTGGTTAATATGTTGCAAGTTAACCTTGCAAGTTATGGGCACTGGAGAGATTCCTCAGCTAAAATGCAGTGGTGTGAGCTCTGTGGCCTTCTGTGGATCAGCTGAAATCCTGTGGTGCTGCTCCACTTGCACAGTGGTGATGTCATAGTGGCAAATCACTGCTGACCAAAGGCTTCCTTTGGGGATTTGGGAGTGCACATGACTTTGTTGTGTGCACCCCAAAATCACTTTAAATCAAGTGTAGCTCACCTTCATTGGTGGTGATTTGCCACTGGTGGTGTGGTCGGAACTGTGCAATGGGGGGGGGGGGTCTCTTCTGCCCTCTGGTACAACTGTGTGGCTGATTCAAGAAAGATGTGGCAGAGTGAACCCTAGCAGACCCCTAATGTTGGTTCCTGTTTCTAGGCTTGTATTGTCACAAGAAAGATGGGGAAAATACTGGGACTAGCATGTTTCCATACCAGCAGTGTCATGGAGTAACTGGACCACCTGTATTTCATGGAATTAACTACAGCTCTCAGAATCCCCCCACTGATGGTTTCTGGGAGTTGTTGTCCAAAAGCAACATAGTAATGCTCAGCTTCCGAGACCTTCTTTCTCACGTGATATTGCCTGACAGATTTCCAAGAGGCATGAAATAGTCGTAGTTATTCCTCTGTGTAATGTGCAGAAAGCTGGACTGCTAAGATGCTGATCTGGCGCAGTTCTCAGAAGCACCGTTGCTCTTCATGTGTCTCAGAGGTGTGCCTGATATGTTGCAAAGATATGTACAGTATTTCTGTGGCTGTTTCCCAAGAAGAAGAATGTGAAGAGTATGAGTAGCCACATGTGAGTTCTAGTGAACTCAGTGTTGTACCACATAGAACAAGAATCAGCATGAAACCAGAAGTATACAATATAATTGTTGTCTTGCGTTGGTTAGGTTTTGTCTGCCTGTTTTGGTGATGTAGGAAGATTTCACTTTAAGGTGGCTTCAGAAAAGAAGAACCTGGCTTGAGATTGCCTTCCTCCAAGGTTCGCAGGATGGATTGTCTGTTGGCCATCTTGGAATGCAAGATATTGGGTGCTGGGTACCACTGGAGATGCTGACAGGGGATGGATCCAGAAGATCTCAAGCTTCCTTGTTCTCAGTTCTGTGTTAAATTGGGAGGACAGGAGAACAGTACATGAAGTGCACAGTATACTATATTGTATATAGCATCATACACTATATTTTCAGGCTCTAGCTATGAAGATCGCATAGCTTGCCAGATGCGCAGGAGATGCAGCCTCCCACGGACTGGTCGCAGGAGCATGGGGCTCCGTCCCCATTGGCAGGCAGGCGCCTTGCCTCTCTTGCATGGGCAAGCCGTAAAGCCCTTTCTGTTTAAAGCTACTATCGATTACATTTCCATTCAAAGCAGCTTTGTGGTGTCTCTTCTTTGCTTGCTACTTTGGGTGTTTGCAGCATGTATTGGACTACGCCTTGGTTAGTACACTCCTTTTTGAGGACATAACCCTGAAAAGCAGTTCTTTGAAATGTATTTCTTTGAAGTAAATTCACAGCTAGTAAATAAGGGTGGAGCGTATGAAATATCTAAAAATATATAATAATATTTTATTAATTTAGCACTCTAGAAATATATGTTCCTAGCATTCTGGTGTTTGCTCAGAATGCATTGCTCAGAGCAGCTCACATTTGAAACCATGGTAGAATATCAGATAATATGTTCAATGAAAAATGCAGGAAACTGCAAAGGCAGTGAAAACACAGAGAAAGAGACTGTTTTTAAAAGAACATTGGAACTGAGGGCAGACAACTTGTTCAAAACCAGCTGGAATAGAAATATTTTCACCAGCTGGTGAAAGACATCCAGGAGAAAGACTATGTGTACTATATGGGGAAATTCTTCCATAGGATTGGTGCAGCCACTAAGAAGGCCATCTGTCTTGGCATCAGCTTGGCTGTCCTCATCAATCAGATTTCCTTTCCTCCTCCCCCACTCTCATGTTTGCAAATAAAAATTAATTAAATGTTAATTGTAAAGAAGAAGAGGAGGAAGAAGCAACCATGCCTTCACCTTAGATATGGGACCCAGAGAATGGTCTCTTCTCCTGATCTTAGGGAGAAGCCAGATTGGTATGAGAGGAGGCAGTGATCCCTTAAGGCATCTTAGATACAAACTATTAAGGGCAGGGATAGGCAAAGTGTGGCCCTCCAGATGTCGTTGGCCTGCAGTTCCTATCAGCCTTAGCCAGGATAGCCAATGGAGATGAATGGAGTTGCCGTCCCACCCAGACAATGTAAGGGCAATCGAATTTTGAATGTACTTGCCAGGGTACAAGTTCCCTTGAATGAGTTTGCTTTTGAGTCAGCCTGCATGGGAGAAAATTGTTTGTACTCAAGGGACTTCACCTACACTATCTCAGTTACCCCTTATGGCTGCCTTTAAGCTAAGTTTAAGGTATGGAGGGTGGTAAGAACCAAGAACTGAAGATCCAGTTGAGGAAGACAGCAGTGAGGCCATGAGAATGACTACTATTAGCCCAAGGCAAATTACATGGCAACGTTCCACTCGACTGTTCAGACAGGTGGCCTCCCAAACTCTGTGGGGATTATTACTCCAAATTAGGTGAGTGGAGGGTTATGGCTTCAGTGTATTTTGGGACTGGGGTGTGTGTGTGTGTGTGTGTTTAAGTCTTTGCTTCTTATTGCCTGTTTCTTAGGCTGCAAGTACATGGTCAGATACCACAGGACTGGCCCCACTTATAAAATGGGTGAATTTAAAGGATTTTTTTCCTCACCACATGAGACAGTGACTGATTCAAATCAGCTTCCCAAAGCAGCACCCCCCCCCCCCCCCCGGCTGAATGGGCTTCTGCTTTTTCAAGCCGGAACAATTCAAACTAACGATTCACAACTGACATGTGGTTAGTTGTGATACATTCTTGCAAAGACAGGGAGCATGTCTGTAGGTGGTGTTTTGCTGACATAGGCAATTGAGGTGTGATGTTCAAAACTGGGGGGAAGGGGATATACCCTGCATTCTTTCCTCTCCCTGAATCGTCCTCCAATTTTTTTAAAAAAAATTTACATATATGAGATTAGCACTAGATCACCTGATTGCTAGTTCCTTGTTTATTATTAATTAATTATTTCCCATATTTTAGCCCCATTAAAGGATTGGCATAGGTGGGACCAGAGGAAGGAAGGAAAAAGGGGTGAGGGCTTTCGGCTGGAATGTGAATTGCGTCGCATGCAGTATAAACAATGAACTCCCGAATCAATCCGCAGCCCCTGTGTCAGCACTGACTGCGATTTCAAACGTAACACAGACTGCAAGTCAAATCAGTCAGAGTGATTCGGCTTTCCAGTGTATTCGCACCCTTAGACATCTTTTCACAGAAGCTCCAGCTGATCTGCTGTTCTAGCTGGGCAGCTTGCTGCACAGACTGTCATCGATCTTGGTGTATGGTGTGGACAGGCAGGGCAAACAGTGCTGCTGAATAAAACCAGTTGTCTATCTCAGAATTTGGAAAAGTTACTTTTCTCGGATTACAACTTAGCCAGCATGGCTGTTGACCTTTTCTGACGTCTGATCTGCATCAGTTATCCAAAGGAACCACCTTGCCTCATAGATCTCCTGCTGCAGTGTTACATGTGTCGTAAAGGCCAAACAATGCCTGATCTTCAATATTCTTTGCATTTAATATGCATTTTTAAAAAGCATGCAGATTGCATCACCTTGGCTGTGAGAAGGAAGGTAGCCATCTACAGGTCGGGGCAGACAGGGAGAGCGAATTAACTCTTTCCTTCCCTCCTGTGGCTTCTGGGAAAACCCCTTTGCTACAGCACTTATGTGCAGTGGTGGGAAATCCTGTGCTGGTGTGCCAGTGAGGATCTCCCCTCTGAAGCAGCTCCAGACTTCAGAGAGGGGATTTTCTCAGGATCAAAAGGTAGTCTCCTTGGGTGCCTGTTCTGATCCTGGTGAAGTATTTGCAGTCTTACAAATGCCCCTGTAGGTTAGTTGGGCACTTTGCTAGTGTCCTTGGAAAACAAAACAGAGTTGGGACTATACTAGTGAGTAAAACAGAAGGGGCTTGTCCGTTTGACTTACGTGAGCTAGAAAAAAGGCCCTTCTAGGTCTGAGTCCTGGAAAAAAGAGGAGGGTCTCGGTGACACAGAACCTTTTCCTCCTAGTGTCACCAAAGCAGCTGTTGGGCTTTGCTTGAGCCACGTTGCTTCCAAGGTTCACAGAGTTCTTTCACCGTCTCTGACAAACCCTTATGAGCTCATTCTCCAAAGGGGTGCAAGTCTTTTAATCCCCTGAGGGTTTGATTATTTTTAAAGAAACGCCAGCCCCCATTCGGAGGATTTCTGCTCTGTCCAGCTGAATTCAGAATGAGCCTCTGGGGCCAGGTTCATCCTCATGCCAGCGATCTCCTATTTTCATTAAGGAGGATAAAAGCTGATCCCACAGGGAGGAAGGACATGTCTACACCAACCTGCTTGTAGGAGTGAAGGCTGCATCGCTTTTGTTTGCTGTGAAGGTGCTTGTAAAATAGCTCACCTGAAATGTGTTCCTCACCTTTGTCAGTCTGCTTTATGATGCCTCTCCACTTTCAACTGGTTTTGAGGGAGCCCACATTACAAATCGAAAATGCTTTTCATGCCTGTTTGGCCTTGATGACTAACCAACCAGGGTTGCTACTTCCAGAGCTTAGAGAATTTATTTCTTTGGGTTGCAGTTCCCAGAATCCTTAAACCAACATGGTCAGTGGCCAGGCAGGCTGAGCAATATTGTGAGTTGTATTCAGGAAAGAAAGAAACTTTCTTGATGAGGCTTTCATTGTGCAATCACAACTAACATATCTTCCATTTGTAATTATCACATGATTCTCCCATCTTCTTCTTTCTTCCAGAACAAATAGACAAGGTGAGAAGGGTGAAAGACAGTCATGCTAGGCACTATCCTTCTGGAAAGCAGAGGCACCATTAAAAGCAGCTATGTAAGGGGTGGGTGGGACAATACATTTAGATTTTGATTGGTTTGCTGGGGACAAACTATGGGGGAAAGCCATCCTCCCCTCCCCCCCCCCCAACTGCTTATAAGTGTTTGGCTGGCTCTTATTGAAGACAAAGTCTGGTCTAGATGAAGCTGTAGACTATTCTTATTCATAGGCAGCCTTATACTAATTAGATGTCAGATTAACTCTTTCCTGCCAGGAAGCATGCAAGAAGGAGGGGTGTGAGAATGTGAGAAGGGCTTGTCGTGGCTGGGAAGTTTCAGGAACCTCTGGGGAGCAGATTAGGCCTGCCTGCAGGCTGGAGTTTTCCCTTGCAAAGCTGGAATGCCGGGTCATGATAACAGGTGTTGTTATTATGAAGCTTTGAGCTTCCCACCCCTTCTGGTAAAGGTGAGGGAGAGAAACGGCAGAGCTTTGATGCTTCTGACAGTGCATGTGTGCATCAGAATGTTTGGTAGGTGCGTCGAACTACATAAAGACCCACCCCTCTGCCTCCTTGCACTGTACAAAGCGTGGCAGCATTACTTTTTTGGGACAACACGTCCCAGAATCCTTCACCCACGCTGGCTGGAAGATTTGGAGAGTTTTCATCCAAAAAGAGAAGAAGAAAAAGACAACACTTTGAGCTTTGCTTGAACACCATAACTATTTAAGGAGAGATCCAGCAGATTTTCAGTGGTACTGCCACTATTTCAGTAATGGGTCATACATTTAAAGTTTTTAGAATTACTCTTTATTTGTTGGTTGCTCTCTTCAGCCATGGCTCTCAGAGTAGTTGCAAAAAAAAAAAAAAAATCTAGGAAAACTATAAAAAATATGTATTCTCGAAGGCTAAATTATAAAAAAACAGTTTAGCATAAAATCACCGTAGACTTTTTAAAAAGGCAGCACAAAAGAACCCCATGCACAACAATAAGAATAACTATTCGCGAAAAATAAGATACAGAAAGCAGTAGGTGGGGTTTGTGGTTTGGTGAGGAACTTCATATTCTTTGCTAGGGAGTGCTAGGGTACTCCCCTAAACTATAGGAGATAGATTTCAGTATTTCACAAAACTACAAATCCCATGATTCCATAGAATGAAGTCAAGACAGTAAAAATGGCATTGGACTGCTGTAATTCAGGGATCGTATGCAAGGCGTTACAGTCAGCCTGCTTCATTCATAGAATGTGTGAGGCAGCCTTATCTTCCATTTGTAACTCTTCCATATTTCCCTGTTGTGTCTTCCATCATTTTGTCACCGTAGAAGATCCTCTGAAGATTAAAACACCAAATAGCTGCATAGTGCCTTTTGATTGATAGTGCTTAGAGGTCACTGCCTGGAAGTAGGCTGTGCAAGATCTTAAAATTAGTTGCTGTGCTGAAGGTATGGGTCCTGGATGTGAAAAGACTGACACCCTATGAAGGGGCAGGTTAGTGATGCTCCTGTACCCAGAATAACCGGCTTCCTTCCATGTGAGGTTGCCCCGTCATGCCAGATTGCGGCAGACATTGCTTTCTGTTTGTCATAGGAGTCAGTCTGTCTTTCCCTCTCTCTGGCTCCTGGTTTCCTGCTGCATTCTGCACTCTTCCAAAAAACAGAAAACAACATGTTCACTGACAAAAAGAAATGTGGATCAGGGTATAAGTAGTTGATGAGAAGAGGAGGGGGTACCCTCTTTGAAAATTTGGGAATACATTCCTTCACCCTTTTGTCCAGCACATGAACTGTGTCCAGATCACAGCCTTTTAAACTGCTTTTCCTACGAAGAAAGACATGGCCGTTGTAAGCAGAGGGCTTTAGAGGTCCCTCTTCAACTGGATCTTGAATGTCCACCTGCCGCCTCCACAGGCCAAAGCTGGGGCTAAATTTTTGGAGCAATATCAGCAGAAAGAGGCACACCGTCAGCTCTAGCTCCTATCAGTGGCTCTTTCTAGCTTGTCTTCCCGCAACACGGCTTCCAGGCAGTGTTGAGATTTATTTTTAGAGCAAGGGGGGAACAATGTGGTGAATAAGGACTTTGCATGGGGAGTTGGTGTGGACCTCGACAGCTACAGAGCTATCATTACCGCTCTGCAGAGTTTTATTTATAGTTCCAGGAGGTTTACTTAAAGGAACACACCCACCAAAATTTGCTATAAAAAGGGGAAATAGGCCCCTGGTTAGAGGCCTGTGGGATTATTTAAAGGGACAAGCCGTATTTTCATGTGACAAAAGATGGCTTATTTAGGACGTTGCCTCCTTCTCCCTTGTTCCCACCCTCATACCTACAAGCACATCGATTTCAGTTTGCCAGATGCAGCCACCCCTTATAGGACAGCTGTACATGTGTGCACAAGTGCCTGAGATGGGACTGTTTTATCTTTAAATAATAAATAATATTTGTACATATGACCTCAATAGATACGCACTGTATGAAAAATTTGAAAGATGAAGCTCTTTCTATAGGCTGAGAACACAGTAAACATCTGGCAAGTAAAACTTGAATCATTACCAGTGTGGTTTTCAGAGTTTGTGAAATGGGAGGCATAGATGCTTTGAAGACTTCGATCCTGTATCCTCTCATGTAGAAGTAACTCCCAATGAGATCACCAGGCATTAAGTAGGCGTGTATAAGGAGATGGTGTAAAGAAAGGCTGTTCTGTTATTTTTAGCGAAGTGTGGTGAAATGACTTTTTTTGGATTGTAGTTCCCAAAATTAGGTTGTCGGTTTAGCCACCAGAAAGAAGAAAAAAGGTGGGTAGGGAATGCTATATTGCTGTGTTTCAAGGAAAGCAGACTGGTCTCTTAAAGGATAAAAAGTCATATTTGGCTTTCTACCATTTTGTAGCTTCTTCATCAGAGCACATCAGAAACCTTATGCGAAATAAAACTTGCCTGCATTTTAAGGTGTCACAATAAGACTTTTTGTTGTTTTGGCAGTGGGAAAAAAAAAACTTGTCCACCATGGGTCGTTCCCCCCCCCCCCCCGGTGTGATGTTGACTTTGGAGTTAAGGAATGGGTTGTGCCTACAGACATATATTTACCCCATGTACATACGAACGCATCTTAGTGATCTTTAAATGGAGAATTTTTGCTTGATTGTCCCTATGAGGAGAAAGGAATCTCTTTCGTGTATTTGGCATTGTATGTCATGTTTGCCTCCTCTTCCCGCCTCTAGACTCAAGATAACATAAGGATCTCTGGGAGGGAACAGAGAAACTTCTTTGCATCTGCCGATTCTGTTCCATCATCCAGATCACTCTTTTTTTGCTGTTAATATCTGTGGAGAAAGAAGGATCTGAATGAAATCCACAGGAGGGGAAATCTGGTAGTTGTGTTTATGGGACACCTACACAGGAGATGTACTTGAAGCTTTATAGAGTTAGTGTGTATCTTTTGTTCTCCTTCAAAAAAAACAACATAGGATTGCTGACTGAGCCACTGTTGTCCACCAGCAACCCCTGTTTGTGGTACAGTATTTGTCACTTTCCGTTTTCCAACAAAAGTCGCTGACAAGAGGACTTGCCTTATGAGGCTGCAGAGAGTCTTGCTTTCCCCTCAGTCTTGCAGGGATAAAAGAGTCTCTGCATCTCGTGGAAGTTCCCCTTTCTTTGCCTCTCTGCAAGGGACGGGAGCCCTCTCAGGGATGAACCCAACAATCCTGGATTTGGCATGATTTCAGGAGACCGTGACATTCCCAATAAACAGGATTGGGAAAGCCTTCCATAGATAAGGAACGTCTCCTACAAAACAGCTACTGGTCCCACCCGCTCTTCGCAGTCCAGGATGTTAAAAAAACAGTACCGCCAAAGGAAGCCAAAAGAGTAAACATCAGGACCCCGGCTTTTTTGGTTGTGGCTCCTCACTTCTGGAATAAACTTCCAGCAGACATTCCCCAGACACTTTCCCTCTCAGTTTTTAATATGTTAGTTAAAACAGAGTTGTTTAAAGCTGCTTTTTATTAGTGCTAGTTCCCTGTGATGTCCAATGTGGTTTTAAATTGTCTATTTATCTAAAGATAGGTCTAGTTAATTCAGACGATTGATTGATTTTATTGTTTAATGATAGGTATCTGTATATTACACTGTATTATTCTCAGTGGTTTGTATGCTTATGCTGTGAACTGCCCAGAGAGCGTGTGAGGGTTTGATTTTCGACTCCTTCCTTTGTGCAAAGAAATCAGGAGATTTTTGTAGTTTAGAAACAGGTGTGATGTTTATTGGGGTATTCAACAAACAACCATATCAACAAAACAGTTCCAACGTTGCTCTCCTTCTGACAACGGGTCAGCAAGGGGCTTCCATTCATCATCCAGGAACGGGTTCCTTTCACCAGAGTTCCATGGACCCGGCCAATCCATTGACAAGTTCGGGTTCACTGTCTGTCCCGCTTCAGCTTCCAGCAGGGGCACGGTGTTGTCGTCCCGGCCATCCACCCACATGGGACATCCAAGGGGTGCAGGGTTTTTCCAGGGCTCCCCCTGTATCCCTTCCTCCTCATTTCATTCACCCTCCATTCCAGCCTCTCCCTTCTTTCTCTCTCTACTCCCTCCTTTTCTTTCAGCTTTCTCCTCCACTCTTTAGCTTCTGCCTCTCCCCAATAAGATGGTCTTGGGGGGATCTCCCTTCTTTTCCTATAGTCTGCCTCCTCCTTAGGCACTCTCAGCCTCTCCCATGCTCCGGTCCAGGGATCCTCCATCCAGACCGACTCCCAACCTGGCGGCAACAGTTCCTCTCCCCTCTTTATATCCGCTGTCCCCGCCTCTATCTCCACCCTCTTCTTCCGTTCTATTCCCACCGTTTTTCCCTGAGTCCCCTCAACGGTTAGCTTTTGTATTCTTCCTTCTATTTCCTTCGTTTCTATCCCTCGCTGCTCTGTTCTCTTAGGGGATGAGGCAGGCAGGGTTTGTATCTCCTTCTCTGCTGTATGGAGGAGGGACGGCACTCCGGCAAGAGGGATACCACTCTCGCCCCCTTTCTCACAGAGCGTTTTGTGTTATGGGATGGTATATCAGTTGAAATAATAAATACATAAATGAAGTAGTCAGGTGGCTATAATTTTTTTTCGGGGGGGGGGTGTAACATAATCATAATCAGAAAGGCCATCCTTGATGTGCCAGAAGCCATGTCAGAGGAGTAGTCAGCCACTTTGCATAGGCAATGTGGAAAAATTGTCCCCCACCCCCTCATTTCCAGTCCCTAGAGTCTTGATCTGACTTTTTCCAAAGGCGTGAGCTGTGTGCTTCTGTGGTGGAAGCTTACCGGCCAGGTTGAGTCAGCCAGCCTGCTAAAATTTCAGCAGTCTTTCTCAGCTGGTGCACTTGCAAACAAACACTCTGGCACTGTTTCCACCGGAGGAAACCACTTGTAGGGAGACTGCCTTGAACTCTTCATTGCTCATGGATAGGCAATGTGCATGTGAGTGTGGGTATTTCGTAACAAAAACGTGCAGAGAAAGAGCCATGAAGACATGCACGGTTTCCAGGCACTCGCTGTTCCAAAGAGCTGCTCTGGGGGGAACTACTTAGGCGAACGCTTTAAATAATTGAACCGTCTTAAAAGCACCTTTATGGATCTCTTCCTCCGGAGTGCAAGCCCTTGTGTTACTGCATGTTTCAAGAATCGCTCGATGCTTGTCCTGTGAAGGGCATGGAAATGTTGGTAGGTCCTGCTTCGTGCTTTTGGATTCTGGGAGTTGTAGTCCAAATGTAGCTGTTCTAAGCTCTTCCTGCTGGGAACACCAACACATGCACATGCACACACAAAGGTATTATATTGGTTTCTTGATAGTAACACAATAAGAGAGGAGGCATGTATTTCCTCATGTGTGTCACCATGTGCAGTATGCAGATGCTGATCATGGCTCCTTACTCAAGCATCATGTGCCTGTGGGTGAGGCGAGCTCCGATTTCTGCTCAGCCCTACCCTGTTTCCCCGAAAATAAGACCTAACCTGAAAATAAGCCCTAGTATGATTTTTCAGGATGCTCGTAATATAAGCCCTACCCCCAAAATAAGCCCTAGTTAAGTGAAACCCCGCCCTCCACCATTGTGCAGCAACCAGAAGATGACATGACTATATTTGAATAAATGTAGATTGTTGTACATGAAAAAATAAAATATCCCCTGAAAATAAGCCCTAATGCGTTTTTTGGAGCAAAAATTAATATAAGACCCTGTCTTATTTTCGGGGAAACACGGTAGGATCCCTGAGAGTCTATAGGTGCTGTCATAGTTCCACTTCAGAACTCTGTTTAAAATATTTTTTAATTAAAAGGAACCAGGGTTTCCTAATAGAATGGATCAAAATATTTTTTTTCCTTTTTTTTTAAAAAAGTTGTTAGCATATAGAGATGGAAAGAAGGATTTCAACATTCTGCAATTCAACCCAATCTGTAGGTTTTGTTGGCAATTTCTACCATCCCTCTGGCTTTGTTTTTCTCTCTTACACCAGACATAATGTAGAAAGGAGACAACTGTGAACCTTGCCTGTTTTTCATTTTAAGGGTGTAACATTTGATACATAATCTATTAACAATCCTGCCCTGTGTTTTTCCCTGTTAAATTGTACCACTGTTCAATTAGAACTTCTGTAGCATTGAGAGAGAGCCGGATTTATTTTGGTTTGTTTGTGGGGGTTTTTAAACTCAAGCTCTTACATGCATTGGTGAAAATGTGAAATATGTTTTTGCATCTGGGTTCCCCCACCCACCCCCACCCCATCCAACTCTGCTGAAGATTCCATGCTAGTGCATGAGCGCAGTGGAGAGGAGAGAAGAAGCAATACAGGCGTGGAAGAGAGGAATAGCTGCACTGCTTGGGGGTGGGAGCAGAGGCTGCCTACAAAATTGAAACAGAATGTACCCTCCAGTGCTGGAAAGTAGGGGTTCATGTCTAAGGTTTTTTTTAATTCTTATTTTTTTTTATTTTTTAAAATATTTTTGGAAACAGAAAAAGGAATGGAGTGACACAGTGCCATGAAGGGGCAGAGTAACCCATGCATTTGCTTCAGGATGATTACCTGGTTCCTGTGTTCTCCTCTCCTTTCTAAAAAGTACATAATTTATCAAAACAGATGCAGCACTTCATTGCAGGTTTATAAATGAATCTGCATTCACAACAAAGAGAAGGAGAAAAGGACAAAGAAATAATGAAGGCTAAAATTGTGCTTTTTTAAAAAAAGCTTAAATGGGGCATGGGAATAGGCAGAACTGAAGGTGTGGGTGGTCACATGAATGCAGGAAACAAGCGTTGTGTTGCTGGCATGGCAGAGTGAGGATACTTTGGCACTTACATGGAAAATGAATGAAAAGTTTATTTCAGGAAGGGGTGGCGGCACCTCACTTGTTTGTGGTAATGTCATGGTCTCTGTCCAGTAGGTGCCTGCGTTATTGCCACAATCACTCTTCACCATGACTTCATACACTTCCTGGGAAGAGGGAATGGATTCATATTTTTTAAACTTTTACAGGCTTGCAGTGTAATCATGGCAGAGCTAGCAGTAGGAAAACACTTTGGAGCCTCCAGCAACTCATATGGATTCATATTTTTTTAAACTTTTACAGGCTTGCAGTGTAATCATGGCAGAGCTAGCAGTAGGAAAACACTTTGGAGCCTCCAGCAACTCAAAACAATGATGCCTGACTGTACAGGTTTGAGCACTTAATGCATGGGCCACACTTAGAAGCAGAGTGGAGTGGCAACTGAGTCTGACTCCAGCTCTGTTAATGAAACAATGCCGTAAGAGCAGTAAGCCTACTTAAGATGAGCCATTTGGTCTCCCTGTGTTTTGACTTCTGTCCCTTGGCTGCTGTTCCTTTTCTAGCAGTAGGTAACTGATAACCTAAGATGGCTTGCTCATTGTGCCTAATGATAAAGCACCCAAGCCTGATGCTGTTGGTTCCCAAACATGGGTCTCCAGGTATTACTGAACTGTGTTTCTCATATTCTTTATTCACTGCCAAACAGGTCCTGCCCTCACAGAGTTCTTCCTGATGTTTCATGTACCTGGAGTTCTCTGCTACAGCACTCTAGTGCTGTAGTTCAGGGTGTGTGAAAGAGCGCTCTAGCAGAAAATTCTAAATGACATATTCTGCAGGATGAAGCCATGAGAATTACAGCGATATCAAACTGCTACAACTGTGTAGAGTAAAAGTGTTCCATTAAATGCTTCTCAGCATTTAAGTGCTGTATGTGCTGTGTGTTTAAGGGTCTCTCCTTGATGGAACACTTTGCACAGGGATTTCTCAATCATTTTGTTTGCCTTCTTGGCTAACGGAAATGTAACTAGTAGAACCCCCCATCAAATAATAATATATAATCTTTGAACTGCAGAGCTGGAAGGGACACTTCGATCATTTGAGTCCAGACCCTGTTAGGGAGGCACAGTGGGGAATCGAACTCCCAAGCTCTGGCTTCACAGCCAAATACCTAAACCACTGAGCTGTCCAGCAGTCCAGTATATTTGGTTTGCCCAAAGTTGTCCTGATTATAATAACCACTTAATGAACCACATGAACTAGAATGAAATTGAAATGTTCTCTGTCAAACACCCAAAGAGGAGCAATTTGGGGATACAGCCATACATTCCTGCACTACCAGTTCCATATTTTATCTCCAAACAGGAAGTATGGAAGCAGCCGATTATGCCATGTTGTGGTAGAGAGGGTTCCTTCTGTTGTGTGAACTGGGCCATCTGTGCCAACACTGTAGCTCTTCCCCCTACTCCCCATGTCCGCCATATGGACTTGCAGGGCTTAGCACAATTGCTGCATGGCTTGAAGCAATCAGATGTTCTCGAAACCATATCGTCCAAGCCCTAACATAATGTTTTCCTAATGTGGACATGGTTTTGAGTTAGCTTGTGCAAGTCTTTGCTGTGGTCCCCATTCAAATTCACAGGCACCGAGGCTATAGATTTGCAGCACTTGATTCTTGCTCAAGCTTTTAAGCAGAAAACCCTGGCACAGTGTAGCAAGATATTGTGATGCCAGAGGTGGAGTACCAAATGGCCCTCTGCCTCACTGCACAATGTTGGCACACGTTATCCAAAGCTGGTCAACTTGTCTGGCACCCAAGGCAACAAACCCCACAGATCTCTTTCCCTAGCATAAAACAAAAAGAAAAAGAAAACAATAAAAAACAAAAAACAATACTAACAAATGGAGTAATTAGTAATATGCTGCCCTTTCATAATATCCCAAATCAGTTTCACAAGGTGGCTGCCTCAGTCTCGCTAATGATAGAGCTGTCCTGGTTCCACCTGGAATCTGTTAGGCTTGGCTTAAGCTCGTATTTCTAGCAGATTTGCCACAGTGTGCATGCACTTCAGACAGTCTGAAGAAGTGGTCTTGTTCACAAAAGCTCCCATCAAAATATAGCAGTTAATCTTTAAGGTGCCACAACATTTTTGGCTTCTTTTTTATTTTGGTTTTGGTTTTGCCTGACATGCTAGCAGACCAACGCGGCTACCTCTTCTAAAACTACCACTAAGGATTGCAGTTGTAGTTCTTATTGATGTGAGCAGAAAGCAGGCAAAAGGAGTAATTTTCACCCCTGTACCATGCCGTGCGTCTTAAGGGAAGTCATCTGAACATTTCCAGCAATATGACCCTAAGGGACTGATACAGGTGATCACACAAGTAAAAAAAAAAAAAAAAAAAAAGGAACTTGAAATACCACTAAAAACAAAAGCTCTTGCTGACTGAAGAAAATGTATTACATGGTTACTTTGTGTAGTCTGTAGGATAAATATTGAAGAAAACAGTGAAAAATAGAGCACAAACAGAAAGAGAAATGCTTCCTTAGTTGTGATAAAAGAGTGGACAGAGCTAGTTTAGAGGCAAATAGCAGGCAGATGATATTTTAGGGTCTGTACAGAGTAGGAGAAAGACAGGAAAATACTCCGGTCCAGAGTTTCAGAAACTGCTTGTCTTGGACAACAAAGCTCTCAAAATCCTCCAGCCAATATGGCCATTTGCTGGGGGATTCTGGGAATTGTAGCCCAACAAAAGTCATGTTTCTAAGCTCTGGTATTTCAGTCAGGATTTCCCCCAATGGCACAAGCCAACCAAAGCTTTATGAATTGGCCTGCAGTGCAAATGGAGGGGTGTGTTCTGTTGCTTTTAAATCTGTTTTTAGTATTGATGTTATTTACTGTTTTTAATAGAATACCTGTTTAAGTCCTTTTTTTGTATTATTTGTATACTTACTGTTTTTTTAGCTTTAAAATATTGCTTCTTTTAATGATGTAAGCCACCTTGGGTTGTTGTAAAGAGGAAGGCAGGGAACACACACACACACACACACACACACACACACACACACACACACACACACACACACACACACACACACACACACACACACACACACACACACACACACACACACACACACACACACACACACACGACAGCGATGTGTCGGGTTCCCTTCCTGTTTTCTGCTTCTTCCCTTGTGACATCAACTCGAATGGAACGAATTCATAGGGATGGGGTGGGTGGGGAGCGGTCTCAGTGCTGCAGCTGTTCTTCCCAGGAGGGTCTTTTGTGAGAATGTTGGCCTTTGGCCAGTGCAAAGAGGGGAACCTCTTCTGCTTTCATGGAAAGGATGGTTTGCAGAAGTGGAGAACAGTTCAAGCCATGTGCTTACTCCTCTTCCAAAGACCAGAAGTGCACCTGGGACGTGGTTCTGGCCGGAGAACAGGGCACCATTTATGTACCACAGCCAAGAGGCCTTGCAACGTATGTAGGACTGAGTGTATGTGAATGCAAACCACAAGCAGGGTTAGGTGTCCTTTTTAAGAATGTCTACATTGCCGGATCGTGAATCATCTAGCAAGAAAAAGAAGTTGCTTTTATCCATCTGTATGATAAAAGCAAGGCCCTTTTGTGTGTATTTTCTTAGCTTGAGTGAAGGTCTTTTTCCACCTAATTATCAGGAGGAGGAATGAGTGATGCAGGTCACTGAAGCCACATCTCTTCCAGAGTCTCCTGGCTTGCAGTTTCAGCAGGCAAGTATCCACACGTCATAGTCATAAGGCCTACAGATTTGGTTGAATGTGGGGCTTTTGGCATGTATAACGAGTTTCATGGAGTTAGAGAAAATGCAAATCAGAACTTGAAACCTATTTTCTTTTGTTCCTCCCCCCCCCCCAACACACACGCACAATAGCAGAAACGGAAGAAATGTGTTGACTTGCTATCTCTCCCCCTCCTCCACCATTTGTCTGGCTTTGAGCACCCCCTGGTGTTAAGATCTGCATTTCTTCCCACTTGAAGCAGTAGGAAGAAGCAGATTTATAATCTGGTTAGGAGCCAAGTTACATATTATGTGGGAAGTCCATTTTATAACATTTATTTAGTTTCCTAAAAGCTGTGTGGGACTGAAGTGACAGGGCTGTTTAACCCTGCCTTCCCCTCTATCATTTTTTCCCATTCAGAACAGCTCACCTTGTAGAACTGCTTTGTACACCACATGGTTAACTGTATGTTTTCACCTCTTGCCGCACTTATATTTTGGCAATACAATAAAGAGTGGCATTTACCTTATTTGATACAAAGGTGCTGACTGGTAGTTTGATAAGTGTTCAAAAGGAGTGGGGGGGAGCTTAGAAAAAGTCTAAGAATTGCAATTTTAGAAATACAGGAAACGTTCCAAGTTCAGAAACAGGATGGAGAAGAGTGATTTAACTGCAACTGATATCTGCTGGATCTATTCAAGTCTATGGAGTGGTGAAAATGACTAAGGTAGAATAGGTGCCTCTTCCCACTTAGTAGATTTCATTGTTAAAAAACACTTGAAATGGGAACAAAGGACGGAAATGCTCTTGAATGAACTTTGAGAAGAGGCTACCTTGTGCTCTCTGTGTGTGGGCTAAACGCAGCTGTCTGCACCAGCTAGTGGGGACCCATTGAATCAACAGGCTTACATAAGAGGTAACTGAACAAGGCCCACGCTTTCGGTGGCCCCATTGTAGTTGGGACTGACAATTCCAATTGACCCTGTGCGTCTAAAATTCGGTTTGCAATCTGCTACGTGAAAGTCTTGGGAACCACTTGGAGAGTTATGGAAGAGGACATATTCTTTCATGCAGTACCCCAGCCCTCAAAAAAAATTAATTGTAAGAGCCCATATGTTTTAGTCTTATCTGTGCTTTGGTCAGGTGAAGGGAATGTGGGATTAGAATCATCATCACTGTCAAGTTTTAAACTAAGATGAAATGCTGTTAGCTGTAATAGCAGCTGTAACAACAACAGCCATAACAGCGACATAGGCCCAAGCAGTCAAAACTGACAACATGAATACCAGATCCTGTCCTAATGGCAGCTTTGCCTTTCTCGCCTCAGCAGAGGACAGCTTGGTCCGCTACAATGACCTGCCAGACCGGACTGGATCAGGACTGTGACATCTCCGCAAAGGGGAGTAGCCCTGATGGGGGCAGGCGGGCACATAAGGATTCTTCCCGAAGACTGTGAGGATTATGAACACATTTGGGTGGACCCTGAGCAACAGCAGTGCCCTGTTAGCCAATCCTTCTACTTCAAAAGCACCATTAGGTTGTTTTCGATGTGAACCAAGAAATGGCTCGCTTAAAGGCTATTGTGAGGGGGGGGGGAAAACATTCACGCATATCTTTGTTAGTAATTTAGTTTCTGGCTGAAAAACAGAGATGCAACTTTTTAAAGACTTGCTTGCATAGGGGGTTTGTGACTTGAAGTAAAGGGAGCACTCACCAGAATTTGCGGGTGAGCCAGTGCCCCCCTGCTCAGTCCATGAGCTGCTCCTGCTTCCTGGGATGGTAGAAATTGCAAGGCATTTTCACTTACGACAAGAAACTTGAGTCCTGGTATAGTGCAGTGAACAGAGTGTTGGACTAGGGACTCAGGAAATCCAGGTTCAAAATCCCTGCTCAGTCATGGAAACTCACGAGGGGGCGGCATGAATAAATCCACTCCTTAAATATCTTACCTACCTCAGAAACCTAAGACTTCAACCATTCCATCTGTTGGGATGCTACAGCTGCATATGCCACTTGGCCTTTCCCAATCCTTACTGGTGCTACTGTTGGGGTGGAAGATGCTGAGTAAGAACCAGTCCACTTGCTGGCTGTCTGTAGAATGGGAAGGTGGGAAGCTGGCAGTCATCCTGTCCTTTTGGTTTTTAACAGCAAAACATTCTGCTCCAGTCCTGATTTGAAAAGTTCCCTCTGCACATCCTTACTGATAAGAGTATAATTTTTCTTCCATTTGGTTTGCATGGTAACATGCATCCTGTATGGAAAGGGAATCCCGTGGGAATGTCAAATGTCGGTGAGATAAGTAGATAGAGAAAAAGCAGGTTTTTAGTGGTATAAGTCTATGAAGGGATTCTCTGTGGAACAGGTTGAAGAGTCTGGCATCTAGTGGCCAGAAATTGTTTCCAGAAAGCCTGCGATGAGTCCTTGAGTGACCTTTTCCTCTTGTGGCTTTGCTGCAGTTGAGAGGTGGGGGCACATATATATTGCCACTGAATTCAGGGGTTTTCAGTCACCATTAACAGCTACGGATACACCTCTTCTCTTGGAACTTGTCTGCCAGCTTCTTTCTGGTTGCCTTAGGGCTCAGTTCCACTGACAATAAAACCCACTGTTGTACCGGGTTCTCCTTAAAAAAAAGCCCAATTTAAATTTTAGCATACACATGAGGTGCCTGCGCAGAGCTCTGTGCCAGCGGAGTTCAGTTTTTCTGCTCCCCTGCCAGAGGTCTGTTTATTTGGCGGTGTTTTTTGTAAATACCAGGTAGCAGGATTTAAATAATAATAGTAAAAGCACCAGGCTTGCCAAAAACAGCCAGAGCCTGCCCAGTGGCCCCCCTCTCACTGTCCTGCCAGGTTGCCCTCCTCGCTTGCTCGCCCCCCTGCCCAATCACCCCTTCACTTGCCCGGTCAGCCCTTCGCTGGCTTGCTGACCCCGGCCTGATTGCCCCTTGACCTGCTCAGTCACCACCCTTGCTCGCTCGCTCACTTGCCTACCCACCCTATTGCCCCTTCACCTGCCGAGTCATTCCTCCTCACTCACCGCCCACCCGATCGCCCCTTTGCTCCCCAGTATTCCCCTTCGCTTGCCCACCCTTCAGGCACCTGACCCCATGCTCTCCTACCGTCACCTCTTCCCCCCCCCCGTCGTCATCCTCCCCCTCCCTTTACGTTCTCCCCGCCCCCGTTCTGACCAAGCAGGACGTACCTGATAGAAGAGAGAAGTCGTGACGGCAGTAGCAGTTGCAGCAGGGAGCTCACGACGGCAGTGGCGGTGAGGACACGCAGACCGCTGCCAAAGTGTTGGATTTGGGCTAAAGTCCATGTGACTTCAGACTGAATCCAGAAAAAGAAGAAAGGAAAAAATCCTTCTGCGGTTTTGTTCCAGCAGTGGGGACAGGCCCTTACTTCCAAGGGAGGTGAGGGGGATGATGGGAATGAGGATGATCAGGATCTTGGGTTGGGAAAGTGGAATAGGAGAAGACTGACCACTATCTCAGGCCTAATCTGGGGACTTGAGGGCAGGTGGACCACTTTGGTATTTCCACGCACACTTTGCTTCCAGCACCGGTCGAGTTTAGGCAAGCTGTGTGACTCCTTTTTGTCCCGGGGGGGGGGGGGGCGGGGGCAGGGAAAGCAGAACCCTCCAAATGTCATTGGATTCCTCCCCATTGGCTGTGCTTGCAGGGGCTGATGGGAGCCCATGTTCAGCAAGAACTGGAGGGCTGTGCTTTACCCAAATCTGTGTCTGCTCCTCCTTGCCTTCTTCTGCTTTGTGCACGCATGCACCTAAAATGCTCAGGGAAGCACATGAGAGAGCAAGCAAGAAAGAGTGAGAGGGATTCTGAGAGAAGGCAGGGCAAATAGAAACAGCGTGGAATAAATTTTCTATGGAAGGGCTCCCTTCCATTTCAGATGTTGGCGCCTGCAGCGCATACATATAGCGATGCAGGAGCCAGCATCTGAAATGGAAGGGGACCCCTCTATAGAAAATCTGTTCTGTGCCATTTCTCTGTGTCTGTGTCTGTGTAAGAAAACTGAGAGGAGGAAGCAGGGCCTTTTGTGTGGTTGAGAAGCCCAAGAAGCTGCAGCTGGTTCCCCTTCTGGGAGTCTGTGGGAAATGGCAGCCAGGCTCCTGCAGGGCGGGTGACACACAAGGGGAAGGACAAAAAAAAGAGGGGGGAGCTCAGCCCTGAGCAGCAAGAGCCAAGGGCAACCATCTCAGTGGCTTCCGCCTGTCAGAACAGATCTGCACGCTAGCATCTTTGCGCTGGAGGCTCTTGGCTGCCTTGTCTGTACGCTTCTGTGGATCCATCTGCAGCCCGGGCGGGGTGCACCAAGAAAGGAGGGCTGTGCTCCTTAGAGGAGATCTGGCCCTAGGCTGTCCTGATGGGGCCGTGATTCTCATGTGGGGGCCTCTGGAAGAAAACTCCAGAATGGGCAGAGGGCAGCTCTCTTCGCTCAACCCCTGGCCTGGCACCAGGATGCTCAGCACCCTCACTCTAGCTGTCTCTTAAGAGCCAGGGCTGGGCTTCTTGTGGCCTATTTTTAGAAGCAGCCTGTGAGTTTCGTGAGATGTCGGCTCTACTTTATGCATCCCCTTGCTTCTGCTCAGTTCTTTTTGCATGGCTGGGCAACATACATGCTTTTGAATGATTTGATTTCTTTTTAAAAAAAACTCTTGTCAAACTCTGTTTCAAAGAACTGCTTTGACGGTGCAGTCTGTCAAATTTTGAAAATGTTTGCATAAATTGGAAATGCATTTTCAAAGTAAAATATGAGGTAAATTAATTCAGTCATATCTCATGAATGCCGGGACAGCTTGTATATGTATAATTTCAAGTTGTGCTTACAAGGTTTTAACAGGCACATAAAAATAAAGTGCATTTATTATTGCAATTCAGGCAACTGTGTTCATATGTGTGCTAAAGCCAGGAGAATGCACAGGGACTGATTTACTTCTGAGTAGACAGATTAGCATGCTTCTGCCCACAATATCATTTAAAAAATAATTTATCTTGGTGTTATGAATCTTTTGCAGATCCACACATTCTAATGACTGGACCTTTACATCCAGAGCAAAAGAGCCCTGGTGTATGACTGCTGTGAAAGATGTGCATTGATGTCATAGAGGGTAAAGGTTCCCCTTGACATTTAGTCCAGTCGTGTCCGACTCTAGGGTGTGGTGCTCATCCCTGTTTCCAAGCCATAGAGCCAGCGTTTGTCCGAAGACAGTTTCCGTGGTCACGTGGCCAGCGTGACTAGACACGGAACACCGTTACCTTCCCACCGTGGTGGTACCTATTTATCTACTCGCATTTTTACATGCTTTCGAACTGCTAGGTTGGCAGGAGCTGGGACAAGCGACGGGAGCTTGTCCCAGCTCCCGAGACATGGGTTTAAACCAAAGCCTGGAATACTTTTTTGTTGGTTGGCTTTTGTTTTGGATGGCAGCGCTTAGCTCCTTCGGACGAGCATGTAACTTTTTCAGGCTCTGGACTTGGAAGATACTGAATTTCTTTCAGAAGAAAGAACACAAAAAAGAGGCATAGAAAGTCATGTAACGTGCCTATAGTCAGAGGCTCTCTGTTCAGAAATGATGTTTTACAAGCAACGGACACTCCCTTCGGAGAAAGAAAGATCATACAAAAGGCGTATGTCAATCATGCTACGGTCCTTCCCCATGAAAGGAGCAATGCTGACTTGATGCTTTTTTCCCCCATTTTTCTTTTGAGGACAAAAATGTTTGGGAGCGTAAGATTCTTGGGGGGGGGGCATTTTGAGTAGCTTATTTTTCAAACTTTGGAACATGATCGTACTTCTTTAGATTTTTTTTCCTTGTTTTTTCCCCAAAGGAACTTCAGAGGAAGAAAACAACAACAAGTAATACAATGAATAAAGTAAAAAGTTAGAGTGAGGGGGGAAGAAAACATTGCAATGGTAAGGAGTTACATTTGGGGCTCCCTGATAAATCACATAATGGATTGTATTTTAAAAGGAACTTTCTAAGGTCTTTTCCTAACCCATCGTGGAAAAGAGATTCTCAAGCAAGCACGCCATGCACTCACTGTCACCTTTCTCCTCTCAGGATCCTCTGATAAAAAACAGTGGAGTTTTGTAGCACCTTAAAGACTAGTAAGTTTTACTTGGCATAAGTTTTTGTGGCCTGCAGCCCACTGGTTCAGATCTATACAGGACAGCCTCAGCAGATGGACATTTAACTGAGGCTGCTCATGAAAACCCATGGTACATGCAATCCTACTGTTCTTTAAGGTGTCACAAGATCCTTGGCTTTACTACCGTAGACTAAAGCTGTGACTGTACTGCAGCTTGTTTTGCAGCCTGTGTTACACTTCTGTTTGGACTCGGTGATCAAACGGAGACTGTGGGATTGTTTTGGTGCCAGTGTCTGCACTGGCCCTTCAATCTGATGCGTTTTGATCTGCGCCACAGTCCATAGCCCTCCTTCCTTTGATCTTGCCCTCTGCTGATCCTCAGCTCTTCTTGTGTGGTTCACTGTAATGCTGGTGGGTTGTTTAAAGTGTTGCACAGCACTAGGGAAAGGGGGCGGTTTTCCAAAGTTTTCTATAATGTCCAAACACATACTAATTGTGGAAACATAGTAGTTTTCCTGTAGTTCATTGGAGTTGTTTCTATTCCATGTCAATTTTTGTCCTTTTTTTTTTTTTTTTTTGTCCATGCAGAGGTGATCAGTTTAGTAATAAAGTGATCTAATGCTTAACTCAATTGTTTTGTTTTAAATTAAAATAAAATATTTTAGGAGTGCTAGGGAGAAAGATCATGGGGGTGAGTGTACAAAACATCATGCCCAGCTTAGTATGTCACCAGAATACCAACCACAGTCATTCCACCACCACCCCCTTGTTTTGGAGAAGCAAAACAACTGATCACTGAGGGACAAGTCAGTTCAACTTGTTCTGGCTTGAGAAAAGTAGAAGTTCCCAACAGCAGGGAAGAAAACTCCAGGAGCAAAACGTGCTGGACTGATTCAAATTGGCCTTTGTCACAGATAATCAGGAAACAGCAGCAGCAAATTCAACCTGTTTGACACAGCAGATCCTGCAGTATTTGACCATGTTGTCGTAGCTTAACATGGCTGTCCCTCTAGAATTTCCTCACATAAAGCAAATCCCAATATCAGATAGTTTGGAAGAGCAACATAGACAGCATTTGGCCCAGAATATACCTTGAACTTCAGTGCTTAAAACAAAGCTCCCAATAGCCATTTCTTTCCAGAGGGGCCAATTTTTGTGCAAAATGGAGGAAGAGGGAGGGAGACTTGATATTATCATCACTTTTGGTTTTGCCTGTTGAACCATCACACTTTCTAACTTCCAGCAGCTTCTCCTCCTCCTCCTGTGGGATTCCAGCTGTGTGTCTGCAGTCACACGGTGGATGCAAAAAGCCTACAGGAAGCATGTGCTTGCAAGCACATATATCACACGGAGGCACCGGCTGGGGAATGGGCTTCCTGCTGTGTTTATAGGCGGTGGCGAATCTGGGTTTGCCTCGGTGTAATGTGCAGAACGGGTGGAGAGTCCCAGAAGGTTTGCACTTGGCAGCGTTTCTCACTAGCCCAGGGCCTGCAGCTTTAGAAGGGTGAACAGTGTTCCCCCCCCCCTTCCTCCCCCAGTCCTGTTCTGGTAAGACTCTGCCCTTCTCGTAGTCCTAGTTTTTTCAGTAGAGAAAACTCTGTGGAAAGGACCCTGCCGGTAGGGTAAGGCATCACTGACAAAATGTCTTCTCAAATATTTCTTGGAAGCATATAGGATTTGACAATGCCCTAAGCAGCCTGTTATATGTTGAACTGCTCATTCGGGTGACAGTGCTCTCCCTTCTGTCTGGTTCCTATTGGTGGTCACCAATGCATAACTGGCATTGACCTATGACTGAGCTGCATCAGGGTTGCCTGTTTACTGTTTCCCTTCCTGGGTTTTGTGTGTGTGTGTGTGTGTGTGTGTTTGAAGTAAAGTATGGCTGTGTCAGATGTGGCAATGGCCTTGCAGAATCCAAGAACTGGATCTTTTCAAAAGGATGTAGGGATTGAGACGAACAGTAAAAGTGACGCAGGATTTAGTCATTAGAAAGGAATGTTTCCTTCCAGATGTTGTTAGACTGCGAATCCCATCATCCCTGACCATTAGCTGGTTAGGGCTGATGGGAGTTGCAGTCTTTTGCCATCCGGAGGGCTACCCATTTCCTACCCTTGGACTGAAAACAGAGTTGGAAAAATGACTTTTTGGTCTATGACTCCCAGAAATCTCAAGTGGTATGGTCAGTAGGAGATGTAGTCCAAAAAAGTAACTTTTCCAATCTCTAGCTAGACGACTGCATTATGTATCAGGAAAACCACAATTTGCCTGTGCTATACAATCAACAGGTATCTTTAAACAAGCTGTACCTGCTGAGAGAAGGGTAGCAGCGATACTAACCTACCGTGTAAGGCTGTTGTAAAGATTAAGGAATCATAAACTTGTAAACAGAATAGGAAGGGAGCTTGGAGTTCATTTACTCCAAATCCCTGCTCAGTGCAGGAATCCATCACGTGCAGATAATGGACGTGGCCTTTTAAAGCACCTTGCCTACGCTGGGCTCCAGAGAACTGCAAGTACATTGACAAAGGCATGGCCGTCCTCATGTCCCTCTGTCGCCTCCCGCTATGCAGGGTTGTTTTTATGTATATATATAAAAGGGTATATAGTACAAAAACCTGTCAGTTGAATGCAGAAGTAGGCGGCACATACGCAGCAGGCAGGCAAGCCAAGCAACACCTTTTGAACTCTCTCGAGCAGAGGGGTGGGGATCTGTCTGCAGCTCAGGAGGTCAGGGAAGAGCAACGTGAAGAGATGTGAACTTTGGTTGGACCGCATGTTGCCAACTGCTGCGTTGGCTGGGGAAATGCTGGCAACTGTGGTCCAAAAAACTGACTTTCCCCATCTGTGGCTCAGAGAACTGCTGGTGCGTCATGTCCTGTGTGTTTGCCCATCAGAAAGCCTTGAGAGCCACCTCCATTCCCCCCGCCCCCCGCCCCCCACAAAGTCTTAACTGGCGCTGTCGCAACCCAGTGGGCACCTCCCTCTTTCAATGCTCTGGGGGATTAGGGGGCCTGCTTAGAACTGGGGCACTGGAGGCACAGTGTTTCCCTAAGCTCCTTACCCTCTTTCTCATTTGCTGTTGGAGCTGAATACATTAACGGGGTTGGCTGTCTGGCTGTCGGCAGAATAGCCAAATCCTAGGCTGTGGGGAGGGGGAAAGCATCCCCTGCTGATTAATCCAGAGCAGGTCTCCTGAATCACTGCCTCTTAATTCAAAGAGTGCCAGGCAGAGACCTTTCCCCACGGTTGCCAGGAATTCAGTGTGTGAGAGGAGGAGTGTGTGTGTGTGTGTGTGTGTGTGCAAGTGCGCACATGCATGCCAATTTTATCAGCGGCTCATTAAAAGCCAGAAGTTACCTTGAGTGTCAAGCCTCCAGTTCGAGAGAGCCTGACACCTGAGAGCAGATTTTGCAAATCGATGAGAGATGTGTGGGAAGGGATTGGGGAGGGGGAGCTGCTTTAGCTGGCCAAGGCACTCTTCTGAGGCGGGGGGGGGGGGAAGAGGGGGGTGGCAGATTACAGGCAATGTTGTAGATTTGTGCTCTCCAAGAAGCTCAGACCGAGGGGAATAGGAAGGATGGGGGAGGGGGGGGTTTGTGGAACAGGAGCTCATTTTGCAGATGATATTAAGCAGAAGGGGGCGGTGGGGGGAGGACCTCAGGTGTCTTGTGCTCCGTTACACAAAAACCACAGCTAGTGTGACCAGTGAGGTGGGACTGCCGAGGTTGCAATTCTCAAACACCTGGAAAGCTAAAGGTTTCCTACCCCTTGTTATATTGTGTGATTGACAATCCTGGTCCGTGACTGATGGCTTGAGATGTGCCTCCCTTTCCTCCAACGATAGACCCCTGTGGTAATTGATTACAGTACAGTACCTTTATTAGCATAGCAACATAAAAAGAGCCCCACTCCATCACACCAAAGGCCTTCCTAGTTTAAATTTCTGATCACACAGGCATCAGGTTTTCCCTTCCTCAGCCGTCCCCGGACAGTTTATTTAAAAAACACCCACTCTAACTCGAATCATCATCATCATTCATGATGTTTGTTACATTTATATTCTCCCTTTCCTCCAGAGGGGTCAGTATGGTGTGCATGGCTCTTCTTTCTACATTATCCCCACAACAGCAGTCCTGTGAGCTAGCTCAGGCTGAGAAGGAATGACCAGCCCAAGGTCACCTACTGAGTTTCAAAGCTTTCCAAGGATGAAAACCTGCATTTCCCAAAGGCCCAGGCCCAGCATTCTCTAACCACTAGGCCATCTGGTTTCCTTAGCCTAAGGTTCCAGTGTGTACCATAAGTGAGCCAGTATCTCTACCTGAGCAAGACTTGAGAAAGTTACTTTTTTTGAATTGCAGTTTCCAGAATACCCCAGTGCTTGCTTATACCCTGCACAAAGCCCTGGGACATTAATAGTGAAAACCAATGCATGTCTGCTCAGGAGTAACTTGAGATCAGTGAGTCTTACGCCTGAGAATTACCACTAAGGCAGTTCCCATATCTGGAAAACGTTCACCATTCATTCCATTGAGCAGTGATTATCAGCTGAGTAAACTGAAGCTATGCTAGGTAAAGGGGAGGTAGCCTAGTCCCCATCCGTGGTTGGATTCCTCTCACTCTGGGATGAAAACAAGTCGAGTGGGGAGTCAAGGAATGTTTTTAGGCATATGGAAGTACAAGTGTTTGGACTTTTAAAAGAAAATATTATCTTCAAGAGAAACTCTGTGGGGCTGTCAAAGGAGAGCTGGGTGGGCAAATGTGGCCTGTGATGAGCTACATTCCGTGGGCCCCCTCGGACGCTCCAGCTCTTCCCAGGTCAGAAAAGCTTTTCAGGAAGGGGGGGAAAAAGCTGTTATTGTTTGCTGCTGGGAGACCTTCAGTGGAGCTTTTTTGCATTAAAGAATATAGACATCTTCAGCCTAGACTGCCCCTCCTCAACCCAAACCAGAGGCGAATGTACGGTCTTCTAATGTTTTGGCAGAGGGGGCAATTTTTGGGCCTAGCACAGTCCATGGCAAGCACTAGGGGACAATCGACACACTTGAGGGGCTGATTGCCATTTTGTTGTTATTATTTACATTTAATGTTTGTGTTGGTTTTGTTGAACCATCCAGAGTAGTGCTTTTGCACTAATGGGGCGACATACAAATTTAAGAAAGAAAGTAAAGCAAAATGCGGTCTCCATCAGCATGCCAAAGTTGCCCGTCCTAATCTAGAGAAAAGAAGATGGAAGAGGAACTCGTCTCATGGTCTGTAGAGAAGACGTCTGGGCTCAGAATGAACACCAGAAGGACAGGAACTCCTGATTTTACTGCTGTCCTGTCATTTGGCTGCTGGGGGAGATGGGGCACTGGATGCTGCCTGGACAGTGGTCCAGTACAGTTCTCCTATGGGCAGATATCCTTTGCATGGGAGGATGGACAGGGTTACAGGTGACAAGAAATAAATGGAAAATTTAGAAGATAAATTTTGCTTAAGAGCTTTTAAGGGTATTCATTTGGGCCTGTGGTTGGAAGCAGTGGCATTATGACATAGTATGAGAACATCAGAAGTTTTTATAGTAGATATTTAGGATGGCATAGGAAGATTAGAAGTGAGACTTACATTATGTAATTTAAAAAAACCATGCCTCCCTTCCTGGTGGGTCTTCACACGTTTCAAGAGGAATGAAGAGGGATCCGTGCTCCTGTTTCTGTGTGCTAGAGGGCAATAAAATGTATTGGTTTGGGTGTAGGCAGCCCATGGTATAAGCAGGAGAAGTTTCTGGCATTGAAATTCTCCCCTCGGTCTTCCTACAGGTCACTCCTGGGTTCAGGTCCGGCAACCAAGCCCAACTCTAAAGCCTGTAGTGTGAGGGTAGACCCTGTGGGCCCCTTCAGATACTGCTGGACAACAGTTCCCGGCATTCTCAGCAAGGGTTGATGGGAGTTCCAGTCCAGCAACATCTGAAGGGCTGTCCTTTTGCTTTAGGGGTATATAGTCCAACCATGAAAAATGGGGACGGGGAGCTATCTTTTCCCTTCACTCTTCCATCTCATCAGCATCCCCCACAGAGAAGTCTGGGCAGCAGCTCTAGCTGGTTCCAGGCTAGAGAGGTGTGTGTGTGTGTGTGTGTGTGTGTGTGTGTGTGTGTGTGTGCGTGCATGCGCACATTCATGCACTGTATACAGTTCAGAATTTATTCACCACCCCCACCACCCCTCTTGAACACTGTCTTGAGTATTTGGGCACATGATGTCAAGGATAAGAAGAGAAAATTGCAGTGTGTGGGTTTTTCTTTAAATGAAAGATTTCATGGCATCGGACTGGCTCTGTCTAGACAAGCAACCTACACTCTTCCCCCATTCAGCCTGTGCTTTTATGCCTTCTTATTCAGTTCTGATGGGACCTTGGGTTTCAATGTGAACACACAGCTGGCCTGGGAGAAATAAAAGGCCACTGGCAGCCTTTTTCATCTTCCTTTTGATCCTACCCCCATCTCCTTTTTTATTCTGCCCCCCCCCCCCCCCAGTCTGGTTCTTTCCAGCCTTCAGTCTCCTTCTAAGCAAGGGACAGAACATTTCCCTGGCTTCATCAGTCACCGTTATGGCACCTTCAGATATGCCAATTGAATCCCCGTCCCCCCATTTAAAATCCATTGAATATGGAAGGTTCTTGCCTTCTTATAAAACTAAGTCGTCCTCTCAGAATTCATTCCTGTAACCATGTTTTTGTCACTATAGTGTTGTTGGTTGAACACCTCTCTGAGTACTCTATATCTAGAAAATTCTGGAAACAGCCACCGTAAGTTGGAACGGGCTTCACAGCACGTAATTAAATGTTGTTTATTCCAGAGCTTGGAGAAATGGACTCTTTTTTGGGACTACAAGCCCCAGAATCCCCCAGCCTCTGAACATTTGGGAGGTACAAGCAGAAGGAGAAAACTCACCGTTCTGAATGGTCTTTTACATCTGCAGTGAGTACACAAAATGTTTTAACATGTTTGCTGGGAAGGAGGTCTACAAGAGAGCAGGCTAGCATCGTGAAGTCAGGAAAATGGGAAATGGCAAAACTGCTCCTAGTTAAAATATACATGGTTGTTGCCAGAGGTGGGGAACATTTGGTTATGGACTACAACTCCCAGAATTCTACACACAGCATGGATTATGGGAGTCGCAGTACAAAAATCAAATATTTCCCGAACTCGGTGCCTCTGAGGAGCTCACATTTCTTTTCATGAGAGATGGGTGGGAGAAACAGCTTCAGTGGCTGGTGGTCTTGCTGAGACCTCAGAAGCAAACTGTTCACTTGGAGTAATGGTTGCATTGTATCATACCCCATTTGCCTGGTTGTGTTTGCATGGCACCTTCCAGGGCCAAAAATCTAATCATCTCCCGTTGTGGCCCAAGATACCCAGAGGG
Organism: Intellagama lesueurii; assembly: GCA_037013535.1. Lineage (NCBI taxonomy): Eukaryota > Metazoa > Chordata > Lepidosauria > Squamata > Agamidae > Intellagama > Intellagama lesueurii. Next base: position 136,527,363 of record JBAJHW010000002.1, read on the forward strand.
CACTAGATGTTGGGAAACTCAAGCTGTGGGGAAGGCTGGTTTAAATGCTTGGTATTTGTGCTTATCATGAAGTTGCCTCTAGGACAGCGATGGTGAACCTATGGCACGTGTGCCACAGCTGGCACGCAGAGCCCTTTCTGCGGGCACACGAGCCATAAGTTGCCGGATTGCTACTCCCCCCCCCCGCCCCCCCCCCCCCGGCAGCCAAACCTCAGGAGGAGGCTGTAGCCGCAGTGCTGGCGCTTCGACAGGCGGCAGGCCAGGATCCAGAATAGCTGGCGCTGGCGACGGATCCGGAGTGGGGTCTCGAGGCACCTCCGTGCCCGGGATTCCCCCTTCCTCCGCCACTTCCGGTTCCGCCGCCGTGGCCCGCCGCCTGCTGGGTTGTTGTTGTTTTTCAGTTTGAGCACTCGGGGCCCAAAAAGGTTTGCCGCCACTGCTTTAGGATCTTAACATCCCCTCTTTGGAAGATGCAGGCAAGCAAATGGAGGAACCCCCTCATCCTCCAGGCTTTGATTTAGTTACCACTTTTCTGACAGAGGTGCTGAGCAGCTGGGTTGGAGGCTCAACCTGCAAGGATATAGATGACTTTAATTCTACTCTGGAAGTCTCCAAAGCTAAGAATCTTTCCTTGAGTGGCTGCCATAATGACCTTAATCTCAGAGTGCATAAACAGACAAGATAGCAGCTTCGCCATTAAAGGCAGAGCTGCCTTTAGAAGTAAAGGACAATTGATTGTCCTCCCATGAAGGAAGTCCATATGTTTCTGGTTTTTGTTTGGTGATTGGTCATTGGGAGCTAAACAGTGAGCATTATTTGGTTGTTGATTGTGAAGAGCCTATTGTCTCTATGGAGAATACATTTTACCATCTTCTGTCTGTAAAATATGTGTTTCGACTTCAGTTTAGCACATTTTGCATTATATGTATGTTTTGCATTCAGCACAGTTTAGCGTTGTCCAAAACGGCCATCTCCATTCACAGCCCAAAGTTGCTTAGAAGCAGTGAATGCAGTAGCTGCTTTCAGGCTCCTGGCTGGCTGGACTGAATTTGGTTCAGGCAAATGGGACTTGAATACAGGAGCGACAACCTCCACTCAGAACATTAACCGTGTGTGGCACACAACTAAACATTCCTATCTTTCTTACTCACAAATAATCCATATAGGCCCAATCTGGATTTGGCCTGCTGTATGTGAGTAGGGGGTGTAAAACTTGGAGCCAATGGAGTTTATCTTTCTTCAGCCCCCTGTGCGGGGGATTAATTTAAAGGGAGAATAATCAGGGGGAGAATTAATTAACACCCCCTCTTGACATAAACACCTGCACGAGGTGCTCCTGATCTGCCTCAGGTTCTTGTGTGCCTATTTGCATATTTTAAAAAGGAAAGGGATTTTTGTTTTCTGAGACACCTTTAAAGGAGGGTTGGACAAATTAATGGAGGATTGAAGTATTGTGGTGGCTGGTCAGGATGGCTAAACAGTGGCTCCAGGATGCACCTCAGTACCAGTTGCTGGGGGACACAAGCAGGAGGGTGCTATTGCTTTCCTATTCTGCTTGTGGGCCTCTGGCTGGCCGATCTGAGGAGTCGGAGGCTAGACCGCTTAGGCCTGTGATCCAGCCGTACACTCCTGCTGGCTGCTCATTCCTCCATGATACTCCACGCCATTCCTGATGATCCTGTTCTGTTTTGTTTTTTCCCCATCAGTCGGTCAGCATTCTGTGAAGATTGAGCTCACACAGTCTTTATTGGGATGTCTAGCCGCCCCAGCCCTCAGTGGTTTTTTGCTCTTCTGCATACCTTTGTGTTCCCTCCGTGTCTGCTGCTACCTTTGTCTTTGCAACCAAAGCAATGATGGTCCCTCTGGATCATCAGAAGTCGAAGCAATGATTGGTAGGCAGGAGAAAGCAGTGTGGCAACAAGTACCAGACCAAAAGTCAGACTGTCAGTGTTTCCTCTCCTGATAGGGCTCAATCTGTCCCTACATCAGAGGCATTCCGGTCAAGGCTCAGCAGTGGAGCGTAGTGTTGCCACATTTAAAGTTAGTACCTAGCATCTCCCAGACAAGGGGAGAAAAACCTCTCCACAAGACTAGAGGTGGGAAAGGCCACTTCTCATAACTCCCAGAATGTCCCAGCTAGCAAGGCTATCCACCCCCCCTGCCCCCCTTTGCACTGGGTCTCTTTAGATTGTGAGCAAAGGCAGTCATTTTTTAAACTGGGTTTGTGGAAGCTAGTTGGGTAGCTCGGTGGGTTAGGTATCTAGCTGCAGAGCCAGTGGTTGGGAGTTCAGTTCCTCACTGGGGAGGAGAAGAGCCAGCCTGTGTGGCCTTGGGCAAGCTGCACAGTCCCAGAGTGCCCTCAGAAGAAGGGAATGCTTCTGAGTATTCTCTACCTAGAAAACCCTGGAAGGGGTTGCCATAAATTAGAATTGACTTCATGGTGCACAATTACTATTTTTATGGAAGCTGCTCCAGAAGACTTTCTGGCTGAACAACTGGATAAAAAAAATACTTCCTATAAATAAAAGTGGAGCATTAGCCCAAAGGCTAAGCAGTGGTGTTGCTCATGAAGTAAAACAATAGCTTGATGGCTTGAGCATCTACAAGGAGTTTGGAGAAATCCTTCCTCTTGTTGATGACTTTGTCTGGGATCTGGAGACTTGCCACTGCCATCTGCTGGTCAAGCCGGGTTATGCAGGCTGTCCAAACACTGGTCTTCTCTAAGGGCTCTTCCATGCAGTTTTACGGGTTCCTGGTGTTCTGGGGTTGCTCTGGGTCTTTCTGGATCTTTTTGTTGCAGGTTTGAATAGATCATCCCAGTGCTTGCATCACACAGTGGCAGGATATTTGTTTTCATTGCATGGATTTGCCACAGAGCTTTCTAAATTTATTTATTGCTTTTGCACTATAGCATTTAATCGTACTACAGCAGGGGTACACCCAGAAACCCTGGCCAGTACATCTAGTAGTGAAGACTTCTGGGAATTGCAGTCCAAGAAAACCTGGGCTACCCAAAGTTGGGAACTATTACACTACAGTAACATTCCTTGTAGTGTAGAGGAAGCTGGAGAATATAGCTGTTTATCTTCTCTTCCCTAGTCTTGTTGGCAACAAAAAGATTGCATTTCCACTATCTGAAGATCTTTCATTAAAGCTTGGTGAGTGCTTAATTACTTACCAAGACAAAATCAGTTTGAAATGCTTTGCATTACAGCAGGCATAGCCTGGAACAGTGTGTCATTCTTAGGTAAACCCATTGCTCTGCAAAATAGCACAAGAATTGAGATCTCCTCCAGCAGCATATTTTAAACAAATAAATTTGTTTTTCCTATCAGCTTTCTTTTCTGTCCAGCTTTCACACCCATACATGGTGATCAAGAACACAAGAGTGTGGATGATTTTGGCCTTGGTCTGCAGTGACACTTCTTTACACTTGATATTTTCTAATTTCTTCATTGCTGCCCTTCTGAGTCTTAGTATTCTGATTTCTTAGCTGTAGTCTCCATTTGGATTGATGACTGAACCAAAGTATACTCATTCTTTCTCTCTTTCAGTGTCAACATTAAAGTTGTGTAGTTCTTCTGTAGTCAAGATGTTTGTCTTCTTGATGTTCAACTGCCGTCCTGGTTTGGCACTTTCTTCTTTCACTTTCATCGGAAGTCATTTCAAGTCATAGCTGCTTTCTTCCAGTAAGATGGTATGGTCTGCATATCTTAAATTGTCCATGTTTCTTCCACCAGTTTTCAGTTCTCCTTCATCTGAATCTAGTCCGGCTTTCCATATGATATGTTCTGCATACAGACTGAACAGATAAGGGGATAAAATGCAGCTTTGTCTGACACCTTTGCCTCTAGGAAACCATTCTGTCTCTCCATATTCTGTCTCAGTGGTAGCTTCCTGTCCACAATACAGGTTTTACGCATGAGGACAATCAAGTGTTGAAGCACACCCATTTATTTCTGAACAATGTGTAGCTTCTCATGAACCACACGGTCAATGACCTTGCTGTAGTCTATAAAGTACTGTACAGACTAATCTTCTGAAATTTTTTGGTGCACACCAGTAGTGGTTTACCATTGCCTTCTTCTGCACAGCACTAACAAGAGTTAGCTTGAGTGTCATTGCCATTGTCTGTGAAAGTTCCTTCACCTATGTCACCTTCCACTACTGCTGCTGCCAGTAGTTGCCTTTCAGGAGTGCCCCCATTACCACTGGAACCATCCATTCTCTTCTGCTCATGTGGCTGTTATTTCCTGAAGAGAATGAATGCACCTTATTCTGATGTCTCAGCTGTGACCACTCTGCCTTGGGTGACCCTCCTAGAAGTCCATGTTTGTAATAGAGTCTGGCTCTTGATGGCATTGCCCTCAATGTCTCTGACATACCCAACCCCTCTCACCATGTTGAGGTGTGCATCCACAAGAGCCAGAGAATGCAAAAGATAAAGAAAGATAAAACACAGAAGTTTCTGATAATCTGATTTCTATTCTCCTATCCAAAAACAGGAGACAAAGACAATCTGTGTAAAAACAAGTCATGTGTATATAAACAATATGTAAACAAGTGTCTATCTGTAGCTGTCAACAATAACAAACAATTTGCTAAATAAACAATAACATACAGTAAAACACCTGAACAAGGAAGTATCAAAAACTACCACATGCCTTTCAATTTCAAGGTTTTCCTCATACAGTATGTATGCATTCAAGTTATTCTGAGTAATTTTTAAACGAGATGAGGGGGAAAAAGCTTACCCCGAGTCATCAACAGAAGAACTAACATTCTGTATTTTGAGGTCTCCCTCTGTCCTCCTGTTGATGAGCTCCCATATTTCTGTCAGTTCCTTTCACAGCCAATCCCAGGATGGTATATTGCTGCCCCCCACCGCAAAAAAATGCACACTATAAAATTTCTAGTTGAAAACTGTCTGCAGCAAGTTTTTAAATCTTTGGTCTACTCTAGTTAATATTTTAATATAAAACATGCCAACAATATTAAAACAGAGAGCAACAGTTCTCTTTGTTGCTGAAAAGAACGCTGAACAAGTACAGACCCTAACTAGCCACCACACTTAACAGGTTGCAGGTACACCAGCTAAGCAGCTCTTGAAAAGAAGGTGCCCTGCTAATGTTGTCTCACAGATCAGGATAACATATACAACATTCAACCAGAGTCTTACAAGCAGAGTGAACATAATGACCAATCCAATATCTTTAAATAATGTATATTTCATTAATTCTTCCCAGCCCAATCCATCGCTTCATGAAGTCCTTTCAAATAAAAGTGAATTTCCTCCCCACAAAAGTTATTTCTAGAGACGTTTCCTGTATAATAGCAGGCTATGTGCTTTTCTGTGGTCAGCATAACAGAATCCGAGGTCTTTCCCATTATGTCCTTACTCAAGTAAGGGTTACACCAGTAGTCTGTAGTTTACATCTCCTGATGCAACTTCTGTGCTCCCTAATCATGGTCTAGGCATTATTCCAACCTATATTTTATTGCACTGGTGACATGTCCAGCAACACTGGCATTACAGTTGTAAACACACTGATGAATATATGCGTCCAAATCCTCTCTTGTACCTACGCAAATGGCGTAATTTTTGGAGGCAAATTGTCACCGCAGACATTATCAGTTGTGAGCTGAATCATGCAACTCCATATGCAACTGATAATGTCTAGGGTGGTTTCTTAACTTGAGCCAATTTGCCTCCAGAAGTTACACCATTTGTTGTATGGCAGCATAACTAAATAAGAGGATTTGGGCCATTTTTTTCCATTAGAAGGATTGCTAAACTCTTTCCCTCTTAAATAATGGTAACACATACTGCAATGTGTATTGTATCCCACATTTTCTGTCTGGTATGTCCAGTTTGTGTACTGGGATATCAAGTTGACAAGTGTTTCTAACCAAGGTATATTTGATGTTACTACTGGTCCTTTTATATACAAATGTTGGCAAATACACACACCATGGTGTGTCCTTGAGGATATGCCATTGTCTGCACACAATGCCCTGTGTACCATTGGAGTGACTCTTGTAAGTGATGGGAATTGTCAGTTCTGGATTTAATCCTATATAACAGTATTTCTCATCTATCCTTCCTGAGTGATTGATATTTGGCCAAGTTCCTTCTCAATGTAAGATCTGGGAATAGGGTCATTATTTTCTAATATGTGGGAGATGATGACTATCATATAATAAAAATGTTTGATACCTGTTTTCCAAAAACCCACCTCAAAATCCAGAAATTTAATCTTAAATTTATTGTGATTCATATTACAAAGGGACTGCTTCAAGGTCTGTCCAAAGTAAAATCATCATCATCATCATCATCAAGATACCTTTTATATATACACTTCAATATAGTTATATTATTTTCCTATAAAATAAATAGACTTCCAGAATGCTTCAGATAGAAACTGGTTAGTCCAGGTGCAAACTTTAATTCCACAACTGTTCCAGAAACGTGGGCTGGGAGGTGTCAAAACATGACGGCCCCCTTCACCAGAGGGCAGAGGCGCTGTTGGGGCATTAAAACCTCTGGTCTGTCTAGATCCTGTGGTGGGGACACGGGAGAGGGCCTTCTCTGTGGCTGCTCCCAGACTCTGGAACTCCCTCCCACAGGAGGCCAGGCCGTTTCCCCATCTTTGCTGTCCTTCCACGAACAAAGACCTTTCCCTTCAGGCAGGTGTTTCCTTAGTGACCGACTGTCTAGGAGACAGGGTGGATTCCAATTTAAATCACAATTTAACTTCTTTAAAAAACAGATCGTTTTGATGATTTAAATTTAAAAAAACCATTTTTTAAAATTGTGATTTAAATCCATTTGTGTTTTAAAAAACAATTGATTTTATCCACCTGCTAAGAGACTGTGGTTTATATTTTGTTGTTTCTAAATCTGTTTTCGTAATGCTTTTACCTTACGTTTTTTAATATAATATTATTAGTTGTTCTTTAACGTTTGAATAATTCACTGTTTCTAGCTTTTAATAATGTGCTTTTAATGATGTAAGCTCCTTTGGGTCATTTTTTAGGAGAAAGGAGGCGGGGGGAGGGAATATTTTAAATAAAACAAAACAGAGTAGAACACACATTGAAGATCTTTTGTTAAGCTCAACAGTTTTTCAAAGTTGGCCATCTAACTAGGGGATTCTGGGATTTGTAGTCTAGAAATTCCCTCCCCTTCTCCATTCTAGGTACTCCTTACCAGATAGGGAGTCTGTTCCTGTGATGCTGCTCAGCGGCAACATTTCTTGAATGTCCTTGTCTGAAAAAGAGCTGGAAGAGATATATCTCTCTCTTTTTTTGGCAAGAGTTCCTCTGTGTACTTCCTCTTTTGCCGCTGGGGGAGCAAACCAGGTGGAGAACAGGTGGCGCCCCTTTGGCTGAGCAGCTTCAGAGTGCTATTTATTTGATGGAAGAGATGGTGGTTGTGATGATAATGGGTGATGCATGTAGTACTCTGTCTCTCTCTCTCTGCAGATTGTTCTTCTGTCTCCCTTGCCAGCCTTTCTGTCTGGCTGTCTGATTCATGGAAAATCCCCGCCTGAAGAACTGGCAGAAGTTCCATTGCTGGAATGCCTTAAAAACTGAAACTACGCTGTACTGTAGAGACAGCCCAAGACTTCCACATCATCCCTCTCCTGCTGCTCATTTTCATGTTCATCTTCTGTATGGCACTTAATGGTATCATGGTAAATTTGCAGATCCCCATCATTACAGTCTCCATAGCTGATGGTGCCCCCATTTCCCATAAGAAAAGTCTAAAAATGCAGGCAGTTGGATTGGATCAACAAATGGGGAATAGATCTTTTGTAAAGGTAATGGCTCTTAATTGCCCATTCAGGGTGAAATCACACTCAAATACTTTGCATTACAACAGGAACAGCCTGCAACTGTATATTGTTCCTGAGCAAATCCTTTTCTTTCCCAGTTGCTGTGAGAATTGCAGTAAACTCCCAAGCAAGCAGAGAAGCCTAAAGTGGGGGTGGGTGGGTGGGTAGTGGATGATGCCATCACAGAAAATCTTGGGGCTTTGATCCTGCAAGTCCTGGCTCCTATACATCACAGATGGCCGTATAAAAGTATGCAAAGCATGTATTTTTGCCAATAAGCTCTGCTTCCTTGTGCCAAGTTCTCCACTCCATTCCTATTCTCATTGGGAAACACAAACCAGGGAGAAACCTGTGCAGCCCCAGGTGGAAAATAACAGAGGCATTCTCCATGCCTCTCTCTGCATGGAGAAGGGGAAATAGAGGAAGGGGTGTGGCCAAATGAAGAAGAGAAAGGGGTAAAACTTGGTAGACACACACACACACACACACACACACACACACACACACACACACACACACACACGGGGAGGACTAAATCAGAAATGACTGGAAGTCTACTTCTGGTTTTGCAAAATTTGCATGTTGCAACCTATTTAAATGGTGAATCACCGCTCCTGGAACAACAGCACATTGTTTTTTTACTGGCAGTGAAGTTAGGAGGTCTGCAAAAACAGCCTTAAGGACATGCCTGTGGCCCCAGAGCCATAAGTTGACCCTCCTTACCTTGTCAGCCGCCCAGAGTGGTGCTCTGTCACTGGATGGGTAGGATAAAAATGCAATCAATCAATCAATCAAGATCATTCAAGTCAAGCACTTAAATATAATTGCCTCCTACTGGTCAAAATGCAAAAGAGTCGATTTCTGGATTCGATTGGAAGCATGGATCAGAAATCTTTAATGAAGGGGCAAGCGGGAGATAACATGTTCAACTGTTGTCCAAAAAACTAACATTGCCAAGCTTTGTGTTCCAGGTTTCAGATAAGCCAGATGCTGTATTTAATGAGAAAAGACAGAAACAGCTCAGGGAAAACAAAGGGGGGGGGGGAATTAAAGGACAACAGCATGCGGATGTTTTCCAGAAGAGAATGAAGGCGCCATAGCAATTTTGCACTTAAATGGCTAGTTATGGAAGGAAGGCATGTTAGCTACTAATCCCAACATCAGCTCTTTCCTCCAAATCTATGCAAAGCATTTGGGCCAGTTTTGTATCACTTTATGCCATGAACCCAGAAGTTTACTGCCACCAGAGGTTTACAAGGGGTGAGTAACCCATAAAATGCATGTTTGTCGTTAACACAGCTCCCCAACATTTTATATTTATACCATCACCAGCCTGGGAGTTTTGTGCCCCTTTGGTGCCACAAACTGAACACTGTGCCTGCAGCTGGACATGTAAATAACATACCCAGAAGGGAAGTCCTGGTGAATCCTTAACAACACTCTCTTTCGCTGGTCATTTTCTCTGCAGATTGTTTACTTGCTTAAAATGGCAGCCTGTTTTGGTCATTGTGGCATATCACAGCTAGCGTTATAGAGTAATCAACTATCTGAATCTCATGCATGTTCTCTCAGAAGTATGTCCAACTGTGTTCAGTGATACTTACCCTCTTGTAAATGCACACAGAATTGTGGATTGAACTATGAACCAGGATGTCCTTGGTCTAAATCTCACCACTAGTCCAGTGTGGAACTCACTGGGTGGCTTTTAACAAGCCATTCCCATTTTCTCTCATCTCACCCCTAACCCTAACCCTTCTCTTTCTACTAACAGGGGAAGACAATTCTTTCTGAGATTACGGAAATAATTTCTTAATGTGAACTTGAATGTGCCATGTATGGATGCTAAATATTATTATTATTATTAGTGTTGTTGTTGTTTACAGAATATTCTATGTTTTTTGCCCTTTGAGTGTCAGATAGTTAAGAGTTATCGGTAAGGAGATAAAAACAGGAAGGTCACTAAGCTCCTGAAATGGTTGATCATTCCTTTCTTCTTAATGGGGGCACTTATGGGATTGTGCTCCTTGCCCAAGGCTACACAGAAGCACAGAAAAAGGAGATTATTTTCCCATGACAGAACCAGCAGAAAGATTCTAGATGTCTGTTTGGTCTGTTTCTAGCTGTCAGCTGTTCACACCTGCCATTTTTTTTTTTATTATCCACAAAATCTTGTTGTGTCCAGGAAACTGATGGTGACACAATATTTAAAGAGGAGAGGTGGAGGGCAGGATTTTTGTTTTATCTGTTCCAGTTTATGGGACTATGTAGTCCCCATTTCTGTAAGATAGGAAGTAAAGGAGAGAACAGCTTCCTGATGTGGTCTCTGAGCCAGCCTTTCTTGTCCCTGGTGACGTCACAGGGTCAGGGCAGATACGTCCCTCTTGCCACCCTGCTTGCTTTGTTGCATGAACTCAGCCTGTTCTTCTCCACTTTGTTCTGCCCTGGTTACTACTTATGAACCACATTTCAAACCTGTTTTTTCTCCTATTTTCTCAAGATGATGTTCTCCTCTTCCCAATATTACCCTGATGACAGTGCTGTGAAGTAGGAAAGGCTAAGAAGGGAGTGACTGGCCTAGGGTCTCCCTGGGAACACAGTATAACAGCTCAGTGGGACTTGAGCCTGGGTCTCCCAAATGGCAGCCCAACACTCTTAAACCCTACAGCCCAATGGCTTCCGATCCATTTGTATCCCACACTTTCCTTTCTGGCACACAGTCAGTATTGCCCCATTTTATATGGGATGATTCTTGTTGATCTGTAAAACAGATTAGGCTGAGAGAAAAGCACCTGACCCGAGATTATTTAGTGAACTGAACTGGCTCACTTTAAGCCAGCCAGGCCAATACGGTGCCCATTGGACTACACTACCTTCCCCAGTGGGGTGCTAACAACCTTCAGCAGGGCAGGACCAACACACATGACTTTGGCGCTGGTGCTCCATCGTCTTACTTGCTAGGCTGTAACCAACACAATTGAAATAGAACATCTCCCTTACTGTATGACCCAATTCACAAACTGTTGGGTGACCATGATCCAGAAGGGGGCATATTTGTGGCCAGAAGGGTGAGTTGGTTCCTTACATTCACTGTCCCATGGAAGCAGCCAACTAGCTGCCTTTTTAGCATCTGTAACTAGAAGTAGCAAAAGGCTTCCCACAAATGCTGCTTAAAGGTGAAGGTGGTGGTAAAATAGTGATTCCCCTGCTTGGGGGCGACAGGGTTTCTCCTTTTGTTTCTTGCAGATCTCCTGTGTGCCTTTCTCTGTGGCAAGGAGAAATTCAACAGCAGGGGAAGCCCTTTGCCACTTCTGCATTTCCTTGTTGGGCTGTTACTTTTGACCTTTCCTTCAATTCACACAAATTCCACCAGAAAACAGGATGAGCAGAGGAGTTCCCCATTTGCAAAGCAACAAAGACAGCAGAGTGAAACAAGGGCATATTAATGCTGCAAGTGTGGCCTTGTTCGCTCTCACCACAACCATAAGAGTACGTGGCATCCTTTTAATTCCGCTTTGTGCATGGGCTTTGAGGTTCAGAGAGCCTCATGGCATCACATACATCGGCCTTCTCTAGCCTGCCACCCTCCAGATGTGTTGACCTACAACCCCTGTCGTCTTCACTTAGCATTTTCTTGTGTGACTGGGGACAGTGGGAGTTGCGGTCCAACACATTTAGGTGGTTCCTCACCGAGGACAACAGAAGTACATTTTTAAAAAATTGGTAACCATTTTTAACATCTCTCTCCTTTTCTCTCTCACATACATACAGACGTCCACAAAAGGCAAAAAAAGGGTCTCGTGGAACATTCAACGCTGTCGGTGAGTTTTGTCAATGAGGTCAAACCATCGACTGTTGAGTGTACCTTGTGGCCTCTACAGACGCTGGAAGAGAAGAATGATTCGTTAGAGGACACCCGTGCTGACTGGGCTGAGGAAGGGGCAAAGGAGAGGTTTCCTACAACATGTGCTCAGCCTGTGGAGTGTCCGAAGGGATCAGTGCATGAGATACCCATGCCAGGAAACAAAAGGGATTGGGTGATTGTTCTCTCCTACTTTGCACAAAGGAGTTCTCATTAGAGATGGGGGTATTTGTATACAAATACGAATACCCCCCCGCACAGCTGGAGGTAACGAGGGTCCACCCCCTGGGGCCGGACTGTCCACTCACGCATCCGGTGGCGGTGACCTCGGTCATCCTTCCAATCACTCCCGGAGGCCTGCTCTCTTTCTGCTCGGCTAGCCAGTCCAGGCAAGGGAAGGGAGGACGAGTCTCCCTGCACGTGAGTGGACAGTCCGGCCCCAGGGGGTGGACCCTTGTTAACTCCGGCTGCACGGCGATATTCGTATTCATATACAAATACCCCCCTCTCTAGTTCTCATTCAAGTTGCTTTGCAATGGACAGGTAAAACCCCAAAGGAGAGGACACTCATGAGTATTGCAAAAGCCACCTGGGTTCATTGAGAGTGGATAGAATGCTTATTGTCATGACAAAGATTGTTTGCTCTTTTCGCCTTCCACATGAACACTGGCCCAGATGCATACCGGCACTATTAAGGCCATGGTATCCATGGTCATCTGCATTTCTGTAGAGCAGAGGTCATCAACCCCCGGTCCGCGGCCTGAGCCAGACCGGGCCACGAAGACAGACCTCCCGCCGCCCCCCCCGCACGCACTCCCCCCCCCCACAGCTGCTTTGCCATCGCCAGCGTGAGCACTCCCCCACCCCTTCATGCATATGCCTGAGCGCCCGCGCGAAGGGGTGGGGGGCGTGCGGGCTCCCCACCCCTTCACGCATGCGCCCGAGAGAGCGTGCACGCTCCTTTGCACGTGCACACGAGGGGGGGTGCCCCTCCTTCCTCAGCCAGTCCGCAGTCCCAAAAAGGTTGGGGACCGCTACTGTAGAGTACACATTTGCAAACCAAACTGTCTGAAGAAGGAATTACAAAGTTGCCATGCTGGGTAGAGGTATTCTGAGAGCAGTGGTTTAAAAAAAAAATTTTTTCCAAGCTGTGACATAGGTATGTTGTTCCCCTGTGCAGCTTTGGGTCTTAGCTTCTTTCCTACATCCTGGGGTATTTTAGGGCTCCCCCCGCCTCAACCTTTGTGGAATGATGTTGTGTTGCAGAGCCTCTCCGGTCTTCTGGACAAAAACAACAAAGAATATTCTGGTACCTTAAAAGCTAAGTCAGCTGTATAAAAAGGCACGGGGTGTGTGTGTGTTTCTGGTTGCCACAAGCCTCTTCGTTGGTTTTGCTGCAATGGCACTCCCCCCACGCCGGAAATAGCAATCATCGGAATGGCATCTTCCAAAACTAAAACCTAGAAAGCCACAATCAACATTCATTCTGTCGGTGGGTTATGATGTTGGCGGAGAACCTCACTGATCAGTGAATGCAACTGTGGCTGGAAGGGACGGCGGATCTCATCATATTCATGAAGACTGTCGCATTTCAAGATACTCCTTCCATCTGCTTGATAGAACTGTGTAAGGGTAAAGCAGGAGGTCTTTGCCCATGGGATACATACATTTGCTGTTCAGATTACATGTTTGTTCAAAAATAGTCCTGGATTTTCTGTAGCACTTCATGAATTAAGAGCTGTATGAAGGGGCAGATGAAGCCAAGTTCATTCAGCTTTAAAAACAGGGATGGGCAGTGTAACATCTTTCAGCCATATGTCACTTCATGTAGAGAAGAGCTTGGCAGAGAGAATTGGACTAAAACTTGCTAAATCCTCTTAGCATAGCTACTCACTATGCTAACTAGGAGATCTGGACAGCTGAAGTTTCAAAAAGGAACTTTTTCAAGCTCTTGACTTGGGGAGGGAGTCCCTAGTCTTCTGTTTCTCGTAACAAGGGCAGCTGAGAGCTGCAATAGAATGAAAGAATGTATTAGAGCTGCAATACTTCATAGGCCCCGGAGATCATTCCATCGGACTCAGTGGGATTACTTCAGATTCCTTGAGTGTATTGCTACAACTGCAGAGTAGAAGCTCTTCTTATGGTGGTTCTTAAGTTTACTTTTTGCTCCTCTTCTATAATGAGATCAGTAAGGATGCAGAACATTTTCTTCCCCTTGCTGCTGTCAGATCAAAATCTCCCCTGGGTGCTTTTCACAGAGAGAAGACACCGTTAAAGTCCAGTTCTCTTGGACACTGGGCATGTTGATGAGCTTGTGCTGTAGGGCTCTGAGCATCTTGGAAGCCCACTCTGGGACTTTCCTTTGGTTAGGTTTCAAAATTTATGTGTGCAATGCATATGTGTGAAGGTCAGATCCTCCACTAATTGCACTAGCATATATTTTATGGCCATTGAGTCAAGAAGTTACCGGAAACGCATTACTTCTTATGCACAGTTGAAACAAACAAAAACTTTTGGGCACAGTTCTTGCATCTGGCTGTCTAATACAGAAAATGTCGATTCTGCATCCATATAAAAAAGAATTAAATCTTTTGTGATCTCTTCTTTACTGCCTTTGATTGTTTATTTCTAAATTACCAAACATATAGTTTGTTTTTCTTATGAACAACTTATATGAAGATAAAATTTCCTCAGCCTTTCTCAACAGCCATAAACAGAATATCTGTGACAAGTGAACTTCTGAGTTCAGCTCTTTGAAACTCAGAATTATTATCTGCGCGTTATTGCCCCTTTATAGAGGAATCACATCCACTCTTCTTTCTAAGAAAATAAGGAAGCTTGCATTTATTAGAGAAGTACACTTGGGGATAGGAAAGATGATAGAAGTAACAAAGCTGGAGATATTAGGAGAACTGGCTGCTCCTTTCATCTCTAGAGAACCAAGACACACTATCTCTTCGTGGTGGGATAAGTTGTTGTTTAGTCGTTAAGTCGTGTCCGACTCTTCGTGACCCCATGGACCAGAGCACGCCAGGCCCTCCTGTCTTCCACTGCCTCCTGGAGTTTGGTCAAATTCATGTTGGTTGCTTTGATGACACTGCCCAACCATCTCGTCCTCTGTCGTCCCCTTCTCCTCTTGCCTTCACACTTTCCCAACATCAGGGTCTTTTCCAGGGAGTCTTCTCTTCTCATGAGATGGCCAAAGTATTGGAGCCTCAGCTTCAGGATCTGTCCTTCCAGTGAGCACTCAGGGTTGATTTCCTTTAGAATGGATAGGTTTGATCTCCATGCAGTCCAGGGGACTCTCAAGAGTCCTCCAGCACCACAATTCAAAAGCATCAAGGTGGGATAAGACAAGTGTAAAAAGGAGATGCAAGTCTAGGAATAGCAAACTAAGGCTGAAAATGGAGTAGGTAAAGGATAGTCTAGGAAACCTGGGGTCCTCTACTTTTCCCCATGTAAAGGCATGCATGATCTTGATTGTAAGCTGAGTTGGAGCCAGACATTTCCAACTAGTTCTAGTGCTCAGAACAAATTCTTGGATTCATTCTATAGGTATGCCTTTTGCACAATATTCCAGTAGGTATATCTAGATATTTAGGGTTTTTTTCAAAATTGATCCCTTATGCCTGATACCTCCTACCCATGCTGTCTTTTTGCTGTAGAAGTAGGGAGATTCCTAACCTCCAATACCGAAGCCTCGGACTCTTCACCACCACACGAGTCCCCATCTAACCTGCCTACACCAGACTTTGATATTGTGGATGCCAACCCACTGTCACCATCGGAAGATTTTTCATCTTATTCCCAACTTATTTTGTGTATAGCAAACGTTATGGACCTCGACGTTCAACAACCCATACCAAATGAGTCAGATAAGGTTTATGAAGACATCAACCAAGACCAGACCCCTCCACTCCGTATGGGGTTCATACCTTCCCTTCTCAAACTCATTAAGTTATCTTGGTCCAAACCTCCTTCGGTACCACAAATTTCAAGGTGCATCAAAAATCTCTACAAAACACATGGTGACAATACCACCTTCTTCTCTAAGCATCCACCTCCTAACTCAGTGATTGTAGACGCCACTCTAATGCCTAATAATCGAGAGGGCAGAAAACTAGACATCATTGGCCGTAGAGTTTACTCTTTGGCCTCTTTCATTTTGCATGCAGCCAACTACCTTGCAGCCATGGGAGCCTATCATTGTCACCTCTGGAATAAGGCTTTACCCTCTCTTCAGTCCACACCTGACGAGTACCAAACTCGCGGTCTTGCTTTCCATCAAGAGGCCATGGCCCTCACCCGCCAGGAGTGAATCACAGCTCACCATGTGATTGACGCCGCTTCCAAACATATGGCTACGTCAATCACACTCTGTAACACGTGGCTTAGATCTGCCCATATATGAGAAGTTTCACGGTTGCGAATTGAAGACTTGCCGTTCGATGGCATAGGCCTCTTCAATGAAAAGGCTGACAAAATTCTAGACAACCTGCAAAAAATGAGAAAAACAGCACATTCTTACAACACTCAGTCTTACTTCCGCCCTCAACGCTACCAGTGGTGCCGTACTTACCCTTACCAACAATACCGACCACTGGCCGATAGACAAAGATATCCACCGTCATCCTCGTCATCCTTTCCGTCTCGGCAAAACTCATGACAACGCCCCCCCATCAATCCTTAAGGTGACCTGATAAAAATACCAAACAACGTCTTTGACTCCCTCACTGACCAGATCCGCCCTCATTACACCTCAATGTGCTATTAGCATTTTTGCTTCATCTCTTCCATCGTAACCTTTCTTTGTCCACTCTCAAGTTTTATATAATTGCCATAATTTCACACCAACCGCAAGACTCCGATGCTGCCACACTATTCCATCATCCGACTCTCAAGCAATTCCTTAAAGGTCTTGCCAACATTCGGCCATCACTCCTACCATTACCTCCACAAGGGTGGCTACACACTGTCCTCCCTTTGAGCCATTGGTGATAACCTCCAAGAGACTAATCTCCCTCAAAACTATCTTTTTCGTTGCCATGATGTTGGCCCGCTAGGCTAGCGAGCTCGCCACACTCCGTGACGGACCCACCTTTCCTTCGGTTTCATCCTTGGAAGGTTACTCTCTATACAGATGTCTCCTTCTTGCCTAAAGTTGTCTCTGATTTTCACATTAAACAACCTATAGTTTTACCTACCTTTTTTTCCATCGCCATCTTAATGACCTAGAACATTCTTTACCTTCCCTTGACGTTTGTTGGGCTCTGGCATTCTATGTCTCCGGGACCTCTTCCTTTCGCAAATCCAAAAGACTCTCTCTCACTCCCCATCAGCCCTAGAGAGGATCCACTATTTCATCACAAACTGTTTCCCGCTGGATCGTGATGACAGTACAGCTCGCTTACAACCTTGCTCACAAGCCTTTGCCATCCTCTCTCACAACACCTTCTACCAGAGCTGTTGCTGCTTCCACAGCCTCCTTGAAAGATGTTGGCAATCCAGGTATTTGCAAAGCTGCAACATGGTCTACTCCATCTATGGTTGCTACTCACTACCACCTTGATGTCAGAGCCAGGGCAGATGCAGCTTTTGGCAGAGCTGTTTTGTCATCAGTACTTCTGTGATGTCCCTCCTCTGGTAAGTCAGCTTGCTAATCACCCTATAGTGTGCATTCATAGAGACCACGAAGAAGAAAGAGAGGTTACTTTCCTGTGAGTCTGGTTCCTGGTGTGGTCATCTGTGAATTCACACTTCCCGCCTGCCCTGCCCTCTATCCGTCACATCTGTCTGCCTTTTGTACGGCTGCAGACTGTTCTTAGAAACTGAGGCAATTGCCAGGATGAGTGGACCAGGTGTACTAGGGGGGCGGTCCTGGCAAACATGTGCTAAAGCTCTAGAATATTCTGAAAACCTCTATACAAGTGCAGAATAACCCTATAATGTGAATTCACAGATGACCACTCAAAGAACCAGAGTTACAGATAAGTAACCTTTCTTTCTAGTCTGTGGGCCATTGTTTTGTGTACCATATTTGACATATTCTTGTTAGGATTTTTAAAGATTCAGTCTCTGTGGTTTGAAATAATTCTGTTGATATTCCATCTACCTCAGTGATTTATTTCTTCTTTGTGTTTTCAGGGCAGCTTTCACTTTACAGAACTGCAGGTTCTTAATCATAGGATTCCTCTTCAAAGGAGTCTGTCATCCTTTTGTCTCTTCTGTATACTGTTTCCACCTTCTCTTTATTTTCTCCTGGTCAGATAAAGTGCTTCCCTGTTGGTCATTCAGCATTCCTAATCTAGGCTTAAATTTCCCTTTGATTTCTTGGATCTTCTTGAGTTGATATCCCCCCTTTTGTTGTTGTTGTTGTTGTTCTCCTTTATTTCCTTGTCCTGGTTAATACAATACTGTAATTATCTTTTTCTCTATGTGACAGTTGCTGAAAAAGGCATTCAGGGTTCTAGCCCTATTTCTGTCACCTTTTATTTTTGTTTCTTGCCTGTCCTTTACAATTTTAAGTGTTTCTTCTGTCATCCATTTAGGTTTTTCTTTTCTTTTCACTACCAGAATTGTCTTTTTGCATTCTTCCCTAATAATACCTCTGGTTTCAATCAACAGTTCTTCTGGTTCATAGTCATCTGAGTTTACACATTCAAATCGGTTCCTTCTGAAGAATTTAAAATAATCCGTAAAGTTGCTTAAATTATATTTGGCACTAGGATTCTTTTAGTGTTCTTCTTGAGCTTTACTCTAATGCTTGACATTAACAGTTCATGATCAGTACCACAATCTGCTCCTGGTCTTGTTTTGGCAGAAAGAATACTGCTTCTCTATCTCTTGCTTTCAATTACATAGTATTTCAGATTTCTGTATTGAACATCTGTTGATGTCCATACGTACAGTCATCTGTTTGGTTGCTGGAAGCATGTATTTGCAATAATCAAATTGTTGGTTTCGTAGAACTCTATAAGTCATTCTCCAGCTTCATTTGTGTCCTGTTTCTGTCCAACAAATTTGGTTCTGCTTTCTTCTGTGCTTTCTTTTTCCAATCACCTGTGATTATAAGCATGTCTTGTTTTGGTACATGATCAGTTTCCTCCTGGATGCTTACATAAATGTTCTCAATTTCATCTTCAGCGTTTGTAGTTGGAGCATAGACTTGAATTATGATTATTTTGATAGGTTGCCACTCCATTTCTTCTGGATTTGTCATTTCCAAAGTAGAACACTTTGTAGTTGTCTGACAAAAAAAGTCCCATTCCAATCCACTTTAGTTCACTGACACCAAGCATTTTAAACATTCAATTTCTTGCTTTATAGTTTCCAGTTTACCTTGATTCTTGTATGGTTTGGGAGTAGCTGTGTAGCGGACAAAAAAGCTCTACAGAGAACCATTAAAATTGCCCAGAATATCATCGGGCTCCAGCTATCAACCCTGGATGACATCTTCACATCCCGCTGTCTGAGTAAGTCACACAACATCCTTAGAGACTTTTCCCATCCTGCTTACAACTTCTTTGAACTGTTGCCGTCTTGCAGAAGATACAGAACAATTAAGACTCGGACCACACGTTTTCTGAATAGTTTTTATCCCAGAGCTATAATTGCACTTAATAATGAACTTAAAGACCACCAGTAGTGAACAGTTGGACAGTATTATTTAGCCTGCGGTGTAGATGTTTGTATTTTTAGTGGGGGATTTTTAGTGGGTGGGGAGTGTTTGGGGATTTTTTAATGTGTGTGCATGTGGGTCTGGTCTCTGGGTATCTGTGTGAATTTCGTTGTATGTGTATACTATGTATAGACTTACAATAACAATAAATTTATTTATTATTTATTATTTTATTTATTGATTCGCACTTCTCACATTCCATGTTCCAATTGTATCTGCCCAGCATCAGACTTTCCTTTTACTTCTGTGCATATCAGCCACTAGACAGCCTTTCAGCTTTAATCTAGTTCCGTCATTAGCAACAGAGTTATTTGTGCTTATCCCTTGCTCTTCACCAGTAGCTGATGGAGTGCTTCCTAACCTGGGAGTTCCATCTTCCAACATTATCTCTTGTTTTATTCTGGACTGTCTCATCATAGGGCTTTCAAGGTAAGAAAAGTTCAGCAGGAGTTTAACATTGCCACCTTCTGTGCAGTACCAAAAACAGTTAGCTTGAGTGTCACTGCTGTTGCCTCCACCACCACCAGTGTCACTTTCAGCTACTGCTGCTGCCGCCCAGTAGCTGCCTTGAAGAGGGTAAATGCATTTTAGTCTGATGCCTCAGCTGTGACCATTCCACCTTGGGTGACCCTGTGAGGAATCAAGGCTCGTAATGGAGTCTGGCCTCCTGATGGAATTGCTCTCAGCTTCTCTGACACAGTCAAACCCCTTCACGATGTTAAGGTGTGCATCTAAGAAGGGGTATCACTCTTGAGGCCTCCTTTATATGATCAGGCAACCCTAACCCATCCCCATCCATGATTCTGAGCGGGTGAAATAATAGGATAATTCCAATATTGTCAGAGAGATGAACATTTTCCAATTCTAGTACACTGGAGCAAGTGAAAGAATGAGGTGATAATTGTAAATATATATTCTGTTGGGGGGATGGTGCGCTGTTCTTTACTTTAAAATTCAAGACTAGAGATAACTGCTAGGTTAAGATTTTGATTGAAAAGGGCCATTGGCTGTGTGTTTTGCTGTAAATCTGATAATTGCAATAAGCACATTCTTTATTAAAAAGCTAATTATAAAAATAACTGAATTTAGAAATGTTATTATGTATGTTGGGTGCAGCAAAAACAAGGAAGTTGAGACAAATAGATCATCTGGCAATAACTTTATTATAAGCAACCAACAGGCCACAGAAATACCAAACAAACTTTTTCCGTTTTCAAACACTTTGTTAGTTTGGATAGTAAGGGAGGAAAGAGGAAGAGGAATCTTTTTGTAAAGCCCCCAAGTCTGATTGGTAACAAATGGTACTCGAAGAGATTAACATTGTTTCTTTTTCTCAAGTCTTCCTGTTGTCGAAAAACTGTTTAGCTTTTAACACATGCTAATCTAAGGCTACCACCATATTCTCAGCAACCTGTGAATAAGGCTTATGAAACCCACTATCCCACCATTTTCCATTATTAGGAGGACGTTTACATTTTAATTTATGCTACCTTTCTCCCAAACAGCATGTAGAAAGTTGTTTGTTTGTTTTTTGGACTGGAAATTGCAGATTCCCCCAGCCAGCATGGCCATGTTGTTCTAGCACAGTAATTAATGAGACAGGGTTGGCTGTGGTGCCCTTTTGAG
Source organism: Intellagama lesueurii (assembly GCA_037013535.1). Taxonomy (NCBI): domain Eukaryota; kingdom Metazoa; phylum Chordata; class Lepidosauria; order Squamata; family Agamidae; genus Intellagama; species Intellagama lesueurii. The sequence goes on from JBAJHW010000002.1 coordinate 136,548,364, forward strand.
TAGCCACACTGGCTGGGAAATGCCAGGTGCTGTTCCAAACACTGCTCCCCAAACTCAGATCAAGGTAACAAAACAAAAAAAACACAAAAAACTCCTGAGTTCTCATTGAAACCATTGGGAACATTTAATTGTGACTCTGAAGGTTCATTGATTTTCAATTTAAGTTAATTGGTCTGCATCCACCATCCACTACACAATGGTCAGGCAATCCATTAACACCAGCTTCATTTGAACAAATCTTGAATAGATGCCAATTTCATGAGGACATTTACCTGGGCATATGGGAAGGCCTATGGTTACTTATAGGTGTAATATAAGATGTATGCAGCAAAATTATATTGTAAATTTATTACTGGGTTATAGTGAGTACATTACTGTATTTACCTCTTTTTTGGCTCTGTTTTTATTTTTATTTTATTTGTATTTTTATGTTAAATCCGCAAAAAGAAAAAGTAGAAACAGTTTGTTGGTCTGGAACCAACCCCATGTATATATATGAAGGATTCTTCAGAAAAGATGTGTATGTTCCAAACAGTAGCCAGTTCATGCCTGGCACCATACTGCACATGAGCTTTGCCTTATCAGGTGCCCTCCTGAGGTTTTTGACAGCACCCTCATAATCTTCGGTCTGGGGCTGTGTGTGATGGAAATTGTCATCCAGAACATCAGGAGGGTGTCAGGTTAGAGATGGCTGCCATACATCCTGCTTTAGCCATTACTTGGACCTGAATATAGTCTTATTGCTCCTCAATTTGCATTATTTTACTGCTCATACTGATAATTATTCCTCTTGATCAAACACCAGTGTAATGTAATGGGCCCTGGGTTCAAATTCCCAGGTAGCTATGAAACTCACTGGGTCACCTTGCAGCTTAAACAATCATGCAAGATGATGTAAGGCTAAAATGTGGATGTGCAAGAGAATTTGGCTACTGTCTTTAAGGAAAGAGAGGCAATATAACATCTTCCTGACCCAAAACAAAAATGATTTGTTTTGTAGGGATTGATCCAAAATGTTTTGAGAATGAATAGTACTTGAAAAGTGCTCTTGTTTTACTGTTAGGGTGAAAAACCAGGGCAAAAGTTCCAAATCTGATGTACAGTATCTATGAATGAGTGCATTTGTTTTCTAAAATATTTTATACCACGTTAAAAATACCAAATATCACTTTACAAATTGAATACATTAATGTGGTGTGTGTGTTTGTATTTAATGAGAATATACAGCAATATATTTAAAATACAATTGTTACAGACTATGAGAACTAAATGTCAACAACAGTAAGAAAACATCAAATACGCAACACAATATATAAACAGTGCAATCTCGAAGCAGCTACAACCTCCAGGTTAATGTGCTTCTGGTCTTTAAGATTGTATGAATTTCTTGAGATTTATGGATACTTTAGATTAAATTTTTTAAATCCTTCGTAAGAATGAACTTTGGACCTTTGTAGAAAGCCTAAATCGACCATTTCAGTAGGAAATGGAAATAAGCCCGGAAGACTGCATGTCACCGATTAACCTTTACTTTTGTGACTGCGTCTTTTGAGCTCTAAATGGAGCCAGCCCTCCACTTTGCAAGCGAAGTCATTCACGTTTAGCCCCCGACCTACGCACAGCCCTCCTTTCCGAGGCAAGCCTGGGAGACTTCTTGGCTCCGACCGGGCTCTTTTGGGTGCGGGGAGGGGAGGAGACTCCATTGCTTGGAAAGGATGCGATTGGCCGACGCGGAAGAGTACAAACACACATGGTCGCCGGAGTCTTGCAAATATTTAGCTAGTGGGAATTGGGCAGGATGCACGCCGCTAGTGCTTTCCAGCTCTGGAAGGATTACTTCCAGTTGGCCAAAGTGGTGGAAAGGCTGAGATGTGGGAGTCCAGGGGGCGACGACCCCAAGCGGCCCCTGGTCACGCAGCCGCAGGACTGCCACCAGCCGGCTGACCCTGTGGTGGGAGAGAGGGCCCCCGAAGAGCCCACCTGCTCTTTCTGTAGGCACAACGGGGAATCCAGGCACATTTATACTTCGCACCGGCTCAAGGACGAGGCTGGGAGGGTGCAGTGTCCGATCCTAAGGAATTACACGTGTCCTCAGTGCGGAGCTTCCAAAGACGCGGCTCACACGAGACGATTCTGCCCCTTAACCAAGAAGGGTTATACCTCCGTGTACAACAGCTGCATAAGGAATTCTGCTGGGAAGAAAAAAAAGGTAAGCGACGAACAAACCCTTCTTCTCCCCATCAGACACCTAAGAGAAGGGCGAACATAGCTACAGTATTCAAATATTATCCTAAAACATGTTTGAGGCTTTGAAAGTAATCCCTCCCATTTAAAAACTCACTTGTTTTTTCTCTTAGGTTTAAAAGCATCAAGAACAAGCATCTGAAGGGATCCTTCTGATCTAATAGTAAATTGTTCCTTTTTCTTACTCGTGTGAAACCCCATACAAACATCTAAGGAAGTGGGCTGTAGTCCATAAATGCTTATGCCAAGGAAAGCTTGTCAGTTTTTAATGTGCTCCTGATGTTCCTGCCACTAATTAATTAATAATTTCCACCCACTCCCGATTATTATTTGTTAACTGCAGACATTTTGGCTAGCCCAGCACATTTTGCTGTTGGAGGTGTACAATCCTTACATCAAGGCACAAGAGTACTCTAAGCCACCAAGTTATTTTTGCCAGCAGATACAAAAAAATCACTCTCGTCTCCAGCAGTACTAAAACAATACGGTGGGCCAATAAGAATAAATAACTTACAATCTGCAGCACTTTCATGACACCCCAAAGTTGCCTGAAGTGCCTGTCATGCTTTAGCAGTAGGGCTGGCTCTGGGAAGAGGAGAGCGCTTTTACATCCAGACCACAGGACTGCAAAAAAACGGTACCTAAGCAACCCCTTCAAGAGCAGCTCCTGCTGTGCATTCTGTCTAGAGTCTAGACATGTCTGCTTGGGTGCTGGAAGTAACCACCATTGAGTGGACTGGAATATACTTCTAGATGAGTACATAGTACTATAGCATTAATACTTTCTCTTCACTTTGCTGAAATATGTTTGTAACAATATATCTTAGTGTTAAAACTGAATCTCATTGGGATTGTTTGTGTGTGTGTGTGTGTGGGGGTGACAGAGAGAAAGGGACAAGGTGTCTGGCTGCTCCCAGCCTGTGCGGCATGGCCTACCAAAGGAGGTCCCCTCCATAGAGCTCTTGATTGAGTCAGACCTTTGGCACCAGCAGTTAGGTTGGAATCCATATCCCATGACACAGGCCATTGAATTGGGGAATGCTGCCTTCTAAAATAATTGATTTACATTTATTTTTGTTTTAACTAAAATGAAAATCAGGTCTCATGTTTGTAACAACATCGAGACTGGCCCTTCTTTTCTTTCTATTTTTTGGAGTGGGTTTTGGTTCAGGCTTTGTCTAAGACGCTGTAAGTTTTCACAAAAACAGATGAGGCTATACAACTGCCCAGCATGCAGATGGGGACTCACACCTGCATCTTTCTCCACTAGGAAAAAAAAATCCTTGCTCATGAAGGTTCTAGCTATGAAATAGCAGTTTCCAAAGTACTGGAAACTTATTTTGCATGGAGTATTCAGGTATTAAAGTCCAAACTTCTTGTATAAAATTATAGAGTTTAGAAACACATTTAGCATATTACAGGCAAAAACAAAAAATTAAAATTAAAAATTAAAATAGCAAATATATTTTAATGTGAATTTTCACAGATGAAGTCTACTTCCTCAGACATAAGAGATGCTGGCTCTCTTATGTCTGAGGAAGTGGATTTTATCTACAAAAGCTCACATTAAAATATAACAGTCTTCCATGTGCCACAACATTTTTGCCTTATTTGTTCTCTTTTTATTTTTATTTTATTTTTGCCTGTAATGCTTGTAAAGACTAAAACAACTGCCTCTTCTAAAACATTTAAAATACTATTTGTCTGTTCTTCATACAAGGCCTGAATTAAAACTATTAGCAAACTAGCAGTAATAATGGGTAGTACAAGAGGAAAGTGATTGAAAATAAAGTTGGGTGTATTTTTATTATCATCTCATTCTTTATCATCTCATATTCACAGCGATACCACATTTAGCATTTTTCCTGAAGCCTTGGAAGATTCCAGTTTTAATAACTCACCTGATTGCTTGATCTGCAGAAATCGACTCATAAACCCTCCAGAGAAAACATGAAGAGATACAGAGAGGTCTGGATGACATATTTTATACAGGATGCACATTAAGTATTAGACCCCTGCAATGAGTTCTCCCAGTGTTAGCACGATCAACTCATTTCAAGCAATTCCTATTTTTTATCCAGCTGCACTTTTTGCTTGAACAATCTTACATTCATTTTTAGTTGCAGATGTTTGTCTCAGAGTTTATGGTAAAGGAAGTTTCCCCGAAAGAAGACTTTTAGCTGATATTTCAACTCATCAATCCCATGTCCCTCATGTTTATAATTGTTTGATGTTATTTAATGCATGCTTGTTTGTAAGCTTTTTGTTTTTACAATTTTCTGTTGGTTCTTACTTTTTATTATGGTTAATTATTAATATATTATTTTTGTGTTTGATATTCTTTATTATGTTTGTTAAATTATATTTGTTATATTTAAAATTGTTTATTTGCTGTATGAATATAGAGTTTTTCTTTTAAAACCTAAATGTGTTACTGTCCTTTTTCAAGTTGATGGATTTCCTCAAAATGTGTAGCTAAATCCTATGGTAAATTTTTTATTTAAAAAAATCTAGTGAAGACTGCAGAACATAAAGGCTTTATAAAATAAGCAAAAACAACAAAATAACTGTTAAAGATTTTAAAGTCCTGTTGAATTCAGTGGGTAATATTTTAAGTACATGCCGAATTATTGCTCTAGTATCAATAGGGCCTAAACATTTTCACTCTTGTTTATGTGCAAAGAGTCATTTTGATTCAAAAACTTTGTTCATTTGTAAACAAAATAGTGAAACCAGGTTCTATAAAGAAAGAAATAAGAATCACTTTACAGTATAATATAAAGTGAAGCTGGGTATTAGAAGGGATACTGTGCTTTTCTGTTTCTCTTCATATAGTGACATTATGGTCTAACGGTGAAAAACTGCAGATAAGTGCTTGAACATAGTATAACTATATGGCAGGGGATTTCATGGCAGAATTCACTTCTACCAGAGAAAATCCGAGCCAATCATACCCCAAAATACTGCAGTTTAGAGATTATGTATAATAACCTGTTAAGGGAGGTGAAGTCAGAGGAAAAGAGGATAACTGACTTAAGCAATCATCCAAAGTTGTGTCAAGATACTAGACTTGATTCTTATTTAAAAGGCACAATTAAATTGCAGTGGCAGTTGTCTAATGTTAACCTGATTATTATTTTAAATTATTTTAATGTCTGCCTTGTTTTAGGTTGTTTTAAAAATACATCAATGATAATAGCCCTCACTGAGATCTCCTGGTATGAAGTGGCTTAGAAATAATTTAATGAGTATATAAATACTCAGGATTAAGACATTTTATTCTGTAGTAACAGCTTACTGTTTGGCAAATAAACATAATGAACCAGAACAGAACAAACACTTTCAAATGTAAAAGCAAACAATAAATTACAGGTCCCTCTTTTTCCCTCCTGTACATCGTGAATTTGTAATATTGTTCACATTGTGAGACAGAAGCTTCCCAGGCTGCCTGTTTCTCCGTAACTTTAATCTCTTGAAGGAATCCAGATCTCTGTGCACATTCATGATCAGCCGACTGTAAAGAAAATAACAAGTGAATTCCTCTATCCCAGGAAAATTTCCATGCTTATATTGTATATACTTATATACCTGGTATGAAGAAATTTATATATGAGTATCTAAACGCAGATACATTTAAAAAAGTAGCTTTAGTTATGCTTGTGGTGAGTTTTTTGCTTAAAAATGAATATAATTTTAATGTAGAGGTAGCAATTTAAAAAAGGATTTCTATCTGAAGTGCTCCTTTCTCAGGCCTCAGATTTTTGGAATAACAATTAAAATGTTTTGCAGTAGTTTTATAGGGTTTTGTAATACAAATCCAGAATCTATCTATCAAATTTCATCAGAAGTTAGATTTTATTTATTTATTTAAATATTTTCTTCTTTCAAAAAACCCTCTGTGGTGATAGTTTTAGTAAAAAAAAATGTGTTATTAAATATCTCACTATGGCACAGGCATTAGAAATATTAATTCTATATTATAACACAATGTATTCATATAATGGCTGAAATCCACCAGTGGAACACACACTATGTAAATCTGATGACATCATAAACTGCAGTAGTTTTTCAGCAATTAAAAATTCCAATCCCACCCCCATCTGGGGTCCCAAAGCTTTGGGATTTTTTTTGTCAAGGGAAAGCCATTGAGGGCCATGGGAGACTGAGAGTCTTTAACCTCTGAAAATCATTGCCCCTATGATGATTTTACAAGCACCAGCAATTTTTGGAAATTAAAGACTCTTTCCAAGCCATCCCAACTGCTTTCTCACAGTGAAAGGGATCCCACAGGAACCTTAGGGAGGAACTAAGTAATTTCTTATTTCTACAAAATCATGAATGATGGTGATGCAGTCAGGTTTATATGGCATAACCTATGGCAACAGGATTTCAGCCATTTATTTTTAAGTGTAAATAAAGCATTTAATAATTCTTAGACTAGGGACTTAATTTTGTGTGGTTTCACAGGCTTCTGCACAAATTACTTTTGTTAATCTTTTTACCTCCCCTAACTCTAGAGCACATCAGAAAATGTGCAATTCTCAAACTGGATTTCTGTCTCCATGAATACTTGTTAAGAGCAACATATGAGTGTGGAAAATAACAAACCTGACTAGCCCCATTTTCAACTCTTAAGGTATTGTTGCAGGGTTTCCTGCCATTCAGCATGATATAATGTTGGAAATATTTGAAAGCCCTGTAGTAACGATTGCTTTCAGTACTTTCATTGACGAATGCTGATTAGCTGAGAATAGCACTATGGCAACCCTAGTTATTGCCTCTTTGCATCTTTGTACGGATGAAACCAAGTACTTATCTTTATCTCTGAAACTGCACACTTTGGCAGGGAACAGAGTGATTTTGTATTTAATAATGTAATTTCTTCCCCAGAAAGTACACTCCTATTTGCTATAATCATATATTTCCCACAATCTTCTTGCCAGATTGACTCCACTTCCAATAATCCTCAGCATATACTTTCATGTTTTTGGGTGAATAGATGATTAGGTTATGGTAAGCAGGAGTGCGTTTTTGGAAGGGGGGATCACAAGATACATCACCTTTCTGAAGAGTGATATAAACAGTAATCCACCCTGCTCAGACACATTGTTTACTTTGCCTAGTGTGTGGGGGGTGTTTCCTTGTATTTGTGTTTTAATTGGTAACAATCCAAACTGTGTTCCTATTGTCTTGATTTCTTTTGCCCAAACTGTGCAGACATTCAAATGCTTTTATTCCTCTAGAGCTATTAAATGCTTTTTGTTTGTTTCTTTCTTTATTGTTATTTTAATCCTAGTACTTTTCATGCTGTTATTCCCTACTATTATGTTTGTATATATCTATGTGCTGGTATGTTCTATGATGCTTATGGGCATTTCCTCTCTGACATGCATAGTGATGTGCACTGTGGTTGTGATTTCTCCTCAAATGTACTGTGTTTTTGTGTCCTATTCTTTTATTTTGATTTCTGGTTACCCATGTTTTTCTACCTTTACAATTGTGAATTTTCCTTTGATTTGTTTCTTTTTATTCCTTCTTCTACTTTGGAGTATTCTTCTTTTTTTCTATTTAGCATCATGTCTACCTCACTGGAGGAAGTGCACGATACAAATGTAACCGGTAAATAACTCATATGCCATGGGGCAAAAAATCCCTGCCAAAGTAAATTGGACCTTTCCTCTGTTGTATTTTTGTCAGAAATGGAAGGTCTTCAGTTCTATGTAGCTTTCAGCAGTAGCAGTTGAAGTTTTGTTTCAGCAATATTAGAATTTAGCACTAACCGCCATCACCATATTTTATTTTTAAAAATATTACATCATCATTTATTTATTTATTTTAAATATTTTTTACTCTGCCTTTCTCCTTAGAAAGGACCCAAGGCAGCTTACATCATTAAAAGACAATATTTAAAGCTAAAAATAGTTAAGTATACAAATATTAAAAAGGAACAAATAAATAACACTCTGAAAAAATGGTAAGCAAAAGTAATAGAACACATTTAAGCAGTAATGCATTACAATCCATTTAAAAATCCCACTTGAGCAGCCAGTCACTGAGGGGAAGCCTGCCTGAAGAGAAAGGTCTTCGCCTGCTTGTAGAAGGACAGCAAAGATGGGGCCAGTCTGAGTAATCTGATGTGGGGAAGGAGTGGGGAAGCTGGACTGAGAGAGCTGCAAAGAGCAAGGGAAGAAGTGATGGAGGCCTGCAGGGTGATAATAATGATGATCACCATCACTATCTTAGAACTGCAAGGGACCCTGTGGATCATCCAGTCCAGCCCCTGTCAAGGAGGCACAGTGGAGAATCCAACTCCCAACCTCTGGCTTTTCCCTGAGCTACCCAGCAGTTGCTAGTAGGGATAGAAAGTAGAAAAGCAAAGGATTTGGGGTGGTATGTGTGTAAGTGAGAAAAACAGGCTAGAATGGAAAAAGAGAATTCGGAGGAGGGTGATTCTGAAAATGAGCAAGGGAGAAATTAGCAAGTGGGTCTTATTTGATATCTTACTTGATATTGATGTAGGGCAGAAGGGGATGAGTTTGACAGGACAATCATAAATGAGACAACTGTGGGTTCCAAGGTTCCAGTTTATCTTTTGAGGCTCAGGCACCTCTGCCTAGTATCCAGGAATCTACAGAGGCACACCACATATGCATCTGTCTATTGCAAATCCCTCACCAACCAATCCATCCATCCATTTACATACACTCACAATCCTTTCCTTAATTCAACAGGAACCAGAGCCTGGTGTAGTCAAATACCCAGCAGGAGACCAAGGAAACAAGAGACGGTCTTGAAAGGGCAACAGGGAAGGCTAGGATGCCTGTTTTTTCTCGCCTTAGATTCCATACATGTGTGTATACACACAGATATACTATATGGCGTTTCCTCAGTTCTTTCCTTCTTCCTTTTCTTGACTTTCTCCCATTTGATTATCCCTTGTTGTATTCAGTTCAGTTTATTCAAAGTTTGTTGACCTTTTGGCTTATTACGCAGAAATCAATTGTACAGAACTTCCCCAGCAAAAGCAGTGTGGTCTACTGGGTAGAATGTTGGATTGGAATTCAGGAGCTCTGAATATATATCAATTTTGACAGAAAACCCACCTTGTTACACTAGGCCAATCACACATTCTCTCAGCCTGAGTCACCTCACAGAGATGTAAGAATAGGGTAGCAGGAGTAGGGCCATGTTCACTACCTTCAGCTTTGGAGGCAGGGCAGAAAGGTTTCTATACTGTAACTTTGTATTTTTTATTTATTTTTTATTCAGTTACTTATTAATTTATATGCCACTGCTCTTACAATAGCTTACATGTATGTACAAAGGAGACTGTTTTAAAAAGCACCAATGCCACAACCAACTCAATCCAGGCTTAAGTCCATCAGCAAGACAATCATTTTTTCTTTTTGCCAGCAAACCAAGTATTTAAAAATATAGGAGTTAGCCTTACATATTGAAAGCAAACCTTTAAAAACCAAACCAAACCAAACCAAGGAGTATACCAGATCTGCTCTGCCTCTTCTGACCCTACTCTACTCCATCCCCAGTCTAGTGATTACTGGAATTCTCATGAGTAAGCAAACTAGCAACTTCTAATCCTTCGAAATACACCTCAGCTGCTGCCTTTTTCTTCAATATGGGATTCTTTGTAGCTTGAAAGGAAACCATGCCTGCACATTCAATTTTACAGGTAGGCAGGCAAGCAGACAGTGATTGGCACCAGGGCAGTCCTGAATACTGTACTATGCCAAAGCTTGCCAGTCTACCGGCTTGAGATCCTGTGCCACACATGATCTTTTGCGACTGCAAACTTAGGCTTGTATTACTGAAAAATCTTTTCAAGCTTTAAATAGCTCCTTAGGATATTCTCCCTTCACTTATCTGAGATAAGGGCAAAAGAAACAGCCATTCTCCTTCACCTGTCTTATATGAAGCAAACAGATACTGCAGCAAAGGGCAGCAAATGCTGCAGGGCCTAAAACACACTTGGACCTGATGATACCTTTGCTCTTCCTGCACAATAGATAACCCAAGCTTGCTTTAAAGGTGAATGTTGCCTTATGTACAGGTACCTTGGTTTAACTGGATGGTAGGCTGGACAGTTATTCATATAAAGCTGTACTGTACTACATAAATGTTTTACATTGTATCCTCAACCTTTACCCACCAGAATATGCTTTGAGCCTATGTTTCCCCTTGATGCAAGGCATTCAGCATCCCATGCTCAATTCGGATTCTCTTTTGTGATATGCAGCAAAAGCAACCACCATCATATCATCCAAAGTGGTCAATAGGGCCATTACCTTATCAAATGGCCATAGTCATGCCATTGATATATAGTGACTAGTGCCTCCTATGAGCATTTATAGGTCTATTATTATACAATCTGATTGGTGGAGAAGGTACAAAATGCTGTGAGTGCTGTGGAAGTGGTTCTCCCACATTTAAGTAGTTCAGGCTGGGAAGTAGTGGCTATGACACAGAAACAGGTTCTTACTTGAGATTGGAGAGTTCTTTAATCAGGCCACAAACCACATCTGTTGCATCTTCTTGTCTGGATGGATTACAAATCACCTCATCCCTGATATAAAAACAAATGAAATAATAGGAGAACAGTGATATGTGTTCCTGATTTTTTTAAAAAGCCTTAAAATTGTGGTCGTTAACCAGATATGATGCCATTCACACAATTTTAATCAAAGTGAAAAGGTTTTTCTGCAAAACCAAATGAACCTGTACAAGCAACACTTACAACAGATAGTTGACATGCAGAGTACTTCCATTCAGCTGTGCACTCTCCATGAGATTTCATCCTGTTTCCTTTATCATCCTTCTGTTCATTGAACCTTTTTTGGGGGAGGGGTTGTTTTTTGTTATTGAACTTCTGCAAACCTTGAGCAGAAGTTCAATAACAATTCCTTCCTATACATGGATGGGGCCATTTTGGCTACATAATGACAAGCACTTGATTTTCAACTTCGGAAATAAAAACGGGTGATTGTATGGAGCATCTTTTCATTGGTGCAACTTTATGACCACATGCTAAATACATTGTTTCTAAGACATGTTCTGCTAGTAAACAAATGTCTGGGATGGAGTGAAATATCATCAGTAGAACCCCCTGAACATGGAGTTATAATGGTGTTACGAAATTCAAATTCCTATACATTCACCAGATCTTATTACATCCTATTTGTATGTCTGATATCAAACTGATATTAATTTCTGCTTGATATTGCTGACTATTCTGACAGAAGTAGTGAACATGGGATGCCCTTGAACTCATATCGCTAAATCCATCATTTTTACCTCCTTTGCTATCTTTCAGAAACAACACATTAGCTACACCAATGTTGCGACATAACTGCAACCTAGTACTTTTTTTCATGACATGCAGAGTCTCAGAGATAGGACCTCCTTCTCTCCTCCCTATTTTGTCTTGCTTATGATCAGCACAGAAGAAATTATTCCCTCCTCTCTAAAATGTCCAATGATTCATCCTGTCCTAAAACTAGCAATGTGACAAATTCTGACAAAATTTATCTTTCTAGGTGATGTGAGTCTTGCCATGCTGAGACTGACCAACAAAACTTTTATCTTGTATCTGCATGATTTCCTGGCTTCTAGTAAATATGAGCCTTTGTCTTGTTTTCTTTTTTGTTTATTTTCCCCTCATTTTTCTCCTGTTACTCTGCACAGGGAACAGTCAACCTCTGTGCAACTTAACACCCGTTCCCATGAATACTGCGCAGGAAAAATTGCATTCTTCAGCTTTGTGTATCTTCTGCTCATTACAGGTAAGTCCTGCACAGAACAGATGCCGCTCTGTGTAAAAATTGTAATGATCCTGCACAACTTGGCATTTTTCCAGAACAAATTACGTACCACAAATACTTGAGAAACCATGTGGGATTTTCTATAAGTTTTCTCAGGGGAAAAATGCACAGAGAAATGAGGAGTTTTCCGTAGCCTCTCCTATTTCTTGTGGACTGAGAGCCTACGAGATATCTAGAACAGAATACCTTATACCTAGTGTGTTACATTCTGTTACGTTTTTTAATTAAAGGAACCTGCTCCAAACCTTCCAAAAACACGGAAGTAAAAATTAAAATGCTTTACAGTGTACAAATACATGCAACACTCTCCATGTCTTCCTTATCCTACCTGAAATGCAAAATAAGAAGAAAGCTTACACCAGAAAATCCACCTACCTTGCACTGTTTGACTGGATTATACCAATACTTGGGTGTGATGTTTTGGTTCTACTTTGTTCTCCTGCAGCATGTTGCTCTATTTTATCCTTGGTGGATTATTGAGAAGCAATGTCAGATGGGAGGAAAAAAAATGTAAGAAGAAATATAAAGCAACTATCCTAGTACAGTAATTATGGTTGAGGTCTTAGTCATTAGTTGTCTGGGATTTAGATTTTAGATATAATTACTTGCGTTCTAGCTATATTTTACATTGAGCTGCTTTAGGAAAGCAAGAGGGCAAACCCCTCCTGTTCAAAATTATCTGGCAACTCATACAGATTGATGTGTTTTATAATATGCTGTCTTCTATTCCAACCACTGCCAGAAATACTACTACTAACTCCTTTTTCTCTCCTCTGCTGCCAAACACTTATAATGAGAGCGGAAGAAGAGGGAAATTAAAGACACGTGGTGATCCCCCCCATATTATTAGGATTACCCATTTCTGTTTCATAGAAATGTGAATGTTCAATAGATGATTGATATGAATGGAAACATGTCATCCAGCAAGAGAAAGCAGGTATCTGTTATGTCCTGCCTGCCACCAAGAGTTAAATAGAGTTAAACAGAAGCAAGCAAGACTGAAAAGAGGGGGCCAGAAAAGGTGAGGGCTGGAAGGTTCTGCACAGCAAGCCTAAGTGTGGCCCAGAGACAGGTGTGTGTGGGGTGCATGACTATTTATCTTAGAGATCAGTTCCATAAACACAAGGTATATAAACAATATGCATAAACAAAAGTATCAAGAAGCTAGGCTCTCACGTAGCCTTTTATCTCACATGCTGTTTTTCAACATACAGGCCTTTATTAATATATGGGGGGATATTTGAAGTCCCGTCTGCAGCTTAAAATGGTACAGACCTCACAAAGGTTTGTTTCTGTGCTTGATTTTTTTGTAAGAAACAAGCCTTGGTAAAAACAGGAGGCTCTTATATATTTTTCCTCCCCCACCCTTGACTCAGATATGTATCTTTGATAAATGGGAAATAGTTTAGGATCTTTAAATTCCCAGAATTATTTGTTATACTGAACAGGCAATCAATTTCTTCAATACAGTTCTAAAACAGAATACTCACCGAGACTGCATAAAACTCTAAAGGCAAGTGCCTTGTATGGCAGAGTCACTGGTGCAGTACAAGGATCTATAGCACCAATGGATATTTTATTATCTCTTGTTATTGCTGGTCCAGAGCTTAGAGGAGATTTTTTTTTTACTACTACAAGCAGAATCCCCCAGACACATGGCCAATAGGGGGGGGAAAATTCTGAGCTCCTCAGGATGCCCTCCAGATGGGCTGGACTAGAATTTCCAGACCCTTCACAGCTCATGTTGTGAGGCTCCTTCCATACTACATCCAAAACATTTTTTTCTGAGGCTGATAAGCAGCATAATATTTTTAGTCCATAGGAGACCCAGAGGTACAAAGGATTCAAAGAGACGAAAATAGAATTTATTGCTTCCATTACTACAGCTTCAGCTGATCCACTTAATCTGTATGAGTTGCCAGATAATTTTGAATAGTCTTCTAGTGCTGAAATATAATTAAATAAATAAATATAATTAAATAATTTTATGAATCTATACAGCAAGTGGCTATACTGAGGAAAAGAAAAATATTTGTGAGCCAAGGATAGATAAAAGAGCTCTTCCCATATGCAAGTGAATATATATCAATATGAGAAGACTGTTCAGAATTATCTGCTGAAAAATGGGTGCCTCCTCACTAATGTAGTCACTGCATTTATAAATATTATAACCTGCTTTAAAGCCAAAAACTGAGATATAAATCTTTTTAATAAATCAATTTCCTAAATACTGATGGTTTTCATGCAGAAAAATAGCCTTAACATTATTAAAATACAGTTTTAAAGCCCATCTTCTCTACTGTACAGGAAATGACATACAGAAAAGTAGAATCATCCCTTATGTAATGTACTCATAATTAGTAGTCAAATTACCTTGTGTGGTGAATATTCAAGGTTATTACTTTCAGAGATGCCTTGCAGCTCGCTGTCAGGCAGAAATTCCAGATCCAGAGCAAGGGTATCTGTGTAAGATGTTGATATTTGAGCCACAGTGTCAAGAACACTTGGTGCACTTGAATTGGAGTCTGCTTTGGAGGAAAGCAGAGTGCTCTGGGCTTCTGAATCAGTTTTACTTTCTTCAGTAGTATCACTCACCCTCACCAGTACTGGAAGAATGTCTTCAGAAGACAGACTGCTTTTCAATTTGTTCTTATTTTCTTCACATGTTACTATACTATCTTTGAAACTGTCATTTGTAAAAAAGGAAACACTTTGTATTGTTTTTGTTTCTGTCATAAGAATGTTCGCCAAAGTTTGTTGAATCATTTTTTTCTCTGACATTGCTTCCAAACTGGGTCTCAGGTCACATATGTTGAATTCTAATTGTTTTATACTACACAGCAAATTTTCACCGTTTTCCTTGTGTTGTTGAGTTGGCAGGATTGGAATGTTGGGATCAAGTGTGGCAATGGTGTTTCCCCCCAGTGTTGCTCTCATTTCAGTTTCTTTAATCCCCCATCTCTTTTCAGCACAAGAAACTTCTTTCATCAATTTTTTTCTGCTCTCAGATTGAATATCCCCAGCAGGTTCTGGGAAAAACTGATTGCTTGTTGCAATAATCTGTTTACAATTTTGTTCATAAAGATCCATTTCCTTTTCCAGGTAATTCTGTACAGACTGAAGATTTGGTAAATCTTTCCCAGAAATATCTTGTCCTTCAACATGGTGTTCCTTTCCGACAAATGTCTCTCTTCCACAAGAGCTGTTTTGCTCTGCAATTCTGTCTCCACTACTTTGTACTACAGGTTTACTATCTGTCTGCACCTTGTGCTGATCTATTACTTTTTCACCAACCATGGAGATGTGTTTACTATCTCTAGGTTCAAAAATTTCAGTGCTTTTGTAAATGTTATTTTTTTCCTCAGTTTTCTCACTTTCGTAGGGAAGGAACTGGTTTGTTTCCCTGCTATTAAGATTTCCCTCTCTAACTACACTACTTGTACATAGAAAGTTGCTCTGTTTTTGTGATCCAATGGCCATGCATTCAACAGGACCCACATCTGTCCTGCTTCCATTTTGTAAACAATTTGCTTCTTTTATATCATCTGCTCCTAGGATAGCCTGAATGACTTTGTTTTGTTCTGTGCCCATGTCCACACTACTCGGATGCTCTTCTTCATTCTGAATGTTTTTACTAGAGCCAATTATCCTTTCTTCTGCCAATATAACATTCCTCTGATCAACAACTGGACATATAAATGATTTTAAAGAAAGTTGTATCTTTTCAAGATTATTCATGCTTTCATTATCTGATGTACACATAAAAAAGGAGTTAGGTTTCTCTGGCGTTTTCTTTTCAGAGATGCTTGTTTGTAAATTAGATTCTCTCTCTAGTCCTTGACTGGAATCTAGTAACCCTGCCTTGAGATCATCATTGTTCAACCTTTTTACTCCAATCTGATCTTGCGTTTGAACAGTCAGCCTTTCACTAAGTTTCTCACAAGGGATCACTTTATCTTTAGGATCTTCCACTTTTGTCTCCAATAACGGGGTCGGATGTGGTCCCTCTGAAGCACCAGTCTTCTGAACAGCACCTTCTGTCATGTCACATACATTTCTATCTACATGCTGACCAAAAAGAAGTAGTGAAATACAAACAAGTACCACAGATATGTAGCATTTTTATCTACACTTCACTCTTTCTATTTAATCAAGAAATATAGCAATTTATTTCTATTTAAGAATTTATACAATATTTTCCCCTTTATTATTCAGAGCTAGTGCAGTGGAGTGGATAGAGTGTCAGACTAGGATTTAGGAGATCTAGCTTAATTCCCATTCAGCCATGGAAACTCACTGTGGTTGGGAATGGTAAACCACTTTTTAAATATTTCACTATCTCAGAAATTAGCTATCACATTCTGCAAAGCAATAGTCTTTAATTTTATCTGCCTTTGGCCTAACTAAACAGTGAATTATGGGATGTACTTAGTAGCATGTTTGAATTTGTAGTTGAGGCTGCTGTATATATAAAGCAAGAAGTTCACAATTGAGAACTGTTCTTTCTTACAGGATAAATAATTGGTCTCCATGGCACAGAATACTTTGCACCAGTTTTAACTGCTATATCAGCTAGAACCCTTTCTTGACTGCAACCCTTTCTTGATGGGTGTGTTACAGTTCTTTCTGAACAGGTATCTACTATGTTTAGCCTAAGTAAAATACTGTCTAGGAACTCTTTGGCTGGCATGCATAGGCTTGCCAATAAGTTCTGGAATTTGCAGTTAGTGCAAAATACAAGTGCAAGAATAGTAACTGGGACTGCGCACTGAGAATAGTTTTAATGAGTTTCAGTCTATGTGCAGATACAATTCAAATTGCTTGTTCTTATCCTTAAAGCTTTTATGGCTTGGGACCATATACCTGAAGGAGCACCTATGTCCATAGAGTATAATCCACAAATATGAGTCCATCATGAATATGGTGGGTGGTAACTAAGTATCTTGGTGATAAATCATAACACCCCAGTACAGAATTTTCTCTTCAGAGGCTTATATGGGACCGGACCTATTCACTCCTATCTGGTGCCTTTCCCTTTGTCCCAACAGCTATGTTTTATCTTCACTGTTTGCTTTTCATGCTGCTCTTCAATCCTGATATTTCCATTTGTATTTTGTACTGTTTTTGAACAAGTAGTTAGTATTTCCTGTTGCACTGTTGCATTTTTATCTTTACTGTAAAGCTGAACTATGAGTTATTTTTTGAAAGTCAGGATGTAAGTATGGTAAATAAATATTCTAAATAAATAATTTGTCTTTTAACATCACATTTTGATAAAGAGAGTTTGGCATAGCTGTCCAGATTCCACAGATTACATATTTCATCTATTTAATGTAAATGTATTATTCCTTTTATGTCTATTTTTGTATAAAATGTTGATATATTTTACTACATTTCACAACACATTTTTGGAAGACCAAAATAATATGCTCACAATATGACAGCATATTCATCCATTTTCTGTATTCCTTCTCTTATAATTATCTATTTTTTTAAATAAAATTTAACTAAATCTTACAAATTCTAATGACATTTAAAAACATACGAAAGTGGCATATTAGATTACTTTTGAATTATATCTTTGAGAAAACAACTTCTCACTCCAAATGTACTACTTAAACATGCTGTGTAAATATTTCCTACAATCTATTATTTTTTTAAACTTTACACAATATTTATTGTCCATTAGCTATAAATCAAAGGTGATATCTTAAATATACCTTTGACCCCAACTGGTAAAGCAATAAAGTTTTACAACCCAACATTATCTTGAAGGTTGCCTGGAGTGAAATCTATCATTGTATCACCTAATTAACCCATTTGAGTCTGGACAGACCCTTCATCTTCATGACATTACCAAACAATATGACTTTTAAATCAGGTCTTCCATGACCCCAGTTTCTTCACTGGCTTTCCCTAACATCCCATATATACCTTCTGTTTGGATTACATCACAAAGCAGTAACTATAATATAGTTCTCCAGGAGAGTAAATATTTAGTCTGTGTCATAATACTCATAATTAGTTATAGTTAGTTCTTCCTTTTACACAAAGTCTTGAAGAGAGCTTAAAAACAAAAACATCAAGCAGCCGGATAAAACTAACCAAGAAAAACCCTCAGCCACTTAAAGGAAAACATTTCCATAGCACATTTAATCTGAGGTTAAAGATGGAGGGCACAGGTTCATTGTCTAAGTAAAGATTTGCACAAAACAACTACAAACTAATGTTTGTGCTTACTGCTTCAAAATAAACCACAGTCCAGATCTTGGAGCTTTTCATCTCATATCCATTCATACAAAATCATTCCTCTAAATGACATATCACATATTACATTATTTGATAGACAAACATTGGCTAGTAATTAGAGGCAATCAGCACTCGTACCTGTTCTGTCCAAACTGTTGTAGCTTTCCCAAAATTCCTGTCACATATTTCAGACAATGGCTTTGTTGGCTTTTTAAACACTGGTACCAACTTTTCTCCCTATAACCAACAGTGAGATAAACAAGTATTCCATGAACAAGTAATGGGAACCTTTTTTTCTGCTAAAAGTTGCATTTTACCAGGAGTGATATTTTTGTGTGGGTGGGGGTTCAAGACAGTAGTGGACAAGGACAAAACCCAAACTAGCACTGCCTGTTGTCTCTTTGATTCCTACACCATTTCTCCTTTATCTCTGCTACACCCATCTCTTCCCTCCGCATCCTTCCCTCTTTGTAGTCTACTGGTCAAGAGCAGGTTATTCGTATAGAGTGGTTTTGAAATTAGACCCAAGAACAAATAAGATCTGGCTGAACGCCAGATTCCACATCACTGCTACACAGTCTACACAGTCTGTCAACAACTTCTAAAATTAAGGAAAAATTTTCCAAAATTAATATTTAGCAACCACAAGATAAAGCTTTAAAAGTTAACATAGTTGAACAACAGCTTACCATTCTGTCATTGGGAATGATTCTGAAGCAAGAGATACTCCTGCTGGCAGAATTAGGCGGGGGGGGGGGGCAATTTTCAGTGACCTACAGTTGCCAGTGTTTCTTCCCATGCTATGCCAATGGATCCCAAATTTTCTGAAATCTGTTTACAGAGGGATACAGGATTCTCGACAACCCAGGCTGACAGTGAATAAGCTGTGTGGTCTCTTCATTCCTACTTGGCTCCACCTGCAAGTGTGAGTGAGTTTGGGACTCTAATCTGTTACTCTCAAACAAGTCAGGAATTGTAAAACAAAACCGGGTTCTCATATTTGACTCATAACAACACAAAAGCCCGAATCTCCAACTCAAATGATACATTCAGCATACCATTCCTGATTTATGTAGTCTGTCAGGATAGCAGATGGAGCCAAACTGAGTGAACAGACTGTGCTCATTAACTATAAGCCAGAATTCTGATGAATCCTTATAAGTTTGTATTAATGCTTTTTGTTCCTTTTCTTTTCTTTTTGGCTGCTGGGAATTGGAGGTTTTGTTTTTTTACATTAGTTGTTAACCACTATGAGTAGTGGTCTGCACAAAGTCGAGTGGTATACAAATGTAATAAACAAACAATTAAATAAATAGACCAGTGTCTTCTGGAACAAAAATTTTGCTTTCTCAAAAATATAGTACATTTAGTCAAGCACTGAGTTGTATTTCCATAAGGCAGTTTTCAGAAAGATAGTAATATCTGCCAATTTCAGCAACACCAAAAACAAAACAAAAAGAAAAGTATCACAGCACCTTTTTTTGTTGTGTGCCATCATGCCATTCCCAGCTTATGGTGAATTAAACCTATAAATTAATGATCTCCAAAAGATCCTGTCATTAACAGCTGTACTTAGGTCTTGCAGATTAAGGCTGCGGTTTCTTTTACTGTGTTAATCCATCTCATGTTAAGTGTTCTTCTACTGTCTTCAGCTTTTCCTAGTATTATTATCTTCTCCACTGAGTCTTACCTTCTCATGATGTAGAGTATTCTTTATTTACATTAGCTGTATGCCTTTACATAGAAAATTACTGTAATATAAAACCAATATATCTAAGGTACAATAGTGATTTCTTCTTCTAGTGAAATTTCTTGTTCTAGTTAAATTTCAGGCTTGATTTGATCTAGATCTAGACCCCATTTATTGTCTTTTTCATGGTCCATGGCATTCACAAATGTTTCCTTTAACATTCACTTCAATTCAATTTAATTCAGCTTTTTGTATAATCTGCATATAGACTAAACATATTGGGATATAAAGTTTGCTCTTGTTTGACACCTTTGCCTATGGAAAACTATTTTGCTTCTCCATATTTTGTGTTAACAGTAGCAGCTTGTCCAGGGTATTGGCAGTGTTACACATCAAGACATATCAAACTCTGTGGTGTACCTATTTCTTTCAGAATTATCCATAGTTCTTCATGATCCACACAGTTAAAACTTTATTCTAATCTATAAAACCCATATTAAATAATGTTACAATTCTTTGGTATGATTCAGGAATCAAAATATATTTGCAATACATGCAGCTTGACCATCTAGTACTTCTCACTCCATATACAGTAAAGCCTCTGTTGCAAACTCTTAAGCATAATCTTGTTTGTACAATAAATTAATATGATGCTGTGTGTTCAGGATTGCACGGTTTTATATGGATGCAGAGTGTCACTTTATGCCAAAAAATAATGTCCATCAGATGATTCTTGCCATTTTTGGTGCACATCAATTCCATCTTATGCCCCCCCACTAAGATTTATATCATACAGATTATAAAGGTTTGTATCTGTTCAAGTGGTATGTCTACACAAGAAAAGAAAATGCAAAATGGAAATCTATATAGATATATTTTGAGATTATTTATTTATTTATTTATTTTCTAATACTACATAATGGAAGAAGCTGTCTGAGCAGTGTAAGTTCATTTCACCAAAAAAGGTCGAAGGTTTAATATAAAGTGCCACTGTAATGTTAGCCTATTGCAGCAAAAACAACAGTCTCTTTGGCATCTTAAAGATTCATTTAACTTATTTAGCATAAGCTGTTACAGACTGTCTGCATCTGCAATCAGTAAAGTTCATGCAAAATAAAACTAGTTAATCTTTAAGATTCTACAAGACTCTGTTGTTTTTAAATATATTAGTTAAAAATAATGTATTTTTTAAAATATGTTAATGTTTACTTTTCACAATAAAGTTTAGAACGCACTTACTTGAGATGGAGGCAGAAAAACAGTATCTTTCTTCTGAAAAGATGCCTTTGTACCATCTTCTAGAGAGCTGTCAAGAGAAAGCAATATAGGTATGGTAAAGTTTTAGGAAAATCAAGTTCAAAAAAGAAGTTATAAAATAACTCTAAAAAATTTAACTGAAAAACCTAGGGCCTCAGTCCAACTAATAGTTCCAACTAAAATAGACACACAGAATCAATTTCTGAAAAATTCAGTGGGTTGGGGACTATCACTTAGATTCCCATCTGGGGTTTTCACTCTTTAGCCTACTTCCTCCCCCACTCCCATACACGAAGCAAGATCCTCACAGCTTCTGATAAAGTACTTTGCTTATGAGGAGGGGCATAGATTTTGTGATTGATCATCTTTTCCTCTTGACATCATTATCACCATCACCATGTGTGTGTTCTGTGCCATCAAGTCAGAAAATGATTTACAGCGATCCTGGGGCTTTCAAGGTAAGTCAGATATTTGATTTTATCAGTTCTACTCCCCCAGTGAGTTTCTATGGTGAAGTGGGGATTCAAACCCTGTTTTCTGGATTCCTAGTCCATCACTCTGTCCACTACACCATGCTGGGAATCCACCATCACCATACATACTTCTAAACTGAAGATCTGAAATGGTTGAAAAAATATCTCACTGTACTGGAACATATTTATTCATTCTACTAAAACCAGTTGTTTTAGGATGAAACCAGATTTAGAAATAAACACATAAATGGAAAAAGCAAAGTGGCTGAAGATTTATTTGATTTAAATACATTTCTTCATGTGGGAAAATGGAAAAGTAGGGAATTCCCGCCTTGTTCTCAGAAAGTAAATCAGAATTGCTTAATTCTGATAACTCAATTTACAAAATGTATACTAATCAAGCCTCTCCTGTTGCCAATGAAGTAAGTTATCATGCAGTAGGAGAAAAATTTGCAAAAAGCCAAGGTCCATTTCATTGACATTGTATTTATCAATGTTATTCTCAAGAGATTCTTTTAAAGGTATTTCAGAAGGCTTGTTTCATGATGACCTACAAAAATCAGTGAAGGACTTTTCAGTCACAGGTGACAAACTTCTGAACTTTGCTTTTGAATAGTTCATTCAATCTGTACTTGAATATGTATTCCTGTAGTTGTGTTTCCCTGTGCATGTAGAATTGTTTTCAAAAGTTTATCACAGCTAGAGCAGCCATGAATAATTCTAAACTGCTTTAAGGCCAATTAAGAGTGAGGTAAATAGGTCCTGTGGCCCAGAAGGCATTTTGAAAAGAAGTTTATTTGGGAAACCATGAGCTGCAGATTATGGCTGTAAACTGAAAAAGACTTTACATTAAGTTCTCTTAATTAGTGTTCCCTACTCAGTCTTCATATATACTTCCGAACTGCCCTATTCATGTATTTCATTGTTTAATTGTTTATATACATTTGGAAAATGTGTCTTCATTGTTTAAAATAAATATGTGCATAGGGTTGGAGGTGAAAAATTGTAAGAGAAAGGGGGTAAAAATAGATAAATGAGAAATATTGTTTTGCTGCAACAGACTAACTCCTGGGGCATGAAAATGTTTAGCTTCATTGACTATAATCTAGTTTACTTGAGGTTTGTAGGCAATTTCTTTCAGGATTTTAGATAAGTCAGTACTAAATGGGAAGCAGGGAATAAGTAGCAATTACAAATTGTTGCTACAATCTGTTTGGACTGTGCCACTTGCATTATTTCTGCTAGTGTCCAGCCCTCAGTTTAGATTAATAGGAATGAGTGTTGTAGTTCTTTTGGCAGCAAGGCCCTTTGTCTAGGTTGAAGAACTTTTACTCTGAAGTAGACTCATCCAATACTTTGGCCATCTCATGAGAAGAGAAGACTCCCTGGAAAAGACTCTGATGTTGGGAAAGTGTGAGGGCAAGAGGAGAAGGGGACGACAGAGGACGAGATGGTTGGACAGTGTCATCGACGCGACCAACATGAATTTGACCCAACTCCGGGAGGCAGTGGAAGACAGGAGGGCCTGGCGTGCTCTGGTCCATGGGGTCACGAAGAGTCGGACAGGACTTAACGACTAAACAACAACAGACTCATTTAATATTTATTTATTCATATCAGAGCACTGCACAATTTAAAATTATGGGTATATATGAAATATAGGTAAAATTAAAAACAACTTAAAATGTTAAGATAATTAGAGTATTTTTGACCAGAACTGGGCTACTTCAATAGCATTATCTTAGCCATTTGCTACAGTAGATCATCTCTTGTACATGAGGTGGGGCATACATTGCATTTAATAATGATAACATGCTGTCAAGTTGATTCTGATATATGGAATCAACTTGACTAGGTATAGAGCACTCAGAAGTCATTTACCATTTCTTTATTCTCGGGATCCTAGGTCACACAATGGGAAATGAAACTCCTGACCCCTGCCGTGTGACTCACTGAGAGAGTCAGCCAATAGTTTTGTTACTTTGATATACGTGGGATATGAATGGACCTCTTTTCACATCAACTGCTATTCCAACTTCTTAGACCCACCAAATTACATATCAGAAATTCCATATACTGTAATTTGATTGGAAAACACTTGATTACCTTGTATCTAGATTCAATGCCAAATGTTCTCTTTCAGTATTTCCTTTATATTCTTGATTTATTCCTGCTGCAGTAACCTTTGAAAGACATTTATCGGTGTGAACAGTTTGTGCTGACATTTTTAGGTCACTCTTTTCTGTCAGTTGGGTTTTCCTCTTAAGGATCTTTTTTGCTTTGGAAATGTTTCCTTCTTCTAAAGAAAAAAACAAAACAAAACCCAACTATATTGATAAATCAAATTGGTGACTTAAATGCACCTAATTTTAGCTGGTTCATATTTTTATCTTGTGTAACATTGTATATAACTGATAATTATGCAGAATAAAAAAAACACACAAATTGCATTCCATTCCATAAACTCTTACTTATTCTTTCTGGTCCTGCTCTTTTTTGTCAAACTGTTCTTCAGTAACCTCTATGTTAGTGCCACCTTATTAATTATTGGTGCTTTTAACATGTGTAGAATATGCAACACTGCATTAATTCACCTTGATTATTGCTTCTGTTTTATTTTAAAATAAGCTAATGCAGATAATGTCATAATTTTTAGGGGCCCCCCCATTTTTTAATACAGTAAGCTTATTTTGGATTGTGGCAATTATAATAATAACCTTTGGACTGTAGAGCTGGAAGGGACCTTGTGGATCACTGAGTCCAGCCCCTGCCAAGAAAGCATAGTGGGGAACTTAACTCCCAACTTCTGGTTCCACAGCCAGAGACCTGAGCCATTGAGCTATCCAGCAGTTCAGACATTCAGAATTATTGCTACTATTTTAAATAAATCTTTAAAACAAACTTCTAGTTCTAAAAGAAAAAAAGCTAATGTGAATGGGAAACACACAGAAGTTTTTCTTATGCAAAATTTAGTAGCACAACTGTTAACCACAACTGCAAATGTACTTTGTATGTTTTGACTGTATTGTTTATTTGTATTTTATTATTTTTATTTTCTGCTCTGTTACATTATATTTTAATTATGCTGTTTATGTTGTAAACTGCCCAGAGTGGCCTTTGGCCAGATGGGCAGTATAAAAATTAAACAAACAAACAAAATGGAATAAAGGGCTGTTTCAGGCACATCTTAACAACTTTCAGTATGCTGAATTACTTACATTAAATTATTGGATTCTAAAGCTGCATAAATTATTGACGCATTAAATTATAAATCATAACTATTGCAACACCGTGAAACACAATTGTTTTTTTAAATGAAGACATTGTTTACAATTAGCTGAAAAATACTTAATCTCTCAAAATCACAGAGGTTGTATTTGAACTTTTTCCCATTCGACAGTAAACCCTACAAAAGTCAGAGAGCCATTCTCAAGCTTTTTTGGCCACGACCATAAACACAATATGAAATAAATATGGGCCGAATCAGGATTGTATGATTTTGCATAATGAATTTTATAAGATGATGTGTGAAGAATTGTTTCCAGTCTGTAGCCCCCTTCAAATGTGCCAGCCACCCCCATATAGCACACATAGAAAATGACTACAGAATTATAAAATGGAATAAAGAAAAAGATGCAAAGTCAAATGCCTTTGTGTCTGCTGTGTGTCATGCAGGTTTGAGGTAACTTCTAGAACTGTTGATCGTGGATACAATGGCTGATTCATTCATTTTTAAAATACAGAGTAATTTGTTCCAACTACTGTATAAGCTAAGCACATAGGTTTCTTGATAGGCAGAGAACAAAAATAAAGAGAGAAACATGGCAGTTTTGACATTAATAGGACTAAACATTAATTTCAAGTTAAAAGGCACTGAAAGCCAAATTGGGTGAATTTACTGACTGGTTGCATGGAAAGAAGCCCTAAAAAAAATAGGTGGTGGTCTTCAGGTGCTAGACATTCCTCTTCCCCCTGTTGCAGAACTGCTTTTGACTGGCTAAGTTAGGTACATTTCAGGGTATGATATACACAAAGCAAAACATATTTGCTGCAGGTAAAAATGCCAAAATCTGTAGTCAAGCTAAACTTTAATGGACCCACAATTCTAGTTGGTTGATCCTAATAAAGATACTACATGATGATGAATTGTGGAATTTTTCTCATGAACCACCATGGCTTACGTACTTTATTTTACTTCCAAAACTGGGTAAGCAAAACAAAGTGGTGGAGGGCTTTGGTATTTCAAAGCAGCTGGAGCCAGAACTGGGTACCTTTTTAATGTTTTGCCAAAGTCTTGATTTGACACCTTTGCATCCTGTTTTCTTTGGCTCTAAACATGGGGAACAGTTGCAATTATATATTACAATCAGATATTAACGTTGCACACTTCTCTCTTCAGCAATGCTGGAGTTAGGAGTGCCAGATCCCTGTGTAATTAAAAATCTGTGTATGACTCTTACACCCCCCAAAAAACATTACAAAGCATAAACAGTTGATTAACACACACATAGGCAGAACATATGAGTTTACTGTATCAACTGTACAGCATGCGCCAGCACCCTCCCCAGCTGTCACATGGAGCTGCCATGCTGGGAGACAGAGCTAGCCAGGGCGCCACCATTGGACTAGGAGCTGTTTCATTGTGAACAAAAGGGGCCTTGGTAAGTCTGAGACCCACCTTTCTCAGGCCACTTCCTGGAGATGAATAGCAGCACAGTGTTTATTGAATATTTATTTATTGAAATATTTGTTTGAATATTGATTGAAAAAAAATCTCTGTATAACCAAAACTGTGCTGCTCGAACCTGTGCAATTTAAGGGAGAATTTAAGTGCTGCAAAGAGCTTGCAAAAGTTTGATTAAAATATCTTATTTGGAGGCAAAAAAAAGTCATGGTACAGTATTACCTGAAATGTGTGCCTTTCTCTTTTTACTCATCTTGGTGGACTGGTAAATCTAAAAACAAAACAGCAGTCTGGTGAACATTGTCTGCTAATATAAAACCATAATGTTTTAGTATATTTTGTAAAATGTTTTATTATATGATGAAGGAAAAGTTAATATACTTTTCTGAGACATAATTAAAAAAATCTATAAAAATTTGTAGTATGATAAATTCACCACCTCAGTAGTAGAGTATCCCTTCCTTTAACTGAAGCTGCAAAGAATTTGGGGAAAGTAACACTCAAGCAAATTCAAGTTTTAATTTTTTTGAGAGGAAGGAAGAAAAAAAATAATACACACAACCCACACCTGTTGCAGGAGTGGGCTGTGTGTATTTCAAATAGGAACAGTGGGGCTAGTTGGCAATTTTTAAAGCTCTTTGTTGGATTTAGTCTCTGCTAAATATACAACCCAAGCCTATGCATACTTCCTCTGAAGGAAGCCTCACTTATCTTTCAGAAAAATTCCTCACTATATGCTTGTAGGCAAAATGTTTGTGGGTTAGTGCTTGATCTATTAGAAAATAAAACGTAGGGTAGGTAATAACTTCCTTTAGTAATAGCAGTATGTGGAAAGATGGGATCAGAATTGGACTCCTGCACTAGAGAAGTCCTGCTCCATTTTCCTGCCTAAAATCTCCTTCTATACCCATCCCGGGTTATATACATAATCTAGGCGAAATACTAGGTATCTTTTTTTTTTTTTTTTGCTTTTAGAGGATTGTCTTCTCAAGGGAAAGAGGCATCTCCCATCCTCACATACAAGAGCGGCTGTGTTTTTAAAGAAAGCGTTTCCCATTTAGTTTTTATAACCTGACAGATTTGTTTGCTTAAGCTGGACACGTAAACAAAGCTGTCAACATATTTAAAATAAATTAATGTTATGCTCTTTAACGTGCGGTTTGGCCTTACACCTATGGAGTAAAAGGAATAAATGGACCCTCGTAAAATTTTTTCCCTCCTTACTGCTTGGTCTACTACACAGAATTAAGTTTTGGAAGAGGTAGCCGCGTTAGTCTGTGCAAGTATATCTGACCAGACGGACATGTCCAGGAAAGCTTACATTAAAACATAACGGTTAATCTTTAAGGTGCCACGTTTTTGACTTTTTAAAAAATTGTTTTGTTTCTTTGGGGTTTGCTTGAGAGAATTAAGTGTTTTGTTGTGTAAAGGAGAGGGCAAAACGGTCAGCTGTGTTAATACCTTCCGCTAGGGTGAAACAAATTGCAAGTTCCGCCACCTCGCTCTCCGCAAGTGGCTCGAAAAAGCTTAAATTAGTGTATGTTAAAAGAAGAAACTCAAGGGACACATGCTTTTGGAAATTACAACAGAGCAGCCTCCCCTCAACGGCTTTTCCCGCCAATTTTAACCCAGCCCCTGTTGCTCCGCCTCCGCCCACCCCCGCTTTTAGACCGGCTCGAGCTGAGTCGCATCGACCAAGCAACGCGCCTCTGCCCCCTTCTGATTCATTTAGCTCCACCCACTCGGCACACGCAGGCCCCGCCCAGCAATAACCTTAGCTCCACCCACTCGGCCTTCCAAGGGTTCTTTCCCTTTCTCGGAGGAGAACGTTCCCCCGCCCCCCCAACCTTGATCGACAGATATAAAGAACTAGAAACTGATAGAGATGCCGCACAACCCCTGACTTCCGGTGATATTTTGAATAACTGAAGCACTATGGGCTAATTTAGTCACCGAAAACTTAGAATAAATCAAACTTTTTTTGTTATGTGCGGTCAATTCGGAATCGACTGATACTGTCCCTAATAGGGCTTTATGAGTTCCACACACACCGGGAGCTTCCATGGCGGAGTGGAGATTCGAACCCTGTCCTCCTGAGTCCCAATCCATCATTCTATCCACTACACCCCACTGGATAGCAACGTTATCGGCCCTCGATTTTATCGAGATGGGCAGTTTCAACGTTGTTTTTGTAACGAGAGTTTACGATGTAGGGACAGTTGTTGTTGTTTAGTCGTGTCCGACTCTTTGTGACCCCATGGACCAGAGCACGCCAGGCCCTCCTGTCTTCCACCGCCTCCCAGAGTTGGGTCAAATTCATGTTGGTCGCTTCGATGACACTGTCCAGCCATCTCGTCCTCATGTAGGGACAGACCTCCCTGCTATCTCTATAGAAAGCTGAAGCAACAGATCGCCGTAAAGCAAGGTTGGCGGGACCGCGGTGGCGGCTCGCTTTCTCGCGCGCGACGGAGCCGTAAAGCAAAGCAGCGTTGTTTACGGCGGCCAAAGGAGAAGAAGGAAGTGAGTGTCTGTAATGGGAGAGAGAAGGGGTGATGATGGAGGGGCCTCTGTTTTTGTGGGGCGGTGGGATGAGAAGGTGGCTAGAGAAGTGCTTGGACGACAGAGGGGGGGGGGACGGGACTGGCGGGCTATGGAGGGTACGAGACCGAAAACGTGGGTCTTCAAAGTCAACTGCGCACTTAGTGTCTTGCAACCCGCACAGCTATCCTTGGAAGGATTAGCCTCTTGTGACGGAGGGGGAATCAGGTGGGATTGAGGTTCGCGCGGGAAAGCTTTGAGCCAGGGGGCGTCGGCCCTAGTTCAGGCATGGAGTCCTGTGTAGGAATAGGACCCACAGGAGATAATGGAAAGCTCACAGTGAGATCCAGGGAGCTTCCTGATTGACATGTTGTTGCCTGTGCTACTCACGAGGTCGTCTGATGAGAAGCCTCAGTTTCTCCTCTGTAATAGGGATATAATGATGTTGACCTCGTTTGTACACTTTTTGTTACGGACTGTGGTTAAGGATAGCAGGGGAAGTGGTTGAAGACTCAAAACACTGTGTACTGCAATTCCCAATATACTGTTTTTAAGGAGCGGAGTTACAAGGGATTTTTTTTTTTGGCAGGGGTAAGAGAAGGTTAGTACTGTATTATAGGCCTTTGTTTGGAAGATTGGACTGCAATCCGGGAGCATTAATCACTGTTCTTATTAGCTTGGATCTAAGCCTGAGAGCCAGCCCCTTGAGCATGGTGGAAAGGAAGTGGGGTGGATTTGGATTTGGTAACATGTCTTTATTTTGTATGTTGTTAACTGAACTCATAAACTGCCTCCTGGCCTGTGGAGCTGCTTTGGAGAAGAAGTGGGGGCTGGGTAGTAGACAGCAGGAAAGGGAGATAATGCGGATAACTGAAATGAGAGAGACAGAGACAAAGTCTGATTTATCCCATTGAAATCCTCAGCTCCATCTGGACTGATGCTATTTTGCACTGACTGAGAATAGACTAAAAAGAAATGAATAGGAACAAAAAGCTGCCGCCACCACCTCCTCGGGGAGGCAAAGGCAATGTGAAAGCCACACCTAGACAGGTGAGTTCTGATACACCTTTTCTACTTTTTCCTCATGTGACATTCTCTCTATCAGTGGCTTTGGTCAAGAACCTGTAGGCGTCTGCTCTAGATTGTTGCTGTCCCAATTGCTGTAAAGTAATGCTGACTGTGTGCAGGCAACAGATGTCTTCCCTCCTGGCTTACAGCTTATAGGTTAAAGTGTCTGCTATAGGAAGCCCTGTAGGAAGATTCAAGAAGAGTGATAGAATTTTAAATCCTGTGGGTAAATTTCTCATCTTAGTTAATTATTGCAGCTCTTGAAACTGTAGTCTTAAAATCATATGTTGTACTGTAACATGTTTAGCCTTGTAAAAACTCTGCTTGTTAAAATTTACTTTGAAATAAAATTTTGAAAAGCTGTAGTCTATGTTGTTCATGGAAAATCAACGTCTCAAGCTCTAGGGGGGGAGAGTTGGTGCATCTAGATAAACTCGATGAAGGAAATCTTACTCAAATCTTATTCTACATATATATATTGTGATTGTTTCTCTTTGAGAACTTGGAATTTTAGGACTATGACTGAGAATTCCCCATGATGGGTCAGATTTTCTAGAAGTCATTCATGTTCTGTCGATAGCAACTCTGTAGCTGTTCTCAGTGGATTAAAGCAGTAAAGAATGTCATGCTCAAGGTTGAAAAATGAGACAGTGTGACTCTAGAGTACTTACATGTGCATGTGGTTTGTATGCTTTATGTCTGCAGAATTCAGAGGCAGGTAGCAATAGTGTTGAAGACAAGAAACAAGTATAGGTCTGACCACATGCTATGGCCAGCAGAGGCCATCCTAGTTACGTCTAGGAAGATTGCTGGCTCCTGCTATTGTGAACTTTGTGGCACGTGTTCTACAGTTTAGCCATATGTAAGCCGACACAATACCTTATGATGTTAATAAAACAGCTTTTGCAACATCTAGCAAAGTTCCATAGACTAATGTAAGCCAATAGCAGTATATCCTTTTATATTCCAATGTGTGAAACTAGTGAAACCATCACATAATGGTGGGTGGTAGTTGTTAGTTATGGGTGTGGTACAGAACATTCTTCATGTGTGTAGTGTTGCATGAGGTTCCCTGGGGAAATTTCTGAAGGCTGTTTTCTGGTGAATTATCCGGGGCTGAGTAGAGCTTGGAAACATGACATTTTTGGAGCACAACTCGCAGAATTCATCAGCCAGCCTGGCCATTTTGGGAGTTGTTCAGAGCAGTAGTATTTCCAAGCTCTGAGGGTGAGCAAACAAGCCCTGCTGGAAGAGAACGAGCCTAAGGTATTGGGTTCCTGGCTAGCAAAATTAAAATGTTATTGGGCTTGGTTCACAAAATTTGGAAAATGAGACATCAGCTTGCCCTTGTTGAATGTAAGTATCAGTTACAAAAAAGGGAAGTTGTACCCAGTATTCTGTAAACATGACATTCTGTACTTCTCAGACAGTTTTGGAATGTAAATAATCCACAAGGAGA
Organism: Intellagama lesueurii; assembly: GCA_037013535.1. Taxonomy (NCBI): domain Eukaryota; kingdom Metazoa; phylum Chordata; class Lepidosauria; order Squamata; family Agamidae; genus Intellagama; species Intellagama lesueurii. The sequence goes on from JBAJHW010000002.1 coordinate 136,579,862, forward strand.
TTTTGCCTGTGTGAGAAGGAAAAGACCTTAAGATTACATACCCACACCTTTCTTCTGTGTTGCATCTGCAATTTTTATCTTGATTTGCCAGTCTGCTTTTCAGCACAGTATATTCACTTGTTTCTTCCTCAGCTGCCCCTCCACATTTTTATACCTACTCCTGAGAAGAGTCCTGAAGGACTCAACCTTACCGTGTTTGTAGTTTTCTTGCTCCAGTAAACTACATGGGAGTGGGCCTTCTCTATTGCTGCTCCCTGACTCTGGAACTCCCTCCCACAAGAGTCCAGGCTGGCCCCATCTTTGCTGTCCTTCCACAAGCTGGCAAAGACCTTCCTCTTCAGGCAAACTTTCCCTCAGCGACTGGCTGCCTGAGTGGGGTTCTTAAATGGATGGTTGTGCCTTGCTGCTTTGAATATGTTTTTGGTATTGCTTTTGTTTATCGTGTTTTAGTGTGGTATTTATTTGACCCTTTTAAGTATTTGTATAGATACTGTTTTTAGGTTTAAATACTGTCTTTTGAATTGATATAAGCCACCTTGCATTCTTAAAAGTGTTCTCCCTGACTGTCTTCTTTGAAAGCTGTGACTGTCGGTTGGGCATCCCATAGCTTATAACAGTTACTTTTTTGGACTGTGACTCTGAATATTCCTCAAGTTTGCCACATTGGTTGGGAAATTCTGGGAGCTGTAATCCAAGAAAGTGATAATTTAAAGTTTTGGAAAACAGGGTCACAAGCGCTTGTTCGGGTGAATGCTGTTGTGGGAAACTGTGGTGCTTCAAATGAAGTGGATAAAAATGAAATGAAATCTTGATAACATCATGGATTTTTGAAAGTGGTTTCCGGTAAACAGACTCCAAAACAATAAAAAATTCGGTGAAGTACATCGGTGGCAAAACAGCAAATGAAATAGTAACACCTTCCAAAAGGAATAGTACAGAATGCAAGTGAATCAGCAGCACAGTTGATCTTTTTTCTAATGAGGTAAATCAGCTGAGCCTCAAGCCCTTGTTTAGGAAACAAGTTTAGGGTTGGTGCATGAAAGTATCTAGAAGTGGTGCCCGGAGTTCTTTTTAGGCATTTCAGAGAATCAGCATCACCACCAATTGGACATCTATCAACCCTTCTTTGCTTTGTTGAAGACATGGAATCAAGGATGTGAGATGTTAAACAGACTATAGAAAGAACCACATATGGGAGAAGCCCCTCCTGAAGCTTCAGGATCACATTTGCATCTGTAATTACAAGTTCTAAATCTGGGAGGTGATTTCTGATTGACATTTTGCTTCCCAATAGGCAATACATTTCCTAAGAACGCACATGGTACATTAAGGTTGGCATCACAATAGCATGTATAAAACGAGAGCTGAAAATGTTAATGGAGGAATCAGTAGCAATTTTTGATAGTTGAGTTTTATCTTGTTCCCTCTAGATTGGCTTGTTGGTGGATTTGTCTCCTGATGGTATGATGGTCAATGATGGGGAAGATGATCATGAATTAGAGGCTGAGCTCCTGGCCCTTGTTGGAGGCCAACCAGACATGAGACAAAAACCAAATGGAAAAAGTAAGTAGCTTCTAGGCTTTTGTGTGGCTGGTTATTGCTTAGGAAAATGATTTAAAAGACTTGTGGAATGAGATGGGGGTGGACTTCTACTGCCCCATAGATCTTTGTAGCTGTCTCGCCCAGTCACTTGCTTCATTCTCCAAACAAGTAAAGAAGATTGGCTGTTAATTTTAGTTACCAAAGGTAATTGGAACAGATTTGTGTTAAGGCAGTGGAAGGTGAATAATCCCCAGTTCTGAAAGTGTGCACTTTCAAAGAGCAAGGTAAGGGTTTCACTTTGTCCACACAAAGTTGCAGAGGAATAGTAATTAGGGTTGGTGCTCTAAAAGGGTGACTGTCATGTAGGGAAGTACTTGAAAGGAATCTTGGATATTTTAATAGGTGTTCTAAAAACATGCAATGTTATATCACGCTGGGATAAAAAAAAGTTCCAAGTTTGACGTAACTTCAGTCAGAGTTAGAAAACAGGGCTTTTCTTAACAAATATACGTCTTTGGAGACACAAACTCATTCAAAGAACTGCAAGCTTTTCAGATAATTATCTCCTTGACTAAGTATTAGATTGAGTTCTTGGAAAAATAGCCTAAATCCCTCTTACTTGGCTACACTGGCATAGCACGTAACAACATTACTTTTGGAAGCAAGTTGTGCCAAGCTAAGAAATCACTGTAGATGTCCAATTTATAAAGATCTTTGAGCTTTAATATATTTTAGATTAAAACTACCATCATGGAGGCTTTTTTTCACAAAAATAATTTTAGCAATACAAATAAATGGCATGCTGATTTAAATATTGTAAAAAAAATATCGGTTATTTTAGTTTAATTTTTGTTAAATTTTATCTATTCTGATGTCCGAGTGTAATACCAATACCCATGTTACATCACAAACACAGAGAGAGAAGAGAAATAATTCTGATCTTGGTCTCATGTAATTTTTATGATTCAGATATTCCTTTTTTTGCCAAGTGTGATCATATGTTGCCAAATAAGTCTTGGGGTCCCTTTAGTGATGTGGAACTGTTTTTGTGAGACCTGACAGTGCCCTCTGGATTGCCTCTTCTCTCCAGCTCCTTTGCCAATGGAAGCTATTGAGAGAATGGCTGCTTTCTGCATGAAGGATTCTGATGAAGAGGATGGGGAGGAAGAAGATGATTTGGAAGATGATGATGAACTGCTGGTAAAAAAAAAAAAACAACCCTCACACACCTCTGGTAGCATTCATGACTGTATTCTCCTCCCATGAAATTTATTTAGCAGCCACAATGTGCTTCGGTGCTGTACAGAGCACAAGATGTGACACAGTCTTTCCCCCAAAGGCTTATACTTGGTATGAGACTGGGACGTGAGATAGGAGTTTGGAGACTGATGATGGTGCAGAGGGGTAAAGAAGGGATGGATCGGTGGTAGTGGTGGGACAGTTACATGACTGTTGGAAATATTAAGTTTTTAGATGACAGCTCCCAGACTCCCCCAGCCATAGCATGGCCACTAACTTTTCCAAGCCCTGATCTGGAAAGGCATTTTCCAAAGGGAGAAAGTTTTGTAGCAGAAGAGAATGCAGTAACAAGAGAGCAGGAAGCTTCTTGGTGCTGATGGAGGAGATTGGTAGAAGTCCTCTATATATGAGTAAGAGGAAAAGGCACTTCCCTTGTAGAAGTGTGCGGGCTGTTTTGGTTTGGATTGGGATTGTAAGTGCAGGAGAGGCCAGTCCAGTGTAGGAGAGAAGCAAGAAATGGACCACAGTGGAGAATGGAAAATAGCCATGCTCTGTGGCATAGATTTAAAACATAAACATTAAAATTGTATATATATATTGTTTCTGCCTGCATAGGCTGAACTTCATGAAGTCCTTGAGGAGGAGGTGGAGGTGAAAGATGTCCCGGTACTTGATGCTGCAAAGGTACAGCACAGCTTCCTTGCCCTTGACTTCTTGGTGACCACTTTTTTTCCCCCTCTGTTGCAGTGGATCTTAGTGTTGGGTGGGAAGGAGTTTTTTTTATCATCCCTGTGACCTATACCTATGTGATTCCCTGCATCTGCAAATGTGTCACTAGCCCTAAGTGGCAATGCCGGAGAGCAGTAGGTAGTTAAAATTAGAAAGCTTTTCTTGTTTGAGCTGTTTGAGTGCTGTCAGTACATAACATGGAAACTGAAAGCGATCTGTTGGCTAAGAGTGGAAACTGTGACCTGAGAAGGCTCCAGTTCAAGTTTTCCCTTGGTCATGAACTCATCCTTGATGAGGGATGTGGAACCTATGGCTCGTTCGATGCACTTTAATACTTAACTTCCACCAAGCTCAGCCGTCATGGCCAGCGATCAAAGATAGCAGGAGCTGTTGCTTGAAAATATCTGGGATGGAGAACCTCAGCTCTGGGGGGTGAATCATGGGGTCTCAGTCCTAGGACTCCCCAGATGGCCAACCATCTGCCCCATTTAGCCATTATTTGGTGGGTTCCCAGCCATTGTATGCTTTTTGCATCTGAAAGGTTGAAAAGCTTATCCCAAGGCTTAAGTACCATTAGTAAAAGCTTTAAGTAAAAATATTCTGTTAATATTGGTCACCTCTCTTGCTATTGACCCCACGTGCCCTTGTCACGTAGGCTCCAGGAATTTTTCTGAAATTGAGCTCAGCTGCAAGAGGTGTCCCACTTTTGATGTAAATGCTAATGGTTAGCATTTATAATTGAGAGAGTCCCAAGTATGTCATTCCTGCCCATGCAGTAATGTGCATAGTGCCCAGGTAAAGGAGGTCCATAATTCATATGATAGTGATAGCAGAAAAGCAGAGCTTTGGTTGTGGTTTCTGGTTTTGTTTGTGAATATGATTCCTTTTTCTTTTCTGAAACAGTCCCAACTCCAACCAATTGCTTTATTGGCTAGTACTACTCAGAAACTGCTGCAGGAACATAGATAGTCAGAGTTACTTTTTCAGCTGTTTCATGTCTGTATGTGTGTGTACTCTGATCGATCGATCAGAGGAAAGTAGGCAATTTCCTGTTCTATGTCTTGAACTGTTGGGTCAGGGCTCAAATATGCATTTTAGCCAAGACTATCCTCTACAGAGCAGAAGTTGGGGTTGTCTTTTATATTTTCACCAAAGAGGAGCCTGTTCTGTGCTTTCCCAGACAAAGGATGGCCCATCTGGTTCCAGCGGGATGGAATCCCTCCTGGAAGAACGACTCGCCATGTACAAAACCGCAGTTGCTAATGCAAAGCAAGCTGGGGAAAGCTCCAAAGTGCGCCGCTATGAAAGGGGCCTCAAGGTAAGCTGTGGCATATGCACTGGGACATCATTTTCTAAGGTGGTGGCCACCAGATGCCGTGTTAAATATGATTAGAAACCTGCATTACAGATCCATGGGAAAGGGCTTTCTGAAGTCTTCCTTTTGAGAAGCGCTGGGATGCCCTGACTGTAGGAGCAGGCCTTTGAGATCCTTCCTTTAGCACCTTAATCACTGTTTCCCCCTTCAGAGCCCAGTGGCCCTCATGTATACCTGGCCCCGCGGATAGTACTGGCTTGGTGGCGGGGTCACAGGGGATCTGAATGTCCTGGTCCTCTTCAAGATTTTAAGATGTAGACTAGCCTTGCGCGGCCTGGCTAATTTCTATTTCATGTGCATGTATCTTGAATGGTGATATGTAAGAGCTCCTACAATGTGGCAGAGAGGCTCCTAGGAAGCTTGTGAGTGTTGCAGGGAGGTCCCCCTCCTCTGAAATATTGGCCTACGAGCCACTCCTAGTTAAACAGTTGGAGGATGACCGGACACGTGCAGGTTTAGTTCTACATTCAGTTATCAAGCTCATTGAATAAGCTTGGGCCAGTCATCCTCATGCTCTCTGGCCTACCTTACAGGGTTATTATGGGGATACAGTGGAGGAGAGGGGGATCCTGTACACTGGGGGGGGGGGTAACCTTTAGTTCACAGGCTTAGTCTTGCCTGCACAGGTTCTGGGAAAGCTCCACCCCTGAAATGGAAAGATTCATCCATGTACTGCTTACTTTTCCTGTTCAGAAGAAAACCACTAGCAGCCTGCTGGAGAACTGTGATATTATGTCTGTTCCCTGATGGGAGATAACAGTGGGATCCCCCTCACATGTATTGTTCTAATTGGAGAGGTGCTCAGCATGTGGCAGAGGGCTGGGCGCTCTTTCTAGCTGGCTGCACACTATGTTATCTCAGTAATATCTCTGAGGAAAACAGAACACCTGCCGGGTAGAGTGATCAGCATCTTTCACTGGGACTTGGGAGACTTGAGGTCGAAGTCGTCACTGAGCCATGAACTCCCTGGGTGACTGTGGGTCAGTTATTCTCCCTCAGCTTGACCTACCTCACAGGATTGTTGTGATGGCTCAGCAGGGAGAAGAGTCACGCACAAACACCTTCAGCTTCTCGTAGGAAAGGGGTAATATTGGTGCATCTAATAAATAAATAAATGAGGAGAAACTTCTCAGTATAGTTGAAGGATGTGAGTTCCACAAATCTCACTGTTGATTTACTTTAGAGGCATATACAATAGATCAACTTGTGTTAAGGTTTTGAAATGTGCTGTTACCGTATAAAGCTTCCCCCCCTCTTGTTTTCCAGACTCTGGAAAATTTGTTGACTTCTGTAAAGAAGGGCAAAAAGATTGATGACGGTGACATTCCACCACCGGTAGCAACCGGGAAGAGCACGCCTTCCCAGCAGGCCTCTCCTTTGGAGGCTGCCTCCGCCTCAGAGGCTTCCACACCTGAAGAAAATGCCCCTCTGTCCAACCACCTTCCCCCAGAGTCACCTTCTGAAGCTCCGGAACAACCACCTTCTAAATCACTGCCTGTCTCCGATCTGCCCCCCAAACAACCACCGCCAGTACTTCCAAAGCCAAAGACTTCTCCAGCCCCTCCTGTTCCCGTTGTGTCCCCAGAGGCACCGCCAGACGAATCACCTCCTTCACCGCCTTCTCCTTCTTTGGGTTAGTACTGAACTCAAAAGGACAGCTCCAAAAGATCTAAAGAAGTGGGTTGGTTGAAAACTGGGAATGTGACTTGCTCAGCCGTCAAAGTTTAAATCTGTGTTTTACTCTGCGGCTCTCCAGATGCTGTTGGACTGCAGCTCTCACCAGTCCTAGGCACCATAGTCACTGACGAGGGATGATGGGCTGAAAACATCCGGAAGGCTATGGTTGCCTATATCCCCTGAGACAGACAGTGTACCGAATAGAGCAGCCTTCCCTAAGAATATGCCTACTGGACTAAAACTGCCATCATCCCTTGGTATTAATGATGTTGGCTAGAATTGATGAGAACTGTAATTCAAAACACTCCATGCTGGCTTTTTTTGGGGAAAAAAAATATTCAAAACTCAAAGTGCCTGAGTTATTTGTAATGCCTAACATTTTTGGAAAAAGTTCCTTCTTAATGAGTAAGAAACTATGTGAAAGAATCTGTTAACAAAGCATTTCAGAGTACATAAGTAATTGCAACAAACCATGCTATTGTTGTACGATCAATTACAGACATATCTGGGTTTAATGATTATATGGTATTATTGTGCCTATTCCAGTTTAGACTGTGAATATGCATTATTATTGTCCCTGGTGACTTCTTAACAGAGTAGACTCTGTTAAGAAGTCAACTCTGTTGAACAACGACACATTTTCAAACCCTCTTACATTTCTCGTTTAAATGAAAACCAACCAAAATCCATCACATCAGACTTGGTTTTATCTTGAAGCCTCCGCTTGAGAAATCAGCACCTCAGACCTAAGGGCAGAGATCCAAAGAACATCTGAACTTGATGGTTTCACTGTGTTCCTCGAACCACATCTCCTTGTGGCAAATTGTTTTTGAAATGGAAGGAGGCGTTCAGAAGCAGTTTGTGATGTGCTATGATGGCCTTCTATTTACATGGGAGGGAAAGGATTTCAAACATCTCCTGGGACCCCAGATCTCTTTGATGGGGAGGTGCAAAATTGTGATTGTCTTCTCTGCTTCTCTTCAGCTCCCCGAAGCTCCAATACTGAGGCAGTTCTGCAAGCCAGACAGCGGGCATACAAGCTGGCGGCCCTGCGTGCTAAGCAAGAAGGCAACATTGAAATGGCGACTAAATATTACCGTGTAGCCAAGGTAGGTGTGCTCCTGCAGCAAGAGAAAAAAGGACCACAAACTTGAGTCAGCTTGAGGTGTGGTAGTCTTGGGTTTTACCTCAAGGAATGTCGGATTGATTGGCTCTCTCCACCTCTGTAGGAAAATGAATGGCAGACATTCAGTGAACCTTCCATTGCCTTTAGTTGAAGCACCTTTCAGAGCTAGTAGTAGAAATACCAAAAAACGTCGCAGTCCACTTCATAGAAAAGCTGGCAGTTAAACTTATAATAGGTGGCACAGCGGCAAGAACAATCAACTGATGCCAAATTACAAGTGTTATAGAATAGTTGAAGGAAAAGCCTTCTCCGTAATACCATCTGTCTTGAAATCTCAATACTGTCCTGGGGCCTCAGGGGCTTCAGCTGTCTCCGGTAAGGAGGCAGCTGTGTCTTGCTTTAAATCATCTTAGGACTCTTAGCTGAAACGTTAGAGAAGAGCGAGCTAACAATCCTTTTCACTTTTTTCAGACATTTGATCCTATTTTGATCTCCGTGGGTAAAGGAGAGACTGTTGATCTCAGCAGTCTGCCTCCACCTCCAGGTGAGAATGGGAACTTGGCTGCATATGCCTAGGGTCTTGCCAGTGAGTAAACCAGAGAATATATGCGCAGCTTTGCAAAAATAGTAGGTTGGATTGAACTTATGCACAAAAAAAGCCGAAATGTATTGCCATGATTCTGGAAGTGGGGATCTGGTCTGTTGTTCAGTATTTCAATAGGGAATCACTGTGCTGAGATGGTGTACCCCAGTCCTATTTCTACTCAAAAAGCGGTAGAGGTTTTTGATTATGTCCTTAGAGTACGATATATATACGTATAGCCCTAAGTCTGGAACAGTTGCTGAGCCACAATTGGTTCTGTTCAAGATAACCCATAATCACATAGGAGAAGAAGCTGACAGAGGCAGGGGTGGGGAGTGTGGCACCCTCTAGATGTTGGGCTGCAGTTCCCATGGTCCCTCGTTATTGATAGCGTTGACTCAGGTTGATGGTAGTTGTAGTCCAACATCAGGAGATTCTTTCCCCTGCAGTTGCTCTTGCCTGTCTTCAGGGAGCCTTCTGAAGATCCTCTTAAGACTGTAGTCATGTGTACACTTTAACAGGAGTATGTTTTATTTAATTCAAGAGGACAATTTTTTTTGGTTAAGGTTGTGCTGCCACTATCTTATGCCATCCTACTCACAAGGCCAGCATGAAAGGTGAATACATGTTGGCATTCATCTAGGATTATAACAGTTTGGCTGAACTACCCAACCTGGTGCCCTCCACAGGCATTAGGCTACAGCTCCCATCATCCCCACCCAGGAAAGCCAGTGACAACTGCCCAGGGCAACTGCAGTTGGAACAGAGGAACAGCAGACTGAAAATGTGGCCTAATCACGTCATGGGTCTTAATGGGGAGTGTGTGTAGAAAATTTAAGATTGTAGGTGTCCCCCTTGACATTTTCAAATTGATGGGGGGGGGGGGAGCAGGTTTTAATAAAGATTGGCCAGTCTCTTGTGAACGGACCTTCAACCCAGTTGTCTGTCGCCCACAGGTCAGTTGTCCAAGGAGATGTTGTCCTCCAGTGCGCAACAGCCCCCTGCGTCGACAGCCACACCTCCTCCTTCACAGGCTGTAACCCCTCCGGCACCGACTGTCCCAAGCCCAGGAGGTAGGAGGCCAGAAGGATGCTCTTTCTTTTGCCTTGTGCTCGGAGGGTACTGCACCAGGGGCACAGGGCCCTGCCGATAAGTTGATAGCAGTCTCAGCTGTTGCGTGTGGGCGCATGCGTGCTGCTCCCTCCTTTCTCTTCCATGCTTTGCTGACTTCCTAACAGAAAGAAACTTCTCTTTGGGATCAAGTCTGGTGGGCCTAAAAGTCTCCTTGCTTGAGTTAGTAAACTCGGATTCTGCTGTAAACTCGGATTAATTGCTCACGAACACATACATGCATATAATCTTCATATTTTTTACAAGTCAACTCAGAGGAGCATACAGCATAAAAACGTAATCCTAATGTGTAAGAAGTGTGTGCTATAAAATTACCCAAAAGGGGGTGGGGTGGGGATCAGATGTCAGAAACTGGCGGTCACAAAAGGACAGCACCACCCACTGATCTGTATGGGAGAGGGGGGTATGGGAAATGTGGGTTGGTCAATTACATCTCCTTTTAGTGGTTTAGGCATCTGGCTGCGGAGCCAGAGGTTGGGAGTTTGATTCCCCACAGTGCTTCCTACGAGTAGAGCCAGCCTGTGTGGCCTTGAGCAAGCTGCACACAGTCCCAGGGCATCCCCAGAAGAAGGGAATGATAAACGACTTCTCAGTATTCTCTTCCTAGCAAATCCTAAAAGCAGTTGCCGTAAGTCGGAATTGACTTGATAGCACATGATTATTTAGGGTGATGTTACACAAATGCCCTGTCATGAGCCAAAACTGCTAGGAAGAGGACCAGTGGGCAGGGGGCTTCTTGATCAAAAGGTACCCAGAGGAAACTGGGCTTCTTGTAGAATACTGGGAAGAAGTAGCATTCTCCCTGCCATCTAGTTTTCTGTTTTTTTTCTTAAGAAAGCACATTCACACACATGAGCCCCAACCAGCAGTATGAAATAGTGCAGCCCAAGCCGGGAATATAAGTAATACTTGTCCATGTGACTGCCTGCAATATTAAAAGGAGAATGCGGGTAAAAGTATTGCGCTTGTTCAAGATAGGCCGTCCCCCCCTTCCTGCTGATGTTTCCAGGTTCCTTCTAAGGCATCATGCTCAATGCATGAATTGTGATGGGTCCTTTGTTTCCAGATGTGCCCCCTCCGCCTCGAGACATGATGGAGGCCCTACAGCAGAGGATGGACCGGTACAAGGCAGCAGCTGCACAGGCCAAGAGCAAGGGAGATGACCGGAAGGCCAGAATGCACGAACGGATTGTGAAGGTAGGTGTCCCATTTGGAAGTAGAAAGTCTTTGTTGTCTGTTCATTCGCTGCTTAGCTTCTCTGTTTGAATTATATGTACTGTAGATATAAGGATATAGTTTGAGAAGAATGAGCCCAGCTATCTTTTTCACTTTTGCCCCTGTGTAACTGGATTTAAAATTGCTGGGAGGTGTTCTGATTTCCTTTCGCTTCCCTGTGATGGAGAGGCATGATAGATTAGACTCATAAGACTGTATGTCCTGGAATCCTTTATCACGGTTTTCATTTCATTAGATATTGTTCACGGAAGCCGTTGTAATGTTGTTGTTAAATTTAATGTCCAGTTTTTGAAGTTTATTTTTGGACATTGATATTGAGTGTGTAATGTTCGCCTCTTCAGAGAAGTATTTGTCCCTGACAAAATCTCATGAGCTACCCTCACGACAGCCATAGATTCTCCCATGTCTTTCCACCCCTCCCGTTTGTGATTCTTCTCCGTGGAAGGAGAGGGAAGCCTCCTGCTGAGTTCTTGGAAGGGTCTTTTTAGTCTGAGTTGCCGGAAGGATATTGTGTTCCTCAGAACAGATGCTTCTTGAGGAAAACTGACAGATTTTTACATTTAAAAAACCCACACCCGTATACCGAAAGGACTTAGTCAGAGAATTGCAGTACTTCAGCAGGGTGGATTTAAGGCTACTTTGTGCTATAACCTGCAGAGTCTGTTTTCCTGTCTTTAGGGAGCACTGTGAGGCAGAAAACTCTGTCCTGATATGAGATTGGCACATTGTTCACATTGTCTGGTGAAGCAAAGGCAGGGTGGGCCAAAATGCTTCTTTCTAACTTAGTTTTAAGAACTGGCTGAGTTTAAGAACACTGGCTGTAGGCCACACCGATTCCAAGATCTGTCATAATACCATCTGTGGGTTAAACTTTTTCAATAGGTTGCAGAGCAAGTGGAGAGTTGTTTCTAGTAAGTAAAGCTCTCTTTAAAAAATTGACTTGAAGATGAAGGTATTAAAATTCAAATGGTACCTTGCAGGCTTACTATGTCCTGAGAAGTCGTGAGAAACAGATAATAATAATAATTAAATGGGCTTGCTTTAATAAATAAAGTTCCTGATTATGTATAGGTGTATGGATAGATATGCCTGCTTGTACACACACACCTTTTTTAGCTGTGCTGAATCCCATAAAAGTGGGATTCTTACTAAAAAGTGTTTTACAGGGACCATATTATCAAATTACCTTCTTTTCTTTTTTAATCCAAATACCAGCAATATCAAGATGCCATCAGAGCTCACAAGGCAGGGAAACCTGTTGAGTTTGCTGACCTACCTGTTCCCCCAGGTATGTTATTCTTCACATTTATTCTGATAGTTTGGAGCGGGGTTGTTTTGAGTTTCCCCAACAAGCTTCCAGGCTTCAGTTACCTCTAGGAGACCAGATGCGGGAGGAACATGTTTGGAGTGGGTGTGTGACTAAAGACTGGTGGAAAACTTCTATACCTTACAGGTCTGTGTTCATGTCTTAAGCGATCTGTGCAGAATTGGATGCCGAGGCATCTGCAGATGCTGAGTTCCTTTCCTGTCAGAAGAGAAAGAAATGATGGACATAGCATCGTCTTACTTAAATAATATCATCCTTCTGAAATGTCTGAGTCCATCTGGAGTCTCATGTCAGGCTTCTGTCTGACTTTTTTGTGTTGACGTTGCCTACCTACAGCAGAGGGATAGCTCCTGTGTCTTTTCTGCTGGCCCTCTCTGGCTCCTCTTTTTAAATTTAAAATTTAAAATGGGATGGAGTTGTGAGGTGAAGTTTTATGGATTTCAATGCTGCCGCCACTCCCGTTATCTGTAATTAGGAAAAAGGTTTCCTAACATTCTGCCTTCAGGCAAGTTTGGCTCCTTTTCTCTCTTTACCACCAAAACCCTGCCTGTTACAGAGGATTCTGGGGAGTGTGTTGAGATGTATGCCGCCGTCTGCTCTACATAGGCAGCTGAAACGAGGTGCTAACTTTCGGGATGGTAGTAAAGCGGGATGTTCCAGTTTAGGCTTGCAGGCAGGCAGTGCCCCTTCTGACAGCTCCTCCAAAGGACACGGTTCCTGCAGTTAAAAAGGATCAAGCGTGCTACTACACTGCTCCTCTCCTTATTGAAGATACTGGATATTGTGATTTCTCCCACCCGCTGGAATGGAATGGTTCAGTCAGTATTGCCACATTGCACTTCTCTACAGGTGCAGACCAGACTTCAGTTCCCACTGGACACTACCCTGTTTCCCTGAAAATAAGACCTAACCTGAAAATAAGCCCTAGTATGATTTTTCAGGATGCTCATAATATAAGCCCTACCCCAAAAATAAGCCCCAGTTAAGCGAAACCCCACCCTCCACCATTGTACAGCAACCAGAAGAAGATGACATTACTGTATTTGAATAAATGTAGATTGTTGTACATTAAAAAAAAAATCCCCTGAAAATAAGCCCTAATGCAATTTTTTGGGGAAAAAATGAATATAAGACCCTGTCTTATTTTCGGGGAAACATGGTAGTTAGAAGTGTCACTTGTTCCTCTATGTGAATGAAAAGTGATCATAAATACTTTTATATGCCCTTAAAGCTGGACGTTGTAATGATAAGGGATCTTGTTAATCAGGAAATCCAGGATTATCTCACATAGCATAAAGTAATGGCCCCAATCAACCGGTGGCATTACTCTATGTAAGCACCCTCTTGCTGGACAGGGCGATGGTAAGGCATGTGGTCAGTGCTGCCATCTTGTGGCAACACTATATGAGGTCAACACAAAAGAACTCAATTTAAACAGGTGATTTTTCGAGGACAGGAGTGGGCAAAGTATAGCCTGTAATGTAGACCATATGTAGTTCCCCAGTTCAACCACACACACACACATTTTTTTTTAAACTGAAAACAACATTTTCTACTTCTTGAGGTCTCTAGGCGTGGCTATTTTTTGTCTTAAGGAGGGTCTCCTAAGCCTACAAAACTTGTAAATTTAGATTTGAAATGGGCAGGCTGAGCACTTCCGGTGTCTGCCTGCCTGCCTGCCTGCCTGTCTTTTTTTGTGGGGGGGGGGGAAGGGGATCATTTCTAGGCTCTGTACAGCCCATGTCAGCTGCCTATGGTGTGGATTTACTCTCCATTCCACGTTCAGTGGCCAGTGTTGCCTACTCCTCCTCAGGAATCCAAAAGGCAACAAGTTGGATCATCTGATCTAGTTTTTTTTTCCAAGACAGAGCTGATTGAAAATAGCTGAAACATCTGTCACATGTGGATGTTCATAACAGCAAAGGCTGTGCCACCCATGAAGAGACAAAGAGCCTATCTGGTTATGTTCTCGTTTCGCTTTTGTTCTGCCTTCATGGGGAAAGACGCATGGAACTTGCAGTCCTAAGCGTAATTTCTTGGAACAAAATCTCATTGAAGTCAGCGAAATGTTTACTTGTGTCTTAACGTGAGGGATGCAAGGATTCCTGAAGGAGAAGATTATTAATGTACAGCTTTAAAAGTTTGGTGAGAGTGTTGTATAATTTCTCTCCATCCTTGTGAGTGACTCTCAGTAAACGTACTCAAGTTTAGGCTAATTTTCTTTTTTACTGTGCTGAAAACTTAAGAAAAAGCTATGGGGGAGAGGAACCATGCATACAAAAGAGGTTGCCTCCCATATTTCTGTAGGCCTCTAAAATCGTCTGGTAGATTTGATTCAGGCTATGTTGGGAGTCGGTCTGGATTAAGAAGCAAGTATCATAGGGACAAGCAACTTCTACCCTGGTTTCTTTATTTGCAGACGTGCTTGAGCAGATCCACAGCCTTCCTTGTGCATATCGGACTGTATTTTTGCTGGTTTGTGAGGGTGGAGGGAGCAACTGTAGGTCCTCCTCTGGCCACATGAAATTTTGTTCAACATTGTGGCTGGCTTCAGGGAGTTGGGTGGGCATTGCCCACAGTTTCAAATCCATAAATGTAGTCAGAAGCGCTACAAAACCCTGCCATTCCCCAGAAAGCTGACTTACTTCATATCAAATTCTGTCCTTTTGTTCTGTTTGCACATGCATTTTACCTGCACCGCTGCCTGAAAGATGCCGTGAGACTGACTGAGCCATAAATTCATCTAGGGAGTGGATGAATTGACGGGCTAAAATGCTAATCCAGGAGACATAAGAAAAGAAAAGGAAAACCAGTTCTACCTTTTTTAGATTTAATGTCATCCTTTGGCAGGTTTCCCTCCCATCCAAGGAATGGAATCTTCACCTGCAGATCAAAGCTTATCTGGGATCCTCGAAACAGCCATGAAACTGGCCAACGAGGAGGAGGAAGGTGCTGAAGAGACAAATAAGGTATGTTTGTCAAGATCCTAAAAGCGTTGGTGGAAAAACATGCAACTTACCATGAGCTGGCCAGGTGTCCAATAATGGAGAGGGAAAAATACATCCATATATCATGACAAATAGTCTCTTAAAGGGAATGGCAGACTAGTTTCTGGAATGGAGGGTAAGTCAGGAGTAGCTAGCAACCGAGGCTGTTGAGACAAATTGGTGTTTCTACTCTGTGTGAAGAATTTAATAGGACTGTTTATTGCTTTTGTTTAAAAATTAAATTTAACCAGCTTCATCAGGCTCTCCAGGCATAGCTACTCTATATTTAAACAAACAACACAACCATACACACATAGGGTATCATAGATTTTGATCTTGTTGCCACCTGCGCTTGTATCTGAAAAAAAGAGTCCATTAGGTAAAAGATCCCCCACCACGGATGACTGGGCGTTGAGACAGAGCACTAGCCAAAAGTAGAGAACAGCTGGTTGATTGTGTTTGTACTGCATCCAGAAATACTTTCATAGATACAAATGCAGGAAGAGGTGATACCTTTATTGGACCATTAAGAAAATAAAACAGAAAACCAAAAAAAGTGTATAAAGAGTGATGAATTCCCAAATACTGGCTGAGGGGTTTGAAGCCACACCCTCTCCCCTCAGGCCTCTTGCAGACTGCAGCTCTTTCCATCTAAATCTGGCCCCAACAATGGCCACGAGACTTAATAAAAGCATATAATTTTGGAACTAACCACAAGAACTTGATGCACAGCCTGAAGAAAAAGAGTTATTACTGAAAGCTTGCTTTTTTTTTCTTTTCGTTTTTTTCCCCTTAATGCTCCAATAGAGGTACCACCTGTTCTTGCATTTGTATTGTTCTGGGGACCATGCAGCCCTTTCCTGATTTTCCTTTTTTTGTAGATGGTTTGCCTGTTTTTTTTTTCCAGCCTGAACCCTCCCCAACACCATCCAAACCAGTCAACGCACTCCAACCCAACCTGCCACACCAGCAAGGCTCACGAGCCGTGGCCCCTGCAGCTCCAAAGTCAGCGGCAGCTGCTAAAAGTGCCGCAAAAGTCAGCACAAGAGGTACTCCTGCTTTGTTGTTGTTGTTGTTGTTGTTCCCTGGCTACTTTTGTGACCATGAGTGTAGTGTGAGGAAAGGCAGGGAAAGGAGGAGGGAGGGAGGGAGGGAAGAGCAAGTTGAATAAGCAGATTCAGTCATCAGGTCTTGTAACTCAGCAGGTGGGACAACCACAACAGCAGATAAATTTCAGAGTCAGTTGGTCTGTTTCTCTTTCTTTCTCTTACGTTCTCCCACCTCTACTTTCTCACCTACTCACTCTCGCTCTCATTGAGCAGAACAACATTGTCTAGCCCATGCAAGAGTTCTTAATCTGTAAACCAAGCCAGGTTTTACAGATGCCTTGCTCACTCTCTTGAGAGAAGGAAATTAAGGTTCTTTTCTGATGGAAACTGGTCCCCCCCCCCCACTTTCTCTCTTCAGCATTAGGCACGCAAGCACATGGAAAGGCATCGGTCCCTTGTGTTATCCCTTTTAGCCCCTACAGTAGGCCAAGCAGTCATGAGATCCACGTGGCTGGTACACTAGTTCTTTATGCTAGAATCCCTGGGCCAGTTGGTGCCTTCCTTGAGGTAGCTTAGCACCCATCCTCATCCACTTCTGGTTGTCAGAACCTGATAAAGGTAACTGACTCCCCTAGAACTACTATTTATAGACCTCCCAGGCGAAGACAACCAGGTGCTGGTTTTAAAAGGGGAGACACCAGTTCTTGAGGGCTGTAGCACGACTATATCTGGTACTGGCAGCTTTTGGAAATGAGATACAAAAGTGTTGATGTGTTGGTCACAACATCTGGCAAGGATTAATGATAATAATAATTTCTTAGTCCTAAGGCTACTTAGCATTGAATGCAGAATCTGTAGTGAGCCTTGTCTCCTGAGCAAATGTTCTTTTGTGCTGCCATGTGCACTTGCCCCCTAATGAACACACCAAAGTGTGTGCTTTGTATCCTTCAAGCATGTGAAATGCTTGTGTTCTTCTGTTTCCATGAGACTAGAACAGCTACGATGGAGCTCCTCTGTCCTTATGTTTCTTCTCACAGCTCAGCAGCAGCTGGCCTTTCTGGAAAACCGGAAGAAGCAGCTGATGCAGGCTGCACTCCGTGCAAAGCAACAAAATGATATTGAGGGGGCCAAGCTGTTCTTGCGCCAAGCTAAAGGTCTGGACCCCATGATTGAAGCATCGCAGAATGGGCTTCCAGTTGACATAACTAAGGTAAGATATCCTCTTCCTCTCTCTCTTTCTCTGCACACCTCCATACACATTTAACTGGAAACTAGCTTGTAATGTGAACCTCCGTCGGTGCTTTGGTTGCTTAGAATGATCTTCTAACAGCAGAGGGAACCCTAACCAGAGGCATCCTTACTTCGGGGCAGATTTGAGGGATCCTCAAGCCATGGCAGAATGTGACAACGATCTGATCTGTGTGGGTCCCAGTCCTCCGGGAAGTCTGTTGATGGCTTCGTACCCACCTGAGCCAATCTGCTCAGTTTAGAATAGGACCTTCTTCTTTGTAAACTCACATGTTCCAGGGCTGAATTTTCCCAAAATTTTTATAGTAGTTGAGGGCCTGATTTATTCTGAACCTCAGAGAAAAGCTGCTAGAAAGAAGGCCTTCTTGGTGCTGGATCTTGACTTCTAGTTATGATATTCTCTTCCCTCCCCAAAAAATAATAATAATTTGAAACCAATGTTGATTTCTTTCTGTCACTAATCTGAGACTTCTTTTTTCTCTGTTTGGCCTACAAGGCTGTTGAATATTTGCTATGTCCCACGGATGTAAGTGCAGTGGAGTAAATCATAGCGGCCATTGTGCTGAGTCATGTGACTGGTGCACAGAGAAGAGTACCAGTGGTGACTCATTAATTAGTGGCAATTTACCACTGTGATTTACACTACTATATTTACGTTGGCATAAATTAACCAACAGGATTCTATCTATTGTTTGACTATCATTTTTGGCTTTTATATTTGTTTTTGTTTTGTTTGGGCTGTGTATTAGACCATTTGTATCATTATTTTTCCATTTTAAAATAATTGTACATGTTTGTCAATAACCCTTGTTGTAGGCATCCTATATGTAATTATTAAAGTAGCCAAATGCTGTGATCTTTAAATGCAGTACAGCCTATGCCTGGTGCTCCCTTCACTCCTTCTGTGGCGATTCCTGTGTTTGTGGATGGAGGCAAGCAGATGATGTATGTCTTTTTCTGGGAGCAGCTAATTCGGATCCTTGCCCTCTCCACCTCCTGTCTTTCTGCAGGTGCCGCAGGCCCCTGTGAATAAGGAGGACTTCACCCTCGTGCAGCGCCGAGGAGCCAACATCTCCTCAGAGACAGCTGCCCAGTACACTGAGCTGGTGAAGATGATGAGGCAACAGCATGAGGTAGTAGAGCACTAAGAAGTTCTGAAAATATTGCAGCCACGCCTGCCAAAGCAAATTAGTGGGACTCTAGGAGGGAAAGGTGACCTTTTGACATATTAAACAGGGATGTGGCCAGCCATGGTTTGTTTTTTGGGACTAGGAGACAAGTTCATTCAGGGGAAAAGCCTCCTGCCCTGCATTCCCGCAGTGGGTTTGGTGAAAGATCACAAGGTGGGGCCCAAGCAGTGGGGGCGGGGCTTGTTGTTGCTCTTACAAATCTGAACATTTCGCCACCAAACAGACAAAACACGCCTCAGTTCTAGGTGTGCTGGTCAGGATTGCACCCACTGCACCGGGTCCATAGGAGGGTAAAGCAGAGTCTAGTTTCACGCAACAGATCCCTGAGTTGGGTACCCCATTATTGCTCTCCAGAGCCTTTGTATTAGGAAAGTGTTCCTCTGGAGGAAACTTGCGAAGGTAGGAGATGAAGTTTGATAGCTTTGCTCTCTGTTTTTTCTTCTTTGCAAGCACCTCTTTGGTGGAAGCAGGGGAATGCTTATCAGATCCTAAAGAGGAAAAAGCAAACAAACAAAAAAACCTCCCAAAAACCCAGAGCAGGGCTGCAGCCTTTCTGTCAGGCTGGTAAGTTTCCGGAAAGCGTTTGGCTGGCCCCTATTAGAAACAGGAGGCTGGGTTAGCTGAAGTCCCAACAGAGATCATAGGATGGATCAACTCTGCTCCCCCGCCAGCAGCCACGATGACTCTTTATCTGTCTCTCCAGTTCATACGTAAAATATTGTGTGTGTGTGTGAAAACTGCATCAAAAGAGGTGTGTGGTGTAGATAGCAAAACTGTCCCCACATTCTGATGCTTCAGGCGTTTGTTTCTCACCCATTTAATTTCTGGTAAGAGCTGGTCAGTAATTAAAAAGTGCTGAGGCAATAGAGTGTGAGTAGGAGTTGCTTCCCCTCACCCACATACTCTTTTTTGATATAATGAGACGCAGGACCAGCCTCTCTTTTATATGAAGCAGGTGGAACAGAAACATGAACTTGGCTTTTGCCTCTGTGTGTCTTTGGATTTCCAGAAGATATCAGAGAGCTTGTGATTGGAAACAACAAGTAAGCTGTGGGTCAGGAATGGTTTCTTTAGGGTGGTCATGATTCAGGGGCTTTTAAACCAGCAGAAGGGAGTAGGTGCAAAGAAAGTCCAAACAGGAGCTCAGTGCACAGGGGCATGTTTTGAAGGAGATGAAGGCAGTCCTTTAGTTGGACAGAGAGGTTTCCTCGTTGTTCAGGTTGAAATTGCCTAGCGTGATGGCTTGAGTCTCAGTGCGCAGTTTCTAAAGAGCCTTTGTGCCATCTCTCTCCTTGCCTGCTGGGTGAGATGGTGGCTGGTCAGTGGTGGTTGGAGTACGTCCTACGGATGTGAGAATTGCTCACAATTAGTTCTTGATAAGATAGGTTGTCTTGACATGTTGACATGACATATTGGGAAATACAGCTGCAATGTTTTTGCAATACCATGTTTTCTGTTGTGAAACAAAGCATGTGTGTGCCCACTTGCACCGAGGAAGTCAGCAAAGATGAATTGGCTGATCCAAAAAGACGCCAAGAGCTCATCCAGCAGTTCTTCCTTTTAAAGGTTCATTCACCAAAGCAGCAGCAGCTACCATAGTTGCGTGCAATTTCCAAAATCATCTTTGCAAATGCAAGAACTGTCATTGAGAATGCCAGGAAATGTCTTACTCTTTGACAGGCAAGAAGAAGAAGAAAAATGCAGTTTTTTGTTCCATATAGAACATCTGTAGGTTGTGTGCATGTATGGATGCCACTGGACTCCACATCAG
The DNA here is from genome assembly GCA_037013535.1 of Intellagama lesueurii. Taxonomy (NCBI): domain Eukaryota; kingdom Metazoa; phylum Chordata; class Lepidosauria; order Squamata; family Agamidae; genus Intellagama; species Intellagama lesueurii. Next base: position 136,600,072 of record JBAJHW010000002.1, read on the forward strand.
GTTGAACAAACCTCATGGCAGTTGAATATTTGGAATTTATTCTAGTCCATTTGCATCTGTAGCTTCTGGAGTTTTCCTGATTATGGTGTGTAAAAAGTGCACCCTGGCTACCTGTATAGGTCTACATTTCCTCCAATGTGTTCATTTTTGGAAAGCCAGAAGAAAGTTTGAATAGAGTGAGGCACTAACTTGGCCCATTGGGAGGTCCCTACAATAACTTTGGCATTGTATCAAAGGTGAGCATGTGGGGTGAGTCACATCAAGGAAAATGAAGATGGTTTCTGGGTTCCCTGAGAAGAGAGATTGCATTCTCTGGCTATATAAGGGCTGACACTCATGTAAGAGTTTGACTCTAGGAAGATCCATGACCTGTGGAAGTGAGCCAGGTGCCTGTCTTCTCCTCCTCACCTGCCTTCTTTTTTCTGTTGCAGATGTGCATGAATTACTCCAAGCAATTCACCCATTTAGGGAACATTGCAGAAACAACTAAGTAAGTGTGTCCATAATATGGCAAAGAGGCTTCTCCTCCAAATGGCCGTTTGCAGCACTGCATACGGGCTGTGTTGTCAGAAATGCCTTCACGATGACACATTTTCCCTTGACTCTACTACATATGGCCTTTTTCTTTGTCCTCTCGAGGAAACAGGTAGTTAAATATGTTTCTTTGGGTTTGAAGAATCCAAACAAAAAATGGATTCCCCAAACAAATGACAGCAAAATGTGAAAGAGGAAAATGAAAGATAGTGATGAGATTTTTTCAAGAGAAAACGCAAACTTGGAAGTCTTTGGGAAAATTAATGGTACTAGTAGAGGGACATTGCTCAGTGCCAAAGCACAGAATTTACAAGCCCAGGATCCCTATTCAGTCCCTGTTAGGGCTGGGAAAGACCTTTGTCTGGATGTCTGGTGGGTTATCAATGATGCAGGTAGTACTAATTTCAATAATCCAGTGGCTTGGCACAATAGTAAGGCTGCTTCCTGTTTCTCTAAGTGAAATGAAGAAACTGAACATGATAATTGAGAGGGTATTTTTATTGTGGAGGAGTCTAGGTGTCCAGCAATCTGCCATACTTTGGGAGTTTCTATATGTTTTTTGCCTCTAGAACATGAGAATGAAGCTGATGGTAAGCAACAGTCATGATCTCTCTCTCATCTGTCTGAGAAACTTTATATTTACAGACTGCTGGATAGTTCAGCGGTTGAGGTCTCTGGCTGTGGAACCAGAGGTTGGGAGTTTGATTCACCAGTGTGCCTCCTTGACAAGGGTTGGACTTGATGATCCATAGGGTCCCTTCCAGCTCTGCAGTTCTAAGATTATTATTATTGTGTTCTTGAAGGCTTTCACGGCTGGGATCCGATGGTGGTTGTGGGTTTTTCGGGCTGTTTGGCTGTGTTCTGGAGGTTTTTCTTCCTAACAGCCCGAAAAGCCCACAACAACCATTATTATTATTATTATTATTTATCAGACACACACTTCTAGCCTTCCATTTCTCTGCTGAGCTCAGAGTGCATAGCTTTCCTTCTCCCCGGTTTATTCTCACAGTGACCTTTGGAGGTAGGTCATACTGAGGCGTGGGGAGGGGGGATTGACCCTGGCTGGGCCAATGACTTTCGGAGCTCAGTGAGCACTAGAATGTGGAAATCAGTTTCCTAGCCCAGCAGTCTCAATCCGTATGTCACACCGGCTTTTCACTTTCTGTTTCCATTCTTCTTGTTATTCTGTATCCATATTATATCTAGCTAGGAGGTGATGGGAGTTGGAGTCCACCAGCAGCGAGAGGGCCACTGGTTGGACACTGGCAGTCTCTGGTTTAGAGGAAAACTGGGGATCCTGATGAGTTCATTGCAGTTTTTAATCTCTCCCTCTTTACAATGAGAAATAGCAGATTCATGGGATAATGGCTGAAAACTCATAGGAAGTCACACCTAGAGTTGACCATTGAGCTAGTAGGGATTTCATCAGTAGGGATTTACCCTTTTGTAAATTCCATTGATTCAGTGGGCCTACTTTAGTTGTGACTTACTACTGGATTTCAGCCAATATATATGGTGACTAGTCAGTAAGCAGGGCAAGATCGATCCCTTTAGGAATCTGGAAATAGGGCATGATGTGGGATAAGGTATCTATCCCATGCTTACCCCTTCCTTTCCCCTCTTCAATTAATTACTTTATTTACAGTATATACATAACTCTTATTGTACAACACACTGTTTGCACACTTACTCCGTTACATAGTTCATAGAATGATTTGATTTTGCCACTTCTAATGAAATCCGTAACCAGCAATGACACAGAAGTTGCTGTTTTATATGGAATTTTATGTTTTTCTGACTTTGCTCTCAAAATATAATTAACTTGTTTGTAGACATTAAACTAAGCCACCTGTTAGTTATAGTTGGTGGGCTTCCAGTTTTAGCTACTTTCTGACAACGCATTCTCTGTTTGCTGTTAACTCTTTGATACTGTTGTTTTTTTTTTGAGATTGTTGCTTAATCAGAAATCTGTTTAGAACTTGCATTCTCAATTCTTCATTGACTGCCTTTTTCAGACAAAACTGGGCTATTTCCACTACATCAGCCCCAGCCAAGTCCCCACTTCCCTACCTTATAACTCTACTGATCCAGAGCATGCTGAGCTAGAAGTTTATAAAATTGTGAGGAGAGCTAGTAGATGAATCGATGCCACCCACCTACCCCCACAATTCATTGCACAGAGCGTGGTGTAACACAGTAAATCATTTTTTTCCACATTGTGCATGATTGAGGTCCAGTTTCAGTTCATGATGCTGAGAGCTGCTGGGGAGGTGGGGGTGAGGGCTGGCTGTTTTAGCTGGGCTTGGTATGAGGAAGTCTATTTATTGCTTGGATATGTCGGCTTGTTGAGGGTGTTGTCTTCACCCTCCACACCAGTCTAGCTAGTTGGCCTTTCTGTGTGAAGGAAAGAAAGTCATCCTCCTTTGTGCTGGCAATGGAATTTTCCCTTCCCGGCTGTACCGGCAGCCCCAAAGTGGCTCTTTCTGGGTTGCCGATGACTCTGTGGTTCCCCTGCCTTTTCACAACAAAACCAAGTCTGCCTTGTGTGAGAGCCAGAGCCACAGATCCTTCCTTGCCTGGTCTGCCGCCATCCTGTGCCCATTGCCCCTAGGGGAAGACATCTGAATTTTTTTTTTTATTATGGGCTGCTTCACCGGGCTGGTCTCCTCCTATTCTCTCTCTGTCTGATGTGTACTCCCACAGTTCTCCTGCACTGGGGGCTGGAGCCCCCACATGCTCGGCCTCAGTTATCTTGATTCACTTAGCCCAATCCATCAGCATCCAGGCCCCCTGACATTTGTGGGTTTAATCTCATCTATACCCTGTGAGTTTGAAAAGTGATCAAGGCTGTTGCAAAGGAGATCACATAATCCACATCCAAGATGTGCCGGGGGGGGGGGGGGGGGGAAGTTGTGTAAACTGGCAACTGCTTGATAACATGTTACCTTCCCGGGCATGAGGTTGAACTCCCCAGAAGCTCCTGCATCAGCCTATAAACTAGGTCTCTGTTTTCCTCTCCAGGTTCGAGAAGATGGCCGAAGAGTGTAAAAAGAATATGGAAATCCTAAAACAAGCTCATGCCAAGGGATTTCCACTGCCCAAATATCATTACGAGCAGCGGACGTTCAACATGGTCAAGTGCGTGAGGCATCAGCTTGCCATTTTTCTCCCTCTTAAAAAGGCCAAATGGTTATTCTGTCCTATTTCCTAGTCATTGCTCAGAAGAAGGTGTGTCAGGCTTCACGGGGGTGGCAGTGATTTCTTTCCGATTCACAGTAATTAGAAGCCATACCTCCTTTCCTTGCTTGCCTTGCCGCCACCATCCCAAGAAGTCCAAAAATCCAAAATAAGGCAAAGTGGTGTTTATAAAAAAAAGAATCCAAACAAGGATTTAGGAAAAGATCTTTCAAAGGTTCATGGTGCCTGCTGCACAGAGCAAGAGCAGCTCAGGCTGCATTCGGCTCGAGCCAGCAACCACATTATTGATTAAGCACACAGTGTTAGGCATAGTCTAGGGCGAAGGTGAGACTCTCATGACCATATTCCACCCACACCCACCCCTCTGCCATTTTTGTGGTCCAGGAACCCCTCTCCCTCTCAGCCGGGGGGGGGGGGAATCTTTATGGGGGGGGGGAATGACAATTTCTGCCTAAGAATGTTCTTTCGAGAGTGATGTGGGTCAGCTGGTGGAGGTGGACTGTCAGTGTGTGGGTGGAAGGAGACTCAGGGCAGTTTACCCTGAAATGCATTGTGTACAGCTTGACTTGCAGGAAAATGAACAATGTTTTCAAACTGAGCGTGCAAACTCATGAGGGTGAGAGAGGTTGTATGTCTTCTATTTCTCTTTGGGCTTTGCATGTACTGTACTGTTCTGAATGTCTCTGAACAAATGTCCTTGACTCTTTAGAACTGGCAGTAGGCTCCCAGATATCGCCTGCCAGTGTTATGGAGCAGCTCAAGCCCTCTGGTCCACCTTTCAGCATCTGGTGGCTGCATCAGATAATTATCTTGTGACATGGGTTGGTTTTGTTTCACAGGCACTGATTTCTCTCTCACACACCCTTTCTTTTCTTTTAGGATCTTTCCAGAACTGAACAGTAACGATATGGTCCTTTCTATAGTGCGAGGTGTCAACCTGCCTGCTCCTCCAGGTAGAATATGCCGTGGTTTCCGTTTCTGCAAACGAAGGATCTATGCCCATTGTGATCATTGTGATCCTAGGGGCAGAACCTGAGGGAGAGCGGAAGAGTGTTTGCTGTGATGAGGAGATTCCAAAGCCATCGGCAGTTGTTACTGTACAAGAAGAAAGAGTTTGATTCTGTTTCCCCCAACCTGATGTTCTCTCTTATGCTAGATTTTCCACTATCTCCAGCTGGTATGACCTATGGGAATGATGGGAGTTGTAGTTGAACACATTTGGATCCTATATGGGTTGCAAGAGACTGGTTTATTGTTTCACTTTGCTTCTAGAATTTGTCTTGGCAAATAAATTGTATAATTCAGGGAAAGGGATTTTTATTCCTTCAAAATGTTTAGACTTTCAGCTTCCATGAGCCCCAGCAAGCATGGTCAGTGGTCAAGGATTATGGTGATTGTAGTTCAAGTCTGGAGGACGAAAGGTTCAACAACCTTGATATCGGTGGAATGTGTGTGTTCAAGGCTGTATACCTCTGAAGAGTTAAGGGCACAGGACAGAGCAGGGAGGAAGGGAGTTGTCATCTCACCCTCCTCCTCGTGCATTTCCTAGTGAAATATGACTAACTCCCCTTGGAGCCAAAATTCTGGACTAGAGGAACGTTTGGTTTGATCCAGGAAGGCATTTCTCATTTTTTTCTGCAAAAAATTAATTTCTCCACCAGTGAATTAGATCCTTCTCATCATCACCTTTCTTGCTACCTCCACGCCATGTTTCAGTAAAATCTCTTCCATCTGTCTTATCTGTAAAATGCTACCTGTCTTTTACTCCTCTTCCTCCTCCTCTTTCTCTGTCCTATTCTGCAATTTTATAGATTGCCTCCCAGTGTGTTATGGTGGAGGGCAAAAGCCATAGGCTCTAAGTAAAATGTTAAACCAAAGCATTGTTATGCCATCTTTTCTTTGGAGAATGAGAAGAAAGGGATTATTCCCGGGGGTTAGACAACCCGAGCCCTGGGTTTTAACCCTGTACTCCTTAAGGGTGGCTAAGATGACAAATTTACGTTGCATTATTTATTTAGTTTACGTCCTGATTTTCTTTCCAAATGAAAACTCAAGGCAGTTGGCAACAGTAGAAGATGGCAGTCAGACTCCTAAAGATGTGACTTGAATCTAGCTGGCTCAGCTCTCTTCCTTGTCAGTCACTGCAGTAACAGGTAGAAATACTGCCAGAGCCTTCGGTTTGTTACTGATTCCTGTACAAATCCTTTGCAAGTATGGTCCAAAGTCAATAAATCGCTGGTAACTGAGAGTTGCTTTTGTTTGTGTGTCTGCAGTCTGGAAAAGAATGTTCCTGGAAAGGGAGAGAGAGAAAGAGATGTGTTATTGCAGTAGCAGAGAGCCTGTGAGGCTTTTGTGTTGGGAGGCAGATAGAGAGAAAGTCCATGTATAGAGCGGTCAAGGATTAGCTGCTGTAGCTGCCACTGCCACACAAACAAGAAAGGGCTGGTTCCTCCGTTGATACACAGTTCATACATACTCCTATTCATTGAGCTCATTTAAGAATAATCTGTGAAAGAGGAGCGCCCTTTTTCGTGTCCTCAGCCTTTCCTAAGTGCTTTGAAGCTGGCCGCCTAGAGTGGACTTTCCCTGAGACTTTTACCATGGCCTTTGTTTGGGCAGATCACCAAAAGAAGGGATAAAGTGTGCTTCTCAAGTGTTTCTGAGCTCCAAAATAGTTACTTCCCAAGAATTGGAATAGGAGTGCTGTGGAGGAGATCCCTCCCTCTACTGTCTTATCAGTCCCTTCCTGTTCACCCCAATTTGCAGAATTCCATCTGTTCCTCTCTTCTTTGTGGCTTATTTGCAATTTGGAAGAGAATCCCTGAGTTTCTTAAGTGCATTCTTTGCTCCTGACTTCTTTTTCACCCAAGCAAGGACTGGTTCCAAAGGTGGTTTGCATTAAACAGCTTTCACTTTAAGGCCTTCTCCAGGGAATTTGCTGCTGACACTTCCACAGGAGAACAAAGGCGACAGTGTTTTGTGATGGTGTTTCTGTCCATCAGACTTTCTGAGGAAGAGTTGATTTTTGCAGGCATTAGAAGATTTGGGGTACAAAGCCAATCTGAGCAGAGTTCTGGTTGGAGGCTTCAGCATCACATGACAGCCAGTAACATTTGCAGCTGGAGGTCAGTGCATGCCACAGTTACAACAGTGGATGTGCTTGTACAAAACCAGCTTTCTCTTGCTGTTTTATAGCCATTTGATTTAAGTCTAAAAGGTTTCCTGACTCTTAGTTGGCATGTTTCTATTTTCTTATCTTTCAGGCATGTCTCCTAATGACCTTGATGCTTTTGTACGCTTTGAGTTCCCCTACCCTAACGCGGTGAGTCAGAGCAGCTTCATTTAAGCCATTAAAGCTACCAGCTAGAAATTTCCCCTGGCATCCCCAATCTTTTCTGGGCCCATGGACACATTGGGAACGTGATATCAATACTGTAAGCCAATATTGGGTCCTCCTCAGCAGAAAAGTAGGGTATTAATTTTTTAAATAAATAAACGATACAAGAAAGCGAACATATTTTGAAAAAGTGGCAGAGGCACCAGCTCAGATACCTACCCCAGAGACCTGTCTATTCAGTCATCAAAGGATTAAGTAATTTCCCCCCCCAAAAAAAAACTGAGTCCAAGCAAGAGTTTGCATTTTGATCCCAAATACCAAACTGTACATTTGCCTTTATATAGGATGACAAAAATGCCCATTTTTTTCAGAAGGCAGACTGAAATTTTATCAAGAAAATGTGCATGAGGTAAAAGTCAAGTCTGAGACCCAAATACCAAAATCATGTGCCTATTTCACAAAACGCTTGGAGGACCCAGCTCCAAAAGGGCACCTGAATAAAACACTCTCCTGAAAGAAACATTAGCAAAACATAAACAGTGGGGTGGGGATGAGGCACAAAACAATCGAAGGCCATTAGGAAGACACGCAAGAAAAGACAGCCAGACCAAAGGTCTCCCTGATCTCCCCTGAATCTCACCAACAGCAACCGCTGGATGTCTTCCTCTTTCCCCGAACGACAGCCATCACCACCCACCGTTTTAGCCGTTGGCTGGGCATGCTCTGAGCATAGAAGAGGGGCTCTTCTCCAGACCCAAACTTTCCAGGCAGGTTGCCTTTGGAGCATGCTGAGCAAAGGGCTGAAACTTTTTGTTTGCTGGCTAGAAATGGGCTGAAAGTTAAGAATGTTCTTACACTAAGCAACAAGACTTCAGTCAACCTGTTGATGTTGTTGTTTGAAAACACCGAGAGCAGGGCCCCCCTTGGGGCCTCCATTTATATGCATTGAAAGAGAACTCTTTACTGTCACCAAAAGTAATATATGTGTAGATGAAAGTGTAGTGTGTGCAGCTGGGAATGATGATGATGATGATAGCTACTTCTTTGAGACGCTTTGGTCAGCCGTCAAAGAGGTCTGCTTCCCATGGGGTGCTGTCAGGCAGACAGCTGCTACCTCTACCATTCAAAATAAGGCATTGCGCAGCTATGCTGTCTTTCTGTCCTTAAAGGATTTTCAGGGGCAATTAAAAAAAAAAAAGATAAAAAAAGCAGTGAGAAAGCACAAGAGGGTTACAATGAGAGGCAGTGTTGTCTGGACCATCTCCTCCCCATAACATTTGGTGAACAAGGCAGAGGGACTGCGTAATACAAGTCTCAACGTGAAGTATTAATTCCCTCTTTCATGTTTCTGTGTTTGTAGGAGGAAGCTCAAAAAGACAAGACCGGCGTGATCAAAAATTCCAACGCTCCTGGTAAATGCCCACATGTATGCCTTTGGCCATTTGACGGAGAAGGAGCATTAATTTCCCTTCCCCAATCCTGAGCTGAATGATGGGAGACACTAAGGGGTTGGAAGTAGGTCGGGTCTGGGAACATGTTAGGCTTTATAAAAAAAATTGTAGTGTCATAGGTTTGGATTACAGTGCATAGGGAGGACATTTAACCTTTCCTTCTCCTGATGTAATCCCAGTGAAAACCATTTTTTCCCTCTCTAATAGCAGTGTATATGAGAGTGAATTTTATCTAGAACATGACTGGGGAGAAAAAGGTTAAACATTTCCCTCTCCCTGGCATCTGCTGTGGCTTAAAAAAAAAATAACCCATGCTTGCAAACATTTAATGTCATGTAGTTTAGCAGGAACAGCTCCAGTCCTGGAATAGAGGGAGGAATCCTAGAGCAAGCATCTGATAATGCTAGGAAGTGCTTGATGGATAGAATTATGTTATCTCAGAGGAAGTGAAGGCCTTTCCCGGCCTTCCTTTTGTCTCTCATCCACCTAACTGTCTGTGCTGTAGTGGAAGGAGATGTAGTTGCCAGTATTCAGAGGTGGCTTTCACTGGAAGCAGTGAAGAAGGAAAGGTCGTGACGTGAGGAGCGGAAGAGTGCCATCTTCACTTGCCACTGGGGAAGCATAGAAGATGTACCACAAGGACATTAACCTGTCCCTGTGTGGAAGGTGCTTTTGTGACTATTCAAATCTTTTATCTTCAGAAAGCTGAAGATACAGATTTGAATTCAGTACAGAAGTGAAAGCAAAGGAGGGAAAGATGCTGTTAGGTTCTGAGCCACACTTGGGAAGGTAACAGGGTGCTTGAATTGTAAGTTCCGGAGTGCCCAGCCAATGTGGTCAGTGGAATTCTGGGAGATATAGTCCAGCACAGCAGGTGTTACAAGCCTTGGCCCTGTGCTATCCCCCAGATAATCCAGGGAATACTTGTGGGGCATGAACCCTGGCATAAGGCATGCGGTGACTGCCACACAATCTTCTTCTTAAGAGCCAGGCCTAAAAACCAATGAGGATGAAAGAGGACTCTCCAGGGCAAAAACATGAAAATAGGTGCTGTGGGCAGGGACAAAAGGTGACATCCAGTGTACGTAATGGTTAGTAAACAGAGGGCATCAGTCATAATGTTACAGAGGATACACCCAGGGTATTTAGACTACCAGTGGGGATGGGTGGGTGTAGTCTTCACACAGATATCTTAATTTGTCAGACTTGCTGTACCATATGTGGTAAGAATAGAAAACCTAGTGGTCTTTATAGGGTCTATTCTACAGTTTGTAAGGATTAGATTCTGAAGAAGAACCCCGGAATAGGAATAACTATGGAAATCCCATCAATATACTGTTGATATGACACAGGTTCCTTTGGTGCTATTTGTACTGAACCTATTTACGCATTTCTATACTATATTGTTGACACTTGGTTGTATTTAATCTTTTAATGTACTGGTTTTGTATCCTTTATTTTTTCCAGTTATGGGTGCTTTAAATAGAAGTATAGTTTCCAAATCCCACGAGGTGCTAGTCCCCCTCTATTCAGCACTGGTAAGGCCTCACCTTGAGTATTGTGTCCAGTTCTGGACACCACACTTCAAGAAGGATGCTAACAAATTGGAACAAGTTCAGAGGAGGGCGACAAGGATGATCAGGGGCCTGGAAACCAAGCCTTATGAGGAAAGGCTGAAAGAACTGGGCATGTTTAGCCTTGAGAAAAGAAGGCTGAGGGGTGATATGATAGCACTTTTCAAATATTTGAAAGGCTGTCATACAGAGGAGGGGCAGCATCTGTTCTCGATCATCCCAGAGTGCAGGACATGCAACAATGGGCTCAAGTTAAAGGAATCCAGATTTCGGTTGAATATCAGGAAAAACCTTCTAACTGTTAGAGCAGTACGACAGTGGAATCAGTTACCTCGGGAGTTGGTGAGTGCTCCAGCACTGGAGGCATTCAAGAAAAACTTAGATAATCACCTGGCAGATATGCTTTGATTGTATTCCTGCATTGAGCAGGGCAGGGGTCATCAACCCCCGGTCTGCGGCCCAGTGCCGGTCCATGGGCTTGCGAGAACTGGGCTGCGGATATGGATCTCCACCACCACCACCCTGCGCACATGTGCGTGTGTGTGTGTGTGTCACGCTCGCGCGGTGGGCATGTCACGCCCCCGCAGGCGCGACGCCCACCACGCGAGTGCAGGGATGCCCCCGCGCATGGAGCTTGCTCCACCCAGCCGGTCTGCGGCCCCAAAAAGGTTGGGGACGGCTGGAGCAGGGGGTTGGACTTGATGGCCTTGTAGGTCCCTTCCAACTTCACTTTTCTATGATTCGATGATTTTCTCTCTATACTTAATGCATAACCACTGTCTGTGGTGGCTGGAGGGATCTGGGAGTTGATGCTCAAAAAAGTAACTTTTCCAAATCTGCCCAGTCCATCAAAGCCATTCAGGACTGATGATTGCTGCTGATATACATCTTGCTCCATTTGACCTTCTGGTTTTACTCTCTTCATCTGGCAGAATTCCAGGAGAAGTTCAAGCTCTTTATTAATCGGGGCCACCGTGGGCTTAAGCGAGCCATCCAGACAAAAGGCATCAAGTTTGAGGTTGTCCATAAAGGGTGAGCAAGATACACCTCTGGAGCCAGTGGGCTACGTCTGTGTGCCAATGGCGCAAGGCTTGTGGGGAAGGTTTCTCAGACTCCTATTTGGCCACCCGTTATCTTCAGTTAATAGATATTAACCAGAGACTGGCTGTTCAAAGGTAATCTAAGCATTTGCCTTAAAGGGGAAACAGCATATCATATCATCTGGTGGCATTAACCAGAGAGTGCCCAATTCCTACACAGAATTGCTGAGCTGTTAAATCTGAAATGCCTGTTTCTTAAAGTGAACGTGCCCTGAGGACAGGTTAGGGGAGTCTTTTTAGGAACCCCTGTTGTTGGAGAAAACTGCCTGCCACCTTTTGCATTGGCCTTGGTAGAAGACTGTGGGGCTGTTCAGACACGCTTCCTCGTGCTACCTACAGCAGAGGACAGGGTTCAGCCCCCTGTGCTGAGTCTGTTGAGGAAGCAAGAGTTGGGGACCACTTCCCCTCAGCTGGTGAAGAGGTCTGCCAGTGGAGGACAGGGAGCAACTCTGGGGAAACTGCAACCAGATCTTGGCACCAGCTCCTGCTTGGGTCGCCTGCCTTTTCTGTTCCCTGCGAAAGGAGAGACCTCTTAGCCACAAAGAGAGGAGAAGGGGTTGTGTTACTCTAAACCTGGGATGGGGGAAGTGTGACACCCCCCCACCCCCCGAGCAAAGCAACTGGTGGCCCAAATCCTCATCCTTGCAGGAGGTAACCAAGATAGAAATAGCATGCTCCTGCCCCCAGCTTGTATGGACATTGGTATAGCTTTGCTACATCCAGCCTATGAAATAGTGTAATTAAAAACAAAAAACAAAACCCAGTGATCATTTTAGTGAAAGGCAGAAGTAGGACTGGAATGAACTTTGGGACTTCATGTGAGGCCAGTGGTTTAATACCTACGGCCATTTCTCCTCAGGGGACTGTTCAAAACTGACCGAGTCGTGGGAATGGCGCAGTTGAAGCTGGAGGCACTGGAGACAGCTTGCGAACTTCGGGAGATCTTGGAGGTAGGCCTCGTCCTGACTTTCAGATATGGAGAGCTTCTCTTTCTAGCTGGACTGAAGAGGGTGGGGGGAGGGCTCAGTGGAATTGAGCAAAGCTCTGGCAGTGCCTTTGTAAGGCTCTCTGAAGGAATCGTGACCGTCCATTTAAGGTCTTGGGCCCTGAATGCTGTGTCAAGGGCCCATGGCCATTTGGGCTTCTTTGCTGCTTCGTGGGATCGAAAGGAGTTCTGCTTTGCCTTAGTCAAATCTGTGAGGCCACAAGGTTGGGTCCCTATCTGTTGTGACACCTTGTCCCATGAAATATTTTCCCCAGGATGAAGGCCCTGGCGCTCCTTCGTAAGTTGTTTTCTTCTAACTGGCCAAGGCAGTTTTTATTAGCCAAGTCCATTTTAGAAAGTGAACTGCCCATGAGTTTTGCTTCTGCTCTTCTCGTTCTTTCTTTATATTGGGTTTAGGTTGTATGGTTTTGAATTCCGGAGGGGAAGGATGAGGTGGCTGTGTTAATTTGTTGCAGCAAAAAATGTGCCTTCCATGACCATAACTAAAGTAGCAATAAATGTGTCTTTGTGATTCCAAACCTTGTTACTGAACTGATACAACTGTATGCCACTTCATGCCCCTGTTTGGAAAAGCAGCCTGTCCCTGATCGTAAGTGTCGAATGGGCCTGCGCTGGTGACCTTAAGTAGGTCTAGCTCTTGCTCAGTCCTTGTCACCAGTGGAAGTGGAGAGGGCAGGGTCTCCGGGCTTCAGGTCATGATCTGGACAGTCACCTGAATGACAGACATTCCCTGCTTGTCTTTCATCAACTTTGGGGGTGGAAGGATAGATAGGCTGAACTCTTCTGTGATGCAGTGTTGTGGACCCAGGGAGCGGGGTGAGTGGGCTGATCCAGCGTTTGAGGCATGAAATGCAGCTTAGAAATTTGACCCATTCCCTGTTTATAACCGCCTCCCTCTCACCTGCCTAGCTGTTGGATGGTCGACGGCCTACAGGAGGCAAATTGGAAGTGATTGTCCGCCTTCGAGAGCCCCTGACTTCCCAGCAACTGGAAACGACCACAGAGAAGTGGCTGGTTATTGACCCCCTAACTGTGCCTCCGGTAGGAACCCTGTGGTTCTCTCTGTGTGTGCGTGTGTGTGTGTGTGTGTGAGAGAGAGGCTTTTTCATTGAACTTGGTGCACCCTCTAAGCTTTTGTGAGCATGGCTCTGTGTAGAACGATGGCCTTGGGATACTGCTGGAACTACTGAGCGTTTATAGAATCTGTAAGGTAAATGGTCATCTAGAGCAGTGGTTCTTAACCTTGGGTTACTCAGGTGTTTTTGAACTGCAACTCCCAGAAACCCCAGCCAGCACAGCAGGTGGTGAAGGCTTCTGGGAGCTGCAGTCCAAAAACACCTGAGTAACCCAAGGTTAAGAACCACTGATCTAGAGGATACTAGTTTCCTCCTGTCAGTTGGCTTCCATGCTCCTGTGTCTCTTTCTGAAGTGGGTATCAGTTGTGCTGCCAGAGGCCAGACTCCACACCAGTTTCTTTGGAAAGGAAGCGGGCCCAAAAGCCTAGCTAAGAACCAGTGTTCCTCCTGGTTTCAAAGACATCGTGAGGCTGGATTTCTTTCCAAGAGGGCAGGGGTAGTGTGGCATAAAGGGATACATGATCAAAAACCTCTTGTGTAAAGTTAAGCAGTGCAGGCCAGATGAAGTCATCATCCCGTGCTAGTAATATTTTATTTCAATTAATCGAAAGCTTCCTCCTGTCCTCTCATTTCAGGTTCTGAGCCTCCTGAGGACCCCCTCTTGCCCTGGGAAAGCCTTTGGGAGCCTCGGGCTGGAGGTGTGGGGAGCCTTTAACAGCCAACAATCGCCACTTGGATCGCTGTCAGCAGGCTCAGAGCCACCAGTGGTGATCTGGCAGTGATGTTTGACTATTAAAGACTTCCTCCCTGTCCTGAGGCAAAAGGAAGCCCCTAGGGGAGCCTCAGAACCTGGAAGGGTGGGGTAGGAAGCTTGCAATTAGTTTATATTAAATATCACCGGCGCTGAACAGGTGTTTGGCCACTGTATCCAGGCTTGTGCATATAATATGCTTTAAGACAATGTTATACTTCTGTACCAGTACGATGTGGATTACGTACAAATATGACAGATGTCTATGTTTATCTTCCTTTATTGACTTGGCAACAGGTTAACTGTTCTGAGTAAAAAAAATTTCTGATTTTGTTGGCACTGCCAAGGGGCAAAAAGTTCCACGGGATGCTGAACACTTGTTTTTTGATGGTTGAGATTTCATCACAATCGGTTCCACTCAGTTTCAGGTGTAACTACAGAAGGGTAGGCGTACGGTACCTTGAGAACTAACAAGAGCTCTCTTTCATCTTGGCTACAGTCCCTGAAAAGCCCATGCTGAATGAGTCCTGTGCCATGAGTGTATCTACACCACCTGTTAGGACTAGAAATACGTTCCTCCTTTTCCCTTTTAAAATGAATGCTTAACTGAGCAGTACTGTGGTTTTTCTGCTCTGCCGCATAATTATGTGACATGTAGCATACGTAGCCCTAAGGTACACCCTTGGCTGTCCTGGCAGGGTTGATGCCCGTGGGCTATACCTTGGCATATCTGAGTGGAAGTGAGTGTACTTCAGTGCCAGAGACTTAACAGCTTATGCTTTTTTCACGTAGGTGGCACTTCCTAAACCCAAGGCACCAGCACCTCCAAGGAAGGACGTGGGCAGTAGGTATGTATGTACCTCTGTGGCTTTTTTGGGGAACTTTTAGGTTGGAGTTCCACACGCAGGAGATCAATGGGGAAGTGACTAATCCTATTCTTGCCACTCTGTTCTTTCTCCTTTCTGACATCACCCTCAGCACAGTAAGGTGAACATAAGATCTAGGGCCTAGGCTGAAGAAGCTGTAGGATAGGGGAGCTTTTGGCTGCCATTAAGGGCAGGAGAAGTGGGACAATTTGCCTAGGTTGCATCCTGGTTGAGTTAGTGTAACACGCTGTATCTGGGGCTGCCTTTGGAAGGCATTCGGAAACTTCAGCGGTCCAAAAGGCTGCAGCCAGATTGTTAATTGGGGGGACATAACCTCCCTATCGGAACAGTTCCAGTGGCTGCCGGTCCTTTTCTGGGCACAATTCAAGGTGTTGGTTTTGACTTGTAAATCCTTCAGTGACTTGGGTCCGAGCTACTTGAAAGACCACATCTCCCTTTATGACCTTGCCTGGTCTTTAAAATCAAGAAGGGGTGGTCTTTCTCTCCATCCCACCCACCCTCACAGGTGTCTTTTTGCAAAGACATGAGAGAGTTGCTCTGTCCTTGGCTCCCAGGCTGGCCTGGCTGGCCCCTCTTTGCTGTCCTTTGGCAGGCAGGCAGGCACTTTTCTCTTCAGATAGCTTTTGCTCAGTAATTGGCTGTCCGAAAGGGTAGGGGTGGGGGGCTGCTGTTACACCCTTCCAGTTTTTATATTGTTTGTTTTAACACTGTAAGCTGCCTTGAGGGAAAAGGTGGAGTCTACATAAAAATAGGGGGTGCATAGTCCAGCAGGAAATCCTGTATAAATCCCATTGGAGTACTGTTTATTTATAGGCTGCCTCTGATAGATCACTGAGAGGAGTGGTATAAATGCCTGAGTAAAGCAAGGGGTGAGAGGCATGAAAGACACAATACGAAACGTTTTGCAGGAGGCCTTCCTGGTGGGTTGTGCCCCATAGATCAGATCCCTCTCTTTCCTTATCTGTGACCTCCTGACTGTTTGGTGATACATGGTGTTCCCCTGGCTTTCTGAAAGGAAGCTCTCAAGAAAAGTCCCGTTGACAAGTTTTCAGTCATGGTGACCAAGCACACAGCACCCTTCTCATCTAGTGAGGTGATGTGTTTCTGCGTGGATGTAAAACAAATTGCCCAGGAGAGGAATGACTGTGGCAGGGCTGCATCTTGTGGATCTCTTCTAATAGGTACTTCTGGTGCCACTGAGATACCTCATGGCTGCATAAGCTCTTTGGTGGCCACGAGCAGCCGGTAGGCATGGTGGACGTTCTAGAGTTGGTTGACAGAATAGGGAAAAGCTTAATGCCTTCAGACCTCAGAGCCTCGTTCCCCTTCTGAACAGTCCAGTTGACATTTCTCCACAGGGGACTGAGAACTGTATGGCAAGAGGCTTGCTTGGAACCACACAAGGGGTCAAAGCTGAGGCAGAACAAAATGAAAAGCCTAGCAGGATCAGACCAGTGGCCTATCCAGCATCCTGTGCCCCAGAGTCCACAAACAAGTCTTCTAGGCTGGTCTGACATCTTCTCTCCCAAATCCTGCCAGCTCTTACCTCTATGCATAGGTCTTGTTTTAAGGAGATGCAGTGGCTTTGCTGAGTAGGGGAGACTGGGAGTCGTAGTCCAAAAGGGTCCCTTTCCCCAGCTCCCTTTGCAAAGATACAAGAGAACGAGATGGAAGGCATGTCTAGAAGCAGGCGTCCAGCCCCTTTGCTCTACAGTGGCTGTTGACGGTCTCTTCCCATTTCCTTCCAGAACCTCCATCTGCTCACTGCTCTAGCCAAGCCAACTCTGAGTGGACTTCCTTCTCTCAGGCCCCGGAGGCTCCCTTGCTTCTGCCTGCTCTGGACAAGAAAAGCATGTAGGACGACTAGGGGGGGGGCGGGGGGGCAGGGAGCTCTGGATGCATGTATGGGAACAAGGTTGTAGTGGTGAGTGTCAGGAGGGCAAAATATTTGAATTCCTAAGAGGAGGAAGAACAACTTCATATGGAATGAATAACCCAGAGGCTATCTCACACCTTCTGGTGCCTGAAGCAAACCCCCCCCCCCCAAAAGCCCATCTCTGCCCACTAAGCGGCGTGGGAGAGGACTGTGTTCTTGCACAGCTCTCAACTGTAGGGCAGTGTGAAGCAGAATATCCCAGTGGTGGTGTTTTGGCTCCTCTGTGCTAACAGTTAAGGATGCCCCAAATAAACCAGCTGGTTTGTTGTTTCGTATAGTCAGGCATTTTCTCAGTTAGGCGTCGTCTGCATCTAGCCTTGTGGCTGTGAAGTCCTGAGAGGTAAGAACCAGGCCCTCTCCGTGATAGGAGGGGGCACAGAGGGAGGGGCGCCTTTGCACTGCCAGTGGTTGGGGGATGAGCCACAAAGGGGGTGTGTGTGCCATTTATCACACCTCTATGAACGTCTGGGTTGTCTGAGTAGCTTCAACCGATAAACAAAGAATTCAGCTGCCTGGAATGTCGGTCCGATACAGGCTTACATTTCTAGTAGGCCGAGAAGCAGAAAGATGGAGAAGGTGCTGGGCAGAATTTTAAGAAGCACGGCAGTGTTCCTTCTGCCCAGAATTTGGTCCTGAATGGGAGAGGCTGGGACTGGCCTCTGGACTGAGAAGAAAGGGCTGCGCTTGGAGCCTAGGCTGCCTGTTAGAAAGCCATGAAAAACCAGCTGGAGCATTAAGAGGGACATCCCGAAAGAAAAAAGGGAGTGCTGGTGCTTGAGGCATGGCTGAGGAACATGTGGCCCTCCAGATGTTGATTAGTTGCCGCTCCCACCACCCTCATCCTGACCTGAACTGGCAGAGGCTGATGGGAGTTGGAGTCTCTCAGCCTCTGGAGAGCCATAGGTTCCCCAGTCCTCAGCTAGGGTGTAAAATGCAACACATGACTAGAGCATACATGGCTTAAAGCAATTCCTCCAAAGGGTGTCCAATAGTCTCTCTTGACTTTCCTAAGATCTGTTACATTGCTCCTTCCTAGACTGTGCTGTGCTACATGGTAGCAGAAACCTTCTGTCTCCCATGTTGAGAGAGATACAAGCAGCAGGACTGAGCAAGAACCGTGTGTGAAACTATCTTGGCTCATTGTTCAGGTGCCATTTCGGCAGGCAATGGCTGCCATGGATTGGTTGTGTTACTCTCTAGATCACTTCGTCTCCAGAATGATTGGTGTGTGTTTCCCCACAAACTGTAGAGGATACATGTTATCTGTCCTTTTATTCTATACGTTGTTTGCCTGCCCTCCTTGAGATTAATCCTGCTGCACTTTCTTTTCCCTGCAGTAAAACTCTCTGCACGCTGCACAGCTTCAATGTGTTAGCTTTTGACCAGGAGAGGTTGGAGAAGAAGGTAAGTGATGGAGATCTTGGTGGTGGCAGCACCGGTTATTATGTTTATTACTCAGTGTGCTTGGTGCTTTCATGTAACAGGAGCTAAAAGGCAGACCCCCCTCTCAAATGCTTGCAAACCAATTCTTCTGCGATGCAGTCAACAACAAAGGGAGCAACTGAGGGAAGTGAGGTTATCAAAGAGGTTCTGGAGCATCCGTGGTGTGTTTCTTGCTCCCAGAAAAAGTGAGGCAATAGAATCTGAAGCAGCAAAACTGAATCCTGCAAATTGGCTCTTTATGGTTTGACGATGACCTTAAGAAGGGGCTTATACATTGGAAATTGAGAAGGAAGTCTCAGCACTGTCACAACATGATTGTGCATATAAGGGCTGTGGTTTAAATTAAATTTACATTAGGGGTCAGCGGTGAACTGAAGTGTTCTCGGCCAAACTCTCCAGGAAAGAGAAGCATCAAGCGTTGGGTCAGGTGCTTCTGGGTGCCAAGAATTTGCCATTGCTGTGGTCATTTGCAAAAACAAGACAGCCTAACTTTGGACAGAATAATATCTCGGGAAATGCGTATGTGGCTGATGTCATATTGAAGTGATCTGAAACACAGGAGTCTTCTAACATACCTAAGTCTTTGCCCCGCTTGGTATTCCTGCCTCATGTCGGTAGCAACAAAAGACAAGCCACTAAGCCATTGAATTTTGCTGTCTTTAGGCTAGGAAAGCACCAATTTGCAGCTAGTGGGACCCAATTTATATATTTATTTTCTTATTCAAATCCTCAAGATCCACCAGCGGAAGATTTGCAAGAGATATAGCCTCACATGTATCCTCTAGTGACAAGACAACACACAACTTCACATGCTACACAAGACACATGTACAAAATTCAATACTTCCAAATTCCAGGTTTTTTTTCTGAGCCACACAACTAAATGCACCTCTGAGTACTGACACACAAAATCGAGCCTTGGTGTCCTGAGCATTCTTCATTTTGGAAGCATAATTTAGGGTGGGGAGGGAAGTTATCTTGTTGCTGCTGTAAACATTTGGGAAGTCAGGAACTCTTGCAGATGCATTGCACATCACCAAGCCCTCTATCAGCAGATCCAGATCCTCTTTCTGTGCACCTTGTTTAAACTATTTTAGTCCACTCCCCCCCCAATAAACTACTATTTTATGTTAATAAGAAAAACGAGGACCCCAAAGGTCTGCCGCTTCCACCTGGGGAGTTCTCTGCTATCTTGTCCTTGCCTTTGGGAATATACAAACCTCTTTCTTTTGGTGGCAGATGCTGGCATACAAGCAGGCTGGCCAGCGACCTCCAAGCGACCTGTTGGAGCAGCACCAGAACGTCATACAGATGATCCAGTGGCAGAAGTCTCAACTCCAGCATGGAGGCCCTGCAGTCAAGAAAGGTACTTAGATGGGAATGCCCA
The DNA here is from genome assembly GCA_037013535.1 of Intellagama lesueurii. NCBI lineage: Eukaryota > Metazoa > Chordata > Lepidosauria > Squamata > Agamidae > Intellagama > Intellagama lesueurii. The sequence continues at coordinate 136,619,751 of JBAJHW010000002.1, forward strand.
GTCATGAAATCCCTGTACAGGAAGACTTCATTCCCAGCGCTTCCTCCCTCCATTAGAGTGGGATGGTAACAAACACTTACTCCTGCCGATGGGGTGAAGAGGAGAAGCCCCTTGACCCTACAGCTGTTCCTTGTCTTCACTCCACAGAGTATCTGACACAGCTGGAACGATACCAGCAATGGTACACAGAAGCGGCACGGCGGCTTGGCAGCGAAGGAAAGCGGGTATGGTGCTGAGACCTCTCCTCCTTATAGAGTGGGGAAAGTGATTTCTTTTAAAAAGCCTTTGAGCCCCATGGTTGTAAAATTGGCTGCACTGATACCTCCCGCCTTGAAAGAATGGCCAATGATGGGAGCAGCTTACACCCAGACCAGTGCAGCTGGATTCCCCCTATTTATTTGCCACTTGCTGTATTTCATTATTATTATTATTGTTATTTTAATTTGGCAGGAAGCAGCGAAAGATGCCCTTTACAAGCGCAATCTAGTTGAGTGCGAGGTAAGTGCTTCTTGAAGGACACATGGCTGTTTCTGCAGCTCTTTGTTGTTTTATGCAGGTGGATTGAGCCATGCTTGGCCACCAAAGGAACTTTCCCTGATGTCGTCCCTGCCTTTCTCTGTCTTCTCTGCCCTTTGGTGGGTGGGTGATGAGAGTTTTTCTTGAAGGATGCCCAGCAGTGCCACTTGACCCCAAGGGACTGTGGCATGAAGGTGAACCTTTCCAGCTTCTCAACGCTACTACTTGGCCTCCTAAGGCAGGCTGCCTTCACCCCCTGCCATTGTCTTAAGGTCTCCCTCTGTAGGCACAGAGATTATTGTTGTTCAGTATGTTGCCCAGTTTTCTAATCTCAAGGGTGTAGCTGAGCCAAAAATCACCAGACCAGAGGGACTAGGATTGTTTGATCAGCAGGGACAAGGAGGCCACTTTGCCTGGGTTCTCCTGTTCCTTTGATCTTAGTCCCAATGCTCACAGTAGCATAGGGTGGTCCTGTCTGGGGAAACTAATTATTTGACTCTGAGATAAATTACTTTTCCACAGTTCAAAGAAAAGAAGCTCCAGAAATATACTGAGATGATGTATATACACATGTGTATTCATGTACTTAGGTATATGATGGAGATGGGGAGTTGTGGCCCTTCGGATGTTACTAGACTGTAGCTCCCATAATCTTCCACTATTTGCTATGGTGGTTACTAGGATGATGGGTCTTGTAGGCAAAAAAAAAAAAAAAAAAAAGTCTGGAGGATCACTGTTGCTCAGTCCTACAGTATAATAAATACATTGCTTAAAAAAAACATAGATCAGCACAGCTACTTGTGCTTTCGTTATTTCTCCAAAGGACATGGCTACAAAGACGGTCACAGTGCGCATCTGCATTTTGACATGAATTGCTGCACCTCAAACGTGCAGCTCATCTGCCTGCGTCCTGAGAAAGGCATTAATCTGTTTCTGGGCTGAATGCCATGTGCTTGTTTTGATCTTTAAAGCCTATCAGGCCTTAGGACCAGATTACTTCAAGGGCTGCCTACCTCCATGTTATGTCCCCCTATTTATATGCTATATACTAAGGTCTATAAGAGGTGCGTAGTTCTACTAGTCTTCTGTGAGCTCAACTCTAGAGAGACCTCCACACTTACATTATGGTGCCAGACAAAGAAGTAACTTTTAATTTGTCCAGGCTTTTAAATTTTAATTAGATTGATGGTTTTAATGCTTCTTTGAGATTTGCCATCTTCCTAAATTTTTTGTCAACGATGGAATGATATTTTTAATTTTATGTTTATGTGAACAACCCTAGATCCCTGTTGGGAAGCACTGAATACATAAATGTTTCAACTGAAATAATTCACCACTTCTTCTCTGTGCTCCGTGTGACTCACACTAATGGAATCTTTAGCACCCAATGCAGAGGCTTCAAAAACCTTCTAAGTTACACTTGTGGGTTTTGGTGGAACACTAACCCATAGCACTGTGGCTGTCAGTCCCTGTTCCCTTTTACCCACGGAGTAGAAAGAACCAAGATACCAGATTCAGGGCTTTGCTTTGGGAAGAAGCAGTTTTCTTTTTATGGCCCGGCACCAGCCTCTTAAACCCATTGCAATTGGTAAATGACCACCTCCTTCCTTGACTCTTTTCAAAGCATCTCAACCTCTTCCTTCAGCCCATGATGTTGCTGTTTTGTCAGCTCTTTCCATGATACTGCAGTATCAGTCTTTTTGACACCAGCTGTCTGAGGTCAGTCAGGTGCAAGGCCAGCACCAATCCCCTCAATTTCAATGGTTGCCCATCCTAAAATTGAAATGAAAGCTAAGCGCTATATCAATCAGCCCATCAAAGAATGCCTCCCCAAAAGGAAGAAACAAAAGAAGCCAAAAAACAGTTTGTCATTTAGAGAACTGTCTCCTTTGAATCCGGTTCAGTCACCCAGTGTGTAGTTCCAGCTCTTGACAAAATGCAGCCAGAAAGCATGGAACAACCACGCTCAACTTCTCAGCAGCAAGAGCAAGGAGTTGTACCTTTTCGTTTCTTATTCATGCCTTTTAAGGTCACACATCTGTCCAATGCTGCTTTGCTATATCCATGTTAATGTTACTTCCGTGCATGTCTTCCACAACTCTACTGCTTCCCTCTATTTTTCCGGAGCCTGTTAACCACCAGCTTCCACAATACAACCTGTCTTGGTTTAGGCACACCTACCTTCTTTAATAGGGATGCAGGCTGTGTTGATGCTGTGGACTGCATCTGTCTCAAACACAGGCATATTACAGAAGGCTTCTTCAGTACATGGGATCAAGGAGGACAAAGTTTCATCTTCTGAAGATGACTCCTCTGTTTTTGATGATGATGTGCTGGATTTGTCATCAGAATCAGCAGAGGTAGTAATCTCACCCGATGTTCAGGTTGCCAATTTCAGTATCCTCTCCACAACAGAGCATATAAACCTCTTTGCTAAATTGTTGGATTAAATGGCCACCACATTAGAGCTGGAGGTTCAGAAACTGGTGGCACAAGTTACAGACTTTATATTTAAAAGGGTTCAGACCTGGATTGTAACACCAGCTGTAATTCCTATGTTACCATCACTATTACATGTGATCCAGCAGTCCTAGCAGACCACTTCCGCAATTCCGGCAAATTGAAGAAAAATTTATAATCTTATCCAAGATAAGGATTGTGAATTTTTGTTGAAATGCCATCATCATCATGTGCTGTCAAGTCAATTTTGACTTACAGTTACCCTTTCCAGGGATTGCTGGATAGCAGTACTCAGAAGTGGTTTACCATTCTCTTCTGCTGGGGTTGCTCTGGGACTATGTAGCTTACCGAAGCCTACACAGGCTGGGGACCTGAACTCCCAACCTATCTAAAGCTCACTGAGCTAGCCAGAGAGCCTTGAAATACCCTGCTCCAACTCAGTTATAGTAGAGGCAGCCCAGGGAGATCTACAAGCAAACTTCATTCTGTACCAACTGAGAAAGAAGGCAGAAAAGTAGATGCAGTGGGAAAACATTTTTTGTTCACTTGCTGCACTGTTCAAGATCTCCAATTACGAAACCTATGTGGAGACCTATTAGGAGTACTTGTGGGAAAAGGCTATCCCTCTTCTTAACAACCTGCCAAAAGATCAAAGAAATATAGGCCTCATTTTCCAAACAGAGCGAAGTAAGTTATCTGGTCAGCAAATCACCACTGCTTGCCACTCTGCAGATTGTGCTGCTAAAACACCAGCTGGTGTAATAACACTTTAGAGACATGCATGGTTAAAATCCTCCATCTTAACACTGGGCATGCACTTTACTGTCAAAGGTCTTCCATGCAAACTGTCTTACTCAACATGGGATGCTGTGTTGTGTATCGCACAGTAATATGTCTCCCCTTAGTTTCTCTGGCCCATTGGCCCATTCTCCTCCCCATTTCCTCTTATACTCAAAGTGATCATGTAGATAGGACAAGACAATGCCAGTAGCATCCTGGTTGTACCCTTGGTGGTGCAGGCAAGCGTGGTTTGCACCCCTCCTGCTGGTGTCAGCTCAGCAGTTTCAAAAGCTCCCAATTTACCAGTTCTCTTGACAATCAAAGACTACACAAGAGACCATATGGTTGCTCTTACTATACCTTTCTTAGCCTGGAGAATCAGGCCTCAAACAACTGATCCGGGGGGGGGGGGGGAACCCTGAGTACATGCAACTTGTACAGACTCAAATTGAGAATTTTCAGATGTTCACTGTCTAGGTGTAGTCACTGAGTCTCGTCTGCAGCTATATTGATAGCCTGTTGCAGAGGATCCCATGACTATATGGACTCAGCTGTCTCTGACACAGTTAGCTACATGTGAGATGTCAAGGAGATGCATCTTGAGCCCTGTTGTCCTTCTTGCTCCAGTAGCATCATCCATCCATGCTCCATCCATGAGCCATTAGTGTGAGTCACGAAGACCAAAAAGAGTAGAACAAGGTTGCTTGCGCTTGCCTATAACTGTGGTTCTTCCACTAGTAGTCTCTGAGCTCATACAATCCTCCCACCTCACCTGCCTTTCTTACCTATCTTGCAGTGGACATGGGACTGAGGGAAACTGAGGCTAACATGCACCGTCTGGTGGGTGGGACTCCTGCCACCTCTAAAAGGTCCCACAATGTTCTGGCAGGTGCAGAAGAAACCCATTCTTATGTCTCCCTTCAATTTGGAAAGACACAGCAGCGATAGAAGCACTGAGCAGGCTACCTGTTTTGTCTTCCAGCTGCAGAAGTTCCGCAAATGAAGGAAGAAGTGGATGAAAGTGCAAGGAAACTCCAGAATCGCTCTGCCAAGCTGCTGCCTGCTCATGCACTTTCTTCTCCTCTTTGTTGGTAGAGAAGGGTGGGGAGAGCAGGCTGGGTGGGTAGACTGCTTGCTGATGAACTAGGAGTTCTGCAGGGTGGGTCTGTTCTGGACAGAGGGCTCTTTGTAGCCTTCAGTATACCTAATGAGTGGAGGTCCCCATTGTTCCCCAACATTATGGCAAGCCATGAGATGTTGCCAGGTGAAGAGACAATCTGATTGGGACAATTGCCTTGCCTTGAGCTTCTGTCCAAGCCTGGCCTCCTCTGAGATCTTAATGAACCGCTTGATTATTTCTCAGCCGAGCCAGGCTGCTGGGCATTAGTGGACAAAGAAGGGAACCCCTTTCTCTGCTCATCAAGCTCAAGGACTGGGTGTGTCCACATTACAAATTAAACCAGTTTGAAACTGTTTTAGTTCCAGTGGCTTATCCCCTATATAGTTTTGCCAGGATGCTGAGGATACCTACTCCCATGATGAAACTATAGTTCCCTAAATTCCTTTTCCAGGGCTTTGTTGGCTTAACAGATCCACATTTGTTTTAACTTGTACTGTAGACAGACCTAGTGTATCGTTGTCTTGCACCCAGAGGTGGGAAAACCCAGCTGAGATGACTTATTGAGGAAGTCACCTCCTTTGAAAACACTAGTGTAGCCCTCAACCCATAGTTTGCATTGAGCTCATGAGTCCTCTTACACTCCTTTTACCCTTCTCATCCTTTGCACCAGGCACTTTGCACATGCCTTTCTGGGCTCTGCTTATTTGACCTTATTTATGTTTCTTCCTCTGAGAGCTAAGGAGCTCATTGCTTATGCATGGTCAGTGTCTGTGAAAGTCTTGCTTGCCAATTCTTGGAAGAATCTGGCTTCTGGATTAATATCAGATGCCTGTGTTAATGGAAGTCTCTCAGCTCCGTCAACTGTTTGTCCTTCTGTGATGTGCTGCTCAGTTTATTTTCTTTGCTCAGTTTATTTTCCAGGGAAAGTGTGGTGCTGTAATCCAGGGTTGGGTAACTTTGCTAGGTTTGGGGCCCACTCCATGCCATCCCATGGCCAAAACTTGACATGTTGGGAACTCAGCACCCCTACTTTCACTTTGACACAAGGTGGATGGAGACAGAGAGTACCTTGTTATGCACTGGAAACAGGTGGTTATGTCGGCTACCACTGAATTACATGTTGACAAGGGGATCAGCGTTTACAGAAATTATGGGGGCTTCCTGCCGGGCATGTATATTGACCACCTCTGCTTTAGCCTATGGGTGTGTTATAAGTGTAGACTTGCAGAAACAGGTTCCCCTCTGGCAGCTGGAAAGGAGATCCTCTTAACTGAAATCCTGTTTCCTATAGTTGGCATTTTTAAATGTAAGAAATTAACTCAGGGTTGCTGTTGCTCAGGATGGATTAGGTGACAAGCTGTGGGTCAGATCCAGGACTATTTTCCCTGTCCCCACCGATGTTCCTTTTGAAACCAAAATTGAATTTCTCCTCGTCTCTAGATAGTGAGATGATAAAAGGGAAACATGTTCTACACTGCCTTTCTTCCCTGGCTATTTTCACAATCCTCTTGGGTTTTTCGGGAAATCAGATTTCTGTACAAGTGCCTGCCTCCTAGGTTGTTGCTCAGCCAGAGGCCTTGAAAGCCAATATTAAAAGCATAGGCTGTGAATCTGACTTGTGTTATGGCTTTATTTTATGTTTAGGGTGACAAATATATAATGGGGGTTGGCTAAAAGAAATACACATATTGATTCTTGTACCCCTAATAAAAAAGCTTGTTGTTAAACCTCCTTCTGTTTGGCTTTGTGTTCATGGGTCGACTCAAGATGTCATTCATGCAGAATCTTGGAAGTAATCCTTCTGATCTTTGTTGAAGTATCTCTTTTCCTAACATCCACAAATAAGGTAGGAACTGTCAGAAGGCACTGGTTTGATGCATTAAGGAGAAATTATTGGTCCAGAAGAACAGTTCTTTCATGTTGCTGCAATCTGTCGTGGTCTGGATTTTTCTTCTTGTGAGCCTGGTGGTTTTTAGCTAAAGTGAGGTGTCTGGTATTTCTGCATAGAAAACCATGTTTTTGCAGTGAACTTAAATTTAGTATCATATCTCTTAACGTGGCGTCTGACATCCATTCAAACCTTTGTCTACCTGCAACATTCAAAAACTTCACAGTAGGTCTGTGTGACTGTGAGCACCTTAGACTCCATTCATTCCATCTTCTCTCTTGTAAAGAAACTGGGGGATCGTCTAGATGGAGCATTTGATCCTTCCCCCTTTGTGCTAGCTGGTGCCACATAGTGCCTGAAGAGTACAGGTCTTACCAGAGTTTCTGTCCGAATTCATTCCTAAAGCTCATCTTTTCTTTAAGAAATAGACTTTTTTTAAAAAGGGATGGATCAAAATATATTTAAAAACCCTGAACAAACCCTTTACAAATGATTCTCTATACTGGGTTTTGTTTGTGTGTGGTGGTGAGGTTTTAGTAGTTTAGTGCTAATGATGAAAGTTTCTAATTTGAGCCCTTTTCCGCAGAATATCAGTCCTATTTGGAAATTGGCTCTTTGCAAAACATTGAGGAAACCCTTGAAACTCTTTTTAAAATTATTTTCTCTGCTAGCATGTTTGTGGGTTAGCATTAACATTAACATCTGTCCCAGAAACTCCTGCTGTCTGATCTCCAGGCCAGTACAAAGTGTGTGGGTGGTGGTGGTGGTGGACTTAATTCCTGGAGGTAGTTTAAACACCAACAGAAATCCAGGTTTGTGTCCCTCTTTGTCACTGTTAGCAATCTGAGGCTTGTATAGTCTGACAGGAAAAACACTGATGTACAGGGGAACAGATGCTGTGAATAGATGAACCATGTGGCTTGACACACAGGAAACAAACACAGCATTTCTTCTAAGGGACAGTAGTAGTAAAGTTCCCTTTTTTTAATAGGTTAGGCAGTAATTCTCGTTACCAGACCTCCCCTAGGAGGATTGTGGGTGTATGAACGGTGTTCAAGGGTTCTGCTAGGTGCTCCATGTCCTTGGTAGATGAGGATAGCGGTGGATAGCTACGTGTAAGTGGCCTTCACTGTTCCTCTGGACCTACTCCTTGGACACTTTGGTTCCATTAATACAGTTGCTAAGCCCAGACTTGGCACAAATCTGCTGGTAGCAGCTATAACTGAAGCAGTTTTCTTTTTTAAAAAACAGTTCTGAATATCTTGTCTCTCTCCTGCTGGAGGCTTGCAGGTGAGACTTGTTCCCTTGGAAAGCAGATAGAGCATGCTCTAATGGGTCTGCGTTGTGCAGCTGGGAGAGCAAACTCAGGAGCTGGGCAAATCCCTCAGAAAGCTGCCGGCAAGGAACAATCTTGGCTGACTGGCAGGCAGGAGCCATCTTGGTTGAGAGGCCCAAGGGAAGTGGTGTGGTTGCAGAGCAAGCCTAGGATGATGATCTGAGGGAGAAGAAAGAAGCTGAATCAGCCCGGCCTGACATTGCTAAAAACTGGGATGTGGCACAAGCACAGGAGAGGCTCCCAGAGTAAGTCTGTTTGGTTCCCTGGTATCCAGAGGTCTTGCTGTGGTGGTTGAGGTGTGGCTCATGAATATATCCTTTCCTACATCTAGAGCAGGGGTCTCCAAACTATGGCCTGTGGGCCACATTCGGCCTGCGTTGCCATTTTGTTTGGCCCGTTGCCTTCAGCCCATGCGTGCACACGTTGGGGGGCAGGGTGGATGGGCGGTGGTGCAGGCGTCCGCCTGTGGGGGGGGGGCAGGGTGTGTGCGGGGGGGGGTGTCTGTGCGGGGGGTCAGGTGTGCATGTGGAGGTGGGCATCCATGCGGGGGGGGAGGTGTGTGTGTGCGCAGGCGGGAGTGCGTGCATGTGTGCGCAGGTGGGTGGGGGAGTGCAGGGGGGCAAGAGTGCATGCGGCGGCGGGAGTGCGTGTGTGCATGCATGGGAGGGCGGGAGCACGCACATTATTTCAGCCCTCGAAAATATTGCAAATATATTATGTGGTCCTCTGTGTGAAAGGTTTGGAGACCCCTGATCTAGAACATTAGAAAAGTTAGCTTTTCTGGACTACAGCTCCCAGAGTCTCACAGTCACTTTCCCAGCCTCTGCCTTTCTCTGAGGCAGTGGCGTAGGACAGGCATCAGCCACTGCAGGATCCCTAAATAAGGGGTAGCGAGGATTGTGGACTTGAGTCACGTTGAGTGAGAAAGATGGGCAGGGCTGATCCAGCCCATTTTGCTGCCTGGGCCCAGCAGCAGCAAATAACATTGTGCCACCACCTCAACATGCTGAGTCAGCCAAGCTATTCTGGCGCCTAAGGCAGAAAATCTGATACTTCCCCCCCCCCCCCTTCCCTGGCAGCCAGACTGCCAAAAAACAATAGTGGTGGCTTTCTGCCCTTTCATGACACTCCAGATGTTTTTGCTGAAGCAGCTGCTTCAGACTGCAAAATGATATGGCGAACCCCTGAGATGTTTTTAAATGGCTAGCTCAGAGGCCCCATTGAGAAATCCACATTTTCTGTAATACTGAGGGAGAAAACTATAGTCTCCCTGCCTCCCACTGTAACCATTCATTCTCATAGGTCCTAATCTATTGTCCACTAGTGGATTCCCCCCCCCCCTCCCGAGTTACCAGAAGTGCAGCAAGATCAGTAGAGATCTTTGTTTGAACTGTAGTTCCCAGTTCTCAAAATTATCCCCTTAACCCCCCTGGTGTCTTTCTTCAGTTGCCACTGGAATGCTTCGGGAGATGCTGGAAAACATCATGTGGCTTTCGGATAATTAACATGCCAGGAGAAGAATAGCACAAGAATGAGATGATTCCCAGTTAGATTGCATTGAGAAGAGAAGCAAGAATCTGGGACAGAGAATGAAGATCTTTCTAGCAGCAATGATCCCACATGTGCCACAACGGCATGCCTTCCAAACCTCACCCTATTTTGCAGATAGACCTGCCTCCCGCCATCTCAGGTCCCACAGAACATCCACACCCCTATTTTAAAAATTATTAGCACAAAAAAAAAATCCTTTTGTATTTACAGAGAGGTACAAGGGGAATTTGACATGTTTTTAGGGGGCCTCCCAGCACCCCCTATTTTTAATGTTTTCAAAAACTTTTGGCTACTGGAAGGTGCATGGGAGCTTTTTCATATTTTTGTAAGAACAAATGGTGGGGAGAGGGTGACACACCAGAGAATATGTGCCCCCCCCCAGCACATCTAAGGATGGGCATGTGAAGCCTCTGGACCTCAAGAGATTTCCCATCTTTGCTTTAGAGTAGTAAAGAATGGTTTGTGATAGGGAATAGAGGGTGTTTCCCACAGAGAGATCATTAAGGTGCCCCGAAACACTTTCTAACGTTGGCACCGGAAACAGATTTGTCCAAGTATATGAAGTCTCTTTTTGTGCGGGAAAGTGAGCTTTTGAGCAGTTTGGAAGTGACTCAGTTTGGTAATCCGTCCCAACAGCTGGGGTCCAAAAGCCGCTTCAAGGTCATCACTGAGGCCAGCCCTAGCATGGGGCAGATTTTAAGTCATGAAATGGCAGCCCATTGTTAGTTGCCTGCCTAGCAGAGAGGAAGAGAAATGCTCATGGGACTTAAGCCTGTCAGGATTTCCGTCTGCTGCCCTGCTCAGGTAGCAAAATGCCTTGGGCTGGCTATGGTGTCTGCCCTTGACCTCGTGACCTTCACAAATGCTGGGAACTAGAATGATTTGGTTTGTGGAAACCTAAAGGTTCCAAAGCTTCACCTTCTCCGGGCTGCCTCCCTAGATGCCCGTCTGAGTGGGGATCCAGCGTCTCGCTTGCAGCAGAGAGATGTTGATGGGCTCCGGATTCCCTGTTGTATCCACTACTTCTAGCCGTTTCAGGTCTGCAAAGGCTGCTTCGGACACATTGGCTGCCAATAAACGGTTGGATCTGGAAAACAAGGAGCGATTTGTTTGTAAAATGGGGCAACTGCCGATCTGCAGACATCTGAGTAGTCTACTTTGTTTTTTATTTATTTTTACTGAAGTCCTGAAACTTTGATGCCGCTCCAGGTGATGGGTGTAATTCAAAAGAATCAGAAACTTGATTATATCACAACACAGTTCTCTGCATATTTATTAGGAAATAATCCTTAGGGAGGATTTACTTAAGAATAACATGTTCATTGGATGGCATACACATGTAGCCTTAGAATCTCCCCTGTCCACCTAGGGGACTTCTTAACTACAGTTTTATCTTAGTACAATAACATTTTTATTTGGTCACTGCCCAGATTGATGACCTAGCAAATAATGTCTTAGTTCAGAGTTCTCTCAAAATAGACTTTCTACTTTTTTACCAGCACCAACTAATCAGGGCAAAAATGCAGCATATTCAGGTCTCCCTGAAATCAAATGCTACTTTGAAAAGAGAGCAAACTTCTCCATCAGAGTTTGAGCATAATATACTCTTCATTAGGGTAGAACGTTGCCCTAGGCTCAGGTTTTTTTAAAAAAATGTTTTCTTGCTAAAAACAAATAGTAATACAAAGCAATGTTAGTAAGTTTAAAACAACATGACACATTCAGTCTTGTATGAGAAAATTATGACTTATTAATAGCAGTGATGATAATATGCTGACAAATGGATTCCAACTTACAGTGACCTCTTCCCTGGGTTCCCTCCGAAGTGGCTTACCATTTCCTTCTTCTGGGGGGGGGTGGTGTTCTGGGTCTGGGCGGTATAATCTGATTCTTCTGCTGGGATCCTCAATGGGAAATAGAATGCCTAACCCCCAGGGGCTACCCGACCAAACCTATGATCAAGTCAAGCTCTATAGGTGGTTTTCCAAATGAAGACAACCTTGAATTAACACAATCTTGAATGATTGTTACCACCACCAGTTATATAATTTTGATTATTTTTTTAAAAAGCCTCAAATATTTACTTACCTTCTGATCGATGGAACTCTGGAACCAGACGGTCTCTGACTTTCAGAGAGAGTTTAGAAATTGTGGACTATTTTTAGTGATATTGAAAATTCAGTTATCGTAGGGAGAGGATTTCTAGGACGTGTCATATTTTTTCCTGCAACCTATGTTTGAGTTTATGGGTGAGATTGAACATGTTTATGAGTAATCTGGTGAGAAAGGACATATTACTGATAAACATGTTTGAATTTGCTTATGGGTTCAAAGATAAGTTGCAGAGAAAAAGTTGCAGAGAAATCTTTGCCCTTCAAAACATTCAAGATCTGGTTATGTCTGAAGAACTTTTTTTAAAAAGGTAGACTATTCATGCATTGATCCTCCTCAAACAGTTCCTGTGTATTTAACATCTTGGGAATCATTTTCAGATCACATTTATAATTTCATGCCTCTTTGTGTAACTTTACCAGCAGTTTAGGTATCCTGGTTTCTAGTCTCCCATGCTACATCTCCTTACAGACAGAGGTAGCTGCTGGTGCTTTTTACTGCTGGTATTATTTTATGGGTTTCCTCCACAGCTGTCATCTCCAAGTTAGAAGGTCAGTTAAACAATAATTCCCTGGCTGAAATCCTATTGCTTAGCATAGTAATTTGCACTAGAGTAGACCCACTGAATCTGTGGGGATGTGCTGGGTCAACTCCTCTGCAAGTTCCATTGATTCAAATGGATCTAGTCTAGTTGTGACCTACTTTAGTGTAAAGTCACAATTAGAGTTAGACCCATTTGAATTAATGGAACTTAAGCCAGTAAGGGTTTCCTTACTTAAAGGAATTGCCCACTAAATCCGTAGTGATCCAATGGGCCTACTCTTATGTGACTTAATTTCCTTATGCTAAGCAACAGGATTTCAACCACTATTTGACCATTCTTCCTTAGTGGAGTAGCTTTTTGGTATGTGTATAATTTCCTCCACAGTTTTCTTGGAGAAACTGTATTGTCTGACTCTGTGGCTGGGTCAATACACCCAGGAATTCTGCCATGTATGGTAACAAAAGTTCTGTGAATTTTTTTTTCCTGTCTCAAATCTGAGAGGTGTGTGAGGTTTTTGTTTCCAGGCTTTATTTATTTATTTATTTATTGGATTTATACCCCGCACCATCTGGCAACCAGGCCACTCTGGGTGGCTAACAACAAGATAAACAACACAATATCAAAACACGAGAAAGATAAAATAATACATACATTCAAACGAATACGATAACCAGCGGGATAAATTAAAACAGATGGCTATGAAGATGGTAAAATGGATAATGAAAGGGTGGTAAAAAGGATGGTAAAAGGGAGGCTGAGATCTCAAAAACTTAATGCTCAGGGAAAGCCTGACGGAAGAGCCAAGTCTTTCACAACATCCTGCAAAAATTGCCACATTCACATGTGAATGTTAACATTTACCAAATGTTGGCCATTCATTGCAATGTGTATATACTTGTTGGATATTGATCTTGTTCTGTGTAGATTCCCAAACTAGATTATAGCTTAGTGGATCTGAAAATGCAATTCTGAAAATTTGTGTGAACAGCTTGGTTTTGGTTTGGTCATGACTTAAGAATAAGCCCCATTTTGTAGTGACAAATCCACGGGTCAAGGACTTATAAATGGAGGCAGAAGATTATAGGTGGGATGTATTGCCATCCACTTGGACATTACCTGACAGTGGATAAAAAAACATGCTTGGAATATATATGTTCTTTAATGGGAAAAAGCAGAAGAGGAAGGTGATCAGAAGTGCCACTATCCCTTCCCCTAAATTTCTCTGCCACTTTAGTTCACAGGCTTAGCAACTTCAGTTTGTAAAACAAAAAACAAATTGGGGTAAAATTTGCATAAACAGGAGCTCCCCGTATGGTTTGGCCCTTAAACTGAAGAGCTTTGTGTCTTGCGTCAAGCTTCCTGAGATTGGCTGGAGAAACCAAATATGTGCGTTCAGTAATTCTTATAGTGATATTCCTGTATCTATCCTCAAATGAATTATCTTTTGCTTCCTGTAAATTCCCTAGGAGAAGCAGTCAGATTGTCACAGGTCAGATGATGAGTTTTAGTGCCCTGTATAATAAGGTCTTGGTCCTTCTCGTGAATAATAAAACTAGAATGGCACAAACTTGCAGAATAAATGATGTAAACTAAAATGTAAGTGCTGTCTGGATAGCTTAATGAATTGAAATAGCTAGCTGCCGAGCCAGGGGTCAGAAGTTAAGTTCCCCATTTTGCCACTGGGAGAAGAGCCAGCCTGCTGCACAGTCCCAGGGCAACCCCTGTCCAAAAGAAAGGTTTGGCAAACCATTCCGGAATACTCTGTACCTAGAAAACCCTGGAAAAAGTCACTGTAAGTCAGAATTGGCTTGGTGGCTCATCATTGTCGTTAAAATAATAATTGCTTCTATTTGTATAGTATTAGGCATCCTTCAGTCTCGAAAGACTATGGTAACGTGCTCTGTATGGAGGACTTGGAACAGCGTCTAGTGTGGCTGAGAAGGCCAATTCGAGAGTGACAATCCCTTCCACACTGAAGACAAATACAATCTGTCCCCTGTCCAGCTCCCTGATTTTGCTGCTTCCGTGACTGCCTCTTTGCCTCGGTCTGCTGGACAAGGGTCTCTTCAAATTGGGAGACGCCGTGATGCAACGCCTGCCTCCAGGCTGAACGCTCCGATGTCAGGGTTTCCCATCTGTTGAGGTCCATTCCTAAGGCCTTCAGATCCCACTTGCAGATGTCCTTGTATCGCAGCTGTGGTCTCCCTCTGGGGCGATTTCCCTCCACTAATTCTCCATACAGGAGATCTTTTGGAATCCGACCATCAGCCATTCTCACGACATGCCCAAGCCAACGTAGACGTCGCTGTTTCAGTAATGTATACATGCTAAAAATTCCAGCTCGTTCTAGGACTACTCTGTTTGGAACTTTGTCCTGCCAGGTGATACCAAAAATGCGTCGGAGGCAACGCATGTGGAAGGTGTTCAGCTTCCTCTCCTGCCGTGCACAAAGGGTCCAGGACTCACTGCAGTACAGGAGTGTGCTCAGGACACAGGCTCTATAGACCTGGATCTTGGTATATGTCGTCAGCTTCTTCTTCAAATACAAATAGAATACACATTCTATTTGTATTTGTAATGTATATAAGAACTAGCGTTGGTTGTTTCTAGGTGCAAATTCTGGACTGCTTCTGGGCAGATCTCTAATTTTTTAAGTGCAAAGCCCAGAAAATCCTATTGCAAAGAGCACTGGTGTGGCATTTGCTACATTTCATCTTTAAAATACAGGCAACAGCAATTTGATCCATTCACAGGTCCTTTGAAGAGGGAAAACCCAATGCACACAGGGTGCCTGTAAGCCCCACATCCTCTATGAGCAGTGAGCACGTCATAGCATCTGCCCCACCTCCAGGTGCAGCCCCTTATGCCCTCCATCACCTGAGTGTGATGACTTGGATGTTGGGTGTCGTGAGGAAGGCTTCAGCCATAATGACCACAATCCTGTTGTGCTGTAGGTAGAGATTTTCTAGAGATTCCGGCAGATCTGGTGGAACGTAGGACAGCTCGTTGTAGCTCAGATCCAGGAGCTGGGAAAGCAAATACCAGAAGACATTTGAGAAGAAGGGGGCAGCTGCCTCGGTTTCCAGATATGGGCATCACTGGTTAAACAGAGGCTGCCCCTGACGTGGTAGGGGGCAGAGGTATAATGACAATAGGACATCCATCAGGCTGTCCCTCCACAGTCCCACTGAAATGAGCCAGACTGGCATGACTTTAGCAGGAAAAGAGCCAGTGCAGAAAAAAAAATTTGGTAGGCTGTGTCCTTTCATAACATAGGTTTAGACCCATGAGAGGTACTAACCTCCAGCTGCAATGGCATTTTACACTGAAACATGTACCTTTTCTCACTCAAGTAAGGCTAATACCAATGGAGTGAGAAAATGCACATTTAAGTGGCATTTTTAAGTACTGTAAGATGAATCTTGGTTTCCACTGGATATTCCCTCCATTCCCAGTTTAGGAATAGGACTCTTTCTGTCGCACCCACACTGTGGGAGCAAGTTCACTCTAGGGTTCTCTTCCTGGAGCTTGAAAAAACTGCTTTTTTCAAATTGCAGCAACAGTGTTGTGGCACCCTAAAAGACCCAGAGGTTTTATATGGTGAAGGATTTTGTAGATGGCAGCCTACTTCATAGACACATTCCTTTTGAACTACATTTCCCAAAATCCCCAAGCCAGCAGGGCCACTGGGAGTTCTGGTTTCTAAGTTCTCTTCTCTCCCCACCTTGTTGCCTGCTTGCCAAATATGCAAAAGGAAGGAGCCTGTTCCCCGCCCCCCAACCTCACCTTCAGTCCGTGCAACTCCTGCCAAGTGCCTGGGGAAATGCTGCTGATCCGCAGGCGGTTGTGAGCCAAGTGCAGCTCCTTCAGCACGGTGAGGTTGACCAGCAGTTCTGGAGAAAGGGAGTTGAGCTGGTTCTTCTGCAGATTGAGGACCTGAAGGCTGGAGGGCAGCCCCGCGGGCAAAAGGGTGAGCTGGTTGCCTGAGATGTCCAGGATCTCCAGGCGCTTCAGTTTGCGGAAGGCCAGGCGGTGGATGTGGGCACTGTAAAGCCGGTTGTAACTGAGGTTGAGCTCAACCAAGGCATAGGTGGCTGCAAAGTCATGCAGCCCTATCTGGGCAATCTGGTTGTGCAGCAGCATCAGGGAGCGGACCCTCCGTGGGAGTCCAGGCGGGATGCGTTCCAGGCGGTTGTTGTACAGGTGGAGGGTATGCAGGGAGCGCAGGCGGGAGAAGGCCTCGGGATGCACCCCTGTGGCGGTCAAGGTGTTCCCCTGAAGGAGGAGGTACTGCAGGCTCCGCACGCGGCTCAGACGTTCAGATGGCAACGTGTTCAAGTGGTTTCGGCCCAGGTGTAGGATTACAATGTTTGCAGGGAGGCCACCTGGCACCTGCGACAGGTTATTGTTAGAAAGATCCAGATACTCCAGGTTCTTCAGTTTGCTGTGGGGAGGCAAAAGCTGCCCATTAGGGAAGCTGCTTGAAGCAAGATCCTGGGTTTGGGGGGGGGGGATCTTTTAAGTCTCTCCCCAGTCCCTATGAACCCCTGATGAGCTCTGGCCCCCAGATCCAGCCCCCAGGGGAGCCCCACCTTTCCCTGTAGTTACCTGAAGGTGGAGGAATCAAGGCCATCGTTGGTCAGGTTGTTGCTCTGCAGGTAGAGCTCTCGGAGGCGCCACTGGCTGCTCAAGGCTCCTTTGGGGATACGGGAGATGTGGTTATTCTGCAAAGTGGAGCCTTACGGTCAAGGGCGAGCCTCTCCAATCTTGCTCCCCTCCAGTCTAGAAAGTGGAGGGGGCCATTAGTCTTCCCATTAACTTGTCAACTTAGGCATCACATTCCGGTGAGGCCAGAACTACCATGTTTCCCCGAAGATAAGACAGGGTCTTATATTAATTTTTGCTCCAAAAAACACATTAGAGCTTATTTTCAGGGGATGTTTTATTTTTTTCAGCTACAGCAATCTACATTTATTCACATACAGTCGTGTCATCTTCTTCTGGTTGCTGCACAAGGGTGGAGGGCGGGGTTTCAATTAACTGAGACTTATTTTTGGGGTAGGGCTTATATTACGAGCATCCTGAAAAAATCATACTAGGGCTTATTTTCAGGTTAGGTCTTATTTTCGGGGAAACCAGGTAGTTTAAGGCCAGAGGAATCTTGGTAGGAATGTGGAGCTGAACAGCATGCTAGACCAGTGGTTCCCAACCTTGGATAACTCAGGTGTTCTTGGACTGCAACTCCCCCTCCCCGAAAAATTCCAAGTGGCACGGCCCTAATAGAAGTGAAAACTTTTCAGTTAAAATACACTTTAGCGCCTTTGCAAATACATTCTAGTTGTCCAGCTTGCAGAACTTTTGAAAACTGGATTTACCACAAAGCCTCTGATGTAGGATCCCAGCCTTCCTGTTGTCCCTGCCTGGCTGTATTCTGTTATTAAGGCCAGGGTGAGCAACCTGTGACCCTCCCAGGTGTTGTTATAGTATAATGCCCATCAGCTCTCATAATTGACTATACTGGCTTGAACTGCTGGGATTCACAGTCTAGCACCATCTGAGGGAACACAGGCTGCCCACTTGTCATAGATGGTTTTTTGTTTTTTGCTTAAAGACAGAGGCTCCTGGCCTTTATTTAATTGCCTTACTGCTGTCCAGTTCACTGCAGGCCTCTGGCCTCTTTATATTTTTGCAACATGTTTCTCTACTATCCAGATGGAGAATCTCAGTTGCCAACCTGTAGGTGGAGGCGGAAGATGGCACGGGGTAAATTCTGGGGCACGTAGGTAAGCCGGTTGCTGGAGAAGATGAGGGTGGTGACAGCGTCAGAGCCATTGAAGGCATCAAAGGGTAGGCCTGTGTTGTTCACCAGGTTGTTGTGCATATAAACAGACCTGTGCAGAGGGAGGAGGGAGGCAGAGTATCGATTAGGAGTGCAAAGTCCCCAGCACAGTATCTCTAAACCAGCTCCAAATGGTTTCTCCCCTCCTTGCCACATGAATTTAGGCTGGTGGCCTTGTAGGAAGTGGACTCTCTCTCTCCCTCTATCTCCAGAACAGTGATCCTGGCCTCTGTAATAGAGCTAGTAATGAACATCATTTATTCCAACTGGTGTCCTCAGGGCTGGTGTCCCTCCCTGGTCAGGGAGGAAAATGCCTTTTCCTCCCTTACCAGGTCCCTGCCCTCCGAGCACACCTGCTGTCACAGAAAATCTGCAGCGGGGATTCATCCTCTGTCCTGGCCTTACCTGAGGCCAGGCTTTTGCCCAAAGGTGAGTGGGTAGATGTGACTCAGGCGGTTGGCAGCAAGGTCCACAATGCGCAGGGTGCTGGGGAGGAACCGTGGCGCCACTGTCAGCTGAAAGGAGAACCACACAGGAAGTGTCAAGCTGCCCTCGGCTTTCCCTCTCTGTTCAGAAGGGAAAGCTGTCAAAAATGTTACAGCGCAAGGACTGGCAAGCCATTTTGGGATGCATCAGGTGGAACGTGGTTTCCTGTGGAAGTGGACAATATAGTCTATTTGCCCACTCTGGGCTAGATTTAAGGTGAAAATGCATAACCATGTATTTTAAGGGCACTTACTGTGAGTTTTTAAAAAGTTGTCTTTAGAAGCTGGTCTTCATTATTCTATTATACTTTAGTTCAGGGGTCTGCAGACTACAGGCTGGTAGGCTCGTGTGTTTGTGTGTGTGTGCTAAAATATAACGGTGAGATCCCTGGGGCAACAAAACAACAGCAACATACACTTGGAATTAAAGAATGTGAACTCTGGGATTTGGAAGTTGTTTTAAGTACCTGGGCTGAATGGAGCTCAAAATCCTTCTGTACAAAAAACCCCACTCCTGGTTACTCTAAGCTTCTCTTCACCTTCATTTCAGCAGTATAATTCGGAGAAAAAGTTTGTGTGTCAGTTTGTGGTTACTTTTGTTCAGCAACTGAAAGCTGAAAATCTTTGTAGACGGAAAGGGTCCAGAGATCTTCCAGTACCTACCAGCCTGCTTTCTGCTAACTTCTGTTTGAATATGAACAAGAAAAGTGACTACACTATTTGAACCTGAGCGGGCCATAGCTTTCATGGTAAACCTCTGTACAGGGTGGAATACCAAACTCTACATTTTGTTGCCTAGCTTAACTCTATGTTAAATTAGCAAGGAAAAGCTGGGAATGTGAAACTGGCAGGAGTAGAGTCTGGGAAAGTTACTTTTTTAGGTGGTATCTTCCAGAATCCCATAACCAATGGGCATGCTAATCCTATGTTTCCACCTCTCAGGGTGGCTGTTGAGATCATACAACTGAGATGGTGGAAGGGGGCTTTTAGGGATGACACCCTGTGCTCCATGGAGAAAGGATGGAAAGAAAAATGTAATGTATTTCTCATCTGTTACTCGTATTGTGAGTGATCACAGTTCTTCTCTATACATTTCATACACTTCTTACATGCTTATATAAGATAACTTCAGACAGATTGGTTATGTTTTAACTACTACTAATCTGATTATACCTTCTTCCTGTATAAATCTGATACACATTGGTGCTCCCCAGATATTGTCAATAGAAAAAAAACTATACAAAATGAAGCCAGGCATCCTGTTTAACTTCGAGTCATCCCTTACCAGTTTTTCACCACTGTGAGGGGCCAGCACAGATATCACTGGCTTTATACAGTGGATTGGGAATTATTCTGAACAGAAAAAATACCTTCTGCACACCTACCCGTGTCTCAATTACTATAGTGCCTATGCTACAGATGCCTTATTATATTAATTGAAGCAAAATGACTGCCTTGCCCCCCAGTTCTGTATCAACAATAACTGTGAACTATAATCCCCATTTATTTAGAAGCGTAACTTGAAGTAATGGAATGACCTCCCTTTTAAGGCAAGGTGGTGAACCTTTGGTGCTGGAGGTGTCTTAGACTACATTTCCCAGAATCCCTTACCACTAACCAGGCTGGCTGGAGCTTCTGGGATTTGAAATTCAACTAAACCTGGAGGGCCCATCTCTGCCTTGAGCCAGGTGGACAGCTTATGGCCCTCTAGCTCTTGTTAGATGCAACTCCCATCAACCCGACGGATGCCATGGAAATAGTTGTCCCAACGACATCTGAAAGGTCCCTTGTTTCCCATCCCTGGTTTAAGTATATAGTTGACCCTGGATGTGTTTTGATAATTACATGATGTAAAGATATCTATTGTCTTTTCCTGGGAATAGGAGGAATCAGTGATTAAGTAAGGAACATCTTCTAAAGGCCCTCCGACACCATATGGCACGCTGTACTGCAACTTCCACATTCCCGGACCATTGCCTGTGCTGGCTGGGGCTGATGGGAGCTGCTTTTTTTGCCTGCACTGCCGGGACATTACAGCTGTCCCCCCCACCCCTGTCAAAATTTAATTGGTCCAGTGATTTGCTTTTCAAAGTCTCTGAAAACAAAGAAAAGCCAGTCCAGCCTCTTCTTTGCAACCTTAATCACACTCACCTTGTTGTTTGCCAGGTAGATGTACTGAAGTGACTGCAGGGACTCAAAGGCTTCGTCCGGGAGACCTTTAAAATGGAACACGCTAGAGAAAAAAATCTGCTTTGGAGGATTCTTGCCAAGCCCCTTGTTTGGCCCCCTTTCCTGCCCCACATGCAGAGCTTCTATCTACCACTAATCCCTTCTTCCCAATGCCAAAGAAGCAGCCACAGTTGGCTTGCAGTCTCCTGCTCAGTCAGATGCACTTCTGAACTGGAAGTGAGGAGTGTGATGCTTGGTTATGTTTAAATGTATTGTTTATATACCCGTGGAACTGCTTTGAAATGCATTGGTTTGCTAAGGATGTGGTGGGAGAGGGTGTAATGAGGATCATGGGATGTTGGTAAAGACTGTTCTGATTGGCTGGGAGAAACTAGGGGAGTGGAGTGTTGGTTAGGTTTTTGGAGAAATCTGGGGGCAGAGAGATTGCAGTGGAAGATGTTTTTTAATGAAAGAACCAGGAATTTGAGGGAGCAATAGAAAGAGAGTGAAGGATTGTGCTCAATGAATGTAAAACCTAGGAATAAGCGACATCCTTTGGACACTGTTATTTTACTAAAACGTATACTGGAGGGTTGGCTATGTGGGGGGTGTTGAAAGGGACTAAGTGAAGGGTGAAATAGATACACATAGGGGCCACTAAAGGTCGGTGGCAGCGAGGGAGGAGAGAGAAAATAAGTGAAGATTATTGAAGAAAATACATTTATTCCTGTGGTTATTGAAAGAGACCATTACCTGAATAGTCAAGTGACAAGACCAAGACAGTATGTGAGAGAGTGGTTGGACAATGAACTGGTGTTTAATGTGGAGCAAGAAAGACTCCTTCCAAACTGCAGTGAAGGTTCATCTATTGTCATTTGAAGAATCCATCCCTTTTTATTCAGTACAAGCAGGGGGAGCAAAAGCCCAAAAGCTGATCTTAGCTTCTTTCTCCTTCACCCAGTCATCTGCCCATAAAGATTCAAGGAAACTTAGGCCAACCCATGAGAATGCGGGGTCAGGGAGGGAGGGGTGGGCCGGGGAGCCTGAAATGCTGGCACACCTTCCAAATGCCAGGACATAGCCTGCTTCCTGGGTTCTGCTCACCCTCAGAGGTGATGTGGTTGTTGTGGAGATTCAGGGTTCTCAGTCTGGACAGTTGAGACAATTCATTGTATGGCAGCTCACGCAACCGGTTATTCTGCAGAAGGAAAACCAGCACTTACGTATGTATTTTGTGCCCTATTAAATGGACTCCTAACGCAGAATCTAAGGCTGACATACAAGCTTTTACAGAAAGGTAAGTACTATTAAAAGCAGCCGTAATGTATGCATGCATGCATGTATGTATGTATGCATGTTCCCAATAAGGGGACGCAAGGCGGTCACAGTGTTAAAAAGAAAAAGAATTAAAAACACAGTAAAATATACATTGAAACAAACAAAATTAAACATAAACATAAAACAATGTTTTTAAATGATTAAAAACATTGAAAACTCTAAAAACAAGCTTAACTTAAAAAAAAACACCCAGCATTCAGGGACTCAGTTATGA
The DNA here is from genome assembly GCA_037013535.1 of Intellagama lesueurii. Taxonomy (NCBI): domain Eukaryota; kingdom Metazoa; phylum Chordata; class Lepidosauria; order Squamata; family Agamidae; genus Intellagama; species Intellagama lesueurii. Next base: position 136,642,103 of record JBAJHW010000002.1, read on the forward strand.
TTGTTAAAAGTCTGCTTGAAGAAGTGGGTCTTCCGCTGTCGGCGGAAGGATAAAAGGGAGGGGGCCAAGCTAACCTCCCGAGGGAGAGCCCCCCATAACCTGGGAGCAGCCACAGAGAAGGCCCTCTCTCTGGCCCACATCGAACGTTCCTGCACTGACAATGGGACCGAAGAGGAAGGCTTCCCCTGATGGTCTTAAGAGCCAAGAAGCCTTACGTATATTGGGGAGAGGTGGCCCTTGACCTCCTGGACCCAAGCTGGACAGAAAGAGCGAGTGTGGGTGGAGTGGACGAACTGGCAGACAAGGGCTTGGGAGACCTGGGTTGACATCCCCATTCAGCCATGGAAACTCCGTGTGGGGTGCCAATCTTAAAACCACTTTTTAAACCTCTCAGATACCTTAGCATTGCTGCAAGTCAGAAGGAACTTGATGGCACACAGCTACAATTACAACAGGACCGTGATGGAAGCAGCAGAATATAAAAAAGAAAGATGCAACTGACTGGGGGTGAAAAGTGGAAAACTTTAGAAATGCTAAAATGTCTGAAGACGTGGGCTGCAATCCTTGAAAGCTTATGCCAAATAAACTTTGTTAACCTTAATAATCTTAGAATAGCGGAGCTGGAAGGGACCCTATGGATCATCAGGTCTAGGTCCTGTCAAGGAGGCACCGTGGGGAATCGAACTCCCAACCTCTGCCTCCGCTGCCAGATACCTAAACCATCAAGCAGTCCAGCTGTCCCGCAATCTTAGAGTGCCACAAGATTCTCTGATGCCTTTACTATGACAAACGGAGCAGGGCTACTGCTTTGGAGAGCCCTGAAACACTTCTTAAAATGCCTCAAAGGATCAGAAGTTATTTGGGGGTAGGGGGTAATACAGGCAACCCCTTGCAAAGGGCTTGTCTGCCTTCAGGTCTGCTCTCCTGTGGCTCTCCCACCCAGATGGGACAAGCGCTCGGTCCATCCTCTCTTCTTCCTCACCTGCAGTGACAGATGCTGGATGCCTCCGGAGAGATTACCGGGGAAAACATGTAAGTCGAGACCGCCACAGTCCACCGTTTCCTCTGCTGGGCAGGTGCAATTGGATGGGCAGCCAGACACATTCTGGGTAGGGATGTCTCCCATGGGCGGTGGTGTTGCCAGAGGCAGGTCATCGTCCTCGTGGTTCTTGAGAAGGAATCCATAAGGAAGGCTGGCGAGCAGGAGTAGTAGAAGACGGCCAATGCGCAGCTGCAGGGAGGCAGCCGTCAGACCCTAGTCAATAGGGGTTCTGTGTCACCCCAGCATGTGCTTTGCTCTCAATACTTCAACTGTCTGCATCACCAGGTAGGGCAGGAAGCCCCCCTTCTCTCTCCCTTCCACAAATCAGCTCCACTGGGAAGGTAAACAGAGCCCCTTAACAGTATTGAAATGCCTCACTGATGGGCGGGAGGAGCTGAAAGGAAGAAGGGATGGTTGTCCCTTCTAGGCAGTGCGAAGCAAAAGAAAGATTTGGGGAGGCATCAGGGGGCGAGGAAAAACAAAACAGAGGTCAGCCTGTATCCAAATGTTTACGTAGTATGCAGAGACCGTTGCCTGTGTGGCCTCGTAAAAGGTTGCTAACTAGCGTTAGCCCAGGGAGCGGACAGCTGCTCATCAATAGGCTGTGTGAGCCAATTGCTTTATTGGCTTGGCATTGCTTGGGAGTGGGCGGGTGGGACAGAGGTTGCAAACAAGCTATACAAAGCTGGGCTTCAGGCAGAAACCCAAAAGGTGCGGCAGATAGGATGCGGTACTGTGTGTGTGTATGGGTGGGGGGAGAAGGGGAAAATAAGTCAATGGATGCAAACATTCAAAGAAATGCTTCCAACATGGGGTTGCCCAGATACCTCTGTCCCTATCTCCGTCTTAGCATGCTTTGCTCAGGACTGGCTCAGGGTGCCTGACGGGGAAAATCCTAAATGACACCCTTTCCTACTAATTCAGAGAGCAAAGAATCTACCCTGGTGGTGCTGCTGCCTTGAGCGCTCCCCCCCCCCCCAGTGAGTCAGAAAGTTAAGGGGGTTGGGTTTCAGAAGCCCCCGGCCAGCACACCAGGTAGCTTTTTCTCAACTCTGAGAGCAAGACCCACCCTATCAGTGATGTTCAGCACAGGCTGACAGTGCAAGCAAGCAACCCAAAGAAAGAAACAGGCCTCAGTTACACTGGAAGAATCCTGATTTGTCAAATCTCGGATCAAGCAGAATGTAGCAAACAATCTTAGATCATCCTTGCTTCACAATCCTCTCCTCTGGGCTGAATATGACAACTTAAAAAAAAAAAGACACCGGATAGCCACAAGAATGTACTGGTTCCTTCCTAATTGCCAACAGACTAGCCCAGGACATTTTGCTGCCAGAGGTCGAGCAATAATGCCTACCCCACCTCAAGGTGCACAGTACCAGAGGCCAACCAAATTGTCCTGGCACCTCAGGTAAGAAAGCCTAAAAGCACCTTTTTTCCCCTCTTTGGCATTAAAAATACAACAGCCAGAATCCTACTGCTGATCAGTGCTTGCTGAAGGGAAACCACATATATCTTGGCAGCATATTGGTGCTCGTTAATGAGGTGGTGGATGCATTTCTAGGCACATAGCCAGTTGCACAGCCAGGACACACACATGAGGACACAACCAGCACCTCATTAAGGGGTGGCAATTTGCCACCAAGAATTGCATGATTTCCCTTCTGCTAGTGTAAATCAGCAGTAATATGCTGGCCACTGTATTGGATGCTGGGGAAATCATGCTTTCCAGTAGATGCCTTGAAATAAAAGGGACTTCAGGTATTCATTACTGCAATCTGGAGCCAATCCAATAAATATGTATTTAAAATATTTTACCCCCTTTAAAAAAAGGACCCAAGGTGGCTTACATCATTAAAGGACAATATTTAAAATCTAAAAAAACAGTAAGTATACAGATATTTCAAAGAATAAAACATAGTAATTAAAAAATAATAAAAGAACCACAGTTTGATGTCTGCCAAAACAAAACAAAACGGATCAAAACAAAACAAAAGCAGTGGCCTGAGGCAGCCACAGCCCCCTCTATCTGATGGCCCACTTCGGGAAGAAGCAAGTTTTCTCCAAGGACTTTTGCCTGAAAGAATCTCTCCCTTGGCAAGGATTCACCAAGCCCGGGCCTGGCGAGTGGGGGGGGGGGGGGGACACACACACACAAGCCAGTGTTGGAGGGAAGCTATCGAAGGTCGCTCCAAGAACTGATCCTGACTCTCATTCCACCAGACGCCACTCTTCTGAGATGAAGAAACAGAGGCCAGAAAGACTCCTGGCCTTTAACCCTAGAATCTCCACCTTTCCTTTGCTCGTTTTTTACATTCTCTATTTCGGAAAAGCAAAGTAATCGTCGGGACTCGGTCAAGACACCTGGCCGCTATCCCGCATTTTTCGTGCTAAGGGGATGAAAAAAGACGGGAGGGATGCAGAAAGGGATCACCACGGCAGCCCCCTCGTTGTGGGAACTGCATCGTCGCTGAACTTCTCCATGCCAGCCTGCGATTCGGCAGGAGAAGGTTGCTCCACCACCCACCTCCTCTCCAGCCCAGAGAAACAGCTGGAGGCGCCTGTCAAATTTCTGCCTGCGCTGCCGGGCAACGGTAAAAAGCACAGGAGCGCCGTGGGGGAAAAGCTGGTTTCCAACTAGAAGCGAGCTCCTGTCTATCCGCGCACCGCAGGTCCGCGCTTTGCGCTCGGCGTCCCTTAATCCTGGTTTCCGACGGAACCGCCTTCGACAGGGGTTACCCTCAGTTTAGCAAGCCTAACGTTGCTAACGGAGAAGGGGAATCCATTCTTCTCATCTCGGGAAGAAGGGTGTAACGGATCGTTACGGGACGGCCCTCGCCCGCCTTCAAAGCGCCCTGGTGCACTCCCACCCTCGCCTCTGACCTGGGCGGCCCCCCTGCGGACCCCCCGCGTCCTCCCCCCTTCCTGGCCCGCTCAGCCCCTCGGGGTCGCCCCGGGAGCCCCAAGGGACGCGGTGGCGCTCAGCGCCCTCCCGGAGACTCCCGGGCCGCCCCCTACCGGCGGCCTCCGTCCTGCGCCGGGCAACGGGCTCAGCCGCCGCGCTCGGGAAAGACGCCGCCCGGGCTCGCCCGCCGCTGCTCACCATCGCCGCTGCTGGGCTGGAGCCGCCGGTCCGCGGGAGGGTGTCAAGGACCGCGAAGGGGAGCCAGACCGACCCGCGGGGGGGGGGGGGTTCGAGGGCGGCGGCGGCGGCGGCGGCGGCGGCACCCCTTCCCGCTCGGCTGCTTTCCTTTCCCTTCTTTTTGTTGTTTTTGCCCTAGCTAAGCTCCCCAGGTGCCCAGAGAGCGCTTGGGAAAATCCCTCCCCCTTCCCCCCCCCCCCTAAAGCAACCAGAACGGACTTGCCGCCGTTGTTGCTACTTCGGCGGGGAAACGGGAAGAGCGGGGGAGGTGGGGGGGGGGGCGCGCGCGCGAGAGATCAATGTTATGTCTCTTGCGCCTTGTTTTCCACCCGATCAAAGGCGGGAAGGAGCGGGTGCGGTTGCATAATGTTCCCTCCGCCCAGGGAGGCAGGCAGGCAGGCAGGCAGGCTGGTGGGACGCCAGACTCTACCAAGGGCAGACCAGCTGCGCCCTGCCTGCTCCTGGTTGCCTTCCCCAAAGCGACGGAAGGTCTCCTCGCCTCCTCAAGCGTTCCCCTCCCTCTCCCGCTCTCCAACAGACCTCCCCAAATAGGTACCCCCCCCCCCCAAATACGGCCTTTTCTTTCCTCCCTCCAGATCCGATCACCCACCGCACGCCCCCTCCCCGCCCCCTTCAGGCGTCAAACCCCTTCAAGTGCGTTCTCCGGTTGACTTCCCTGACAGCGAGAACGACCACTGGGAAGCCCGCTCGCTCTCCCTTGAATGGCCAGGAGCACGTGTGACTCGGCAAGGAAGAATAAATAAATAAAGAGACTGACCCCCGAGCCTGCGTAAAACGCCCTGCTGCCCAGGAGACCCCGTTGAGTTTACAGCTGCTCTTATTAAAACACTTCTCTGTCCGGAAATATCATGGAAAGGTTGCATTGTATACCCAACAGTGTTCTTGGGATGGCAGGGCACTTGGCCCATGGCTGAGGCGCTCCTCTCTTCTTCTGCCCTACGTTTTCTTGGGCACTCGTGCGGGATCAGCCCTTAATAAGGGCTATAAATTCAAGTATTGAAACCCCTGATTTAAAAGTAATGAATCAATACACTGCTAACAAGGCCAGCGACACAAATATTGCCAGTTTCATTTTCTTTCTTTTTTGCTCCCAAGCTAGCCACTTCCAGGAAAGGCTTCAAAGAGCTCTCTGGGAATAGCTCCATCAACCGCAGTCCCAAGCAGCCAATTAACATGGATTGAAAATTTGGCATCCAGCCTTCTGTCCCCAGCCTTTCTCTGCCCTTGGAAGAGAAACTGACACTCCCTGGCAGGCCTGCCCCTTCCCCTCGGTCTCTCTAGTCTCAAGACTAGGGCTTGCCAGGTCCCCCCCCCCCCCTCTCAGAAGCACAAGGCACTGTCATGGCCACACAGGAAGCATTGTCGAAATGAGAGGACTGGCTGCTTTAGCAGGGGACATCTGGGCAGTGAGATTAATGGCTTGGCTTCAGTTCTTGTGATGGCTTGAGCCCACTCTTTGCAGAGCTGCAGAGTGTCTCGAGATTATTCCTTAAGGAATTGGGTCAGTGGGGATGGGAGCCTATTCCTTTTCAGAGAGGTAGCCATGCTAGTCTTTTTGTTATACCCTCGTTTGTCTAAATAATCTTTGGGAATCAGTGCAACTGCAACTACAAACAGGATGTCCAGCAGACATTTCTCCCTTTTTTGTAACATTAGGACAAAAGGTCACCCAGTGAAATTGATGGCTAGCAGATTCCAGAGAGACAGAAGAAAGCATTAAAAAAAAATCTAGCATGTAATTGTCTTGTGGAATTTGCTGCCACAAGTTGATTATGATTGCACCCACAGGCTGCTTTAAGAGGAGTTTAAATGAGTTTATGGAGGACAGGTCTATCACTATTAGCCACGATGTTTCAGTTTTTTTCAAGGTGCTTATTCCTGATGCTCCAGTGATACTCCACTGGGTGGAGAGGAGCGAAAACTGAGACCTTCCTGCTCTTCTTGTAGATGTCATGGTTACCTACTTCTGGTTGAGGGGTCCCTGGTCTCATGCAGCAGGGCTGTATGCATACACTCTAGTAAAACTGTTCTGTGCCTTTAATTCAAAGATGCAGAATTTCTTTCAATCGGAGGCTAGATTCAATTTCAGAGAAGTCAGAGTGGGCAGCTGCGTTCCAGTGGTGGATGCAATGTAAGGCAAAAGAATGGGACCAAAAACACAAACAAATGTTACATTAAATGTCTTCTTGACGGAAGCCAAACCTGAAAAAAGGCATTTTGATTTTCAATCTGTGGAAAAAAAATCTACAGTATATGGAACTTGGGAAACCATCAAATACAGAGCCTCTTCATCTCTTGCAAACCTGTTCCTGGCACCCCTTTCTTGAGATACTTGCTTGGAATATTTTTAGTTTTTTCCCATTTCTTCAATTACGGTACTTTAGTCCTTCCCCCAAGTGAAATATAGCACTCTCCTCTGATTTGTGGTGTTGGAGTAAAGTCAGGCAGCTGCAATTTTCTGAAAAGTCTCCCCAGGCCTTCCATGTCCCCCAGAGAGCCTAGCACTCCTTTGTGGGGAAACCCCGCTTATGTAATGAGAGGCACTTTGTAAACAAAAGCAGGTGGTTCTGGTTTTTCTGATTGTCATGCAAATTTATCCAGCTTGGGAGATGCCAGAGACTCTGGAACTGATCACTTGTATTTTCCCCAGAACTATTAGGTTACCTATGAGATAGAGGAATGGTGGGAAGCTGCAGGCAGGACTTCACTTCATTTGGCCGAATGGTCTGCCAAAAATCAGCCTATGTGTAAGACTTAATTTGAACCATATCTAACCCAGTTGGTTCAATGCCAAAGATCAGCCCCAAGACACACAAACTGACTGTCAAAGAGTTTGCAGTACAGTGTTCTGATAAAGATAGGCTGCCTGGGGAATTCTGAAAGCTGTAATCTAAAAAGCACAAATCTGCAGACGGGTCTCCCAAATTTGCTTGGACTTTACACTTTAGTACCCCATTTATCTGGGTGGATATACAGTATACTGGTTTTTGTTCCAGCAGTTGGATGTCATCAGCCCTCACCCCCACTCTGGATGTGGACATGGCAGCTCTAAAGAAAGATACTGTGCTGCAGCATCCAAAATTGACTTCCAGGTTCTTATTCAATAGACTACAGAATGCAATTACTATCTCCTTCTCCCCTGCAGATGTTTATGTTCAAGGAGGAATTAGTTTAAACCAGTACCCTCTCTCTCCTGTTGCATCACCTCCCTGCCCCATTATTTATTTCACATGGGTCTCTTTTCCTCCATCCTGGAACTCCTTCAGATGTACCACAATAAGAAACCTCTGAATCCTACCCCCACCCCAGGGCTTTATTCCTCTTCGGAGTCCCGCCTTCACTCTTTTATTTTCTTCCACACTCCAGTATTTATGGGACAGAAATAGTCTTCTCTGGTCTACCAGAATTCCCTGGCCAGTCTTGCAAATTGGGATAACTCCCAGAGTCATCCAAGAAATGTCACTTTGGATTACAATTTGAATAATCCCTCCCTTGATTGAGGGGGCAATCAAGATGTAACCTATCCTCAGGGCTTGAAATTTTTTAGAATGTCTCACCAGTCAGTCAAAAATTTCACCAGTCAGCATGACCGGTGAAATAGCCTTGCAATTTATTGGGATTGGGAATCACTTATTTATACCCTCAGACTTGGGTTGCTTTATTATCTGCGTGCCTGTGGGGTCATGAAGCTTGTATTTTGAATGCCTTTCTTTTGAATGTCTCCAGCAAAAATAAAACTGAAAGCAAAAGCGCCCAGCCTCTTAAGGAGCCAGTTCCCTCCCACCCCAGGATGTGTCCTCGTTTGGTTGAAATTGGGAGCAGGGAATCTCCATATTCTCCAGCATGGGACTACTCTACATTCTCCTGCAGAGCTATATCTCTATGTGCCACTCGAACTCTCTTCTTGCGAGAAGAGGGCAGTTTTCCTTTTGCAATGGGAGGGGGGAGGGGAGGACTGCAGGATTAGAGAGAGAGAGAGAGAGAGAGAGAGAGAGAGAGAGAGACAGGCGGAGGGGAAGGAGGCAAGCAGGGAGGGAGCTGTGACTCGTCGAGCAGCATTTTTCACTCGTTACAGACGAGTGGACAAGTGCATTTTTCAAGCCCTGCCTATCCTATTACATTAACTTGGAGCAGTATCAGTGCAAAATTTCATGTTCTTTGTTGTGATCTCCATGTATTCACACAGATGGGTCCTGCACCTGTGCGAACACCAACTCGGAAAGTTCCAGAGCCTCTAATTTAAATGCTTTTCTCACTTCCTTTACTGCGCATGTGTAACCCGCTGCCCTCAGACCTTTCTTGTTTGCCATGGCAACAACACTATCGGACTGCTCCTGAGCTTCATTTCTAAGCAAATATTTGTAAAAAGAACCTTACCTCAGTTATTATTTTCTTTCCCTAGTTGCCTTTTTTCTCTCTTTTATTTATACGGGATCAGAGAATTTAGGAAGACCACCAAGTTGTTTATATGTTACAGTGGTCCAAAGAAAGGGCAACCAGTCTCTTCTGAACGTTTTTCTAAATGGGTAGTGGAAACAATAAAGTTAGCCTATGAGATTGCAAAAATGCCCTTGCCACCTGTCATTAAACGTCATTCCACTAGAGCTATTTTCTCTTCCATTGCATTCATGAGAGGAGTTGACATTCAGGAGATTTGTAAAGCAGCTACATGGTCTAAACCACTGACGTTTATAAAACACTATTGGTTAGACCTAAGAACTCAAAAGGATGCCTCCTTTGGGAAGGCTATTTTGTCTTCTTTTTTTGCTTAACACCACCTCCAAATGTTCATAGCTTGCCAGTCACCCATTTGTGTGAATACATGGAGACCCCAATGACAAAGGTTACCTGTAATTGTAGCTCTTTGAGTGGTCTTCCATGTATTCACGCAACTCATCCTCCTCCCTACTTGCTTTCCTGTCTTACTACATATGGTCTTGCGGTGGACAGGTTGGGACTGAGGGAAGAGGGCTGCATATGTGCAGTAGAGCCTGTGGGAAATGTATCTAAATCAGAGGCTCTGGAACTTTCTGAGTTGGTGTTCACACGGGCACACAACCTATATGTGTGAATAAATGGAAGACCACTCAAAGAACTACAGTAATAGGCGAGTAACCTTTCCTCTAGCTCTTAATGTTTGGATAACAAGGCTACAACCTCCAGAATTCCAAAGGTATTCTGGTAAGAGGATTCTAACGGTGCGGCGCTCACACGGGTGCGCTGGAGCACTGCGCGAATCAGCTGTGCGGGGGTGAGTGCGTGCGGGGGGTGGGACGAGAGGTCTGTCTCCGCGGCCCGGTCCGGCTCAGGCCACGGACCGGCACGGGCCGCAGACCGGGAGTTGGGGACCTCTGAGTTACAGGACTACTCCTAGAAAGCCCCAGCCAGCATGGCCAGCTGAGAGGTAACCCAACAAGTTATTTCAGAGGTAATTTTAGTAGACCTTTAGTAGCAGTGTGAGGGTATGGGTATGGCCTCCTCTGGTTTTAACAAAGACTCTGGAGTCGTTTCTTGTAGAAAATCAAAACTAGGTTTTATTTGAACCCGGGACAACAGGTCCTTTCCTTCAACATCAAAGTCCATTCCTTCTCTCGCCGCCAACGGGTCCCACGAGGGCATCCAAACATCCTTATCAAAGGGGTTATAGTCCAAATTGTCCCAAGGACCCTTCAAAATGGGTTACTGTTCTCCAGGTCTATGGGCTCCGTCTCCGGGTCTAGTAACGGGGTGGTCTCCTCATCTCCCCCCTCTGCCCCCCGGAGATTCTCTTCTCCCCGGAAAGGGATCCACGGTCGATTAGGAATCCCCTCCTCCGGGCTTCTTCCAGACGCCATAATCGGCGTTCTCTTTCTTCTCTCTCTACAGTCTCTTTTTCTTCCCGGAGTCGTCTACGCCACTCCCGGGCTTCAGACTTGCCCCAGTAGGAAGGCCTCGGAGGTAAACCTCTTCTCCTCCGGTAATCCGCCTCCTCTCTTGGGACTCGTACCTTCTCACACTGTACAGTCCATGGGTCCTCTACCCATATCATTTCCCAACCCCCCAGTATTGTATCATCCGGCCTTTTTATATCTCCCATTCCCGCCTCCACCAGGGACCTGCCCCTTTCCTCCTTTCCCGCCAATTCTCCCCCGGTCTGAGTGGCTACTGACACCTTTGCTAGTTTCCTCTCTAACTCCCGGGTATCCACTCCCTTTTGTACAGTCTCGACGGGTGGCGTAGGTGGATTTGTCTGCACCTCCTGTTCTTTCTTGAGGGAGGACGACACTCCGGCGAGAGCTTCTACCCTCTCGCCTCGACTCTCACAAGCATCCATGCCTAATTTTGTGTTTCTAGTTCTTACTATTTCAGAGATCTTTAGAGACAAAGAAATATTAACAGGAACAACATTTTATAACATACATTTTATTTATGTATTAAATATTGGTAAAATATATTTTCATGATGATTGTACTCAATTTAATGCTTATTGTTTTTAGTTTTAATAAGTTTAAAATATGACAATGTGTTTTAAAAAATAAGTCAATGATCCCCTTTTCTCACAGTGGGAAAAGGTAGTTTGTATGTCCTTCTCATTCTTATTGTTAAAACTACCAACAACAGAGGCAGAAGTGATTTCAGGCTTCCTCAAATGTTTATCCAGATCCACAAGTAATCAGGCCTCATCAATTTTAACCCTGGTTTTTGTTTTGGAATGTACAAGAATGAGATGTACAAAATTGCAGAAGTGGAAAAGGACAGAAACATTATGAGATGGAACTTTAGTTGGCAGCAAAAAGACACAGTTGCCTGAAGACTGCAAATAGTAAACAGCTGACTAGCTGGCTTGAAAGCCCTATTAATAGCTTCCTTCATTGGCCTGGCTTAACTGATTGGAGATACGTATAAACCTTTTTTGTTCTTGGTTTACTTGCCTTCTCTCTGTTCCATTTGCCAGCTTATTCTGTGAGGCCCTGAGGTCCATGACTAGGGAAAGAGCATTTGAATTAAGAGCATTTCCTAGAGGAATGCAGCAGTCCCTTAAACCAGAATAAAAACCATCCTGACGTCAATACAGCAAGAATCCCTGAGATACTTGGCAATCCACCAGACGCAACAGGAGCATAGAGGATTATATTTTTGGCAGAAAATAAGAGAAATGTTCTATAGCGAAATCTGATGGAACCTACCCAACCACAGATTTCTTCTCCCTACAATAAATACTAACAAATATGTATACAATATAATTTAAAAATTAAATCAGATTTTAAACAATTTTTAGTATGGAAGGGATGATATTAATTCAATTCACATAGTTTATTGTTTGGTGGCCAGCATCTCTGAATTGTTACATATCCAATAAAGTTAACAAATGCAAAACCCAAGAAAAAGTAAAGAAAAGCCTATGACAAGCCTGCCTGGCAATTAAGATTAGAGTGAGATGCAAAAGATATTTGAAGTCAAATAGGAAAAACTGTTACTTTCTTCTATGGTGGAAGCAGGAGCAATCTTAGGAAGTACTTATGCTTATGTATGTATGTATGTATGTATGTATGTATGTATGTATGTATGTATGTACGTATGTATTCATTCATTCATTCATTCAATTTGTATACCACCCATCTGACCTTTGGTCACTCTGGGCAGTTCACAACACAAAAAAACAAACATAATATAGCTAAGTGCTCCAAATTCAACTTATCTTAAATTAAATAACAAAAATGCAAACAATAAAAAATTAACAATTAAAAACAGTTTAAAATTTGATAAAACAGGCAGTAATAAATATAAAAGGCTGATTGTGGAGAAATGCCTACAGGTGACGTCATTCCTGCCTGTCAGTCACAGGAGCTCTAGAGGGAGGAGCCAAGGATAGAGCAGGAAGGGCGGAACCAAGGGAGACAGTTAGACAGTTGGAACCTGAGAGAGACAGTTGAGAAGTTGGAGCTTAGAGAGAAGAGAAGAATTAGAGTGATCTGAGTAGAGAGTTAGGAAAGTGAATTAAGAACACGGTTATTAGAGTGAACAAGCAGGAATGAGAACACCTAGAATAATAGAGATATTAAGTGATTGAAAATACATAACACAAGCCTGAATATATGTCCCGTCCTATCCATACTTAATCAAACCCCTGTTACAGTGACTACGTGATTTACTTTGTGAAATGATTTATAATAAAAGGTTATCTGTTATTCAAACCAACTGATTCTGTAGTTCAATAAGCCTTGCAGGTGGCAGCACATGTGTCTAACACTCAGAGGTGGTATTAAGAAAGTAATACCTGGTGACAGCGAGAGAAATCAAGAGGGAGAGAACCTTTGTGAGGGCCACAACAAACACAGACACAAGGGCGATCTCCACACTGATACTTTAAAAACTTAACATAATGTTTGAAACATCACAGCTGAATAAAACTCAGAATCTTAAACTCGTCCATTTTCACTCATTGAAAAACAGCTCCATTATTAAGACGTGAAAACCACCAAAAGGAAGTTGCAGAACTATATGTTCTGAATAAGCCAGCAACATTCTACCACAATTTGTCTCAAGCAGTTGGAAGCTCCTGTATCACGTAAGGGGGATTTTAAGGTGTGCTGGGCAAATCTGAGGTTTTCTGTCACTAAACACAACTTAAACACTCCTAGCTCCACTGAATTAAACAGTGAGAAGAATACTCCGGGAAACCGCTAGATTACTGGTCTGCAATGGACTATGGGAAAGAATTGAAATAGTGATAGAAGTAAGGTTACTGATGTCTATAAGATTAAAATGATGGTGTATGGTTATATAATGCATTAAGTTATATGTTTTGTTTACAAGTTATGTTGTTTTCTCTTGTTATCTTTAAGGATTGTCAATAAATTTAAAAAAATTAAAAAGAAGAGACATTTTTTGCGGTGATTTTTAATCCGTTTGTGGTGCTAAAGGCTATAAACTCAGCGATGGTGCTAAAAGCTATAAGCCAAATTACCAGAGAAATGGCCTTGCTGTTCCACACTTTATATGGATGACGTTGTTTGCATGCTGTCCTGATAAACTGAACAGTCTCATAAACATAGTTCAGTTTTACAGTACAGATATCAATATGAACTTCGGTGTTGATAAATGTGTTATTATCCATATTGCAAAGGAGCCGATTCTAAGAGGACAGTAACGGTGAACTCACTAATGGACAGTTTATTGGAGAAGCAGAGAACCTATACATATCTAGACACCCGTGAAAATCTTAATATAAACTACAAGACATTTAAGTAGTTGTTCAGGAACAAGTGCCTTGATAAAGTGATAGCAGTATTCAAAACAGAACTTGATGCAAAAGGAGGAATTACTACCAATACCTGGTCAAGTCCAGTATTAACATATTATTTTGGAATTGTGGACTGGATGTATTGATGTATTGATCTTGATGATTTAAATAGAAAAACCTGAATCCTCTTATCACAAACTGGTGTCACTTGTTCAAAGGCAAAAGGGCCTTTATTTACCACACAGAATGGGCAGGCGTGGGCTTGTCACTCTCAAGGATCTCTGATGGGTCAAACACTCAGATTTCAAACTATTTCCATGGGAGCATGATTCCACTTCATCAGATGATAGCAGAAAACAATAAAGGACTGATTGTATTATAAATTGCATGTAAGAACCAATCTACTTTTTAAAAAGTCTAACAGCAGGGCTGCATGACTTAAGAAACCATTACATGAACAGCACACCCGTTACCTCCTGGATGATAACGCTGATAAGCAACAATGAAACCTGTGGCTTAAATTAGACCATATTCAGGCTAAAACTGTGAGATTCGTACGTGTAATTCAAGACCAAGTTATTTGCACTAGGTACCATCAGAAAATAATTATGAAGCAAGGTGTAAGTGATATATACAAGGCCTGTCATGAATCTAAAGAAATAATTCACTATGTCATAGCTGGATGCCCAAGTTCCTGCTTGAACTTTTCAATAACATTTTACATGAAGGGTAAATTTTGGATTTGAAACATAAACTGAATCGAAAGCTGTGGGCATTTCTTTTCATACACTTTGTAAATCCTGGGATGGTTATTGTGGGATGTTAGGTGTGATTAGACTGTATGCATATGGGTTGGAAAAACATTTGTTTAATATAACATGAATATTTTAATAAATAAATAATTGAAACTGTAAATACATAATCTGAGGGAATCCTGCATCAACCCATGGTTACTAATGTCTCTGACACTACACTTTTTATGTAGGTGGAGGCAACTACAGAATGCAGAAAGGAGGAAGGCATGGCAATTCAGGCACCAATTTTTAAAATCGTGTTTTTTGTAACGACTGGCTTAAATGGAAACTGTGCGTATGTGTGTGTGTATAAGAAGCCACACAGTCTCACCTGCACCAATGGTGGTTGCTATCCTGTTCCATCTCCTCCCTTCTGATGCTGTCCAGTTGGACGTTCTGCCATGTTGGGAAAAAAAACCAGCTGCCTTTAAATAGAAAACCAGCTAGAGAGAACCTTCCACTAAGAAGCCTTCTTCCTTTTGTGCTCCTTTTCTGCTTGCAGGGGCGGGAGGGCTGCATGTCTGGATTTACAGGCACGTGCTCTTTCTCCGCGTATCTCCTTCGCTTTCCTCCCTATGAGGGATAGGGCGAAGCCAAAAGTCCAGTGAAGAAGGGCCAAGCATGTATCTCTTTCTCTACCATGGCAACCAAGCTATTTCAGAATTGAAAGCCGGTCTCGCCAATCGGAAAGCGCCGAGAGGCTCCCGAGGACTTAAACCATTGTATTAATGGTTAATGTATTGCTTCTCTTTCGCCCTCTCTGATTGGGAGCGGTAGTTTATCCTCGATGATTGACTGCGGCTTCTAGCAATGGCAACCGACAGGCCGTCCGAAGTTTGTAGCGAGGTCGAATAGGCGCCCGCTCACGTGCGAGGACTGGCCAATGAAAACATAAAGGTGGGCGGAGCCCTTTGCGTGGGTGCGCGCGGGAGGTGGGGTGAGGGGCTTGTGGCGGCGGCGACGAACGGCAGAAGCGGTGGAGGAAAATGGCGCCGAGCTCGAAATCGGAGCGGGGCAGCGCCTCGGGAGGAAAGCGGGGTTCGGCGGAGACGGGGCGCGGCGGCAGGCGGGAGCATGTGGTGAGGCAGCTCGAGCGCGTCAAGGTGAGCGGAGGCAAAAGCGGAAGAGGCCCGGGAGGAGAGGCAGAGGACCACCGCCACGAAGGGGAACGGGTCCCCCAGGCATGTCGAGACGTGAGGGGAGGCGGCGGCGGCGGCGGCGGCGGCGGCGGCGGCGGCAGCAGCAATAATACTCTCCTGCCGAGGAAGTGAGAGGGAAGGGAGGGAGCCCCTGGTGGGATGTTGCGGTCCTGTCAAGACTCTTTGGGGTTCAACGGTTGAATTAGAGGTTCTTCGGAAACGGGGGGAGGCTTGTGAGTGTATGAACTGGGGTATAATTTGGATTCCTTTCCCCCCTCCCCTCCCCCAGTGGTTTCCGTGAGGTAAATGTATGGAGGTGAGGGAGGATGTATGCTGTGGTATCTGCTCGGTGAAGATAATCCTCAGTGGCTTCCATGGAGAGGCCTCTAAAGTGTCAGTCACAAGGTGCCTTGGTTTTGATGCGGTAGATGAGCACGGTCACTCCGCCGGAATGGGCGCTGCGTCGTCGGTCTCTCTGGGTATTGAGAGGAATCAAGCCTCCTGGGAGAGGAATAACGTACTGTGTTGGAGATACCCTTGCCAGAGGGAGAAGAGAGTGTGACACCGAGAAAGATGGAGAATTGGCGTCCTTGATGATAGGAGATGAGAAGGGCCTTGTGTACTTGTACTGGAGTCAGAGAGTGGGATTAAAATGTGCTTTTCCAGATAAATGGGAAAAGATGAATCAGATGAAATCGCCCTGAAACTATTTGTTTTTGTATAATAAAAAAAAATGTATCATATAGTCAATAATTCTTAAAATAAATGGGTGTAAATTGTCAGCTCAGGTGATGGGTATGTGCAGATATTTCTTAGTGTTGAGCTTGGACCTTTGAGACCTACCTTCAGATGCCCTCTTCATTGTTAAATTCAACAGGTGACCTTTACCACAGGAGGGAATAACAACAACTATAATAGTAATCTTAGAACTGCAGAGCTGGGAGGTGCCCTGTGGATCAAGTCCAGTCCCTGTCAAAGAGGCATAGTGGGGAATTGAACTTCCAAACTCTACCTCTGCAGCCATGGACCTAAACCACTCAGCTGTCCAGCAGTTCCAGGAAGATGGGGTGGTACAGTGGGTGGGGAGGGGGAGATAGGGGACGTTTAATAGGTTGTATGTCGTGATATAATTGAAAATGCTTGGCTCACAAGGCAGGATATTAATTGGGGTTAGTACCATGTGGTGCTGTTGAGCTGAACAACAATTGGTATTCATATTCAACATAGGTGAACAGTCACTTGTTTTCAGCAATTTTTCCAGATTGGCAAAAGGTTCATGATTTATCTTTTATATTGTGTTTGTTGTGGAGTAAGTACTTTCAAGATGTTTTGTCCTTTGCTATATTAATTTTGTGTGTGTACTGAGGGTATGTTTCATAAGTACATAACAGTTTCTTTCCTGGATCAAACCAAATGCCAGTCTAGTCAAGGATTCTTTGTTCTGCAGCCATACTTTTCTAGAAACGTATGAGTAGAACATGTAGGTGGGTGGTCAACAGGAGGGCTGTTCCCAGTGTTTGGCTTTTGTTGATTTGTTACATGTATGTGATAGTTCAATTTTCTGTCATAGAGAAATAGATCACAATTTGGGCCATTCATGGAGCCATCTGATGAGATCTATTTTGCAGTGATCACATGACTCATGGAGAAATGTGTTCCAGCCTGACCCCAATCCTTGATCAAGTGGTACAGTTTCTACTTTTTGGGGCTGGACTGGAGTGATTCCCCAACAGAGTGAAGGGAGATCACTCCTGTTAAAGTTACTCTTCTTGATGTAATTGGGTATGTGTATTTGGAGCTGTCTGATCACACCCCTAGTTAATACCCAATGGTTAGTTCTAGAGATAGACATGAACAGGTGTTTGGGGCTTCAAAGCCCTGCCTCCTCTGGTGGGTGCCCACTCGGAGGCAGTGGCCTGGCTTCGCTGTCCCACCTCCTCCGGGCATTGCCTCTGAGTGGGCTCTGCCAGAGGAGGCAGGGCTTTGAAGCACCAAACACCTGTTTGGCAACTAAACAAACCAACATGAACTGCTGAACCAGATGTTTGTTATCAACTCTGGTTAGATCCATTCTGCATGAACATATCAAAATATTTAAACAAGCCATCTACACTGGTAGTTATTCCACTTGGTGCAATTGCTAGTCGTCTTCATTGAATGACTTCAGAGCATAAGAAGCTTTCTTATATTTACTTAGACCATTGCCCCCATCTATTCTGGTATTGTCAGCTCTAATAGCTGCTGTCCAGCCTTTTAGGAAGGATTCATTCTCAACTCTACCTGGAAATCAATTCCTGATACTCCTCAGCGCTTTCCTATCTAGTACTAACCAGGCACCATCTTCTGTAGTTTCCAAAATCAGACTAGAATTTAGTCACTAGATTGATGTGTCCAGGGTGATATGATGCTATAAACCTTACTCTTCTGTAACTGGGCTTTTAATCTCCTCTTGGTAACTTAACAATTATTTCTAGTTCACAGATGGTGAATTGAGACTGGGGAAGGGAACTGCCAAAAATTGTGGAGAACTAGGAGCAGAACATCTGTCACCAAATACTGTGTCTTTTGTTGTTCATTTGTAACCAAAGGGCTATTGTGGGATGGATAAGGAAGCATTTTTAATGTGCTCTAGATTTTCATAACTGATTGAACAACTGAGTGTTGTGCTCATATTGGAGCTAAAAGGATATAGCAAGAATCTTAAATCACTTAACCTTGAAAAAAAAATTCCAGTACTTAGTGATAGGGAGAAGTATAGCAAATCAGAAAAAAAGAAGAGTGTGCTGCTTATATACTGCTCCATAGTGCTTAGAGCACACTCTGGTT
The DNA here is from genome assembly GCA_037013535.1 of Intellagama lesueurii. Taxonomy (NCBI): domain Eukaryota; kingdom Metazoa; phylum Chordata; class Lepidosauria; order Squamata; family Agamidae; genus Intellagama; species Intellagama lesueurii. The sequence continues at coordinate 136,660,290 of JBAJHW010000002.1, forward strand.
GGTTTACATTTTAATTATGCAGGATATACATTGCCCCCCAAACCATAACAGAAGCCTTGACTGCTGTGGCAAAAGAAAAATAATAGTTGATACCTGCTTCCTTTTTTATGCTCTTCACTGCTCACGTGACTTGTGTTTAATATCAGAACCCTTGAGTGAACAAGTGACATAGGCCAAAATCCTGTTCTTTCGTAAATTGCACTAGATTGGGCTGATTGAATCAATGGGGATTTGATGTCAACTCTACCATATGTTTCATTGATTCAGCTGGGCCTGCTCTAACTGCCACTCACTTTAACACAGTGAGTGGCAGTCAGAGTAGGGTCATTTGAAACAATGGAACTTATGGAGGAGTTGGCCTATTAAATCCTCATTGATTCATTGGGCCTGTTCCAGTGTGATTTACTACCCTATGCAACAGGATTTTGACAACTGTGAGAGAAAAAGCAATGTGGTTGGATTCTGCAGGAATCCTTGCAGTTGATTGGCACCAAGAGTTGCACGATTTATTTTGACCACAAAGATTGTGCCTGATGCATGTGCTACCTTGTTACCCCCATAGTTTTTATGAGAATCTGACATAGTTTTTTTCTTCGTTCCTTCATGTTATGTCAGTTTGTTTATTAGAGAGAATCTTGAAAACCTTACAAGAATCTATTTTACTGCTTTTGTCCCTTTTGCAGATCAGTGGGCAACTCTCACCTCGTCTGTTCCGTAAGCTGCCACCAAGGGTTTGTGTCTCCCTGAAGAGTATTGTTGATGAACATTTCTTATGTGCAGGGTAAGGGTATAATATGGTATATATTCTTATTTTATGACCCAGTGGTGATGCTTCTTCTCCTTGATGTGAGAGGATTCATGACTTTTATGAAGTGTATTTGAGAGCCCTGTAATCTGAACTTTGCTTCTTTCTTGTGTTTCAGGCACATTTTCCTTGGCTTCTCTAAATGTGGGAGGTATGTCTTGTCCTACACTAGCAGCAGCGGTGATGATGATTTTTCCTTCTATATCTATCATCTGTACTGGTGGGAGTTCAATGTTCACAGCAAGCTAAAAATGGTATGCATAATTGTGCTTGTGAGATGTGGGATTGAAATATCACTCCCTTATTTTGATTATGAACATTAGAGAAGTTGACTTGACTCACTGTCTTGTAGTTGGTGGAGTTGTGTAAAAAGCTTCAAATGGTGGAAATGGCATTAAGGGATGAAGTACATCACTATTGCAGAAAAGAGAAACAAATGTGATGTGTGAGATAGCACATAAGATGAGGTTCTGTCAAATAACTGGATGGTCTGTATCTGTGATATAGTTCAGCAAGTGTGTGCATATTTTAGATTCATGTGAACTTGGGTCCCTGATGACACCTAGGATATACAACTATATAAGCCAGGGCAGATAGCCCTGCTTGACATTTACCCTTACATCCTCTGCTACTTTTTACTTGCTGGCTGAATCTGATAGTCTCAATTAGAGTTGAACCATTGGCTGAAACCCTGTTGTACAGTTACACAAAAGGCATAATATTTGGGAGCAAGTTGCTGTAAATTAAGAAGTCTCTGTAGACCTTATCTGTTGCATACTGATTCACACAATATGTGAAAATAGATAATATGTACAGCAATTTCTCATAGCAACTTGTTCCCAAATTTATGCCTTTTGTGCAACTGCACAAGGGGATTTTGGCTGTTGAATCACTTGGATTTACATAACTGTTGACTTTATTATTCAGCAGTTGATTCAGTGGATCTACTCTGCTTTCAATTACCAGCTGGATTTAGGTCTGGAATGTTGATTGCATCTTTATGCTCGTGTGTCCCTAGAGATTGCAGTTTATCATTCTGTGGCTAGCAAATGAATTTTACATCTCACAAGCAAGTAACAAAATATGATTTCTGTAAGGTCTCTTTTTCTTTGTTGTTGTTATGGGCCATCAAGTCACCTCTGACTTATAGCGACCCTGTGAATGAGTGGTCTCCAAAGTGTCCTGTCCTCAACAGCCCTGTTCAGCTCTTATAAACTCAAACCCGTGGTTCCTTTAGGAAGTCAGTCCATCTTGTATTTGGTCTTCCTCTTTTCCTGCTGACTTCTACCATTCAGACGCCATTTTCTCTACATTCTGATGATCCTTGTACATTCCTGGAATGTTTGTGGTTTTTAATAATAATCAGTCTGGATCTGTTGTGTTTGTGACATCTTGCTTAGTGTTCCCTATTGTGTCATGACTAGGTTAAAAAAAAGGAAGCACTTTTATAAGATTTTGCAGGGTGAATTTTTCCTTACTTTCTAATCAAGAACTGTAGATCTATGGGAATATTTAAATTTTAACACACTTTTTGTAGGACCAGAGAATTGTAGATCGGGAAGTGGTCCAAAGGCTCGTCAAATCCAGCCCTGCCAGTGCAGGAAATCTGGAACTAAAGGATTCCTGATAGGTGGGCATCCAACCTCTGCTTAAAAATCTCCAGGGAAGGAGAATCTACCATCCTCTGAAGACTCAATTCCATTGTCAGATAGCGCTCACTGTTAGGAAGTTCTTCCTACATATTCTCCTTTATTGTAATTTGAAACCATTATTTTTTGTCATGTTCTCTTGAACCGCAAAAAATAAACTCCATCTTCCCTGTGACACCCTTTCAAATACTTCATGATGGTTATCAAATCACCTCTCAGTCTTTTCTCCTCCAGGCTAAATATTCTAAGTTCTCTCAGCCTGTCCTCATAAGGCTTGGTTTTCAAATTTCTTACCATTTTGGTTGCTCTCTGCTGGACATGTTCCAGTTTCTCGACCTCCTTCTTAAACTGTGATGCCTGGAAGTGAGGTCTGACCAAAGTAGAATAGAACAGTACTATTACTTCCCTTGATCTGGACACTATACTTGATACACCCTAGTGTGACATTTGTGCTCTTGGCTTGCGTTTCGTTTGTGATCTACTAAGACCTCTAAATCCTTTTTACATTTACTGTTTCCAAGCCAACTTTTACCCATTCTATATTTCCTTGAGATGTTAATGAAGAAGGGCAACTGACCAGTCTACTAAGAACTGATAAGAATTGAAGACCAGTAGTCTCTGGAGAGGCACAGCTTCTCCACCCTGTTGTAAAGATAGCTCAGATATTTTTTGAATCAGAAAAGGATATAATGCAGATAACGAAAAATGTTCTAGAAGAAGAATTTAGTATGACTGCTTTCAGGGTATATTTTTAGAGCGTGATACATCTTGTCTTTCTCTAATGCCAAATTGAGATAGGGGAAAGATGTGTTGCAAGCATGGCTGCAACAGCAGGCAGAACAGGATGCCTACTTTTTAAGTAAAAAAGGCTTAAGCAACTTGTCCTCTCCCCTTGAATGGTTCCATGTTTCCTTTGTAATGACTGCTATAGTGAGTAAATATTGCATAGTATAGAAACTAATGTCTTTGCCTGTTGTGTTACTTAACTAAAACAATGCTGTTTGCTCCCCAAAGTAACTAGTTATAGGTAACATTATTACTTCTAAGATCTGGTCTCACTATATGTTGTGCCTCCCTCTCCTTTTCTGGTGGGCACATTTTGTGCAAAACTGCATTCAAGAGTTCCTTAAGGATGCTTTCTATCCATTTACGTTTGGATGCATTTTGCACTTTGACATTCCAGGTGGACATTTTTGAATCTACAGTGATATTACCAGCACAGGGCTGTACAAAACACAAATACATATTTTTATAATCCTACAGTTTTATTTAGATAAAATCTTAATAGAAAAAAGACTTTTCCCTGTTACATGATGGTATCCACATATGTCAAGTTGGTATTTTCATATAGTATTGTTCTATACAGTCATATAATGTTAGCCGGGCATTGAGAATTCAGAACATTAGGAGAATTTATTCTCGTTTACTTATGAATATAAGATAAATACTAGTAGAAATATAGTAACTCTTTTAGAACTAGAATTTCCTTACATAGATAACACACTGCCTGTTCCTGACTCTGGTGTAATTCACAATACCACCAAAAGAGATTGGATAAAATAGACAAGATTCTTCAGCCTTGCAAGTGAAAGTGCGGAGTGTCATATTTGCATTCCAGCTCTTTTCTTTTTTCCTTGTTTACACCAACTAAGAAGATACTCTTGTAGTCTGATTTCCCTAACTTTAGCTATGAATATATGATAATTGTATACGTAGGAGAGAAACATAGTCTGCTCAAATTCAAGGCAGATTAAGATTAGCTGTACTTTAAAGCCTAAACTACAAGTTTCCAACCTGGTGGGTTGTGACCCCCAAAGAGGTCATGAGATGTTTTCGGGGCGTGTGTGTCACCACAGTTGTTTTTAGTTGCAATTATTTTTATATTTATTTTGTTAATTATAGTATACACAATGTTGTTTTATTTTAATTCTCTTGGCCCACAAATAGATCAATTTAATCTGAACCAGAATTGCAGGCAACCTAGAGTTCTTAATTATTTCTGTACCCCTTTGGGCAGATTGTCCTTTTATGCATGCATATCGCTCCTACCCTCTCTAAAAGAGCTGCTCTCATTCATTTCTCTTTGCTCCTCTGCATCCACTTTTGGAGCACTCAGCCCTTTGTACCTGGGAGCAAGCCTCACTTAAGTGTCTCACGTAAGCCTGAGTGAGGCGATTGTGCAGTGCATGCTGGGAACACTGACGCCCAAGGTGGTAGCAGGATTGAAAAGTGGTTGCTGTGCTGTGGCATCTTTCGCTCCCCCTAAGTGTCCTACTCTCCCGTGTGTGGCGATGGCAGCACAGTGAAGGGACTGGGGACCTGGGCAGGGAGATGCTTCTGGATGGTGCCTGACTCAAGGAGGAGGGCAAGAGGGGCAAAAAGGTGAGGGAGGAGAACCAGGGAGGGGGGAGCATGGGAGGCCATAGGGGAAGTTTTTATTTGAGCTTGAGGAGGAGGGGCTCTTCACTGAAATGACTTTTTTTGGAGGGGGGAGGAGACATGAACAGAGGGTCGTTTCCACAACCGAAAAAGTAAATTAAACACGAAGTGTATTGACATTTTTTCCTTCTCGAATTTTATCTGATAGAGGTGGATTTACAGCCTCTCATAATTATGTAGTATTACATTATACAGGGCTTGAAAAATCCACTCGTCTGTGACGAGTGAAAAAACGCTGCTTGACGAGCTACAGCTCTCTCCCTCCTTGCCTCCTTACCCTCAGTCCGTCTCTCTTTCTCTCTCTCTGATCCTGCAGTCCTCCCCTCCCCCTTCCCATTGCAAAAGGAAAAACAGCCCTCTTCTCGCGAGAAGAGAGTTTGAGCGGCACATAGATATATAGCTCTGCAGGAGAATGTAGAGTAGTCCCATGCTGGAGAATATGGAGATTCCCTGCTCCCAATTTCAACCGAACGACCTGCCTCCTTAAGAGGCCGGGCACTTTTGCTTTCAGTTTTATTTTTACAAGCTTCATGACCCCACAGGCATGCAGGTAATAAAGCAACCCAAGTCTGAGGGTATATTCATTTTGGGTTTGTACGCATTGTTATGTAGAAAATGCCTAGTTTAAATTTAAATTTAAGTTTAAACATAAATTGCAAGGCTATAGTCCGGTCATGCTGACTGGTTGACTGGTGAGACATTCTAAAAATTTTCAAGCCCTGTACATTAATATTAACATATTAGAATTATATTCTGAAAAATAATTTTTTTTGCCTTTTTATGCAAATGTGGTGGTAGGGTCACAGATTACTTCACAGGAAACACTGGCCTTAGCAAATGCAGAATATATCACAAATGTTAGTTACTTGCTCTGTTTGAAATATTTTATTTTTCATCCAGCTATATATGACCACAAGTATTTTGCTGAGGGCATTTTCCAAAGCACATTGAGTCTAATGTGTTGAATTATTGTGTTTTCTGTGTACTTTGTAGTTTTCATGGTATCACCTAGCAGTAAACCTTTCTTCTGAGACCCAGTCATATTCCAACAAGTGTTTTGCTGCTCATTTAGGTACGTCAGGTTCGATTGTTCCAAGATGAAGAAATCTACAGTGATCTCTACCTGACTGTGTGTGAATGGCCCAGTGACCCTACCAAGGTCATCGTCTTTGGTTTCAAGTAGGTTTTCTTTGATGGAAACCTGTTCAGAGTTTAAGTGTGGCATCTCCCACTTCCCATGTTTCTTTGGCACTTGCTTGAGGCATTTCTGACTATTGCCATGATAAAAAAAAAAAAAAAACAGCATTGCACTGTATGCCAAATTGAAATTATCCCTTATCATAACCTCTCAGAGAATTTAAACTATTTAGCATAGTAAAACAATGATATCTCATTCCCATATTTTAAATTAAATTTAGAAATTTTCCCAGTGTACCTTAGACTGGCAAAATAAGAAACAAAGGTGGCACTTTTCTAGTATGTATCTCACTTGAAATAAGCTTATGATAGAAAAGAGAGGTAGAATTTCAATTTAGGAAGTTCAGCAAAACAAAACAAAAAATCACTGGGATTGTAGACAAGGGTGGGGAGTAACATTCTAATCTACATCCTCAGAGGTGAAATCTGAAACCTACCACTTTTGAACTAATTCTGCAGGCAGGTCTCATTTTACCTTGTTTTAAGCAGAATAACCTGGTAAGTAAGACATGGTTTTTGCAACTTATGTCTTTCTTATACCACTAAATTATCACAAACAGACTCTACCTTTCAGCTCCTACAGGAGTTGAAAGTTACCTTACTCCCAGCTTTGTAAGGTCCAGCCTGATGAAGACTCCCGTAGGAGTTTGTACTATTTTAGCATTTGTGGTATTTTAGCGGTCTAATAAGGGCATATTAAATATTAATATTTTAATATTGTTAGCCACCTTGAGTCCCCTTATCAGGAGAACGGCAGCATAGAAATAAAACAAACAAATAATAAATGTTACCCACACTTACTTTTGAATTTAGGAAGTTGTTATCTTTCTATTCACTGTATGGCTGTGGGAGAAGACTTAACACAGGGGCCGTACCTATACAAAAGGTCCTTGATGCCATCCATGATATCTTCCCATAGGACTGGAAAAGGGATCTCAGCAGCTGTGGACAGACATTGTGCTCAGCATCAACAATACTGAGATAGAAGAATTAATGGTCTGACTCAGTTTAAGTTTGTGTCCTATGTTCCATGCATTTGGCTTAGCTAGTTTGAATGTTGGCAATACATTCTCCTACAAATGATTCTTCCATTGCTAATTTCAATTCAGATATATCTGACTTGGGATATGATTGAATATTAATCAGATTTGTGTTGTGTTTAACTTAGATCTGTGAAATATTGGTGGTAAACTGGTGGGGTTGCTCTTGCCCTTGGACTGTATGGATTAACTTCTTTCACTCAGAGTGTTATTGGATTTGGTGCAGCTTAACTCAGGAGTTTGAATAGATTTATCATTGTACAGCAAGTGGCTTTTAACAAGTTGTTAGCTGTGTCAAGTACTCTCTGTTTAGAAGCTAGGAGGCATAGTTTTTTTATGGCCTTTGCAGCAAATAACTTCTACTTCCTCTCTCATAGTACCCGTTCAGCCAATGGTCTACTCATGAACATGATGATGAGTGATGAAAACCATCGAGATATCTACATTAGTACGGTTGCTATGCCTCCTCTTGTGCACTGTTCCAGCTGCAGGGACATGGCCATTGCACATCCAGGCGAGTAAAGCATAACAGGCTGAGGGGGAGATTTTGGCAGCGTGCCTCAATTAATAGAAATCTTGCAGGGCTTACTGAAAGTGTTAGCAAGATATGATATAGCACTTGGAATCTGATGCTCATACTAGGATTAATGTGTTGTGGGAATATTTCTGTTCAGTATCATTTTTTTCCCCAAAGGATATGTCTATCTTGTTTAAATACTTGTTTTAACATGAGTTATCTTTTAATAGTCCCAGAACTGAGAACATAAGAGTATTTTCTTCATTCTGGAAAGGTGTCCATTACATTTGTATTAAAATACAGTGGTGCCTCGCTAGACGATGTTAATCCGTTCCGCGGAAATCGCTGTCTTGCGAAAACATCGTCTAGCGAAGCACGTGTCCCCATTGGAATGCATTGAAATCTCTTCAATGCATTCCAACGGAAAACCCGTCGTCTAGCGAAAATCTCCCATAGGGAAACATCGTCTAGCGAGCGTGGGTCCCCGTTGGAATGCACTGACAGCTATTGACCACTAGTCAGTGCATTCCAATGGGGAAACCTCATCGTCTAGCGAAAATCGCCATAGGGAAACATCGTTTTGCGAAGCGCAGTAGCGATCGCAAAAAGCCATCGTCTAGCGATTTCCTCGTCCTGCGAGGCAATCGTCTAGCGAGGCACCACTGTACAGTTCTACTGTGAATCTTTTGAGAGAAAACGACAGTCTCTTGCAAAGTTTTCTGTAGAGAGCAGATCCTCTTCTACTTTTCTTTGTATTCACAGTTAGTCCCATGCTGATTCTGATGATCCTTTGTGACTATTTTCCAGGTGACCCAAATGCCAAATGTTTGCAGCATGGGTTCATGCTGCACACCAAGTACCAAGTGGTATACCCTTTCCCCACATTCCAGCCGGCATTCCAGCTCAAGAAGGACCAAGTGGTGTTACTTAACACCAGCTATTCTCTTGTGGCCTGTGCTGTTTCAGTGCATACGTCAGGTAGGAGACTGGAGAAAGCAGGGGGCATTGCATGAATTCTTTTCTGTTTGGCTGGTATCTTCAGTTTCATTAAGGGCCATCTATGAGGCAAGCCTGTTACTACTGAGTAAAATAGCCTCACGTGTTATATGCTTTGTTGTAATTAAGGAACTGGGTTCCTTAAGAAACTGGGACAACCCACTTCAAGAATTAAGACACAAGAAACCCCTTTGGTTTTAGAAAATGAACAAGTATTCTGTTGTAATTAGTTGTTTAGATTCCTCTGTGCTTTATGAGCAATTACCTACATTTGTTAGAACCTTAGTTGGATCGTTTTCTGTTTTTGATGTTTGACACCAGTTATCTTTCAGCCTGTGCCACTGAGGTTTATTGAAAATGTTATCTTTGCAGCTATATTCAGTCAACAATAAATCCTCTCCTTATAGCACAAATCATACAAGCCATTCCTTCATTATTTTACTGTATTTAAATCACCTGACAACCCCAGATAAATTTAAGAACGAAATATTTATTTGTTCTTTAGTGGCTGCTATTGCTTGTGGAATGGTGAAAGCATTTAAAATTTAAAAAATATTTTAAAATATTTTAAAATTAGTGTTAAATATTTAAAAATATTTAAAAACAGAACCAGTCTTCTTAAAATAGATATTATAAGGAGTCTGGGACAATAAAAGATAATTACTTTGGGAAAAATCAGTGCCAGACAAGCTCCTCTGATGGGGTATTCAAGACATGGTGCCCACAAGAAAAACTTCCTAACTGTTAGAGCAGTATGACAGTGGAACCAGATACCTCGGGAGTTGGTGAGTGCTCCAACACTGGAGGCATTCAAGAAAAACTTAGATAATCACCTGGCAGATATGCTTTGATTGTGTATTCCTGCATTGAGCAGGGGGTTGGACTTGATGGCCTTGTAGGCCCCTTCCAACTTCACTTTTCTATGATTCTATGATACGCACGTGCATGCGCGCGCACACACACAGAGTCACTGGTGTCTGTGTTTTCTGGATATAGCTTGTTAAGGCTCATTATAAAGGTGGAATAGGTAATGTTTAGGGACTTTAGCGGCCTCCCCCAGAGGCTGCCCTTTGGTGCTGAATTTGCTGTGTTACTGGCAAAAAAAGGTCTCTCTTTATCTTTTCTTTAAAACAAGGCACATGTTTCTTACTTAACTTGCTTAGAGATGGAGTTATGGTTTGCAGGGACAGGATATAGGGTGTGGATGCTGCCCACCTTTTACCAAGTCTGAGAGAATATAGAAAGAGGTGAAACACAGAATACAGATGGATGCAAGAGGAATAGTTTCTTGAAACTGCAGAATCAGGTCCATTTTCTTAATCTGTTCAAACATTTGACAAGGTTTTGTAATTTTGTGGAAATCCTACACAACAAACACAAGGCCTTCATGTGTCTTTAACCTCCTTTTTCTAGATTGAAAATGTTAGTGGTCCTTTTCTTCATGGTTCTGAGTTTATAACCTGGGGTGATTGTCCATGGAAGAAAACAAAGTCTATGTTTGGGCCTCTGGGGTTTAACTGATTAGACTGCTTCCTGAAGATAGGGCTACACGCCCAGGCTAGTAATCTGACAGTGGGGAGTTGAGTCTTACTGTACCTTCTGTATCAAGGGCTAAACTGTACTAAACTAGCAAAATTCCCATTATTATTGTGCGTATGTAGATAAATCTTCAATATTGAAAAGTCCTCTAATGGAGATGTGCTATGCATGTGAAATTGCTGTGTAATTTCTCAGCCACCAGATTTTGATATTACCAGGACATGTCTTCCATTCTACAATTACATCTCAGAATCTAGATGTTCTAGATTTGAGCACTTACTGGTATTTGAACATCTTGTAATCAGCTAAACACCATCAAATAATGACTGAAAATGTTGGCCAGTTTGCTGCAGAAATAAAAATGCATTTTGCATTTCTGATTTTCTATTAATGTTTTCTTTTAGATGACAGCAGCTTCTCCCAAATCCTTTATGACAGGAGTCGCCAACCCTGGTCCCCTGCTGGTCAAGTCAGCCACACAACTCTTGCAACTCAGTGCCCTGCAAGCTTAGAAGAAGGGCTAGAAAGAGACAGTTGCACTTGCCAGAGCAGCGATGCATTGCAGCAGCCTGCTGCTATGCCTTTGCAGGACACAGAAAACCACATCTCACCAGCTGTAGCTATGGCAAAGGAATTTGTTGCAGACATCTTCCGAAGGGCCAAGGAAGCCAAAGGCACAACCCCAATGGAGGAAGAGGCAGGTGGTGGGCTTGAGTGCCTTCTTGACTCCAGTGGAGCCCTGGACCAGGATACTCTAGCCTCTTGGGATCTAGGAAAGACTTCGGAAACTTGTGTGCACGGTAGTGGCACTCGCAGCTCCATATCATCTGGGGCAGACAGCCTTTCTGATGTGTCTGTCTCCCCCAAAGAGTCTTCCCCTGCCAGTGCTGAGCTGGAAAGCCAGCCAGCTGAGCCAGGCTATGTGAACTATACCAAACTGCGCTATGTCTTGGAGCCCAGTGATTCCTCTGAGGCAGAGGATGGTGAGTGTCTGTTTGAAGCCAAAGCTCAATGTGCTAGGAAAGAGCAAGTAGCACTATTTAAACCTCTGTGGTTAGGATGTGAGCCAAGAATCTCGGTATCAAAGGCATTCATTTCTGTAGCTCTGTTGATGGATTAGCACCCTTCCCCATAGACTGCTACTTGTTCAGACCTGTGCTGCTTCTAATGTCCTGTATGTATGTCCAAATGGAAGTTGTCTCTCTGCTTTCTCTATATACTTGAACTGTCCTTTTTACCTTAAACCTGCAGGAGGTCAGAGCTTACAGTGGGTTTGCATGGGGCACTTACTGTGTGTCCTGTCAACATTCTCTACAGTATAAAGGATTTAAATGTTGCTGCCACCTCCTGTTTCTATGTAGCAATGAAATCCAGCTGTATTGAGATGTGAATCCTGTTGCCCTAGGCTTGAATAGACCTAGTAGTGTCCATTCTACTGGTATCGTGGCTAATGAGTCTTGTAGTGGCTTACTCATAAGTCTGCCTCTGATGCAATGTTAAGCTGTAGAATGTTTTGGAAATCAAATCCATGTTGAAGAGTTAATTCTTTATTCCTATATCAAAGGCACGAACTTTGGGAAAAGTTAATAAGTCTCATGTGACTTGAGTGTAAGAATGCTGAGTAAGTTCATCAGTTATTTGTTTTGGTTGTTTTCGTAACTCAACCTTTTTGTATTTCAGTTGTGATAGTTCTTTAAAACATAGCACTGCACCTTGTTTTGCTCACTCCCGTTTCTACAAATCTGGAAGTCCACTTTCATTATTGGGGTCAGCAGTGGGTCTTGGGGGCTAAAACCCTTGGAACTTGCCAACATTTGTTGTAAACCAGGGCAGGCAATATGTGTGATGTGTGGTTTCCCCCTCTCACATTTTAAAATTTTGTTTTCTAAAAAACCTTTTGCTCAGAAAGTCCCCATGGACATATGAGGGACAATTTATCATAGAGGGGTGACACTGTAAAATGTTTTTAAATGTGTGTGTGTGTTTAAAATTGACCACTGGACAGCACAAATGTTCTTTTCCATGGAGAGGGGCCACCTACAACTCTAGCCTCTAGTCCAGGGATCGACATGTGTCTCTTTAGGAGTTTGCCCATCCCTGCTCTCAACCAGCCACAGAGGGGAGTGTGTTGGAAGAAGTATACAAGGGAAACTTTTATGTTAATCAACTGTAAGGACTGGCAGTTTTTAAAAGATGATTTGTGTTGGATCTCTTCGTTTTCTGTTTGAATAGGCTGTGCTAACAAAACTCTGGCCACTGAAAATGTAAGCTTAATGCTGCTTCTGCCAGAAGCTTATTTTCTCCTCAGCTATATTATGGGATTCCCTATCTTTGTGACATGTAGGTTGGTGAATCTTCCACTTCCCACATATTCTGTGCAAGCAGTAAGATATTTTGTGTGTGTAAACCAGTGCATTTACTACAGCATACACTTGTCAACTCTGAATTGCACTGTGGCACTGATTGCCTGGTGCGTTTGGTGTCTTTTCCACAGAAGAGACCCCCAAAAGTCCCCCCCCCCCTGTCAGTTTAGTTGCTGGTGAAGTTCCTGACTTCCTTCTTTGAAAGCTTAAGTTTTCAGTTTGAGTTCTTGTCCAGTTCCTTTACTTTAGGATATTTCAATTGTATGTTTCACCCCCAGGTAAACTCGCCATGCAGTTTGGCAAACTCATTTTGTCATCTTTGGAAGCCAGAGTGGATGCTAATTCTGAGTGATGTGTTCACCAGAAATATGTTTGGTTTGTCTTTGCAGATTTGGTAGGAGTAAAAGCAGGTGTACATAAGAATTTGTACAACTTCCCCCCCCATTATGTACAGTGTATCAATAATAAATAAATACTTAAGGAGTTCAGTCTCCCTCCCCCTCCCGTGAGTTTGCTCAGGATTCGGGTTTTTTGTCTGCCAGATGCATGGTTGAGCAGTGCTTTGAATTCAGGTCTCTTGAGTCCTAATCTGTCATTCTGTTCACTACACCATACTAGTTATCCTTATTGTGAGGATAGGTGGCACAAATTATAAAATACTGTGTGTGCTGGAAAGTAGTATTCCTGGACTTGGGCAAGTTACAATATTACATTAGAAAGCTACTGTAAGCCAGTGGTTTTCAATATTTGGCCTTCCAGATATTTTGGACTTCAGCTCCCAGAAGCTGCAGCCAATGTCCAAGAATTTTTGGATCTGAAGGTCAAAACACATAGAAGACCAGAAATGAGAAGTACTGCTTTAAGCTGTTTTTTTGTGACTTTCACAGTATTGCAGTATGCACAAGGGAAAAGACTTTATCTAAACCAGTGTTGTGAAATTTTTGTAGTGAGATGTGAAGAACTACTGGGGAGTTTGACACCTGTGGCTACCAGGATGATTTGGAAAAACAGAAGCTTTGGCTTGTTAGAAGAGACCAAAGTTTCCTTTAAAGTATTCTGTTCCAGATGTTCAGTTTCTTTTGATCCCAGTTCTCTTGCTATTTATTGTTCTGGTGTTCTTCATTTTTCCTAATGTTGAGCTTCCTATTAAAAAGTTCTATCTTGAAATGTGTTTTGTTGGCACTGTGTGCAGTTACGCTCTGCTTGGGCTTCTCCCTGTGTTTTCTTTCAGAGTATGAGGATGACAAGATCTCCTTGCCATTTGTTGTGACAGATCTGCGAGGAAGAAATTTGAAGCCACTGAAGGAGAAAGCCGTTTGTCAGGTGAGGGCTAGTTTATAGAAACCTCTGTTAACTGGAGAAGAGATGCTGCTCTGTCAGTGGGGGAATGACACTTTTTACTAATTGACGTCCAACTTCGTTAGGAAAATTTGATGTCCTGCTAATGCAGACTTATGATGGGTGAGCTTCATCAGAAGAGATCATGGTGGTGTTCAAGTCATGATTTAACAAGAAGACTTGAGCTCGTTGAGAAAAGATTATTAAAACTGTGGCAAGATTATTAAAGCAAGTTTCTCATATGAACTTCAGCATTTCCTGTATGTCCTTTGGTTCTCCGTCTCTTGTGCTTAGCTTAATGTTGATGACATCCTGATGTGCTCTGCAAGTGGGTCACTTCTGTTAGGACATTTCTCAATTGAATACCTGCCCCAAATGTTTACCTCCCATGGAGTTTGAATTATGAGCTGATGAACTTATTTACAAAAGGCATGTTGTACAGCTCCCTGGTGACTATAATTATGAATGTTTTCTTTATTAAATTTATATCTATCATTTTCTTCACATCTAGAGTTGAACATATAGCACAGTACAACTTAATTTATTCTTTCACTTTATATTTTACTATCTGAGTAACTACAAGGATTGGATTAAGACTCCAGGGAAGCATTTAAGGTTGTCATGTTCATGAGCAGTCTTATGTTAGCAGTTATTAGGGCATGACTGGATATCAATCTGATTGTTTTCTGAACCTCTAAAATTCTTGACTATATAACCTGTGATATTATTATAAGCAATTCTTGAGGACTTTTGCCTTTTGTGAGAAGTGTAATTTGGGCTGCTTGCATTTAACTCCTGTTAAACTGTTGACTGACACCTACTGCATCTATTTTCCCCATTCTGTGAGCAGAAGCTCATCTTACTCTGTCAGGTAGTAAATTCTGTACTTCACTGAAATTTCCTCCTGAAACTCCTTAGCACACAATTTAAACAAAAATACACACTAATTGCTTGATTACAAGTAAAATGTGTAGTTTTGCAACTAAAGAGAACCTTCAGAGTATGTAGGAAGAGACAATGTGAGCAGAAGGTATATAATAAAAGTACAAAATTGTTCATATGTGGAGTAATAAGATATAAGATGGTGTGTTCTAGAATTCTATGATTCTAAGGAACAGGAGTGAGTATTTGACATTTGTGCTGATATGCTGGACCCCTGGCCTCATGCACCAAACCAATGTAATATGTAGAGTGCATCTTTTGGAAATGCTTAGAGGTTGCCCACAGTTTACACAGGAAAAGCAGTTAGTAGCTCAGTGTACTTGATAGATGGTAATGTTAATGGATTAAATTCTAAGAGAATCATGTAAGTACTGTATGTTTTTTTCAACATATTGTTCTAAATTCAAATCTTAGGTTTAACCTAGGTATATCTACAAAAAGAACCCAACTGCAATTTTTTTTTAGTTTTGAAAAACTACTTTAAATATTTTAAAAATTCCAATTAATAAAATTTATGGGATTTTGAGAGAACTCCTGCCCAAATTAGAGAAAACTCATGTTAGCAGTGATCCACAAAATAATCCATGTGCTGACAAAATGGAGTAGTCTGTACACTTAGGCAGCGGTCGAAGCAATAAGCACCAGACTTTAGTCAAAGTATATTTAAAGGACCAAAAACTTCATGAAACCTCACCTGAGACTTTCTCTGAGATTTTGAAGCAAAACTCTTGGATGCTAAAGGTTTATTTTGATAAAAGAAGTGCCCACAAAATGGGTGCAGTAGTATGTTAGATGAAATACTGTACTGAGAGCAAGATCTCTTGGTTCAGATTCTGGGAGGCCAGTATAGATCTATTTTATTTATTTATTTATTTATTTAATAGATTTATATCCCGCCCATCTAGACCAAGGGTCTACTCATCAGATCTGCTCATCAGCCGAAGAGTTTGAATTATGAACTGGTCATCTTAATTTAGGAAATATATGCTGTATGTTGCAATAAATTTAGGAACATTTTTCTTTATTAAATTCTACTCATAAGGGCAGTGCAGCATACAGGCGCAGAAGCAAGTAACTGGATGGTCTGTATATCAGAAATTCTTTGTATGAAGAAAACTGGCAAGCTGGGAAGAAGGTCACGTCAGGATCCTTCCTAATGTGTTGATTTCCATAAACTCCCTACTGTTGCTGTACCCACCCTTGCCATGATTCAGTTTCTTTAAATTCAGAATTGAGTTTTACAAATTGTTTGTGAAACTTTGTAATTCTCTCTTCTGACTTGAATTTGTGACGGTCATTGAGCATTTTTAATATTCTTATGGCTGCTTTAGGGATGTAAATCAGGAGTGAGACTCCAAGGTCCTCCAAGGTACTGTATCATTTGACTGCCACTCCTGTCATTACTGACCATTAGCCATACTGCCTATACTAATGGAGAGCCATGTGATCCCCATCTATGGTGTAAATGGGCTGAATAAAATTGTGCAGTTGGACCATTGGTAGCCATTTGGGAAATTGGAAGGGAGATTATTGAGTGTACCTCCCAAAGGTTGATGATTTAAAAAGAGGACCATCTGGGTTAGGTTGTATAAGGAACTGATGATTATATGCTTGTCTACTATTCATGCTGTGTGTCTTCTTTTCTTTCCAGGGACAGTACTTAACCGTGGAACAGCTGACTCTAGATTTTGAATATGTTATTAATGAGGTGATCCGGAACGATGCATCATGGTCTAAGCAGTTTTGCTCCTTCAGTGACTATGACATTGTCATTTTAGAGGTAGGGACCTGGTGGGTGCATGAACAAACCAACAACCTCATTTTGAGGCATAGGGGCCGTTTCATATTTGACTTTGAGGAAACATTGTTTTGCAGGGACAGACTTAATCATCTCCTAGCTTGAGAGCAGAGAGGAAGGGCTTTACTGTCTCTGAATGAATTTTTGCAGTATTATTGTTACTTTGGTTTAACTTTGAGGGTAGAGTAGGATATAAATTTCTCTGATGAAATACCCAAAATACTTTTGGTTGCTTTTCATTGCTGTAGTACGGTCAACCAGAGCCTCTAGGACTCATCTAAAAGTTTAATATTTTTCTGGTTGGCACTTCTTCTCTCAGGGGAAAAAGCAAGAATAGCTAATTAGTATCCCCACTGCTTGATTTTGAAGTATGGGATGTGATGGTGGCAGCTTCTGCAGAATGCTTCTCCTTTCTTGGGAGGTGTATCTTCCAAGTTGGAAATGGTTCTGTGACTCACTTTCCAAATCTGGCACAAATGAAGGTTTGCCTTAAAGATTCCCATTTTTCTCTCTGAAAGATCCCTCCCCCTGTCTTGAGCTTGTGTGGTTTGGGTTCTCCCTAGCCAAACTTGTCATGCAGTGTGATGACTGGGAAGGGAGAGTTCAAACCTGAGTAGCTTTTCCAGGGAAGTCATAGCCCCACCCCTCATCATCTCATGTTCTGACCTGCACTGGTTTAGCACAAGTTTAAAACATTGGTTTGATAATTGTGCTCTCTGTAGAGACATCACAATGGAGCAAGTGTTTGAATCATGGCTCACTGTTTTGAAAAGAATCAAGCCGACAATCAGTTCTGACCTGCTGCTGTAGCCAGGGTGCAGTTTAGTTCAGGTTGCTTCCTTTACCAGCTCTTGAATTTATTTTTCTAGGTATGTCCTGAAACCAACCAGGTTATTATCAATATTGGACTCTTGCTCTTAGCTTTCCCTTCTCCTGATGAAGAAGGACAGCTCAGGTGAGTGCAGCCCTTAGGTCTCTGTATATCTTCTTTTTTCCTGATTGCATGAGATATTTGCTTTGCCCTGAAGAAGTTATTGTTAAGTTGTTAGCCCTATCTGCAGGAGTGGAAGAGAGCAGAATATGGTTTAATATCAAAAGACATGCACCAGCCATGAGTGAAGTGGGGCCACTAGGGCCTCCCTTTAAAAAATTAAATAAAAATACATCCAAGCTTTGCAGAGCATGTGAACTGCCTGCTTGAGACCCTGGAGCTTTCAGAACCAGAAATGAGTTCTGATCACTTCTGTTTTTGGTAATGGACTTCTCTGGGCCTTTCATCTCAGGAGAACCCCAAAAGTGGCAAAACTGCCTCTGCACACTCTAGAAGGAGACCTTTCTTTTATTTTCTTTTTTAATTGAACGCACGCACACACACACGCAGAATGGCCTCCAAGGCCCAGGGATGAGCTTGTGTGGAGCCTGAACTTTTGAAAGTTACCCACCCAGTGCACACTTTCCAATGTAAATCTCCAGAGCTACCCATTGTGACACACTTCCTACTTAGGGAGTGAGCAACATATGACCTCCAACACTCGCTGGGTGCCTCCCAGCACTTCATTCCCCCTCCCCGGGGAGGAATTGCCTGGAAAGTACCCTTGTGCATCTTAGCAGGTATGGGAGTAATTTTCTTACGTTTCAGAAACCTTGTGCCACTTAATTCAGCCTACTATTGCAAACCGAGTGTGCTATAGGAGAAGGGGAAAAAGGGGGTGTTTTAATTGTACTGAATAACGTTTCTGCTTTGCCAGCTGTTATGTTTTCATTTTGGTTTTCAGTAGAGCTAAATGAAATATCAGAACACTTTAATCTGGCAAAATTCAGATTTTTATTTTGAACATCTTGAAATTGGGCTGATATCCTATTGCTTTGATATACATACAGAAGGCATGTATAGTTGGCAGTTAATGAGTCCCCACTGGGATTCTTGAGTGTGCACCAAATCAGTGGGCACACATGCCCCTGAGATTCCCAGCAATGCATGAGAATGCTAGTGTTAATTGCTATAAAGAAACAACTGTATGTTATACCATTTGCTTTCCACGTGTGTAACAAAGCAAAAGGATTTCAGCCATAGGCTTGTTAACATCTATTCATTTTTTGCTCATGTCAAATAAGTCTTATAGGATATAAAAGTATTGTCAGAATACTCATGGTATGTCATCTGCCAAATATTGAAAAACACTGCATTCTGGCTATCAAATATATTCTAATCTCTGTTCTCAAGTATTGAAATCAGATACCAGACATAATATATCACTCTTAAGTTTTCTGACTGCTCAGATAATGCCTGAATACATGACACATTTTTAGAGGAAATTCCTTGAGAGATGCTTAATTTCAGTTCTGGTTCTAAGTTTCTAATTTACTCTTCTCCAAGAGATAAGAACTGGGTGTGGACAGAGGGTGCAGGTTGGCCCAGATGCTAACATTTGTTCAATGTAAGCTGATAAAACATGACTGTGTTAGAGGATGGGAAAGAGATGTTGGAACACACTTACTGAGTAGACAATTCTTTTTGTCCTTCAGAGGCTCATAAAACGTTTTGTTAAATCTGCCTATTGTCTTCTGCAGGCCGAAGACCTATCACACCAGCCTCAAAGTTGCTTGGGATTTGAATACTGGAATCTTCATCACTGTCAGTGTGGGAGACCTCACAGAAGTCAAAGGGCAGACCAGGTAAGGTGTATTTTCTTGTATTCTGTGGCTTGCTCTAGAATGAGTTGTCTCTGAACCTACATGCATTTGAAGAGGACTTAGAGGAAGAGTACCACCCCCCCAAAAAATAAGAGCCAGACTGCCCAATAGTAGGGGATATGCTTTAGCAATAGCCTTCACAGGGAGGTTTGCTTGGGGCCACCCTTGTAGTCTTTTCAGTGCCTGCTGGAGACTTCTGTTCACCTCAGCCTTTTAATGGCTAACAAGCAGCTTTGTTGGCCATTAAACCAACTCCAAAATCCAAACACTTTATTGGGGTAATTGTTGTTGTTTAGTCGTTAAGTCGCCTCCGACTCTTCGTGACCTCATGGACCAGAGCACGCCAGGCCCTCCTGTCTTCCACTGCCTCCCGGAGTTTGGTCAAATTCATGTTGGTCGCTTCGATGACACTGTCCAACCATCTTGTCCTCTGTCATCCCCTTCTCCTCTTGCCTTCACACTTTCCCAACATCAGGGTCTTTTCCAGGGAATATTGGGGTAATACCTAAAGAAAAAAAAAAGCTTAGCCCAATAAAAGTATACCTAGGATTTCAGCCTCTACAGAACTAGGTAGTCTGGGTTTCCCACTTTTGTTTGGTTGTATATGTGTCTTTTTAAAAATATGCCTTTTAAGTTTCTTTTGTATTTTAATCATTTTTATATTTATTCATTGTAAGTTGCCCAGCGTTGGGGGCAGGATACAAATGTAAATAAAATACGTCAGTAGTGTGGAACATCTGCTTCCTGACTAGTTGCCAAGGCTCAGGGTGGCCTGTGAGAATTTAGGGAACATGAGTAGGCACAGACATTAGTTTTTCTGAGGCCTTGTATGTCCCACCACCAAGAGAGGCTAGGTTGGTGGGTACAAAAGGCAGGACCTTTTCTACAGCGCGCCCCAACTGTGGATAATGGGTTTTGTTTTCATTTCTTGTAATTTTATTAGATTTCATACATCACTATGAGTGCACTGGTGGGCAGAAGAGCCATATATAGATATTTTAATTAAATATATCAAAGCAGATCTTGAGATGAATGCATGTTCCTTTCTGCATTGGCTGGAGATGTCTCTTAATAATGCCTGAAGAAGCTCTCAGTCTTGGCTCTTTCAAAATGGCTAGACACTAAGCTAGCGTCTTTTTTGGGATTTTACTTCATATTACTGATTCATAAAGACTGCAAGAGCAACTTTCTGCTGTTTCACTTGTAAGTTTCTCTACCCATTTCTGTCCCCTCCCCCATTCTGTTATTCTTTCAAATGTTGCTAACTTTTTATTACCTTTTAGAATACCACCTTGCTTATTTCTTCCTTTCCCCTTTTGTTGTTAAGAATTTTCACAGCCTCACACAGTTTAGCTGCACATGGGAACCCCATGCTTGGTCACCATCAGCTGGGTTACATTTGAAAATATTACATCCTCCTTTCTCTTACAGCAGTGGTGAATAAATTGGGCCTCACAGCTGTTTTTGGATGGCTGCTTCCATTATCCCTCACCATTTACTGTGATGGTGAGGGTTAATAGGTGATGCAGTCTACTAAAAGCATACATTCTCCAGCCTTTGTTTTACAGCATTTCCTCCTTTCAGAAAACATCAGTTCTGGGTTTGATCTGGCATTTTGACTTGTGCTAGAGCAAAATTAAGAGTTACATTATCACATACATCTGAAATGAGAAATCCTATACTGCCCAACATAGTTTGCCTTGCATGAGACAGGGAACTTGTTGAAGTCACCCATGAACTTCTGGGCCCAGGCTGCCTTGGCCGAGACAGCTCCCACGCCTCAAGAAGGGGATGCAGGTCTAAGCATTTCATTCATATGTGCCCTAGAGGCTCAGTCTGTAGTACATAAAGGATATCAAGATGGGGAAATCATGACTTCTCCATTACACTGGTTTCCTCCTCAGTACTCTGTAGATAGAGCACTAGGGTCTTTGGGGACTCTTGCCTACAGACAGTGATGTTGATGGCTCTCTCTCCCTCTCCCCCCCCCCCCCCCATGATTCCTCCCTCAGTGGCAGCGTGTGGAGCTCTTATAGGAAAAGCTGTGTTGACATGGTCATGAAGTGGCTGGTGCCAGAGAGCAGTGGCCGCTACGTCAACAGGATGACCAATGAGGCCCTTCATAAAGGTAAAGCTTCTCCCTAGTTCTGGACTAGAGGCCTTGGGCATCTTTGCAAGGCATAGTGGGCTTAAGTGGCTGGCCAGTGTTGGCATGGCAGTCTAATGGAAGCCAAACAAGCATGTGATGCTTTCTGTGTTTGCCACTGATAAGGACAAGTGCTTGCTTTACTGGGCCAGCTCTTAGCATGTTTATGGGGTTACAAGATGGTGAAATACATGTCTTGTTTCAGAATATGACATCTCATTCATGTACTTACTTTGTTGCTTGAACCTGGGCCCTACTTCCCCTCCTTCATTTGTCCTCGGGTGACAGCTTTCAACAGAGCTTTTGGAGGACAGTGGCAATGCAGTGCTAGTTCTGCTGTGGTGACTTCTAACTTTAGAGGAGTAGGTTCCAAAATCCCACCTTGGGCTGTTTGTTCCCGTCTCGCTCAAATTATGATGGAATCTTGGAAGATTTTTACTGTTTGGATTTCAGGAACACTTACCATTGACCACAAACCTGACTGCTAATGCCTTGTTTTCCTTCTCCCTGCAGGCTGCTCCTTGAAATTCCTTGCAGACAATGAGCGTTACACATGGATTGTCTTATGAGGCCTGGTTCGGAGACAATGCCTACATCAGTAGTTCATTTCCTGCCATAACTGTGTGTCAGATTCAACTACCTCCTTGTTAAAAGTTGTTTTTAATTTCCCCAGCCCTTTTGACTAGACAGTGGCCCAGATGACCTTCAGCAGATTGGACCCAATTTGTGGGTACAACCACATCATCTGCTTCACAGGTAGGGTGGGAAACACAGATATGGTCCAGATGTTTTGGAAAACCTACCTCTTCTTGCACATTAGTTCTGTGGATTGGGCTGCACAGATTCCAGCTGAGCTAGAAAGCTCCCTGAAATGCAGGAAGCTGAAAACGATTTGCTTCGGTATGTCTATATGGATTTTGTGATGCTGCAAGGAGTCTTTAAGAGGTGAGAGTCTTGTGCATGGTTTGCCCACCCCTGGTGCTATACAGTGATTGATTCCAGGGCAATTCTGTTTAATGAGACCAAAAAACCCCTTCTCTGTGTTCCAGGCACTTCCTCCACCCCCACTGGAAGATTCATTTTCCCCTCTCATGCATAGATGCCATCCTGCTTTTTAATTTGTCTTAGCAGGCATTCTGATTCCTGCAATAAAACATTTAAACTTGACATTGACTCTTGCTCTTTCCTGTGTTCTTTGAGAGAAGACTGTGGGAATACAAGCACTGACTGAGCCTCCTAACACTGCGGTGCATCTTCATAGTATGGACCTGGGACTCCTGAAGCTACTAACTGCAAAAGAAACAGACACATGTATGCTGAAGTTGTTTTTTGTGGTCCAACTGGGCAAATGTGAGAAGAAAGTTTGTTTATATTTTATTCATGCCACCCAAGATGATGTACACTGGAGTTCAAAGTTGGTCTGTTTGGTGACCCAGATCTGTCCAGTTCCAGCCTGATGTAAAAATGTAGATTCCATGTTGAGGATCGTTAGGACAGAAATAGAAACTAAAATAGCCTATAACAATGTCTTTATATAAATGAGCACTTGGACCCTGCTTGAAATAACACGTACAGTTTTGGATACTGTATCTTAGAACAGATATTGTAGTTGGATAGGATGCAGGAAAAAACAGAGTTATCTCCATACGAGGACTAACTCCTGTATTTGTGGCTATTCGGTGCAGAGAAGAGTTCTGTGTGGTTGTGGGGTACACACACTAGAGGTCTATAGCATGATGCATGGTCTGGAAAAAGCGGTCGTTTTTTTCTGTCCTAAAGTAAGAATGCAGGGTCATCCACTGATGCTGAATGGAGGGGAATTCAGAACCAATAGATATCCTTGCCATCACCCATAGTCAGACATTGGCATTTGTTATTAGAAGGTACAACAGCAGCTGCCAGTTTGAGCTACCTTAGAAGTGATTATAAAAATCCATGAAAGACAAATATGTCATTGGTTCCTACTTCCAGGATATTTCTGCATGCTTGCAGACAGAAGCAGGAGAGGGCTACTGTACTCATACCCTGTGCATGAGTGTTGTACAGAAATGTGGCTGGCCACTTTGGAAACAGAAGGCTGCATTTGATAGGTCTCTGGTCTGCTGCCGCATAGCTCTGGGGACATTAATTTTTCCTTCTTTGTATTACAGTACAGTGGAACCTCTACTTAAGAACGTCCCTACTTAAGAACGATTCAACTTAAGAACAGCTCCATTCACTAAATTTTGCTTCTACTTGAGAACGGAGCTCCAAGATAAGAACGGGAAAAAACACTTTCCTGCCCTTTTTTTAACCTTAGGTCATCTTAGGTTAAAAAAAAAAATTCTCCCCCTAGTGGTAGAGGACGGATTAACCGGCTTTGCATTAGTTCCTATGGGAACTAATGCTTCAACGTAGGAACACACCTCTACATAAGAACAAAAAACAGCCGGAAAGGATTAATCGGTTTTCAATGCATTCCTATGGGAAATTTTGCTTCAACTTAAGAACGTTTCAACTTAAGAACACCATTCCAATACGGATTAAGTTTGTAAGTAGAGGTTCCACTGTACAAAGAATATGCAGGGATATTTCCAGACTGAAAGCTCCTTTTCTTAGCAGTGCAGATAAAATTCTTCCTTCTACAGCTGTGATGGTTCATGAGTCTTGTGAGTAAGGGCATTTTCACATAGCCATCCAATAGGAGTGCGGAGAACAAAAAGTGTTGCAACTTGTGATTGACAGCAGCTGAGATGTATATTTGCCTAAATACCTCTGACTTAAAACAAATCCTATGCAAGAAACCTTTCATCTAAAAATCGTGCTTGGAAGACTCTTCTTCTCTGTCCTAGTAGCTCTCCTTCACATTGCTGCTCTTCATCTCCAGTTGGTACAGCACAGTTGGCAGGAGTTAGGTGACTGTGCACACCTGAAAAACATCAAAGGGAAGCCACACAGGCATCTGGTACTCTTAGGTAAGAAGCTCCTGTAATCTCTCTCTGCAAAAAAGCCATTCTTGTTTTGCCCATAAGATTCACAGCCTTATACAAGTCACAGAACTTGTGCTGAAGTTGTCCTGCTTGTAGGTTTACGATGTGTGTTTTGAGGTAAAGTTCAGTTTGGCAAGAGTAAGAAGCAGCATTCTAGGCAAAGAACACAGCTGAATTTATTTCTTAAGAAAGAACTACAAAAGGTAGAAAACAGCTTTTGCACTCTAGACTACACACACACATACATCATCTGAACCACAGGCACTGCCCATCTCATGGACCCAGGACACCTACAAAGCTCTTCAAACTCCACTTGAAGTCTATAGTGCAGCTAAAGCTGCTGTTGCCGCACAAAAGATTGACACAAAATATATATTTTATACAATATGTAGATTTTGCAATAAACATCTATATCACAGGTTTAAAACACTGGAAAAATTGAACAAATAAGGCCATGATGGTTGAAAAACCCAAAAATATCAAGTAATTTATCTTCACCAATCTCACAATATTTAGGTGGTTTATAGAACAAGAATTAGTAATTACATATAAAAGCACAGATATTTTTTTTTCTGTTTAAAACTAGAATATCTAATATTCAGTTACAAACCCAAAGAGTGATTACTTTCTTTAGAGTAGGAAGTAACCAAATCTGTTTGCTTAGTTACTAGCACAGGGAGGGAACAAAGGACTGAGTTCTGTTTAAAACCAAGGGCTGCTATGCTCTCCGCTAGCAAGGATTTCTACAGTCTGGAACAGTCAGACTGAGTTGAGCCTGCTAATAACTGTCCCTAGCTGCTCTGCAGCTAATCTGTTGAGTGGACAGAGAGAGAATTCTGATTCAGAGGGAAAAGGGTTTCATTGTTGTGTAAGGCAGCAACTGAATAAAAAGGTAAGCTCATTCATGTTGTTGAGTCCTGTGTAATTGGTGGATCCAGCATTCTGCACAGTTCATAAGAGGGAATAGCTAGCTCACAGAAAGCAAGGTTTTTACAAACAACTAGATCCATTTTCCTTACCAAAGGTAGGACTTTCCTAAAGCTAAAAGCCAATCTGCATACATGTCAGAGAGCAGGGATGGGAAATGCTGGAACAGAGAAGTTCTTGAACCTTGATTAGTGTGCCTGTTCCTTATAGACTATTGGTTTTTCCCTGTTGCGGCACAAAGCATAACCTTTACGCACTGATGGACACACCCATACACTTCATAAAGCAGTATATGTTCACAAATGTGTGACAATGAAGTTGATGTTCATTTTATGTATACCAGAAACAGTGTACTGTAGAAACAAAGCTCATAATGGTTGAATGTACATCAGTTGGCTGTGAATCATTAGTGAAGATAATAAGGAGGCATGTATGGTAACTAAGGTGCTTCTCTGAGAAGATGAGTGCTTATGCAAGGCGGCAATTCACTATGAAGCCTGTAACAAAGGGGGGGAATACACCTCTGCCACTTGTATCTTGACAGTGCTGCCTTCTTGCTAGAGTTCAAAATAAAGAGGTGCTCTATGTGCAAACATCTCTCTCCAGTGCAGCAATTTGCTACAAGAGAAGAGCAACAGGGTTAGCACCTTGCATTTCCCACTTCAATTCACTTTAAGGAGAAACTTACTGGTTTACAGAATGGGCTACTGTCTTAATGAGCCCTTCAACAGTAGTCTGACTTAGGTTGCATTTTGAATAGGGGCTGTAAAGTGGGTGAATTCCTATTGTACACTACACACATTTTGTTACAGTGGAAAAGAGGACAGCCCCATTAGATGGATCCATGTCATAAAGCTTGTTTGTGATCCTGATAGTGTGAAAGCCATGGCTCTAGGCCAGTGGTGGCGAACCTTTTTGGGCTCGCGTGCCCAAACTGGGGGAAAAAAAACAAAAATCGGGGCGGTGTGCTGCTGCCGGCGGAACCGGAAGTGGCGGCGGAGGGGGAATCCTGGGCACGGAGGTGCCTCGAGACCCCACTCCGGATCCACCGCCAGCACCAGCTGCTCCGGATCCTGACCCGCCGCCTGTCTGGGCACCAGCACCGCGGTTGCAGCCGCCTGCTCAGGTTTGGCTGCGGGGGGAGGGGGGGGAGAGTAGCAATCCGGCGACTTATGGCTTGCGTGCCGGCAGAAAGGGCTCCGTGTGCCAGCTGTGGCACGTGTGCCATAGGTTCGCCATCACTGCTCTAGGCATTATAAGCAGTAGAAGTGTTGCTAAGATCCTATTTGGCTGAGCCGAGGAAACACAAGATGTAATAGTGAGAAACAGTGGGCTTCTCTCTGGGTTTGCTATTTCTGTCCTTAACTAGTGGGTTTGAAGGGGAAGCTGTTGCCTATTGAGCAGAACATAGAAAAAAAGAAATCTGCTATCAGCCTGATCAGCCCATTGCCATACAAATGCCTTTATGGGGAAACTTGCATCCAGAAATTCCCGTTACGGACATAGAGATGAGTTGCTTGGAACTGAGAGAGAACAGGGGCAATTTAGAGGATTTTAAGCCATCCCTCTCCCCTTTGGGGCCTTATCTACAAGCTTATGGAGGTGCACATACATTTCTTTGTGCTGCACTGGCTAGAAGAGTTTTGTAGGACTGCTTTGCAGCATCACTGACTTGGCCTGAAAAGGTCCATAGGGAAGAGAACACTAGCATCCAAATACGTCTACCCTCAAAACCAGTGATAAGTGAACTGTTTTCATACAGGCATACTGTCTTTACATGTCACTTTTCAAATCTGACTGAATCAACCTGCAAAGGAATGGCACATGAAGCTTCTGTTGCATTGGCTGCTGCTACTGGAGCCCAAGTCTCTGTGCTTTGCTACAAGTACCTCTGGGGGAAAATACAAGCCCACGTATAGGGTATCAGCCCAGGCACATTTGCAACCACTTCTGCTCCTCCTCATAACATCCCTGAAGGGGGATGCAAAGGTTAGAATTTGCATTGCTGGCCCGGCAGAGATTTCTGCCCTGAAACCTGCCTCTTTACCCCCTTCCCCATTTATTTTGCTTCTTTCCTCCATATCTTGCCACAGATCAGGTGGGCTGTAGCCACCTAGCAATGCAGTTAGTGTGATTTCGCTCAAATCTACTCAGTAACACTTTACTTTAACCAAGCTACTTGGCAACATAGCTGGTGGTAGACTGATAATGTATGGGTGCAGGGTGGGTTTAAAGTGTACTCTGTCCCAGTTATACTGAGGAAGGTTATCTTCTGCAACTTAAGACCCATCTTGCTAGAACAGTGGTTTCCAAAGTTCGGGACTAAGTTATTCTTGGACTACAACTCCTGGAAGACCACTAGCTACGCTGGCTAGGGCTTTGGCAAGTTGTACTCTCAGAACATCTATGGCCCCAAATTTGGGAGTCAGTGTACATAGCGTGCAAGAGGCAATCTTTGGATTCCAAGCACTTCAGTGAGGACTAACCCTGCCCCACTCTCTGGCACTGGAAGGACCTCCTTAATTCATCAGTGGAACAAATACCTTCATATCCCGTTCCCTGGTCAATGGAAGGACAGGGTCCCCTCTCCCCTACCAGTACACCTGCAAAGGCTCATTTAATCGCCACTGAAAATGGCATTTGAAGTAAGGCTTCAAAAAGCAGAGTGCTAAGAGTGATGAGTTGGGCTAGACTTACTGGATAGAAAGTGGTACAAGTGGTGCTAGTGTTCTACTGGCCACAGAAGCATCTTGAAGAGAAAGGCTTTTCTAACTCAGCCACTGTTAGTGTGTGGCCGATGATTTGCCATGGGTATAATTCAGCATTACATCCCAGTTTCAACCAGAGCAAAGGGCAAGGACCCAGAAATACTGATCTCACCCCATGCACAGTGCCTAGTTTGTTGGCAGAGCTGAAAGGAATCACCTGGCTTGCCTTTGGGCTAACAGCAGGTGCAATTTCCTGATGTGACTCAGAATAAAGCTGAAATTGCAAAGAGCCACCAACTGATGTATCATCACCAGGAGGAGTGCAGAATCACAGGGAGTAGGCAGTAATAGAAAGTCAAAAGGGTTTACAACAAGAGTTCCATTGCACCATACATAAGAGGCATCTGTGACATCAGACGTGCCTTTTGTGAGTCTTTATTTTTTCCCCCTTCTAAGCCCAGCAAAGGCCTGAAGTGAGCTGTCCAGAGGAGTAAGCGCAGGACAGTCTACTCCTAAGCACCTGGAGGATCAGCATGAGCACTGTAACAAACCTAGAACTGCCAGCCACATCTAGGAATATCAGCTCCCACGTCATGACATGGTAGGTTTAGAGTGCCTGTTCTGCTCACAAAAGACCTTGCCTGGAGGCTCCTTACTCTTCCAAGGCGGATACAACAGATGGCACATGCACATGGTCAGTAGGCACACATTGCTGGGAAATGGAAACTTGGAGGGACATGGCTGGGATGCATGGAACATGTGCAGTTCTCTTCCAAGTTGCCATCCTGCTCCACCCTACCAGATTAAGTCAAGTCACACAAACATCGCACTGAGGAGACCCATTGTGGGTTTCAATTCCTGCCACAAAAAGTAAGCTACAGTCCATGTGGAAGCTGTGGGATGTGTACAACACAGAACCTGACTCTCAAGCTGTTGATGCGAGTTGTTTGCTTCCCAAGCTTCTGGAAACCCACAGTGTACCCAACAACAAAAGCACAAAACTAAGGCAGACAGATACCCAGGAACAAGTGTAACTCCTTGGCAGACACAAAGAAAGCTTCCCACCACACAGTGACATCCAGCCATGCTCCCAGAAGCAGGTGGAATTCGCATGTCCAAGGCGCATCTGAGTGCCGAGTAAGGGTTGCTCAGGTTTGCCAGATAGGGTGCATAGCTGAGTACTTGCCACAAGATAGAAAAGGCCAGCTTCTAGGCGAGCCTGAGCCAGTGTTACAATGTCAGATTACATCCCATCCAAGCATCATGAGTGGGAGTCCCTAGCAAGTTGAGGACTATGCTTGGACAAGCACACACCCTCTCTCCAAATGACAAGGTGAGCCATGGATAAAGGGTGTCCGAGATAAGGTCCAAGCTGGTTTCTAACTACCTCCTGTAGCCAGAAAGGTAGCTGGGAAGAGGCAGGAAACAACCGACCTGAGCAGCAAAAAGGCCAGGCCTGGCATCCCTTGGTGCTGTTGCGGGCCTGGCAGGACTTAGGCGAACGTCCCTAACTTAAGGGAACTTGGCTGGGCTGCACTTGAGGTGGGTACAGGAGAGGGGTGAAATGAAAGCGCATTGCATACCACTCAGAGACAGGGAACAGCTCATCTTTATCACAGGGCAGCACAACACAGCACAAGGTGCACCCCGGCCTTCTGCTGGGCCACTTCACAGTCAATCCCTCCCTGGTCACTCTAACTGGAGGGCAGCGCTTGCACAAAGATGCCCTGTGAATCTGTCCGTGCCAGCTTCGAGGGTGGCTCCATGGGCTCGGCTGTTAAGCTGCTGGACTCATTGGAGCTGAGAGACAATTCCTGAGGCATTTCCTCATCACTTTCTTCTTCCTCCTCCTCCTCCTCATCTGATGTAAAAAGAAAGGTGGTTAGAACAAAGCAGCCCCATTGTAGGAACCTCAGTACTGAGTCAGTAGAAGCTGTGGTCTGCTTCATTTCCCACTCTTCCGCAAGTCAATTTAATTCAACAACAGGCTCAAGGTTGACGCCAGGGGACCACGAAGAGCCAGAAGAAAAGGACGTGTTGGCCTCCAAGCTTGATGACTGCATCAGACCAAAGTATTTCTGAAGGACACGTCCTGCACCATCCACCCTATTAGCCACAAGAGCTAAATGCAGCCCTCGTACGTAGAGTACCAGAGACTTGGGGACAAAAGTGAAAGGAGGCCCCTCTGTGTTCTGCTTGTGAGACTGCCAGAGGCATCTGGAAGGAAAGCTTTGTTGAGAAGAAAACTTGAGCTGATGGACTTTCTTTCTGGACCAGCGAAGTACAGTGTATCACAGAAGTGAGTACACCCCCTCACATTAGTATATCTTTTCATGTGACAACACTGAAGAATGACACTTGGCTAAAATGTAAAGCAGTGAGTATATAGCTGGTATAACAGTGTAGATGTGCTGTCCCCTCAAAATAACGCAACACACAGCCATTAATATCTAAACTGCTGGCAACAAAAGTGAGTACACCCCTAAGTGACAATGTCCAAACTGGACCCAAGTAGCCGTTTTCCCTCCCTGGTGTCATGAGATCCGTTAGTGTCACAAGTCTCAGGTGTGAAGGGGGAGCAGGTGTTATCGCTCTCACTCTCTCAGACTGGTCACTGGAAGTTCCACATGGCACCTCATGGAAATGAACTATCTGAGGATCTGAAAAAAACGAATTGTTGCTCTACATAAAGATGGCCTAGGCTATAAGAAGATTGCCAAAACCCTGAAACTGAGCTGCAGCACGGTGGCCAAGACCATACAGTGGTTTAACAGGACAGGTTCTACTCGGAACAGGCCTCGCCATGGTTGACCAAAGACGTTGAGTGCCCGTGCTCAGCGTCATATCCAGAGGTTGGCTTTGGGAAATAGATGTATGAGTGCTGCCAGCATTGCTGCAGAGGTTGAAGGGGTGGGGGGGTCAGCCTGTCAGTGCTCAGACCATACACCGCACACTGCATCAAATTGGTCTCCAGGGCTATCGTCCCAGAAGGAAGCCTCTTCTAAAGATGATGCGCAAGAAAGCCCGCATACGGTTTGCTGCAGACAAGCAGACTAAGGACATGAATTTCTGGAACCATGTCCTGTGGTCCGATGAGACCAAGATAAACTTATTTGGTTCAGATGGTGTTAAGCGTGTGTGGCAGCAACCAGGTGAGGAGTACAAAGACAAGTGTCATGGGAGTGTCATGGTCTGGGGCTGCATGAGTGCTGCCGGCACTGGGGAGCTACAGT
Source organism: Intellagama lesueurii (assembly GCA_037013535.1). Taxonomy (NCBI): domain Eukaryota; kingdom Metazoa; phylum Chordata; class Lepidosauria; order Squamata; family Agamidae; genus Intellagama; species Intellagama lesueurii. Next base: position 136,691,590 of record JBAJHW010000002.1, read on the forward strand.
TCATTGAGGGAACCATGAATGCCAACATGTACTGTGACATACAGTACTGAAGCAGAGCAAGATCCACTCCCTTCGGAGACCGGGCCGCAGCACAGTATTCCAACATAATAACAACCCCAAACACACCTCCAAAACGACCACTGCCTTGCTAAAGAAGCTGAGGGTAAAGGTGATGGATTGGCCAAGCATGTCTCCAGACCTAAACCCTATTGAGCATCTGTGGGGCACCCTGAAATGGAAGGTGGAGGTGCGCAAGGTCTCTAACATCCACCAGCTCTGTGATGTCATCATGGAGGAGTGGAAGAGGACTCCAGTGGCAACCTGGGAAGCTCTGGTGAACTCTATGCCCAAGAGAAGGCAGTGCTGGAAAATAATGGTGGCCACACAAAATATTGACACTTTGTGCCCAATTTGGACATTGTCACTTAGGGGTGTACTCACTTTTGTTGCCAGTGGTTTAGACATTAATGGCTGTGTGCTGCGTTATTTTGAGGGGACAGCACATTTACACTGTTATACAAGCTGTATACTCACTGCTTTACATTGTAGCCAAGTGTCATTTCTTCAGTGTTGTCACATGAAAAAATATACTAAAATATTTATGAAATGTGAGGGGGTGTACTCACTTCTGTGATATACTGTAACTCTCAAATTAAGGTGCCTCCAGATTTTGACAAGGAGGGCTGTTTATACTGCACTGGATTTTTAAAAAAAGCCATAGTCCTTATCTTAAAATTCTCTCACCAGAGTTTGGATGTACCATACTAATAGTACTCCAAGAGAAACTCGCAGGGTGGTGGCAGGCGTTTTCTGTTGTAACAAGAAATACTGCCAAGTTTCCCATAAACAAACAAAAACCTAAATGAAGGAACACGTTACTTTTATTGAGTAACCCATTGTTGCTCAAAAATGTAACATTACCAAGCTCTATCAGCATTTGAGCAGAATAATACATACCATCTAGTATCTACAAAATACATTTCACATATAATATTGTAACTCTAATAAATTAACTTAAATTAATGATTAATGACAATTTTGTTTACAAATGTCTTAATAAAATCAATTAGAATAAAACAAATAGTAGTAGAAGTAGAAATACAGCTTCACACAAATAATTCAAATACTAGATGACAGACTAACCCACTGATTTTAAAAAGTATAACATAATTTCATTTTCAGTATATGAGTGAAGGGCCTCAAGAAAAAAGCCTCAAGTATCTTTTCTGCACTGACACAGTGAGGAACAGAATCCCCTCACACATATCTAAGTGGGGTTTGTGTTTCTGTTAATAATCACATAGATCTAACAGTTTGTCTACTGACAAAGTCCCAAGTAAGCATTGGTCTCCCAAGGAGCTGGACAGTACCTTTATCTGGGTCCAAGGGATTCAAGGAACTTGCCAGGTTTGCAAACTAAAACAAAGCAGAAATAAACATAAGGGAAAATGTTCCTGATTTTCTGGATGCTGCAATGTAACTCTGTAGGTAGAGCGAAGGAGGACTTGCTGTTTTTCCCAGGCAACAGCTGAGATATTGGGACTGGGACAGGAACAGGCAAGGTCTTCTCCTCTCCAGAACATGACAATGCAAACCCCTCATGGCGGTGGTCGGGCAGCTACCCTTCTGGGAACTTTGCTAATCTATTGGCTGCTGCACTCACTGTGCAGGGAGATGGACAGCAATCATCAGTGGGGTAGAAATTGGTCATGGCAGCTCAATTTACTATGTTGTGGGCTTCTGAATGCATGTTTTGGGATGTCCAAACCAGAATGAATGATAACATTCTGGGACTTCCATATAAGCAGTCCCAGTATTTTTCAGCTGAGCAGTACAACAACTGCAAATGGCTTCCAGTTTAATTCTTGCCGTCCCCAATTATAAAAGGACCTTATGTTGGGCTGGAAAAGATCCTTGGTCAAAACTCATGTCAGCTTCTACTATAGTAGACAATATTAATTATATTTCCCAACAGCATAAAACATGTGGGTAGGCAAAGCAGTTGGAGTCCCTTCTTGAGTCTGACATCCCAGTCAAGAGTGTGCTAACCTAGATGGATTCAGGTCTTCAAGCAAGGAGTCCCACAAATCTTCATCCCGGAGTCCAAAAACTACTAGACTTACCTCTCCCATGACAGCAATGGGCGTCTCGCCCTTGGCCTGGGCCACACGGTGTTCTATCAGGTAGTACATGTACTCATCATAGAGGAGACGGATGAGATGGAAGGAACCAAAACTAGCTGCACTCCGTAGAGTCAGATCCCGAATCACCATGGAGCTGGAGAGAGAAGAGTCTCAAAGCAGCAGTTCCCATCCAGGCAGACCCACAATGGTTGACTACCCTATTTGATTGGCAAGGAGACCAAAGAGCAGCAAACAAGGCCAGTGGCTCAACTGGATGAGTGCCATGAACCAAGCCCAACACTGCTTCTCACCTGCCCCTTACCTGTAGAAGGACCACTTGAGGAGAAATAGTTTGGCTGCTTTGGGAAAGCTGGGGCTGCCCTGGTAGGGCTTTAGAACTTGGCTGACGACACCATCCAGCCACACTGCCCACTGCTCCAGGGAGTTCTGTTGCTGCAAAGTCATCTTGAAGTCCTGCTCGAGGCGCTGCACCACACGATCCTCACACCGACACACCCACGAGGCCTGCTCCTGCGAGGCACCAAAGGAAGGGAGAAGTGCGTCTTCGGGGGGAGCTGTTGCTTTTCCTTCCCTGGTCAAGCCAGGGACCCAACTGAAGTAGCTGAAAAGAGCTCTAGAAACAGATCTGGTGCAAAGAGAATCTGGCCCCTGGTGGAAGAACCAACGAGACCCTATGGACTGCCGTGAAGGCAACTTCTGTCCTCAGCTGAGATGATTTCAAGGACCTACAAAGTCCAGATTTCCCAAAGAATCTGCTGTTAGACAGAGAGATGAACCTTTCTTCAAGATTTTGAAGAAAGAGAGATAGACACGGCAGTGGGAACCACCCAACGTAGGCACATTCTTAGATGGCTATTTCTAGTAGTGTTTTGTTGACAGGCACCCAGCAGTTTCCCACACTTTGTAATTAATTCCTGGAATGTCATCAGTCTAGTGTTAAAGTAATAATGACAATCTATGTATGGACTAATATGCTTTTAGAACCCCAGGGATGCAGAGCAGCGGGGGTTAAAGTAGGATGGGTAATCTGAAGCAAGGAAGTAACTCTTGGTGGAGTCATTTTGGGGGAGGGGAGGTCCTGTCAAGAATGAATGTTATGTATAGATGTAACATCCAGTTCAAATATTAAGATATCTGTTTCCACATCCTCCGAGAACTGGGCTCCATGGCAGCTATTAGCTGCTCTACTTAAATCGGTGTTAATGTTCAATGGTAAGTGTATTTCTGAGGATCAGATTTTGGAGACAAAACAGGGGAGGGCTTTTATCCTTGTTCCCGGATTGTAAACCACTCAAGGGCTTGTAGTGATGTGAAATAAAGTGCTGTTGGCAGGCCAGGAAGCAAGCAAAGCAGAAAAGAAGGTTACCTACCTGTAACCATAGTTCTTCGAGTGGTCCTCTGTGAATTCACACATATGGGTATTGTCTGCGCCTGCGCTGACAGTTTCGGAAGATTCTAGAGCTAAAGTAACAATTTTATGGTATGATCTCCCATGAGGCACATGCTCCGCCCACCCAACGGTCCCCTCAGTTCCTAAGATATGTCCGCCGGGCAAAGTTATAGAAGTATTAAGGCACCGTGACGGACAGAGGGGAGGATGGGTGGGTAGTGTGAATTCACAGAGGACCACTCGAAGAACTATGGTTACAGGTAGGTAACCTTCTTTTCTTCATCGTTGCCTCTGTGAATGCACACATATGGGTGATTAGCAAGCTTCACTTACCGGCAGGTGGGACGTCACGGTAGGAAGGAAGCCAAAACCGCTCTGCCAAAACCAGCATCAGTGCGTGCTCTGACATCAAGCCGGTAGTGCTTAACAAAGGTCGACGGTGTGGACCAGGTCGCAGCACGGCAGATATCAGGAATGTCAGTTCCACGTTGGAATGCAATCGACGTGGAGAGTGCTCTAGTAGAGTGAGCCTTGACATGGTCAGGTAGTGTTTTCCCTGACAATTGATAGGCAAGGGATATAGTCTGCACTATCCATCTGGATATGGATTGGGAGGAGGCATGACTTCCCTTGGAAGAGCCGGAGTAGCAGATGAACAGTCTGTTGGTGGTTCGGAGATCCTTAGTCCTATTCAGGTAGAAAGCCAAGGAACGGCGAACATCAATTTTGTGGAGCATGTGTTCTAGAGGAGACGATGGAGACTTGAAAAAGGCTGGCAAGACGATTGGTTGATTTCTGTGGAAGCTAGTAACAACCTTTGGAAGGAAGGAGACATCAAAGTAGAGAGTGACCTTGTCAGGGTGGAATTGAATGAACGGAGGGTCCGATCGGAGAGCAGCGAGCTCAGATGCCCTCTTAGCCGAAGTCACAGCCACCAAAAATGCTGTCTTCAGGGTCAGAAATTTGAGGTCCAAGGAGGCCATGGGTTCGAAGGGGGGGGCGCATGAGCGCATTAAGAACAATTTGTAGGGACCATTGTGGTGTAATACGTTGGGTGGGAGGGCGGATGTTGTTAAGTCCTTTAAGAAATTTCTTTACAGCTGGATGAGAGAAAAGTCGTGCAGATGAGGAATCGTCGGGTTGGTGTGCGACGATCGCTGCAATATAAACTCGCAGAGTTGGGAGAGATAATCCCAGATTGAAGAGATGAAGAAGGTAAGTAAGTAAAGTTGTGATGGAAACAGGTAACGCAGGTAGGTTGTTTTCCGTCGTATATTTAAGGAAGGATTTCCACTTATTTTCATAGAGGATTCTGGTGGACGGTTTGCGAGCTCGATCTATGATCGATCGAAGGGCGGGAGTATCCGCCAAGCTGTCAAGTGGAGGGACGAGATATCTGGGTGGTAAACCATCCCGTTGTCCATCGTCAGGAGATCGGGGCTCAGGGGGAGTCGGAACGCGTCCGTCGAGATCGATCGGAGGTAAGGAAACCAAGGCTGTCTCGGCCACCATGGGGCTATGAGAATTGCGTTGGAATGGAAGTGTCGAATCCGAATGACAGTGCGCTGTATCAGTGGAATCGGGGGGAAAAGATAGAGGAGCCCTCGCGTCCAACTGATCATGAAAGCGTCCCCGATGGAACCGACATCGGTTCCAGCTCGAGTGCAGTATATCTTGCATTTTGCGTTCAATCTCGATGCAAAGACATCGAAGTCTGGTACGTTCCATCTGCGACAGAGGAGGCGGAAGACTGAAGTCTTGAGGGACCATTCGTGTGGCCTCGACGTGAGGCGGCTGAGATGGTCTGCCAGACAGTTTTCTTCTGTGGAGATGTGGACCGCAATTGGAAAAATATGGTGTTGGCAACACCATTCCCAGAGTTCGATAGTCAGGTAGAGGAGGGAGGAGGAGTGGGTGCCACCCTGTTTGTTGACGTAGAAGAGGGCAGTAGTGTTGTCCGTTGCCAGTTGGACAACGCGGCCGCGAATGAGTGGTAGGAAAGCATGGAAGGCTTTTATGATCGCCATGAGTTCTAGATGGTTTATGTGTAGTCTCGATTCCGACCTTGTCCAGAGTCCATGAATTTTGTATTGCAGGCAATGAGCGCCCCATCCGTATGGACTGGCGTCCGTAGTGATTTGGAATGGTCGGTTGAAGAGGTCGGAAGGGGCGGCCGAGAAGAAGATTGGACGGTGTAGTCCACCAGGTGAGTTGACGAGAAAGTTCTCGTGTGACCCTTAGTTTTTTTGATTGGTCGTCCGTTTGCGGATCGAAGTGTGCCAGGAACCATGTTTGAAGGGACCTGAGCTTGAGCCTCGCATGTTGGATTACTGACGTTGTCGAGGACATCAGTCCGAGGAGATGTTGAGCGTGTCGCGCTGATACTAAGGCTCGAGGTCGAAAGGGAGTTATGGCACGGTTTATCCTGTCGATTCGGTCTGGCGGAATGAAGGCTCTGGCGCGTACGGAGTCCAGTTGAGCTCCGATGAAGGTGGTTACTTGAGAGGGTTCGAGGCGAGACTTGGAATGATTGACCTGGAGACCGAGGTTTTGCAGAGTGTGTAGGGTAACGCGGGTAGCTCTTATGGCGTCGAGACGGGTGTGTGATACAACGAGCCAATCGTCGATATAAGGATAAATGTGGATGCCTCGAAGGCGGAGAAAAGCCGCAACCGGTGCCATACACTTTGTAAACGTTCTCGGAGCTGTTGAGAGTCCGAACGGGAGGGAGCAAAATTGGTAAGCCAAATTGTTGAAAAAAAATCGAAGGTACTTGTGGTGTTCTTGATGGATAGATATATGAAAATAGGCGTCCTTGAGATCGATCAGGACGAACCAGTCTCCCTGCGAAAGAAGGGGAATAACGGTGTCAAGGGTGAGCATGCGAAACTTTCGAGGCCGAATGTACGTGTTAAGTTCCCTGAGGTCGAGGATTGGACGGAGGCCTCCGTCCTTCTTCGAACCGTGAAATATTTGGAGTAGAAGCCATTAGGGAAGTCATGTACTGGAACCAAAAGAATGGCCCTTTTGTCAATTAAAGTGGCGATTTCGTCTTGAAGGGTGACAGAGTAAGGAGTAAACTTAAAGTTGCCCAAAGGGGGAACAGAATGGAATTCGATGCGGTAGCCCGATGAAATAATATTAAGAACCCACTTATCGTTGGTAATATAGTCCCAAAACGGGAGAGAAAGAACGCAATCTAGGGAAGGTCAAATCATGCAAATTCAGAGGATCAAATAGAGGGGTATCAGTAACGTCGATAGCCCTTACCCTTCCCTTGATTTTTTGAGAAAGGTTGGCGGTGTTGTGGCTGGTTCCGAGGGCGGGCGCTCGGTGTCGATTGTCCTGGTGTCGACAGAGGTCTATCCGATTGCTGCTGTCGAAAGGTCGGTAGGGTTGGTATCTTTGGAAGGTTGAAAAGATTGTTGATAGAATTGGGGCTGTCTATATGGTGGCTTGTAGGGACGAAAGGACGGTTGAGTCATATAAGTTTTAGCCGTTTTACGGATTTTATGGAGATTCTCCATAGTATCATCAGTTTTTTGGTTAAAAAGTCCAATACCATCGAAGGGAAGCTCCTCTATTCTATGTTTGGCATCATCATTCAGGGAGGTAGATCGGAGCCAAGCGTGGCGACGGATGGCTATAGAAGATGCCAAGGCCTTGGAGGCGGCTTCAGCAGCATGCCTTGCAGCAATCTTCTGTTGCTTCGCTAAAGAGGTCGCTTCTATGTGGGCATTCATGAGGTTTGTCTTTATGGATTCCGGAGCAGACTCAAGGAGGGGCAGGATTTTAGCCAAAAGATGTCGCTGATAGGCGCCCATAGCAGCCTGATAGTTTGCGGTCCGAAGTAGAAAGGATTGTAAGGAATAAATTCTTCTGGCAATGACATCAAGTTTTCTCCCTTCTTTTGTTGGTGGGGGAGATGGCCGATTTGCCTCTTGATTTCGGCAGTGTTAGACTCGACGATGATTGAATTTGGGGCAGGATGTTTAGCCAGAAAGTCCATGTCAGGGCCATGGGGTTCTGTACATGTTGTCAGTACGTCTAGACATCCGTAAGTTTGTGGGAGGCGTATCCCAGGCATCTCGTATTAATTGTGTCATGGCAGGAATAAATGCCAGGCTCAATGGCTGTGACTTCTCGCTGTGGAGGTCATCGAAGATGGTGTCCGCTTCAGGGGAAGGAGGTTCTTCACCTGTAGCTTGAGTGCAGCAGCCATGCGGCCAACGAGGTTAGAATATGATGTAAAGTCCCTCGATGGAGACGATGGGCGGCCATCGATAGGGTCAGAGTCAGGGGTAGGAATGTTTTGCAGGAGATTCAGGAGATGATTCTGCATCAGTGTCCTGATCTGATGTCACTGGAGTGGTTGAGGAATCATCCTCAGTTGTCTGGGACACGTGGATGTCAGAGGCAGTAGGGTGAGCTACAGAGGTTGGCTTCACGTGGCTGTCCTTCAAGGAGTGTCTAGGTTGTTTCGGAGGTAGAGCGCCAGTGGTGTGAGAATGGCGCTTTTTTGATGTCGGAAACTGAAGTCGAGGTCGGATGTTGTCCCGTCGGTTTCGATGTCGAAATCGAAGGCGGAGCCCGAATCCGACGTGATGGAGATTCGTGTCGGGATCGCTTCGTCGGGGCCGTTTGAGAGAACCCCTGATATGCATCCATCTGAAACTGATTAGCGAAGGGGAACAAATGTTCCATGCCAAGCTGCTGAAAGGCAAGCTGTTGATAAGCCGGGAAGAATGGTAGTTGGTAGCATTGGTTAAATGGATGCATTGGAGCAGCAGGCTCAAGATGTTTTCTCTTCTCCTTTCGCTTTTTTGGAGACTGAGAGGAGTCTCGAGTTCAGATGGCTCAGTGTCGCAAGCCCGCCCAGAGGTTGGGCTCGAATGGGCAGTGGCCGGACTGGATGGATACTCAGTCCCCAACATGGCCGGTGGAAGGAGACAGGCTACGAGCCAAGGCTGGTGCCTGTGGCGAGGAGACACGCGTCTCATCCCTTCCACCTATAGACACAGGAGCCTCCATAGACGATTCCTCTAACACTGGAGAGGGCGGTCGCTCTCCTGGTGGGTCCAATCGGACAGATTTGACTTTCTTAGGCTTTTTGGTGATAGGTTTCTCTTTTTGTTTCTTAGGCATCGAATGTGCCTTCGGGGCTTTAGGTTTTGAAGCCCTGGACGTGTCGGAACCTGTTTTGGAGCGGGGAGAAGGAGTCGAATGCCCCAGGGTGGTGGATGGGGCCTTGTCGAGTGGGAGTCCCCTCTGCCTGTGGAGCGTCTGCAGGAGCCAGCGTGGCCGGATTCATCGCTGCTTCCCAAAGGTGAGATCGTAATCTCTGCAACCTGTGTTTTAGCGCGGGTTTGGTAAAACTTTTGCAGGCTGCACAAGATTGGGTTTGATGTTCTTCACCCAAGCAGAATAAACACTTTTCGTGTTCCGTCCGTAGACGGGATCTTACTATTGCAGCCGACGCAGCGCTTAAAAAGAGCTGAAAGAGGCCATAAATGGCGGGAAAAAAGGGGGAAAACGGCGGTTTGAAAGTCCCAGGGGAAGGGGAGGAGGGGGAATCGAAGAAGTAAAAAGGTTGATCAGGAGGAAAAAACTCACGGGAGATCAATGGAAAGGTTTTTTTGATTGAGAAGAATATACGTTTTAAACAGCACAAAGGCCAAAATATCGCTCTCTCTCTTCCGTAGAACCTTATCGCACGGCGGAAAAAAAGGAACTGAGGGGACCGTTGGGTGGGCGGAGCATGTGCCTCATGGGAGATCATACCATAAAATTGTTACTTTAGCTCTAGAATCTTCCGAAACTGTCAGCGCAGGCGCAGACAATACCCATATGTGTGCATTCACAGAGGCCACGATGAAGAACTTATGTCTGCACCTGGTATAACTTAACCACTCACCACCTTTCCCCCATAGTGGGGGATAGTTTTAATGGGAGCAGCTGGTCAGTAAGAAGGGAAGTCTGGGCTCCAAAAGGGAGAGGAGGTAAGGCAGGCTGAGAGTGCAGCTGAGCCTAGGTCACTTGAGACTGGACAGAAGTCTGTTGGGTTATTACCTGGACATTTGCAAAATCCACTCGGTTGAGGTCACTTAGCATCTGATTAATCTGAGCTGTGTTCTGCAAGACAGCCCGAGCAGCCTGGGCAAGATGGTTCAGGGAGGTGTAACGCCGCAGGGTCCTGAGCAAAGGCACTTGCTGCTGCCACCTGATGGGACAAAAGGCAGACGGCACAACTCATTCATTCCCTTGGAACTTCGGACTCGGGGGGGGGGTCACAGGCACCAGGAGACTTGAACAGAAAATGGAAATGGGGTGTTGGGCCGGGGGCGGGGAAATAGCTAAAGATAGGGCAAGTGGCTGATTGTAGCATCAACTCAGAAAACTTGAGCCAGAGTGACTTCAGGTCTGTTGATCCACTCCTAAAGGGGGTCCAGACAGGGCCACTTTAGAACTGCCTCCCCTACTGTCAGGAAAGGGGAAGTCTAAGATGAAAAAACTTAACCTGCTCTTCCTCCTCCCAACAGTTTCCCATCCTTTTCCTTACCTTTACACGGACCATCTCTTCTGGAATATTCATCATGGCATTTGTCAGCCAGCTCTCCAAACTTTTTGCAAAATTTCGGATCGCTTGCGTCAAGGCACCTGGGGCACAAGGAAGAGCAGCAGTCATTCTGCTCTAGAACAGACCGTTGAGGGGGTGGGTAGTCCTCCTCTCCTCATTGAGGGTGGGGTGAGGGCAAACCCAAGAGCAACCCCTCTCCCTGGGAATGGCTTCAGTGCCTCCACCAAAGGTCAGGGGATCTTTCAATGCAAACCCCAGCCCCGCATGATGACAACTGGCCACGCCCCCTAGGGAGTAAGGCAGAAGGGCCAGGCAAAGCCCCCAGCAACAGCTGGAATATCCTGCTCTTTGCATCAGGATGGACTGCTGCCCAAAGTCTGTCTTACCCACTACTGAACTATGCAGGGTGGGCTTACTCGGAATGGGCCGGAGCACTTCTGGGATCAGGACCTCCACCAGCCCCTGGTACAACAAGTTGTCACAGTCCTTTGTCCACTTGAGGACAGGCTCGTACTTGGACAGCACCACCAAGCAGCTCTTCGGAAGACGCTTCTCAGCTTCATCATGGCTGAATATAAAACACACACAAGCTATTACAGGTCACTGAGACAAAACCAGACTCTTCACTCCAGCAGCCTTTCCACACCTAGCAGTCAACGGATTTTGTTCAGACTGAGGATTAAATATCTTCACAGGGAAGGGGGAAGATATCCCAAACTTGAAAGATTTTTTTTTTAAATAAAATAACTCATTGCAGTACTCATTACTTTGGTGTAGCGGATTTTTACTCTGCTCTGCCCATGTGAAGAAATGCAGAGATGAACCCTCTCCCTCTTGGTTCTGGCATACTGAGCTGATGAGAGGTACCAGCTGGGACAGAGGTATAAATTCATTCTCATGAGAGGATAACTGTTTTATCAGAAAGTGAACCAGAGCCAAGGCCAACTGAGATTGCCCAGTTGCTCATATTCTAGAGCAGTGGTTCCCAACCTTGGGTCCCCAGATGTTATTGGACTATAACTCCCAGAAATCCTGCCCAGAACAACTAGTGGTGAAGGCTTCTGGGAGTTTCAGTCCAAGAACATCTGGGGACCCAAGGTTGGGGACCACTGCTCCAAAAGGTTTGGGGAACATTGAATTTTGATTGGTTGCTACTGAGGGCAGAGGTATAAGACCAGAGCAGTGTAAGACCAAAATCAGTATTGTGGACTGGCATGTCAGCCTGTTATTCTGCTGGTGAGATTTGCACTCTGTGTACACTCAGGAGACTGTGTCTATGATGAGGCCCCCTGGTGTAAATAGAATAGGCAAGCTAACTTTGTTATTTTACTTAGTCTTTCCCAAACTATTCTGTGCTTGATTTATAATTGGCTTAATTTTCTAAAAGTCATTTTTTTCCTCTTTAACACATATTTTAAATAGCTCTTGACCAAAATAAAGATATTCTCCACAGGGCTGGTTTTCCCTCTCAGGGAAGCAAGTTGCTGGACTTCATGACCCCAGCAGGGGTGAAAACTGCCAGAGGACTCAGGCATCCAGGGCTTAGCTGACGTTCAGCTGGATCCCTATGGGGCTGGAACTGGGGCAGGTTCCTTTGCAATCCACAAGAGCAACGTCTTGTGCTTGTATAATAAAGCACTGGATATGAGCTTTTTGCAAGGTCCAAATATTTGTGCCATCAGAGCTGCATGAACATAGCAGCACGAATGGATCCTGGTCTATGTGCATGGCAGTTCTTAACCAACAGCCAACCCTGTCTCCTTTTTCTTCAGAAACCTCCTGCCCATACCTGTACAGTGATCGCATATCCTTAAGAACTTCACATCTTTAAGCTATATAGCTATCAAACAATAAAACATGAAGTGTTATATACCAAAGTTATTTGAGGCTCAGTGTGATGTGGAAGTGTGCCATACAGTTCACTTAGTATAATTTGTGTTATTAATTAGATAACTAACCCTGACAAAGGAAAAATTGCTTACAACTGTATACAGTATTTGGTTTAATGTTTAACTTGTATATAATGTACACCTAATCGAATGATCAGTTGTTTTTTAGTTGAAAGTTACATTTGTTCTCTTTGTTCTTGGTTCCTATTACTAAAATGTTAATAACAATATTTAAAAACAGAACTCTTCTGCCCAGAGGTTACTGCCTCGCAGCCGTACTTACATAACAATAGGGGTAGCTTCACTGGGCTGGTTCATATTGTACCGCCAAAACGTCTTCCAGAGTGTTTCCACTAGTGTGAACTGCAAGTTGACCATCACATCAACAATGGCCTGAGGAGAAGTAGTAGTAGTAGCAGTAGTAGTAGAATGAAACAATTACAAGTCTGCCAGATAAAATGAGGCATACCTAGGAATCCTCTGACTAAATCAATCAGTTCTATCAACTAGATTTTGGCTTGTTTATAACAAATCAATCCACTGTCTGGCACATTTCTGTTATTCAGAGGGTTTCATTTCTGAACTGAAGGTCATGATACCCAAGCAGGTGATGTGAATCAGTAGAAGAGAGTGAGGCTGCTCAATAGAATTCACAGGCAGATTCAGCATAAGCTCTTTTAGCCTCAAGCCCAAACTTTAGTCAACTCCAGTTACTGTAGCTGGCTTACGGAAAGAAAATACCTGCCTCAAGGAGCTGAGTGTGCCTGGAACCAATGATATTGATGGGTTTGCTGTCCTCTATGGATTGAAGGTCACTAATTTCAATTATTTGCACACATACTCTACTCTCAGCACTGGTGTTGAGATATTTTTAAACTCAAAGCCGATTTCCACCAGCATTGTGTGTACATGTGTGTTTTTGTTGAGAGTATGACATTACCGTATTTTTCCATGTATAAGATGCCCCCATGTATAAGACCCCCCCCCCCCCACTTTTCTAACCAAAAATTAAGAAATCTAAGCGGGGCTTGGTGCTTAGATCAGCTGCATGATCGCTTTGATCCCTTTCCCCCTCCAAGAAAGTGGAAAGCAGGGATCAAAGCGATCCTGCAGCTTAGCAAGTGGAGGGGGAAAGGGATCAAAGCGCTGTAGGATCCTGACTATAGGAAGCTAAGCCTCATGACTGAAGGAAGCCTGTTTGCAGAGGCAAGATATGGGCCATTTTGTTCTCTCCTCAGCTTACTTCTGTGTATAAGACGACCCTCAATTTTTAGTCTAAATATTTTAGACAAAAGTATCGTGCTATACATGGAAAAATATGGTATATATGGGGTTTAGTCTGTGAAAGCTTCTATTGAAACATAAAAATAGGAGAAAGACGGGGGGAATATACTTTAAATAAACAAATTTTAAAAAATAAAGAAGAAATATGAAAGAAATACAAGATAGTATAAAGATGTAGAAGACTCCCAGTGTAGAGTAGTGGATAGAGTGATGGACTAGAATTCTGGAGGACAAGGTTCAAATCCCTACTCAGCCATGGAAACTCACTAGGAGAGTGGAACTGGTTAAACTACTCTTTAAATATCTCACTTACCTTGAAAGCCCTATCAGGGTCACTGTAAGTCAGTTCCAACTTGACAGCACAGAACACACACACACTGCACACACACGCGCACACATCGCACGCACGCACACACACGTAAGGATCTTTATAAAAACATAAATGTATTTATGTGCAGTATATCCAAATCCTCATCTAGCTTCTTGTAATCAGACGTCAACATAACCCACCATGTCAAATGGATGAATTAATAATCCTATCCTCAGTAAATTTTTAGGCACCCAGCTGACTTGTGAAAATTCTTGCAAGGTCGCAAATCCCTTTCACACTGCATTCACACAATCAGCTCAGGCAAAAAAAAAATTGCCTGATCATCTCCAAAACCAGTTTTGAGAAGAGGGAGCTGTAATTATAGATGCTGCAGAGCTTCTCACACATTCAAGCAATCAGTGGCAATGGCAAAGGGAAAGGCGTTTAGAGCAGTGGAGCAGTGTGTGCTACAGCAGTGGAATTGCCTTGAAAAAAATTGCAACTGAAGGGGATGTTTCAGATAAAATGAAACAAGAGAAGACATTCAGGGAGGAGTGTTCAAAAAGGTCGAGTCAGACTGATTCTGCTTTCACTGATGGTGCTTGGCCTAGAAGCAGCCAGAGCAGCACATGGCCTAGAAGCATGTGTACAGTGTGGCACAGAATGGTTCATTTGATGCCAGCCTGCCTGGGATGCATGTGAAGCTGCTACTGCTTTCCAGCTGTCTTCTGTTAACAGTAATCCATCTCATGCAACTCTCAAGAGCCTTGATTCCCCTTTTTCGTATGATCCACACACATACCTCACAATGCTCTCGATAGAGCAACTGGAAAGCCTTTACATCTTCAGGCCCAATGCCCTCAGGGAGGGTCTTCCCTTGTAGGTCTAACTCTGCAAAGTCAGGCAGACTGCGAGAGGGATCTGCAAAGGGTGAAAAAGTCAGATTGCCAAGAACAGCCCTCAGCCACAGCAAAGAGTTCTCCTTTGCCATTCTTCATCCTGGGAGGTCTTATGGGAATGGAAAACTGTGCCCCTATGCCCCACACTATCACAGGAAATCAATCTAATAAACAGGAAACTCCAAGCAGTGAAGTCATGTAGACCTCATTTCAGAAGAAATGCAGGAAATGTGTTCCAAAAAACACCTTCTTGTGGAGAAACGGGTTGGTGAGTGACATAAAGAAAGGTCTGTACCATTTGGAAAGGACCCGGCATAGAGCGATCCAACCATGCTGACAGACTCCTGCCAGCTGACTCTGAAGTTCTCCATATAATTGGGCTCATGCTTGACAGCCCTAAAGCAATGCCCCATCACACAGAAGCTTATCAGGAGTGTCAGTCAAGCACCCCATAGCACACATACAGTCTCATAGTCCCCATCAAATCCCCTCTCCATTTTTTGCAACCACAGGTTAAAGAGTAGACACTATCAAACTGCATATAGAGGCCGGTACTTCATTCTTCTCAGGTTCCACCTCAGAGAACTTGTGGTCTAAAGTCTTCAGCATATAACAGAGAGGGGACAAGCTTCTTACCCAGGAACTGCTGGTACTGTTGCACTTGGGCACTGATGTCGGACAGCCCAGAAGCCTGCTGCTGCCCCACAGCCACTCCGTTGGTCATGCCTTCCATCTTCTGAATGGGTTTCAGCCTAAAAGGCAAAGCAAACCACGGTCAGGATGTGTTGGAACAGAAGCCCCTAGATATGGGAAGAGAAAGAGGGCTGGGTCCTGTTACAAGGAAAAAAAGAGACTGCTTGGGGAATTTGCACCACTCTGAGGCACATGATGAGGAAACCATGTTGTCTAGAAAGAAATGACAGGGTGCTTACTTGTAACTGTAATTCTTTGAGCAGTCATCTGTGAATTCACACCAAGGGGTTCCTTCCGAGCCTGCATGGACATCTTAAAATCCATTCATTCATACCCTCTCCACTGTGCTTCCTCCCCACCTTAACGCTAATCTTCAGTTTCCCTGATTTTATCAGTCTGCTGCTGATAAAAGCACCTGTGAGGCAGACTGAAAGAATGGGTGGGTGGGTTGTGTGAATTCACAGATGACCACTCAAAGAACTACAGAAAGCAACCTGCATTTCTTCTTCGTGGTCTCTGTGATTCACACCAATGGGTGACTGCCAAGCTCACTTAGCAGCTGGTGGGATGTCATACCAATATAGAGAAGACGGCTGCTTTGCCAAACGAAGCATCAAGTTTCACCCTGACATTCAATCTGTAATGTTTAATGAACATCAATGGCTGGGACCATGTTGCTGCTCTGCAGATATTTGTCATTTGACTTCCTTTCAGGAAACCTGTAGATGCAGCAACTGCTCTAATTGAATGGCCTTTCAAGGACAGAGGTAGTGGCCTTTTCAATAGCTGGTAGGATAGGGAAATCGTGTTCACCATCCATTTAGATAAGCATTAAAACATAACAGGTTCACCCTTCTTCGGCCCCTGATAACTGATAAACAGTTTGAAAGACTTACGGAATTGCTTGGTTCTTGAACTGCAGAAAGCCAACACTCTATGAACATCCAGTGCGTGTAGCGATTTCTCTAGATCAGAAACTGGTGAGGGAAATAAGTTGGCAGCACCAAAGATTGGTTGAGATGAAAGTCAGAAACAACTTTTCGGAGGAAAGACATATTAGGGAAAAGTGTAACCCTTATGGAATTGTGGTCCTTATGGAATCGCAGGAAAGGTGAGTCATGTCTGAAGGCAAAAACGAAGCGTGCTGCTTATATACCGCCCCACAGTGCTTCAAGCACTCTCTGGGCAGTTTACAAGTGAATTATGCAGGCTACACATTGGCCCCCCAGTGAGTTTTACTGTCCTCGGAAGGATAGAAGTCTGAGTCAACCTTGAGCCGGCTACCTGGGATTGATTGTGAGCACAGTTTTGGCTGCAGTACAGCAGTTTAACCACTGTGCCATGAGGCTCTTCACATAGTTCATGTGCCCTCCCCGCTGATGTTACCATCACCAAGAAAACTGTCTTATACGCCTGAAATGTGTTGTCACCAGTGGCTCAAATGGTGGTTAAGCACTAATGTTAGTGACCACTGCAGCAGTGGAGGCTTGACTTCAGGGTAGACATTTTTCAAACCTTTCAGAAACTTTTTAAGGATTGGATTTGTAAAGAACTGTGATGCAGGCAATCCTGGAGGTTGTTGCGCCACTATAGCTGACAAATTAATTTTTACTGACAAATGTGACAAGCTCATTTGCTTTAGTTGCAGCAAGAAATGCAAGACAGTATGTCAAGTCAGTAGAGTTCATCCATTGACACAGCATAGATCACAAATTTCTTCCACCTGTACTTTTAATTAAGCCTAGTAGATGGTTTCCTTCATTCTAGTATAATCCTTTTCAGTGTTGGACAATTCTCTAGGCTGTCAATTTCATCCTCACTATGTGGGTGACACTAACGGTTCCATATTATTAAGTCTGGGGTTACTGGCAGCAGGTAGTTGTCTGATGCCATTAGTCTCACTGTCGCAAACCAGGTCTGATGTGGTCACCATGGAGTGATGAGAATCATGGCCTTTTGTTGGGGAAGTTTCACTATTACTCTATGTAGAAGAGGGACTGGTGGGAAAGAATATGCTAGTGACCTTGACCACCTGATTGTGAATGAACTGCCGAGAGAGCCATGATCGCAACTGACCCATGACCAATAAATGTTGCATTTCTTGTTGACCTTGGTCGCAAACAAATCCAGTGTAGGATGACCCCAATGTTCTTGAACACAATTTGGGACAGCTCCCATTTGTGCATTTGGGAATTCTGTCAGCTCAGATGATCGGCTATCTGGTTATCTTCTCCTGTCACATAGGGAACACACCACTCCCATACGTAGTCGGACTGTGAGGTAGAGAAGTGACATTGAGCGTGTTCCTCTCTGCTCCTTTATGTAGTACCTAGGAGTTCTTTTGTCTGTGGCCACTTGTACTACTCTGCCGGTGATCACTGTTTTGAAGGCCTTGAAGGCTTTTATGACCATCAACATCTCTAGCTTGTTTATATTAAGTCTCTTTCGAGTTTTGGGACCATAGGGCATGAATCTGTTGATCCTAGCACAGAGTCGTCCCCCCCGCCCCCCCGGCAATTGGTTAGACTTGCATCTGTTGTTATTTGGATGCTCGGTTGTGGCTTCCTGAATCATCATCCTTTGGATATGTCTTGAGTATTTGTCCACCAGAGAAGCTGTTTTGCTAACTCTTGTGTCATGATTAGCTTTTTCATGTTCCTTTCTGTTGGTACGTCAAAGGACACCAGATACCAGGTTTGAAGGGACCACATATTTAAGTGGGCATGTTGGAATACCACTGTTGGTAAGGCCATCAGATCCAGCAGTCTTTGAGCCATGTACACCATCACAGACACGTTGGCTTTGAATTTTGTTGCAGATTCAAAAATCTTGCCTATTCTGACATGAAGTAAATATACTCCTGCAGACCTTGAATGTAGAATTATCCCAAAGTATTGGATGACTGTTTGATTTTAAATGTGACTTTTCCAGGTTTATCTGGAGACCGAGATTTTATAGCAGTCGTAGTGTGAATGAAACATATCTCTGAATCTTGCCTTTTGCACTTGCCACAGTTAACTAATCATCCACATATGGAAAACAATCACAATGGATTCTGAGGTATGCCGCAACTTTGGCCATACACTGTGTGAAGACTCGGGGTGCTATAGATAGACCAAAAGGGAAAGCTTTGAACGTGAATATTTTGTTGCCTATGGCAAAGCATAGCAAATGTTGATATTCCAAGAAGATGGGTAATATGAAAATAAGCATCCTTTAGGTCTAGGTGCAGCAAACCAATCCACTTTCTTGAGGAGTGGTAATATCACTGCTAGTGTCACCATTCTGAACCTCTTGGTCTCTATGTATGACTTTACATCTCTCAAGACCAAAAATGGTCTCAAACCTCCGTCTTACTTGAGGACAGTTATATATTGGGAGTAAAACCCATTCCCCAATAACTCCAGGGGTACCTCCTCATCTTTGTTGAGGAGTGCTGTTATTTCCTCCTCTAAGCCTTGAGGTGGTGTTGTGGGTCTAAAATGAATAAACCATGGACACAGCCTGTGTGCTTCTCTACACTTTGTGGTGATCAAAGTAGGATGGTGGATAGTGCCATTCTGGACTTGGATAGAACTGTTGCATTGTACCAAAATAATAACAGGGATACTCAATTTCAGTATGGGATGAGAGTGGTGGCAAGAGTGAGATCTCTTTCTTTTCACTGTGAGGCCGAGTCCAGGGATGAACAATGGGGAATCAAGAGATTGGAATCAAGATGAGTCATAATGTTGATAGTCTTTAGGACTCTCTTGAAGTGGTGCCAGTTTACTTAGAGTCTGTTGTGTTATTTGACTCTATTCTGGAGAGTGACTGACTTGGTGACCTTCTTTCTCTTTCTGGTTGCTGAAACTAAGGTCAATTTTGAGGGAGACAGCCTACCCTTAATATCAGTAGTTAGTTGTGGAGGTTCCGTTTCTTGTGTGGTCAGATCATCTAAGGTCTTAGTTTGTGTTGTTTCCAAATGAATGACTTCCATCAAGTTCTGTTTGGATGTTTTGCAAATGAAACTGTTGAAACTGATGTTATCATTTACTGCTTCAAAACAGTTTCAACTGCTGGTAAAAATCTCTTCCATAAGTAAAAGTTTAATCTAGACTGCCAGTTTTTGATTGCTACTTTGGTGAATTTTTGACAAATCTGGCAGTTCTGAGTCTGATGCTCCTCACCCAAACAATAAAGGCACTTAGAATATCCGTCAGTGATGGGTAATTTATGAGTGCAAGCATATCAGGCAAAATCCAAAGAAATAATTTTTTAAGGAAAAAAGCAACAATGAACAACTGGTGAGATGAGAAATAGATCAACAGGTACGAGCTATAAAGGAGAGGTAAGTATATACAGAAGAAACTACAATGAAAAAAGGTTCCAGATGTTCTGAAGGTATTTTCCCAGTGGTGGCTGAAAGGGAACTGAGGATTAGCTTAGGCTCTGGAATTTTCCAACAATGTCCATGCAGGTATGGAAGGAACCCATTGGTGTGAATTACAGAGACCATGAAGAAGAACCACAGGGGACTACACTGGGGACTCAAAAGTAGAAGAACACTTAGGACTGCACAGAGGAACTTAAGAAACCGCCTTCTAAAGAGTCGGACCAGAGCAAGTTGCTTGCCACAGCACTATGGACCCTTCCCAGCATGGTCTCTTACCTTTGCTTCTGGGAAAAGGGCTGTTGCCTCATGGCAAGGTGCTGTTGATCTTCCATGAGCCGCAGCAATGGGGAATTGGCTTTGATACGCAGCCCATAGTAGTGGTATTTGGAATTCCCTCTGGGGAGGAAGACAGAAGCAAGAAAACATAAGCCAGCATATAAATGCCCTGGTTCCTAACAGAGCACAAACCCTTGGTCACTGGAATACTACTACCATATAACCGAAGCTATCAAGTATTACAACATTCCAACTGCGACTATGTGTGGTCAACCAGGCCGAAATATGTTGGATTTTTCTTGTTCTCTGTTCCTGCCTCTGAAAGCTGCTACACCTTAAATATGTATCCCTTTTACTTGGGTTTCTATACACAGAAGTATTTACATCACTTTTCTCTCTCTCTTTTTAATGGTTAAATTTTTTTTTTAAAAAAAGATAGCAGCACAAATCTATCAGTATCAAAAATCCATTCCAATAGCCCTAAAGAAAGCTCCAAGACAAAACTAGGTGAAAATGCTTTATGTAGCTTTGAAAATAATGCAAAGGTGTTTTTTTTAGCTTGTCAGTATATGCTCTCCTGCTTTCTGTCTGATATTTGCTGATGACACTCAACTTTATTTCTCCTTTTCATTTAAATCCAGGGACACTGTTCTAGTTCTGAACTAGCATCGGACATCCATAATAGACTGGACCAAGGTTGAGAAATCAAAGCTAAATATACAGTGATCCTGGTCAGCCAAAACAGAAAACAGAGAATGGAAATTGATACCCAGGTTCGTACCATGGAGAGGAGTATGCTTTGCAAAAGTTAAAGCTAGTGTTCCAGATGCACACGTTCCTGAGATGTCTGATCTGGCCACGATTATCTCTAACCCGGTTACATCCTTTTCTGGATTACTGTTAAAATACCTGCTTTGGGGGCTGCTGTAGAATAGCGTTTGGAATCTTTAGCTGGTCCAAAATGCTGCAGCCAGATTACTGACTGGAGCCAGTTATTTGGAGTGCATTATTTCTTTGTTACAAAAGTTGCACTGGCTATGGGTCTGCACTGGCTAGCGCTGTGTATGATTTATCAAACCTGACTGTTTCTTTAGATTGGCTGCTTGCTGAGAAATAACCTTTTAAGAAATAAGAGCTATAATTTTTAAAAATATGTTTTTAAATTGCTTTTTAAGCAACAGTGTTTCAATAATTTGAATTTTCTGTGTTTTTGTTTGCACCTGTTTTTAATCTTGTCACTCTTGTTTAGCCCTCATTTTGAAAAATGCATGGGATTTAAATCGCATGAACAACTGAATATACATTTTATGTAACACAGCCTAATTTATTTGGGGACTGATTACTCAAATTGGGTTATCAGTTTATCCTTTTATGAAACTGGTGTTTTATGGGTGGTCATCCTCCCCACAGCCATTTTATGACAGCCCCTTGACACTTCTTCTAAATTCTTCTAAAGGAAAACTCACATTTGTTCAAAAATATGTTACAAGAGAGGTTACCTGGATGAAAATATAGAATGTTCTCAGAAATCTGACCACTATAAAATTTTGCTGGTGTAGTTCAAATCAGATTGGTGGAAAGCCAGAAATCAGGCATGTGCACTTGTGGACAAGCTCCCTTTTAGGAAATATACTACACTGATGGGAAAGCCTTCTCCATTTACCTGGTTCCCAGCCGGCGAGTACGGAGACCCATGAACACTGAGCGGATCAGCTTGCCAAAAGATGCTGCATTGACTGGCTCCAGTTTCTGCTCCTGGCAATGCAGGAGGTAATGGCAGTACAAAGTACTACGTGGAAGGCTCACGCCCTCTGCCGTCTCATAGTTATCCAACAGCCACTGGACCTGCAAAGAAACAGGTGCTTCATGTTACAAGCCCCTCAGCTTCAGCCCTTGGTCTCCCCTGCGCCATCCCTGGCCCTTAATTTATGCCACAGGCAAAAGTCTAAGACATCTATAGTCTTGTTTCCTTTTCAGGAAGGACCCTATTTATCCTTCCAGGTCTTAACTGATTTCTGCAGTCTAGCCTCTGTTCCATTTGACCAGATTGCATTTCCAAAATCTCACTGCCACCACAACACTTGAATGACTTGTGTTCTGGGATCAGTCAGCAAAATCTTAGGAAGTGGAGATGAGGAGAGAGAAGGCATTATGAAGAAACTGAAGTCAGGCAGGCAGAAGAGCAAACAGACACATTTCACAACCCTTCAGCTGAATCTGCCTTGAGTTTCACATCCAGGCAAGTCTGTTATTGTTAGCCACACTTCAGAGAGCAAGAACGAAAAAATAAGGGCTTGAAGATCCCATGGCCTTACCATTACTTAACAGGAGACACAGATCTATTTGGAAGTATTCTTGTATGGGTCTACATTACTACAAGGAACAAAAGAGTACTGTATGTCTATCTATGTTGCAACTGTGGTGCTCCATTGTGGAATCTGATATTTGGTCACCTTGAATGGCATCTGAAACCCAGCACTTTGCCCCAGGATAAAGCTCCCTCTGGTGACAACTTCATTGAACCAGCCTCCGCTAGTGCAAGGAACCCAGCAGGTATCCTGGAGCACAGTCATGAAAATTCCTGTACTCATAGGGCTGAGTCCACCAGCCCCAAGTGGACAGCAGCCAGGGTCTCCCATCCTCTGCCACAGAGAGACTTAAGCACTTACAGTTGCTGGGGAGGCCCGGGTGGTGTGTGAATACGACTGGCTTGAACTTCCCAGCATGTAACCTCCTTGAATCACGTAGGTCCCTGTGCTGCCACTTCCACCACTGCCTCCACTGCCAGCTGTGCTGCCGCCACCACTACTTCCACTGCTGCTGCCTCCAGCACTGCTGCCTCCATTTGGGTTGGCTATGATCTGCCCTCCAGAGACATACATGGGCACCGAGCCACTGCTGGCCACTGTCTGAGAGGTTGCTGGGGTGGAGACTTGAGTTGAGGTGCCTTGAGACTCATAGTAGTTTGCCCCCGTGTTCTGGGTGTAGAGAGGGGTCTCTGTGTAAGGGTAAGTGTTGGAGCGTCTGAAAAGAAGAAATTTAGTCAGGTACTGGTGCTTTTCCAAAAGCAAAAACTAGTGATTGCTATGGGTAAAGGGGAGGAAAGTGTAGAGATGCAGCACCAAAAAACAGGCAAAGTAGAATACATTCTAGATCCACCCCACAAACAATTTCACCAGGTTAATTTTTTTTTCCTCCTGCCTGCTTGGATGAGGAATGGCCTAGGAGAGGTCCTCAGCCCCAATCTGTTGTCAAAGCCAATGTAATTTATCTTCTGGTGATGCCACCTAATTTTCAGTGATGTCTGTCTCCCCCAGTAGTTTTGAGATTCTCTTTTGGGGGAGGGAAAAATGGGAATCATCACCCATCTACTGCTCTTGTCCTGAAGGAGCCATCATATATATTATCTCTGATTTTCTATTACATTTACCACACACAGAGAGATTTAGTTTCTTCTTTGGTCAGTACCAGGTTCAACAACAGGAAAGTGGCAGTCTTTTCACCAAGTTGCTTGGCAATTCAGAGTATGGGAAATCTAATTCTCCATGTGACTGGCTAGATCTGATGCTTCCCGTGATCACTTACTGTATATTTTTTGCCTCTTACACTGTAACTGAAATTTTCTGTTTAGCTTTCTGTCACTGCTATTCTGTGACTCTTGAAAATTTCCAATGATAGCATTCACTTTTAACAGACTGCTCCTTGGAACTGAATATATCCATAAAATAATGCCACATTGTTTTTTCCCTCTGCCTTTTAATATCCAGTGTATGTAACCATGATGTTAGAAGCTGGTTCCTCTCTGTGTTTGGCAACGAAACATTTCCTATGCTTTTTGTAAATAAATTTGTACTTATTCCATTTTATTACTGCATTCATATTTTTTTCCCTACAGTTTATATTAAAGAATATTTTTGATGAGGTTTTGAGGAAAGGTTGTCCTGATCTTTTTTACATAATTTTTCAGGACTGTGCTCTAATCAAGTTAATGTGCCACAATAAATCAGCTGATTAACGTTCAAGGTCTCAGAAATGTTTTTGCTCTTAATGTGTAATGCGCAATTACCCTCTAATAAGTAAGCTCACATTAAATGTTTAAATGTAAAAAATTCATTTCTCTTTGCTTAAGAAACAAAACTAGTTTATTTTTAAAAAAGCAAGGTGTGAGTTCACAATGAAAAGGAAAATAATGTTTAACACTGTGCTAGAGATACCATACATATTTCAGTACTCAATCTCTCTTTGGATTTTGAAAGTACCATTCTAGTTATGCCCACCTGCAGGTGCCCCATAACCATGAAACTTCCATTGCCAGATGGCCCCTAATCCTCCAGTAAATCAATTTGTGTGGCTAAGAACATTTCTGACCATCCGAAATGCCATCCAGCACAGCCGATGGTGGAGGCTTCTTGCAGTCTAAGAACGACAGGTTACTCACCTGTAATTGTAGTTCTTCGAGTGGACCTCTGTGATTTATACCCTGGGTAATCCGCGCCTACGCGGAGCCTCGTCCGAAGATTCTAGAGCTTCTGCGGTAGCAAAAAACACATTCGTGTAGACCCCTCCCCCTCCGTGGCGCCAGGGCTCTCCTTTCAGTTATGTCAACCGCCGCATATTAGAGCTGCATGGCGTGACAGTGGGGAGGCTGGGTCGGGATGTGTGAATCACAGAGGTCCACTCAAAGAACTACAATTACAGGTGAGTAACCTGTTCTTCTTCGTGGCCTCTGTGAATCACACCCTGGGTGACTAACAAGCTGTCTTAACCGGAGGAGAGTGTCACGTCAAGGTAGAAGCTAGCACAGCACGTCCAAAGGCCACATCAGATTTTTGCTGAACATCCAATCTATAGTGCTTGATGAATGTGGACGGCTGTGACCAGGTGGCAGAGGCGCAGACGTCCAGAAAAGGAACGCCGTGAAGAAATGCCGTGGAAGTTGCCACTGCCCTAGTGGAGTGAGGGCGAATGACCTGAGGAGCTGGCCTTCAAGCAAGCTGGTACGCCAGATGGATGGTAGAAGCAACCCACTTGGAGATTCTCTGTGATGTCACCTGTAGACCCTTTGTAGGGAGTTGATAGCTGACGAAAAGTCGAGCTGAATGTCGGAAGGGTTGTGTGCGGGTTAAATAAAATGCTAGGGCCTGTCTGACATCCAAGAGTACGGAGGAGTCTTTCTTGAGCAGTAGACGGAGACGGAAAAAAGGATGGGAGAACCAACGGTTGGAACATATGAAACTGGGAAACAACCTTGGGGAGAAAGGAAATATCTACAAACAACTTGACCTTATCTGGATAAAACTGGAGTTAAGGATAATCATAACGCAAGGCTGCAAGTTCACTGGCACGACGAGCGGATGTGATAGCAACGAGGAACGCTGTTTTAAAAGTAAGTAGTCTAAGATCAACCAAAGCCAAGGGCTCAAATGGTGGTTTGGTGAGTTGTTGTAGGACTATCGTTAAAGACCACTGAGGTGAAGGTGGGTGCACATCTGGATACATGTGTGATATACCCTTCAGGAAACGCTTCAGAGTAGGGTGTCTGAAGAACTGAGCTGCTGGAGAGGTTGGTGGTTGATAGGAAACGACTGCAGAAAGGTAAACCCACAAGGAAGAAAGGGAGAGGCCCTTGGTTTTAAGATGAAGCAGAAAACGAAGGACGGTGGAGGGATTAACTGAAGGTAATGTAGAGGCTTCAGTTCCTTCCACTTGTACAGATAAGCTCTCCTAGTTGAGGGTTTCTTTGCCTGATGGAGGCAGTTGATGGGTTGATGGAGGACGTTCATCAGGGAGGCAGAATTCTCCACACTGCCAGGTGCAGAGTAGGGAGGTCCGGGTGGAGAATTTTAGTTTTGTTTTGCGTGAGCAGGTGAGGCAGGCGGGGCAGGCGATAGATGTCTGTTGACAGTTTGTATAGAACCTGGAACCAGGGCTGTCACAGCCACCATGGAGCTATCAAAATAGCGTTGGGTTTGTCTTGTTGGAGCCGGACTACCACTTTGTGGAGGAGCGGAAATGGTGGGAATAGGTAAGTAAAGGTCCTGGGCCAACGGCCTACAAATGCGTCTCCGCGTGAGTGCTTGCTGACTCCTGCGCGGGAACAGTAACGTTTGCACTTCCGATTTGTCCGGGAGGCAAAGAGGTCGATGGCGGGCATGCCCCAGCGTTTGCAGAGAAGGAGAAAGACAGACTGGTCTAATTCCCATTCGTGATCTTGGGATTCCTTGTGACTGAGGAGATCTGCCAGATTATTGTCTTGGCCAGCTATGTGTAATGCTGTGAGGCAGATGTGATGTGACAGACACCATTCCCAGAGGTCAACTGCAAGATACAGAAGACTTGGAGAGTGGGTGCCTCCTTGCTTAATGATATAATACATTGCTGTAGTGTTGTCGGTAGCGATTTGCACCATCTTGCCTGCAAGATGGTCTCTGAAAGCTTTGCATGCCTTTATCACTGCTAATAGCTCTAGTTCGTTGATGTGAAGCAATTTCTCCCTTTCTGACCATTGGGCATGAATCTTTAGGGATTTACAGTGAGTGTCCCAGCCTGTGAGATTGGCGTTGGTAGTGACTTGTATTTGAGGACGTGGTTGTTGGAAAGGTTGTCCCATTGTAAGGTTTTGGGTAGAGCGCTACCAAGAAAGTTGAGTGGCAACTTCTGGAGTGACCCTTAACAGGGTGTGAGGAGGGTCTGTTAGTGGGTTGAAGAGGGCAAGGAACCATGCCTGGAGCGATCTCATTTTGAGGCATACGTGTTGCACAACAGATGTCATGGATGTCATAGTGCCTAGGACACGTTGAATTGTTAGTGCAGGTATAAGTGCATGAGGGGTGAAGGCGCAAAGCAAGGACATCAAGTTGCATTACTTGTCCATTGGAAGGAATGCTCGAGCATGAGTAGAGTCTATGAGTGCCCCTATGTATTGAACAACCTTTGTGGGTTGTAGCTTGTACTTTTGTATATTTACAGTAAGGCCGAGATCGTGAAGAAGAGATAGTGTAAAGTGGATGTCTTGTGCCCTGCGACAGGAGCAAGCTACAAGGAGCCAGTTGTCGATGTACGGAAAGATGTGGATCTTGAGAAGTCTGAGGTAAGCTGCCACAGGTGCCATCCATTTGGTGAAGACTCTGGGAGTTGTTGCAAGTCTGAAGGGGAGTCTTTTGAATTGGTAGGCTTGAGTTCCAAGCTGGAAGCGGAGGTAAGGCCTGTGAGAGGGGTGGATAGATATATGGAAGTAAGCGTCTGTTAAATCTATGACTGCGAACCAGAAGGGGAAGAACAGACTCGAGGGTCACCATGCGAAATTTGGTGGTAATAATGTAGTGATTTAGGTTTCTGAGGTCGAGGATGGGGCGGAGGCCTCCGTCCCTTTTGGGGGCAGTGAAATAACAAGAGAAAACACCGCTGTCAGTTTGATATACTGGTTCTATGGCGTCCTTGAGAAGCAGGGTCTGTATTTCGTCCTGCAGGGTTTGCGATGGAGGTGTGACAGTGTGCACTGGCGGAGGGAGCTGATGGAATTGAATGCTTCAGACAATGGAGAGGACCTAAGCATCTGTGGTGATGGCTTCCCATGCAGGTGTTTCCAGAGGGCAGGAGGAGAAATGTGGTGCGTTGCGATCTCGGCCTGTTGGACATCAAACATGATGCTTAGCTTTGCGATCATTGCGCCTAGTCGTGGTTTGTTGACGTGGTTTGGCCTGGTAAGATTGTTGTTTGAAGTAAGCTGTATAAGAGGTTTGCCTCTGAGGTTCGTGATGGAACTTCTGGTAGGAATTGTAGGGGTGCTGCCATTGAGTACGTTGGGGACGTTGCTGGTATGAAGGGTAGACTCCCCAACGTCTAGCGGCTGATCTTTTTTTCTGGACATTTTCCAAAATGTCATCTGTCTCCGCATTAAAAAGACCTGTCCCGTCAAAAGGGAGGTCTTCAGTGTGTGCTCTCACATCTTCAGCGAGGCCAGCTGTTCTCAACCGAGGAAAAACGCCGAAGGGCGACTGAGGTAGCCATGGATTTGGCTGTGTCATCAACAGTATGTCTGGCTGACAGCATTTGTTGTTTGGCAACTGAAAGTCCTTCTTGTTATAAAGTTTGAGCCAAAACCTTTTTGTCCTCGGGAAGTGCCTCAATGAAGGTGGACATATTGTCCCAGAGGAAATGCTAGTAGGCGCCCATGGCTCTTTTGTAGTTAGCCACTCTCATGATGAAGGCAGCTGAAGAATAAAGCCATCTACCCATTGAGTCAATTCTCCTGCTGTCCTTATTGGGCGGTATGAGGACTTGACGATGTCGAGATCGAAATTGTGAAGCTTCAACAAAGATTGAGTTCAGGGCTGGTTGTTTTTGGAGAAAAACCACTCCCAGATCATGCACTCAATAAAGGTTGTCAATGTGCTTCAACATCGAGTGTGATGAAGCTGGTTTTGTCCAGGAACGTTGAGCGGTGCTAAGTAGGGACGGCAACATGGAAATGTGGACCAGAGTAGTTGTATCTTTGGAGATCAGATCATAGAGATGATCCGCCGGCTCAGTTGTGGGTCTATGTATCTGGAGATAGAAAGGTTACTTACCTGTAACCATGGTTCTTCGAGTGGTCCTCTGTGAATCCACACAATTGGGTTGTACTGCGCTTGCGCAGGACCTCTCAGAAGTTTCTAGAGCTTAAAGACATGTGATTAGTGGGACGTTCCCCCGTGGAGCACATGCTCTGCCCGCCAGAGACCTCCTCAGTTCCCATAAGTCCGCCACTGTCAGAAATATGTTGAGACGACAACGTGACGGACAGAGGGGAGGAAGGGCAGGATGTGTGGAGGTAAATCTGGCCGAGAAGGCTGTGGAGACGTCTTTGATTTCTTTGTCTTGTTCTTGTCTTTCTTATTTTTAGAGGCATCTTTCGATTTGGAGGACTTCGATGTCGAGGTCGGTTTTGGTCTCATGGGCTTGGTAAGATCTTTCTGTCTCGGGGAAGGTGTTACCGAGCTCGATACCGAGTGAGGTGGATCCTGGCTGGGAGATGGTGGAGATGCTGATTCCATCTGGGGAGCAGGAGGGTGAAGAGACTTCTCCCAAAGGTGAGATCTTAACCGTTGTAAACGCAGTTTGCGTGCTGGTTTAGTGAGCTTCTTGCACTCTAAACAGTTGTGCATTTGATGCTGTTCTTCGAGGCAGAAAAGGAAATGATCGTGCCAGTCAAAGAGCGGGATCTTGTTGGTGCAGAGCACACACCGCTTAAATGGCCCGGGGGGGGATAAAAGAAGCGGGAAGAAGGGGAAAAGGGGGGGATTTGAGATAGGAATGAGAAAAAAACTCGGAAAGGCAGAAAAAAGAAAATTTAACTCACGAGGGAACGTCAAAAAAGGGAAAAGCCGTGAAGGCACGATAGAAGCAAGTTCTAAAGTGAAACTATTAGCTCTAGCACATCAAAAGGTCTGATCCGAGCGGCGGCTAAAAGGAACTGAGGAGGTCTCTGGCGGGCGGAGCATGCGCTCCACGGGGGGAACATCCCACTAATCACATGTCTTTAAGCTCTAGAAACTTCCGAGAGGTCCTGCGCAGGTGCAGTACAACCCAATTGTGTGCATTCACAGAGACCACGAAGAAGAACCAGGGACTTGGCCATACGCACCATTAATTGTGCGTACGTTTGAAAATCCTCCGCTGGAGATGGAGGATCGGCATCTGCCGGATCAGATTCAGGAGAAGTCAGCAAGATAGATGGTGTCTGTGGTCTGGAGCCTTGTTCAGAATGATCGACATCGTGTCTGGAATCCGTGGATTGACGAGCGACATCGATGTCGAGGGGTTGCGCCTCAAAGTACTGATGTCAACGTCGAGATGTCGATGTTGAGGGCGCGTCCATGGACATGGGTCAGTATCGAGGATCGTCCATGGGCAACAATGTCGATGGAATGTCCATGGACAGAGGTCGATATCGAGGATCGTCGATATCTGAGCCTGTATCTCGATGGTGATGAAGTGGAGGTTTGGTCAATGGTCGATATCGAGGATCGTTGATATCGGAGCCAGTATCCCAATGGTGACAAAATGGAAGCTGTTGTCAAGGTGGTAAAAGCTTCGATGGACCACACTGGATGGCTGTGGAATAGATGGACGCCAGTGATGCCGAGTGGAATGATAGATCCCGATCCTCTTGGAGGGCTGGGAAATACCGGCTTACTGGGGCTGCAAATGCACTGTGAGCCAAAGAGTATTGATCAGCTGTTCTGGGTCTTTTAGGTGCTGGCTGATAGGCAGTCTGTAGCCCCTGACGATCCTGATGGTGAGATCGTTTCGACACCGAGGGCTGGTGTGAGTGAGGCTCCTGGTAAGGCACTGCCGACGAACCGGGAAGAGTAACTGGTTGATAGTGCTTGGCAGGCTTTCCGGTTGAGCACTGATCGGGGCAAATGGCTACCCAATAATGGTGCTGGGCGTGGGTCGACACCACACGCAGAGGCAGGTTGCTGGTGTCGGATAGTTGGTGCCCTTGATGACATGTCAGAGGCCAAGGTGGTAGGCCTGCTGGGATGGAGTAGGGCACGGTATCAGGTTGCATTTCTGCCCCTTGTATATCAGGTGAAGCAACCAAAGAGGACTCACTAGAGGAGCCAGATTGCTGGGGGCTGGCGGGAGAGGATGTAAGTTGATCCACCCACTCTTCCCATTCTGGCGATTGTGAAGTGTATGGTTGGTGGGATGGGAGCCCTTCTTCATCCAAGGGTGAACTCATGCAAATTAAATCCCCGGCCTCTGAGGGCTGCGGAGAAGCAATCCCAGGGGATTTCACCTTTGAAGACTTGGACTTTTTCAATGGCGAGGGATCTGGAGCTGAAGAGGCGTTGATGGACGGCTTTCTTTTTGTGGTTGTTTTCTATGTCGAAGACTTCGACATCGACTGTTTAGTTTTCTGCCCCTTCATCTGCTTAGATGACGTCGAGGGGGCATTGGAACAAGATGGCGTGGCCGAAGGGCATTGTTTTGCCATCTCTGAGATGGCTTTTTCCATGGCCTTAGCTTGTGAGGTAGTTTTACAAGCAGGCTGAGCCATAACTTTTGCACGTTGAAGGGATTGTTTCCAAAGCCGAAGCTTAAGCCTAGAAAGGTGACTGCGGAGAACTCCGCGCTTAAAGTTCCTACAGTGAGGGCACGAGGAGGTTTGGTGAGCCTCATCAAGGCAAAACAAACTTTTAGCGTGGCTGTCCGAAAGTGGGATTTTATTGTCACAGACCACGAATTGTTTAAAAGGGCCCAAGGGGGCCATGAAAATAGGAATAAAGTAAGGAAAAATGGGGGGGGGGGGGGAAGGGTCCCTTCGGCCCTAAGGCTGGAACGAAAAAAAGAAATATATATTTTAAAAAGTTTATAAAGAAAAAGAAAAGGAATCGAGATTGAACTCTCTTTCGCTTTTAAACTCACAGAAGCAAGAAGCTCAAGGCTCTCAACGCGGCGGTTGAAAGAAACTGAAAGGACAGCCCTGGTGCCAAGGTACATATACGGAGGGGGAGGGGTCTACACTGATGTGTTTTTTGCTACCGCAGAAGCTCTAGAATCTTCCGGTGAAGCTCCACACAGGCGTGGATTACCCAGGGTGTGATTCACAGAGGCCACGAAGAAGAACACCTGGGTCACCCAAAGGTTGGGAACCACTGTCTCGAGGATGCTCTGGCTTACACCCCACCTGGACTAAATTTGCACTTGTATGAAAAACTATACTACACAAATCAGAAGTTCTTTGAGCTGTAGTCCCAGCAGCCAGAACCTGATAGCTACTACAGTGGACCCTCGACTTACGCAGGGCTCCACTTACGAAATTTTTGAGCTATGGACTTCTCCGGCTGCAAAATTTCCCTTCGACTTGCGGCCGGAGAATCGACCTACGGACCAGAAGGGGGAGGCGGGGAAAGCGCCAAATTCAAATTTGGCGCTTTCCCTGCCTCCCCCTTCCAGTCCGTAGGCCGCCAATCGTGCCTCCGGATGCCTTCCAGGGCTTCTCCGCATCCGGAGGTCCCCCTCCCTCCTTTCTTCCCCGCCAGAGCCTTGCCTTGCCTCGGCTCGCCTGGCTGCCTCTTTGGAACTTTCCGCTCGCCTCGCGCCGCCCGCTGCCAACTTTTCCCCGGCGCGGCTCAGCGGCAGCTTCACCTCCTCCTCCTCCCTCGGCTCCTCAAGGTTGCAGCCGCCGCCGCGGTGGTGGTGGAGGAGAGGTGAGACACCGCCGGAAGGGCGACGGGACGCCGTGTGGGGAGATGAGGCCGGGAGCAGCACCATGATCCGAACGCGGGACCCCGGCGGCGGGGGCGGGTTGCTTCTCCGCCATCAGCGGCTGCCATCAGAACAAGGCAAGGCGGCCGTCGCTGCAGTGAAGCCGATGGACGGGAAGTCCCTGCTTCTCTTCCTCCTCCTCTAGCTGCGCCTGGGGATCCCGCACGGCTCTCCCCCTCCCCGCTTTGCCTTTGTCTGCGGTGCTATGAGGAGGTGAGTGGATCTCCCTGCCTGATCAAGAGCTCGCCTTTGCTCGCCGCCTCCCGATTTGGCAGCCTCCCTCCTCATTTGGGCCCCCGAAGGCATCCCCTTTCTCCCTTTACACCTCGAGTGGGGGGAAAAAAAACCCGCCTCGACTGTGGGGCTGAAGTCTACTCCCCGGGAAGCTCCGGAGGGGGACCTCCGGATGCCTTGCAGGGCTTCTCCGCCGCCATGGGAGGCCTCTCGGAGGTCCCCCCCCCGCCGCCAATCGTGCCGGTTACGGATTACAGGGTTTTCAATGCATTCCTATGGGAAATGGACCCTCGACCTACGGAATTTTCAACCTGCGGCCACCATTCCAATACGGATTAATTCCGTAAGTCGAGGGTCCACTGTAGCTCACTGAGGACTCAAACTGTAGGGCAGCGGCAGCAGCCGTAAGGTAAGCATTCCTCATTTCAAGGTGTGTACTACTCACATGGTACTGGCTGTGTAGCTGGCGTCTCCTCCTTCCACGTATTGCACCTGGTTAGGATAGACATGCTGCACTGGCACCTGCTGGAGCTGCTGCACCTAAGGAGGCACACACCACAGGCAAGGAGAGGAAAGGCAAACCGAGGTGAGGAAGGACAGGGTAAGTTTACTGTGTCCCACTCCGCTCCCCCACCCCTCAGCTCTAGCAGGCGTCTCTAAAGTGAGATTGGTAAGACTTTGGCTGCCACTGCTTTTGGGCTCCAGTCAGCCCAGCCACCAGGAAATACAGTCAGGACTGAGGAGAGTTGCAGCCCAACACCACCCGGACAGTTCACAGGTTCTCCAACCCGGCTCTAAAGAAAAGGCCACCTTTCTACCCAAAAATACTATACCTCTTATGTAAATCTAGTTCCTGACTCCCTGCATCTATCTGCCTCTCAATTTCTATTTACCTTTATCCTGCACCTCACACTGAGTTACATCGATGCCATGATAGCAAGAAAAGCTACAACAGCTCACAAAAGCTGTAGAATTATTTTTGATGCAGACTAGGAATTCCTCCAACTCATACAGAGGAAGGAACTTCTGCTGGTTAGGACTAGTTTATCCAGGTTTCTATCTGGAAAGTGAGGACACTGCATTGTACACAGTCCCAGCACTTCCTTAGGGTGCTTTTGATGCATTACATTTTCAGGAGAACACCTGGGATGTTTTTAAGTGAGCAAGAGTCATGACAAACAGCTGCATCTGTTCTCCTTGAGATTAAAAAATCCTGGCTTTCGAGGGCTCCAAAATCTTGAAAAGCACTTTTGTGGATAGAGGCTGTCTCTACGGGTGTTGAGACAAAAACATCCGAGACACTGTCAAGCAATCAGCATCGCAGTATCTAGCTTAATTAGACTTTGTCTTCCACACCAGCCCATGAGCTGGGACATGGGCTTTATGCTAGCTGCTCCAAACCTCTAAGCTAACTCCCCGAGTGTTGAACCCTCTCCCCGCCTCCCAATGTAATATGCACATGTAAGCAGAGTATATCCCAATTCCTCAAGACTTCCATATTTAAGCTTCACTAGAGTAAATGAAAGCAAAATCAAATTCTGTACTGAAGAGGTCCAAGAATTTCAACTCTTTTGGCAGGCCGTAGGGAAGGAAATGTGGCCGCTCGGCCACCGCTGATTAAGAAAAGCATTAATTTCAGGGGGAGACAGGAAAGGGAGCATGGGGGTGAGGTCCGGGATGACGTTGGCTAGCTCTCTTGTCTGCCTTGATGAAAAGGGAAGCGCGCAGAGCTTGCTATTCTTGGATCTCAGTGGGTGCCTTGTGCCGGACCTACTTTAAGTGCTGTCGCTGCTGTTCCAAACACTAGCACCTGAGGGACTCTCTGAATCTTGACTCTCTGGTCAGGGCTGGAGTGGTGAGAAGAGAGGAAGGGTAGCTGCTCTATCACCACCTTCTGTTGTGGCAGGAGGAGCGGCTGAGGAAGCATGCGGACCAGTTCCACCCACTGCTCCGAGGCGGAATCTAGGGAATGCATGTAGTGAAGCCTGTGCTCTGAGCTGGATAGGCAGCAGCCAGCCAGCTGGGGTGCACTGCTGCCGCCGCCGCTGCCATTGCTGCTGCTGTTGCTGCACTCTAGAGAGAAACCTTGCTGAACTCCTTGTTGCTCCTGCTGCTGCTGCTGCTGCTGCGACTGCTGACTGCTCTTAGAAGGGCCACTGCCTGCACTCTAGACAATAAACAGAAAGACTGACGCAATCGGAAGCCAAGAAATGCCCTCTCAGCAACACCATGGCTGGGAAGAGTGGGTCCCATGCTCTCGTTCTTCCGGCTTTTATTCAGTGACTCTAAGGCATGCTACAATGGTAGCTAAAGAGACACCTTACAAAACCAGGAACTGACAGGGGCTGAGAACCCTTCCCCATTTAACTTGTCTGATAACTAGCGGTCACATGAAGACAGAGTGGACATGATCTATAAGGGAAGGAGAATTCTGGGTGGCTCATCACGTCCAAAAGATAATGGGGCAGGGAGCAAGCACACCTGGGAAGCCCGTCCTGCACTGGGAAGACTGTTGGTGTTGTTCGGTGCCAGCAAGGCAGAACTGACTTACAGCAACCCTAATAGAGCTTTCAAGGTAGGTGAGATATTTAAGGAGTCATTTTACCAGTTCCACTCCTCCAGACAGTTTCCATGGCTGAGCGGGGATTCGGACCCAGGCCTCCTGAGTCCTAGTCTGTCACTCTGTCCACAACACCACACTGGGAAGGCTATAACCACTGAAAATTCTGGAGTATTTCTGCAGGGGAAGAATTTCTGATAGAAATGGATGTATGACTTGAAGAAAGGGGTTGGGAACCCAAGGCCGTCCAGACGTTCCTAAACCTCCCTTGTGCTCTGTCAGCATGGCCCATGGTCAGGAATGAGGGTAGGTGCAGTCCAGCAAAATCTGGAGAGTGTAAGTTCTCCATCTTGCCTATGCTGCTTCAATGGTTCTGATGCAGGCTAGCTATCTTGGGGAACAATGGGCCCAGCTCTGTCTCTCCACAACTGGCCCTCAGCAGTGCCCCTTACAGGACAGCCAGAAAACAATACATAGAGACACTTACCTCTTGAGTAACATGCACCTGTTGGAGCCCTTGCACTGCCAGCTGTTGCACTGTGCCCGCTTTGGGAGTGGAGGAAGTCGTCTGCACAACAGATCTCTGCAGTGTGAAACAAACCAGAACCTGTCATTCTCTTCAGAGGCAGAGGACGCTAAGAGGCGCCTTCCCCCAGAAGCAGCTATTGGCTGACTTCGGAAGGGACAAGTTATAGAGAGAACAAAATATCATCGCTTCTGCTAATGGCTCTCCAAAGAGACCAAAACAGCAACTTTCAGTTGCCTGGCAAGTATGGGCTTTCTTTCTACATCACCTTGTGCATCTTTTGAGAGGCACAATTTTCAATGGAGGTAGCACAGAGAAACTGCCTGGAGATAGTTAACCTCCTCCCTGAATCTCATATCTCAGTTTCTGTTAACAGTTTTGATAACATTGTTCAGGAAACAACTGGATCATGTAGGTACGTCAATATTTTTGTCTGTTTCTAAAGGGTCTGTCATGGGCAATCTAAATGATCCCTGCAGGTCAAGGTGGTTCAGATTCTTCCTTTCCCTTTGATTCTTCCTACTCTACAAAACCATGACAAGAGTTGGCAGGTATTAGAAGGTGCACTGTCTTTTTCAGTGAAGCCTGAATATTTCATGACAGTGGGAGACTAAGGAAGACTCTTCATTACAAAATGTATATACCGTATTTTTCCGTGTATAAGACGCCCCCATGTATAAAACGCCCCCCACTTTTCTAAACCAAAATTTCTTTCTTTGCAAGAAAGTGGAGGGGGAAAGCTCCTGCTTTCCCCCTACATTTTCGTTGCAAAAAGCAGCTTTTCCCCTCCAGGTTTTGCAAAGAAAATGCAGGGGGAAAGCGATTTCTGCTTTCCCCTTACATTTTCATTGCAAACATTTTGCAATGAAAATGTAGGGGGAAAGCAGAAATCGCTTTCTGCCTCCATTTTCTTTGCAAAACCTGGAGGGGGCAAAGCTGCCTTTTCGAACGAAAATGTAGGGGGAAAGTAGGAATCGCTTTCCCCCTCAATTTTCTTTGCAAAATGTGGAGGGGGAAACAGGGATCAAAGCACTTTGATCCCTCCCCCCTCCTTACTTCCGAATATAAAACAACCCTCAATTTTTCCTTTAATTATTTTAGGAAAAAGTGTTGTTTTATACACATAAAAATACGGTATCTTAAGCCTGAAGAATTTGTCTTCCAAAACGGGAGAGTTTTCATCATTCCATCATCTGAAAATCATGCAGCTAAAGGTTCCACTGTTTGGCCTCTGCTTATCAGCTGAGCTACTTACTGTACAGAAGTGTCTGGGGAAATGACTTTCAACTTCAAGTGGCAGGCTAATATGCTCCAAATAATCTGAGTGTGAATAAAAGCAGGCTTTGTTCCAATAGGAAATTTGTTGAAATCTAAGGAAAATTTGAAAAGGCCTCTCCTCTTATTCTCAAAACCGAATGTGTAAAGCTGAAATATTATCTTACTTTCAATAAATAGAACATCCAGATTTATAACATAAAAACACAAGTAAGCCTGTAAATATTACAAAATGATTGTTGTTGTTGTTGTTTTGGTTTAACAAAGAAGTCTTATTGAAAAAAGTTATAGTCACCAAAATGTCTTATGACAGAATGCTATTTTTTCTGGACATTTAAGTTATATTAAAAAGAAAGTGATTAAATTTAAATCCTGCAGTGGTATTCCAACCCCTCACATGCAAAATATTTGGCTCCTGGAAATCAGGGATACCAAAAATGCTCTTGCTCAACAATCAGAACAACAAAATGTTTTACAAAAACATGTCTGCTAGCAGCGAAACACACAAAAACCACAATAAAACTTCCATTTGGAGCAATGTGACATAAACCAAGGACGGGCCACAGCCTAGCAAACACTCACACGCTATTGGGGAATTACACAAATCTGGAAGTGGGTGAGACACCTCCACTGAGAAACAAAAGCAAACTATTGCAAAGTTCACAACTGTTGGGAGAAAGGAGGCGTATAAATTTAGTAAATAAATAAACAAACCACCTTAACTCAAATGTCAAAGCTAATGGCTGGCTGAAGGACAATAAAAATTCCCAAGTGTGCTTACAGCAATCTGCAAAACTCAAAGAACCCCCTTAAAGACCTTGCCATCCCAAAACCTGACAGCGTTACTGGGATTGGGGAGCAACCACAGGTCTGGTGCAAGCAAACATACAGCACCTCTTGTGCAACAGGCACTTGCTGGACTCCGTGGACCTGGAGCTGCTGTACTTGTCCCGCTTTAGTGGCAGAGCTGTTGTTCTGGACTGGGGAGTGCTGAAAGGCAAGGAGGAGGACTTTACCCTCTTGGTATGGGCAGAGGAGAAAGGCACAACGCTTTGAGGAATTCCTGTTCACAATTCACATCCATTGGCTTTAAATATGGAATCACTAGGCATCTCCCTCCACCCATTCCAGGAGAACTCCCTTTTTTGGAATAGCTTATATACAGTATCACTGGTTTTGCGACTGAAATTTTATTAAAGACAAAGAGGGGTTCCAATTTGGTTCTTTATTTTCTTTCACAGCCAAGGAGAAAAGGTTGCTAATGAATTGAACAGTAAGCCCATGCATCAACCTTCCAAGTACAGTCAACCCTCGACTTACAAACTTAATCCGTTCCGGAAGGAAGTTTGTAAGTCGAAAAGTTCGTAAGTCGAATCAGCATTTCCCATAGGAATGCACTGAAAACCAATTAATCCGTTCCGGCTGTTTTTGGTTCTTAGGTCGAAGGGCGGTTTGTAACTCGAATCATTAGTTCCCATAGGAACTAATGCAAAGCCGGTTAATCTGTTCCTACCACTAGGGGCAGAATTTTTTTCTTTTTTTTCCTTTTAACCTAAGATGACTTAGGTTTTTAAAAAAGTTTTTTTTCGGTTCGTTACTCGAATCCAAGTTCGCAAGTCGAGTCAATATTTTTCTATCAGAGCGGTTCGTAAGTCGAAATGTTCGTAACTAGGGCCGTTCGTAAGTCGAGGGTTGACTGTATTTTTTGCTCAAAAAATGGCTCTGAAGTCAGATGTCATATATTCTGAGGAGCCAACACACATACAGATCCAAGTTCTAACAGTTGTTTTGTAGTTTACTTAGGAGAAACATCTCTACACAGAAGTCAAAATCCTGTTGTGTAAGTTACACCTGCAGAAGGTTGATGACATCACAAAGCAAAAGGAGATTTTCGGTAATCAAGGACTTCCCTCTTCTGTTCCAGGGTTCCCATGTGTGTAAGCAATGCAAGTGATTACATGCAAGTCAGAAAAGCTGCAGTCCAGAAGACAGAACTCTTTAATTACCAAAAAGCCTCTCCCTGCCAGCAATGTCATCACCCTTCTGTAAGTATAACTTACGTACACAACAGAATTTTGACAAAAAGATGGACTGATCCTGAACAAGACAGTTAAACAGAGCAACACATACAAACCAGTGGCTGAACATTCTAGTCTCCCAGAATTAAATGTTCAATTATCATTCAGGAAAAGTATGTTTAGACAAATACAATAAGATGTCACTACCAAGCCTGATATAGCTGGGATTAAATCAAACAAAAAGGTTTGATTCTATTTATTTTAAAGTTGTTATAAAAAGTAAAACAAATCAAATGTCCATGAGACACCTTTAAAGACTACCAAACTACTTATGAAAAATTTTGACAGAATCAAAACATTGGCTGAATGAAGTGGGAAAATAAGATGATGGAAATCTATATATATTCATATCTATATGCTAAACATATGGAACAGGTGGGTATTTTTTTTGTTTTAATTTTCGCTTATGTATGCTGCTCAGAGTAGTGGCATGTCACTAGATGAGTGGGATTAAAGTCTAATAAACAAACAAACAAGCAAATGAACACAGACACAGACATGCAGACAGAGCAACATTCATTTTTGACATCAGAAGCAAAATCTAATTATTCCAAATGGCGGGAATCCTGTTGGCATAACTATGCAGGCTTAACTAATGATTATGTCATCAGTCTGCAATGCTAATCTTTAATCTGATTTAATTTAATTCAGAGTTTCCTATTTTACCCCCCACAGCTTCCAAGGTTTCCTGGTGATCCTAGGGAAGCTTTTGGGAGCCTTGGGACAGCAGGAGGGAGCTTTTAATATCTGAAAACTGCTGTTGGATGGCTGCTAACAGTCCCAATCCTGGCAGCAGGGATCCAGCAGCAATTTTCCAATATTAAAGGCTCCCCCCTTTGAAGGCTTCTCCATATTAAAAGGAATCTCTAAGGGAACCTCAGAACATGAGAGAGAGGGATTAGGAAGCATGAAATTCAATTCAATTCAATATTAATGTCACAGACTGTTTATGCCATTGCCATTTTACATCCACATAGATATGGAACAGGATTTCAGCCACTGTATAGTTGGGTTGTTTTGCTGTACCAGTCTCAGGATACCTCAAATATATTTATCAATGGACTGGGTTGGTGGGCGAGGTTGCAAGTTGATATCAAAAAATAAACAAGTGCATTCTGAAAGTTGAGATTTCTTGCAAAATTTTATTTTTAAGTACTTAGAGAACTTCTAAATATAGTGCCAGGTTGTGGAGCCATATGCTGTGAGTTTGAATCCCCAATGTGCCTCTCAGAAGAGGAGCCAGTTGAGATTACCTGGAGCATGTTGGACTGATGAGACTACATGCTCTTCAATTGGTGTGGCCCTGGAAAAGCTACACTGTCCCAGAGCACCACCAGAAGGAGAGCGTGGAAAATCACTTCTAAG
The DNA here is from genome assembly GCA_037013535.1 of Intellagama lesueurii. Classification (NCBI taxonomy): domain Eukaryota; kingdom Metazoa; phylum Chordata; class Lepidosauria; order Squamata; family Agamidae; genus Intellagama; species Intellagama lesueurii. The sequence goes on from JBAJHW010000002.1 coordinate 136,731,723, forward strand.
TATTTTATACCTAGAAAACCCTGGAATGGTCACTGTAAGTCAGAATTGATTTGATGGAACATAATGAATATTAGAAGATTCTATTCTTCGCTTAAACATTTTCAGTATACTTCAAAAGAACAGCATTAATTAATCAGCAGACAAAGCAAGGATTACCAACAGCTTCCAACATTACAAGAGGAATCCAAAAGAAAATTATACCAATAATTTGAAGGTCTAAGAAAAAAGAGAAGTGTCTTTGTTCAGCACATAAAACACTGTAATACTCTTGTGTTACTCCACAGCTTCCTAGAAGACAGAATTTCACAAGAAGATACTACTGCCTGGAGAACTGTCTTTCTAATTACCACCTACTGCAGCTTAACGGAGCTAGAAAAGATCTGTAGAAAACGGTTTCAAGCACCTTTCTGAGATTGAAGTATAAAGGCATTTATCACTCCATGGACCCAACCCGTGAAATCACTTTCTGCTACATTTAAAAAACCAAGAATGGGAAGGGTTAAGGAGTCATACAGCATACTGAAATCCTTCCAAGCATCATTTCAATGTTCTTATGCTCCAATATGCCACAATAACTGGAACTCATTCCACAACCTAGCATTAGACTCTACTCTAGGCACAGACTGAACTGCAAATGAGTGGAGCCCACTCCTCAAAGCTCACACAAGCAGTTTTACACTTACTTAGCAAGCATATTACAGAAGGCTTCCAAGGTTTCACCATGGGGGCCATGCTAAACTTGACTGCAAAGTGCTAGGAAGAGTTCCCCTGGACTGTATCTCAAAGATGCAATGGTGACATAGCAGTATTGTCTCTTTGATGACATCATTGCCACAGGGTAGGTCAGTAACAAGCTCTTATCTGTGGCTGATGAAATTCACATTGAGATTTACAGTATACCACCAGTGTTCCAGTCATCTCCTATCTCACTTCACCACCCCAGCTTACTGGAAAACAGACTGGACTCTGCAAAGCAATAGAAGCTATTTCAGGGCAACCATCTCCATCAGTAAGTGATCAGAGCTTCAACAGGAATACGTACCCGACAAGAAACACACCGAGGCGAGCTACGACTGTGGAAATCTCTGCAAGCAGAGCATGTCAGTAAAGTCCACTATCTTTACATGGGTTGGTAAATTTGAAGGGAAAAAAGGGAGGGGGGAAAGACAAAACACTGGGGCACTTTAAAGACTAACAGATTTATCTCCATATGTACTTTCATGGATCAAAATCTATTCTTTCAGACAGAGAGTGCAAATTTTTACATAGATAAACGTGAAAGTAAATTTCAACAGGACGTGGCCTGAGATTAATGAAATCCAATCAGTAGGAGTCAGCAAGGCTGTAAGAGCCAAGTAGAATGGGCACAACCAGCCCTTGCAGCCCAGTGTTTAATATGAATAACACTGCAAGACAAAATCAATTTCTGTAGATGGGCCAGGCTTAGGTCTCCACTCAAGCCAGAACAAACTGTGTCAAGTACATCAGTGAATTCAGTATAATTATTTCTACATGTGGTGTCATACAGAGCGAGCATTAGCTGATGAGAGCTGGATACATCATTAATCTCAGGTGGCTTGTTGCCTTCAAAGTATGGCATTATGTTAACTTCACTTTATTAGATTATCTATCTTCTTTTTTTACTCTTCCTTTCCATAAAGATTTCTCTATTCTTTAAAACTGTTTTTATTTATTTATTTGCTTGCTTGCTTATTTATTTAAATAAAATGTGTGTTCATTTTGTTTATCCTCCAGATCAGGCTGGGTAAAAATCAATGAGGCCTAACCAGTACCAAATAGAGAGGGACTAGTACCTCATGGGATTTGGATACTATACTTCTCTTAATGCATCCTACATTGTTGGCTCATATTCAGCTTGTGATCTACAACAATTCCAAGTTCCTTTTCACTTGTAGCATTACTGAGCCAGGTATCCACCATTTTGTAACTGTACACTGGTTTTTCTTTTTCCCTAGGTGTAGAGCTTTGCACTTACCCCTGCTAAATTTCATTCTGTTGTTTTTGGCCCAGTGTTCAAGGCTGTTAATATTTTTTGAATTTTGTTCCTGTCTTTCAAAGTATTAACTTATCCACCCAATCTTGTGTCATCCGCAAATTTGATCAACCATCACACCTATCCCCACATCTATTCTTTAGCTTCTAATTACCCTGTCTCCCCGAAAATAAGACAGGGTCTTATATTAATTTTTGCTCCAAAAAACACATTAGGGCTAATTTTCAGGGGATGTTTTTTTCCCCCCATGTACAACAATCTACGTTTATTCAAATACAGTCATGTCATCTTATTCTGGTTGCTGCACAATGGTGGAAGGCGGGGTTTCACTTAACTGGGGCTTATTTTTGGGGTAGGGCTTACATTACGAGCATCCTGAAAAATCGTACTAGGGCTTATTTTCAGGTTAGGTCTTATTTTAGGGTAAATTGAGGTGAAAATCAATAAGAGGGATCGAGTGGTTCAGTTAAAAAATCCTGGACTGGACATGCAGATGATGAAATGAGCACTGGAGTGGGTAGACAGATGGAAGAAATGAGCAATAGCAATTCCAATGAAGACCAAAAGTGCAGTTTCTTTGAATGGTCGATGGAACACTGAAATGTGACTTTCCCAAACCTGCCAGGTCTGACCACCTGGTCACCCACCTCCGGTGAAGAGTGGACCTGCTGCACGCCATGGATGGCCAGTGTGACTGGTCCTCCTTTACCAGCCTGTGAAGTACTCTGTACCACCAGCCGCTGAAAGAGCATGACACAAAAGAAGGAAGCCCTGGTTAACTGACATATTCTCCAGAAGACGACTGCCATCTTGAAAACATTTATTGGGAACTTAGGCCAGTCAGTGGTTTAAATGTTTGCATATAGGACAGATTACATTTCTGTCAGAAAAAAAAAATCATTACCAGCCATTCTACATGTTGACATTGAAGTTTCCTGCAACTCCCCCACCCCTCACCCCCAGTTGGCTCAAGGCACTTTAGTGTCTGGGACAAAAATGGCATCTATTGATGTTTTAAGAAATACATCACGAAATTAGTCTACATAAGCTGACTGGAAAGAACAGGAGTTGTATGACAACAGGTTAACTAAAGGCTTTTATTCTAGAGCAGATTCTTCTTGAATGCAAAAGCAGGGTGATTATAAGAGACTATAAGGCATGTGGAACTGGCAACTTGAGGGATGGCAGGCAAGGGCTTACCCTGTGGGCCATTAACCGGTTCTAGCCACAAGAAGTTGCTACTGAGTGACCAGCTAAAATCAGTGAGGGAGCCTTTTAATGATTATCAGTCTACTGCAGCTTTGGGTGAGCTCATACTGCTTCAAGAACTGATTGAGACAGATTTTGCTATCTGTCTGCCTCACCTCATCTCACCTCTCCACCCCAGTTTGACAGAAATGGAGCCTAACAACCGGGATTTTGCAGCATTTAACCTTTATTCTGAAGATTAGTGTTTCCATCTTCCTGGTACCATCTTTCACATGTTATCCACTCACACTGCTGTTTGGTAGCATCTTCCTTTCTTGGCATATGACAGGACATGGTTTTGTGTTATGAGAATTCTTTTCTTACTCAGCTGACAGCTGAGCTGCACTAGCAAAGAGAACCCTTCATAGGTCACCTTAAGAAGAAATAAGAACAAGACACTCCATAACAGGAGCAAAAGAGGGGGCAACACTAAGAGGAGAAGGAGACTGCTAACACTGGAAAGAGATTTAGGAAAACCTGTTGATATAATCATATGAAACTGTGTTGTCAACTTGGGATGCTGAAAAGGGACTGACAGGAATTAACAGAAGAAGAACTCAGAAGAGGGACACTGTGAAAGAAATTGTTGGTTTTTAAATGGGTGGAGTCTAGAAATTCAAAATATTCTCTTGTGAGTGTCATAAAGCAATGTTTTAGAGAGATGGAGCACTTAAGAAATATGAACTGATTTCTTGCTTCTTCCTTCTTTTGACTAGCACCATGTGTGCTTGCTGTCACATAAAACCCTTTAAAACCCTTGTGTTACTCCACAGCCTCCCAAAAGAGAGAATTTCACAAGAAGGTACTACTGCCTGGAGAACTGTCTTTCCAATCGCCACCTACTGCAGCTTGACTCAGATAGAAAAGATATGCAAGAAAGGTCTTCAAGCACCTTTCTGAGGATGAAGCAATGTTCTTTTGTTTGGAACTGTGTGTGCTCGCTGTCATCCTTTAATATGGAACAGAACAAAAGCCTGCTCTGCAACCAAGCACTGAGGACACATCCAGCCAGTCAAACGGTTACAGGTTAGGAGAGTATTATCTTGCTGAACTATTGTTTTATGACCACTTCTTCAATGTTACAAATATTCTGATTTCTTGAACAAAGACACTTCTACTTGCTGGCTGTCATTATTATTATGTGCCTTGGATTCTTTTATACTCACTAGGGAGAATTCAGGGCATCTCACAGTTACGGAGGCTCTTTCACGTTTTTTTAATAAGTCACACACAAACATCCTCAGATTCTACTTAGATGGCAGCCACTACAAAAGCAATCTTTATGAAGTTTGAGAGATCCTACCTGTATTCCACCTTGAACTCAACTTCACAAATGTGAACTCTAGGTACAAATGTATCCAGAGGAATATTCTAAGTATATGCTTTGGAACCCGTATGTAAACTAAATTGCTATGACTATATATCCTAGTCCTGCTGACCTAAGGCCCGGAAAATTAAGACTTTTAAAAAAAATCAAATCAAATCAAAAATTAAGACTGCTAGCTATAGCAAGTCACTTTGAGTAGTAGAAGTCAAAAGGCTGATCCATGAATAGGTTCAAATAACCCAGGTACAGGGCAAAAATTCTAATATAGATTGCAGCAGACAGGATAGGTATCATCATTCAGTTCCCTCATTCAGGTTGTTTTGAACTCAAGGCACTTACATCTGGTACAGATATGTTACCTAGTTTCCTATCAATAGTAAAAAAAAATATTGGAATGGAGCTCATTATTCCCCCCTCCAGAATCACATCTTTTTTGTGTGAAGGTAAGTGTCCTTTCCCTAAATTCTCTAAAGCCTTTCCATAGATCATTAAAAATATTCTAATTTAACAATCCTTTTAAAATTTTAATATCATGACAGCTTATCATTAATAACTATATTCCAAATCTCATTATACTATTCAGATAACTGAAAATCATATTTTACTTTTCACTTTTTTGCTATAATTAATCATGCTGCTGTTAATAAAATAGAAATTAGTTCTTTCTTCAACTCTCCACATTGAACATTACCTAAAATAGATAAAATCACTCCTTTAGGACAAACTTCCATATTTAACTTCAGTATTATATTCACTTCCTTAAAAAACAACTTCCAAAATACCAGGATCTTTTCGCATTCCCACCACATATGAAAATACATACCTATACCTTGCTCACATATCGAACATAATTTAGAATATTTAGTATCCACACAATTTTATTTTACCGGTGCTAAATACCATCTCCAAATTAACATAAAACATTTCCTTTATTCTTAGAATATACTGAGATGCAGCATGATGTAAAGGCTGGACCATTAGACTAGGGCTCATATGATGTGGGTTTAAACCCCTGCTTGGCCTGGATGCTCACATCTTATGGTGGGGTGGCGGCGGCAATGGCATGTTACTCCTTGAATATGTCACATATTAAGGTCACCATAAGTTGGAAATGACTTCATGGCACATAACAACAAATATAGAAACTGTGCATAACAGGATATGGCTCTCATTATTTCCATCAGCAGAGAACACGAACAACAAAAGTGTTTGAATACATTCAAAAATAACACCCAGACTGTGTCCTGACACCTCCAAAAGGTACACAATGGCTGAGCCAGTATGCGAGTCTCCGAGTACAGTTAACGGTCCAATTGAACCAATCAAACTGATCATCTGGGATGGACTCTTCCCACAGTCTAACTATAGAACTGGGCCAGACCCTGAAGTATCAAACTTTCCCAAGAGATGGCTTTCTTGAACTCTTTAGCATAAGCACACACCATCCAATATGTTATCTTACAGTTATCAGTTAGGATTATTTTCCTGACAAACTGTCCTGCTTGAAGCCGGGCAGACAGGAGGATAATTTGGAAAGGTATACATAAATCTACACTACCACGTAGCATACTCAATACTCAGAATTACCAGTGGGATGACCACTTCAGCCAGTGAAGTTAAAATGAGCAAAATCAACCCTTGGAATACCTTATAGACCAGAGGTTCCCAAACTGTGCCTTGGCTCCGTGGGGTGCCTGGGATCCGAGCCAGGGACACCATGGGAAAAGGGATGGAACATAGAGCTATGAAGGCTGTAGAGGAGCTGTTCATAGCTCTATGTCAAACAGGAACTGGAAGTGAAGGCCATGTGTCTGCCTCTCACAGCCCCATCTCTATGGTCACCAATGGAGGTGCTTGCTGTGTAGCCTCATGAGTTTCCTACATCAGGACCTGGAAAGAGATGGGCCCTTGGGGGTATTCCGGGGGTGGTGGGGGGAAGGAGGAGATTGGATGGCTGGGGAGTGTTGTCAAGATCCTGCCCCTGGGGGCAGAGAGACTCGTGATGGCTCCTCCAAGCAAGGGGAGTGGTCAGTGGTCAGTAAATCAAGGGAGCTGCGAGTCCAAAATGTTTGGGAATCACTGCTATAGCCAGACAACTAGTCAGCTATTAAACTATTTCAAAGAAAATTTCCCTCAAAACAAATCCTGGAAACTGCAGTTTTGCTAAAGGACTAGACATTTTAATACAGAATTCTCAGCACCCCCACAGAACAATTCACAGGGTTGGCTGGGGAAAACCACACCCAAGACAAATTTTCCTGAATGGTTATCATTCTCCATTCTAATAAGATGCTATGGCTAGAACGGATTCTTAGAAAAATACGTGCAGCATCTTGATGTGACCTGGCAGGCATGCTGCTGAGCAGAGCTGGACACTTCAAAACTCCGTTAATCATTTGTAGCAACATCCTGGAGAGAGATCAGACTCACCTGTTGAGGTACTTGCACACTTGTAAGCTGAAGAGGAGAAACTGTTCCAGGCTTTGTTTGCACATTGGCTTGGACCAGTAACCTCTGCCAAACAAAACAGCATGGGAACAAAGTCAGTCCAGGACAATCCACACCAATGGCAGAAGACAATTTCAACCTCATCCATTTTCACATGGCACCTGTCCTTAGAGACAATAACACTCATTCTTACTTCCAAATTTCACTACAAGACACTGAACCAGTTTCTCAGGCACTACTGGTCTTGCGGTCTACTCTCAGACCATTTCTTTTCCTGCCCCCATTCCTCCAAATCCTAATCAATACAGCTGAGAACAGAATACATGAGAGATTCCCTGCTAACAATATACAAAATGATCCTGGCTCCCCAACTCCTTTCTTGTTCTTACTCACTGTCTCGTCCCTCCCTTCATAGAGTCAGGAACAGAACCCCAGGAACTCGATTCATACCTTCCATTGCCTATTATTCTCACATAATTACTAGATAGAAAGTTCTCTACACTTCTCACATCGTCAGCTGTCCTGATAGAGCAGGGGTCTCCAAACTTTTCCTTGTGAGGGCCACATCATATATTTTGCATATTTTTGAGGGCTGAAGGAGGGAAGGGGAACCCAAGTGATCCCCCACCCCCACTGTCTTTGCTCAGCAGGGGTGGGGATCGCTTGGGTCCCCCTTCCTCTCTTCCTATGCCAGCCAGATAAAAAGACAAGGGGGGGCGGATGTGGCCTACAGGCCATAGTTTGAAGACCCCTGTGATAGAGCATCCTATGTATGTAATATCCTACATTTCTTTTTATCAAAAACAGAGCTGGGTCCCTGGCCAATTCACCTACCTGCTGAGTAGCCTGGACTTGCTGTACCACCTGAGTTGGTACCCCTGACTGTGTGGCTGTGGAGCCTGGACTGGACTCTGAAACTGTGTCGCTGGGCCTCATGGAGCCTTCTGTAGGGAGGAGGAAAAGAAAAGTTTACAACTACAGTACTGCCACAGGAAACAATTCCGCAAATATCAAATTGAAATTTTAAAAGAAAAGCAGCTTGATTAGAGTGGAAGACTAGTATTGAGGGGTAGGGTCCTAGAAGCAGGGACAGAACTTCTTGGAGTTCAGGTATTAGGCATTCAAGTTATTATTATATAATGCAATAAAGGCACAACTATACCTTATTTGTTGAGATATATCCATACATCATACTGCAAGGCACTACTTCAGATGAATTACAGCATCTTCTTAGCATAAGCTCTTCAATCTTTGGTCATGAACACCGTATAATTTTACATTTCTTTACTCAAAAGGAAGTCCAACCAAATTCAATGGCCAAATCTATTGAAACTTGAGAAAATGCACTAACACCCCCCCTCTATTATTATACACTATCATATACATTATGATCAGGAGATCTGTGTAGAATTATAATAGATCCTGCCTGCAATATTGCTGTGGCCTGATCCCTCTGCTCCACTTCCCTGTCATTTTAAGCACTAATTTAACATTTTGTTTATTTTACTACTTCAGAGGGCGAGCGTACTCTTCATATCATCTAGTGCCAGAATAAAAAATTTCAACTACCACAAGAGGTCCTACCTCATTCTGTTTAATACATCCACTTGACAAAAAACTATTTGCCAGCAACATGCTTCCTATACCTAGCATTGGAACACTCATCTCCTCTGATTTTTAGATGTAGCAAATGAGGGTATAGCTGCATCTTTTGCAGCATGATTTCTTCTCTCCAAACCGGTCCTTGACTACACCTGGACACGCTGCTCCGCTCTTAGCACATAATGCACACTAAGGAAGTTACCAGGCTATAAAAAATGGCAGTTTCCCCCTATTTTTCCTAAAAACATTACATCTCATGGCTCCCATAACGCCTTCTCAAATAACAGCCCGAGGCAACAAAGTGCATGCCCTTACTCAAAGCAAGGAGGGAACACACAGGCTCAAGCACCAGTAGCAACTGTTGAGCTCAGAATCATAAGCTCCTTGTGTATTTTTCATAAAGTTTGAACATCTGCTGCTCAGACAAAGCTTAGAATTAAAGAATTGTACAGCTTGAAGGGATCCCAAGGGTCACTGAGTCCATTTCCCCATACGAAGCAGGAAAGCCACAGCTAAAGCATCCCTGACAGCTGTGCATCCAATCTCTGTCCAAAAATCTGCTATGAAGGAGTGCCCACACCTTCAGAGGTAGAATATTCCATTACCAAACTATAATTGAAGTTACTGCCATGAAGTTCTTGCTCCTCTACTCTAATTCCAGTGGCCATGATGGATTTGCAAAAAGCAAGGCAAGGAGGTGGCCTGGGAAACCACAACCTCTGACACAGGCTAGCAAATCCTAAAGCAGAAATCTTTTTGCAAGTACTTACGGTCAAAAGACATTGCATAAAGACAATCATAATACATGATGAGGCTGCTGAAAAGGTTTCAGCTCTAGTTGTTGCTTCCTTGAAAGGCAAGGCTTTTATAAACTGAAACCTTGGCCAACTAATCCCTGCTAGTTCCTACCAAAGCTTCAGGCAGGTTGGTTTCTAATAAACAGTCGCATCATAGTAGGTACACCCTCTGTTCTTCTCAGGATGGGGTGGCGGATGCCGGCTGTTCACCCGATTGTAATCACGAAGCAGGAGTTCACGTTTCATGAGTGTCTCATTTGACATGCTCAACAGGAGGGATAGAAAGCGCAGAGGAAGTCATTTTGGGCCACCTGCATTAGGCTGGCGAATTTGTTTATGTTCTTGAAAAGTAAAATCATACAGAAGGTTTTGAAAAGCTGTTCCTTTGGAAAGCTGGCATTCCTGTAACGTGAAGAGAAGCACTGCAAAGCCTATATGACTACATACACGGCTCTATGGAGAATTGCCAAGCAACACTGCAGACATCTCAGGTATCTGAGAACCTTTTGCCCACAAGGAAAAGCTAGATCTTGTTCAATTCTTTAAAAGAACCCACATCTCCTTATGTATTTGTTCAAAGAAGTGTACTTCTTTAAAAAAAAAAAAAGCTGAAAATCAAAATTTTAAAATATGCATAATGATGTTTCTAATAATGGCGGGCAGGCATTCTAGGCTAAAGAGACTCACACTGCCATAAAGAACTTCCATGACTTGAATATATAAAACGTTTAAGCCTCTTTAGGTATAATAAAAGACAATGCAAGTAAATACATGATATTCTCTGGGGCATGAAAGCAAATAAGACTTTCCTAACAATGAGAGAAAGCAGGGTCAGCATAGAGGTACTTCAGAAGAACCTATCAGAAACAAACTCAGAGAGAGTATGGTCTGCTAGAAGAGTTTTTAGCTTACAAAGACTGAACAGTACTGTACACTCCAATGTTGCTGAGGGAGGGGGAAGCATTCTTCACCAGCTCAACCTCCTGGAGTCTTAAGTTTGCCTACCAACATTCTGACTGTGCTCGATGACCAGATTTCTTCATTTCAGTCAGCTCTGAGATGGCAGTTGAGGAAACACTGACTGGCTTTTTTCCCTTGGGAGGCAGAACTGCCCCTTCTCTCCTTACTGTCCAGCTATAGCCCAAGGCCAGAGAATCATTATTCTTTATCATCATTATAATCATTTAACTAGCTAGCTGTCTTTCCCTTGCTCCCTCTCCTTCCCTTGTTAAAGACAAAGGAGTGGTAACATAAAGGGACCTTGGACAATTCTCACTGGCATATTAAATAAGTATACTTCTAATTATAGCAAGATTTATAACATTGAGAGCATTCAGTCTTGACAGTTCTATTACGGCCAGTAAGGAGGAGGACGAAGAGGATGTAAGTCTACCCAGGGCGCATACACATTACTTCAACTCCTTTTCGAAACAAATCACAGGAATGATGCTGAAGAAATAGAGCCCTCAGGAACTAGCACTTCTTACTTTGCCCTTAGGAAACTACACAAGTCACTCATACATTTTTTTGTGATGGTATGAGCACACTTTTGCTCTTTTTTAGAATCTCAGAGCCAAATCCTGGATTACTAGATATTCATTCAAATTGTATCTGTTCAACTCAGATCCAGTAAAATGAAGTGAAGATAAGGGTTAGCGGACTGTCCCTTTCCTTCTATCACGAAATGAAAAAGATCTCACCATGACCACAAAGACTACTCTTCCAAAATGTTCTGCGTTGTGTTGAGATAGCAAATGGCAAAGAAAAAAGGCAACAAGGTAATGTAAGATTTCTGAATTACCAAATGAAGCTATGATTAGGTCAGGAAAATAAACCAAAATCATTCAAAGCAGGACATGTAACAGCAGAGTTATCCTCCACCCAGAATGAATTTTGAAGTTGCATTTGTAACCACATTTCTGTCTTTTTTTCACCGTAGCTGAAAATCAGCTGCATCTTCCATTTGCTGGATGAAGGGGTCTGTGTAACTCAAAACCTTGTGTATCCTACATCAATACAAGGTATCACCTTACTGTTTTTGTTAGCTATGATTTTGTACAACACACATGTTATACTGGCAGTGAATCAAAAACAGAATTATGGAGGCTTTTACTTACTAAAAGGGTAAAAGTGTGTAATTAACTACATGATCACATACAGGTACAAAGCAAGACATAGGGACAGAGTAAAGCAGTGATGCATGAGAATAAAGTGTAACCCCCAAAAAATCACAGACACCTGTCCTTTTCTACTCAGGTACTGTGTAAGTGCAATATACAAGGTGGTACTGCCTACTCCAAAACCTTAGGCATAAGTCTTCCAATATCCACTACTAGATCCTTTTTAATTGAGGACAATGGGTATCAAACTGATGACGTTCTGCATGAGCTATGGCTCATTTCCAGAGGAGAGATGAAGTAACCCTCCATTCAACATCTTAAAGACAGAAAGTTAGGTCTTGAATACTGAGCTAGACCAGAACTGGTCCAGCCAGAACAGTTCTGTCCCTATGCAGATTGACAAAGACTGTGCTCTCAACCACATATATGGCAAAGCATGTCCAACACAACTGACCTATGGCTGCCTCTCTCCTATATTTCTACAAGCATTCTTGTCCAGTTTTAGTGTTTTATGAAAAAAACAACACAAGTGAGAGTACTGAAACCTATAGAGATCTAACCTGAAAGGATAGCATCTGCAGAGATGTAGAAAATGTAGAAGTGCTAAAACACAGAAAGGAGGCAGTAATTGAGCTCTTAAGAAGCAAAATTCTATCACAATATTCTTTCGGACTCACAAACACACTCTATCACCTGGAAATCCTGCTTCCTAATCTGTACTGTACATATAGCTCCTATGTCACTTCCTCTGGGATTTAGGATCTAGGTTCTGGCATAGATCCCACTAGGTACAATAAAGAAAGTGTCTTTTTTTTTTTTTTTTTGTGGGTGGGTGGGTGAATTTTCCATTTTTATGTGAAAAAATATATATTCTTATTGTAAACATTTCAAAGATCTGAGAGAAGGATGGAACTGAGATGGAGTATTTTTGGTTACAGAAAAAATGCACCAAAAATTCAGTATGCATCATATCAACAGGAAATAATAATGAAAATAAAAATCTTGCCAGTTCTGCCAGTTGCTTTCCATAGCCAGGAAATAATCTAAGCACTAAGGAAAAACGCCCAGCCACAACACAAATCAAACAGCTCCACTCAGCAGCTTAGGAGCTCCCTGATTAGAATCAGAGTCGGGCCAGGTTTCTTGGGATAATGTTTCAGGCCAGGCGAAATATTTTATTACAATACCAAAGGCAGCAGGAATTCTATCTGGCTATTTGTCTTCTTCAAGATACAGAAAAGATCTGCCATGCTCTTGTGCAGCTTCCACCCATTTCAATCAGGCTTGTGCAAGAGAACAATGAATTGTAAATGTCAGTGAGCGAAGGGGGATTGGCTTGGATTTTCTGCCTTAGGGAGCAGAAAGTCTTGGGCCAACTCACTCCGGCGAAGCATTAAAACACATCCTTCAATAATAATTTGGTTCACAGCCTGAGATGAGGAACCTTAAGCTGGAAACAATCATACAGAAAGGCTAGCAGCTATACAAGTCAAGAGTCATGGAAGAAGGTATTATTAATGTCCATTCATTAATCAAGAAATGTGTTAAAACATGAAGTAAAAAATGACTGTGCAGGCTTTCCAGATCAAAACTAGTCTCCTTGTGTACCTATGGCAGAAACGAGGGTGTGCAATAAATGCAGCTTAGCTTTTATATCCATTTGTGAAACAATCCAGTTAAAGCTAGTCATTTCCAAGTATCATTAATGTAAATGGAACAGTGTAGTGTGTGCAAAACCATTCCCATTGCCATCAGTGGGGTTTTACATTGTCTGAAATCATACCCTTGAACAGCAGCATAGCGCAGATGAAGAGTTCACTCCATATCACCCAACAGACAAGATACAGACTGACACTCCAGAATAACTATAAAACTGTATAGATAAGTTCACTAACTACCACAAAAATCTGATTAGTGACAGCAAAGTCCTGCTGTAGAACACTAAGTTGGGTTCTATTCTCATCATCACATTTAAGTTCTAAATGCAAATAGTCATTGTTGATGCAGGAGCCAGAAAGAATTCAGCTAGATTCTTCCCTCAGTGCAACTCAGTATGCTTATTACTCGAGGCTAGGTGGATGAACCACAGAGTTGCATAGTACTAAGTTCCGCCTTCCTAGCTCATGCAGAAGATAGCCAGAATGACAAAGGACTGTCCTTTTCTATAGCTAAGAAACAAAAATTGATATATAATAATACTGCATAATCTGTCTGGAGTAGAGAAGAGGAAAGATTTGTGTTGCTGCTTCTATCAGAACACAAGATCACCCTGATGTGCAGCAAATTAAGTATTTACTCATATAATGAATATACAGAATATGCTGCAGAATTAAATCAGAGAGTCAGATAAATTTATGGAAGCAAATGGGTCTATCAATAGTTATTTGCTTTGATATCTAAATGAAAGCTCCATGGTCCAAGTTGGTGCTTCCCTAAGTGCCAGATGCTGGAGGGCAAATAGTAAGAATAGATCTGTTCCCATCAGGCCCCCCCTGTGCCCTTCCCAAAGTAATCTGCGTAGCTACTGTCAAAAACAGAACATTGGTCTAGAATAGATGGACATTTTGTTTAAACCAGTAGGCTCCTGATAAATTCTTATATACAATGTAAAACATGTATTCATTTATTTCTATATATACCCTCCCCTTCATCATATCCCAAGGCACGTTAAAACAAAACTTTTTTAAAAGATTGCAATAAACAGTATTAAAATGTTAACATTTAAATCTAATAAAATAAATAAGAAGAGAACTAAGTATAGAACACAAATCCAATCTGCTAACCAAGAGGTATTCAAAGTTTGGGCAGCAAGGGTAAGTAGGTGAAAAGAGCTATAATTAATGGCTGTCAAAGAACTATGAAATACTGTTCCTTGAGAGATTCAACCGAAATGATGAGCCTGTGTGCAGAACAGCTTTCATAGTAGAGCTGGAAGGAGGAGGATGTCTATTATATAGATTTCTCAAGTAAATCATAGACAAATATCTTTTAGTGATGCTTTAGGAATGGAGTTCTGAAAGCAAAAGAGAGACGTCCCTTAAAAGTCATCATGCTGTTGCCAGTCCTCCTCATTAGTAAAGAGTATGTGTTGACGGAAACACAAGACTGACAATGATTAGACTCTGGTTCCCCACTGATTCCTGTTCTGAGAGGCGACAGTCAGAAACAACACTGAACCTTTGGTTTTCCACTGACTGTTCTTGAACGCTGTAAAACATACCCTTTATCCCTTACAGGTAACAAGATGTGCGCTCTTCCTGCCCCCATTTGCTCCACACCACACTTACCAGAGACTGTCACTACAATGTACTGTTGAGGGGTTGGTGCTGGTGTTTGTTGTCCAGTAGGTGGAGCCTGCGTCTGGGAAGGCGGGATTTCTGAGACATACTGTTTCGGGGTGGGCTGTTGTTGTTGCGCACCTTGCAGTTCTGCCACATACTGCTGCTGAGCTGCTGCCGCCACCACCACAGGTGCTGCTGTGGCTGCCGTTGCTGCTGGCTGTTGCTGCGGCTGTTGTGGCTGTTGTGATTGTTGTTGGGCTGCCTGTAATTCCGTAACGTACGCCTGTGTTGCCATGCCAACAGTGGGGAAAATGATAATAAATAAGGCTTTTTTTTGCTTCCTTTCGTTGAAGAAAAAAAGAGGAAAAACAAATAGAACAAAAAAGAAAGAAAGAAACAATTAATCAATTAGAAAGCATTCCACAGACAGAAAGAGCTCCCTACAGTTCTATTCACTGTGCACTAACTTAATAACATACCACACTTAACACCTAATTGCAGTCAATTACAGAAAAGAATAGCTGCAGGTACACTGATTACTCCATGTGGAAGATCAGCCTGGAAATTCAACAGCCCAGAACACAACATTTTGCATTTACCCAGATATATGTGCATAACTACACAAGCCAAATTTCCAGTAATATCCTTTTGCTGAATACAACCTTCTGAAATTCAATATTCTTCCAGTGCCCAAAAGATCCAGCTCACAAGAGATCTGGAGAACTGAGCACAAGCTGTCCAGTCCCAATCGCCAGGAAGAGTCACGTGAGCTGCGTAGGTACTGATCCCCATGTTTCTGGCACTGTTTTAAGAAAACAAGAAGCCTCTGAGATATCTACCCTTCCTTACTTTTTGAGCCTCAACTGAATTCTGCACTGCTATTTTTGAAAGGAATTGAGTACATTCAAAATGGCCTTGGACTGTATTATATTAAAACACAGACATATATTACAAAATAAATCCTGCAATTCTTTACTGTTATTTTTGTAATTTTGCACTCATTTTCGGTGGACAACAACAACCTCCAAGTAACCCGGATATAAATTAAAACTGTAGAAGGAAAACTGAGAGATGCCTGACCAACACTGAGCCGTGTTATGGAGACTGTGTATATACTGCTGGCATTCCAAATGGCAGCCATCCTGAACAGGCACATAAGAGAACCAGCAATTAGTCACAACAGCAAGACCAAGTTGGGACAGAAGCAGCATGGACAAGTGCATGACACAATATCCTTCTGTATGTTCCTTTACAATGCCAACATAAAATCACCTAATTCCCTGAGCCACGAAGTAACATTATTTTAGAAACACCTCAAGAAGTCAATGTTTTATATTCTCTTTGAGCCAAAATATTCATCAGGCTGGAACATCATACTGTGTTTGGAATCAACTTTTGTATCAGGACCCAATGCATCTTCAAAATGGGTGGAGAATGCTTTGGGGGACACAGAAAGAAAATTCAGAAGGATCAGATTTTGTACCCAGTGACAGTGGCATAAAGGTAATAGGCTGAAAGCAGTCACTGAGTTCCTGGCATCAAGGACATCAGAATCTCCTAAACAGGAGGTACTAAGTCGAAAATATCAGTCTACATAGCAATGTGGTAACAAAGTAACATTAAACTACATTAAAATTGCAAACAGATGCAAACAATAGCTTGTTCTTTTAATTCACAGCCAACTCATCCTTCTGAGAGGTTGTGTTAATATCTAACAATCCAGAAAATGAGATACAGCAGAGCTTTCTTCCTTCACTGTCAAGGTGCCATACCATATCAAACAAAATCTGCTTTTTCCTTTTATATTTTATTTATTAAAGGAAAAAAGGGGGGGAAACCCTATTTAGATTATTCCTACTTCCATTTTAAGCCCGAAAGCTAGGCTCCTTTTCTGTTGTACATCAATATACAAACTCAAGGATTCCCTGTAATCCTCATCAAGAAGAGCATTAATGGTGGATGAGGATCCTTGACCACTTTCCCTACTGCTGTCAACCTTGCAACTTGACACTTTAAGGGAATGCTGGAATGGTTTAAGGGTACCTTTAGGGTACCCTCTCAGTTCACACTGGGTGAAGCAACACTCCTTGACTAATGCCGGAAGTGTTCTATTCTTTTTTTAAAAGCATATAACTGGAAAAGTAGCATGTGGATGAAAACATGTGTCTGCAAAACACATATATGGTATATATATGCTGATCAGAAACTTCTGATTGACTTTTGACCACTTATAACAACATGAAATGGCTTGGCCTTGCAAACCAGTTACAATGACAGTTACAACATTGGGACCTATAGTCTAAAAATGCTGTTGCAGTTCATTGAATGTGTCAGTAGAGTTAACAGGTACAGAAATTTTCCACTGACACATAATTCTTTCCTTGATTACATGACAATTTTCATCCCAGAAGATCTAAGAAGGCAAGTTTAGGAAATTACTATGGAAAAACGATAGGGCTGCTACTGGAAGAAACTTTTCTCCTATTGCCACCATGTCCTCCTATCCTACATATAAGATATCATGATGGATTAAAGAGTAGAAGTTTCCCTGAGCTAACCTACAAGGGACTGGGTTATGATGAACATTTCATGAAGCAAGATAACATATCTTTGCTACATTTGAGCAAGGATGACTTTTAAACACCTATGGCTCAATCTGGCAGAAGAAGATGGAAGTCCTGTTGGTGTTACACAGGAGCACATTTTAAAAATAGCATTTCTCACACGTAGTCTGAAGCAATACAGTTCTTTCTACTCCTCTGGATTACCTGTACCATTAGATAGAGTGAGACTATTATCTCAGGCAGCAAATTTAGGGTGTCATGAAAGCACAACAAATATTTAGTTATTAGAAGTATTGTTACTCTCAGAAATGAGGAGAGGAGCAGAAAGGAACTTATAGCATTTTTTCCCCAAGGTGCCAAAATAACTTGGCTACCCTGAGGTACAGTGCACCCTTGATGTGGGGAAAGCATTATTCACTCTTTTGCCTCAGGCAACAAACTGTCTTTGACCAGATCTGCTTTCATCTGGTGCTCTCGCAATTGTAAACCAAGCTGCAGTTATTTTAAAAGACACCATCCTGGAAATGATGCTGAAAGACCACTGCCTTTTGGTTCTAATGGTTGAGTAAAGAATCCACAAAAGGATTCTCCACCTTTTCGTATTTAAAATGTTAATGTTTTGAGCCTTTTACAATAATAAATACTCAGTAATCTGAAAAGTTTAATGGACCAAATCTTATTTTTAGATGCTTTGTGTAAGCCTCTAAAAGGCAACTTTGAAGCAGAGGTAGTAACTACAGTACCTAGAAATCCTGAAGAAAGGAAAATAATGTCTCAGGTGATCAGGGCATACCACTTAGAGCTCTGGATATTGCTAAAACCTAAGTGCTGGAAGTACATCAGAAGGAGAGCATATCCTCTTAGTTCCTTAGATGTCGTCTCTGGGGTTACCACAGAATCTGGGCCAAAGGCCCTTGTGTAAAGCTAGCTGTTCACACACTTTTACAATGAGCAGATCAATGACAGGTCACACAAGCCTTTAAATGGTAGAAGAAGTGATATGGAAAGAGTAGCTTCCTAGCAGCTGATGAGCATAGAGCATAAGTACATCTCACTCGAGAGCAGTGGATCCCAACCTTGGGTAACCCAGGTGTTCTTGGACTGCAATTCCCAGAAGCCTTCACCACCAGCTGTACTGGCTGGGATTTCTGGGAACTGCAGTCCAAGAACACCTGGGTTACCCAAGGTTGGGATCCACTGCTCTAGAGGGTTCCGCAGTAAATATAATATTGTAGAAACTGCCTCATTCACCAGTGGACTTGCTTTCTAAACATCTTACTTTCCTTGAAGTCCTGTTCCCCATCCCAGTTTATAGGAGTGACATACACCAGGGTACAGCAGGTGAGGACAGTCCTGCAACCTATCCGTGTGTTTAATCTAGTTTGCTCAGAAATGAACACTTGAATTGAATAAGCATTTTCATTTATTGTTTGAATATTTGACTTCCTAGAAACAGAACAAACAACTGTAACTATCCTCTCACTTTTATAGTTCCATAACATTAGGAAAGACTAGGTAAAGGTAAAGGTTCCCCTTGACATTTAGTCCAGTCGTGTCCGACTCTAGGGCGCGGTGCTCATCCCCGTTTCCAAGCCATAGAGCCAGCGTTTGTCCGAAGACAGTTTCCGTGGTCACGTGGCCAGCACGACTAGACACGGAACACCGTTACCTTCCCACCGAGGTGGTACCTATTTATCTAGCAGATATGAATAGAGCACATAGACAGGAGTAAGCAGTGAATGTATCAGGGTCTGATTTCAAATCACAAGCCTGGTGGTAATATTAATCTCCTCATCTCTATCCACTAAGCCTCAACACTGCCTGGACCAGAAGCACATCCTAGTTGGCAGATGCTAGTGGGGTCCATCAACTCCTAAGCAATTCTGACACTCTCAGGCAAAGTCTGATCTCAAGTAAATCCCGTCTCATCTTTGGCATCTCACTGCTCAGGGAGCCTTCTGAAGGAAAAGGACAGTCTCCATGGAATGTATAGTTTCTGGGCTGCATTCAAAGTGCTTGTTCTAACCTACAAAGCCCTAAACAGGCTGGGCCCAAGCTATTTCAAGGACCACATTTCCCTCATGAGCCTGCTTGAGTGTTAAGATCATCAGGGAGGCCTTTCTCTCAGTCCTGCCACCTTCACAGTTGCGTTTGGTGGGGACACGGGAGAGGGCCTTCTCTGTTGCTGCTCCCAGACTTTGGAACTCTCTTCCACTGGAGACTAGGCTGGCCCCATCTTTACTGCCCTTCTACAAGTAGGCAAAGACCTTTCTCTTCAGACAAGCTTCCCCTGAGTGACTGGCTGCCTGAATGAGGTTTTAAATGGATTATTGTGCCTTACCACTCTGAATATGTTTTCGTGCTGTTTATGTTTTTGTACTCACCATTGTTAGCTTTAAATACTGTCTTTTAAGGATGTAAGCCACCTTGGGTCCTTTTTTGAGGAGAAAGGTGGGGTAAAAACAAACAAACAAATAATCCTCATGTCAGTGGATCATGACTTTACATCATGGTCAATTCAAGAGGAGTTATGACTTAAAGGAAACAAACTGACAGCCGGTGCTGTGCAACTGCAAATCAAGGCCAATCTTTTCGCCACCACCACCCAAATTCCTAGATTTTGACCCCTAGGTCCAGTCCTCACTGTTTGTGGTACATCTCTCTATAGGTTTATATTCCAACAGCCACTTCTGGAAGTAGTCTCCTTGCCTGAAAACATTTTTCTGTCTACAGCAGCCCCTGTCATCTCTCTCTATTTTTGCTTTCTCCTCCACAGACTCCTGCATCATGCTAGGGGGTGGTCTGGGGCCTAGAAAGTTAAGCCAGTGGAACAAAAACTTTGGGCAGGTTCTACCAAGCTGGCAAAGCTTTAAGTACAGCACTGGAGGAAGCCTCACATGTCTGCCATGGAACAACCAGTCTGATTATAGACAGGACCATTGCTAAAATGTTGGCTATCTGGTGACAAACTGACCATGGCCACAATGAACACAACAATGATGCACAGTAGTTACACTCTGCATGGTCGAAAAAAGCTATGTGCATTGATGAAATCATGGATCTTCAAGGTACTTCTATCTGTAACAGTTTAGGCTTCTTCATCTCACTGGAGTAATAGTAGGCTACTTTTTCTGCCCTCAGCAGTAAGAAAAAGGCACATGTTTAAACAACAGGTGAGAAACCATCATTCCCTTGGCATGTCCAACTGGGCTGACTTAGACCAGCTGATGTAGGTATGGCAGACTTTGTTCATTTGTTTTGGAAGCAATCCAATGATGCTCACGTATTGGAAAGATCAGCTGACAGGGTGCTATTGTTACCCAGGGATACCCAAATGTGCTCATAGTCATCATATTCCTTGCAGGGGCTCCTTCCATGCTCCCCGTGGACTTAAGTCTTGCAATGGGATCCAGATCAGGGCAGCTGCCATTCTAGTGAGGGTTACTTAATTTTTGTGCATGGCTGAAATGGCCTCCTCTAGAATGGAAGCCATTGAATAAGGAGGGTTTTGATTAAAAAATTGTTCACAAAATTAGAAAAAACGCCCTATTAAGTAAGGACAGGAAACTGAAGCCGGAATTGCTGCTTTATTGATGACACATTCTGTTTCCTGCTATGGGAAGAAGACTGACTCAGACTTGTCATAAGCAGCCAATAGCCTAGATCTCTCTGATCATGATTGCTCAAGAGATAGAAAACTGCATCTCTATTCAGTTGTACAGGATAGGGGTAACCAGAGTATGTGAGGAGAACAGTACTCCTGCCCCCTTTGTCACTACTAAAAACGAGAAAGAGAGGTTACTTACCTGTAACTCTGGTTCTTTGAGTGGTCATCTGTGAATTCACACTAATGGATTTAATCTGTGCTTGTGCAGAGGTCTCCGGTATATTCTAGAGCTTTATGATACGTTCATCAAGGACCGCCCCCCTAGCCCACGTCTTGGTAATTACCTCAGTTCCGAAGAATAGCCCGCCACTGCATCACGTGATACAGAAGTGACAGACAGAGGGGAGGACGGGCGGGAAGTGTGAATTCACAGATGACCACTCGAAGAACCAGAGTTACAGGTAAGTAACCTCTCTTTCTTCTTCGTGGTCTCTGTGAATGCACACTAATGGGTGATTAACAAGCTAACTTACCGGAGGAGGGACGTCACAGAAGAACAGAAGAAAGTACAGCTCTCCCAAATGTTGCATCCTTTTTGGCTCTCAGATCGAGGCGATAGTGGGTGGCAAACGTAGATGGCGTTGCCCATGTGGCAGCTTTACAAATGTCCGGGAGTGGTACTCCACGAAGAAAGGCCGCAGAGGTAGCCAGAGCTCTGGTAGAATGAGCCTTAATACCAGCAGGTAGAGGCTGTTTGGCAAGTTGGTACGCTAGTTTTATCGTGGAAACAAGCCAACGGGATATAGTTTGAGAAGAAATATGGGAACCTCTGTGAGGGAGGTGTGGTGTTACAAAAAGTCGTTTTGATTTGCGGAAGGAAGAAGTCCGTGAGACATAGAAAGCAAGTGCACGTCTAATGTCCAACGTGTGTAGAGACCATTCTAGGTCAGTCGTAGGTGACGGAAAAAAGGTAGGTAAAACAATAGGTTGGGAGAGATGAAAATGGGACACAACCTTTGGTAGAAAGGAGACATCAGGGAAGAGGGTGACCTTGTCCGGGTGAAATAGAAAAAATTGAGGATCGACCTGGAGGGCAGCAAGTTCAGAGGCTCTACGAGCAGAAGTAATGGCGACCAGGAAGAGTGTCTTAAGGGGAAGGAGGTGCTCTGAGACGATAGCAAGTGGCTCAAATGGAGCACAGGTAAACCAGTGAAGAAAAACAGGTAGAGTCCATTGTGGGGAAGGTGCAGGAGCAGGAGGATGCATATTGGAGACACCCCGAAGGAAGAGTTTCAATGTGGGATGACGAAAAAGCAGATCAGCATCGGAATCTTGAGGTTGATGAGCTATTATAGCAGACAGGTAAACCTTGAGAGTAGAAAGGGAGAGTTGCTTGCGAAAGAGATGGGAGAGAAACTGAAGGACAGCTTGCAGGGTCGTAGGATTGGTAGGAAGATGATGTTGAAGAGCAAACTTTGTGAAGACAGTCCATTTATAGGAGTAGAGCTTAACAGAGGCAGGCTTTCGGGCCTTAGCTAAGATGATGTCTACCGAGGGTGAATCCCCCACGCCATGAGATGGAGAGTGTGAAGATCGGGGTGGTGAGTCTTGCCTCGATGCTGTGAGAGGAGGTGAGGAATGAGAGGCAGCCGGAGGTAATCCGTGGCGATGGAGTGGAGCATGGTGAACCATGGTTGCCTTGGCCACCAAGGGGCAATGAGGATTGCATTGGAGCGATCGTGACGGATCTTGGCTATTGCTCTGAGAAGGAGAGGAATGGGGGGAAAGAGATAGATGAGATGTGTGGTCCAGTCTGCCATCAGTGCATCTCCAAGGGATCCGTGTCCCATTCCTGTCCTTGAATAGAAGAGGGCACACTTGGAGTTTTGGGATGTGGCGAACATGTCTATGCGTGGTTGACCCCAGATCTTGCAAAGGTGGAGAAATACGGACTGATCTAGAGACCATTTGTGCATCTGGGTATGCAGTCTGCTGAGGGTGTCTGCTACAAGATTGTATTGAGTGGCAATATGTACTGCTACGGGAAAAATGTGGCATTCTAGACACCATTCCCAGAATTGGACAGTGAGATACAGCAGTGGAAGGGAGTGTGTGCCTCCTTGCTTGTTTATGTAAAACAACGCGGTGGTATTGTCGGTTGTAACTTGAACGGCATTGCCGAGAATGATTGGTTCGAAGGCTTGGAAGGCTTTGAAAATGGCTAAGAGCTCGAGATTGTTTATGTGAACAGCTCACTCTGCGCGGGACCAGGTAGCATGAATATGAAGGTCGTTGCAATGCGCCCCCCCCATCCGGTAGGGCTTGCATCGGTGGTGATCTGAACTGATAGTCGAAGAGGAGCAAAGGACCGTCTGATGAACAGGTTGGATGGAGTGTCCCACCAGAGGAGCTGAGAGGAGAGCTCGGGGGTGACTTGGAGAAGTTTGGATGGTAGGTCTGTCATAGGATCGAAGAGGGACAGATACCATGATTGTAGAGAGCGCATCTTTAGCCTGGCGTGCTGAATGGTCGACGTGGTGGAGACCATAAGGCCTAGGAGATGTTGAGCCGAATGCGCTGTGACGAAGGAGTGAGGAAGGAATTGACCGATGAGCATGTGAAGCTTGATCGCCCTTTCTAGAGGAAGAAAAACTCTTGCCTTGGTAGAGTCGAGGACTGCACCTATGTAGACAATGTGTTGTGTGGGAGTAAGAGTGGATTTTTCTTCGTTGATTTTGAGGCCCAGATCCGCGAGGAGAGAAAGGGTTATCTGGATATCTTTTAAAGCTTGAGAGCGTGAAGGAGAGACTATGAGCCAGTCGTCTATGTAGGGGAAGATGGAGATTCCCAGAGTACGTAGGTGGGCTGCTACAGGTGCCATACATTTTGTGAATACCCTTGGCGCTGTAGAGAGGTCGAAGGGAAGGGCTTTGAATTCGTAGGCATGGGGTCCTACGGCGAACCTGAGAAATTTGCGATGGTGTAGGCGAATTGTAATGTGGAAGTAAGCATCGCTTAAATCTATAACTGCAAACCAGTCGTTTAGTTGAAGAATGGGTAGGATTCGTTCTAGCGTAACCATACGAAAACATCTCTGAATGATGTAGTAGTTGAGGTCTCGAAGATAGGTCGTAGACCCCTGTCTCGTTTTGGAATGGTAAAATAGCGGGAGAAGAACCCTGGGTCGTCTTCTGAAGGACTGACAGGTGATATGGCGTCCTTTAGGAGAAGAGATTGAATTTCCTGTTGAGAACAATGGATAGTGAGGTTAGAACGATCCTTGGTGGAGGTGGGAAGACGAATTCTATGGCGTAACCTGTAGCGATGATGGTGAGAACCCAGAAGTCGGGGGTGATATATGCCCAAGATGGAAGACAGGCTGAAAGACGAGTGACGGTGGGTGGAGAAAGGTAAGTTGAGCGGATCTGGGGGATGAAGAAGTCAAAGATTCTGTTTTTGTTTCTTATCAGGGCAACGGAAAGACTGTTTGGGGTGGTGATGTTGTACTGCGTGTCTAGGATGGAAGGAAGGAGCAGGCTGCGGAGGATACCTATTCTTGTCAGTAAATTATCTGGATTGTTGGTAAGAGTAAGGGCGGCACCACTGATATCGTTGTGGTTTGTAGTATGGTTGGGTGTTATATGATTGTGCTGTCTTTTTCAATTTTTGCAGGTTGTCCAGTATGTCGTCGGTCTTTTCATCAAATTGTCTGGTACCATCGAATGGTAAGTCTTCGATTCTCATGCGAGCGTCATCTGAGATATGGGCGGATCGTAGCCAGGCATGTCTACGGAGGGCTATAGCAGTAGCCATGTGTCTGGATGATGCTTCGATAATATGTCTGGCTGTGATACGCTCCTGACGTGCGAGGGCCATGGCCTCCTGGTGGAAAGCGAGGCCACAAGGTTTGTATTCGTGATAGGAGAGCTTTGTTCCAAAGATAATGATGATAAGATCCCATAGCGGCAAGATAATTGGCAGCGCGGAGAGTAAATGAGGCGAGGGAATAGATCCTACGCCCAACAATGTCTAATTTCCTTCCTTCCTTGTTATTTGGTGTGGTACTGGAACGGTTTCGTGCTCTGGTATGGGTGGCATCAACGATGACCGAATTGGGCGGTGGATGTTTGGATAGAAAGGCAGTATTCTCTCCATGTGTTTTGTAAAGGTTTTCGACTTCGCGAGACATTTGTGGAACAGAGGATGGCTTAGACCAAGTTTGTTTAGTGAGCTCTAACAATGAGGGGATAAAGCTCATACTTAGAGGTGGAGTCTGTTCCTCATTAATGTCTTCAAATACTTTATCTGATTGGGGCAGAACAGGTTGCTGTGTACATCTAATTCTATAGCCTTGGCAATTCGAAGGACCAACTGAGAATAGGAGGAGAAGTCATCAGATGGTGATGGAGGATTGGCCTGAGTGACATCCGAGTCTGGTGTAGGTAGATTAGGAGGGGATTCCTGTTCTGGTACAGAGTTAGAAGCCTCAGAATAGTAGGATTGAGAAGATGAGGTTGGAGAAGTGGGACGGTATCATGGGATGGAGGTAGGAAGAGGTTCTGGAAGATCAGGATGAGATCTAGAAGGAGCATGTTGGGCCTGTACGGAAACAGATTGATGTTTGGAGTGTTTCTTATGTGGAGGATGCATGGTACCTGGAGGTAGAGGTGGAGGTCCAGCGTAAGTGGTGGTCGCTTGTACCGAGGGAGGCTGTGGTTGAGGAGGAATGGAGGGTTGTGCAACGCGTGGCACTGTCAGGACGGAGGTCCAGGATCGTTTCGGTACCGTAGGTTGATCCTGGAGAGGCTCAGGATGGGGTCTCTTGTGAGATCTGTGGGACTTCGGTACCATAGGGAGCGGTACGGAGTCATCATCCGACGAGGAACGGTAGAAGCCATGATCGGTATCGAGGGGAAGGCGAAGATTCAGAGAAGTCGAACTGGTAATAGTATCGGCGTCAAGGGTGCCGACGGTCGGTATAGAACTCGAGCTCGGGTTGGTAATACCGATATGCTCGATGTCGAGAGCGCTTGAATGTAGGGTCGTAATACTGCGGAGGCTCATAGAGTGTGACCCGTTTGAAGTGGCGTTACTGAGTAGAAGGCTCTCAAGATGCCAGAGACCCAGTTGGAGCCATGGGTCGTACGGGATCGGCATCAGAATGACACGTCTGCGACGTGTGATGGGTCTTCCTTAACCTCTTCCGCGGAAGTGAAATGTCGGGTACTGAATACACCGACTCGGAATCGCCCATAGAGACAGAGCAACCCGTGGACATGGGGCTCGATTGTGCCGATCGAGGCAGGATGGTAACCTCAGCGGAATCGAGCACAGAAGATGGAGAATGTGCAAGTAGTGGAGATGGTGGTTGACCAGAAGGAGGAAGAAGGGTCTCTTCTGGCGAGTCAAGGCGGATTGTAGGCTGTCACGTAATGGTGCTAGGTCTGGTATCGGTCTCTGTCTGGAAGGATGAGAGTCGGTGGAAGACTTCTTCTGTTTCTTCGATTTGGAGTGTTCCGATACCGAAGGAGATTTTGGTACCGGGATGAACTTTGTTGAACTGGGAGGCTTAGATTTCGGTTTAGTCTTGGAGATCGACTTAGTTGTTGGAGAAGTGGTAGTTGCACCCGGAGATTCTTTTGGGGGCTGAGATATTTGGGATGGTTCCATAGTCTGAGCTGGTTGCAAGGAACGTTCCCAGAGGAATGACCGAAGACATTGTTGCCGGAGTTTAAGGGCTTGTTTAGTGAAGTTCTTGCAGAATTGACAAGTAGAAGACTGGTGAGATTCTCCCAGACAAAAGAGGCAGAGATCATGGCCGTCTGTAAGGGGGACCTTGTTGGAGCACGAGGTGCACCTTTTAAACGGGGGAAGATGGGCCATAAATGGTGGGGAAGGGGGAAGTGGGGGCAGTAGGGAAAATTGTTCAAAAAGTCTCTTACAATGTCCCTTGATTATATATAGAAGTCGGCAGAATTGATCGAAAGTCTTTATAATTTTTCTCAGATATCAAGATGAAGACGAATGGAGCTCGACGAGAGGAGAGACCTCAGCGGCGGCAAAAAGGAACTGAGGTAATTACCAAGACGGGGCGGACCACGTGGGCTAGGGGGGCGGTCCTTGATGAACGTATCATAAAGCTCTAGAATATTCCAGAGACCTCTGCGCAAGCGCAGATTAAACCCATTAGTGTGCATTCACAGAGACCACGAAGAAGAAACTGTTATCCTTCCATGCAAGCAGGAAGCATCTCTACAAAGAGGAGGTTAAAAGGAAGGAGATAGGGCTAATTTGTCTCCTTTCCTCATTTGTGTAGATTAACCATACTCGGAAAAGGGCTTTTGACTGACCCATCCTCAAGTTACTGATACGCCACAAACAAACAACATAGAAATGCATGGGTACTTTGGATGGTTGGAAAATACAACCTAGTAATTCTCATGAACTGGTTTGTATGGGTTAATTGTACTATTAGCACTGGTATGTGTGGCATCTAGTCTCAGCTCAGGTCTTCTAGACAGAGCCTACTGCAATCTGCCTTCCTCAGTTTCACCACTCTGTTACACATGCATAATAATTGTAATGTTCTTTTAAGCTAAAGATCTTGTTACCTGTTAGCTATGAACAATGCTGAATCAGAGCACCAGTTATCTATAGTCTAGTACTATATGCTAGATCAGGGGTCTCAAACATGCGGCCCGGGGGCCATTTGCGGCCCGCCGGATGATAGTTTGTGTCCCCCGCCTTGCCTGCCCCCCCTGAAGCGCCCACGCGTCCTCTGCTGTCAAGAGTAAAAAAAAAAGCCTCGTGTCACTCGCCGGCTGTCTCACAAGACAGCGCCTCTTGCACCCTCCATCCAGAACTGCAGCCTGCCAGCCAGCCCGCCTGTCTGCCGGCTGGCAGGCTGCAGTTCCGGATGGAGGGTGCAAGAGGCGCTGTCTTGGGGGAGAGCCGGCGAGCGAGGCGCGCTGCTGGCCCTTTTCCCCGAGCCGCCGCCGAGCGATGCCTGAGAGCGGAGCTTGCTCCCGGCCCGTCCTCGAAGAGCGCCTCCAAGCCGCCAACAGCAGCTGCCGCCGCCGCCTCTTCCAGGGAAGCGGCTCTCTGGCTCTCTTTCTCTCTCGGCACCCCCAGCACCAGCCCGGCCAGTGGCCGCCTCAGCACCCGGCGGTGCTTCCTCCTCCTCCTCCTCCTCGTCCTGCTTCAGCCGCCTCGGCTCTGGAGGCTGCCTGGACTCGCCTCGCAAAGTTTGCTCCTCTGTCGTGGTGGGGGTAGCTGCTGCTGCTGAGTACGCCTTTTTTTGAGGGGGGCCCTCAGAGGAAGGTTGCTGGACCTCCGTGTGTGTGTGTGTGTGCGCGTGTGTGCACACGTGCGCGTGCACGTACCTGTGGGGGCCCCACCCCGTTCTGTTTAATTTTGCGGGTACCAATGGGTTTTTTTCTCCTTTGGCAAGGCGATTCTGTGAGGGTTTTTTTTAAAATTTTATGTCGTGCCCTCCTGCCCCCCGCTAGGCGGTCGCCGGCGCTCCCTCCCTTCTCTGCTTCTTCGTCCTGCTGGTGGTGGTGGTGGTGGAAGTGAAGAAGGAGCCGGAGGGGGTCGTGGCCGGCGACGAGGGCTCGCGCACCCCTCCTCCTCCTCCTCGGAGCCCCAGCCAGGCTAAGGAAACTCCTGGGCGGCTTCCTCGGGCTCTTGCTCCGCTTGGCGGAAAATCTGATGCGGCCCAGCCTCACCCAGCCTCTGCCTCCAGCGGCCCCCAGGTAAATTGAGTTTGAGACCCCTGTGCTAGATGATAGCAGCTTTCCAAGGCCTCAAGAGACAAAAATCTTTCCTTGCTCTGTTCTATGACTGCACAATCTTCCCACTGATTAACTACCAAATCAGTGCTAGAAAAATCCCATGCCTAATTTACTAGATGCTTAAACATTTGAGGCAGAGGCATAACAGCAACACACACTATGCAAAAAAGGATGACATCACCATTAGGAATTTGACCATTTGTTTAAGCAGTCATGATTTTACACAAGCATCTTTTCTAGATTCTTGCCCTCTTGGAAATGTGCTGCTACCCAGCCTTTTCCCTCATGGCAATTAAGATGGGAGGATCATTTTCCTAAAGGCAGACACCCTGTCATCCACCACACATTAGTACTCTGCTTACGCTACATGCCAAAGGTTCTTGTACGCTTGGTCACTTCTCTTAGAACAAGCCAAACTTGGAAATGACCTGACTGCTTATAGCCTTGGGAGGATCAGAAAGTCACAGCAAAGAATAACTGCATAGGGGGACTGCATAGTTAAGTCTCACTGGCAGACATGACAATTATCTCTGAAGATCAGAGTACTGGCACATTATCAGAACAGTGGTTCTGTTAAAACTATTACTTCTCATATTAACCACCCATGCTTCCCATCTCGGGTACTTAGCATAAGCAAACACTCCAATCTTCTGAGCAACACAGTAAAATGAGGAGATAAGAAATACCTACACACTTCAATGAGACAGGAGAATCAACCCACTACCCCTTGCAAAATAACAATAACTACTCAAAATGTTTGATTTACCTCTCTATATGGAGCTATTTATGAGAAGAAACACTGATGTATGATTGTATAAGCTCTATTTGGTTTAGGTTAGGCACTTAGAGAAACTCCCATGCAATATAAACTGTGAAGGAGGCATGTAACTCAAGCTGAAGTTAGCATCAAAATGCCTTTAATGCCCTGTATTTTGTGATTAAGTTGAATTTTTAACAAGATTGGTTAGCCTTGCTTTCTGTGAAACACATATATTTAAAAATACTAATAGGTATCTATCTGACTAGAGCAGGTAATGGCAATATACAAAACAGCACGTTCCCTGAAAGATTTTGGAAACAAATCACTGGGCAGTAATCCTGCAGAAATCCCACCAAAATGGACAGGAGTTGTGCAATAGCATTGATACCACAAATACTTGGCTGTTGCTGAAGGAGAGGAAGTTCCCAGGACCTGTAAGAAAAAACCTCCGTCCCTCCAAGACAGAGTTCCTAGGATACAATCACTCCACTCAAAATAAATAAATAAAAATAAAAATCTGTAACTGAGCTCAAACCCTATCCAGCCAGCTGAGTCTGCAAATGCCATAGCTATTTGGTATGCTTGTTGATGGAAGCCAGAAGCAGTCCAGGGTCTATGTCCCACTTCCGCCTCATGTAAATCTCTTTCCTATACACGGCCTCGGCCCACTGGGAGAAGCCAGAGAGGCAAGAAAAAACAGTGTTCTTCCTTGTCAGCGCAAGACTGCAGTTAAAGAGAGTGTGTTGGAAGGTTCATACAAAAAAAATCTCTAGTATAAACCTCCTTCCCATTTCAACCTCATATGCCAGGAGATGCAACAGAAATTGAACAAGGTAGTTTTATACAGGCCAGTGGGAGGATCATGAAGCCTCTAACTTTTCTCTAGTTTACCCAAGTTCCCCAGGATAGCTGACTATAGCAGTTTCTTTCTTTCTTTTTTAACTAATCACAGGCATAACTTGCTTACAGGTCTTTCAGCAATTGATGTGGGGAGCGGGGGAGGGATCTACTAATTCTACAGTTCAACTGGGAGAAAGATTTACAATCTCTATTGCATTTACTTTTCCTAAAACATTGAGTTAGGCTGCATTTACCCTTGTTCTGAAGATTTCATAATTTAAGTTGAAGAAATACTACCTGAGACTCCAGAGAGCCCAGTAAATTGATGCAGCTTGAATCTAGTTCTCCACTCCAATATTTTGGGTAGAATTCTGTGTACAGATGCAAAACACAACATCTGGGAAGCATACACTAGAGATTTTCTCATTGAAAACAATGGGGCTTACCTCTTTCTCCTTTGCTATTGGTTGTGCAAGGAGAATCTGCTAACACAAGGGGTTAGAAGATTTCCATGCACAAGCAATAGCAAAGGAGAAAGCCTGCATGTAATATCAGTTATACATACAGTAAAGGATGAGCAGGATTCTGGCCTCACTCATTCAATTATTCTGGCTCTGTGAGCTTTTGATTAGAAACAGCTATCATCAGGGAGGCTCCTGAAACACTTGTCTTTGAACTCAAGCAAATTTATTTTCAGGCAAGAGGAGAAAATTGACCAAAAGCATAATAAAAAAAGTTGTGATCAAAGGGAATACTATCCTGGACTATAACAGAAACGCTTGCACCTAGAACCAGTGTGATTCATTTGACACATGGTTGCTGCTTGGGATAGGCCAAGTGACCAGAAAGTACAGTTTGATCTTGGCCAACAATATGTTAATGAATATAAATCTACAGGTGAAGTTTTTTAACGAAGAATTTTAGCATTTTGCACGACTGTCTAAAAATCAAGCTGCTATGATACAGTGATCAGCTAAAAAGCTGGCAACTGTACTTAAGGATAAGGCATGCAATTAGGAATAAGAATGAACCAATGCAATTGTTAAAGAGTGTTGCACTATGACTTAGAAAACCTGAGTTCAAATCCTCACTGAGTAATTTTGGCCAGTCACATCTCTCAAGCTAGCCTACCTCACAGAATTAAGTAGGGAAAGAAGAAAAATGTGTATGCCACTTTGAGTGCAGTGATCAGAGGAGTTAACAAACAAAATATTAATAAAATAAAAATAAAGGCTACTGTCATGTTTTCCTTGAGTACTGTAAGTGACAAACAACTCCTTATTGCTTGCCTTGCTTTCCAAATACATTTGATTATTATTATGATAACTTGCCTTCTACAGTTTTTGTAGAGAGGTATAGATGTCATGTACAGATTAGAAGCCAATGCAAATGTATATCACTGGAACAGGAAAAGGCAAAAGGGAAATCTATTTTCAGCTTCATTAGTGGAAACAACAGACTTTTTCCAGGGAAAATTGGTTCCTACCTAATTTGTCTGAACTATCCCAGTTTTATTGACAAGATACTCTCTTCTGAGTCTGAAATTGTTCCAAGGTCTGCAGCTGCTATGTACCAAAGCACAACTGCACTCCTACACAACTCTGAATTAACGTTTTAAATGACAGCACTAATTCAGCCACCAGCACATCATGCTACATAGTCAGCGGGCTGCAACTGTCAAATATTTTAATATAGCAGCACACTCCCATATGGAGAGTAAGGCCTTTTCAAATGTTTGCCTTTGCCCCATCTGCAACATGGGATACGTTATAACATGATATAGCTCCCACAGTGACAGAGGAAGGAATCCAGCAGGAGTTAAAGCCAAAACTGCACTATACCTGTTTTGTCTACAGTTTCAAAAGAAAAAGCTGCACACTTCTGACAGACACCCCATCTGCTTGCTGAAGCAACTACATATGTACAGTGTCTGGGTGGAAATGCAACCAGGATTATCATACAACTATGTATATAACAAACTGCCCCCCCCCCCCCCAGTATTTTGGCAGCACATAATTACCTCATTTTTATGTCTGAAAAATATTCAGCTTATATCTGGTAAAAATAACATATAAACATATCAAATTCCTCATTTATCTTGCTCGCATCTTTCAGAAGGTGGAGGGAGCAACATGGAGATTACCTATTCTAGGCCTTACTAACAGGAAAGAACTAGTCAGTGAGAAAAGATTTTTAAAAACTACATTTTGTAACTAAAGTACTATCCCACAATAATAACATAAAAATGCTCTTGCTTCATAATAGTATTTGACATTCACAGTCTCTACAACTATCAAATGACTCTTCAGTGCAATTAGTATCACCTTCCAGTATCTTTTTACAAGAATGTTCTGCTGCTTTTATACGTTAAAATATCTGAAAAAGTGAAGCAGAATAACACTTTTATAAATATATATAGATATGAACTCTGATTTTTCTGCAGAAATGTCTGAATCTCTTAAGATAAAGGAATATGTGATAATTTGCCAAATAAACACCAAGAACATAAATGAAGAGCAACAGGTTTTATGATGTATGAAAATCCCCTGCATTCACATTTCTGTATAAGGAATGAAAATATAGCAAAAGATACAATATAAAAAAAATGCAATGAACGAATACATCTATGAACACACAGTTGGCACAGTGTGCTTCCTCTGCACTCAATGTAATGGTCTCTGTCATCATCTCTGTATATCAAATTAATAATATCAGATTATTCAATTTCATTCACTACATTATTACTATTCTCATTATCATACAACAACATGATGTAGAGATGAAAAGAAGGATGGGTGCTTGTGTGAAGATGTTGCACAGAAGTTGTTCACAAGTACTACATTTGTCATCTCTGTGAAGCAAGGTGCACATCCAACTCAACAATTAAAGATCCCTAAGCCCAGTTTTCCCTTGTATCTGGTCACCAAACACAACATTCATCATAAAATATTTGCTCTCAGATCCACCAAGTGGAGTGTGAAATCTCTGAACCCAGTATCAGAGATCTACTCTAAAGAAGTCAACTGCGTATTTTCTGATCCACAACACAGTGACAGAACATTAGTTTAGAAATCCCCATGACATTATGAATTAACAATAAGTCTCCATAACTATTTAACCCCTCCTCTTTAGATTCTGATATCATGTCAGTTCTATAAACCTAACATTCTACATGACAGAACAGACATATAAACATATGAAACTCCTGATTCTAGTTCTATTCAGACTAATACCTAATTGGTTTGACACTACAATGAAACAAATTTTGTGCTTCTGCAATCCCAGTTACCTTCAAGTGTTCCATTTGTTAATTATGAGTTACATTTAAAGCAGCAAAATATGACTTCCACTTGCCTCTCAACCAGGGCTGTAAATCATAAATGACAAAGTGGAGTGTGTAAATGCAAGACTTGTTCCTATAATATCAACCACGGTTTAAGGCAGAGGTGGGGAATGTGTGGTTCTCCAGATGTCACAGGACTACAACTCCCATCACTTGTCACCATTTGAAGGGCTACATATTCCTTATTCTGGCCTTGTGCCACATGGGAATCAGTACACTGAGTCAAATCATTGTTGCCTACTCTAACTAGCATCTGCTTTTGAGATGCTTCCTGAGAATGCCATCACAGATACTTTAACCAGAGATGACACAGATGGGACCTGAAATCTTCCCCATCCAAAGCATATCTCCTAACCCTGAACTACAGCGTTAAGCAGAGAAAGTGCCAACAGCTTTGACAGTATACTCTTCCAGCTCTCTCAGAAGTATCTGTCCTTGTGTTTTTGCCAAACACAGGAAGCTTCCCCATGACCTCAGGCCGGCCGTTTTTTTACACCCATGCTAAGATACTTTCGCAATACAAACGGATGCCTGAACTTTCTGCATCCAAAGCGTGCGCTCTGCCGATAACCTCTGTGAAGGCACTATGACATCTCCCCCAACACTTCCATCACCAAAGTAAAAACAATATTAAGTGATTTTACAACCGTGACGTCACTCACCCCGTTACTACAAACCAATTGTATACTATGTTTGACTATAATGACAAACACATTTTCATTACTGCTCGTCACAGTCATTTTAATCCAACAAGAAAACCGGCTGCCAGTGACGTCACCAAAATTATATGACGCCTTCTGAAGTCAACTATTTTTTCCCCTCGCTAGCTCTAAGTGAACCAGGAGTCCCCGCCTATACCCGCCTCTCCCAAAGACTCATTGGCCCACTTAGGGTTCCTCCTGGCTCCTATTGGCTGCCTCGCCCACCAATCACCGGGAAGCGCCAAGTCCCCGCCCATCAGGGCCTGGGCCCTTTCCGACAAGCCCCGTTCGGTGTGGCCGCTCTGGCGGGGCCCACCGCTTGATGGGAAAAGCACCACTAGCCCACCTCACCTTTCCCGACTGTCTCGGGAGAGGCAAAGGGGAACCACGGTGTCCGCCATTTTGCAAAGGAGAAGGGAAGGAAAGTGGACTTGGACCCACCTGGACCGTCCCGGCCCCGCGAGGCCGCGTCCCCTCAGGGGGAGGGGCGGGGACGGAGTCGCGATTATCGTACCCTCTCTCGATTTTGGCGGGAATCGCGCTGAGGCGGGGAGAGTGGGTGGTTGTTGTTGTTGTTGCCGGGTTTCCTGGTCGCCACGACTACGGTGGCTATGGCGCCCTCCGTGTTCCCTCACCGGGGCAACTGTTGCTACCCACCTCCGCGCAGGGAGGGGGGAAATAGGCGGTGCCCGATGTTGATTGGACAATGTCCAACACCCATTGGACTATTCTGCTGTCAGTCATGTGTCAGCACTTCCTTTTACCGTTGGTTCTAAGCTGCGCCTCTTACCGGATGCTTCATCTTTCTATTGGCCAATCAAACATTCCTATGTATAGATTTGATCAGAGGGCTGTCTATCTGACGGAAGGGCGAGCTGTAGAGCCTGCAGGAACGGACTGGGAGTTGGCGCTTTACCACTGGGTAGAGGCCGTGTCAGTAAAGTGTAGCGAACGTCGAAAGTCACGCCTTAGGGTTGCACGTGGTGGCATGCCGGGAAATGTAGTTCCTAGACAGCCACCAAGCGTCGTTCTTTTCAAAGCTGCTAGGGGGAGTATACGCTCGTTAGCGCCGTGTCTCTGCCTGAAGAACTGTGTGGGATCAGGCTGATCTGATCCACAAGTGGTCTGCCCCAACGCATAAGAGAAGCCCACAGGCAGAACATAAAGGCAGTAGCATTACCTGACAGGAAGGCAAGACTGTTGTTTTAATTCCCCAGAAAATAGCTCATATTTTCATGTGTGCTGCCTTTGCTGATGGAGGTACCAAACAGGCATCATAACTGGGGAAGATGGATAAGATTTCTTATCCTTTTCAAAAAATATTATTATTATTAGTTACGTGTATATACTAGAGGCAGGACACATCGTCTTCTTCCCAGTTTATCTTTGTAACATCCCCCACATACACCCCTGAGGCAGGTCAAGATGGCCAAAGCCATCCCCAGTGCAGTTTAATGGCTCAGAAAGGACTTGAACCTGGATCTCCCAAGTTGCAGTGGAGCACTGTAACTGCTACATCACCCAGGCCTTCAGTTACTGTTTGTATTTAATATCCTGAAGCAAAAAATGAAAGGCTGTTCATTTCAAGCCCCACTGGTGCCATAAACAAAATGAGGATTGGTTGTTGTAGGTTTTTTGGGCTGTTTGGCCATATTCTGGAGGTTTCTCTTCCTAACGTTTTGCCAGTCTCTGTGGCCAGCATCTTCAGAGGACAGGAGCTAGCACTCTGTCTGTGTCCTAGCTCCTGTCCTCTGAAGATGCCGGCCACAGAGACTGGCAAAACATTAGGAAGAAAAACCTTCAGAACATGGCTAAACAGCCCGAAAAACCTACAACAACCATCGGATCCCGGTCGTGAATGCCTTCGAGAAAACAGGGATTGTTGGTTGCGGGGGAAAGGTGCCTCCTCATTAGCCTCTTCCATGCAAACTTGGCTCACCTGCTTCCCAACTCAGGGTTTTTCCGGGAGGCAAGAGGTTCTCCTGACCAACTGCTCTCAGTGCTGCTGCTGGAAGAGAAAGATCCTGCAAGCTGCATGACAAGGAGACTTTTCACCACCACCATCCATTTCAGAGAAAGTAAATAAACTGCTTGTGTGCTTTCTCCACTTGCTGCTCCATGACTTTCTTCCTCACCTGTTTCCTTTGCCCTGGCACACCAACACTGGCACCAAGCCTTTTAAATCAATCAATGGTTTAGAGATAAGGGGTGCTTGGTTGGGTGGAACCGACGCCCCTGCAAGTGCCCCTTCGTGTCCTCTCTCCCCACCTTGAACTAGGAAGTTGGAAGAGCCCGCTTTTAGTTGCCCATTCAGCAGTCACATTGCTTGAACCAATGCAATGGAGAAAAAAGAAGCCCCAGCAGCAGAGGAGAAAAGTACAAATATGGGGTGGGGTGGGGATCTGGGCTGATTCACATTGACTTGTATGTTGTGTGGTCAATGAAAATAATACAAATCTGACTCCCAATCTCAGAGCATTTCCCATATTATTTGTCAATGTGCTTGCCTCCTTAGAAGAGAGTTCTATAATTCTGCTGCTATTGAGAAAACCATGTTTTTGCATACTCAGCAACTTAATCCTTGGAGTTATGGGAATGCATTACAATGGCTTCACTGAGTACCTCAGATTTCAGACATATGGGAAGAGGTGGTTCTTTACATAGCCTGGCCAAAAACCATCTAAGGCTTTACGGATCAAAATGAGCATCTTAAATTGAGCTCAAAAAACAAATGAAAGCTAGTGCAGTTTGTCCAAGACTGATGTTATGTGGTCTTCAAATTATACATCAGACAATAGTCTGACCACTGCATTTTGCATTAACTGTAGCCCCAAACACTTTCCAAGGATAGCCTCAATTAAGATATGAACTACTGTGCCTTCACTAAAAAGGGATGCAGCTAGCCCCTAGGCAAAGGCTCTACTGGCAAAATGCTGAAGATGTACCTATTCTACAGTTAATACTGAATAGCTGCAATACCTTAAGGAAGCCAAGGCTAAGTAGTTGCAGGTGAACCAGGCAAATGTTTTCCTTTGTCAGCCTCACTTATTCTTCTTCAGCCTTCTCTTGTCTCAAATGTTGTATTTTAAACTACTCAGGGCACGAATCTCATGTACAGTAGCTCCAACATATCTTTTCAAATAGAGCAGAAACGAGGGTGAGCTTATCTGGGCAGGGGGACAGGTGGAGAAAGGGGTGCACACCTCCTCCCAGGAAGCATTTTGGCTACAAGCCCAATCAGCTGGTGTAGCAAACGGAGGAAGCAGAAGTCCAGAGTCAGCAAGACAACACAAAAATAGCCAGAGTAGATCACAGACCCATCTAGTCCAGCATTTTGCTTGCATAAGCAGCAAACCAGTTGCCTATAGAAAGCCTGACATGGCAGCTAATAACATTCTGCTAAGACTGCAAGCGGTGCTATTTCCATTAGAAGCAAGATATTCAGGCTGTGTATTTTGCAAAACAATGAGCCGCTTTAGATGGCTTCCAGGAATACTATTAGCCTTTGAGAGAAGGTGCATGCATTGTGCATGGCTTGTTTTCCAAGAAAAATAGATGGGAAGGTCATTTTTGCCAGTGCCTCAGTGAGAGTGAGAGGGCTGACTGAAGTGGTTTGGGACCATGAAAAAGGCAGGGGTGTGTGGCCACTGCTTGCCTAGAGTCTTATCTTTTGCAACCATTATTTGCCTTAGCTGTTCACAACCATTTCCTGGAAGGATGCCATTCAGGCATCATATGTGCCCTACATCTTCTGCAATGGAGGCACATGAAAGGAATTTATACAGCTTCTCTGCAGTTCCTATTCTCTGTCAGTACCCTTTTCATTCCACTGGCATCAAGGGTCCAACTACCTCTCTTAATATATTTCCTCTTTCTGATAGACCTCCTTGAAACTCCTTAGGTTAGAGTGGGCTGACCTCCCCCCAACTTATAAGGCAAAATTGAACTAAGATCCTTGCATAGCTGAGCCCTTGCAGGGCTAATCAAGCAGAAGTTTAGTTAAAAACAATCAGGTATAGACTGCTATTGACCTCCTCAGACTAACACCAAAACAAACAAAACGAAGCATTTTAATCCTTTGGACACTTAAACGGGATAAATTCTCATTGAACAAAAGGGGGGGGGCTTACTTCTGAGTAGACAGTGTGCTTGTAATGAGTGTCCATTGTAGCTATTCTGGTTTTGAGGCTAGCTAGTGATTCCAGTGAGGCTTTGATCACGCCAGGAAAGGTAATTTGTCCCGCCCTCTATAGCCCTGGAATACATCTGTAGTAAGATCTGTACAGGCCGTGTGTGCTTGTACTAGTCTATCCCAGTGGTGAGGAGTGCTTAGGGCCAACTGTGGTTGGTCCATCAACTACTACTGTTCCTGGACCACAGCAGTCCACTTTTCCATTGCAGTCTACGTCTGACAGGGTGGCTGCCTGCAATTTTTTGTAATAAAACCACCCAAGAGGCTTGTTGCAGCATAAAGACTAGCAGCTCTTCTTTGGCACACACGTTTATGGGCTTCAGGCATCTGATGAAGTAGGCTGCAGTCCACAAAAGCTTACAACAAATAAGACATCTTCCTCTGTGAAGTGCCACAAGGTTCTTCAGTGGTTTTACTGTGGTACAAATGTCTTATTTGTTCAAGCTTTGGGATAAGGAGAAAGAGTTTGCCTTCCACTGTGATTGTTTGTATTGCTTTTATTGTGCTTCAGCTGACATCTGCAATTTATTATCTTACAATATTTGTAATTTTGTAATTGGAGTTTGTGATTTGAGCTTGTTTTTATATAAGTGGTTAGCTCAGCTGCTCAGAGCTCCTGTAAGGGAGAAAGGGCCATTAATCAAATTGATCATCATGATATTATCATCCTGGGGCTTGACAGATCAACTATGAAACCCAGAGACCACAAGCTTTGC
Source organism: Intellagama lesueurii (assembly GCA_037013535.1). NCBI lineage: Eukaryota > Metazoa > Chordata > Lepidosauria > Squamata > Agamidae > Intellagama > Intellagama lesueurii. The sequence continues at coordinate 136,771,076 of JBAJHW010000002.1, forward strand.
AGCTGTACAAACTAGATCCAAGGGCAGTGTTAAAAAACTTAGAAGAGGTCACAAAAGGAAGGCAGATGCTGGTCATTATTATGTCACTTCCCATCCTATGTGAATTTCTTTTTGTTTCCATATGGCCATTTTAAGGGACTCGACAGGTGAGGCACCAGAGATTCCCTTCTCCTGTGTGTGTGTCATGTGTATTGTGACACACACACACTTTATGTTGAAGCTGTAGAGGGGGTTGAGGAAGGTTGTAGTAAGTAATTCATTAGATGTCACACTCTCTTTCCATCATAGCACCAGAGAAGGCCCATGGTGAGCCAAACGTACCATGAGAAGATCTGTTATTGGGGTCTTGATCCATGTGCCCAAGATCAGTTGTGGTTTTCATGTTGCTTTACTGACATGTTGTGATGGCGCACACAGTCAGTGCCAAGGAGGAAGAATAAAAGTGCACTTGTACTAAGGATACTCTGAGTTTAGGCATGGGATAGTAGGATTTTGTTGCAGTGGAATGAGGCAAAGGTCCTGTACTGGAATGGGGCGGGGGCGTCTTATACATGGGGGCGTCTTATACACGGAAAAGTACGGTAGTTCATCACGCTGCTCCTTGCTAGTTTAAAATCCAAATGATGAACTCCAGTTCCCTGCAAGACACAAATCAGACCATGTGTGTTCTGAAACACTTTGCAGGGTTAGAAGCACAATAGCCCTCATCTGCTCTCTCCTATCTTTTTAAAGGGTAATATCACTGAGCCAAAGGAGGGCCTACCTTCTGGAGCTGGGAGCATTCAAGAAGGAGAGCATGTAGCAGTCATTTTTAATCTGTGTGCTGCAGTCCTACTGGAGAGCAAAGGTCAAGATCAGGGGTCTCAAACTCAATTTACCTGGGGGCCGCTGGACGCAGAGTCTGGGTGAGGCTGGGCCACATCAGATTTTCCGCCAAGCGGAGCAAGAGCCCGAGGAAGCTGCCCAGGAGTTTCCTTAGCCCGGCTGGGGCTCCGAGGAGGAGGAGGGGCGCGCGAGCCCTCGTCGCCGGCCACGACCCCCTCCGGCTCCTTCTTCACTACCACCACCACCAGCAGCAGCAGCAGGACGAAGAAGCGGAGAAGGGAGGGAGTGCCGGTGACCGCCTAGCGGGGGGGGGGGGAGGGCACAACATATTTTTTTTAAAAAAACCTCACAGAATCACCTTGCCAAAGGAGAAAAGCCCCCATCGGTACCTGCGAAATTAAACAGAACGGGGCGGGGGCCCCCACAGGTGCGCGCGCGTGCACACACACAAACACACACACACACGGAGGTCTGGCAACCTTCCTCTGAAGGCCACCCCTCAAAAAAAGGTGCACTCAGCAGCAGCAGCAGCTACCCCCACCACGACAGAGGAGCAAACTTTGCGAGGCGAGCCCAGGCAGCCTCCAGAGCTGAGGCTGCTGAAGCAGGACGAGGAGGAGGAGGAGGAGGAGGAAGCACTGCCGGGCGCTGAGGCGGCCGCTGGCCGGGCTGGTGCTGCTGAGAGAGAAAGAGAGCCAGAGAGCCGCTTCCCTGGAAGAGGTGGTGGCGGCAGCAGCTGCTGTTGGCGGCTTGGAGGCGCTCTTCGAGGACGGGCCGGGAGTGAGCTCCGCTCTCAGGCATCGCTCGGCGGCGGCTCAGGTGCTCGGGGAAAAGGGCCGGCAGCGCGCCTCGCTCGCCGGCTCTCCCCCAAGACAGCACCTCTTGCACCCTCCATCTGGAACTGCAGCCTGCCAGCCGGCAGACAGGTGGGCTGGCTGGCAGGCTGCAGTTCCGGATGGAGGGTGCAAGAGGCGCTGTCTTGGGAGAGAGCCGGCGAGCGAGGCGAGGCTTTTTTTGACTCTTGAAAGCAGAGGCCGCGTGGGCGTTTCGGGGGCAGGCAAGGCGGGGGCCACAAACTATCATCTGGCGGGCCGCAAATGGCCCCCGGGCCGCATGTTTGAGACCCCTGGTCAAGATCATCATGAACCAGACTCATCTGTGAATCAGCAGCATCCAGAAAATATGTCCTGTCTTATTTTCTTTTTTAAAACTTCTGCTCTGCCTATTTTTCAGATTTAATTTCTCTCTATACATTTTTAGAGATTAAGTTTTTTGTCCATTAGATTCCAGAATTTTTGGCCCTGGTTCAATTGAGCTTGCACTAGATGTAGTCTGAAGACATCTGCACTGTGTGTGTATGCTATTGAGTTAGAATAAATCCTCACATCTCCCAAAAATGTAGCATTCATTTCTGGTGTTATGGTCCTACCTTGTTACGCCCAAAATAAGACCTAACCTGAAAATAAGCCGTAGTATTATTTTTCAGGATGCTCTTAATATAAGCCCTACCCCAAAAATAAGCCCCAGTTAAGTGAAACCCACCACTGTGCAGCAACTAGAAGATGACATGACTGTATGCACATGAAAAAAATAAAACATCCCCTGAAAATAAGCCCTAATGTGTTTTTTGGAGTAAAAATTAATATAAGACCCTGTCTCATTTTCAGAGAAACACGGTAGCAACAGCATGGCTTCTTTGCTGCATGCACTGATTTTTCCATACATGCACATACACAATGGATGGGAAGGGGAGACATTTGGCTTTGATTGCTTGCCAGGTAATGCCCAAAATGTTGGAGTTCTGTTTGCAGCCTTGTATGCTGCCGGTAGTTTGTATGACTGGGAGAGGCTTTTCCGGGCGGGGTGATTATCTGTTTCTCCTTCACTAATCAATCTGTTCTTCCAGCCTTTGATTTGAAAAAGAGCCTCCCTCTCTGCTGAGCTTTCATTTACTCTCTTTAGTCTATTGGTGGCGGGATGTTTGTTTGCTGTTGATCTGTTTGGTTGATTGCTAAGTATGTGTGCAGTAAAGAAAGTAGCATACACAAGCATTTAATTTCAAACAACTGCAAGTAAAGAATTTTTTTAAATTCTTTTTCCTACAAATGTCTCAGAGTGAGTTATTGAGACTTTGAGTGCCAATTAATGAGAAGGAGGCAGACTCTGGGGACTCTGTAGCTATTCTCCTTTATAAGTCTCTGTAGTTCTGCTGCACAGCAAAAAGGAATTTTATCAGAAATTCAAAACTGCAACACACCAAAAAAAATCCTTTGCTTGATGCCATCTAACTGTAAAACTTGTATTGTCTTAACTCCTGTGAAAGACATGATCTCGGGCTTGACTTCTGTATTTTGTGTGGGTGCTGCTTTGATAATACAACTAACATATCTGAATATTTTTTTTGGTGTTCAAAAAAGAACACTGGTGTTCAGTGTCCTACAAGTACAGTAAAAACTACGGTAACCTTTACTTTTTATTCAACTGTGTTACTTACAGGTATTTCATCAATTGCAAATAGAACATGATGGGTTTATTATTTATTTAGAATGGCAAGTAAGGAAATGTAAAAATGCACCCACAAATAAATAGGCAAAATAATGATATGCCTGCCAGCTCTGAGCTTCCCCCAGTCATAAAGCAGTTCTGGTTAAAGAGTCTTCCTTGTTCCTCTTAATATAGTCATGTCCTCTTCAGAATCTTTTTTTTTTTTTAATGGGGGAGGCATTGTTTGTGTGCAAGTTTTGTTCCTTTTTGTTCTCCTTCTTTAAAAAGCAAAACCTTCAGTTCATGAAGGAAACTTTTTTTGTAAATATGCCAACAATTTTTGGACTTTGTGCTAGATTCCCTGACACGTAGTTCACATTCTGCCTGAGTTTTTGTTATTGTGAGTTAAGGTGAAACATGCCCCCCGTGTTTCAGAGAGATTTAAGCCTGCTGACTTTGCTTTTCAATTTCCTTTTTATCAGTTCCTCCATTTTTGAGAATTTTCCTCTTTCAGAGTCCAATATGACTGTGTCAAGATTTTTCTGGAACTCACCCACAGACACGTAAATTGACCTTGACAATACTGCAAGTACTACTTTGAGCTGGTTTATCAGTGTTTACATCTCACACTACGTTCTGGGTGGCACCAGTTAGGATTAAGTCCAGAGTTGCCAATCCTATGGTAGGCTTTCTAGGGCACAGTTGCTTAGGATATTGAGAATTTTTTTCTTTTTTTCTTTTGGTAACCAGAACGTTCACGAGTCAGAATCAGGGGATAGATGTAGAAAGGGAGAAAGTAACTGAGCCACATACCTGTACTCCTAGCTCCAAGCCACCTGGGTTCCTAGATCAGAAACCACCACTCCATCTCGTCCAGCCTGGACTGAGGTTGTGACTACATGGCAATTTGATTTGCAGCTTGTATTGTGTTTGAAATTGCAGTCAGTTCTCACACAGGTGCTGTGGATTGAATCAGGAGTTTACCATTCATACTAGATGCGACACAATATGTATTCCTGCCCACAGCTCCCCCTTTCCTGCCTTCCTCTGGTCCTATGTCACAATTATAGTGTTTTTTTTTGCCAATGTGGCATTGTTCACTCCTCAGACAGTGTCTCTACTCCTCTGCCTTTTTCCACTTTGAGGTGGGGAAATTCAAGGAAAATGCAAGAGAACTTTATTGAGCTCAATCTTGATTGTTTCTCTCCACTCCCTGGCACACAACCCCTTTTTTTGTGATTGTGCTTTTTAGAAAGTGTTACCTGAACAGTGCTCAATGTACTCAGAACAGCTGCCACCATCCCCACATTCATATTCCTTGCCTCAACACTTCAGTAGCCTAGCAAGACTGAGACACTAGAAATTAGCACCCAGATTTCCTCTGTATTCAAAATCAACCAACACCTGGATAGGATTTTATGTATTTTATTAAAAAGAAAATAATGAAGCCAAAAGAATGAAAAGGTTACCAAAAAAAGCAGAAGTTACTCAAAACATCTTTAGCATAATGAATCAAGGTTACAAGAAGTTACGAAACCAGTCACAGATCATCTCAAAGAAGGCACACACTTCAAAAATAAGGAAGTTCTAATGAACCTAACTCTCTTAATTATTCCTAACTAAAGACAGAGACAAAGCTAAAAATGAACCAGGAGATTCATCAGAAATAGCTAATTCGTTGGTTCGGATTGGTTCAGGTTCATCCAAACTGGAGAAGGAATTTGGGAACATTTTATGAACCTCCTGGTTCGTTGCCTCCGCCCATTCCCACTCTCCCTGTTGTCTCCCTACCTTTATCAGGGAGGCACAAGGAGAGCAGTGGCAAATAGCTCCCATTGTTCTGCACAAATTTAAGGTAAGAGAGGATTTTTTTTTAGCGGTTTCCTAAATAAACACAGGGTACCCTGTATGGTGTAGTGGATAGAGTGATGGACAAGGACTCTGGAGACCAGGGCTCATATTCCCAGCTGGCCATGTAAACTCACTGGGGGAACAGAACTGGTAAAACCACTCCTTAAATATCTCACTTACCTTGAAAGCCCTTTGAGGGTTGCTATAAGTTGGTTCCGACTTGACGGCTCACAACTAACTAAATGAACAAAATGGTGGACAGCAACACAACACTTTTGGCTCACTGTGCAAAACAGACCTAGCCTCTCCAACTAGTTCTTGCTGGATCTCTAAGGGAATTACACTTGCTGATAAAAGGAGAGGGAATTACCATTTAACCTTGTCTTGAAGCATCGTACAAGGTATTTCTCATAGAGTGTGATGCTCAAAGATTTCCTCAGGAAACACATTCCAGGTTCTAGTCTACCAAAAGCTAGTCCTGTCATAGCAGGGTAGGTAAGGAAACTACAATTTGTATGACATAATTGCTACTATCAATTGCCCACTCAGGTAAAAGGACAGGTAGAAATTTAAGCTTTCAAGAAGAGATAGAACTGCAGGATCAAATTGAGTTGTAACTGTAATAAAAAGGAGGGGAAAGTATAGTCTCACTTCCATTAGTTTCTATGGGGAAAAATGTGGAAACCTGTCACCAACCATGTAAATGGTGGCTGGGGACACTGTATATATTACTGTAAAAAAGAGAAAACAGTTTGGACAATAAAGAGAAGGAAAAGAAAGAAAATACATGTGACATTTGGCAAAATGGAAAACTGAAGTGCACCCATAACTTTATTTTTGCTGCAGGAGAAGCTGCACCAGTTGGGTTTTTGAATATGTGAACAGAGTCCTCAATTTCTGCAGTTCTTAATGTTCACCTTTTGCTTCAGTATTTCCTGTACAATTTTTGGCTGCCTCCTCTCACATGTGGTGAGCTGTTCTTTAGGTCCACCACCAGTGTGGGTGGATGGCAAGCGGTGCAAATGTGGGTGGATGGTATCGTGAGATGCATGTGTCAGTTGATAAAGCAGCAAGAGGTAGAAAAAGAAAAGAGACAAAGAAAAGAGATGAGCACAACAGAGGCTGAGAAAGAGAGGGCAAGTGATGTTACACTTTGGTTGAAAATTGTTATAATGGGAAAGCCCTTGATAAAGATGGATGATATATTCCTTAATGCCAGAATCATAGAATAATGCAGTTGGAAGGGGCCTATAAGGCCCTCAAGTCTGACCCCCTGGTCAATGCAGAAATTCAAATCAAAGGATATCTGCCAGGTGGTTGTCTAAGTTTCTATTGAATGCCTCCGTTGTTGGAGCGCTCACCACCTCTCGAGGTAATTGCTGTACTGCTCTAACAGTTAGGAAGTTTTCCCTGATATTCAACCAAAATCTGGCATCCTGTAACTTGAGCTCATTGTGGTGTGTCCTGCACTCTGGGATGATCAAGAACAGATCCTGTCCGTCCTCTGTATGACAGCCTTTCAGGTATTTGAAAAACACTGTCATATGTCCTCTTAGTCTTCTTTTCTCAAGGCTAAACATGACCAATTCTTTCAGCCTTTCCTCATAAGGCTTGGTTTCCAGTCCCCTGATCATCCTTGTTGCCCTCCTCTGAACTTGTTCCAATTTGTCAGCATCCTTCTTGAAGTGTGGTGTCTATAACTGGACACAATACTCAAGGTGGGGCCTAACCAGTGCTGAATAGAGGGGAACTAGTACCCAATGGGATCTGAAGAGTATACTTCCGTTAATGCAGCCTGAAATAGTACTTGCCTTTTTTTGTAGCCACATCACACGATTGGCTCATATTCAGCTTGTGATCTACGACAATTCCAATATCTTTCTCGCTCATAGTATTGCTGAGCCAGGTATCCTCCATCTTGTAACTATGTGTTTGGTTTCCTTTTTCTAGATGCAGTTCTTTGCACCTATCCCTGTTGAATTTCATGTTGCTGTTTTCAGCCCAGTGCTCAAATCTATCAAGACCTTTTTGAATTTTATTTCTATCTTCCAGGGTATTAGCTATTCACCCAATTTTATGTCATCCACAGATATGATTAGCATTCCATGCATTCCCTGATCCAGGTCATTAATAAAAATGTTGACGAACACAGGGCCCAGGATTGAGCCCTGGGATACCCCACTTGTTACCGCCTCCCAGTTCGAGATCATCACCCTCTGAGTACGATTCTGTAGTCAACTGTGTATCCACCTGACAGTTGTTCTATCCAGCCCATACCTAGTTATCTTGCTAATCAGAATATCATGGGGCACTTTGTCAAAAGTTTTGCTGAAGTCAAGATATACTATGTCTACAGCATTCCCTCAGTCTATCAGGGAGGTTGCCCACTCAAAAAATGAGATCAAATTAGTCTGGCAGGATCTGTTCTTGACAAATCCATGTTGGCTTTTACAGCACTGTTTTCTAGGTGAGTGCATAGTGACCACTTTGTAATCTGTACCAGAATTTTCCCAGGGATTGATGTCAGGCTAGCTGGTCTGTAGTTCCCAGGTTCTTCCTTTTTGCCCTTTTTGAAGATAGGGATACCATTAGCCATCCTCTAGTCATCAGGCACCTCACCCATTTCCCATGATTTCAAGAAAAGAATGGACGGTGGTTCTGAGAATTTTTCAGCCAGTTCCTTCAATACTCTTGGATGCAGTTCATCTGGCCCTGGAGATTTGAACTCGTTCAAGGTAATAAGATATTCCTTGACTATTTGTTTATCCATCTCCAGTGGCAATCCTGTCCCCCCTCCACTTGCATTTCACATTTGCCTGGAGGGTCATAAGTCTGTTTTTTGGGAAAAGACTGAGCTAAAATAGGAATTGAGCACTTCTGCCTTTTCTTTGTTGTCTGCTATCATAATAGATAGAGAGTGGCATCCCAGCCTACATTTGCTTGTGGAATTGCTTCTTTACTGAGTACACGCTGCAACAGTTCCAGCCTTCTTCACTGCAATCATGGGGAGTGAATAGACAGGTATTTGTCCTGCTGTTTGTGCTGTGTTTCTCTTTATTCTTTTCTATATTTATTCTGTTGACTACATGATATTAGCCCTAATCATAAGTAGATCCAATCTTTTGGCATCAGTATACAATATATTTTGTTCAGCCAGCCGGGCTTGTATTTTTATTTTTATTTTGTAGTATTTATATTCATCTTGTTTTAGCTTGCTTTTTTTCTTGTGTGATTGCCTATATTAGGCCTTTAGGGCCATTACTGGGCGTGTCCAAGTGACATCACTTATTATGCACAGAGTGAGGTGTGGTGTGGGAGTGCACCCTAATTCTTTTGCCTGCCTGCTACTCAAACCGGTGAGGAGTACAATGCAACTTATTAATTGTATGTTTTAAAACAAATTCTCCAAGTTTAGCACTAAATCGATAGAGCAGTACAGTAGGACTGTCCTATCTGCTGAATCAGTATTCACTGATCCACTTATCGGCTGTCTGAAAATACTAAATAACGCCCCTCCCCAGAAATACATATTTATATCTATTTCCAGGGTGTATTTACCAGAACTGTCCACTTAAAGGGACTAATCTTATAGCAATTATTTCCTCTCAAGTCCAGATGACATCCTTGCCTTGCTTTATACCATTCTCCCCTCCCACCCAGAGTTCCCAGACTTCCTCCTCTCTGCCGAAACCTTTGGTTTCCTTTGTATGTTTGTGTGTGCCATTTTGTACCAGGGAGCGGTGTTCAGCACTACGGCGTTCCTAGGTATGTTAGCAGGCAAGATCAGCATTGAATCAGAACGTCCTGGCTCCCTCTCCAACTGCAGGTGGCAGATGCTGCTCTGAGCCGGAGGAGAAGACCTTTTCGCTTTGGGCAAACATTCCCCACAATCTTATCTTGTGAGCTTCAGGTTCAGCACTACACCACACACAGGTACACTGAAAGAAACTCCCTGCAGCTGCTTGTGCTGCCCGTGTTGTCCTTGTGCCAGTTTGCTAGCTGCCCTCCCACACTTTTCAAGGTACAGTAACCTCACCATGACAGCCCCAGTAAAGCAAACCCATATTTGCTGCAATGCTCAGCAGAGAGGATGGGACGAGGTGTGGATGAAGTGGTGACAAGTGACAACGGACCCCGTGCCAGACAGTTAGCAGTCTGGACACTAATCCTGGGAAAGGGAATGATTTCTCAACACCAAGTGACAGAAAAGGAAGCAAAACAAGGCGGAAATCAATGCTGCATCTGAAAGAGCCCCTAAATGAGCAAAAAAATTAAAAAAAAAGAGAGAGAGAGAGGGAGAACTCCTTGTCTCATTCTTACACTGGAGGCAAGACTTCTTTTAAATGGACCTTTGGGAAGGCTATCACAACCTGTTAAGACGACCTGTCTTGAGGAGAATAAAGAATTAAGCTGAACGTTTTCACATCCCTACACAACTTTTGCCCCACCAACCCCTTGGACCTCTTGGCTCCTCTGCAATCCTGTGTGTGTTCAGCACAGGGGGCTGAAAAGGAGTTCTTTGTGGTTTCTCAGCTGGATGGGCTAAAAAGCCTCTATGTGGTTAGCAGCCCCACCATGCCAACCTTTCAGACAACACTAAAATTTCTAAATATGTCCACCAGTAATGTTTAAAACCCTTCTTAAGCAGGGACAGCCAACACACTAGCAGAAAAGAGCTGAGAAATATTCATTGGACTACTGTAGATGTTAAAGGGACGTGGTGGCGCTGCGGGTTAAACCACAGAAGCCTCTGTGCTGTAAGATCTATAGATCTGCAGCTGTAAGATCGAATCCACGCGACGGAGTGAGCGCCCGTCACTTGTCCCAGCTCCCGCCAACCTAGCGGTTCGAAAGCATGCAAATGCAAGTAGATAAATAGGGACCACCTAGGTGGGAAGGTAACAGCGTTCCGTGTCTAAGTTGCACTGGCCATGTGACCACGGAAGATTGTCTTCGGACAAATGCTGGCTCTATGGCTTGGAAACGGGGATGAGCACCGCCCCCTAGAGTCGAACACGACTGGACAAATTGTCAAGGGGAACCTTTACCTTTACCTAGATGTTGTCTGAGGCAGAATGGTAAATGATACTCCCTCCTGAACACAACCAAGTCAAGGAGGTGACCTGGGAGTTCTCCTGGATTCATCTCTGAGTCTGGATGCCCATGTTTCGGCCGTGGCCAGGAGTGCCTTTCCACAGTTAAAACTAGTGTGCCAGCTGCACCCATTCCTGGAGAGATCTGATCTGGCCACGGTGACACATGCCTGAAGTAACTGGTATTTAGAAGTTATTGCCTCTCATTCTGGAAGTTAGTTCTGTTTAGTTAGTATGGTCAATAGCTATTAAGGGATTTATCCTTTCTGAACTTTCCCCCACTCGCTCCCTTTCATTATAAAGGCTGGGTTTAATGACTGAAATCCTGTTGCTTAGGATTGTAAGTCACAACTAGAGCAGGCCAATTGAACCAGTGGAATTTATGGAGGGAATGACTCACCAAATCCCTACTGATTCAGTGGGCCTACTCTAATGTGTTTGTTTGTTTGCTTCTATCCCACCTTTCTCCTTAAAAGGTGGTTTACATAATTAAAAAGACAATATTTAAAAGCAAAAACATTAAGTAAACAAATATTTAAAAGTGCAAGAAAGAATTAAACAAGTATGATATTAAAAACGGTAAGTAAAATCAATGCTAAAACACATTTAAAACAACAGTTTTAACAGAGCACAACAGTCCGTTTGAAAACCCTCTCAGACCACCAGTCATTAAGGAAAAGCCTGCCTGAAGAGAAGGGTCTTCACCTGCTTGCGGAAGGACAGCAAAGATGGGGCCAGTCTGGCCTCCTGTGGGAGGGATTTCCAACATCTGGGAGTAGCAACAGAGAAGGCCCACTCCTGCCCCCACCAAACACACCTGTGAGGGTGGTGAGACCAAGAGAAAGGCCTCTCCCGATGATCTTAAAGGCTGGCAGGCTTATAGAGGGAGATCTATGTGGTCTTTTAGACAGCTTGGATCCAAGCCATTTAGGGCTTTATAGGTTAAACCCAGCACTTTGAATTGTGCCCAGAAAAGGATCGGTAGCCAGTGGAGCTGTTGTAACAGGGGAGTTATATGTTCCTTGCAACCAGCCCCGTAGCAATGCAGCTGCTGCATTTTTGGACCCTCTGCCGTTTCCGAACACTTTCCAAAGGCAGCCCCACGTAAAGCGTCTTACAGTAATCCAGCCGAGATGTAACTAGGGCATATGTCACCATGGCCAGACCAGACCTCTCACGAAGCTGGCGCGCTAGTTTTAACTGTTCAAAGGCACTCCTGGCCACCACCAAAACCTGGGCATCCAGGCTCAGGGATGAATCCAAGAGCACCCCCCAAGCTGTGCACCTTTTCAGAGGGGGTGTAACCTCATCCAGCACAGACTGCAAGCCTATTCCTTGATCTGCTTTTCAACTGACCAGGAGCACCTCTGCCTTGTCTGGATTAAGTTTCAGTTTATTTGCCCTCATCCAGGCCATTACAGACACCAGACACTGATTTAGAACCGAAACAGCTCCCTTGGATTTAGATGGAAAGGAGAGATAAGAGTTGGGTGTCATCAATGTACTGGTGACACCGAATCCTAAAAACTCAAGACAATCTCTCCCAGTGGTTTCATGTACAGTAGATGTTAAATAGCATAGGAGACAAAACAGAACCCCGAGGGACATCAACGGCCAGGGTGTCAAAGAAGAGTCCCCCCAGTACCACCTGCCGGGTTCTCCCCTCCAGGAAGGACCAGAGCCACTGTAAAACAGTGCCTCCCAGTCCCATCCCAGGGAGACGGGCCAGGAGGATACCACGGTCGATGGTATCGAAAGCCACTGAGAGGTCCAGCAGAAACAACAGGGACACACTCCTCTTCTCCAGTTCACCAAGGTGACCAAAGCACTCTCCATCCCATAACCAGACCTGAAGCCAGATTAAAATGGATCTGATCATCCATCTCATCCAGCGATCCTTGGAGCTGAGAAGCCACAGTTGTGACTTCCTACACTAAGCAACTGGATTTTGGCCACTCTGTTACAAGAAAGGTAGTTCTCTCTAATGGGTTACCCCCTGCTTTCTTTGTAATGAAGCTGGGGAACCTTACATTTCAGAAGACTGCTACATTTCAAAAGTGACATAGTTGGGAACAAAATGATTTCACTGGCATTCCAAGTTAACGTCTTCTAGTTACTTTCCCAAATTACTTTTTAAGAATCCCTATTAAGGGCCTGTTTTTTAAAAGTAATGAAGAGCAACAAAAACATAATGAGCAATGCTATGAGTCCTGTAACAAATCACCTTTTCCAAAATGTTGTAATAGTTCTTGACAGTGAATAATTCTTGAACCCCACCATGAGTACTGGGAAGGAATGTTTACTCAGAAGGAACTTTCCAAGTTCTGGTTTGAAATACACCAGCCTGAAGCCTTTGTAATTTAGATTAGTCTCCCAAGTTCTTTGTTTGCCTAATTAGGAGTATGGGAAAGCGTCCCTTGCTTCTGCAGCGTGGAGATTGCTCTTTTCTTTGAAATGTTACACTTATCGTGCAGCAGAGGGCAAGCTAGTCTCCCAGCGCTTGGGCCAAAGTTTATCTCTGCAGAAGCAGCAGACCTGAAGGGTGGCATTTGCTGCAGGGCGGCTGAGGCAATGGGTTTCTTATCATAGGGCAGAGAAGCAAATGGCCTTATCTCCAGCCAGCCGAAAGGACAGAATTCTGGGAGATAAGGAAAGTTCACTGATGCTGATGTTCCTGCTGTCAGTGCAGCCAGCCTGAAAGATGCCTTGTGAAGGGTGTGTGTGCGCGCGCGTGTGAAGATGGCCATGCTGTGCGAAGCCAGGTGGTAGGGGTGGATTTGGGATGCCACCAACGGTAGGCAGTTGAATGGAATGCGAGGAAGAGCCAATAAAATAGACACGATCCATTGGGAGGTGTTTTCCAGTGCAAGAAGCAAATGAACTTGTTGGAGCACCGACAGATGCAGTTCGAAGAAGACCTGACCTCCTTTTCATGAGGGAAGCGATCCTGGGTGCTTGCCTGTTTATTGTGAATAGATCCAGGTATCAGTTACTAGGTTCTTTTCCCCGAAGTGATTCTAGATGAGAGTTTGAGATTCAGTGCGCAATAACGTGAATATTTTTTCATAGCTGGGGATGATCAAGGGAATGCGAGGTGGGAATTCAGTAAACTGCTTGTGGGAAACAGCAGCCGTTGCGTATTGGAATAGGGTGGGGTGGGCAGATGTTTCTAGCCAGAGAGCTCTGAAACTGGCAGAGGCTGCCCAGGTTGTTTTCCGTGGAGTAGTACTGCACACGCAGTAGAAACGTCCCATGGTTTTGCCATGGGTCGTCAAGGCGGTTCCAACCCAACGGCATCCCTAATAAGGTTTTCAAAGGATGTGAGGTGTTCAAGGAGTAATTTACCGCTACTCACTCTCTAAGTGAGTTTTCATGGCCAGCAGGGATTTGAACCCAGGTCTCCTCAGCCCTAGTCTGGCATTCTGTCCGCACTGCACTGGTTCTCCAGTCCCCAATACCTCTAACTTATTCTTGGCAATTGTGTGGTGTTTTGATTAGAGGACAGAACTAAGATTTAGGAGGTCCAGATTCAAATCTGAACATGGGCACAATACTCACTGAATGACCTTAAGCCAGTCATTCTTAGCCTGACTTACCCTATAAGGCTGTTGTGAGAATAAACTGGGGAGAACAACCAAGTATATTGGCTTGAGCTAGCTAGAGGAAAGGCGGGATATAACTACAACTATAACTATAACTACTGTATAACTATAACTATAAATATAAATAGTACTAGTACCAATATGTATAGCTAAAGCAAATATTGCGAAGATACCATAAATTGTCAGTATATTCTCAGCCAAAGGACAGTGAGGCTCTAGACCCATGCACATTTTCTATTGGAATAAGCCAATGTGATCGGGTTCTTTGTCAGTGTCTGGCAGTTCCTTGATTTTGGCGGGAAACGACAAGAGAGAAGATTCTTTCAACAATTCTTTATTAACAAAACTAGTGGGTTTCTCCACGACAACTTCAATGGGATCAACAGGTTCAACGCTAACAGGGGAATCTGCCCACAACAAAGGCAATGTCTCTTCATAATTATCTTTCTTTAACGGAAAGATTGTCCGAACCGTTCCTGGTCCGTCGGCTTTCTCAAGCAGCCACTCCTCACTGCACATATCCTCCCGCAGCAAGGATGACGTGACCAGTCTCCTTCGGGCGACTTCTTGTGTGGTTGAACCGGTCCTGGTCGGGTCACCTTCTTCCAAGGACCCCGTCCTCGAGGGCATACTAAGACTGTCCATTCCTCTGGTCCCAACCCCTCGATAATAGGTTTCCCTTCTTCCCTTTTGATCTCTGCCTCTTTACGGCTTTGACTTTCATAACCTACTTCTTTCTGCGGGATCTTGAACACTCTAGTTCCTCCTTCTACCTCCAGCCATTCTTCTTCCAACACCGTCACCTTCTTCGTCTCCCCTGATCTACCTCCCTCCTCTGAGGTTAAGAACACGTCTATCCCCTTTCTCTCTCTCTTTCCTGACTCCTCCCCCTCCTTTAACTCTTTCATCTTTTCTATAACTTTCACTACCCCTTCCTTTCTGACTTCTCTATCCTTTTCCTCCTCTACAGACATATGAGGGGACGTCTCACTCTCTTCTCTTCTCCTTTATCTTCCTGTTCACAGCCAACCTTACTGAATTCATTGGAACCGTCTTCTGAACATATATGAATAGGATTATGCTGTCCATGGAACACTGTACCATTCAGATGATGTGTGCATGTAATAAGAAAGAGTACCTGTGAGTGCTGCAGTGATGTTACAAAACTGTGAACATAAAATTGGCAGGGATCACAAATGCACTGGATTAATTTATCTTGAAGAAAATGCCACCCTATATTCTTCATGCGTGATGGCAGAGACCATGCATTGGGATGCTACTCAGTTGTGGCACCAGCCTTTTGGAATCAGCTCTCGGTCAAGCTACATACTGTATATGGACTATTGCTGATGTGCTGCAGCACTTACACTTTTTTTTGGTAAAGCTTTTCTTTGCCTACTCTTAAAGGCCCGGTTGAGAAACTGCCTGCAGCTGAAGCCCCCACCATTAGTAAGGCAAAGAAAAGTTGTTGTTGTCTTTAATTTATGACTGATGCAGTGCATCAGCTATAGTTCATTATACAGTTTTTTAAAAAATCACTTATCCTGCCCTTCTGCTGAGCAGCAGAGGAAGTGATTCATTTGCCAATATCCTAAAGTGGTTTATTAAACCACTTCATGATATTGGTAAATTCAAACCAGAAGGCTTGCTTTGGATCAGTTCCAGAGATCACACGCTCTAGAACCGATCCAAACCAGAGTGATCCTACCCACACAAAAAAAGTAGAAGTCCTTGACAGGGGCTCAGAGGGGGAAAATAGAACTGCTCTGGGAGCAGACTGGTTTACTTCAACAAAGATGTAGTCTGATCACTGTTTCTACAAGTGAACCAGCCAGTTCCTGCAGTAGACCAAACAGGCTAAATGCCCATGTAGTCAACCTCTTAGTTTCTTCTCCATTCCTTTTGAAGGGTACATACCCTTTTTTTGTTCTCCCTTCACTCATCAAAAGCATAGTACCTTGTGGCAGAGTGTTTTTCAAAGCACACGAGAACATAACCAATGTGGTTAGAGGGCAAAATTCCAAATTCACCTGCGAGTTGGCCCAGCGGCCATGGCTAAAACTCAGGTCACTAAATCCTTTGATCAGCTGTAGGGAGTGAAGGAAGCTGTGACTCCAACTGTATCTACATTACACAGTTACAGCAGTGTGAGACTGCTTTAACTCCCATGGCTCCATTTTGCAGAGCCCTGCAATTTAAAGTTGGGTAAGGGACTTGGAATTATCTTCTGTAGTTCAGGGGAGCATAAGTAGAAATCCCTAGCAGAGAATTGCATGGACCTCACCAAACTAACAACCCCTGGATTCCAGTACTTTGATTCCACTTTTGCTACTGGAGCCATGGCAGTAAAAGTGGTATCAAACCACAAGAAGTGTGTGGTGTAGATAGAATTCACAAGGCACGGTTCCTTGTCAATGGAACAGCAGTTCTGCCAGTGGAACAGAGGGACTGGGTAGGATTCTCAGCACCTATCATAGATCACTGCTAGGCAGACACAGTTGCATGGAGGCTAATAAACGGTACTTTTAATTTTTTTGCAAGCTCTGACTGTGAAGAGGCACAAGTAGGAAGGAGTTTGTCTCTATACCTCCCTGAGCGGGTGGGCTTGTAAGATCACGTGTTTATAAAGGAAAACACACAGGTGAGGATGCTTTGGTAGTCCCTCTGCCTGTCCCTGTCTCTCACTTCCAAAGTATACCTTCCTGCTTCTCACCTGCTTAGTGTATATATGCACCTGCAAGTCAATGTGTGCCATAAAAGCCCAGCTGTGCGCTGAACACGATTCCTTGCTTATCATGCTGATAATGAGGGAAAGGTTATCTCTGACTGACTGGCACCATCAATGGCCGAGTCCCTTGCTCCCCTCTGCCCAGCGTCCAGGAAAGGTCTTTGCTTGCTCCCTCCTGATAATTGGGTAGATAGCAAGGTATCCGACGTTGCCGGATACCTTGCACGTACATCTGGAGGGTATAAAGAGGGGCTGTCGCAAATAGAAGCAGCAGACAGGCTGACAGGAGTTGTGCTGCTGTGGGCACCTCCTGTGGGCACCTCCTGTGGGCACCTCCTGTGGGCATCTCCTGTCCTGTCGAACGCTAGCCATGCACAAGCTCCTCCTGGCTCTGGCGTTTGCGCTGCTGCTGTCCGAGATGAGGCTGGAAAGTGAAGCCAGGACCCCCCCATATGGTGTCAAACTCTGTGGCAGGGAGTTCATCCGGGCAGTCATCTTCACTTGCGGAGGATCCCGGTGGAGACGAGCAGGTGAGTGCATAGGATCTATCAGGGAAAAGCAGGAACAAAGTCTAGACCAGATCTTGGACAAGCTACTTTTTTCAACTACAATTCCCAGAACCCCTGGACAGACTAGTTCCTCCCCCCCCCCCCTCCGCAGTTGTAATCTAAAATACCTAATTTATCCAATATCTGTTCTAATTAAACTGGGAAGACAAAGAAAAAGAGAAGCCAAGATCCTTAACACCCATTTAATGTTATAAGCTCACTGGCTCGCAATCCATCCTCTTGTTCAGGGCTGGAGAAACAGGTAGCCCTCCAGGTTTTGTTGAACCTCAATTCCTATATTTTTGCTAATGGTGAGGAATGGTGGGAGTTGCAGTCCCAACATCTGGGGGATGCATGTCCCCCCGTCCTGCTTGTAGCGAAACCAGCATGCTGTCTTCTAATACACAGACACCTGCCAGAACCTGGGATTCTATATAGAGGTCCATATTTTATTTGGACCTGCTTGTTGGAGAAATTATATTAATCATGTTTCCATAGATGCCAGACATTCCAACAGGTGGATTCATAGGTGGGGCATGAGCCGTCTCACCCCAGGCAGTTTAATGATTTCTCTCATTCTGCTCGGTAATAAGAAGATTTTCATCTCCCATCAGAGGAGAGGTAAAAGAAAATACATTTTTAGAGTGAAGCTCTGGAATACAACTATGTGAGTTGTAGTGCCTATACGGAACTTTTCTCTTCTCTCCTCCAGTTCATCAGTGTGTGGCACAAAGTGGCCAGATGGTCAGCACAACCCACCCGCTCATAATTCAGAAAAGGTGCTGATGTGTTTCAAGAAAGGCTGAATATCAGATGACTGGAAATGGGTTGGGTCGATTATATGACTAAACCTGCAACTTGGTAGATAGTGCATGGAGGTTGGAGTTTTAAGATCAACATTACAGTGCAGTTCTTGATTAGGAAATCCTTTTGTCCCCTAAACTAAACCACTAAAGGGAACCTTCTAAACTCTAGAATTCCTCATCTGACCTGAGAATTCTCCACTTTACCTTTACAGTCTTCTAAGTCTTAAAATCTAAGATCGATCTGCTTTTCAATTGAAAGCTCTATAGCAAAATCAACACAGAAAACCAGACTGGCATCTTTGTAATGAACAAACTACATATAAATAATAAAGCACATATCTGAAAAATTCCTGGAGATTTCTTTGCTAACTATGCAAACTTTATTTTTAACATACTACAATGGCATGCATTTGGAGCAATTTTCTGATTGCTTCCTTTCATAACGTTCAGTGTTCAAAGAGAAGGAAAAGTTTGGAGAAGTAGTGACAAATAGCAGCCTAGGCTGGGAACCAAAATATCTGCGGTTTTGCATTTATTGTTTTTTTTAATTTGGGAGTTATGAAAATGGAAAAGACCAAGAAGCCATTGTTTTTATTTTGATTTATATGATTTCATCATTGCAACATATCTAAAGGCAGGACTGGCTTCTTCCCCCTTCCCCTAAGATCAACCTATGCAATCCAGAAACTAAGATGAGATACAAGTTGAGAAAATATATATTCAGCAGCACTGCCATGCCATTTTCTAATGTACCACCCAGCCTACACTTACTGCTTCATGTATGTAGATGTGGAAATAAATGGTAAGCAGGATTTGCTAACAGAAATCAAGACAGAACACAGGAAGTTGCCTTATACCCGAGCCTAGCAATGGGTAAGAATTTTGTTGTTAAAGAATTTACCAAAATTTGTGGAGTTCTTCATACTGAGGATACAAATAACATAGGATTTTAAAAATCAGAATGTGGGGTAAACCAAAACCAATAGATCCACCTATCCATCCAGAGGAGTCTGAGTGCTTGTCTTAAAATACTTGGTTCTTGAATCCCGGTCTTCTGAGGATTTAGTATTGCTACTTCTTTTTCCCTACAAGGTTCTTCATCTTTAATGCATGCATGGGAAGGAGGTACAACACAACCCTCTCTTTGCTCACTAGCTGTACCAATTGAATTGGTGGGTTCAGATGTGGGAGAAGCTAGTTTCAGTTTGTTTTTGAAGACTCTCCAACATTCACACATTTCTTCATCTCTGGGACAGAAAGAATTTGATATTTTAAAAATCTGAAGATAGAAGAAAAGCAATACAGTTCTGGCAACATCTCCCTATCTGTACCTTAGCTAGATTGTGTGTCCCTTATCATTGTCTACCCTATGAACTGGCATCCCACACTAAGTTCTTTGTCAATCCTGTGCGTAAGACACTAGGGACTGAACCGGGGACAAAGCTTGTACCCAGGCACAGGTTTGCAGCCCATCCCCTACTGAACTCAGTACACAAATCGGGGCATGGTCTGAAAAAGACAAAGACAGAAGACAACTGAAGGGAAAGCTGAGGGAGTTACATTAGGTCAGATCAATCATCTGCCCACAGGTCATCTGGTCCAGAAAGGAACTGACCTACGTCTGATACTGCAAGTGTGTGAGACTTTAGGGCTCAAATTAGGATGAAGAAGAAGATGTATGATTGAATCTATTGTCCTTAAGGTTAAAAAGTATATCTGGAGGGTTCTATCTTTTATCAAAGCTGGAGGAAAGAGGGTTAAATCTCTAGAACACCTGCTAAAAGGCAAATCCAGCTTTTTAACACAACTGTTCTCCTGGTCTTTCCCTCTTTGAATTATTAAATGCGAATGATGGAAATCTGAGTAGCAGAACAGGTCAAGAATATCTGTTGTACTAGCAGATGCCTACTGTTTGAATAAATTTACTTTCTGTTTTCTGTTCTTGATTCTGTATAATAAAATAAATGATGGAGGAATATCTGCTCTAGTTAGAATTTGTTTAAAAAATATTTGTTTTAATTCTAATCCAGACAAGCCATCATTTTCACATTTTGTCTGTTTCATTAGGATGACAGGATTCTGACCAGCTGGCATCTCAGCCCTACTTGCCAGCTGGCTGAACCATGTTTCTGATACCTTCTGATCCCCCATTTCGCCTTCCAATTGCAGGAAATCTTGGTGCCCTCCCTGGAGGAGATTCTGCAGAAGACTTTGTTGCAACTTCATCATCCAAGGAATGGGAGATCATCCGAGGGCCCCCCAAAGATCTATCTGACTATTATGGGGGTTGGCGGGGACAGGAGAGCCACAGCCCCCTGGAAGAAACCTGGGCTTTGGACCGTGGAGCTCGAGATGTTATAGCCGGACTGAGCAATGCCTGCTGTAAGTGGGGCTGTAGCAAAAGTGAAATCAGCTCCTTGTGCTAAAACGCCAGCTTGTGTGTGTCTGCCTGTGAATGTGCTCAGTAAAAAAGGAAGTATGTATAAATATTTTGTGAGCTCAAAGCTTAGAACATGAGAGTCTAAATGCATGCTTAGCTGGCCAAGATATTCACTATTAAACATCCACTCCTTTCATCATGTTAGGAGTTGTTTCCCAAGAATTTCTGATTCCCAGCACGTTGTTACCACATGCTAACAGCAAGTGTCTTGTGGCACTCATGTGAGCAATTCCAGATATCTAGTTGTCTCGTGTGCTCCCGGAGGCCTCTGGTGGGGCCATTGTGAGATACAGGAAGCTGGACTAGATGGGCCCTTGGCCTGATCCAGCACGGCTCTTCTTATGTCCTTACACATTTTTGGTGAATTGTTATCATAGTGATGAGCTCCGATTACAAGTGGGGAGTGACAGGCATCTCCCAATCAGTTTCTCAATTCCGGTTATCCAGACCTTGGAAAACTCAATTTTCCAAGGTCTGGATAACATCTCCTAGAATCCCTTAGCCAACATGGCCATTATTTGAGAGATTCTGGGAGTTGTTGTTCAAAATAAATTAACCCTTCCAAGCTCTACTATTACTATATGGTGCTCCCGATCCCACAACTGCTATTGGCAAACCTAGCATTTCTTTTTCCAGACACATTACAACAGTGGAATGATAAAGGTACCTGATGTCATGGGAGAAAGACTCAGGAGTCTACTCTGGTAGGACATCAGGTGCTTACAGGGAGGCATGATGCAATGAGGGAGTTGAGTTTTGTGTCATCTCTTATGAATATGTGGATGGATTCTGATTTGAGCAGGACGTGATTGCAAGTAACAGCTTTTGACTTCCTATTGCCCACTTTTTTCCTCCTGGAAGGAAGTGGACTATAGCAATATCCTCTTTGAGACAAAACATATGTCAATGATGAAAAGTAAAACCAAAAAAGATTAAACAAAACAAAACTGTGTGATCAAACACATTGAGATGGAGCTCCAAAGGCACAGGAGGGCATATCGATGATACAAGCAGGTCTAAATCTAGAAATGCCACAGAGTTGCCTAAAAGCACATTAAAAAACCAGTGAGTCATTGTGCAAAATGTCTCAAGATGTTTAAAGGGGATGCAAAGAGATGGGAGACAGTGAAATTTCTCAAGGCTGTTCTGTACATCTCTACAAAATTTTCCTTCTTAATGAGACCAAGATATGCATGAAGAATGACTCCCTCTTTTCCCCAGCAGCCAATCATCATCATTATGTGCTGTCAAGGCAATTCTGTCTTATAGTCACCCTTTTTAGGGTTTTCCAGGTAAAGAATACTCAGAAGTCGTTTATCACTCCCTTCTTTTGGGGATGCCCTGGGACTGTGCAGCTTGCCCAAGGCCACACAGGAGGCACAGTGGGGAATAGAACTCCCAACCTCTGGCTCTGCAGCCAAATAGCTAAACCACTGAGCTATCCACCCAGCATAAAAGGGTGGATAGATCTGACCGCTCTATGCCAGGTTAGGGCAGAGGGCATATCTGGATCTACTGGTAGTTCTCTGAATGATCTGTAGTAAATCAGCACGGTTTTCTGACCCACTTGTTTAACAACAGCAACAGAAGCGGCAGCTGCAACGAAGGGCAAAATCCTACTGGGAGACAACTGAAGGTAAAAAGGCAATTGCACAAGCACTTTTTCCATTTCCCGGACCGCTGGTCATGTGACTGAGCCCACAATTGGACATATCATTATTTGTACAATCAGAAGACTGGGTGCAGGACAGATTGCCTGGAAAATGGATAAAAGGAGTTATGTGATTGTTCTTGCGCAGCTGCATGAGTCAACACAGTCCCTGGTCAAGTCACTCTTCTGACCCTGCTATTGCCCTCAATTTTGTATGGCTGAAGTGACAAAAGTGTGGGCTAACTAGCCATGAATCCTTGTGTGGAAGGACTGTGAGCTTCATTCAGTTCTGATACTCTTACAACAAATTCCTGGGCTTGGAATTCTTTCCTTCTAAGTATATCACTTCTGCATCTGGTTCCAATTGGTGGATCAAGGGATTCTACTAAAACACAACACAGGTCCTACAAACTTATATCTGCTCATCCTGCTCTCCACACATCAAAGCCCAACAGCCTGTTTCTTCCCTGGAAAACATGGACAAGGAGCAAAAGAATAGCCAAGTCAAGGGGGGCACTTGCCTGTCTAATGCCTTTCCCCTGCCTCTAGGAAAAGATGAACGGTTTGCTCACAGGCCTATTCTGGAACTTTGCAAGTGAGAGAAGTAGCTCTGTGGTTGATAGAGGAAAAAGGGGTGGGTGAGCAGAGGCTGAAGCACCCACTCAACACCACTTTTCCACTTCAAATACCGCTTGGCCCACACTGTTTTGCTAAGAAGATGTGAGACCTCGGGCTTTTATTACACACATTTGCATGTAGCAATTTCTTAGAGATGCCCTCCCCCCAGGTTAAAAGACATCTGTGCAGCTCTGATATTTAAAGGCCATAACCTGATTTGCAAATTTAGCCAATCCTTTCCAAACCAAGAGTCTATCTAAGCGAGACACCCCCCCCCCCACAACTGGTGCATCCAGATGTATGCTGGATTGCAACTCCCATAATCCTGGGAGAAGGGAGTTGTCGTCCAGTGTTTCTGGGGGTACTAGATGGAGATGGCGACCACTCCATTAAACTTTGATTATGACATCTGAGGCAACTCTACACCATGAGGAACAATGAGGCAGACACACAAACACAGGATGCTTCAAAAGGACAAAAAGAGTGGGCGGCAGTCAGATCAGAACAAGGAGCACAGTCCACCAGGAAAAGCTCTTGCACAACTCTCGAGGGTTATGAACAGAAATTGCAAAAGGGCAGCAATGACATGTTGGTTACTGGAGATGAGGGGACATGTCCCACATGGATTTTCCATCACAAGGCAGCCAAGTACCTTTGGCCCACCTAATGTGTTACTGGCACTGATTCAATGACATGTATACATGAACAGCATTTGCCAAATACAACCAAGTGGAGTCAGTACTGTAATTGTGATATTACAGAAAGCCATCTTCAAAAAGCATCAGACAAATTCGTAAATGGAGAACACATCTATCAGTGGCTAATAGCCATTAGAGCTCCAGGACCCATGTAGGGGAGATGCAAATGTCCCGTGAACAGTCTGCCATCAGCTGCTCATAGTCCAAGTGGAAAGGGCTGACATTGTCACTTTGGGACAGAGCCGTGTAACGACCAGCCATTTGGGTTGCTACCCTGCCAGATAAGCGTGGGTCACACGACATTAGGATGCCTGGAGAAGCAAGGACGGCGAGGAACGCCTGCTAATTCCACACAGAACGTCTTTGTTTTGTGCTTCCTTCGGAGAGGCGTGGGGGGTGCGGGAGGGCCTGGAGGGGACTATACAGGCTCCAGGAGGGCAGTTTTGCTCCTTTCCACCACCAAAGGTCCAGTCAAAGCCCTAGCTGCCCCACCATGCTTATGGCTCTGGGTTGGGATAAGGTGCCGGTCCCCTCAGCTGGAAAGACAGGCCATCCCTGATCCTTAGAAGAATGTCTTACTGTGCTCAGTTGGATTTATTGAATACGGGATGGCAGCCAAGGTTTCAAACAAAACTCTGCACTAGGCGACTTCCGCTATTTCTGGGGAACCCAGTTGTGTGACCCCTGGTCAAAGGCGGCCGGGGAGGAAATCCTCCTCCTGCAGGGCCCCTGTTTTCCCACCCAGGCTCTTTCCTCCGCCGATTTCCTCCCCCTAGTATTAATGGGAAATTGAATGTCCTTTTCTCCTTTTGGTCCAAAAAAAGAGAGGGTGGGACGACTAGCCCTTCCCATCAAATCCCGACTCTAATGCTGGAACACGCCAAGCGCGTGGGGGCAATTTCCAGACTCCCTCCCTCCCGCCCCCTCGTGTAGAGATGGTCGTGCGTATCGCTTAAACCCGCGAGGAAAGGCGTCAGGTCAGCGTTCGGGGGTCTCCCTGCCTAGTGAGCCCGGGGGCTTGTACTTCTGTGGGACCCAACATCCAGCCCGCACGACGCCCATCCCGAGGGCCCCCGAGGGCCTCGCAAGCGTCCAGGTCGTGTTAGCATGATCCGTGAACATCGGGGGCAGGTACGGAGGTGGGTGGGTGGGTGGGTGGGTAGGTGGCGGGATGGAAAGTCTGACCCCTAAAAAAGAAATCCGACAGAAGTTGGCTTTTGCTTCCTCGTCGCTTGCACACGTGCGGGTAAGCATGCGGCGAGCCATCCCTCGCTCGGGAAAGTAACCTCGGATGAGTCACCCCGTTTTCTGCACTTTTTAGTGAAACCCGACTTCCTCTTGACGGAACAGCCCCTCCTTGTCGATCTCTCTCTCCTCCCTCTCAAAAAAAAACAAAAAACAAAAAACACAGGAAAGGGCCGGTGGGGGGGGCGGGGGAGGAGGAGAGAAAGAGCAGCCATTGCCTGGAAGAAAGAAGACCGAAGTTAACACGCTTTCCCCTTGGTCGGAAGGGGAAGTTGGCCTCGTCTCGGTTCCGGAGAAGCCGAGGCCGCCTGGACGCCGGCTGCCGGCCTTCCCCGCCCGCTTCCCGGCCTCCGCAGGTTCTCCGAGCCCTGCTTCCCTTTCCGACCCCGGGGTGGGGCCGCCGCCGCCGCCGCCGCCCTGGGCTCTCCACAGCGCCTTGAAAGCAAGGGCGTTTCCGGGCCCCGGTCTAGCGACCCCTCGGGGCCGAGGACTGCGCCGCTGGTTTCTGCTTGGCCTTCGCCAGGGAGGAGGGTGAGGAGATGGACGATGGTTAGGACCCGAGAGGAAGCGCTGCCGGCGCGTGGAAACAGGTAAGCCGGCTGAGCCTCTTCTCCCCACAAGAAGGCGGGCGGAGTTTCACCTCCGGCTACGGAGGATGCTCTCTTTGGGAAGAATGCGATCCCGTTACCTTCTGCGCCGGGGTCTCGCCAGGGAGTTTGGGTCCGGGTCCGGGTCCTGTTTGGATGGGTTGCGTAATCTTGCCTGTATCCCCCCCCCCCCCACCCATTCCCCACCCCTCGTTTTCTTACTATTGTTACCTGCTGTGAAACCGCCTCCGACTTATGGTGACCCTATGAGTGAATCATCTCCAAAATGTCCTGGGCTGGCCTAAAGAGCCCTACTCAGCTTTTGTAAACTCAAGGTTTCTTTTAGGGAGTCAAGCCATCTTGCATTCCTCTTTTCCTGCTGCCATCCCCCTCTCTGCCTTTCCCAGTATTATTCTCGTTTCCAGAGAATCCTGCCTTTTCATGATGGGCCCAAAGGAGGACAGCCTGGGTTTCATCGTTTTTGCCTCCAGAGATAATTCAGGCTTAATTTGCTGTAGGGCCCACTGTTTGCCTTTCTGGCAGTTTTTGATTACAGCTCCCATAATCCCTATCAATTGGGCTAGCTGGGTTGGGCTTCTGGGAGCTAAAGTCCAAAACATCAGGGCTAGGAGAATCCTTAGATATTTAGGCTAAGGGCAGGTTGAAGTGTCTCTTCCCCCTACTCCCATTTTTTTCTTACATAATTAATTATGTCAGCCCCTTATATCAGCTGTCTGGTCTGTACCTTCTGGATAAATAAATATGCCCTGGCAGATTGACTCCCAAAACCCCATTCCCCCTTGGCAGATGGCTTTTGTCTCTCAGAGTATAAGTTTTCTGTAATGAGCAAACGGCGTGTGTGTGTGTGTGTGTGTGTGTGTGTGTGTGTGTGTGTGTGTGTGTGTGTGAAGTCCTCCAAACAAACAACAACCCCACTTCCTCTGCTGGAAAACCTAGAGAGCCAAGGCCAGTCAGAGTAAATATGAATGGGTTAGATTAGCCTGGACACCGTGCAGCCCTCCAGATGTTGTTGGACTAAAACTCCCATCTGCCATAGCTGGCAGGCTTGTGGCCATTTATTCCATTGTGTAGAGATTGTCCTTTTTGACCGATGTAGGATGCAGTAGGGCATTCTTGGCAGAGAATGATACTTTATATTACATTAAAAGTGAGCAAGTGAATGAAGTCCTGATGCTGTGGGTGACATTGTTTGGGACATGAATGGCATTGCCAGAGTAGATGTGAAGGCAGAGAGGGCAGTTTGAGCTGCATCTGGAGGGAAGTCTTGTCCCTCTCTTTGTATTCATGTTGTGCAGTCTGTTATCAGTTAACGTTTGTTGTAAATAAGAGTGAGGAGCTGTCTGCAAGCAAACAGAGACCTGCCATCCAGATACCATGAGAGGACAAGTGTTACTGTTCAGAACACATTGTTGCCTGCTGATGATGTGTTTGACTGGTCTCAGTTGGGAGCTGTAAGTGACAGCAGAAGAGGTCCTATCATTTTTCCTTCTGGGTCTGATGTGGTTGATTGCTATTGAGCTTTGCCTTGTGAGTTTTTTTAAAAAACTTCTTGAGGTGCCTTGTACTTTGAGAAATGCCTGCTGTAAATCCCTGAATTTTGAGTCACTTTCTCATAGATCACAGAATATGTGGCTGTTCTGGGCAGCTTGGCTGTAGACAATGGATCTCATAGGGTGTTCTGGGTAGAAACTGGACACATGTAAACAGCACGTTTTGTAAACAACATAGGCCTCCCTTATCCCTTATGCAGTCACATAGTCAAGAAAATGACTTGGTTGGGTGGACCAGTTTAGGCTCAAGTTGATAGTAAGGTTAAAGCTGTTGAAGTTCTGGTGGAACTTCTGAAGTAATTCTTGTGCATGAGCTCACATGACTTATTTAAATATTTATATTCCACATTTCTTCCTGTGAGATGACCAGCCCATGGTCAGCCATTGAAGTTAATGTTTTGGAAGGATTTTGCACCTGGGTCTCCATAGCACCGTTTGAACACCACACCATGCTAGCTCACCATCTTAATATATATTTGGGATCTTAATGAGGGTTAAGTTTAGCAGTAGCCAGAAATCTATTGTGATAATCTACAGGGACAGCATTTATTATGCAATGCTACAGAAGAAACATATTTTAAGAAGCTACTTGGAACACAGAGAAGCAATAGATTCCTTTTTCAATATGTGTCTTTTGCTGGGATACAGCTTCAGCAACAGACTGGCAAATAGAGATTTGAGTTATATAATAACAAATATAATCATGTGCAATCAAGTCAATTCTGACTTATGGCGACCCTTTTCAGGGTTTTCCAAGTAGAGAATACTCAGCAGTGGTTTACCCTTCTCTTCTTCTGCGGACACCCTGGGACTGTGAAGCTTGCCCAAGGCCACACAGGCTGATTCTACTCGCAGGAGACACAGTGGGGAATCAATCTTTAGTGTCTATGCAGTTTCAGAATGTCATTAATAAGCCTGGGTTTTCATAGTATAATCATCAGCATAATGTGCCATCAAGTCATTTCTGACTTATGGCAACCCTTTTCAGGGTTTTCCAGGTAGATAGTACTCAGAAATGGTTTACAGTTCCTTTCTTCTGGGGTCATCCTGGGACTGTGCAGCTTGCCCAAGGCCACACAGGCTGGCTCTGCTCACAGGAGGCACAGTGGGGAATCGAACTCTCAACCTCTGGCTCCGCAGCCAGAGATCTAAACCGCTGAGCTATCCAGCCAGCTTGAGTTATATACACAGGCACAAACATATATAGCCCATCCCTTTTAAAACCATTTTGTTTTTAAAGCAAATGATGCAGAAGAGACCCACTTTTGTGGAGCAGGAAGTGAGCAAGAAATAATGGTTGTCTGCTGAAGATGAGTCAGAACTTGTAGATTCGTAGTAAAAGTAACTAAAAGAAGATGCTTAATGTTCTCACATGTTATGTCTGTAATGGGCTCTTGTCTGAGGAAAATGAGACATTTTCTCCTTCCCAATTTGGGATGTGCTTAATCTCATCATCATAGGTTGCTATTGGATATTTCCTGTCTGCAACACCAGTGTTGAGAGGCACACATCGCCCCTCACCACCCCACACAGGTTGCTTTTTGCATGCCTTGTTTTAAATAATGAAATAATTATTTTAAAGATAATACTTTTAAAAGAAAATTTAGGCATAGTGGACACAGTGTAGCCCTACGGAATTTATTTGACTGCAACACTCCTCATTTTTCCTGTTGGCTAAAGCTCATGGGATTTGGAGTCCAGCAATGTTTGTACAGCTGCAGGTTTCCCATCCTTGCTCTAGTTTCTTATGGAAGCTGACTGCTTCTCTGTTGTACCATTTGAGCATGGATATGCATGTCTAGTCCTGGGAAAGACAAATTACTACTACCCTGTTTCCCCGAAAATAAGACCTAACCTGAAAATAAGCCCTAGTATGATTTTTCAGGATGCTCGTAATATAAGCCCTACCCCCAAAATAAGCCCCACTTAAGTGAAACCCCGCCCTCCACCCTTGTGCAGCAACCAGAAGATGATGACATGACTGTATTTGAATAAATGTAGATTGTTGTACATGAAAAAATTAAAACATCCTCTGAAAATAACCCATAATGCATTTTTTGTAGCAAAAATTAATATAAGAGCCTGTCTTATTTTCGGGAAAACACGGTATTACTATTTTGTCATCTTCACCCTTTCTAATAAGGGATATTTGAATTTGATGCTATTTATTGCATCTACCTTTTGGTGTTTTCTTCTTGCAGGACACAGCTACCGCCATGGGAAGCAGACTCAACGTGGCATGGCTGCTGCTTCTATTGTTAAAGGTTTCTGGGCTGAAAGGTCAGTATCCCTTGCTTGTCTCAACCAGGTCTCTCTCTGAAATACCTCAGTTGAGCTTTTGGTTGTAGCCCCCTATACTACGCTCACTCTCAGAACGGCATGGAACCCATTCTTTGTGGCACTTTCTCGTTTGAGGCCTTTGTGTAAACGTCCCTGTTTCATGGATCTTCCTCAGCCAGTTCTGCAATTTTTAGTGGGCCAAACTAAACATTGAGGTAAACTGGCCAGTCCTTCCTTTTCTTAACAAGATGAGCAGGCTGACTTGGGAGCCACTACTTGAAGGTGTGCCTCAGGAGCCTTTGAACAGGCAGAGACCTATAGGCCACTTGACAGAAGGAAAATAGTGAGAGGGAGAACGCTGAGTGGGGCAACATGTGAGAAAGCTGTGTTCCCTTGTAGGGGAAGTGGAAATGAGTAGGCAGCAGATTGAGAAATAGGGATCTGAAGAAGGAATGAATGGTGGAGACATAAAGTTGAAGGGAACCAAGAGAATGTGGGGGAAGGACAAAGCAAAAGGTTGGTGGGACGTAGAGGCAGGAAACACTGTTTTTTGTCCACAGGAAGGAAGTGGTGAGGCTAAAACAGTTTGAATGGTTGAGTCCTGGGACTGAGAAGGCTTCACCTTGTAAAGTCCAGGTTCTGAGGCAGTGCCTGTATTTTCTAAGAACTGCATAGTCTAACAAGAGAGTAGCAAGAAATGTCATTTATTTGTTTATTTGACTCCCCTTTTGGCAGGGGAGGAAATTACTGATGAGGTCCAGAAGGTGCTGAATGCTGACCTAAAGGGTGGTGGTGGTGAGGCAGCCACATTTAATGAGCTGTATGTACGGCCTCTCTGGAAAAAGTCTACCTTGGACCCAAATGATTCATGTTTCTTCCTCTCCTCCTGGAAGTTGGATGCTCTTCTGTCTTTGGATGTGGCAGCTCTCAACAGGGATGTCATGATGCATCCAAATCAGTTTCTTAGATTCTTCAGCAAATATGTTCTTCTCCTTCCTGCCCATCTTTTCTCATTTATTTTTTTTATCTTGAATGACTGGTTGTAAAAATCTGTACTTTTCATTTCTCCTTATGTGATCAAAATATTCTATTGTTGTTGTTTAGTCGTTAAGTCGTGTCCGACTCCTCGTGACCCCATGGACCAGAGCACGCCAGGCCCCCCTGTCCTCCACCGCCTCCCGGAGTTGGGTCAAATTCATGTTGGTAGCTTCGATGACACTGTCCAACCATCTCGTCCTCTGTCGTCCGCTTCTCCTCTTGCCTTCACACTTTCCCAACATCAGGGTCTTTTCCAGGGAGTCTTCTCTTCTCATGAGATGGCCAAAGTATTGGAGCCTCAGCTTCAGGATCTGTCCTTCCAGTGAGCACTCAGGGTTGATTTCCTTCAAAATGGATAGGTTTGTTCTCTTTGCAGTCCAGGAGACTCTCAAGAGTCTCCTCCAGCACCACAATTCAAAAGCACAAAATATTCTAGCTGCTTTTTATTGGCTTCGTTGCTTCTTGGTCTTTGCTCATTCACTTCAGGATCTTTCCCTCTTGATGCAAGAAATTTTTAGTGTCCTGCAATAAATCCATCTTTCAAGTACTGTTTTTGTAGTTGCCTGTGTAAAAGTCCATGTTTCTCTATCATACAGTGGACTCCAAAACACAGTACAATGTGCATTCTCAAAGTCAACTCATTCATTTTAAGGAAGCTGCTCTGGGCCAACTAATTTGTATTGCATGGCTATGATTGCACTGTTCAATTATGCCATCATTTGAATCTACAAGTGCTTGTCTAAAGATGTTTTTGTGTTTAATTTAAAAGCAGTAGTGAGAGCACCCATCCTTTTCATATTCGTTTTCATAGATCCATTTCCTTCAACATCTGCCCAGTTTTCATGGATACTTTTTGTTGCCAGTACATAAATAATTCTCAAATCAAGACTTTGAACTTGCCATGCTAGACTTGGTCAATGTCTTTCTCATAGTCAAAGAAACAAGGATGTATGGCTTCTTCCCCAAAGCACATTTATGTAGAACAGTCTTTCCCTGGTTCCAGATTCTCCTCTGAATCCAAACAGCATATTTCTTGCCTTCTTTGCCCTTCTTGCGGATTCTGCCATGTCTTATGTTTAAGAAAACCTTAAGCAAATGCTTTGTTAAGCTTCCCATTCTGTAGCCAGTACAAGTTTTAGCATTTTTCCTTTTTAGATAGCATAGCAGAAATCAATCTCTGCCAGATTCACTAAAACATCTGAGGTATCATCTATTACCTGTAATAGTTTTGCAAATGCTTCAAGTCCAGGTGCTTTGCCCTTTTTTGTTTGCTGTATTGTATTTCAAATTTCTTTGTTTCTAACACAATTTGGAGTTAAATTTGCCTATGCTTGCTTCATCTTTATCAGCAGTTGGAGTATATACCTTTATGATGTTGATGTCTGTGGGATTTCCCTTTAGCTGGACAAGTGTGTATAATTATCCCCTGTGTATAATTGTGAAGCAAAGGTTGTAACAGATTCACTTACATCTTTTGTTTGTTCAACTGCAAATTCATCATAATGCTGTGCATTGTTACTGCTGGAATCATACATAGTGTGAACAATGTATCTGTTCTTGGCCAGTGAAAGTCAATGAATGTTCTTCTTGCCTTATACCTACTTCCTACGTTCTGGTTTCCATATCTAACTTTTGTCCTAGAGATGCTTAGCATCCTCAGCCCACCTCAAAGGCATCAGGGACTGAGGGCCTTTTTTCATCTCTGTCTAGCCGTAATGAATGTTTTTGGAAGACATAATGTGATGTTGCTTAGTTGATTTCCTCATATCAATGTTACGGCCAGTTGCAATGGCTACTATCATACTTGCCATTTTCCATCTCAGAGCTTGGCTGGCAACCTTTACCATTGGCCTCTGGTGGGGACTGACATTACTGTTGGCCAAAGGTCAAGGTCTTGATTCAGGTGGGGTTTTGAAGCAATTTAGTGGGGTTTTGAAGCAATTTAGTTCCTTGCAGCTCCACAGACCTCTTGTCCAACTCCTTCATAGGAAGCCGTTGGCTTTTAAGGGGTCAGGTTAATTAAGCTGGTGGTTGCACTAGTCACCAGAGTCAGTCCAGAGGCCCCTTTGCAACAACTACTGCATGATTGTTTGATCTGCCATCTCTTTATATCCCACTAATGGGCAAAATGCTTGAAAAGATGTTTGCACTTCCCCTTCAGATAATACTTTCTGGATAATACTGATCTGCTGAATCCATTTTGACTAATTTCAGGACAAGTCCAGAAACTGCCTTGGTTGCTCTGATCTCTTCTGGGGGTGGGGGAGATAGGGACAAAGCCTGGTTGATTCTTCTAGATCTCTTGATGGCTTTCAAGGACCTTGACCATGATGTTTTTCTGGTTCACCAAACCAAGTTGGGAGTGGAAGGCTCTGAGCTGCCCTGATTCCATCTGTAGCTGACAAGCTGGTTTTAGAAGGAGGTGCCCGATATTTTTAATGCCATCTCACCATGCACATGTTAAGATGCCCCAAGGTTCAGAGGAGAGAACAGCAGCAGGAAGAAATGTCTGTGCCATGTGGTTCCCTTGCAACCTCTAAGCTGGTTTGTGTCTCAGCTGCAGTAGTGTACTTGATCCTTACACCAATATTGAAGAAAGATTCAGCTGCCACTCCAGTCAGCTTTAATAAATGGAACAAGAGGGAAAGTGCTGTTACATCACGAAATAGGAAGCAAAATATCTTTGGCAAGTGCTGTGGTTCCCACAACAAACAAACAGTATATGGCTGGTATAACATGATGGGACAGTCCTTTCTATCTAGCTGTCCCTCCTTCCTCCCCCCGAAGACTCTTTCTAAAAAGATATACACTGACTGAATTTGATCTGTAGCTTAGGACTTTGTTGAGCTGTTGCTGGTACTGGCATCCGGAGATGGGGGAAACTGGAACATAGACTAGACAGGGTTATATAACCACAAAGCCAGAAGAAGCCAGGATGTGATATAAGAAGAGAACTGAACATTCAGTTGCTGGTTTTTCAGCTTTGTTCCTTCACCTCTAAAAGATTAAAAACCCACTGGAAACATTAATTCAGAACCTAGCAGTATGTCTCAACAAGTGCTGAGAAAGGGGAAGCATTTAATCAAGTGGATTTCTTAGAACACATAAACCCTAATTTCCCCCCTCCCTAAACTGTGGTATAAGGAAGCATGGTTGAAGTTTGCCTTTGGAGGAGTTGGGAGGAGATCATTAGGGTGTGGAGGATTTTGGGTAGATGGGAGGACAGTTAGAGGGAGCTTGGAATGACAGTTGGGGCAGAGTGAGGATTTGGTCAATTGACAATTGGAGAGGGAAGAAGGGGTTGAATAGTAGGAACTACTGGGTGGGAATGGGTTTACTTCAGAGGTTGGGGACTTTTAGCCTGCATCTCCCATCAGCCTAACTCAGCATGGCCAACGCAAGTGTTTGCGGGAGTTGTAGTTGAAAACATAGAGACCCAAAGACTTCCCCCACTCCCTGGTTTTAAGTAATTACTGGTTCTAATTACATACTTTAGTTTATTGTGAATTTTAGACACCTCCAACCCACTCTGTACCCAATAATTGGATATTCAGATGGGGACCAACCAGCCCCTTAAGAGACATCCAACCTGCTCTGTTAGGAGTTGGTGATGTTATCTGTACATTTCTAGATTTCCATTAAGAAAAAAAAAAATACAGTTAATGGGAAGAAACGTAAATTACTAGAACCTGGGGGAAGACATCCATTTTGACATGATAGACATTAAACCTGAAGCCAGAATTCCACTGAAGTGTGCTGGCATAAGCAAAATTGTACAAGTCAGGAAAGCAAATTTGCCACTAATTTACAAGGTGGTGGCCACGTGACACATCACACACCATCCCAGGTGTGGTGTCCAGTCACCTCCAAAGTTATCTTTGTGCTTGGACCAGGAAAGGAAGGATGTGTTAGGTCAAGGATTCTGACACCTGAACATGTTCCTAAGAGCCCTAACAGAATTTTACAGACCTCTAGGGAAAAATCAGAAGCCAGTGTTTGTCACAGCTGGCATTTTATCCCAATTACGGGTTCATTCCAGAATGAAACCAGACAATCATTGACAATCATATCCAAATTTATCTGAGAACCAAGTCTTTTAATTGTTGCAGTGATTCATGGCAACATCAGCTTGTCTACAAGCTTTTTAAAATCCACATTGCTTCTGTGTTCCATAAGTACAAAATACTTCAAAAAGTAATGTTACATGTGTTAAAATTCTTACAGTTGTGAACATTATAGGCACAAATGCCTAAAAATAAATTTCCAACCACAAGTCTTACAACTATGGAAAGCTGCATATAAGGAATAGTCCAAAAACAAAACTTATGCTGTAGGCAGAAATTAAATCAAATCATATTTGAATTCAAAAACAAAGGAGCTTAAAGCCTAAAAAAGGCACATTGAACCAGCAAGGAATACTTCTCCAAAATACATCATTAAATAGTAAAAAGCACTGTAACTTTAGCCTTTGAGCACATTAAACACACACACACACACAAAACCAAGTGCTCACCCAGCCAGACCAAATTGTATCAATGGAGGAAAATCCATGTTGATCATCTGCTGCCACTGTTGATCATCTGCTGCCACTGTTACTGCTACAGGATTGTTGGTTTTTTGATGCCTGGTGCCCAAAGTGGTGTGGCATTGCCATGATGTGATGAATTCCTGAATGCTTATGTATGTGTGTCTTATTTTCCTACATTGTCAATAATCTCTTTCTGCATGGCTCGGAGGTCCAGGGATGTTGAGCTCCAAGAGTTTTTTTAAAAATGGGAATCTTAATTGTTGTTGCACCTACGGTAACTCCAGAGTTTTGTAACTTAATGTCTGGCATGCTGCCACAATAACGTCATTGTTATGACAAATTTTTTTACAGAGCTTGGAGTAACAAAGGGCTGTAGCATGAAAGATCTGGAATCCCAGAATCCTAGAAAGCCAGAGTATTGTAATTATAGAGAGTGCAAAGTGTAAGACCTGCAAACACCACCTCTGTATTTACAAGTTGTAACATAAACATGTTCAGCTGTCAGGATATTATGGTACAGTGACTTTGCTCAGCTTGAGAGCTAGCTAATTGTTTTGGAATGACTATAGTAAACTATTGTTCAAGCTTCAATTTTAAAAGCACTTCAATTTTCAGGCCTACTCTTTCTATGCCCCCCCCCCCCAATTTTTAAAACTCTATACTGTACATGCAAAATTTCAAACCTTAACCGATGAGCTGTGCCTTTACTGCTGAACTCCCTCCAGTCCATGGAATCTGCACAGGGAATGCTCTAGCTTCTAGGGCTACTCAATTGATCTTTTCCTCCTTGCACTCTTTCATTAGCTCCCACCCATCTCTGGGTCCTTTGCAAGGAAACGTGCCACTGCCAAGGCTGCCTTCTTCCCTTCTTCCCTTTCTGTGGGAGCAAGGCAGTCTGTGGGACAACGTAAGTGGCCGAAGGGCTGAGAAGAGATTGATTGAGGCGTTTCAGTAACTTTCCTTGCAGAGATGGAGGGATGTGTAGAGAGTCCAGACGGATCCTGCTTTCGCTATGCCAGTCACACACAGGAGACAAATACAGAATAAAACTGATGAGGAAAAAAAATCCAGCTGCTTCTTCTCATCCTATATTAAAAGAAACACAGTGGACCAGCGGTTTTCCCCCTTGGGCAGCTAGAAAAAAGCAGAGTGGAGTAGGCAGACATGCCAGTCAGTCTTGCAGAGAATACAAGAAGAAGCTGTAGGGAAGTGCCACGAACTCGTCTTGTATAATAGACTAAAGA
This sequence comes from Intellagama lesueurii, assembly GCA_037013535.1. NCBI lineage: Eukaryota > Metazoa > Chordata > Lepidosauria > Squamata > Agamidae > Intellagama > Intellagama lesueurii. The sequence continues at coordinate 136,806,913 of JBAJHW010000002.1, forward strand.
GGGAACCACAGCAGTGCAACATTTAGGGAATTGTATGGAGCTCAGCAGGCTGAAATCAAATTCACACCTAGGTGATAAGCAGGATGTGGATTGGTTATGCTCACCCAGCTACAGAACACACAAGAGAGTGGCAGGCTGTTCTCCAGAATGAAAGGATGTAGGAATAAACCAGGGTGGGGAAAAGGAATTTTTTTGGTGTAACACAGATAGGTGGAACAGGGGTTTCTAACAAGAATGCAAGACAGACAGAGAGACAGAGCCCTCATAGATGTGCCGGAGGCAGCAAGGTCACCCAGAGAGATGCTCCCCTTGGGATAGAAGGCACTCTGATTCACAGCACCTCTAAATGAGCAGAGCATGGTGAAGTATCACGTGGATTTGGGAGAAGATCCAAAGGGCATAGGCAGGACGTGAGCAGAGCTGTATTGCCAGGGGAACAGCTTCGTCAGCATTTCCAAATATAAGAGTTTTCTGCTTTTGTGTGAAACATTAAAGAAGACAAGATCAACAAAGCCCGACTCTCCGCTTTCCTAATCCTTAGCTTCCCAAGGGTTTGGTCTACACAACACAAAGAACACAAGTAAGCCTTTTCCTAGAAAGCATCTCTGTTTTGCTTGTCTTCTGCTCTGTGATTTACCTTTGCCTTCTGGCTCACCACTGCAGGAAGGATGCAGACTGATGAACTGGAATGACTTTTCCTATGATGCAGATTTGCAAAATGGCTGTTCTCTTCAAATATATTCCTTGCATCACCTGATCTTATGCCTAACCTTTTTGTGTGTCACCCAAAATGGGGCATCAGAGCCTGCCAAAGGCTTTTGGGGGCTAGGGGAGTTGGAAAAGAGACGCTGATTCTGTTGCTGCCACCACCACTGGACCACCCAGACTGGCTCAGTGACACAGCCCAGGGAGTCTTGGTTTTCACTTTTCCTGCCTGTTGCCTGCTTCTTTGGATAGCTGGTGTTAACATGTGTCAGATCCTTCCTGCCACTCATTGTGCATCTGCAGTGTGTGCAGATGGCTGTGCTAGGACCCAACTCAAGCGTGACGTGTTGCTGCACTGTCCCCTGTTTCTTTTGGAAATAGGGAATGTGATGGTCCAGGTTCCCTCTCTGGGGTCACAGTTGAACCCATGGCATCTTGAAGGGAGCTTGAGCCTGCCTCTTCCTTCTCTTGCAGGTCCATATTCTCCTGCTCGACAAAGAGTGTCACATCAACTTATTTGTCCTCTTCTGGCTGCACTTTGTCTTCCCTTGATCCTCTGCAACAAAGAGGTTCACCACTGTGTTTTCTTAGAATCTCCAGCCTTTGGCACAAGACCACCCCAACCATAATACTCCCGGCCAATTTTGTTTTGGGCTTTCCCCCTTTGTCTCGTGGTGGGGTGACATAAAGATCTCCTGGAACCTGTGGCAGAAACATCCCCACCTCTTTGAAGGTCTTCCTGCCCGTGATTTCTGATTCTTTTCTCTAGAGAGAGAATCTGACAGCCTCTTTGCTGAAGCCCCATCTGTTCCTTCAAGAGCAAGGTGATGAATCCTGCCAGTGCTCTTGGCATGGCAAGGCCTGTGCCCCATGACGAGGAGATGCTTTCCAGAAGACCATTAGAGTGTTGCTTGGCGGTTGTAGGCTGTTTGGACAGACACATGGTGGGAGCATTTGTGCACTTCTGGTGCTCCGCGTGCAGGGATTTCCTTCCCTTCAAAGAAGAAAGCTGATTTGCTTGTGATGCCAGAGAGGCAGCCATGACCCTCTCCTTGTAGCCTGCCAGTCAGGAAGGGCAGGGGTACCTCAGCAAAGCACAGACCAGGCCAGGCTTTCAAAGTTAATACCAGTGTGCAGGACCAGGTAATTCAGGAAAAACTTATCAAAGTAAAGTATTATCCTCAGTCTTAGCCTGGCAGAGGCTAAAGCTGTGGGAAGTACAGCAGGAATCTCAGGGAGCGGCAGTCCAGACAAGCTACTTCAAAATAGTAGCCATGTACAAGTACTTCAGGGAGAGAATTAACTGGGTTGGGTAAAGTCAGAGAAATGGTGGTCCTTCACTTCTAGCCAGTCAGACCAGAAAAGCAGTGGACAGGTGACCTTTTTAGAGAGTGCCGTGTAAGATAAATTAAGGAGGGTGGCAGAGAGGGAAAGGGTGCCTTGCTTGATAAAGTCTGAGAGGCAGTGGTAGTCACTGAGTTGTAACCATAAAGAGCAGGAGGCACAGAGGGCATTATAACTAACTAAAACAAGGAACGTGAGAATGGGTAGTACCAGCACAGAGACCAATCCAATAGAGTTATGGCCACTGGAGGAAGGAAGGCATCCTCTAGCTTAAGGAAGCAGGATGGCACTATGACAGTTGGGTCAGCAGACAACAGTTGGGATTTGTACTACTCTGCCAACACCCCCCCCCCCAAATAAAATAAAAATATAGGAGAGAGAGAGAAAAAAAGGAAAATATCCAGTGGAGGATGAAGGATAAGATAGCCTACTGGATTGGGGAAACTGATGGAGGAAGGCTTCCCTGCACACCCTATGGCTCTCAGGCCAACAGGTAATGGTTGATATTGCACCACCAAACCAGAAGCGGAAAAAATGAAAGAAAAGGAACCTATGGAACAGGAAGAGTAGGAATCTGGTGGATTAAAGAAGGAAGAATTGCTTCCTATGGCACTAAGGCCAACAGGGAACGACTGGTATTTGCATCATTACATCAAAAAGTGAAGAAAGAGAAGAAAGAGTGTGGGTTGGGGGCAGACTCTAATGCCCTAATTTGTGAGCCATCTACTCATAGCCCATACAATAATCATTGTTCCACAATCACACACACACTCAATACTAATAAGGTGGTGCTATTTCAGTGAAATTTAATAAACTAAGATGGGTGAGAAGAGAAAGAAAAAGGAAACTGTTCCAGAATGCAAGGTTGTCTAAAGAGCAGAAGAAGCCTTTCACTGTGTCCCAGAGCTCACCTCATTGGCTGGCACAGTGGCCCCAAGAGCATGTGTACTGCACGGTGGTCTAACCTGAGTCCTTTCTTTATCATTGGAGCTTTATCATTGGATGCCGGGCAAAAAGAAAAGAAAAACAAAGAAGAAAGAAGACAAAAACATTGTGGTACCTTAAAGACTAACTGCTACATTTTGAGGCGAGCTTTCATGGACAAGTCCACTTCCTCTGACATCATTGGAGTGTCCAGAGAAGCTTTTAGGTGTCACAGGAGTGGGGGATCAGCTTTCACCTGTCAGCTCTAGTCATCTTTTGTAAGTTGTGGGTTACAATACTGACATACCTTGCAAGGCTTTTATAGTGAGAGGCGTATATGAATGTTGACCTCTGATTAGCTAGGATCACTTCCTATTGATTTTGGTAACATGGTGCTCATGATTACTGTGGTCTGAGCTCTAACTTGGAAATATGTCTCTCTTTTACTTGCAGGCAATATTGATGCTTCCATAGATCTGCAGTGTTACCAGATAGTAGTACCTAACAACATTATGAACTGCAGTTGGTTTATTCAGAGATCCTTTGATGTTACCACCACCTATGTCCTCCACTGCAAGAGTCTAAAATTGTAAGTGACCTATGGAGAGCCCCTGTGCTACCTGGGAATTTAGGCTTTGGAAGAAAGGGGCTATTTACAAGTCTGATCTCTGTCAGCTTTCCATACAGCATGCTATATGCCATATATATACACAAATGGATCATGTTATGCAGGTTAGGACAAAATTATGTAAGTGTATGCTTACACACACACACACGCGTGCGCGCACACACACACACACACACACACACACACACACACACACACACTGGTCTAGACACTGATCATAATAAAGGTATGTATGTGCATGGATTATGTATAATTGTGTGTGCATTCATCTGTGTATGCATACACATAGCTTGTGTTTGTCTGCGTATCTGCCTCTGTATATGACATATACAAGCATGCATAGTGTCTCTGCCCACAGTTAAAATAGGAAATGCAAATTCTTATATACCCCAAATGTACAAATCCTCTGCTGAGAGTAAAATAAATCAAGCAGATCACAATATAAAAATACAACCGTGCTTGCATAACTCTGGGTGTTCTGAGCTTGTTATGGATTGTTTGCAAAATTTAGTTTTTGTGGAAAGTTTTTGCAGATGATGTCAAGTCATTCACAATCTGGATGTATACATGAGAAGTGCCAAATACTCAGTTCTGATTTACACATGCAATTCTGTTTGTTTGTTTGAATTTGATTTTGTCTCTCTCATTTCCCCTCCTCTAGCAATCCTGGTCAAACTCACTCAGAGCAGGCTGAGAGGGGACAGAATTGGTTGGCCATTGGACGAAGCAAGCTGACGCGGGGAGACAACTACAGTGTTTGGGTGGAGGTTTTCAGTGCAGATTGGAATGCGACCTCCAAGAAGTTAAACTTCAGCCTGGATGATATAGGTTAGAGACAGTTGGTGTAGAGTTCTTTGAGAAAGGGGCTCGGGAACTCTGTGAACTCAGTTTTTAAAAAAGTTGCTCCTTACTCTGAAAACAGTGCCAGCCCACCTGTGTAGCCCCAGTGTTTTGCTGTGGTGTCCATACCAAAGAGCTAGGTCTGTGAGCCACCATTTTAAAATGTTTCACTGTGACTTACCCAAAGTATTGTGGGAAATTTACAACTAGACCTTTGAACCACCTGCTCACTCTTTCTGGCATGTAGGCCCAAGAACATTGGTATATTGGTAAATGCCTTGCGAAGTGTTCTTAGACCTAGAAAAGCACTGGCACGTGTGTTAAAGGACAGCTTGAAGCATGGCCCTCCCAGACTGCCAGTTGGAGGTTTCCTCAGTTTGTGGGTGGTTTTGATGGGGCACTGAAAATTGGCATAGTCCTTGAGTGTTCTACAGTCATGCTATGCACTCTGCAGTTCTGAGGATCGCAGCGCTAGGTATTGTGAAGTTAGCCCCAACTTGAGTCGAGCCATTGAATAAACTGCAGTTGTTAAGTCAAAACTTAGGTATGTCCCATTGATTCATGGGATCCGCTCTAACTGAGATTGAGAATTAGATTTATTACATAAACAAAAAGTTATGTGGCTGGAATTTTCATTGAGTCATTTTTGTTCTAGGCGAAAGAGCTTTCAATCCACCCTAGTACTTTTTAATTCTATAGGAGTTGTAGTCCAAGGACGTTGGTGGATCCAATGTTGGGATCCACTGGCTTAGAGAGACCATTTTTGTGCCTAAGAGACTTTCTCCTAACTTTGCTCCTTTCAGTGAAGCCTCCTCCTCCTGTTCTGGATCCTGTGGAACCAGATTATGGTGGGGCTCTAGTGACATGGAAGAACCCCCACGTGTCCGAATTTCGCATCCATCATGCTCTCACGTGTGCACTTCGATACAAGACATCTACAGACCAGGAATGGACCTATGTGAGTTGTGTCTGTGAGTAAGTGACTGACTGAGAGCCTCCTTTGTGTGTCTGTCTCTCTTCCTATCTCACAGCTGCTTTCTGGCTTACCTGTGGAAGTAGAACTATCTGGCTACTTGATTGACGGGGCGTTCTCTGTGGCAGCCCCATCTTTGAGGAAATGTCCTTCTATGGATTGGGCAGATGATAGCCTCTCTGACTGCCTTTAAACAGGCCCAGATAGAGCTGGATGTTCCAGTGTGCCTTTAAAGGCAGGGATGCCCATGCTTTATAATTTTTTTAAAAAAAATCATTTTTATTGCTGCTGCTGTTATAAACATTGTATAGTGCTGTTTTATTTATATTTTCTGTATCATTTTATCTTGTAAACTGGTTTAAGGAGGCTTTTCCTTGGAAGTCAGTATAATTAAATGAATACACAAAGGCTATTTTATACATGATACCAATAAAGCAAGCAGATTTAAGAAGTATACTCAATGGGAGCCATAGCCAATCTTAGCTTTTTGTTCCATGTGCCTTTGTAACTATGTCTGGATACTTTACAACAGCTTAGGAAGGAAGGAGAACTGAAATCCCCAGTGGAATTTAAACAAGAGGGAGTCAATCCTAAGCATGTCTACTCAGATGTAGCTCCACTGACTGTAGTGCATCTTACTCCCAGGTAACTCGGCATAGGATTTCAGCCTTATCAATTGTGAATAGAAATCAAGAAGTCTTACCTCTACATCCTAGCCTTGCTGGCTAGGCCCTTTTCCCCCCTTTCCTGATTTTAAAAAATAACTATCTATCCTTGTGTGGTTTGCAACCACAAGATTTACAGCCACTCATATGTTGCTTTTCCTTTGTTTCTGTCTTGACTCAGATTGTGTTGTTTTGTCTGTGACTTGTTTTTTTTTTTTGTGCTGTTAACATTTCTTAATTAATTAAAATTTCTTAAAAGTGTAACAAAGACCACTTGTGACTATTTTCTTTCCCAGCTGCCTAAGGAAGAGGTGGGCCAGGAGGGCCATGACCTTGAGGACTTGAAGCCATTCACATCCTACGAGGTGCAAGCCCGATGCATTCCAGAAAATGGAAACGGTTTTTGGAGTGAATGGAGTTTGTCCCAAACCTTCACTACCCCTGAAGCAGGTAGGTACTGTTGCGGAGGAAGGAGAAGGCTGTTCTTGATTAGATGCAGCAAAATCCTAATTGACACCTGTTCACATGTTACGTTTTGAAAGGCACACTTGCCAGTTAGTGTGCACGTAAAAAATGTAACATGGGAAAACGCTACCGTTTAAGGCAAGGCTGAGGCACATCTTTCAGGCTAAGAACTGAATTCAATTTCAGAGAAGCTCTTGGGACTGCATTCTAGTCCTGGATAGGGCCAATAGAAAATGATGAGACCCAGACTCCTATCATATTTTACCTTAAAGTTCTTACTACCAATAACTGAGGCTTAGAAGGATTTCAGCATTCTGCAGTTTGGGTGAGAATGATGGGTAGGAAGATATCAAAGCCAGGAAACCACTAAATAGTCATGTAGTGGTGAAGGGCCTCTTGGAAAGCCCAAGTGGCAACCCTAGAAGGAGTCTGTTTTGTTCCTGGATCTGAGGTTCCATGTGTCTGGTCTCAGGGGTTCCCATGCACTAAATAGTTCAAGATTCTTCTTCGTGGCCTCTGTGAATGCACACAATTGGGTTGTTCTGCGCCTGCGCAGGACCTCTCAGACGTTTATAGAGCTTAAAGACATGTGATTAGTGGGACGTTCCCCCGTGGAGCGCATGCTCCGCCTGCCAGAAATCCCCTCAGTTCCTTTCAGCCGCCGCTTAGGTTAGACCTATTTCGGAGAGAGCTAGAGTGATTGTGCGTTTACTACGATCGGTAGTTGCTTCTTCTGTTATTTCAATCACTTTTTTGTTGGACGTTTCCCCCCTAAATTGATTTGTTCTACCTTCGATTCGATTCAGCTTTTTTCTCTTTCCCCCGTTTTTGCCGATCCCCCTATCCCCCCCATCTTCCCTCCAATTTTCCCTTGTCTTTTATGCCCCCCCCCCCGGGCCTTTCAAGCGGTGCGTACTTTGTAATAACAAGATCCTGCTCACTGACGGCCACGACCGTTGCCTTTTCTGTCTCGGGGAACAGCACCAAACACACTCTTGTCCCGAGTGTAAAAGGCTCACGAAGCCTGCACTTAAGCTGCGACTTCAGAGGCTGCGATCTTACCTTTGGGAGAAATCTCTCAATCCATATTTGGTCGCCATGGACTCTGCACTGTCCCCAGATCGTCGACCTGATCACCAGGAGCCTCCTAGACCGGTCTCTAGTCCAATGCCTCCTTCTCCTCACCAAGCGGAGAAGTCGAAGTCTACCTCGAGACCGAAGTCGACATCGAGGACCTCAGCTTGATCAACTGAATCATCTAAAAAGAAAAAAGATAAGACTACTTCAAAAAAGCCTAAGAAATCATCGAAATCTACTCAGATTCAACCACTCCAGTCGACAGTTCCACAGATTCAACCACCCCAATCAACACTTCCATCCCCAATTTTGGAGGAAAGGTCTAGAGACGCCTCGGGATCGATGTCAGACAGAGATGAACCACCTATGCCTCCGGCCCAGGCTCCAGCTTCCACTGGTAGCTTGTCGCCAAGTATTGGCCTCTCTCTGGCTGACATTCACTCCAGCCAGGCCTCGGCCCATTCGAGCCCTGCGTCATCAGGGTGGGCAATCCCGATTCAAATCTCGGGCTCAGACTCATCTCATCACTCCCCTCGAAAACATCGGGCAAAGAGACGACACTTGTCACCAGTGCAGTATGACCCTACACAGAGAGATTACTATTACTACCCAGAATCTTCTCGGTATCAACCACGAGAAGATCCCAGAGATCGATACTACCAACAATATGACCCATATTTCCCCGAAGATTTACCGGAACAAATTTACTACACCGAACCCATGAGAGTCCGATATGCTTTGCCGTATCCACCTCGATACTCACCTTCTGTGTCCCCATCACCACCTCGATACCGACACCGTTCCCACTCATTGCACTCGACATGGACTCACCAGATCCCGCTTGCTACCAAGCCGGCCCTCAAGCGCACTACTTCATCATTGGAACGACCACAGTCGAAGCGTTCCAAGCATTCTTCTAAACATCCTCCCCCTCAAAACACATCTCTACATGTTACGACCACCTATAAGGGTCCTCCTCCTCCTTCTCCTGATACGGAAAGATACTCTACAACCCAAGTACCCCCTACTTCGCAACAGCCTTCTTCGACACAATTCTCCACATCAAAATCTCGACATCAATCTCCATGCTCTGAATCGTCCATATCGACCCATGATTCAGCCTCTGATATTTCTCCAGAATCACCCTCCAATTTACCCACTCCAACATCTGATGTAGCGGAAAATCATCCGCTCTCACCTTCGGAAGATTTCACTTCGTACTCCCAGCTAGTGATGAGGATGGCTAAGTCCCTACAATTAGAAATCGAGGAACCACCACCTCCTAAACAAGACTTAGTTTTTGATGATATTAATCAAGAGAAGACACCTCCGCTTAGCCTTACCTTCATACCTGCTATGCTAGATTTGATTAAAGAATCATGGGATAAACCCCCTTCATCATTACAAATTTCAAGACGTGTGGAAAACCATTATAAAACCCATGGTCAGGACACTGCCTTTTTATCCAAACATCCTACACTGAATTCAATTATTGTGGAATCCAATCAGTCCAGAGCTCGCAACAAATCATCAGTTGCACCTACCAACCAGGAGGGAAGAAAGTTAGATATTCTGGGTAGACGTCTTTACTCCCTCACTTCATTTCTTATGCGAGTCGCCAACTATCAAGCCGCCATGGAAGCTTACCATAGGAAACTATGGAATAAGATCCTCCCTGTTATTCAAGCGGCTCCTGAGTCTTCTAAGACTGAAGCCCTAAATATTCATGCTGAGGCTTTTACACTGGCCAAACAGCAAAGAATTGCTTCCCGCCACACTGCTGATGCCGCATCTAAGGCAATGGCTACATCTATTGCCCTTAGACGCCATGCCTGGCTTAGGTCGGCTGGCATATCTGATGACACCAGATAGAGAATTGAAGACCTCCCATTCGATGGCGCTGGCCTTTTCAACGAAAAACAGATGAAGTAATGGACAACCTTCATAAAATTCGGAAAACAGCTTGATCATATTCCACCCAGCAAACATTTCAATACCAGCAACCCCAGTACCGCAGACAGTCCTTTGTCCAACAGCCATTTCAGCCATTCCACCAACCATACCATACATAAAAGCCACAAATGCAGGATAGACCTTATTCTGGCCCGTCAACGTCTGCCACACCATCCTTTCAACCCCAGCAACAGCAACCACGTCGACAACCCTTTCAACACCAACAGAAGAAGGGTAAGCAGTATCAATAAACCCCTTCCATCTTCCACCACTATTTCCACTCCGTTTGAAACCAGGTTATACCCTTTCCTCAGTGCATGGCGTTGAATCACCAAGGACCAATGGGTCCTTTCGATTATCGAAAAGGGCTATTTCATCGAATTTCAGCATACTCCACCTTTCACTGTCATTAAAACTACTCCCCACTCATTGGCACTTCAAGAAGAAATTTCCCTTCTTCTCCAAAAACAAGCCATACTCTTCGTCCCTTCTTCTGCCCTGCATGATGGTTTCTACTCTAGATACTTCACTGTATCGAAAAAGGACGGAGGACTCCGTCCCATCCTCGACCTTAGAAGCCTCAATAAATTCATTCAGCCTAGACGTTTCAGAATGCTGACACTCGACACTATCATTCCTCTCCTTTCACAGGGGGACTGGTTTGTTGTCATCGATCTCCAAGACGCATATTTTCACATCTCTGTCCATCCGAGTCACCACAAATTTCTTCGATTCCGATTCGACGGCATCTCGTACCAGTTTTGTTCTCTTCCGTTCGGACTGTCCACGGCACTGAGGACCTTCACCAAGTTGCTGCCTACCTCCGCCTTCAGGGAATCACTATATTCTCTTATATAGACGACTGGCTGATAGTCTCTGCTTCCTACCACGATGCCGTCAGAGCTACCCAAATTACTCTCTACACTCTTCAAGACCTCGGTCTCAAGGTGAACCATGCCAAATCCCATCTTGAACCATCACAGACAGCCACCTATATAGGGGCATACTTCGATTCCCTACAAGCCAGAACCTTTCTCCCTTACGAGAGAATAATCAAATTCAAACGGGCTATACAACCATTCCAACCTCATGCTTCAGTATCAGCTCATCAAGCCCAACACCTCGGGCTCATGGCTTCCACTACCGCCGTTATCCAGCATGCCAGGTTAAAGATGAGGTCTCTTCGGTCATGGTACCTCTCCCTATTCGACCCCATGACACATCACCCATCCAGATGCCTCAGGGTCACAAGCGAACTAGCCCAACAACTTACATGGTGGACATTTCTGCCACATCTTCTTGTCGGAAGACCATTATCCCCTCTCCAGCTCACGGTACAGGTTACCACGGATGCCAGCCCGTTGGGATGGGGCGCCCACTGTTGGCATCACAGGATCCATGGACTCTGGACAAAACAAGAGCAGTCATTACATATCAACCACCTAGAGCTCTTAGCTATTATCAAAGCTTTCCACGCCTTCCTACCTATCATTGCAGGACGCGCAGTCCAACTTGCTACGGACAGTACGACAGCTCTTTATTATGTCAACAAGCAGGGCGGTACACATTCCCTTTCCTTACTATACCTAGCTGTCGAGCTCTGGGAATGGTGCTACCTTCACCACATCTTCTCAGTAGCAGTCCATATCGCTACAGATGACAATCTACTTGCAGACCATCTCAGTCGCCTTACCACGAGGTCGCACGAGTGGTCTCTAGATGACGAAGTCTTCGTCCTTCTTTGCCATTGATGGGGGACTCCTTCCGTTGATGTTTTTGCTACCAAGAACAATAACAAGTGCCAACTATATTGTTCCCGTGCCGGTACCGGCAGAGGCTCTCTCGGAGATGCCTTCATGATAAGATGGGACAGCGGACTCCTCTACCTATTCCCACCAATCCCACTGATACAACACACCATCATTCGGCTTCGACAGTTCCAATCGGATGCGATCCTTCTCGCCCCATGGTGGCCACGACAACCGTGGTTCACCCACTTGAGGTCGATGTCGAGCGACCTTCTCCATCTTCCGTCAATCCCCAACCTCCTCATGTGGGACAACGGGCTCATTTACCATCTCGATCTCGAATCTCTGAAACTGATGGCATGGAGGATTCTCCCACAATAAGGGATATACTTGACAGGGCTCGAAAACCATCAACAAAGATCCTTTACCAACATAAATGGAGAGGATTCCTCTCCTTTGTCAATTCTAAAAACTTACTTGTGGTACCAGTTTCACTGAAGATCTACTTACCTTTATACTCCATCTTTTTCATCTTGGATTGGCCCATTCTACTTTGAAAGTTAATATTGCTGCGGTGGTCGCGCACCAACCATCTCATTCGGAAGCAGCTAAACTTTTCTCCCATCCAATTTTGAAAAAATTCCTTAAAGGACTTCATAATATCTGTCCTCCACGTCAACCTCCTCTTCCCAAATGGTCGTTACAGCTTGTCCTTAATGCATTAACCCGACCTCCATTTGAACCGATGGCTACTACTAACCTCAAACTGCTTTCCTTGAAAACATCATTCTTAGTAGCCATAACGTCGGCTAAACGTGCTAGCAAACTGGCATCTCTTAGATCAGATCCACCTTTCCTGCAGTTCCATCCGGACAAGGTCACTGTATACCCAGATTTTTCATTCTTACCTAAGGTCGTATCTGATTTTCATCTTAATCAACCTATAATACTGCCAACCCTATTTTCATCTCCCTCTACACTTCTCGAGCGCATGCTCCACATGCTTGATGTTAGACGTTCCTTGACTTTTTACATTGACAGAACCAAATTGTTTAGAAAAGCATAAAGGCTCTTCCTATGTTTTCATGGCCCTAATAAAGGTTCACCAGCTTCGCCTCAAACGTTGGCTAGGTGGATTGTTCAAACAATTTCACTGGCATATGAACTGGCAGGCAAAACACCACCTGAACCCTTGAAGGCTCACTCGACTAGGGCACTGTCTACCTCCACTGCCTTCCAACGAGGAATAGAAATCCCTCACATCTGCTGTGCAGCTACATGGTCCAATCCATCAACGTTTGTCACATATTACCGTTTGGATGTCTGGGCAAAGAAAGATGCTGCTTTCGGCAGAGCTGTCTTGACTTCCTTTCTACCGTGACGTCCCACCATCCGGTAAGTGAGCTTGCCAGTCACCCAATTGTGTGCATTCACAGAGGCCACGAAGAAGAAAGAGAGGTTACCTGTAACCATGGTTCTTCTAGTGGTCCTCTGTGAATTCACACATCCCGCCCTGCCTCCCCTCTGTCTGTTACATTGTCTTCTTATATAGCTCTTTGACAGCGGCGGACTCTTTTGGGAACTGAGGGGATTTCTGGCGGGTGGAGCATGAGCTCCACGGGGGAACGTCCCACTAATCACGTGTCTTTAAGCTCTAGAAATTTCCGAGAGGTCCTGTGCAGGCGCAGAACAACCCAATTGTGTGAATTCACAGAGGACCACTAGAAGAACCATGGTTACAGGTAAGTAACCTCTCTCTTTTGGACCACTGGGATTTTGAACCCAGTTCATTGGAAGAAGGTCTACAAGGTTAAAACGGTAACCCCGCTCCCCTGAGTAAGAATGCCTCAATTCAGATCCTATGTTTGATAACAGTCATCCTTTGTTCTTTTTGTTTTTATCAACATAGGAAGAGCAGATTGTTCAAGTATTTGTCTGTGTTTGTTTCTTGTTCAGATTCTTTGGGGAATACCCGCTAGTTCTCACTAACTGCCTAATGTCTCTCTGTTGTCTCAGCTCCACTGGGTCAGGTGGATGTATGGCAAAAAGTGGGTGTTTCTGAAAATGGTGAACCGAGCCTTCTCCTGCTGTGGAAGGTAAGAATGCCTTTGGCCTGTTCCTTGCACATATTGTTCTTATGACTGAGAATACATGGCAGTCCAGTTTTTCTGACCCTGAGTGACAAGGTACATGGGAGAACTTTAAGGAAGGTGATCTAGAAGAATGAAAGCGCAATATTTCTAAGGGGTCAAAATCTCTGTGTGGCTTGTAAAAAACATTACAGGGAAGTTTTCAGGTCAGAGGTTCCAACAGATTCACTAACAAGGAATCAGGGCTTAGAAAAGTTGCAAAGATTTTGGAATGGCTTAATCTGGAATGGGCAATTCAAACCCATTAGCTTTACAAAATAACTGTTCAGAATTTACTACTATGCCACTACTTGTGGGTGACTTCAATAGAAGTCACTTGGGCTGGGGTCATTTTGCTGAGAAGTGAGTGATCAGATCTGCAATTGTCAGAAGAAGAAATGTTGATCGGGGAATCTAAATGTGTTGTTTTTTGGCTCTTCACACATAAAAATGGCAGTTTCCTGTTGCTCTAAGCAAAACTGTCGCACCTCTGGGTTTCTTCTCAACTTTGGACCTTTAACAGCTACAGAAGAGGCAGAAATTTAACCTGTGTAAATGTTTTTATTGCAACCTTTTCCAACTGAAAGAAGAGGTGTGCTGTTAAGAGATTGGTTGTTCTGTTGCACAACGTCTTACCACATGGAACAATTTGTCCAATAATTCTGAGTGCAAGCTGGGCCTGCCATTTTCAGTTGGAAAATGATAATGGCAGGAGGATTAGGTTGTGTGTCTGATTAGCACTGGCCTTGGCCCTTTCCCTTTTACAGGCTCTGGACCCAGAATCAGCCCAAGGAGTCATCCGTGACTATGAAGTCATTTACCGGGAGCACAGCAAAAAGACCCACAAGATGCTGTGCGGTTGCTGCAGTGCTAGCCTCCCTCCTACTGCTGAGTATGCCTGGATTTCGGCTCACAATTCCATTAATAAGACACTGCCTGCCAATCTGAGCTTGGAGCAAACAGGCAAGAATTAATAATGTGGAGGCCTCTCGGCTTCCTGCAAGAGGTCAATGCAGTCTTTTCTCTCTCTCGCTGCATGCCCTGCCCTTCTGGTTAGTTGGAAGCTGAGTCAGCCTCCTTGTGGAAGGGAAAGGTGTAGATGTTGTCCTCTGTTTCCTCTTTGCCTCCTATCTATTCAGGAGACACTTCATTTCCTCTTTCCTTTTTTCTCCTCAGTCTAAGAAAAGTAGCCTTTTCTGCTCCTCTTTCTGCTTCTGCCCCTACAAGACGTTGGGTGTCATTGGGACTATTCTGACTTTGGATGTGGCCGTGCTAAACAACCACATGGTCAATCCAAATCAGCCTCCAAGTTTCCTCTTCCTCTCTGCAATTCTTTTCCCACTTCTTTTGCCTTGAATGATCATCTGTGATCATCTGTGTTTTTCATTATGTGATTCCTGCTTTCCCCATTTTATGACTTCTTTGACCTGTACTCATTCACTTTAGTGCTTAGTACATTCACTCTCTCGATCCAGGAAATTCTTAGCATTCTATGGTAAATCCACATTTCAAATGCTGCTTCTTCTTCTTCAATAATAGTCTCCATTGCAATCCATGACACCATGCCATACAGTAGAACTGAGAATACATAGTACTTCACACAATGCCCATTCTCAAAGCCAATTGTAAGTTTATGTTGCAAATTATGTTCTTCATCTTAAGGAGCCTTGTCTATGCTAATTTTATAATAGGCACTCAACCACTTAAGCTTACTTAGTTTGGAGGTGTAATCCAAAATAGTGCAGTTAGTCATTTTTAGAAGAAACGTTCTTTTAAAGTGTCGCCTGATAAGGACCTGTGAGTATCTCGGTTTTTGGAGATTTGATGGGGATGGTGCGGAAAGCAGAAATGTAAGGAGAAGGGAGGACCTGCTGAAGCCTGAAACAGGTTATATGAAGTATCCCAGAGTGGGGATTACTATGAGTGAGATACATGCAATAAAAGAAAGGACACGTTTCCACATTAACCAGTATCCCTAAGAAGAAAATAAAGAAAGAAGGAATGCCACCCCCATCGCTGGAGAACTACTGAATCAAGTAGTCAGCCCTTACATGGAAATGCCCCCAAAAGGTTTTTTTCCTCATTGATCCTGCACTGTTTTGTGTCTGGTGCAGGCACAGTATTGCCCATGTCAGGCACAGCAAAATAGAATAAGACCCACATGGGTCTTACAAGTGACACTATGCAGAAACCCATGTCCTCCTCCCTCTCCCCTTCCTTGTAGAAGAACTGGGCGTTGAGTTTGCAAAAGGCTCCTACCTGTCAAGCAGGATATATATATGTGTCACTCCTACGTCAACAGTCTTTCCCTCAGATGGCTGCAGTGGCTGCAGAAACAGCCTTCTTGTGTGAGAAATTTCCTGGTACAGAATTCAGATTATTCCTGTGCCAAGGAGTCAGAGAAAGCTGAAGGGGATCAGCCTTTATCTATCCTTTATTATTTGTTTGTTTTGTTTGGCGGCTAATTGGGTCTGTTCTTCCCCCTCCCGAATCCCAATGAAAATTTCCTGATTGTGGATAGAAGAGGTAGAGATGGAGGATGCAGAAAGGTGACAGCAGGCCCTCTTTCATTCCAGATTTATTTATGAAAAGAGTACAAAGAGAGAACATATGAACATGGGTAGGAGGTCTCTTCCCTCCACTGTCTTTCCGTTTGGTTCCAAAAGTACACGTTACTTTTGTGTGTGTAGTTTAGACCTGAGGTGCTTCTGTTTAGACATTTCTGGAAGAGGGGAGAACTGATCAGGATTGAGGCCCTAGCCCAGGAGGTAGGAAGGATTTAACCTCCCGCTTTGTAACTTCCCAATCTGTACAGCGTCCTGCACCTGCAAGTTTCCTTGCCCTTGAAGGATCCATTGACATGAAGGGATGCCCATCTGTTTGGGATGCTGACAGGAGTCCCAGGGGATTCTCTGCGCAGTAACCACAACCCCTTTAACCTTTCCTCAGATCTCCCTGGCCCTGAGGAAGTCCAGGTGCTGGCAGTGCCAGGCCTGGGATTCAATGTGACATGGAAGCCTAGCACAAGCCCTCAGTGGGTTCAGCCTGAGGAGTACATTGTGGAGTGGGAAGAAGAAGAGGGCCTCAGCAGCAACGGAGAGGCCCTGGACTGGATACGCAGGCCTGGTAGCAGTGACAGCGCTCCGGTGAGAGGTGAGGAGAGAGAGAAAAACTCCTGACTGGATAAGATGGGGTGTGCAGTTAACACAGTGTTTGTGTGGAGGGGGGGGTTGGCTATGGGGGGAGGGAAGCCACTTTTACTGTTGTTTTTCAAGGGAAGTTCTCTTGATGGGGATGCCTTCCCTGAAATGCACACAGCAGGGTGGAAGAAGAGAAAGGGTTTGACTTCACCATCCACCTTCAGAGATGCTCATGTTTTCCAATGCCTCCCATTTATGTGGCAAAGTCCGTAAGGTGCTTATTGTAGTCACAATTTACCATTAATTTTGCATTTTGTTTGTCCCTCTGTGTTTGCAAAATGGGCCAAGTGTGCAGAAGTAGGCCTCTGTGCCCACCTGCATAAAGACCTTTAATTTGGGGCAAACGGGATATGTAGTTGCAGGGAGAGTAGGGTTGATGTCCGCCTCCAAGATAAGGGGTGATGAGAGGTTGGGCGCTGTCTTGTTTTTTTCTGTAGGAAACAATGGGTTTTCTTTGTATGCCTGGGATGCCTTCATATCTCACAAAGTGGACAAGAATGCCTCCTGTAAATTTACATGTGAGATAGAAAGGAATCGACATAACAAACACAACTAAATGCCTGCAGCCATATTAGCCCTGTGCTGCTTCAGAGACATTTGTTCAGCGTGTGCCACGTCTCACCTGCTGAACTGTTTTTTCTCCCCCTTCCACCCAGGTAACTTTAAACCAAAGATAGCCTATCGTGTGGGTCTCCATGCACTATATCCTCAGGGAAGCAGCCTCCCAGTCAATGTGCGAGCCTACTTCAAGGAAGAAGGTAATCTCGGTGGACATAGGAAAGTGGGGGTTGTCACTAGAATTCGGGATACCACAGAATTTATCTTCTGATGTTTCATTTTTATTTTGATAAACGGGTTCAGTTTTTTCCCAGTGTGTGAGAACAATCAAAGGTAGTATTGCCCACATTTAGTTTGAAGTAATGCAGCTGATCCACCTCATTTTTTCTGCAAAAGCCTAGCAGGCTTTTCCTTAGTGCCTGGTGGTCTGAGAGGGGTTTTTTAAATGGATTGTTGCGCTCTGTTGCTTTTAAATGTGTTTTTAGTATTGATTTTTTTTGACGTTTTTAATATAATACTTGTTTAAATCTTTTTAAATATTTGTATACTTACTGTTATTCACTTTTAAATATTGTCTTTAAGTGATGTAAGCAGCCTTGGAGTCTTTTAAGGAGAAAGGTGGAGTAAAATATTTTAAATAAAAATAAATTAAATAATCCCATCTTGCCTATAATTCTGTTGTTAGTTACATTACTTTTAGTTTTTGCTTGTTGTTACAGTTGTCTGGTTTTGTTATTATATATTATTTGCTGTTTATTGTTGTTCACCACAAGCTGTTCACCACATCTTGTGGCAGTGAATTCTCTGAGTTAATTATGTGCTATCTTTTGTAAACAATAAACAGAGTAGTGGTTTCTGCAAGCCACTATTATGTCAACTCTTCCAAGAAGACTCCATGCTTCTTCTTATTTGTATAACCTTTTGACACATCCAACCCAACTACCTCTGATACCAAAGGAAGCTTTTATTAAAAGGACATCTGTATAAATTGCTGCATGTCTCAGCCAACGACAACAGTAGCATCTTGAACTTGACCAACATGAATTTTTCTGGCAACACACTGAGCCAACCAGACTAATTTCTTCTTTCTTGGAAGCAATAATCTGCCCTACCAAATGTGCACATGATACAATTCTGTGACAATCTAGAGGCTTTTTCCTACTGTGATAATCTAGAGGCTTTTTCCCATCATGTTTGATTCAAAGATTACTTGCACTGTGAAAATAATCAGTGCACAGTCACACAGCAGCTGTCTTCTCAGCCCACCTAAATAGAGATAGGCATGAATTAAAAAATGAATCACCAAGTTCGTTAAACAAATTGCTAAATCGTTGATTTGTATTCATACAAATCAATGCCTCTGATGAATCATGAATCAATTATTTTTTAAGAGATTTTTGATTTATCAATTCGTTTGGCTATAAAATGCCCCCCTAGCACCTAGAGACACTCAAATTGCAGGGAAGCTTCCTCTGTCTCTCCTCTACAATCCCTCCAAGTTTAGTGAAGATTGGGGTTCATATGTCTGAGTTATACACCCACAAATGGGGACCCCCAGGAAAGTTCCCCGCAGGCACCTAGAGACACCAAAATTACGGAGGAGCTTCTCATGACTCTCCTCTATAATCCCCCCAAATTTAGGTTTCCCTAAGGCAGCTGCTAAATGGCAATTTTCTGAGGGGACCCAATTTGTGGGTGTACAACTTGGATGTCTGAAACCCAATTTTCACCAAACTTGCTGAGATTGTAAAGGAGAGTTAGGGGACGCTTCCCTGCAAACATGGTGTCTCTAGGTGCTTGGGGAGCCATTTTATTGGGGTTTAAATAAAAAAAATCATAACTTTGTAATTTGTGATTTGTTGATCTTGACAAACAACGGATCAAAACGAACCACCGTTTTTCCGATTCATGCAGCAGTAAACAATTTTTTAGTGGTTATAAAGGTACTGCCTACTCTTGCATTTACCACTTAACCATGTTACTGGCAGCAACATACTTTGTAAAAGAGATGCATACTGTCTCTAAATTTGGAGGTATTATGATTAGCAGCAGTTAGATCATCTTATCTTCCATTGGTTTGACTAATCTCTGATTAAAACCTTCACCACATCTTTTGGCAGTGAATTCTCTGAGTTAATTATGTGCTATCTTTTGTCATGTCTTATTTCCTCCTAATTGTGTATCTCTTAGATCACAATCCTTTGGCTTTAATTAGCCATTTAAGATCATGCAGAAGGGGAAAATTCCCAAAGTTTCTCTTTGCAGTGTTCGGAAAGTTGTCTGAAATACTAATTAAAAACAACAACAACCTTTGACTGTAGATATATCAACATAGAAGGCTATATTATACAACCGGGAAGTGAAACTATACTTTGCCCATATACCAAGCACACCACATACTCTTTTTAAATCACAGCTTTGGATTTCTTCCTCTTTTCTAGTACCATCCGCTGGTCCCCAAGCACTGCAGGACAGAAGCATTTCCTGTACTGCCTCTCTCATCTCTTGGCAGGAGGTTCCCTTGGCGAGTCGCAACGGACACATAATTGGCTACACACTTTACTTGAAGGATCCCACTTCAGAGAACATCTCTTGCACCTACAGTGAGTGAGATCACCCCCAAGTTCAGCTGACGGTTAACAGCAAGATTGAGGGAAGGAGGTTTCAGTCAGTAACTTACCAGAGTCACCTCCAGTGAGCCCTTTGTTACAGCTGGCCAGAACTGGCATGGGGAATGGAGTCTGATCCCCAAGAGGACTGGGAGGCCTGTTGAGTACCTTTGAGGCTTGGATAATGTCAGGGGCAGGCCTTTCTTCTTGACGCCCAGAGCCCTGACTTTATAGAGGTTCCCTTCTGCAGTCAGAGAATGACAAGAAGCAATTGCTCCATGTTTTTCTGTGCACAGAAAAAAGGACCATCCCTCTCATCGCTGAGCAGAGATAATGAAGATTCCGTTCCCAGCAGTACAGAGCAGAGATGTGCTTTTTCGTGTTTTCAGACTGCATATTCCAAGACTTTCCCAGGGTGAATTCTAGAAATTGCACCCCACAAATCCCGATCTGTAGATTTCACCCCCTCTAGATAAGGGCTTTCAGATTATTCATCTTCAATGAGAGGTTATCTACCTTTCATTCCCCACTTCCTGCTGCAGTGCCTCCTCGGAGTCACTGTTTTTCAGGGGATGCCCTCTATAGGACTTAATGGAAGTGAGACAATCACTCTCAGTATCCTCCATGCCCAGGAAGGCCTGGCCTCCTGGTTGGTCATGTGATGGCAGGGATACTCAGTTGCTGATTCTCTAGGTATGAAAGGTACAGTCGGGGTGTTGGTATTCTCAACTCCTCTCCCTCTCTAGATGGAGAAAGTAAACCCTAACCCTCCACTTAAAGCAAACGTGGGACAAGACAGAGAAGAACAAACAAGGTCAGCTCTACATCCCATGTTGTGAAATACAAATGGTACCAGTGAGGGATCTGTGCCGGTTGCTCCATATGAAGAGCAAAAACCCCAGTACGCTTGTGTTGGAGGTAGGTAGTGCGCTCCTGGCCCTGTGCAGGCATCTGGCAAAGATGGGCAACTTGTTGCCTTCCAGGTATTGTTGGGTTGCAACTCTCATCTTCCTTCACGACTGGCAGTGGTAGGTAGCACGGAGGGAAGGTCTAGGGTGACAACAGATGGCATGCCCCAAGTTGCTCACTCTCAGTACAGGGCAGAGCACAGGCACCATAGAGATGTAAGAATCAAGAATAGCCAGTATTTGGTTTTGGTTTAATAGAAATGATGGAAGCCACATAAGGCTGTAGTTTCTTTCTGTCCCTATGCACGATCCTGATGCCTCCATCTTAGCTACTGAGATGCTGGTGCTGGAAAGCCTGGCTAGTGGGTGTTGACTGTCAGCTCTCTAGCCTCAGACCTCCCTCTCCCTTTGCTTAATGCAGTTACTGCGGCTAAGAGGAGCTACAACCTCTCAAACCTGAAACCTGGGACAACCTATCAGCTCTGGATGACAGGCTCCACCTTGGCTGGGGAAGGAGCATCTAGTCCTCCGCATTACTTCAGCACTCCAGGTAGGATGGGAAGGGATGTGTTCTTAAACCAAGTGAGGCTGAACGGGTGTGTGAACAGAAGACCTCTTGATTAGTACAGGAGCGGGAAAGATCTTGGTGTGCCTGGGAAAGAAGTCTAGGACAAAGGAGGAACAGGTTTAGAACACAGTTGGTTCGTGAGATGGGTTTGCAAGGAAGGGGACTCAGGCCAACCTTTGCTGTTTACACAGAAACCATTGGGTGTCTGCTTTTCTGCATACAGACATAAATATGCCTATAACCCTGGGAGGTCCTTGTCAGTGGTGTTGGCACCACCTCATGTCAAGAATTTGAGGCAGATTCCCTCTCCCACCCACCCCCAGCATAACGTTCTGCCAAGTGCAGTTTTACACTGTTGGTGTGAAGGTTAGCCGTTTCCTTATATGGGAAGACGTAAAGCACTCTGTGCCATTTTAGATGCCACAGTGGTTCACTAAGAACGGTCAGTGACCGGTGAGATTAACTTTAGTGTTTCTTTGTATTCTCCAGGAGTTTCCAATTGGCAGACCATTGTGATATCCTTCTTCACAGTGGGATTCTTGTTTATCCTGGCTGGCATTGTGGTGTCGGTTAAGTACAGATGGTAGGTAACAAGAAAGGGGGTGGGTGGGATGGGGCCGGAGGAGAAAGGAGTTGGAGAGGTGGATTGGTCCTACGATGGCTTTCCCTGCACCTGTTGCTCTCTCAGGCTTACCATGAACGTAAATCCAACCCTTCCTGTCCTTCCAAGTTCCTTTGCATGTCTTGTACCGCATCCTCTCTCTGCTGCCTCTCCTCTGCAGGGTCCTAGGCTTTTGCCATAAGATCCTGCCCTTCTGGTGCTGGCAGAAAATTCCCAACCCAGGGCACAGCAATGCTATCCTGAAGATGAACGGTCAGAGCGCTGTTCCTGGCATGGTAAGAAGCCCTTGGATTAAAAGAAGAACAAAGGCGGTGGAGGAGGGGGGGTGCTTTTCGAGGTGGAAAACGTCTCTTGCTTCACGGAGGAGGCGGCAGCGCTGGCTCTGCCTCTCTTTCTTTCGGCATTCTGAAATGGCCCCAGTGAGAACGCAGACCAGAAGGAGGTTCAAGACTTCTAGGTGACGAACCAAGTATATTTGAACAGACTAGTGGATTAAATGTGTTTATGAAGTGTGGCCACACGGTCTCTTGAAGGTCCAGTAGCTGTAGTCCAAAAAGGGAACTTTTCCAAACCCAGGAGCTTGTCTGTAGATATCTTGAAAGAGTTTGCTCCCGGCGCTCAGTGGCTGGTGCAGTTTGTTGTTATCTCGGCCTCGGGTCCTATTAGTGTGGTGTGTTTCTTGCAGGATGCTCCAACTCAGCACTTGGACCAGTGCCCCGAAGAAACAGACGTTGTGGAGATAAAAGAGCTACCAGCCTCAGAGCCAAAACCATCCCCTGCCCGTGTGGTGAACTCTGGCTATGAGAAGCATTTTATGCCCACCCTGGAAGACCTGCAGAAACTGGTCTGAGAAGAGAAAGAAGTCACTGAGTTCACCCACTGAGGACCAGTGGCAGAATGGGGATACCTCAAGCCCAGTGCCTTGGTGCTTGTCTTACATGAGCTGCATGCAGGTCAGGGTGGCTTTCCACTGAAGGATCATATGTTGTCTCTCCCAGCATCTTCTACACCTTGATGATCCAAGAGGGAGCTGCCAGTGGTCGCCCCAGGTGTTCGGCTGAGACGACAGATGTGACCTCAAGACAGCCATTGAGTGTGTGCTGAATTTGCCAATTCTCTGGAATGTGAGGGTCCACATTGGAGCTTCCTCAGGAATAGGGCTCTCTTGCAGAACTGTAACACTTCAACCTGAGCTCAGATGCCCTGCATCTGACTGAGCTCAGATGTACCACATATATAGTATTCAGCTCATCACCTGGATACTGGAGCCAAGGGGGCAGCAGTGGGTTTTCATCCATATGCAGAAGTTTCATCTTATCTGGCCCTGTTTCATATTAAGTGCACGGTCAGAACCACAGCAGCTGCTATTAGAAGCAGAGCATCTACAACCACAGCCCCGAAGGAGGAAACTTACCTTGGGAGGAGGCCTGAGAAAACCTTCCTCAAGAAGGGCTATAAAAACTGTGTGTGGCTCTTTGGGCCCTGGCTCTTGGCCCAAGAGTGGTCTTAATGGATACTTATGAAACATTAGGTTTTTAAATGAAATTTGATTTTTTTTAAAAGAAAGTTTTGTATTGGGTTGTGTTCTATTTGTAAGCTGCGTGAACCCCTTTTTTTCTTGGGAAGTGGCACAAACATCCTTTCTAAGAACAAATTCTGTTTATATCAGTGGTAGGGAGACAGCGTGGTATAGTGGGTAGAGTGTGAGTCTCTGGGACTCAGGATACCCAACTTTAATTCCCTGTTCAGACATGGAAACTCACTGTGGAGAAGCAACAGTAAACCACTCCTTGAACTAACATCTCACATAGTTAAAAAACCATATTTGGGGTTGCCATAAGTTGATGGCCCATAACAACAACAGTGGGAAGGAACCTTTTTACTTGGGTTCCAGAGTCTGCTGTGGGTGTTGTCTTGGGTGCCTACTACCAGTGGGCAGGGCTAAAGATATGAGGTAAAACGGACAGGGCTAGAGGTCATTCTTACCAATCTGGACATTTTCTCCCCAGGCATATAAGGATGCTCAGCATGTCTACTTTGAAATAAACCCCGTAAGTACAGAAGCTTCTGTGCTGGCAAAGCAGAGGTCAGCTCCATGCAATAGGCTCCAAGCCTTCAAATGGCTTCCTTGCTTCATTCACTGATCGCAAATAACATTAAGAGAAGCTTGCAACTGGATGAAGAAGTTCTGTGAAGGAGTTCTATGGGCCAGATCCACCCCATGGGCTGGAGAGGTCCTCACCTTTGGTGTAGGCAGTACACTTGAGACTATTGGGTGCATACTAGAGTAGCTTTTGAGGTGCTGTTGTGGCTTGGGAACCCATCTTCATGGTCGCTGTGACAGATGCAGCTGTTTCCCAACATGAAGTGGTTCCCCATTTGCCACATGTCCTTCCAAGTAAAATAGCTGAAAACTGTGTCTACAGTCCTCCTGTCCCCACTAGGGGGCAGGACAGTTCAAGATGTTTTGGACCTACAGTGTTTGTGTAATTGCTTCCCTTGCTTCTGTTTTGAAATCAAAAAAGGTTTCCCACCAACTATCCTGTTCCTGCTTCCTGTTCTTCTTCTAGCATCCTAAAATGACCTATTTTCCCTGCTTTTCTACAACGATTTCTAACCACCTTGCACGATCACCCCCATCTTCCAGTAGGAGTGATTAGAGGAAACTTGACCCAAACTTTGGAGCAATGCATGTGGCCAGGAAGACCTGATTCTGCTCCTGTCTGCCTTCCATCAGTTGTGTGAATATAAACTTCTTCCCTCCCGCTACATTCTTTATGTACAACTGGACCCTTCATTTGCACGTTCCTGTGCCAGATGTCAAGTTGGAGAGATTGATTGGTTTGTCTGTTATTTTGGTTAGAATTGTGAAATTTACCCATTGGAAGCAGGTGGATGCATCCCAAAATCACGGAGCAGAATATTTTAAAAAATATGCTGAATGTAACACAGTCCTATTGCTCTCTTTCCCCACCTCAGTATACTTTTTTTAGAAAGCTTATATGTGGGGGTGAAGGAGCTAAGAATTTGGAAATCTTTATTGATCTTTGACAAGCCACTCATAAATCTCCCAGTACATCTTGCTCTATTTTCTGCCTGTGCATGCCTTACAAGAAAGCGAGGTATATGTGGGCTAAGCACTTTTCTGACACTCTTGGGTCTTGTGCCAGTATCACTTCATCAACCCTGTTTGAAGTAGAACTTTATGCACACCTACTTGCGTATGAGAAACCTGTAACCTTGTTGCTCAACTAGGCCCAGGGCTGCTGATTGGTGATGTCCATCAACTACATATCATCAACCCCACTGTTCATCCTGGGCAGCGTAAAGCAGCATTCTATCGCTGCTCAGCCATGAGGTTGTCCAGAGGATTTGTGCATTTGACATTACTGTGTCGAATTTCATATCTGGCACACAATTCTGTTTTGTGGTCTTGTTTTCGTTTTTCAAATCCTGCCATAAAGTACTTCTGTACATCCTGACCCGGTAGCATAACGTGGGCGAGGGCACAGGGATGATCACCCCAGGAGCAAAATTTTTAGGGGATGCAGAGTGCCCGCCTGACCCGCCCCCCCCCCCGCCTGACCCTGGTAGAGTGGGAGACTGCCTGCGCCCCTCCGGCTTGCAAAAAGGACAACAAACAAAGAACCCAACGACAAAGGGGGGCTCTTGAGCTCCAATTGCGACTCATTCAGTGAAGGCTTCAATACAGGGACGGGCAGAGGGCTGTGCATGGGCAGGCAGGAGAGCCCACGGGAGCGTCCCTTTTTTGGACTGCATGGGGTGTGTGTGCTGGGAGTTGTAATACCCCCAAAGTAGCTTTGCCTGGCTGCAGGACAGGAGCGGCCAGGCAGAAGGGTGGGTGGACTGAGTTGCTGCCTGTCCTGTCATTCTCAAGGAGCAGGAGCGGGGATCCGGTGCCGTGCCGTTTTTCCAGGGTGAGGGAGACTTATGCAGCCCCCCCCCCCCAGCCTGCCTTCTGGTTCTGTTGCAGGTACAATAGGTCAGGCGGGGGCACACCGAGGCTGGAGCCACACCACACAGGGCACCGGCTTCGGGATGAGCATGCTGGGGGTGTGGGGGGAGCGGTGGTCAGCCGAGGTTTCCTCCATTGGAGTTTTGTGAGTGAGAAATCTTGGCAAGGTGCCCCCCCCAGTGCTTGTGGGTCTCATTGATGGGGGGGTGTCATCTCCAAAGTATCCACCCTTCTCCCCAAAGCACAGAGACTGCCAGGTCTCTTTAGACACCGACTTGCGAACTTCGGCTGTGGTTAGGCCTCCTGTGGCATTAATTTCAAATCCAGAGGTGGAGCAGGAGATGAACTTTTGCTTGGACAGCAGAGATAGGGGGCTGGAGGAGGATTTGAGGGGGACGGTGGGCCAATTGGGCAGGGTCACAGAGTAGGCTCCCCCTTGGAGGATCTGGGTGGCCAACCTTTCCTGCATTGTGTGCTCCCTAGCTTTGCAAGTGGTTCTGAAACTGCCTGGAGGACTCCAAAGTCGCTTTTCCCAAAGCTGCAACCAGAGCACTGGTGGGGGAGCTCCAATGGGGGGGGGGGGCTCTGTGCCTGTCCAGCTGCAAAAGGATGGGAACCCCTACCTGCCACTTGCCCAGGTGACTCCTCTGGCAACGATTGTGTGAGGCCTTCTCATCGTGGGCAGGTTGGAGGGGGGGGGTGGCATTGTCAATGTTCACAAACCCCTAGACACTGAACTTGACAGTGAGGAAGGAAGTGGTGAGAAGGAAGGGACATTCAAGTATAAAACATGAGACACAGTACGCAAACAAAAGGTCAGCCATAAAGGGCTCAGATGTGTATACACTAATGCTCAAAGTATGGGGAACAACCAGGGAGAACTTGAAGTCCTAGTGCGTGAGGGCAGGTATGACATTGTTGCCATTACCGAAACTTGGTGGGACGAAACCCATGATTAGAATACGCTGTTAGAAGGATATAATTTGTTCAAAAGAAACAGACCCAACAAAAGAGGAGGAGGAGTTGCACTGTATGTAAAGAATTACTACTCCTGTACTGTAATACAGGAGACCAAGGATGAAAGCCTTCCTGAAGCTCTTTGGGTGAATATTAGGGGGAAAACGAGTGACATAGCTGTAGGCGTGTACTACAGGCCCCCTAACCGAGCAGAGGAAATAGATGAACATTTTGCAAATCAATTAGCTGAGATGTGTAGGAAACACACCACTGTAGTAATGGGGGACTTTAACTATCCAGATACCAACTTGGAAACCAACTCTGCAGCAAGTGGGAGATCCAACAGGTTCCTGACAAGCCTGGCTGACAACTTTATCATCCAAAAGGTGGAGGAGGGAACTAGAGGGTCAGCCATACTGGACTTAATACTTACTAATAGGGAGGAAATAGTTTATTTATTTATTTTATTTGAGGAGTGGAAATTGTAGGAACTTTAGGAGAAAGCGACCATGTCATATTAGAATTCACCATCATGCAGGCAAGGGGAACTGTACCAAGTCTGACTAATAGTCTAGATTTTAAGAGAGCTGACTTTAACAAACTAAGAGATGTAATAGGAAGGATTGATTCCATGGATGGAAATCCTAAAGGGAAAAACAGTTCAGGGTGCTTGGGAAACCCTGAAAGGCTAGATAATAAAGGCCCAAACCAAAACAATACCACAGAGAAAGAAAAGCAAGAGACGTCTGACAAGACCAGCGTGGATGCACACAGAGCATTCTGACAAGCTAAGAGAAAAAAAGGATAAGTATAAAAAAACTGAAAAAGGGGCTCATAACTAGAACAGAATACCAGCAAATAGCTTGAAACTGCAAGGATGGAGTCAGGAAGGCTAACGCTCAGAATGAGCTAAGACTTGCAACAAATGGCAAAAATTACCAAAAAAAAGTTTCTTTTGACACGTAAGGAGCAAGAGAAAAGTCAAGGAAATGGTTGGTCCGCTATTGAGAGAAGATGACAAGAAGGTGACAGGCAACAGGGAGAAAGTGGAACTGCTTAATTCTTTTTTTTTTTTCATCCGTATTTACACAAAAGGAGAAATTGGTCCACCCTGTCAAAAGCTGTGGGAGACAGGACAGGGAAGCGGGTCAAAATAGGTAAGGAAGTGGTAAAAGAACACCTCGCTGCTTTGAATGAGTTCAAGGCTCTTGGACTGGATGGTTTACATCCCAGGGTACTAAAAGAACTGGCAGATGTGATCTCAGAATCACTGGATGAAATCTTTGAGAGGTCCTGGAGCATGGGCAAACTGCCAGGAGACAGGAAAAGAGCTGATGTGGTTCCAATCTTCAAAAAAAAAAGGGAGGAGTGGATCCAGGAAACTATAGACTAGGGGTCCCCAACCTTTTTCACCCCACGGACCGGCTGGGGAAGGCGGGGCACCCCCCAAGCTCGTGGGCATGTGCAAACGAGTGAGTGCGAATGAGCGTGCGTGCGCGCACAAATGGTGGCGCGGCGCTTATGCACACTCGCTCGCTTGTGCACATGCACAAACGACGGCACGGCACTCACGCGGGGTGCGTGTGCGCTTGTGCGCATGCGCAAACAGCGGCACAGCGCTCACACAGGCACGCGCAGCATGCACAAATCAGCTGTGCGAGGGTGAGTGCGTGCACGGGGGGGCGGGAAGTCTGTCTCCGCGGCCCGGTTTGGCTCAGGCCACGGACCAGCACTGGGCCGCAGACCGGGGATTGGGGACCTCTGCCCTATGGATAGAGGGTCCTACTGTATGTCACAAAGATGTGAGCCTTGGAGGCATCCAGTTTTCCAAAAGTTCATAGCAAATGTAACGTAACTATCATTGTGGCATAGTGAATTCTGCTGGTAAAGAATCTGCAAAGCAGGAGTGCTGACTGCATTGTCATAGTTTCTAGAACCAGGCAGATTTTTTTTTAAAAAAAGGAATGGCACCGTTGTGTATATGCAATTTCTATTGATTTTATTCTGTAGATTAGTCATCGCTTCCAGATGCACTCCCTGGCTGATTCCCTTCAACACTTACAGCCTGGTCTCAGTTAAGCCCTCAACTGAACCACCACAACAATACATAGCATGGTCTCTGGCTCCCTGTAGTGGCCAGTTCAGGTAAATACATTGTGAAAATACCTATTTCTAGGGGTTTTTTCCCCCCTTTCAATCGTTTTCAAAATTTCAGACCACAGATAAGTGAAAACATGGATACTCGTCCAGCAGATACTGGGATCCTACTGTATGCCCAGCCTGAGAGAAACGGATGTCTACCCAACTGTCTGCAGTACTTTTGCAGTAATGTGTTCAATGCTGAAAGGGAGACAGAAAGGAAGTACTTTCTATTTAAAGACATTTTAATTGAAATCCTATTGGCACTTGCATAAGATTTGAGTAACTTGCCATGGCTACCTGCAGCTGACTGATGAAGTGCTGGGGTACATTCTGGTTGAACAAATCAGGCACATGACCAGGCATGTGACCCAGACACTCCTTGACACCTTTCAATTAGCCAGGGCAAGTTACTCAAACCTTATGCAAACACCAGTATGCAAGCACCAATAATAGTTAAATTTATTGCCTGGAATCCATAACCTAATGCCACCTAAGGCCAATGATGGCATCAGCAATGGAGAAAGTGACAGGAGCAACTCAGTTCAGAGGCTGGCAGCAAGTCCGGCATGGAGGAAGTTGCAGGTTCAGTCCCTGACAGCCACACTTAAAAAGCTGCTGGAAAAAGGAGTTTGCAGGAACAAATACCCCACTAAAAACAGTAAACAAAATCAACACCAAAAACATGTTCAAAGCAATAAGTCACAACAGTCCATTCAAAATCCCAACCCAGGCAGCTAGTCAATAAGGGAAAGCTTGCCTGAAGAAGAAGGTCTTTGCCTGCTTATGAAAGGACAGCAAAGATGGGGCAAGTCTGGCTTCCAGTGGGAGGGAGTTCCAAAGGCTGGGGGCATTTTGAAACACAGCTGCATGTTTGATAGTGCAGGGATGGTGTTAAAATACTGGTATGTGTTTCAAACACCTAGGTCTTTTTTTAATTGGCTCCCTATGCTATCTTTTTCATGGCAAGGACAAGAAAAAATGTCCAAAAAGAGGCAGAGAGAGACCCCCAAAAGGGTCAAAGGCTGCATTGTGTTACTGTGCCCATCCTTATTCAATTATTACTTTCATTTTTTTCCCTAGCTCAGAGCTTAGGAAAGTTCCTTTTCGTGCAGATGCTGGAAGATAGCTTTTTGGAGCGTGTGATCAGGTTCTTCCGAAATTACTGGCAGTTCCCTCACCTTGGCGGGAAAGAGTCGGAGGCGGTTTCAAAATTTGAACAGATTCCTTTTTATTCCTTTCCACTTCAATTTCAACCATATCAAACGGATCAAGACAACTCAATTTTGGCAACATCTTATAACTTTTAACACTTAACTCCGGGGTACATATATTGCTCCTCACATCGGGGCCGGGCCAAAACGCTCCCGATCGGGCATCGCCCGTATAGGTGTACTCCTTACTGCACACACCGTCCCGCAGCAAGGGTGCCTTGCCCAGTCCCCTTCCAAGGGGGGTTGGTTGAAGGAAGGTGTAGGGCGAATAACCTTCCTCCCCCCATCTTGATTGCGCGGGTAGACCACTACAGTCCATTCTACTGGCTTTACCCTTTGTCTTTCGCTCGTGGGCACATCTGGGTCGGGAAGCAACCCTCCTCCAGTCTTCAGATTAGGGAACTCCCGAGTTAGCTCTCTAATCTTGTCAGTTGAACTGCCCACATCTTCAGTCTGTACCGCACAATCTCTCGTCCGTCCCCCCGTCTGCCCTGTCACCACCTGAAATTCCCGCGCTACTTCCCCCTCCTTTATAATCTCCTCCCACACTATGAGATCTAACTCCTCCCCTCTATCTTCCGCTAAGCACACCTCCAGTGCGTTTTCTCTCTTCCCTTCACTCCCCTCTATTTCCACGAGTACCCCTTCCGCACATGCGCACGTCTCTTTTGATCTTTCTCCTTGTGGGGACGGCACACTAGCCTCCTGTCCTTCACAGAGCGCCAGCCTAGAATCCTGTCAGAAGGTCAACATGGGGAGATTTAACAATCAGAGGGATTGGTGACAGGTGATACATTTATAGGCCACTAATAAAAATATATATTTAAAAATCATATAAAATGCAAGCTTCTGTGGGTAAATCACATGATAAGAGGGATTGTTGACATCATCTTCAGGACAGCCAATCCCGAGGGTGCTGCTGCCGCCTTGGGAACCCAACCGCATCCTCCTGGGTCTTTGTGACCTCACAGGGGCCCCACCTCTCTGCTGGCAGATAAAAGGGTCTTGCTGGGCAGGGCAGGAGACCAGAGGGGAGGCCAGTGGCCAGAGGGCAGCCTGGCAGAGAGAGTGGCGGTGGTGGCTGCAGGGGACCCAGCCCTTCTGCCCAAGGCAAGTTCTGAACTTGCTAAGTGGGCTTGCGAGTTAACAGCTCGAGGCTGGCAGAGATCTGTGGCTTGAAGCTGGCTGATGTCGGCGATGGACCGGGGAGAAGTCGGTGGACGTTGGCAGACAGAAACTGGTGGAATCTGCCAGCGGAAGCTGGCTGATTCCGTAAGGCGGGAGCTGGCAGAGGTTGGCGGATGAAGCCGGTGGAAGTTAGCCTCCTGAAACCAGCTGGTGGAAGCTTGGTGGATATCGGTGGATGGAAGCCCGGGCGTGTGTGTGAATGGCTGGTGGAGTGAATGTGTGTGTGTGTCGGGGGGGCTGGCTGGTGTGTGTGTGTGTGTGTGTGAATGTGTGTGTGAATGGGCTGGCTGGCGTTCCATGGGGATGTCGCCAGTGTGTGTGTGTGACCCAAGCATTCGGGAGCTGGCGGAGGCTGGCTTCAGAAGCGGAGTGGAAGAGATGAACGGGTGGATATTCCTGGTGGAAGCCAGTGGATGTTGGCAGGCAGAACTTCGGGATGAAGTTGCCAGAACATTGGTCGGTGGATACGCCTGGGTTGAAGCCGGTTGACAGCAGTGGACGAGCTCACCCCTTAGTTGTTGTTTTTCTCTCTCTTTCTCTTGCAGGGCCAGAAGCTTCCTCTTCCCCAGGGTGATGCGAGGGACCAGAAGGCAGGCGTCCTGCTGGAGCTGAGCCGGGCTGTCTCCACTGAGGACCAGGATACCCGTTTAGCCTCTTTTCAAAAACCAATAAAAGTATTTTTCTGGAATGGTTTTGAAGTGTTGTCTTGTTTGTCAGGGGCATTCATGGGAGCATCTTCCCCATCCCCTCATATCTGGGGCCCAATGCCGTGGGATGGGTCTCTGTGAGGTCATGGTGTGGGGCCTTGTGATGTCACAAGAGGCAGGAGCCTCTTCAACAGTGGGAACGTAATGTGTCTGCAGGCGTGAAGGAGTGGGAGAGGCACCGTTGGTCCCCTATACGACTTCCTAAATATATTATGTGTCCAACACATGCAGGAAGCCAGTGAGCCCTGGTGCCATTCAGAGAGGGTTGGAGTTGTGTACCCAGACACTATGACCACCCCGTAACAATAAACGAGACTCTTTCCTTCCCTTCCACCACTGCTCCTGACATTTGTCTGCCCGGCCTGGAGATTCAGGGAAGCACAGCCACTTCCTGGCACTGCAGCTCATTCTCTGAGACCTGGCAAGCCTCATCTTCATCATCAACACCACGAGCACTCCATGGACAGCTCCCTGCAGAGTACAAGTGGGGAGAAAATATGCCACTTCAAAGAAGTTTACAGTCCAAACTCTCACACCAGTACCACAACTGAGGAAATTGAGATGGGCAATAATTTGGAGATGACTGTACATTAAAATTGATGTGGATCCATGCCTTGGATAGACTGCAAAAATACACTGGTACTGCAAAATCTGCTGCCTGAGGGAAGTGGCTGCCTCTGAGCACCTAGTGGTTCAGGTGTCTATGACTGTAGCAAATGTAACATAACTATCATTGTGGCATAGTGAATTCTGCTGGTAAAGAATCTGCAAAGCAGGAGGGTTAAACATTGGAGGTCCACCCATGGACCCATCCAGTGACCCAGTCTTCCTCTCCACTCAGCTGTCATGATTCATTTTTTCCTCTTCTAGAATGCCCAACAATTCTCTTCTGTTTCTTTTCTCTCCCACCCCATTTTTTCCCTTGCAGGTCTATTCTGGGGCTAATTCAGACTTTCACTCTGCTCACTCTTCTCCCACAATGCTAGGCGTTTTCTCTCTTTCAATATTTTGAAGAGTTCTGTTGTAGTCATGTCCAGGATGATGGTTTCTAATCCCCTGAGGATGATCAGGGGACTGGAAATGAAGCCTTATGAGGAAATACTGAAGAAGCTGAACATGTTTAGCCTTGAGAAAAGGGGATAGAGGGGAGATGTGATAGAACTTTTCAAATACTTGAAAATCAGTCATGCAGAGGAGAGGCATGGTCTGTTCTTGATCATCCCAGAGTGCAGGACACGTAATCATAGGCTCAAACTACAGGAAGCCGAATTTAGGCTGAATATAAAGAAAAACCTCTTAACTGTTAGAGCAGTACAACAATGGAACTAATTACCTTGACAGGTGGTGAGTGCTCCCATATTGGAGGCATTCAAGAGAAAATTGGACAACCGTGTGTCAGATCTGCTTTGATTTGGATTACATCATTGAGCAGGGGGTTGGACCCTATGGCCTTATACACTCCTTCCAACTCAAATTATTTTATGATTCTATGAATTCCACAATCACGTGCATCATCTTTTGAGGTGACAGGGAGTACAACATCATTAATGTTTTACTCCAGAGGTGTTAACTCTGAATATGCCTATATTATTATTATATTGGGAGGCTTTGGGAATTTCAGCTCCTTATAGTGTATTCTCCTACTTGTGTGAGTAGGTGTGTGAGTTCAGCTGGCTGTGACTTGATATCAGCATTTTGGTAAGGAAGCAATTTGTATGGGTATATGCATAACACACTATAGAAGTAAAGTTTCTGATTCTGAAAGCACAGTAGGACCCCCGTATTTGCAGGGGAATGGTTACAAGCCCCCCTCGCAGATGCTGAAAACTCTGGATAATCATGAACACTATACCTAGCATGGTCAAAAAATAAAATAAAATCCAAGAATATATATTTTCACCTGCATCACCAGAACTGGTCAACCGAGGGACCCAGAGACCATGCTATGTACTCTTCAACAACAATGGTCGTGAATGACTTCCATCAAGGTCCGGTCCAACGGTCAAGAGACCTCCAGAAGGTTTCACGAAGCAGTCCCCAAACAATAGCATCCAAAAACAACAGTTGCTTCCTGCACTGATTTCGCACAGAAACCTATTTGGATCATAAAACCAATCCCCTATGGTAGGGGTCCCCAACTTTTTTCACCCCGCGGACCGGCTGGGGAAGGCGGGGCACCCCCCAAGCTCATGGGCATGTGCGAACGAGTGAGTGCAAATGAGCGTGCATGCACGCACAAACGACGGCGTGGTGCTCACACGGGCGCGCGCAGCATGCACAAATCAGCTGTGCAGGGGTGAGTGCATGCACGGGGGGGGCGGGAAGTCTGTCTCCGTGGCCCGGTTTGGCTCAGGCCATGGACCAGCACAGGGCCGCGGACTGGGGGTT
Source organism: Intellagama lesueurii (assembly GCA_037013535.1). Classification (NCBI taxonomy): domain Eukaryota; kingdom Metazoa; phylum Chordata; class Lepidosauria; order Squamata; family Agamidae; genus Intellagama; species Intellagama lesueurii. The sequence continues at coordinate 136,841,398 of JBAJHW010000002.1, forward strand.
GGGGAACTCTGCTATAGACCAATCAGCTTGACATCAATACCTGGGAAAATCCTGGGAAAAATAATCAAGCAGCAGATTTGTGAGCACCTAAAAATTAAAATGTGATTACTAGAAGCCAGCATGGGTTTGTTAAGAACAGGTCATGCCAAACAAATCTTATTGCCTTCTTTGATAAAGTGACTAAATTAGTGGACCAAGTAAACACAGTGGATATAATAAGACTTCAGTAAGGCATTTGATAAGGTAGACCACAACCTACTTCTGCGTAAGATAGAACAAAGAGGGATAGACAGTGCAACTACCAGATGGATTTGCAGTTGGCTGACCAACCGCATTCAACGTGTGGTCCTCAATGGAACCACATCTACATGGGAGGGAAGTGTGCAGTGGGGCCCTTCAAGGTTCTGTCTTGGGCCCAGTGATCTTCAACATCTTCATAAATGACCTGGATGAGGGGATTGAAGGAGCACTCATCAAATTTGCTGATGACACAAAGCTGGGAGGAATTGCTAATACTTTGGGAGATAGACTCAACATTCAGAAGGATCTAGACAGACTTGAACATTAGGCTCTATCCAATAGGATGCAGGGTGGGATGCACCATGTGTGGGAAGGGGAATGACCCCCCGTCCTGTTTGTCCCCTCTGGCCGCACCCCTGTGCTGGGCTGGGCTGGGCTGGAACTCTGAGGGAGCCACACAACCACCGCAGCCCACGGTGGGCAGAAGTTGCGAGAATTTGCGGTGGCACTGCACTTCTCACACACACACACCCTGCTCGCACTACCCTTCATACACCCACCTCTGGAGCCTCCAAGCACGAGGGCCAGTCAGGCATGATTGTTGCAGGCAGGGCAGCCCATGGGAACTCCAGGAAGGTGGCGTGCTGGTGGGAAGCCAGGCCCCTCTGCAGCTTGAGTTTTGCTCCCCCATGCACCCTATCCACAGGTTAGGGGGCACAATACTTGCCTTGCCCCAGGTGCTGGCAACCCACACTATGCCACTGCCCTGACCCAATTCTATTCATGTACATATGTATAGATAACAGTCCTGGATTCTTGAACCTTCACCCCTTGTCCACCAGACACAAACGTTTCTGACCCTCCAAGGATGGCAGAGATTGAAACTATATGTATGTTTGTAGTCTATCAACCAGTGTTTGTAGCATAGTAAATCTTGACATAGGGAGCCAAATCAAAGTTTTCTGATTTGTGTCCATAGAATCATAGAAATCATAGAAAAGTGAAGTTGGAAAAGGCCTACAAGGCCATCAAGTCTAACCCCCTGCTCAATGGAGGAATACAATCAAAGCATATCTGCCAGGTGATTATCTAAGTTTTTCTTGAATGCCTCCAGTGTTGGAGCACTCACCAACTCCCAAGGTAACTGGTTCCACTGTTGTACTGCTCTAACAGGATGTTTTTGGCTTCCTTTAACTTGAGCCCATTGTTGCATGTCCTGCACTCTGGAATGATCGAGAACAGATCTTGCCCCTCCTCTGTATGACAGCCTTTCAAATATTTAAAAAGTGCTATCATATCACCTCTCAGTCTTCTTTTCTCATGGCTAAACATGACCAATTCTTTCAGCCTTTCCTCATAAGGCTTGGTTTCCAGCCCCCTGACCATCCTTGTTGCCCTCCTCTGAACTTGTTCCAATTTGTTAGCATCCTTCTTGAAGTGTGGTGTCCAGAACTGGACACAGTACTCAAGGTGAGGCCTAACCAGTGCTGAATAGAGGGGGACTAGCACCTCGAGGGATTTGGAAACTATACTTCTATTAATGCAGCCTAAAATAGTCTTGTTGGACTTCAAATGGAAACAAAGTTCAAAATTTAGTTAGATGGGCATGGGAGCTGGGGTCAAAATACCTATTTTCTACCCCCAACTTGCTGAAGTTGATATTGTTGGCTTAAAATAAATCTACCCAATCCCCAATTTCAGTTTTATCAAGGTTCTACCAACTTGGCTGTCCTACAAAGAATTCTGTGTTCTCAAGTGGTGTCGAATTTGGTCCGAAACCGTAATCAGTCCCCAAAATTTGTAAGAGAGAGGAAATGAATACTCAGTCAGTTTAATAATCTGCAACTGTGTCACACCTAGTTTGGCTACTGGATGTGTGATAAGACCCTCAGCTCTGCAAAGCACAGTGGAACTCCTAGATGCTTTAGTCTTTCCAGTGTTAAATAGAGATGAGTGCACTTCCTCCTTTTATGTACTGTTTAAGAGATGGAAAACAATCATCTCAGCTCCTTGATGGAAATAAATTCATTCATTTGTTTGCAGAGCTGGCAAGCCTGCTACTCGTAATCTCTCTGCTTCACTGGACACTGAACAAAGGCTTGACCCGATCAATTTCGCATATCACTTCCATCAAGTACTGTACTAGGTTGGTGTGTTCTATCCTTATGCAAGGGCATCCGTTTACAATCCCATTTCTATCTCCAGGGTTCGAGGCTGGTTTTCTTCTCACTTGTCATCACTGCATCATAGGGCTTGTTCCCCCTGCCAGAATAAACCAGCACAGGGATAATATTTTTTGGGGATTCGGGCTAACGTCACGTGGATTTTAGTCCGAATCCAAAACTTTTGTGTGTGTGTGGGTGCATCCTCACTCTACCATCACCAACACTACTGCTGTCATCACCTCCATTTCTTGTCAGGTGGGTCCAACAGGAGGCACTTAGTTTTATTTTTTATTTTCGGTAAATCTTGATTGTTATATTTTGTTTTATAGGTTATGTAATTTTTAAAAGTAAACAATTTTGAAAAAGAAATTACACCCCAGACTCTTTACAGGCTGCAGGCACCACTCCTTGATGTATAGAAGCATTTATCACATCCGTTTCAGTAGCCTTAAACCGTCTTGGGAGTAAGGATCAAGAGAGTATATATTCAGCTCCATTACTACAAGTGTTTTGTCCATGTTTTCAGGTTGCATGAACTAATTTTTCCTTCTCTTGCAGTCTTTCATGGCCCACTTGCTGATGTTCTTGGGAGGATTTTGCTTTCTATTCCCATTCCTAAGCAAGACTGCCTTCCTTTAGAATTCCTAGTGAAATGAGAAGACAGTGGTTGCTTTGAATGTAGTGGACTACAACTTCCAGAATTTCCTGGGTAGCATTACCAAGAGCCATTTTGACCCAGAGATTCTGAGAGCTATCGGCCAGAAAAGGAACTTTTCAAAGCTCTGAAAGCATTCTGACAACTTGGACAGCTCTGTCTGAGAAGTTGCATCTTCGTCAAGAGGGTGCTTCTTGAAACCCCGCAGCTATAACAGAATCCAGGAAGGGAGGCAGGAGACCACAAAATCCCTGACTGACAGATTTAGCAGCTGGGAATGACAGTTAGGCAGAGAAAGAAAGAGAGAAAGTCAGTTGGGAATGACAGTTAGGTAGAAAGGGAAAGAGAGTTATCATCTCATAGTGGGACTGCCCTTTAAATAACTAAAGTGTTGGACTTAGGGTAGCTGAGGACCGCAGCTAGTTTGTTATTCTGGATTGTGTCTTCTGTACATTGATCCTTGGTTATATATTCGTGAACACCATGTTTTTAAACTGTTAATAAACAACCCCCACATTTGGAATATTCAGCAACTCCTTCCTCCCTGAGCTCATCTTATCCTCAGACCTGCCATCTGTGTCTGGACTCCATCACAGCACCCTTTTCTTAAAACCTGGTGAAGCCCCTGATTCCTAGTCAGAAAAATCTCAGGGTGACAAATGGTACTGGAAGCCTTGCTTGCCAGATTCGTTAGCAAGGCTGAATTAGACAGACCAGCATTCTCATAGGGTACAAGGCAGAGCCTGACATTCTTTCTCTCGATGCCAGATTTAGACTCCTTCTGGTTCCAAGCATTTCAAAATCACAAGTAGCTTCTTCAGTCTGAGGAGAGTTCGTAGGAGCCCCTGATATATCCTCCCCATTAGTTTCACTTCCACCTGGTCTGAATAGGCTCCTTAGATGGACAAAGGACTGGGGGTGAGGGATAATCCCACTTCTGCAGTCCTTCTCCACCCATTACCATGGGTCATTAATAGTCGTTAACAAAATGAGTACATCTTGGTCATCCAATGAGTGTCCTTTGTCCTTCAAATGAAGGAATGCTGCTGATTGTGGTCCTGAGCCACTGCCCCTCCTGTGTTGGGCCATTCTCCTGTTTAGTGGCTGTTTGGTTTCTCCAAACAGTACTCATTTTAGACCAAGAAGACAGGTGGTTTGAGAGAGGGGTCAGGGAGGCCATACATGTGCATATAGAAAATCCCACACTCAGCAGGGGTGGAGGCCTTAGATATCATTTGTCTCCTCATATGTTCTGCCCATATGAGTGAAACCCTTTTCCTTTTCTTGCAGAGGTGAGTCTCATGTCAACATCAATCCCATGTAAGGCAGAATCTCATATACACCAACTTGTTGCTACTTCTACAACAGGCATAAAAAGCCTTCTTTCCCAGTTCCTTTCATTAAATATACATGTCTGAGAAGCCCTGGAATCTTACATTTTCATCCATTACTTATCAGATACAAATATCTCTATCCTCCATGTGTGACAGACACCCACTGTCTGTCCCACATGGCTTGACACCACAGGATGTAGCAATAAACATTTTAGAACATGAAGCAGAAGGTGCTACCGTTTCCCCAAAAATAAGACCTAACCTGAAAATAAGCCCTAGTATGATTTTTCAGGATGCTCGTAATATAAGCCCTACCTCAAAAATAAGCCGCAGTTAAATGAAACCCCGCCCTCCACCATTGTGAAGCAACCAGAAGAAAATGGCATGACTGTAAAATAAAACATCCCCTGAAAATAAGCCCTAATGCGTTTTTTTGGAGCAAAAATTAATATAAGACCCTGTCTTATTTTGGGGGAAACACGGTAGACAGGACAGCTCAAGAGGTGTTGGTTGGAATTATATGTGTATCCATAGACATGTACTTCTGAACTCTTTAGGCTGTTTGCAACTCTTGTCATGTGAACACATAAACTGCATCAGAAGTAGAAGAAATTCCAAATTTAAGGCAGTTGGCACAAGGGATCAGGACAGCTGGACTATCCTCTTCCAAGGTGCAGAACAGACACTGGTGCTGCTCACTTTAGAGAATATCTCTGCCCTGCCAAATATCCTTGGAGAATATCTCTGCCCTGCCAAATGAATTGCTCTTTCATCATCCTCACCTTTCCACAAATTATTCTGCATATTGAAGCCGCTGAAAACTCTGTCAGCAATCCTACCTACACCCCATTGCTTACCCAAAAGAACAATTCCCACGGTCACTTACATGTTCTTGCAACTTATGTCACATTTAATTTGGGTCTTAAGCTTGGGGGCTATCCTTTCACAGAGGCTTCAGCAGAGGTTTATTATTATTATTATTATTATTATTATTATTATTATTATTATTATTATTATTATTATTATTATTATTATTAGGTTGTGTGTATTGTGACCCACCTCTACCTGCCACATTTCAGTGGCATTTCAGTCCACATTTCCTTAATGGCATTCTATATCTACTTCTTGAGGTGACTTCTGGGCTTGGTCTCACAGCAGAGCTTTGTATAGTTCCAGCAAAATAGCAGGTGCACTGTGCATCTCTAATGAGCTCCAGCATGTAAGTCAACTCCATGTGGCAGCAATGAAGACTGCTTGAGTGCTGTGATCCTTATGTGGCCTCTAGGAGTGTGTACCACTAGGAGTGTGGTACACCTAGTGCTGACAGGATTTAGCAGCATGGATTTGTATACTGGCACAGAAGTTTGGATTTTCCAGAGGATGAACTGAACTGATACACTGGAAGCCAATGAGAACAAATTAGCAAATGTACATATATATCTGAGCATGCATGTCCTAACACCTGCACAGGGACCTGTGTGTTCTAAATGTGCAATGAGAAGACATGCACACCCAAGTGAATAGAGCACAGAGGCAAGAAAGGTATGGGTAGGGTTAGGGAAATGGTGCCTGATGGTGTGCCAAGAAAACTGTAAGCTCATGTTGTTCAGCTGGGAAGTCTATGGGTATGTGTATGTGTGCATATGTCTGTGTCCATGTGTCAATGAACAAGCATGCTGTAGATATGTGGGAATCTACTCTAAGGCATGTTTCTTTCCCTTCCCTTCACCACCTTCATGGGAGCAAAGAGGAAAATGGTGAACTAGCTGCAGCAAGAGGCAGATGTCTCTGAGTGTTATGCAAAACTATGTGGGAGCATAGTACTGGCACGTTAGTCTGGGTTTTCCAGAGGATGAACTGCAGTATTGGAAGCCAGTTGGAACAAATGCACAACTGTACATATATATCTGAGCATGCATGTCCTAACACCTGCACAGGGACCTTTGCGTTATAAATGTACAGTGAGAACGCATGCACACCTGAGTAAATAGAGCACAGAGGCAGGAAAGGCATGGGTAGGGTGGTGAATTCGACACTGGTGCCGGACAGTGTGCCAAGAGAACTTTAATCACACATTGCTCAGCTGGGGAAGTCTGTGCATGTGTGTATGCCTGTATACATCTGTCTGTGCAGAAGCATGTACACTTGCGAATGTAGATATGGGGGAACCTGCTCTAAGACTGGTTGCTGGGACCAGGTCTATGACTCCTGTGCCCACAAAGAAGGGCATCTCCACTGAGAGCTCTGGGCTCACATGACTGAACAGTGCTGGCATGACTTCTGCTTGCGCCTGCTCTGCCCTGATCTTGGCCTTCCCTTTGACTTGGCGACTGGAGGCAGTGTTGGCAGAGGAGGTGTGGTAGGTTGGGGCCTCTTGGCCTGGGGCTGCCTGGGGCTTTAAGACCCAAGATGTGGACTTCCTGGGCTCCTACAGAAATGTCTGCAGGGACTGCTGAGGCCTTGGGCTCATTTTGCAAAGGCTGCTGCTCTGTGAGCATGTTATCCAAGACCTCTGGGATCTCTTTTGCTCCTGCTGCTGTTGAGGCCATGCTAATACTTCTGCTTTCTGCTTGCTCCTTCCATTGTGAGAGCTTTGTCCAGAAGAGGCTGGACAGAGCTCTGGTTGAAGACACAGAGCACCAGGAACAGAATCTGCCTCCTGCAGCGCTAGGCTTGGGACTCGGTAGGTCTAGCAGTGTAGGCCTTTCTCCAGGAAGAGATGGGGGTGGGGGAACTGCATTCCGTGAGTTTCTTCAGCTTCCATGACGGGAGAAGCCTGGCTCTAAAGAGGGGTTGGCATCTCCTCCCCTAGAGATATTTGGGCCTGGCCTGGGTGTGACCCGTCTGCTTCAGGAAGACTAGAAGTAGCTAGACTTGGCAGGGATGTTTCCCTCTGCCCTATAGGAGAGCCTACTGCTTCTGTCAAAGATGGGCTCTTTCCCTGTCGGGATGTGAGTTCCTGGTTCCTGCAGAGGTGGTGGGATTGGATCTGGCACAGAGGCTGAAGTCTCCTCCGGAAGTAAATGTTCACCATCTACAGAGGACAGGTGTTGCTGGTGTAGACGAGAGCTGCCAGCCTCTGGCAGATATGGGTGCTGGGTCACTGGAGCTGTGGCCATTTTGTCCTGCAGAACTTTGCAGAAGAAAAATAACAGTATGTCAGATTCTAGGCATAATATTCTCTGTGTTTCAGTAGACCTAAGTAACTTTATATTAGCACAAGTTGAAATAATACATAGAAGTAAGGCCGGACAGACCTCTTTCAAGTAGGCAGTCCTCTAGAAGACACCTGGTCTTCCTTGGCTTGTGTTCTCAGGCCATTACCACACCACAAACTCCTATTAATAGCTTGTGAATTTGATTGATCTGTACTTTCTCCAAAAACCCTGGGTACTATAATTTGGAGAGAGTGCTGCACATCCTGTACATATCTCTTGACAGAACACCATTTCTCAAGGTTGCTGGGACTGGAAGACAGACTCATTGCTAAATTACCAGTTTTCACCTATGGAATAAATACATCCCACAATCTGTGGATAGCTGAAGACACATTATTCCCTTAGGCTAAAAAAAAGTTGGTGTCCCTTCACCTGCAGAGACCAAAAAGGCTGAGATGAAAATATTATTTCAAACTTCATGGAAAGAAGAAAGGAAAACACCAGAGCCAGAGTGGTGTAATGGCGATTATACGGTTGGGCTGCGTAAGACATGGGGAGCAGATCCAGGTTCTAGTCTCCACTCAGTCCATGAAACTAATTGGTAAATCTGGTGGCGGTCGTTCTCCTTTGACCTGACCCTACCACAAAGGATTGTTGTGAGGATCCTATCATGGAGACAAGGAGCTTCGCATGCTACCTTGGGCTCTCAGGAAGAAAAGCAGGAGGCAAATGTAGCAAACAAGACCAATAATAATCTTGGCTTTTTCTGCTCCAATGGAGGAATCAGATGAGAAGACTTTCTATGCTCTCTCAAAAAATAATAATAAAAAAGAAGAGCAACCAGTGTCTGCACTGGAATATCCAGAATCCCCCAATCACCATGCAAATTAGGAACACCTTCCTACCCAGCTACATATCTATAAGTGCATGCATTTGCTCTGCATCATTTATTCAGCTTTTGGCAGTCATTGGAGAAGCAAAGGGGGCTGCACAGGATCCTCACATCCTAGCTGCAACTGATGGAGGTCTGATTTTGCACTCCTGCAAACTACCTGGCCTACTCCTTTCCTCAGTGGCAGATCTTGTGACTTACGAGTACCCACCATCTTCTGACATCTTCTCTTCAGTCACTGCCCTCACAGTCCTCTTGGGTTGGGACAGGAGCCAGTTCAAGGCTGGGTTCGGTGCTACTTCTCCCTGTGAGGAATTCATTAGGTCACATTCAGAGTTAATTTGTAGAATGAGAAGAACAAAAAACATTTTCTCTGGACCATGTGTTATGGTGGCCTTTGGTGCATCACCAAACACCCTTAAAAAAAATTTTTTTTAAAGGGCACCGCTTTGCACAGAATTTACATATATTCAGTGTAAATACACCTTAGTCTCTAACCACAGTAGAGATTAGGACAAGCATAGGCAACAAAGCTCTGATGTCCTGTGGCTACCTCAACAAATAAAGTCCCGTTTTTTGAAATTTGACTGATCTTTGTTTCTGTCCTTGATGCTCGCTTCCGAGACCAAGTGGTGCTGGTTAATCATCTCCTATGGGACTGTCAGTTCCTTGGACATGTCAGGGTCAAATCCTGGCAGCAGGGGGCAGGTCCTTCTGATGTCTCAGAAGTGGGGGGCAGGAGAGGGTTGGGAGAGGTTCCAGAGCCACTTGTGGGCTAAGAGACAAGCAGGAGTGGGCATGAGGAGAATCTGGCGAGAAGCCAGCAACTCTGGTAGAAAAAAGGGAACCCAAAGCCAAGGAAAGGTAGCAGCTTGTGTTCATCTCCTTTAATGGTTGCCACTATTCCTATTAGAGGTGACACATGTGCAGACTTCCTTACAACAGATGTGGCAGTAGGGCAGTTTCCCGGGCCCTGCATTGCTGTTGGGGCCTGTGCAAGGCTCACTGCTAGCCCATAGGGAACCTCTTCTGGGCCCTGGGCCATTGCTCAGCAGCCCACTCTCCTCCCTCTTCTATCCCCTTCCTCCCTCCCAGCTTTTTTTTTTTTTTGCATGCTGATACTGTGCATATGTCACACACACATTCCCTTCTGCTGAGCCAAGACACACAGGAGATTATTGGGGAATTCTGGATATTCCTTCTTGATAAACAGAGTATAAGGTAGAAGAAACGACTGGCACCCCAGAAACGTGCAGAGATCAGCTCCATCTCCTTTTTCCATCCCATTCCCTTCTCTTTTTGTGTCATGCTGGTTTCAAATATTAAACTTGAAGGCAGGCACTGTCATATTTCAATTGATTCAAGAGCAAACTTGGGAATCCTTTTGTCTGAACAACAGGCAGAAAGGTATTTTGCTGTGTTCCCCAACCCCTGATCTGCAAACCGGTCCCGGTTCGTAGCCTTGCCAGGACCGGGCCGAGGAGACAAATCTCCTCCCCCCCCCCCCCTGCATGTGCAGATGCATGCACGCATGCATGGCCCCTCCCACACACTCACGGATGCACACACGGCCCCTCCCACGCACGCCCGGATGCCCGCCCGCCTGCTAAACTGGTCCGTGGAGGCAAAAAGGTTGGGGACCACTGGTGTGGACAATTTAAAAGTTAAGCTACAATATTAGATTTCTATGAAAGATGGCATGGTTTAATTTCATATACAGGTCAAAAAGGTATACTGAATATATATCTATGTCCTTTCTTCACATATTAAAAAGATTCAAACGGTACTATGAAGAATTATAAAGAATATCTCCAAGCCTTTAACAAATTCCTCGTTTAATTGTAATGGCAAGGTCAATTGAAAAATTAGTTAAATATTGAACTGTCTGTCAATAATTAGATTTCAACTGTACATGCATTTTTTTCTGTGTTGTCTTTTTAAAGGATTTTCTTTATTGTACTTGTTATATTCCTCACCCACTACATCAAAGGTATCTTCTGTCACAGCGGAAACAACAAAGAATCTTGCAACACCTTCAAGGTGAACAAGTTTTATTTGATACACATTTTTGTGGACTTTGTACAGGTGAAGAAGTGGGCTCCAGTCCACAAAGGTTTGTGCCAAATGAAACATTATGAGTCTTCCAGGTGTCACAAGGCATTTTGTTGTTTTTCTGGGAGAAAATGCTTGAATCCTCAAGGAGTCCTACAGACCCATCACTCAGAGCCTCTCCTACAGCCGCGCACAGTTCCCTCAGACCTAGGCAGTGGTTTCTGGCTTCTCTGTCCTAGCTTTTCTCTCTCTCTCAAGCATTCTGTTCCAGAATGAAGGAGTCCCAGAAAAAAGTTGGGGGAAGTGCCAGCTGAACAGCCCTCCTCCTTGTCCCTTAGGACGTCTTTGCTGTCATTAGTGTCTATGGATGGTTTCAATAGGAGGAACACTCAATTGTTGTCTATCTACCTACCTACCTACTGTCTGTCTTCCAGCCTATATAACACCATCCATGTAAAGTGCCTATAAGAAGTACATGATCTCAAATATTGGCACAGAGGATGCCATACAGTAGGGAGAAATGTGGGCTGGAGTAAATGTGGAAAGAATTTGGGTCCCACTGAATTTCATGCACTTAGACTAAGGGCTCAGTCACACTGCCAATTTACATTGATTCCAGCCCCAGCTTTTTTTATATATCAATGTAAAGTCGCATGGTCTATAAATCAGTAGGCATGGTCACTTTGACTTAAATTACTTTGATGTATTTCTGATAATTAAAACTGGTTTGAGAAGCTATACTGTAATCAACTCGTTTTCCACTCTGTTTGAAGAACACTCTTGATTTGATTTTCTTCAGTTTTCAGGCATCCTTTGGAATGCCTGCATTTATCTCTTTCTAAAAAAAAATAAATTTTAAGTAACATATTGATACAGTGATGCAGTGCTAATTAAAAGTTGTTTCAGACAGCATTGTCCCTGCCTTCCAAAATCTGCATTAACCAGCATGTTCACAAACCATGTTTTCAATGTTGTTTAGTATTGCTACAGTTTTCAGGCATCCTTCGGAATGCCTACATTTATCTCTCTTTTTTTAAAAAAATACATTTTAAGTGGCATATCACTACAGTGATACAATGCTAAAGTTAAACAATAATTACTTCAGATAGGCAGCTGTGTCCCTGTTGTCCAAAATCTGTGACACCCCCTGCAGGTTGTATTTAATATGACAGGTGCATTCACATTGCCCAAAGCAATTCATAAAGAATCGATTTAAGAACTGAGGTATTTTCAAAAGCCCTTGTGTGTGTGTGTGTAATGTAACTGACAGAGTTTGCTCACAGTGGTTTCAAGCTTTATGACAGCAGTTCTTAAGCAGGGGTGCGAGAAAGCATTTCTAGTGGTGCAAGTCGTAACAACTGTGTTTTTTAACTTTTAGATTTACAATATAAAATTCAAAACTGTCTCTATATAAATTTGACTTGACTGTATTATGTACTCAGGGTTGATGTGAGTACGTACATACTGACAAACGCTATGACCAGATGCTATGATGATAGGATCCCCACTACTACCTACCCTATTTTTGTCACTGCGCAAGCACTCACCAGAACCACGAGAAATTGCTCGAAATGTGCACTTCGTCATGCACAAATGTTAGCAGGCGAATGCACAAACACTGATTTTTTTGTTTTGTTTTATTATTTGTTGTATTACTTTATTATTTGTAGTAACCCTTGCCATGTTTAAAAGACACCAGTGGAAAGACCATTATGTTGCTTACAGATTCACTTGTTCAACAGAGAAAGAGATTACCCAACGACCACAATGCATTTTATGTTGCAAGATATTTTCAAACGCCAATCTTAAACCATCAAAATTGTTAGAACATTTCAACAATCAGAATGGCGGTAAAGCTACAGGACATAAACTTAAACATCTTGAAGTCTAAGAAGGCACGATTTGATACCAGCGGTACTTTCACAAAATCTGACTTTAGGGCAGTTTAGAAGCCTTTGTTAAAAACTTCTTATCAGGTGGCATATCTGTGTGCTAGGGGGGGAAAGCCTCATACAATAGCTGAGGAATTGGTAAAACCATCTGCATTGGAAATTGCGAAAACTGTATTAGGTTCTGAAGCACATAAGAAAATTCAGCAGCTTCCACTATCAAATGATGTGATTCGATCACGCACTCAAGATATCAGTCAGGATATTTTACTGCAAGTAGTACAAGATATTAAAGCCAGTCCTCTGAAAGTGAGTATTCAATTGGGCGAGTCAACTGATGTTGATAATTGCAGTCAGCTATTAGTATTTGTGCAATACATAAAGGAAAAGGAAATTTTGGAATAATTTTTATTTTATGAGCAACTGGAATTGACGGCAAAAGGAATTGATGTTTTCAATCTCATTAAAGACTTCTTTAAAAAAAACATCAAATACCAATGGATATAATAGGCTCAATTTGCACTGATGGTGCCTCTAAGATGTTAGGCAAAAAGTCCAGATTTTTTGCATATATGAAGAAAGAAGTACCACAAGTTACAATAACACATTGCATGTTGCACCACCATGCACTTGCATCAAAAACTTTGCCAGAGAAGTTAAAACAAACACTTAGCTACTGCAGTAAATGTAGTAAATTATATCTGAGGACTGGCACTTAATCATCATATCTTTTGGGCTTTTTTAGAAGAAATTGGTGCTGACCATCCTGTGCTGCTTTATCACACTGACATAAGGGACGTATGCTAAGCAGAGTTTTTGAAATGCGTGAGGAAATTATTCAGTTTCTTACTAACCAAAATTGTAATTTAGTTAAAGACTTTAAAAGAGATGCAATATTTTAACTGGCCTATTTAGCAGATATGTTCACTCACCTGGATGAATTAAATATTTCAATGCAAGGATATGGTAAGAACATAGTAACACCTACTGAAAAATTATCTGCTTTTATTGAAAAACTAAAAATTTGGAAACATCAAGTTGAAAATTGTAATTTTGCAAACTTTCCCTTCCTTGATGAAATTGTTCTGGAAAATCACAATTTTACCTGAACTTGTAATACATTTGCAACAATTGAGTGCATATTTTAATGGATATTTTTACACGGGCGATATTGGCAAAAAGCAGAGATGGATACTGGATCCATTTATTTTTTAATTTAATTCTATAGATGATGGTAATTTAATAAAAGACAATCTTATCGAAATACAGGTCAATGCACTTATTCAAATGGAATTTGAAAAACTGGACTTAGAGCAATTCTGGTGTGCTCAGTTAGAACCATTTCCATTGCAAGCACTTCTAACATTTGCTAATCTATCTGTGTGAAATGGGATTTTCATCACTTTTGCATATAAAAACAAAAATCAGAAATCGTTTAAATGCAAGTGATGACAGACAGATAGCTCTTTCAAAAAAGGAACCCTGCTTTCAAAATATTATTATGAATGAACAACAACAAATTAGCCACTAAAAACTGAGACATTGTTTTAATTTTATGTCAATACATATGTGTGTCTGTTTTTCAGTAAGTAGATAGTTTTGCAATAAAGGTAAATTTTTTAACAAATAAATTGGAACACATTTTTCAAGGGGGTACAAGAATGTATTTTGAGATTCAATGGGGTGCCGACCACTAGAGATTAAGAACCTCTGCATTGTGATTTTAAAAAAAAACACACAGAGTAAAAATTGGTATTCTCGTCTGTGTGCGTGTGTGCGTGTGCGCAGTTGAAAGTAAATAAAATGATCATTTGGTCTTCATTAAAAACATCAAATAACTTTTACTGTTCAAAACACTTGTAGAAGAAAATAACCTCGCTGTGCTTTGACATATCATACTTTATACATAAACTTGCACTTGACTTAGTTATGTTAGTATATCATCCTTAAACTGTACAGACTTAGTTACTCTAACAGACAACTAACTCATTTAACAGCCCCTATCTGATATCACACCCTAACACTATCACGTATTTGACCCTATCTGAGAAAACTATATCCTATCACAAATTTGACCCTATCTGACTGCTAACTGCCACTTGCTTTATATATCTATCTGGCTGTTAACCCTCTTAACATCTATTGGCTAATGCCAGACAGATTCTGATTGGTCAGAATGCTTCACTATGCAAATATCACATCCCAGTCCTTCCCATGTAAACACATATACATATACATGTTGTGTTGTATAATTACATTTTCCAAGATTATGTGTCCCCAAAAAGCTTCAGCAAGTAAGCTAGCTCTGTGTTGTAGAAATGAAGACCTCTTGAGTGCTGTGATCCTTTTGTGGGCTCTTGTCCTCGGAAGTGTGGTACACCTAGAGCTGACAGGTTTTGGCAGCACTTCTACTCCCAAGTTTCATTCTTTGCTCACCTGAAGTCAGGATGCTGTGTAAAGCCCTATACTGTAGGTTAGGGGTCTCCAAACTACGGCCCGTGGGCCACATCTGACCTGCCTTGCCTTTTTACCTGGCCTGGCGAACGCCGCAGGCTTAGGTCCGTGGGCTCAGGTCCATTCCCTTCAGCCCACAATTTTGTTAAAAAGTTCAATTTCAGATTTTACTGTCCTTACAGATTGTCGTGGTTGTAGCAGTCGCTCATTTAACCTCCACACAAAACTTAGTATCAGATACAAATATCTTGGTCCTCCTTGTGAAACCAACTCCAACCATATGTGCGTGTTTCTTCGGCCCTAAAAATGTGTAAAATAGATGTTGTGGCCCTCATGCTGAAAAGTTTGGAGACCTCTGCCGTAGCTAGTCAATTGACAGGGGGGGGAAAAAAGCCTTCAGTGGCAAAGTCAGGCCTGCTGTGCTGAATGCTTCTGCAGGACTGAGATTCCCAGGAGACCAGAGACACATTGACCCTAGTTCTGAGGAGGGTGTTGTTGAAGAGGTATTTCAGTGTACAGTAGCTCTTGCATGTATCACATCTGCCTGAAAGATGGGTCTTCATTTCTTCCTTCTGTACTTCTGACTCAACACTGAAATATGACGCCTACATAGGGAACAAGTGGGCCAAGACTTTTTTTGGACCTCTAGCGAGCACTAGGTCTTGGACTGCAACACTTTTCTATTGATACTACGCAGACACTGCAGCCAATTGTTGCCTCCAAAAACTGTGCAAGTAGACAGAGATCTGACAGAGTGTAATGGCAGCGAATGGGTGCTTTTGCTCAAACAGGCCCCCTGCTAAGAATTTCCTCAGTCACTTAGTCTCCAGGCCTATTCAGGCTTTATACCTCAAGCAGAGTACGCTGTCCTTTTTTCTCCCTGAAACCTCATCATTTAGGAGACAAGTGGGGTATGAGCCCAGACAATCAATCATCCACTCACTCCTCTTCTAAGAGGCCACCCGTGAAGACTGTTTAGCAGCCTCACCAATGCGAATTCCCTATATTTGGGATCTGAGAGCCATGGCAAAGAACTGGAATAATATCAATATATGTTCACAGGACAGTCCCATCAGCCTTATGCCACCACAGCCTATGTTAAGATACTGGGAAATGCATTCCATCACCTGGAATGCTTCTAGGATTCCTCCCTCTTGTTAAGGAGTAATGAAACAAAGTATGTGCAATGCTTGGAGGGTAACAAATGTCTGACATAAGTGCTAGCCATTGCCATTAATCACAACCTCCTCATGATAGAAACAGGGTGACCTGGAGATGACTCATAGCTAGTGCTTCTTTTCCAGAACAAAGAACACGCTCCAGGACTGGAACTTCACAAAAGCCTGCTTTCTGGAGGACAGCTCCTAGGATCTCTCAATCACGATGCCCACTGGAATCACTGGCTTAGAGGTTAAGGGGCCTGTGCTCCAGAAAAGAAACACTTCTGGGCTATACCCAGGAACCCTGAAAGCTACCTCCACTAGCCCTTGACTTAGACCAAGCTCCTTCTCCTGCTATGGACTTTGATGCTCTGGCTAAAGAGAAAATGCTGATGCTGTGTTAAAACAGCACACTTAGGAGCACATAACTGATTTCCTCCCCACAAGCATAGAGTGAGGAAGTGCAAGATGGAGGATAAGTCATCTTGACATAGGTGCCAGAGGCGGTAGTAAAAACAAGGTGTTACTGCTCTACATCTGAAATGTGCCCAAACTGGTATGATGCCAAGTGGAACTTGGGCTCATCTGGATACTGCTGCATGCATAGGTGCAGCCTCTGTGTCCAGCCCTGTGTGAGTTATGTAGAACTATGTGGCAGCATGGATTTGTGTACTGGCACAGAAATCTGGGTTTTCCAGAGGATGAATTGATGTATTGGAAGCCAATTGGAACAAATGTGCAACTGTACATATGTATCTGAGCATGCATGCATTAACACCTGCACATGTTTGTTCCTAATGTGTAATGAGAAGCCCTGTACCCTTGAGTGAATTGAGCAGAGGTAGGAAAGGCATTGGTAAGATGGTGAACTCCTCTTATTACTGCCTTATTTTTATCCTAAACAAGTGATTGAGGTAATCCTGTTAATATATTGCTTTTGTTAAAAAGTTCAATTTCAGATTTTACTTTCCTTACAGATTGTCGTGGTTGCAGCAGTCGCTCATTTAACCTCCACACAAAACTCAGTATCTGATACAAATATCTTTGCCCTCCATGTGAAACCAACTCCAGCCATATGCCTTTTGATAGCCTGGATACCAGAGAATACAGCAATAAGCGGCGTAGAATTTGAAGCAATAAGTCCTCACCAGGACACCCCAAGAGGTGTTGGTTGGAATTATGTATTACATGCTTCTAAACTCTTTAGGCGGTTTGCAGCCCTTGTCGTGTGAATGTGTAAATTGCATCAAAGGTGGGGGAAAGCAGTTCTGAATTTAATGCAATTGGCACAAGGATGCAGGACAACTGTGTCCTTCTCCTCCAGGGTGCAGAACAGAGACCCTTATTGCTGGTCTTGGAGAACATCTCTGACCTGCCAAATGGCCAGTTTTACTGTTCTTTCATCATCGTCACCTTTCCACAAATTTTTCTGCATATTGAACTTGCTGAGAACTCTGTCAACAACCCCAATAACCCCTCATCTCTTGCCCCAAACAACCGTTTCCAGGGTCTTACACAGAGGCAAGGGCTGCTCTTCTGGTCCAGGCAACATTCTTGCAAATGATCTCATGTCCAATTTTTGCCTTACACCTTTTGGGGTCTGCCCTTTCACAGAGTCTTCAGTAGACTTTTTCATTTAGTTGTGTATTGTGTCCCACCTCTACCTTCCACATTTTTGCCCTTGATGGCATCCTATGTCTGCTCTTGAGGGGACATCTGGGCTTGGTCTCACAGCAGGGCTCTGTGTAGTTCCAGCAAGAGAGCAGGTGCATTGTGTGTCCTCAAGGAGCTCCAGCAAGTAAGCCAACCCCACATTACAGCCATGAATGTATCTTGAGTGTTCTGATCCTTCTGCGGCCTCTTTTCCCCCAGGAGCGTAGCATATCTAGTGCAGACAGATTTTGGCCATTCCCCCAAACCCCGTTTCCTCCTATGCTCAGATGAAATCAGGATGCTGTGCAAAGCCCTATGCTGTACGTAGGGTAACAGAAGGGGAAAAAGCCTAGAGGGGCACAGTCAGGTCTTCTCCGCTGAGTGCTTCTGCAGGACTGTGTGACTTCTGCAGGCCCAGGAGAGCAGAGACATGTTGGCTGTAGTTCTGAGCAAAAGGTTGAAAAAGGATTTGAGCTGACAGGCTTTAGCAGCCTGCCTCTTCTCCCCAGTTTCTTTCTTCTCTCAGTCGAGGAAAGCCCAAGCACACAGAAAGCCAACAGAGCACAGGGGCAGTGAATGTGGTCTTTGGCTCTAATAGGTCCCCATGCCACGATTTACCTCAGTCACTGACTCTCCAGGCCTATTCAGACTTTATACCACACATGGAGTTCACTGTCATTCTTTTTTCCTTCTGAAGTGTAATTATTTGGGAGAAAGGTTGAGTATATAGACCTGCCAGATAGCTCAGTTGTTTAGGTCTCTGGCTGCAGAGCTAGAGTTTGGGAGTTTGATTAACTCCTATGCCTCCATGCCAGGGGCTGTACCCCATGATCCCTAGGTCCCTTCGAACTATGCAGTTCTACAATTCTTATAAACCTAGACAATCAACCAACCATTCACTCCTCTTCTAAGATACCACTCATGAAGACTTTTCAGCAGCCTCACCAGTGAGAAGTCCCTATATTTGGGATCCGAGAGCCATGGCAAAGAACTGGAATGTTCACAGGGCAGTCGCATCAGCCTTAGGCAACCACAGCCCATGTCGAGGGATGATGGGAAATGCATTCCATCAACTGAAAAACTACTGCCCCTCCCCCTTCTTAAAGAGTAACAAAACAAGGTATGTGCGATGCTTGGAGGGTAACGAAAGCCTGACATAAATGCCAGACACTGACATTAATCATAACCTCCCCATGAGAGAAACAGGGTGACCTGGAGATGACTCATAGCTGGTCCTTCTTTTCCAGAACAAGGAACACACTCCAGGACTGGAACTTCACAAAAGCCTACTTTCTGGAGGACAGCTCCTAGAATCTCCCAACCAGGATGAATACTGGACTCGCTGGCTGAGAGGTTAAGGGCCCTGTGCTCTAGAAAATGAAGACTTCTAGGCTGTGCCCAGGAGGCCCAAAGGCCACCACCATGAGCCCTTGTTTTGGACCAAGCTCCTCCTCCAGCTATGGCCTTGGATGCTCTGGTGAAAGAGAAAATGCTGATGCTGTCGAACAGCATCTTTCCCTTTCCCACTCAAGGGCAACATGACCCATTACCTACCCACAAGCACAGGCTGAAATCCCACATGTAATTATTTCTTGTCTTTAATTGAGCATCTCTCTGTGCTGTCCAGGAACTGACATGTAAAAGGCTCTTACTGGCTTTGGTCAGGCCCTAATCGAGGTTGTATCAATAGGACTGAAACCAAGTGCATAGAATAGACAGTCACGGGATGAGGAAGATGGAGGATGATTGGGAAGGGGCTTTGGGCCCTGGTAGAGAGAACCCTGGCCGCAGAGTCACTACAGGAATGGAGGGATCACAGTCAGGAAAATGGAGTCTCCATGTAGCCTGGTGAGGAAGAGGAGTCTGTCTTGCTTGGGAGGCCACATTCAGGAAAGAGGGCTGACCCACTGGCTGGTCCAAAGTCTCCTGCAGGGATCTTTTCCATGGCCGGGAGTGCCCTGGGAAAGCATCATAATGTCTGTCCGATCAACGGTGTGCAGTTAGGCCATCTTGACACAGGTTCTGGAGGTGGCAGCAAGGACAAGGCATTAACGCTCTACCTTTGGAATGTGCCCAAACTGGTGTGATGCCAAGTGGACTAAGGGATGCAGGCTCATCTGGGCAGTGCTGCATGCATACGTGTAGCCTCTGTGAATTATGTACAACTATGTGGGAGCATGGTTTTGCGTTCTGGCACAGATGTGTGGGTTTTCTAGAGGGTGAATTGATGCATTGGAAGCCAATGAGAACAAATCAGCAACTGTACATATGTATCTGAGCATGCATGTCCTAACACCTGCACAGGGACCTGTGTTCTAAATGTGCAATGAGAAAGCATGCACACCCCAGTGAATAGACCACAGAGACAGAAAAGGCATGGGTAGGGTGGTGAACTCCAGGCACTGGTGTCTGACGGTGTTCCAAGAGAACTTGTAAGCCCATGCTTCTTGGCTGGGGAGGTCGGTCTGTGTGTGTCTGTGTGCCTGTGTCTGTGTCCATGTGTCAGTGCACAGGCATGTACATACGCACATGTAGATATGCTGGGACCTACTCTAAGGCAAGGGCACCATATTTCTTCCCCTTCCCATCATCACCTCCAAGGAAGCAAAAAGGAAAATGGTGGGCTAGCAGCAGAAAGAGGTGGGTCCATTTTAAAAACAAAATCTGCGCATGGGACTTAACAAATCCTCCTGGGCCCTCTTCCCATAGACAGCATTTCTATCCTCCAGGGTTCAAAAGAACCTGGGTCATATGTGTGTCCATCTGCTTGAGTGTACATGAGTCTGTGTGTATGTGTGCATGTGAGGGAGCATGTGTCTGTCTGTCTGTCTGTCTGTTTGTTCCCCGCCTTAGACTAGCAGGAGGGCACATTACCAATTTTGGAGCCTGCTGCTGGGACTCCTGTGTCTGAAAAGAAGGGCATCTCCAGTGAGAGCTCTGGGTTCACATCACCGAACAGCACTGGCATGACTTCTGTTTGCGCCTGCTCTGCCCTTGATCTTGGCCTTCCCCTTGATGGGGCCGGAGTTGGCGTGAGGAAGCAGTGTTGGCAGAGGAGGTGTGATAGGTCGGGGCCTCCTGGCCTGGGGCTGTCTGCAGCTTTAAGACCCCTGGCTTGGGTTCTTGGTCTCCCACAGAAACATCTGGAGGGGCTGCTGAGGCCTTGGGCTCATTCAGAAGAGGCTGCTGCTCACTGGGCACGTTTTCAAGGAGATCTGGGCTCCCCCCTGCTCGTACTGCTGTTGGGGCTAGGCTGGCACTTCCACCTTCCTCCGTCTCCTGGTCTTCCATGGTGGCAGTTTTGTCAAGGAGAGGCTGGACAGGGTCCTGGCTGGAAGAAGAGAGAGCATTGGGAACAGCTGCTGTGTCCTGCAGCGCTGGGCTTGGGGCTCTGTTGAGGGATGGGTGTTGGTCTGGCAGTGTAGGCCTTTCTTCAGCAACAGATTGGGGGATCTGCTTTTCTTGAGAGTCTGTGACTTCCCTGACAGGAGAAGCCTGGCTCTGAAGAGGGGTTGGCATCTCCTCCCCTAGAGGTATTGGGGCCTGGCCTGGGTGTGACCCGTCTGCTTCACGAAGACCGGGAGCAGTTGGACTTGACAGGGATGTCTCCCTCTGCTCTGCAGGAAGGCCTCCTGTCTCGGGCAAAGAAGGGCTCTCCCCCTGAAGGGATGTGGGTTCCTGATGCTGCACATCTGTTGGGACTGGATCTTGCACAGAGGCTGAAGTCTCCTCCAGAAGTAAATGTTCACCCTCAGCCACAGAGGACAGGCGCTGCTGGCCTGGACGACAGCTGTCAGCCTCTGGCAAAGAAGGGTGCTGGGTCACTGGAGCTGTGGCCATTTCGTCCTGCAATTCTACTGGTATTTCTTCCAGGGACACTCTTCCAGCTTCTTGTGCAGAAGAGGAGGTGACATCTGGAACACATCCTGCAGCTTCCACTAG
Organism: Intellagama lesueurii; assembly: GCA_037013535.1. Lineage (NCBI taxonomy): Eukaryota > Metazoa > Chordata > Lepidosauria > Squamata > Agamidae > Intellagama > Intellagama lesueurii. The sequence goes on from JBAJHW010000002.1 coordinate 136,862,992, forward strand.
GGAAGGTTCCTGAACCTGTAGAGCTGCCGATCCCTGGAGTGATCTCTCTGCTTCCTTCAAGGAGGAAGGAGTCTTCTCTGGCAGAGAGGTCAGCTGGTCTGGAGGAGGTGCCAAGCTCTGAGGCTGCAGAGAAGCACTCTGCTCTTGCAGAGAGGTTGGGATCTGGTCCAGATGATCCTCATCAGCAACATGCGAAGGGACATGCTCCACTAAGGACAGCTTCGCTTCTTCCAAAGAAGCAGTCACAGCTTGTAATGGCTTCTGTTCCTCACGAGAAGGGAAATGATCCTGTAGAGATGGCAGGCTGGGATCTAAAAGGGATTCTTGCACCAAGGATGAGATCTCAGCTCCAAGAGATCCCTGACTTTCTCCTGAAGGAATCGTCTGATCCAAAACAGTTGGTGGATTCTGATTAAGTAGCAAGGATGCCTTTGGTTCTAAGAGTTGACTCTCTGTTTCCTGAAAAGAAGATATCGGGTTTGGAAGGGATGCCTTGGCGTCTTGGTGAATGTGAGAAATTTGCTCTGATGGAGATAATATATTTGGATTTTGAAGGGACACCTCGATTTCTTCCAGAGAGTCTGGGAACTTGGTTTCATCTACAGGTGGGTTTTGGTCTGGAAATGATGGTTTGGGCTGCTCATGCAAATCCTCTAGTCCCTTTCCTCCTTCTCCTTGTGCTGTTGCCTCAGTGCCAGGAGAATTTGGCAGGCTTTGCAGGTTCAGTTGATGTTGCTGCCCAGAAACGACTGATTCTGCTGCAGGGGTGTAGTCAGTTGCTAGGTCCTGGGCATGCTCCATCTCCACGGCACCCTCTTCTGGCAGCCCTTTCTTTCCATCTTCCACCAGTCCTACCTCTTTGAGTAACTCTTCATCTGCCTGCTCTTTGGAAGACTCAGGGGAGATAGTCTTGTCCTTCAAAGGCTTGGAAGGACCTTCCTGATTGCATGAAGTTGGGGACTGTCCCTCAGGACCATCACGACTACCAAGTCCACCATCCACTTGGCCTTCTACAGCACTAGGGAGCTTTTCTTCATTTGAGATATCACAAAGAGGGCCCGATCTATTCCCCTCTTCACATCCATTCCCTAATAGCAAGTTGTTCTCCAACTCTTCCTCTTTCCCAATGGAACCCTGCTTCTGACCAACTGCGTCCATGCTGCCTACTGCCTGGCCCAAGTGGTCCCGGATGACCATCTCCTCCACAGCCAGCTTCCTCTGATGGCTGGGTTCATTAGGTTTCTGACTTTGTAATGCTGTCTGAACACCAAACATACCTTTAAGAGAGAAAAAAATAACATGATGTCAGACTCTGGGCATAACATTCTCCATGTTTCAGTAAGTTGCATAAAATCATAGAATAATTTAGTTAGAAGGCGCCTACAACACTGTCGAGTCCAACCCCCTGTTCAGTGCAGAAACCCAAACCAAAGCAAATCTGACAGATGGTTCTCCAATTTTCTCTTGAATGCCTCCAGCGTTGGAGAACTCACCACCTCCTGAGGTAACTGGTTCCATTGTTATATGGCTCTTACAGTTAAGACATTTTTAATGAATCAGGCTTCCTGTAGCTTGAGCCCATTATTACCTGTCCTGCACTCTGGATGATCCTCCCAGAGTGCAGGACACATTTATGTTTACGCAAGTTGAAATACTTCAAATAAGCAAGGCTGGACAGGGCTCTTGCAGGAAAGCCTCTTGCATTAGAAGACACCTGGTCCTCCACGCCACAAACTCCTATTGATTACGTGTGAATTTAACCAATCCCTGCTTCCCCCAAAAAGCCCTGGGAGCAATAGCTTGGAGAGACTGCTGCCTATTCTTGTCAGACCACTAGATAGTGTGTTTGATTCTCCCAAGAGCCCTACAGAGATATATAGACTCCTTGGTAAAAGATCAGAAGCCTGTTTTCCCACACAGCTGGCATTTAATTTAAAAGATCATCTCAGTTTGACCCAGAGTTGATGTTATGTGCCCTTGAACTTCTTTATATTGTTTTCTGAACATCCTTTACTTATTTTTCAGCCCCAAACAGAACAGATTGAAAGTCCAAGAGGTTCTTGTTTTTATCCCATCTTATTGAGTAACCATAAACAAGCATATCTAAGAGAATATATGGATGTTTGTCTGAGTATATGTTTAAAAACTGAAAACTAATTTAAATAACTTAAAATCCTTAACTTGATAAACTTGAACTAAAAACCTAAGATGGACATATGACAATATAAATGTTCTGCTATAAGTTACTATAAGTAACAAAACCTATACGTTCTAACGAACTTGAATATTATATTTGGAAGCTTAAAACTAATGTATTAAAAATGATCAAGGTAACTTTACTGGTAGAAGAAAAATATTCACTAAAGAAAAGATTTTCTAAGTTAGAAAAAATATTTCAATCATAAATTCTCTACCAAGTTACATCTATTAAATATCTTTAACAAAGTGTATTAAAAATAAATCTAGAGCATAAACAGATTATACAATTACATCAATAAAAAATCTTACTCTCTTCAGCAGAGTTTTCTCTCTTCTAACAAAACTTGTTAAGAAGCATGCCAGCTCCTTAAACTGTCTATCTGATTCCAACTACTTCTGCACCTCTTTAGAACTATAAGCAATTCTCTGCTTACTTGGATTTTCTAATTGTAGGAAACTACTATGTGTTCTAGTTTAATACAAATCTCAGTTTAATTCAGTCCTTGTCAGTTACCTTAAATTAGCAAAGTTTGTTTACAAAACATATTTTATTATAACTAAATGTCAACTAAATGTTAACTTTCAGAAACTGCAACCTTTATTTTTGATACTTAGCTATAATGTACTGATGACATTCTCATACAGTAGTTCAAATATTTATACTTTTCCAAAAGACTATTGGATTCTTCTTTCTATTGGATTCTTCTTTTACCTGTCAAATGTTTTTCTTGTACAGTTTTTTGTTAATGAAATGACCTTATGTTTTGTCAATTAACTGGCAATTCCAAACCTTGTTTTAAAATGGCTCAAATTTATTTCTCTTCTCCTCTCAGCTTCCCCAGTATGTTAACCACTTGTACATATAATATTTTTCTAAATTTGACATAGTGTGCTGGAAATCACAGTATCTCCAGAGAGAACACCATTTTCCAGGGTTCCTTGGGAAGAGGGGCTGATTAGTAAATGGCCAATTTTCACCCATGGAATAAATATGTCCCATAATCTCAGGGCAGCCCAAGACACATTGCTGCTTCAGCCTAAGGACACGTTGGTGCCTGCAGAAGCCAAATGGGCTGAGAACTAATTATTATTTCAAGCCTGTGAAAGGAATAGTAGTTTCTATGCACCTGAGGTTAGCAGGTAATTTTAGAAGGTGCAGGAAATATGTCCTGGAACACCCAGCTCTGTCCTCCCACCAAAAATGCCTCAGGGGTCACTGCCACTTTCCTCACATGGGAGAGCCATTGGTCCTCAACCTGCCACACTGCACCTAAGGATAGGGCCAGCCTAAGGTGAAAAGGGAGGGGCCAGGCTTCTTAAAGAGATGGGAACCTTTCGGACTCCTTGGCCCTCGACTCTTCCTAGTCTAGGCATGCAGGTTCTCCAGAGGCTGAGCTCAGCCTCCCAATGGCCCTTCTAGAGTAAGCAGAAGGGGGACAGCTGGCTGACCAAGAGCTTCCCAACTGCTCGGATTGTCTGCTGCTCCCTGTCTTACTTTGCTTTGGCCCTTCCCACAGCCCTCTGCAAGTAATCAGGCCAAAGCTTTGGGAACAGCCATGTCACCACCAGTGGTCCTGGATTGAGGAGGCGGTCGGAGCTGGCACTCTGGAGATCGTGTCCAAAGCAGATACAGCTGAGAAGAAAAGTCCCCACCCTGAATAGCCAGCCCAGAGACAGGATAGGGCCAACTACAACCCAGCTGTCCACCTTGTGTCACTTGACAGCTGTTGACTTAAAAACTCTCGGCCCCTGAAAGCTCCAGTGAGGGTGTCCAAGGGCAGCACAGGTCTCTCTCATGGCCAGAGTGACAAAGAAAGGAAAGCGCCAGAGCCAGAATGCTGTAGCAACAATCACAGTTAGGCTGGGTAAGATTTGGGATGGAGATCTGGGTTCTAGTCTCCACTCCTTCCATGAAAGTAACTGGCCTACCTGGGTTCTGTCATTCTCCATCAACCTGACCTACCACAGAGGATTGATGTGAAGGTCACATCATGGGGAGGAGGAGCTTTCCATACCACCTTGAGCTCCCAGGAAGAAAAGAGGGATGTAAATGTAGCAAACAAGAACAATAATAATCTTGGCTTCTTCCACGCCAAAGAAGGAATCACATAAGACCTTCTATACTGTATCCAAGAAAGAGAGCATTCTGTACCAAGACACTTAAGTCTGAACTAGAATATCCAGAATTCCTCTATTGCAATGCTGCTTAAGAACACCTACACACCCAGCTACATATCCACAACTGCACACACTTGATCTGCATTGTTCATGCAGTTTTTGGAAGTCATGGGGTTGGGAGGGGAAGAGCAAAGATCTGCATAGGATCCTCACATCCTAGCCACAACTGATGGCATTCTGACTTTGCACCCCTGCAGACTACCTGGCCTGCTCCCTTATTCAGTGGCAGATCTTGTGACTTACGAGTACCCACCATCTCCTGACATCTCTCCATTCTGCAGCTTCTCTTCAGTCGCTTCCTTCACAGTCCTCTTGGGTGGAACAGGAGCCAGTTCAAGGCTGGGTTCAGTGCTACTTCCTCCTGTAAGAAATTCATTAGGTCACATTCAGATAGATTTGCTCGATCCTCACATGCCAGGTCTCCAGAGGCTAGAGGCAGAAGAAGTGACTCCAAAGCTCAGAACCTGTCCTTTCAAAGAAAGGGATTTTGTAATGGGTGCCTCTGAATGTTTTGATGCAGGCTTGGGGTAGTAAGCAAGTTGCAGAATACACTTGTAGAAGGGGGCACCTATTTGGGCATATTGTTCTCTCCCACCGGGACTATAAGAAACTGTTAAGATAAAGGGAAAAGCAGTGTGGGAAGAACTTAGCTTAAGGTAAGATAGCACCTCACAATGGAGAGAGGTGAAGAGTGGTGTGCCCCACGGATCTGTCCTGGGACTGGTGCTTTTCAACCTGTTCATAAATGACCTGGAGACACAGATAAGGAGTGAGGTGGCCAAGTTTGCAGACGACACAAAACTTTTCCGGGTGGTGAAGACCAGAAAGGATTGTGAAGAGCTCCAGAAGGATATCTCCAAACTGGGAGAATGGGTGGCAAAATGGCAAATGCGTTTCAATATAAGAAAATGTAAAGTAATGCACATTGGGGCAAAAAATAAAAAAATATTTATCAGGTGATGGGTTCTGAGCTGTCCATGACAGATCAGGAAAGAGATCTTGGTGTGCTGGTGGGCAGCTCGATGAAAGTGTCAACCCAGTGTGCGGTGGCAGTGAAGAAGGCCAATTCCATGCTAGGTCTCATTAAAAGGGGGATTGAAAATAAAACAGCCAACGTTATAATGCCATTGTACAAAACGCTGGTAAGGCCACACCTGGAGTATTGCGTACAGTTCTGGTCGCCTCACCGCAAAAAAGACATAGTGGAACTGGAAAAGGTGCAGAAGAAAGTGACTAAAATGATGACTGGGTTGGGGCACCTCCCTTATGAGGAAAGGCTACAGCGTTTGGGGCTCTTGAGTCTAGAGAAAAGGTGCCTGAGGGGGGACATGATTGAGACGTATAAAATTATGCAGGGGTGGATAAAGTGGATCGAGGGAAGCTCTTTTCCCTCTCACGCAATACCAGAACCAGGGGACATCCACTCAAATTGAGTGTTGGGAGAGTGAGAACAGATCAAAGAAAATGTTTCTTTACCCAGTGTGTTGTTAGTCTGTGGAACTCCTTGCCACAGGATGTGGTGATGGCATCTGGCCTAGATGCCTTTGAAAGGGGATTGGACAGATTCCTAGTCCATCACAGGTTACAAGCCATGATGGGGATGTATAATCTCCAGGCTTAAAAGGAAGGTACTTCAAAATGCCAGGTGCAGGGAGAGTGGTATCAGGAGACAGGGATCTAGTGGTCTCGTGTGCTCCCCGAGGCCTCTGGTGGGGCCACTTTGAGATACAGGAAGCTGGACTATGTGGGCCCTTGGCCTGATCCAGCAGGGCTCTTCTTATGTTCTTATGTACCCCATCTCTCCCAAGTAGGAGGGAAATATACTAGACCCGCACAGAAATGAAGACCAAATTTGTTCAGATGTGTGATGGCGTTTGTATCAGTTGAGCTTTTAAAGAAGAATCTCTAGACATGGATTGTGCGCCCAGGTGATCTACATGGCAACAAAAAGCACAGAGAATAACTCACCTTCTGGGGGAGGAGGAGGAGACAATGTCACAAGAGCCTGGGAAGAAAAGGAAGAACCTTTATGGTAACCTTCTCCATAAAGATTAATAGGTACGCTGCATAAAAATTCCTGAATGAATCATGGGATCGAAGAAGTGGCTGCTTCCAGATCAGCAACAAGGCCTATAGCAGCCAAGCTTTTCTTAACCAGAATTACACATGATAAGCCCCACGTAGTGCAGCAGGACTTCTCTTCTTTTACAACTGCAGCCAAAGTTGAGAAGGTTGCACCTAGTGTGCATATCTCAACAAGCCAATAATGTTTGCATACTGTCCACATTAATTTGGAAGACGTCAAATTATATTTTGAAACAACACTCATAGACTACAATTCTGAACTCTTAATTAAAATGAAGCCCTGTTGTCCTAAGACCTTTTCTGTTAAATAATTCCAGATGCCAAGCTCCTTTAGGATTGATCCAAGATCCACACTCTTAAATATTTTTGAAACCTGATGGTAAAACCTGGTAGAATGGGAAGGAGAAAGAACGGAGATTGGGGTGAAAGAAACTGTAGGAGCAAGATTCATACAAGATAGTTTAGAAGACCATACTTTCTTAAGTTTAGAAGACCGTACTTTCTCCCATTGTGCCTTCTTTGTGGTCTGGAAGCAAATGCTCGTAAAGAGGAAAGCAGCTCTTTAAAAGCTGATCAACCTGTCCACACTTTTTTGTTTTTCTCCCAGATCAGAATTTGGATTCTGAAATTTTTTTAGAAAAATGTTTCCTATCAAAGCTTAAATTGCTATTCACTATTATAAATGCTAGGAAAACAATTAAGTCCCTATCAACTGAATCCGTTTTGTGCCACAAAACCAATTCTCCACTTCCTGAGAAACCCTGTGGTTGCAGGGGCCACCCGGTCAAGATTGCCTCACCTCCTTCACAGCATTTGCAGACTCTTTTGACTGCTGCTCTGGGTTGTCCAGCTGCTGCATCTGAGACTGGAGACTTCAGGGGAGGAAGGGAGGAGGAGAGGGAGAGAGAATAAAAGAGAGAAATTGACATTAAGAACAATGTCCCAAGACTTTACCGGGCTGTAAAGTGATGAGGAACAAAAGTATGAAGCATATAGTGGTCAAAATCAAAGAGTTATATATTTATTGGGGCACCAACCTGTGAACTAGGGATCCATTCACAGGAGATTCATGAGCTGTGCCACCATAACACATGCCTCAGTGTAATGGTTCACAAATGTTCTGACACCACACACCCCTTTTTTTATTTCTAAGAAAATTCCTCATGCCACCCAACCTCTCTTTTACAGTGGCCCATACCCCTTTTAATAAAAACCTCAATTTGTACTTTGAAATTAAAAATAAGCATGCACACGCACACACAAAAACCTGGTTCAAGATTATTGTAAGTAAAAAATAAGACAGGGAATCTTGATACCCATTTTCCATTGCCTATCCTAAAAGCAATTTTCCCAATGGTCCTTTAAAATAGCATTTGGAGCGGAGCACTATGACTGTATTCCATGCACAGGAATTGTTTTTTTTGTCATAGCTTTTTAGATCGTAAACTGATGGGCAGGGATCAGCTTGTTGATTTATAAGCTCCTCTAACAAACCTTCTGGCTGAAGACTGGACTGAAGAATGGGATACAGATGCTAGAAAGAAAGAAATAAGGCCTGAGTGTGGAGAGGTGGGATGGGGGGGAGAGAAACAGAGGGGCAGAGAGAGAACTCCTTAACTACAGGACTCTGCTGGAAGCTTCCCTATCTGCTCCCCTCTAGCTTGGCTTCCACTTTTGCACTGCTTGTGGGCTACTGTTAGGAGAGGGTGACTGAATCCTCCAGAAGCACTGCTGACTCATTGCTCAATATTGCTCCCTCAACCCAAGCATGACTCCCTCAGGCCAAGGCAGTGGTTTCAGGCATCTCTGGCCTGGCTTGCTCTTTCTTTTCAGTCTCAAACAACTTCCCTTCCGGAGAGGAGAAATCAGAGAGGCAGGAGGGAGATGCGAAGTGCCAGCTAAACAGCCCTCCTCATTCCCTGAGGACCTCAATGCCATCATCAGTTTCTATCTATGGCTCCAACAGGAATAGCACATTGTTGTTATTATTTATTTATCCATTTCATCTATTTATTCCCATCAGCATAACGAGGACAAGCCCCTGGCCTGAGAGGCTTGCAATCTAAAACAAAATGAGTAGGGGAAATGTGTCCAGGGGTAAACACAGGAACCATTTGTCTCCCGACTTCTCAGTTGCACACACTTGAACTTAGGGACACTTGGGCAACCTTCCCCAACTGGTGCCCGTCTGATGAACGGGGCTAGAACTCCCACCAGCTGAGGTTACAAGTGGCTGCACTAGGGCAGAGGGCGAGAAGAGAGTCCTGCACAGGGCATGAGGCGGCTTCTGTGCTGAGAGGCAGTTCCTGGTGACAGCAACAGCAACGGAGAAAAAAGGAGGAGACCTTTGGACAGCTGAGGGAGGTGGAGCAAGGGAAGGCAAGGTTATAAGCAGGATGATCATTTTGTTGAATGTACTGTGGCTGCTGCTCAACAGCTTCAGCCCAGAGATGGCTGCCACTGAAAGAAGATGATCAGTCTCCTTCAAGCATCACTATACAGCTGCTAACCAGGTGGGCGAATCCTTTCCTTTGATGGCCATAAGCTCTTATGCAGTTCTTGAAACAGCCGCTGTGCTCTACCTAAGTCTTTTCTCTGTGCCGGGTGAAACCATGGGAAGTTCCAATCCTTTTGCGCTGTTCTCAGTTGCTCCCCCACCATCCCCTTGGACACACCCACCTGGACAGATCTTGTTCTAACTCTTGGATGCGACTGTTCGCCTCCCAAACGGAAGACATGTGATTGCTGTCATCCGTAGGTGCAGACATTCCCTCCATCAGCCACCGATCACGCAGGGATTTCCTCTGAGGGGAGAGACAGAGAATGCCTTTATCAGCTCCCCTGGACCGGACAGGCACGCAATGTGGACACGTGGGCTGTCAGAACACATCAAGACCAGACAATAGACTTCCAGGCTCGCTCTCTCACACACACACTCACACGCCACATGCCTACAGTTTCTCCTAGGTGTGTTCAGAATTGTGTATTTATTCAGCCAGAGCCACACATATACCAATTCAGACCTACTCATTTCACATTAAGCTCTCAGACTTGCCAGCAGAGGTTGAACACACCCACTAGTGCAGATACTTTATCTGTAATGCTCAGAGAGCTTCCTTCTTTCTTTCCCTCTCTTTCTTACACCCCCCACACCATCATCTCCACTAGCTAAGCATTCACACACAAAGGACCAGGTAATAAGTTTGACCCCCACATTCTCAATCATTCCGTGCACAAACCTCGGCCGACAAGGGCTCCTGGTTCACTTGCCTCTAATCATCAAAACGCAGGCCAAAGCAGAAGAAACCTTACAAATCCGTGCCGCCTTGCACATGTGTGGGGGTACCTCTGTGCATGTAGGATCCACCGCACTGACACTCCCCTCTCCCTCATTCCCCGGGCGTGTGTGATTTCTGACTATAACCTCAGACTCCAGATATATCCCTCCTGGTGGTCCCTCCCACCGATCTCCCACCGAGCTCTCTCACACCCACCCACCCACCCACGGGGACCGTTTCCCTTCTCATCCTCCCGCTCCGTGCAGCATCCTCCCACCTCCATAGCCCTTGGTCCATCCATCGCTGTATCCCCTCCCCGGCTGGTTTACCTTGAGGCGCTGGGCTCGTAGTCTCTCCTCCTCTAGCTCCCGGCGGATGGCCAGGATCCGCTCCCGCAGCCGGCGCCGCTCCTGCAGCAAAGCAAAGGCAAGGGACCGGGGGCGAGGGGGAGGGTGGGGAGGTGAGGCGAGGCGAGGCGAGGCGAGGCAGGAGCCGCCCTGCAGAGACGCGGACAAAGGGGCCCGCCGCCGAGAGGAGTGGGGCGGTACTGAGCCCACGTGGGCGACTGGCAGGCAGGCAGGCAAGCAGACAAGGCAGGGCTCGGTCCCTCCTTGTCTGCCCGGTTACTCACACCGGCCGGGCCACCAGGCGCCTGAGCCTTAAGGAGCCACCCCGAGGCCCGGCATTCCTCGCTTGGAGGAGCCCCACCTTAGCCTCGCCTCCTGTTCCACTCCCGGCGGCGGGCACCCCCCACTTCTTTCTCCCTCCTGCTGCCCTGCCTCATTCGGGCACCCTTTTCTCCACATCCAGACTCACCCTTCAGGGCCAGCCCGTTTAAGGGTCTTCCAACTGTGCCAGCGCTCCCTACTTTTAAAGATAGCTAATGGCGGCGGGGGGGGGGGGGAGAGAGAGGGCGGGAAGGCTGCCCTGGCCGGAAAGGTCCTGCCCCCTTAACCCTACCAGCCTCAATTTGGTGTATGCCTTGTTCCAGTTTGGCTCGCGATCTTTACAAGAGATGATGAGAGGACCAGGGGTTGACCCTCTCAGCTCATACTTTTCTGCTACAAAGGCACAACAAGGGTGGCACCTGAGGCACCACCGTCCTGAAACATTCATTTCCCCTTAGTTGGGGACACCGGCTAATAACAACAACAACAAAAAAATATTTTTTAAAAAATTCTGAAAACCACACACACTAGAATTTTAAAAAACACACAAAAAAAGTAACAGAAAATAATATGCCACTAATGTTTTTAAAAATTAAAACAGCAAATGCCCATTCAGATAACAAATGCCTTCCTAAAAAGGATGGTCTTTGATAGCCTCCAAAAAGCCATAAATAGTATAAAGAAAAATATTAATGCTGCAAAGAAATAAATGAAGGAATGAGGCAGTTTTCCCTCAAAAGAGTATTCAGGAGCACTAAAGATATCCTCTCCTGTCATCACCTTTAAGCAGGTCTTTCGTCATCAGTTTGGGACACCTAAGGCGTCACCCAGACTGATTTCAACAGGAGAGCAGGCTCCTATATAAGCAAATACCCTGGTTAAAGACTTTTAGGTATTTAAAAAACATCATTCATTCTTGGACTTGAACCCAGGCCTGAAACAAAGAGGAAACCAATAGTACAGCCATTTCATATGCGCCCCTGCCTGCAGATCAGACTGCTGCATTCTCTATAAGCTTCTAAAAACCCATCCAACTTTTGTAAACTAGAGGTAGAGCTTTTGGCACCTCTAATCCATACAAACGCAAGGCTTCAAAACATGACTTTCCTGGAATCTCCCAGCCTACTCTGACCCTAGTTACCCTAAGCAGTGCAGGGAAAATCTGGTCATTATCTTCCATTCCTATGAAAACATGGCTGCCAGGTGGCTTTCCCTGGAATCCTGGGTGGGGGTGGTGGTGGTGGTGGTTTTGTTTTGGTAGTTCACACTTCTGCCTCAGAATGCTTCCTTTTTATACGGTTTCCTGTAAGTATGGAAAGCTGGCTGAATAGATCAATGAGATGGGTAGCTGCCTGGGGAGCCAGAGGTTTGGGAATTCAACTCCTCAGTGTGCCTTGTAAGAAAAGAGCCAGCCTGTGTGGGTTTGGGCAAGTTGTACAGTCGCAGAACACCACTAAGAAGGTGGCAGTGGGAAACCACTTCTGAACCTGAAGGCACAATCCACCAGAACGTTTCCTGCTGAAATTTTCTTTTCAGCAACGGCTCATGTTCTTGTGAAATTCTTGTTCTCTTTGAAGAAGGTTGTTCAGGATACTCCTTTCATTAACCCTCTTAATAAGGAACAGGAATTGCTTGGAGACCTCAATTTAAAATTAGGGTTTTAGCAGGCAACGTCTCCAGGGGGTTGTGACTCATGTCAGTGTGCATGCATAGAAAGGAGCTTGCTTAGGTGACCTTGAGTTAGCCCCGTTTGTTTTTTTTTTGGACACATGGGGGACGGGTGAAATGGGGGTTCTAATCTGCACTAGTGACTGAGCATCTGAAAATAAGGAGTGGTGTTTACTTTGGATTAATGAGTTTCTGAGTATAACAGCATGATCTCTGATACAGTGTTTGGGTGTGGAGGCTGCACCTCCTTCTGCTCACAAAAGTGCACTTGCTGTTTACAGAGTCTGTGCATGTGCTCTGTCACCCAGCGACAGACATAGGGCCGTAGCTGTGTCTGCTGTGGTTCACGTACTCCAGGCTCTTTATGCATTCCTGTTGATATTCAGCATCTCCATCTCTCATCTCCACGCCCCCCCCCCCCATGCTCTCCCTTCACAGAAACATCTGCCAAAGCATGGCTCACAACAAGAAATGTTTACTCCTCTTTCTGACTCGTGCTAATCATGACAACATCTCCCCATCTGGATGTGTGCGTGTGAGTGCACACATAAGGGAAGCCCTACACAAACCCCAGCTCCATCTCCCAACTCCGGGCAGAGCTCCGGACCTCTCTCTCTCTTTCTCTTTGGCTCCAGTTGGAGTGATTGCTGGCCTGGTGAATAATTCATTTGTTTCAAGACAGGATGAGCAAAGGGAAAGGAGATCAGGTTACCCTCACCCCCATCCTGACTGCTCAGTGCTTCCCCTGGAACCGGGGAACAGCCTGTATTTCACGCAAACCCAAGATGGTGGCATTTTCAAGGTTTGTAATTAGGGCAGACTGCCCAGATCGAGTCCCCTTTCCCCCCCCCCCCCCCATGAAAAAGGCCACATAACGGGAAAGGAAAAGCATGTGCCCCCATGGCTCTCATCTTCATATTTGCCATTTTAAACGTCTAGTGTATCCCCTGGGGTTCAAACAAAATCTGGAGTTTCTGGTTACATCAGTCTTTTTTTTTTTTTTTAAACAAAAAAGCAAAAGTGGGATGTTATTCAAAACTGAGCAGAAGGTAGTCTTTTGGAGGAGTTCCTTCCCCAGAGCTTTTCTCACAGGCCGGACCCTGAGGAAGATTCCAAGAATGTCATTCTCAGCCGAGCTAGTCATCTGTTTAGAGACTTGAAGAAATCCACTCCCTACAAGGCTATTACTTGGGCTTGTAAATAGCCACAACCACGCTTCCCTATAGCAAGTGGGGGTTGCCCGTCAGCAGCAAGGGGACTGGAATCTACGAGATGGGAGGGGGGAATACTTTGCATACATTACTTCAGTCATCTGTCCATCAAAACCTGATTGTCCACTAGCATTATTTCCTTGAGCTGAGAATCAGAGAAAGCAACAAACTATCCAAAGAATTCAGGCCTGAAAGGTTTTTTTTTAATTAAAAAAAAAAAAGGAACACCTTAGCTTTTGCAGGGCTGAGCCAGCCATCATTTTCACACCTGTTTGACTTGCATGCTTAGGATTCCATGTGTCTTTTCATACACAAAAATCCACACTCCAGTAAATTTATATTGGGATGGTGGAGGAAGGGGTAAATTGATCATGCACCATTTTTCTGAGATGTCCCCTCCATCTGTAACAAAGGCTGTGTGTGTGTGTGTGTGTGTGTGTGTGTGCGCGCATGTGTGCATGCATGCATGCACATGCGCATGACAGCCAGTTTGCCACAGGCTCGATCAGGCTAAACAGGGTTGCTCTGAGGTAGGATATGCCATTAGGAGCAGTCCTTCCATCCACACCCAAAGACCAGGTGGTACAGGGCAGGAAACAACACTTACCTCAAGAGATCCTATTGAGTCCATTTCTCCCTTTAAAGGGAATTGGGGGGGGGGAGAACAAAAAAGATCCCTCTTCACATCCCCTCCTGTCTCCCCCTCAATGGGGTAGCACGGGAAGGCTGTATTTTTTTTAAATTTTTATTTCTGTTTTTTTGTAAGTGACAAAAATCAGCTTTCTCCCATTGAAGATGAGGCAGAGTGGGATTTTATTTATTTTTTTCGTTTTCATTTGGTCCCTTTAAATCCAGCACTGAATTGGCTTTCCATTCAAGTGATTCAGCACTGGATTTAAAGGGACCAAAAGAAAAGAAAAAAAAAATTAAATCCCGCTCTGCCTCCTCTTCAATGAGAGAAAGCTGATTTTTTAAAAAAAAATCTTTTAAAAAATTATTAATAAGTGCTACTATGGAAGATCTGCTTTGGTTCAATACATGCCAGAACCAAACCAAAACAGAGTGATCCCACCCACATTAAAAAAAAAATAGTAGTCCCCACCAGAGACCTAAACAGATGCAGGTAGGCATGGATAAAGGTCAGGCTGGTTTGCAATTATCAGAATGCCACATGCCTACAGTTTCAGGCCTTTGGCTGTAGAATAAATTTGTATTTTATTGTATTATCAGAATGTCAAATGAAGTAAACCATCCCATTCCCAATGTGGTCCAAACAGTGGGATAAAGTCCCATCTGAACACGCCCTCAGTGATGTTCTTTGCTACCCACTGGGGCCTAAACCAAGGGTGGGAGCTCCCATCAGCTTCCCCAGCATTGCCAATGGTGAAGAATTATGGGAACTGGAGTCCCAAAACTCATGGCTCCATAGTTGCTCACTCTTAGACTAGATCCTAGGACAGTGTTTCCCTACCTGGGGGTCGTGATCCCCAAGGGGGTCACAAATTGTCACAGGTCACCTTATATGTGTTGTAGCCCTTGTTAAATATTTTCTTCCTTGATCTTTCAGAGTGGGATATTAAAGTTAGCACGTATGTGTATGTATGAGAAACAGGCCCTTTGAGAGAGAAAGAATCCTGTAGTTTCTGAGAAGGGATGACTTTACCCCATTAAAAATGCTTTTTTATGCATGGGGGAGGCAGTTGCAGGTTACTCGGCTGTTATAAAATTGGCCGTGCCTCAAAAAAGCTTGGGACCCACTGCTCTAGTCTAGAGGATCTAAGTACAACCCACAATTTTAGCAGTAAGAATTAAGAGGTGCGTCTTCTTCAAATGCTGCCTCTGAAAGGCAGATACAACTCTTATAAATATTAACTCTTCACCACTATACTGTTGTCTCCAATTTACCAGCACCCCTGTTCATAAATAGCAGTTTTAAGATCAAATGCATCAAAAAAGATCAGTTTTCAGCAGACTCCCCCACATCCTGAGTTGGCCTTAAAGGAATCTCTCTTCATGGTATCATCCTGATCTGACAACCCCACAGTTGCTGTTGCTTTTTGTGAAGAAAAAGACAAAGGGATCTCAAGTCTGGGATTGGAACACACTCTTTATAGCAGGTATAGGAATGTGAGGCTGTCCAGATGTTGAACTGCAACACCCATGATCCTAATCATTGACTATACTAGCTAGAGACATGCTGCTGCTGCTGAAAGAGAAAGAGGTAGCCTCTAGCTACTTCTTCAGGCATGCAATTGTCGAGGCCAAACCCTGGGTCCCCCCTCTCCGACCTTCCCTTCAAGGAGGCCTCCTCGGAGCCTGGCACTGAAGAAATTGCCAGCAGGAGGCACACAACCGTCTCCTTCTCCTTCAACAGCAGGAGGGGATGATTCATGTGGCCCTGGCTCCTTTAGCAGCAGGAGTGGATGATGCATGCCAGTGGCCTTGGCTTTTGCTGCTGTCTGCCACTGGTCATCACAGCTGGTGATGCTACCACTGCTTGTCCCAACCCCACCTCATTAAGCTGCTTTTCCCAGCTTCCCCGCCAAGCTTTGTCAAGGATGGCATGGGGTTGGACTGACTTCTCTCATCATCATTGCTTCTCTTTTTTCCAGAATGCGCTGCCTTCCACTCTCCATCATTTACATGGGATGGAGGGGGCAAGAACAGCACTGTTCCCTTATCCTCAAGCCCACATCTTTGTGCGCCCTTCCAGGAGTGGCAACACACTTGCTGTCTCCAGGGCTGAGCCGCTTCGGGTAGCTTTCTCACACAGCTTAATGGCACGGCTGGCCTTGTCTGAAACATTTCTCCCCACCATTCCAGTTATGCTGCCTTTCAATATCTGAATACCATACACAGATGGAGTGCCTGCTATGCCAGTGTGTTTTTACTGAGAGTGGAAAGGAAAGCTGTGTACAGTCTAAGGCTAGAAGCTGTTCCCTTAGAAACAGTTTCTTCAAAGGAGGACTGTATCGTCCTCAACATCAGCTCTTATTATGATCATGTAATATTATTTTGAGAGAGTGGGAAAAGCACTTGATGATGATGTTATTTACCTGCAGCTAAAAGTGGTACAGTGCCCAGGTCTATTAGGAGATATGGCACCTGCACCTTTCATCGTTGTGTAGAGGGAAGCATTTCTACAGGTATGACAATTTTATACATTTATCAAAAGTTCAGGAGCCTTCTTTCCTTTTGCCTCTGGCCACCTTTCTTAGAACACAGCCATCATATCCTGTATCAAACTATTCCTTATTTCAGAACCCAGCAACTTCAACAAATCCACAGATCTGATAGATTATCATCCCACTGAAAAGCAGTGCCTTACCTAGCCATTTCAATACATCTCCTTCTTTCCCCATGAACTCAGGAGAGTACATAGACTGAGAATGGCCATTATCCTGTCTCCTGAGAATTATATATCATTACAAAAAGAAGTTAACATACAAGCAGCAGTTGGACACTCTTGGTACATCTGTTAAGTGATGTGTAAAAATGAATGCAAATTTCCTTTATTTATTTATTTTTTTATCGTTAAGAGTGCTGCTAAAATGCAAGTTTCCCACTAATCAGAAAGACTGGTCCTGCTGCCTTAGTCTTTATGTCAGCTGACAGGCTCTCATGCAAAAAACTCCAAAAAGCACGCACATCCTGCTAACCAATCAGCAATACCTTACCAGGGTCACATGCCACCAACATTCTTGTTCCTCAATAACTACTCAAAGATTGACTGTCCCTTACTCTATTAGGCTGCAGGTGCAGAGTAAACAATGAGACACTCGTGATCCCATCCTACTGCCAATCCACAGTCTGATATTTGGGTTTTCACAAAACAACTTTTAAAGCATAAGCACAAAAGTATTTCATACTGGAGGGGAAAAAACACTACAAAATGTCATTTCATTCTGAGAACTGTAAGGCATATTACGTGAGTGTTTAGGCCCATGCTGGATCACCCTCTCACTCAGCAATGGCTAGTGTGGATATGCACAACCCTACTGCAGCACCCAGGTTATGCTACTATATATGTGAGCAACATAAATTATTGCTGAAAATACTGATCTGGCAACTATGCACTTCCTTCCATCTCTCCACCCTGCTTTATACCCACATCTCTGGAACACCAGAGAACTCTCACGGGGAAGAGAGGCAGGTTCTTGGCTGAGAACTCTGACTCCCATTCTCCATCAAGGGGGACAGGGAGCAAAGGAGAGAACACTTACCGTAATGGCTTGCAGGCGCTGTGCAAACAGGGAGGTCTCTGCCATTTTCCCTCTGAAAGACAAACAGAGCCTCTTGGGACAGGTCCAGAGGACGCTGGATGCCAAGTGGATGCCAGTACTCACCTTTTCCTCTCCCTTGCTCTCTCCCTCCCTCCCTCCCTCAACTTCCGTCGTCTCACATTCTTACTTGCTCTGATCCCTGCACACAAACAGACCCCCCCTCCCCTCTTCCCACACTTAACATCTGGTCACTGCATTCATGTAATTCAGCAGCATGCCCAGGCATGGTGGGGAAAGGTGGTCTTCTTCCCTGGCTTCCTCCGTCCTTTGGTCCATGGCTGTCTTCACTTTATTTTCTTTGTGAACAGCACCATTCAAACAATTCACCTCAAGAAACTGAAATGTCTTGTGTATTTGAGGTTTCAAATTGTTGTTGTAATTTTTAAGGAAAAAAGAATGGAAAACTTCCAAGAGGTACGGAGGGACTAGTCACATGCCAAAGCAAATCAAGCTGCATAGTAATAGCCAGCAAGTGAATTAGAATACAGCCTAGATCAGCCTTCAGTGTGCCACTGCAGGCATGCCTTTGTGGACCACCACAGCGGCATGCAGAAAGCTGCTGGGCAGAAGCCCCCACATATACAGCACTTAGTGCTCATACAACTATGCAAGACAAATGCAAGAGCAGGTGATACCTTTATAGACCACTTTTAAAGTGGTCTATAAAGGTGACACCTACTCTCGCATTTGGATTTTGTAATAACCATATGGCTCCTTTTTATTTCTATGCAAGACCACTTACTCGTGTTCTTCCACTTCCAGACTGGATTGCTATAAGATGTTTTATATGGGGCTGCTTTTGAAGACAATCTTGTCATTTAGATTGGTCTAGGAAGCAGTCACCACCTATCTAAACAGTGGCCAGCAGAGAACTTGTATTATCCCAACTCTTCTTTGACTATGCTGGTGGCCAATCAGTTTCTGGATTCACTGAAGTTGTGAGCTTTGATCTTTAAGTACCAAACAGCTTGAGAACAGACTCAGGAACTACTTCCTGAGTCATATAAACATGCTTACTTGGGAATTTCACTCTACGCCTGAGACCCTTCCCCCAGAGTAACAGATGCCTAACAGATGGTTACAGAGGGTAGTGCTTTTTCAGTGACAACATTCGGACGGTGGAATCATCTCTCAAGAGACTTACCCCTGGTCTCTCTGTTTAGTTCTAACTATTAGTGCATTTGAAAATTATATTCACTTGGAAAATAACTATCACTGTTCCAACTCTCATGCTCTTATATGGCCCCCTGTTCATTTCAATAGTAGTTGCATAGGGAAAGTTTGCAATGGATTGTACATTTTTCATTCTTATTCATACCTGGTCATCTGCTGCAACTGATACATCTTTTCATTTTGGTTACTTTGGGAGCAGGCAATTCGGCTGAGCAGACCTCTGTGGGTATGGCTTGCCTTTAGTCCTCTTAATAACAACTCCTCTTTAACATCAGCCCAAACCATGCACTTGCACATCCTTGTACTATAACAGTGCCTGCTTGTAAAATATGAGGAGTAAAGTAAAGTTCAGTGTGTGTTTGTTATACTATGACTGAAGCTGGCTGGATAGCTCAGTGATTTAAGTATTTGGCTATGGAGCCAGAGGTTGGGCGTTCGAAGCCCCACTGTGCTTCTCCTGTGAGTAAAGCCAGCCTGTGTGGCCTTGGGCAAGCTGCACAGTCCCAGGATGACCCCAGAAGAAAGGAACTGTAAACCATTTCTGAGTACTATCTACCTGGAAAACCCTGAAAAGGGTTGCCATAAGTCAGAATTGAGTTGATGGCACATTATGCTGATGATTATACTATGAAAACCTGGGCTAATTTAATGACATTCTGAAACTGCATAGACACTAAAGATTGATTCAGGGGGGCATAGGAAAAAGAGCAAGAACCAAGTGAGGAGGGAGGGAAGAGAAGTAGGGCATAACAGGCTCCATCCACAACAGTTGTCATGACTAATTTGTAGGATTTCAGTCATGTACACTTGGTGGAAAGATGTCAAAGTCAGTAGTCTAGGGGCATCATCATGTCTGTACCAACCAGAAGAGTTGTTAACACTAGATCGGTGGGGGAGGAGATGCAAGACAGGTCCTGATGGGTTCTCAGACAAACAGATATATTTGCTAGCTGGCTGACAACAAACTAGGTTGCTTCCATACTAAACCCCTTCACAAGCGCAGCTTTCCAGCACTTACTTGGAACTGGAATGGAAAGGTAAGATCCCCACCAAGGCTAACTTAAAAGTTATGCTCTCTAAAGTAGAGCAGCAATGTTTCCTGCCACTCGCCAAGGTCAAGGGCTACAGGACCCAAAGCAAGCCCACTTATTTTAGCATACAAGGCAGAAAATCCGAGAAGCACCAATTTCCCCATCCCCACCAGAAAATACTCAACAGCAATAAACTAAAGAATGGCCAATTCATTGCCCTTTCACGACATCCAAAATCAGCTGTCTGAACATGTGACTACATTGGAAAATACTGTGCTTTGCAGTTTGCTCCAGAATGGGCACTGGTGAATTGGAAGTATTTTTCAATGATCACACAACATAAAGGTTAATGTGAATCTGCCCATCCCGTTTCCTTTCCAATCCAGACTTTTCTCAACCTTGCTGTTGAGGCCTTCTACTTTTTTTCTAACTGCAACAATTTGAGTGGTGTTTTGCTTGTGCGGTTGTTTGTCTCGTTCTACAAAAGGACCAGGATGCATCACTTCAGGTGCTTCTCTGGCAATGTAGTGAGTTGGGCCCTGATGTTTCGGGACAACAGGAACACTCATCCCCACGATTTTTCTCCTTAGTAGCCCTAGAGAAGATGAAGTTTGTGGTGCTGGCTGCTGATTCTCTTCAGCCTCCCAACATGTCAAACATTAAAGGCTTGGTCATTTACTAACATGGGGAAGGGAGGCTACTACTGGTATTGTCTCCCTATTCCAGGTATTAAGAACAACTCAGCTTACATTAAAAATAATGCAGGTCTTTGCATGGGGAGAAATAGCTAGAGAAAGAAGACCCTCTTCTGGTTTCCTGGATTGTCGTTCACCTGCTGTGACCTATACTGACCTTCCTTCAACCCAGAGTGCAATACGTAGAGCTGCTGATATATCTTCCTATCTTCCCACATTCTCTCTCTCTTAACTTTCTCTGGGAAAGAACAGAGAAGACATCTTGCCTTTGTTCTCAAGAGATGAGGGGGCAGTATCTCCACTTTAGTTAATTAGAACTTGGGTTCTTATTATCTTTCCTATATCAGTGTGTTTCTTCAATAAATACTGGCCCAAATCCTGTTGCTTAGTTACACTTGCAGACAGACATAGGTTGACATGTGCCTGAAAATCCCAGTAGGGACTCATTAGTCGCCAGTGGGAAGCTGCTACGAATTATGCTGATTGGCTTCTGTAGGCATAACTACAGAACAGGATTTGGGCCACTGACTTTCTTATATTCTCAGAAGAAGAAGTGTAGGTGTGATTTCTTCACAAATGGGGAAGTGTGCTCTGCTAACCATGCTGATATTCAAAGGCTAAATCTACAGGTTAACAGTTAACTTTCCAGCATGTATGATCACTGATTGATGCTGCTCGCTCTCCTTAATAGCAAAGACACAACTACACGTCCAGAAAAAAAACAGGTGGAATGCCAAGCAACTTCTGTCGCTTCACATGACAGAAGTGTTACTGTGATCTAAAATGGTGCCCAATGTGCAACATTTTAAACCACAGTAGGACTTCCTATGCCATCCACCAGGCTTGTCTGGTTGGATGGCAGTGGCCAGGACCAGAGTAGCAGCAAGAGCAGCATGGATAGCATCATTTCTGGCTGTGGAGATCCAAGCACCACTGCTGCCAATGTGATCCCCAGCTGCTGCTGCTATCCAGCAGTCAGACAGGTGAGAAGCTTTGTCCAGCAGGTGAGTGGATGGCAGTGGCTGGGAGCATAGCAGCAGCGGCAGCGGTGGCATTGGCAACTTTGATGGCCAAGGAGACCCCTGCTATCTGCATATATGTAGTTTCTGCCCAAGATTGCTCTTATGTGCAAAAAGAGGACAATCTCGGTCAGGACAAAAAATTCCTGACATCCAGCTTTTCAGATGGTGTGGATAACAAATACTTGGATGTGGATTTTGAAAACAAGGACAGGTTGCTTGCCTTTAATTCTAGTTCTTTGAGTGTCATCTGTGAATCCACACATTTGTGTTCTGTGTCTGCACAGAGCTTGTTTCAGAATCTTCTATAGGTCAGCAACCTCTCCTACCATCCCCACTGCACGTGCCAAGGTGTCCCCTAATGGTCTCACTTCAGTGCCAATGATCTGCTAATTAAAGTAAGAGCAGTGTAACAAACCGTAGGGAAGAGGGTGGGCTGTATGCCTTCATAGATAACCACTAGAAGAAATACAAGTATAGGTGAGCAAGCGATCCTTCCTAGCTGTGGTCTCTGTGCTTCATAGAACTGTGTGTCTAGGTGGCTCACTTACCAGAGGAAGGGATGACATGTGAATACTGAAAACAGTACAGCTTGATGAAAGGCAGCCTCAGCTTGAGCCCAAACATCGGGTCTATAATGGCTCACAAAGGTAAGTAGATGCAACCAGGTTGCAGCCTTGCAAATATCCTGTAGTAGAGGAACACTTCTAGCACAGACAGTAGAGGAAAACAAGTGCTCTAGTGGAGTGGCTACAATTGTCATCAGGGACAGACAATCATGCTACCTGATACACCAAAATACATTGTCGCTGTTACCTACTTTGCAAAATTTTGAGTGGAAACTGGAGTGCCTTTTGAATTCTCTCTTACCAGAGAAACAGCCTAGGTGATAAGTAGAATTCATATGTTCTGTGAGCATAAAAGGCCAGTGTCTGAAGGACATTCAGAGTGTGTAGAGTGGTTTCCAAGGGAGTTGTTGGATTTGGCAAAAAAGAAGCAAGCATAATCTGCTGGTCATGAAAATCTGAGACCACCTTAGGTAAAAATAGAACTGGTCTAAATATGACCTTGGGCTCAGTCAGAGGGGCACTGCTGTTTGGTCTGTTGCGGGAGTGGTTTGGTTCACTCTTTGTTCACTCTTTTTTCTGGCAATCACATGACATAATCACTGGAGCTAATGAAACCGTCCCCAGAGAAGTCCTACCCACACCTTTTGGGGCCCCCGTCAAGAGGCTTCTACTTTTTGGCATGGGTAGGATGATTCTGGTTTGGTCTGGTCCCAGCATGTGTGATTGCTGGAAACAGACCAAAAGCAAGCCTTCCTGCCTGTCGAGGCTCCTTCTGGTTTGAATTCCCAATATTGGTGCAATCCTCGCATCCAAATGGCATATTGGAGTTCAAGTGACCCTATTTGGTCTGGCTCCTTCCGGTATCATGAATATCTGCCAAGGAGCAGAGGAAGTGTTCAATTTGCCAATATCCTGAAGCCGCTGGCTTATTAAGTCACTTCATAATATCAGAAGGAGCTAGACCACATAGGGCCACTAGAGCTCTAATGTGCCATTTGGATGCGAGGATCCCACCAAATGGCATATTGCACATCCACTTGACCATATTTAGCCCGCACCAGCTCACTCCAAAAAAGCCAGTGTAGACATGCCCCTTGTCTTAGTGGAAAACTGGGAATGGCAGGTCTATTCTCAAGGCACACAGTGTGCCAGGTCTGCAAACAGAGGTCATTGGAGTCAAAAAAGCTGTAAGGAGTTAAAAGTCTACAGTAGTTATGACATGAAACAGAATAGCATGTATGAGAGCCACTCAGTTAGGGCACTACCCTGTTTCCCCGAAAATAAGACCTAACCTGAAAATAAGCCCTAGTATGATTTTTCAGGATGCTCGTAATATAAGCCCTACCCCCAAAATAAGCCCCAGTTAAGTGAAACCCCATCCTCCACCATCGTGCAGCAACCAGAAGATGACATGACTGTATTTGAATAAATGTAGATTGTTGTACATGAAAAAAATAAAACATCCCCTGAAAATAAGCCCTAATGCGTTATTTGGAGCAATAATTAATATAAGACCCTGACTTATTTTTGGGGAAACACGGTAGTAATGGTCTGGGCAGATCTCAATTTCACAATCCCCCCATTATTTATTTATTTATTTATTTATTTATTTATTTATTTATTTATTTATTTATTTATTTATTCGTTCGTTCGTTCGTTCATTCATTCATTTTAGTAATAGGTGAGTGAATAATGAAAAATCTGACACGGTTGTTGACTGGAATGCAGTAACAGGTGCCAGATAAACTTGGCTGGGTGATACAGAAAGGCAAGAATGACCAGTTTACCATTCCATTTTCTGCAGGTTTCCTGGGACTTTGCAGCCTGCCCAAGGCCACACAAGCTTGCTCTTCTCCTGAGAGACACAATGGTGAACTGAACTCCCAATCTCTGGCTTCTCGGCCAGATACCTAAACCACCGAACTATCCAGCCAGGTTCTTCCCACACAACAAATCACACACTATCATCTCTCTAACCATTTCCAAAGTTGATCAACGTTGTATTCCTCTACTTTCAATGTTTTCTCAGCCTTATGGTTTCTACAACAGCTGTTAGCTACATTCGCATGACTGGAAATGAGGATTCTTCAGTCACGGTTCTTTGGTCGTAGACTGACTGTTGGGTCAAGCGCTGATTCAAGAAACTACACCTGGTATATCAGGATTTCCCATCAGATATCAATCTTTGTATTACACAGAAGAAATAAAAGGATGGCAGGCTCCTTTGAAAAGGAATCTTATGATGAAAAACTTGCAGTTCTAGAAACTGAAGTGAAAGCTGCTTTGAAAGCACTGGGAAACCACTAGGAGTAAACAGGATTCCAATAGGAGTATTTCAAGTCACAGAGACTGGATCTGTCCAAATCCTAACAATACACCAATAAATATGGAAAACAAAACAATGGCCAACAGACTAGAAATGCTTAATATACATTCCAATCCCCAAGCAAAGAGATGCCAATAGTTCTAACTATAGAACCACTGCTCTAATTTCCCATGCAAGTAAACTGATGCTCAAAATGTTGCAACGAAGACTTTTACTTTACAGCACTGTTTCCCAACCTTTTCCGGTCTGCAGACCGGCTGGGGAAGGCGGGGCACCCCCCCCGCGCGCGCATGCACGAACAAGCGTGCGCCCCTTGCACGGGTGCGCGCCCCCGCGCGAGCGAGCACCGCCATTTTGCGCATGCGCACGGCTGCTCACGCGCATGCGCAAATGACAGTGCACGCTTGTGCGGTGTGCGGGCGCGCGCATGCGCAAATGGCAGCACGGCACTCGTGCGGGCATTCCGGAGCGTGCGCGCAGGCGCAAACGGGCTGCGCGGGGGTGAGTGCGCGCGGGGAGGTCTCTCTCGCCGGCCCGGTCTGGCCCAGGCCAGGGACCGGCACCGGACCGGGGACCGGGGGTTGGGGATCGCTGCTTTACAGTACTGTATATGGAATGAGAAATGCCTGGTGTTCAAGCTTGATTCTGAAAAGGAAGAGGCACTTGAGGGCATAATGCAGATACCCACTGGCTGCTGGAGCACACCAAACAATATCAGAAGAACATCAGTCTGTGCTTTATAGACTACAGCAAAGCCTTTGACTATGTGGATCATGAGAAGCTATGGATTTTTCCAAAAGAAATAGGTGTGCCTCAGCACTTGATTGTCCTGATGTATAACCTGTTTTGTGGACAAGAAGCTACCCTTAGGACAGAATATGAAGAAACAGGTTTCCTATAGGCAAAGGTGTCAGACAAGGGTGCATTTTATCTCCCTATAGGTTCAATATGTATGTAGAACATATCATATGGAAAGCTAGACTAGATTCAGATGAAGGAGGAATGAAAATTAGTGTAAGAAACAATAATTTAAGATATGCAGATGACAATATCTTACTGGCAGAAAGCAGCAATGCTTTCAAACTACTTTTGATGAAAGTGAAAGAAGAAACTGCCAAAGCAGGACTGCAGTTGAACATGAACATGACCAAAACCATGACTACAAAAGAACTGCACAGTCATAATGATGACAATGAAGATATTGAAATGGTGAAAGGCTTTGTATCTTTGGTTCAATCATCAACCCAAAGGGAGACGGCAGCCAAGAAATTAGAAGACTGAGACTTGGAAGGGCAGCAATGAAGGAATTAGAAAATATAATCAAATGTCACTGGAGACTAAGGCCAAGATCATCCACACCATTGTATTTTTGATCACTATGTATGGGTGTGAAAACTGGACAGAGAAGTTTGTCGGGGGGAAAATTGCTCATTTGGAATATGGTGCTGGAGAAGAGCTTTGCGGATACCCTGAACTGCCAGAAAGACAAACAAATAAGTCCTACAGCAAATAAAGCCGGAACTATGTCTGGAGGCAAAAAAATGACGAAGCTGAGGCTGCCATGCTTTGGATACACTGTGAAAAGACACTACTCTGGAAAAGACAATAATGCTAGGAAAAGTTGAAGACAGCAGGAAAGAAGGAAGAGCAAATATGAGATGGGCTGACTCCCTAAAGGAAGCCACAGGCTTGATTTTGCAAGAGCTGAGCAGGGCTGTTTAGGACAGGGCATTTTGGAGATCACTCATTCATAGGGCCGCCATAAGTCGGAGACAACTTGATGGCAGGTAACAGCAATGATAAAAAAAAGAAAGAAACCATTTGTCAGTAGTGACAATGCACCAAGTGTTAATGAACGGCACCAAAGGCCCCACTAGATATGTGGAATAAAACTTAAGAGATCCTATTGTGTATAAAAGCTGAAACCTATAGGAAGCTTTCCTGATTTGCAAAGATCCATCTCTACAGCCAGGAAACACACATTTATGGGGAGTGGAAAAGAAGAAGCTTTTAACAAATGTAATAGCAAAGAGATTTCTATAAACACGCGAGAACTACACAGGTCCAGGAAGATTATGATCCTTTACACTCTGCTAAGCATATTTTCCCACTGAAAGTTATAGACTGCCCATCATGAGTACTCACTGCGCAGTCTTTTACACTGGGCAGTGGCAGGGAGAGGGTGGATTTTCGGCCCCTGACCCAGTGGGCACGCTCCTACAAAAGCACTGCAGCTAAACCACTGAGCCATGCTGCTTTCCAGAACTGTTAAATCAGCATCTCTCTCTCCCTCTCCCTCTCCCTGACCCTGAGCTAATGCCTGTTTGTAAAGTGAATGAATTGCCTAATCCTCGGATGATTGGTATGGAGCTTAGCCCAGTGGCAAAAGGACATTAAGCCCAGCCCAGTTTAATTCAAGACCATTAACCTTTCACTGGTTGCAATTCTGGACAGGCCGGCAGCCTCTTCTAGATGCCCCCTTTCTGGGAAGCTGCTGCCACCTCGTTCTTTGGGCTGCCCCCCCCCCCCTTCTGTAGGCAACAGGTTAATATTCCAAGCCACAGAAAGTGCTACTTCAGGAGAGCAAGAAGCTTGTGGTCACCAGGAATAGCTCCAAAGGTTACTCTGTGCAAGGGAGGGTAAGGCAGCCAACAGGAGCAGCAGCCACTTGCTGCTTACTGCCAGTGCCAAGTCTCCAAACTTGGGGGGGGGGGGAGTGTTTATGCTTTGAGCAATCCCTTGGGATTCCAGCTCTTTCCTCCCCTGCATTTGGTTAGGGGACTCTGGAATCTGTAGTCCAAAAAGGTAAATTTCCAAGTTCTGACACTAATTCAGTATAATTAAAGGGGAAATTCATTCCGTCACATCAGCTCCTTGAAACCGCCGTTCCTTTGCAAGGGCAGAAGTGTATTCCCAATTCACCCCGGATGCTTCTACCAAATGTTTTGACTTGAGACCCCCTTAAAGACGAGGCACTCTATTGTACCCACTGAGAGTTCAATGTGCCTGTAGGGTATCTATATTCCCTTTAATGGTAGCTATTATCTGCCTTTTACGTCTCTCTGCGTCTTGGTACGATGGGCCCTAAAAGGCATGACAGCTCTTTGCACACCTAGAATGATATTATTAATGGATATAATCAGAATTTTATTAAATGATGAGAGGATTATTTTGTTCCTTATATATTTGCACAGTATTTTATTTACAAACTCAGTAAATAATATTTGATAAGCCCATTTTAGTTAAACACTCTTGATTTTAATGACAGAGAGTAAAGAATATGCTTAGCTCTCTCCCTGAAATCAAAGGGATTTTAAAGTGCTAAAATCTGGCTTAATCACATCCTTTTATGACTTCACCGTATATTATCCCACTATCTAAAAACAAGTAAGGTCCAATAAAAGGTGTCACCCACTCGCTCACTACCTAAGATCAAAACAGCATATATGGTTTTCTCTGTATCCCTTTTATGTTCCCAACAGCCCTGAGGGATAGATTAGGCTGTCAATTAGAGTGGCTCACTCATGGTCACGCAGGAAGCTTTAGAGTTTATTCGACATATAAATCTGGGTCTCCCCAGACCTAGTCTAAAACTCTATCCCAAGGATCAGGAGGAACATGGGGCTCTCCAGAGTTTCTTGAACTGTCAATACAATCAGCCCTTGCCAGCACAGCTAGTCATGAAGGATGATGGGAGTTGCAACCCAAATTATATCTAGGAGCCCACATATTCCCTATCCCTTCCTTAGCCACTATGCCACCAAAACTGCATTTCATACTATTTGTTTCAATTGTTTCTTTTCAACCCTTAATGTCTTGCTTTTCTGCCCAGCATGGTGGATTCAGGCCCAAAGAATAAGTCATCAGGAGAGTTTAGGCAGTGCTATTGCATCTCTCCCTCCTACCCTTCTTCCTCTGGCAACACACAAAACCATCACAGTAGCATTTCCCCATGCCCTCCCTCTCCCCTCCCGTTCTCCCCTTGGCACACTTCACTTTATTGATTCCAACTCACAGAGAACTGGGCAAGTAAAAAGATGACAACAAGCCATGTGCTTTTCCTCATCACAGCAGAATCAGGTGCAAGGAGGGGAAAGTGGCCGGACTGGAAAGTGTAGCTCAGCCCTCAAAGCAATTTACAGCATACCAGTAAAATCATACTGAACAACAAATAAAAATAGACCAGAAAACTGATGATCACAAAATACTAGGACTGTACAGATTCACAGGTTAAATACCCAAACCGTTCTGCCTAAATAGGCAAGTCTTTTACCTGGCTTCTGAAACAGAATTCCATCCAGTTCCGTCAGGCTCCCTTGACACTCAGGTTTACAACTTTGGTGTGACAGAAGTCTTAGTGTGTTAACAGGGTGGTATCTGGAGCAGGGTTTCAGTCACAGCTAAAAGAGTCTGTAGGAGAGCAGGCACTCCCTGGTACAGTAGGGCTGTCAAGGTCTTTGAAGGTAACCACCAACACTTCAAATTGGGGCCGGAAGCTAAAAGCAGCAGCGCAACTGTGGGGAGTACTAATTATGTCGCCTCAGCAAAAGGAAGTGGTTGTGTATTTACTGCTGCTTCAGAGCACTCTTTAAGGGCACACCGTGTACGAGGAGCTGCACTAGTTGATAATTCTTCAGGTTACAAAAGCATGACCGACAGTTGCCAGGTCCCCATGGATTGACTTTCAGTGTCTGGGAACCATTAGGGAAAGATCCTTGGGGGCCTGAACTAGCCAGGGATGCTCATTTCAACACAGTGTTTCAGAGTCTTCTGCTCAGATGACTCACACAAGCAAACAAACCAAAACCAGAGGTTGAAAAATTAATTTATTTGAGTATAGTTCCGAGAATCCAGCAGCAAACATTGGCCAGTGGCTATACTGGCCATGTGGTTCTGGAAGCTGTAGTTCAAAAAGTTACTTTTTGTATAGTCTCTGGCCAATGTTTGCTGCTGGATTCTGGGAACTATACTCAAATAAATTAATTTTATTCATTAAGGTCTGCTAGATCGATCGATCGATCGATCGATCGATCTATCTATCTATCAAATCCAATTTCCTGCAACAGTGATAAAGGGTAGCTTCATAATCCTGCACAGAAGTGCTGGCTGGGAACAGCATCAACCTCTGTTCCTGGGATGCCTACAGAAGATCACACCTGAGAGTTTGCAGAGCCATCTGGCCGGTTACTGCTGAAAACACAACACTGGATCAGCTAGACTTTGGCCTGGGTGAGGACTCTTCTTGTTTTCTCAACAACTGACACTGGCTGGATGTGAGTATTAGCAAAGGATTTAGCAAATATGTCACAGTAAACAAGGGAGGCCTCAGCTGCTGGGCTCGAGGAACACGCATACCACACCCATTACACATGTAAGCCATAACTCCCATATGTGCATTCTGACATTCCTGTTGCATACCTCCAGGACAGAATACCCTTCTGGGGAAAATTTTTCCAACGGAGAAAAAGCATACATTGTTTCCTGCTTTTGTGTAGGACCCCACAGAAGAAGTTGTTACTGGTCTACAGGATTCCTATTTTGGAAATGACAAGGTGTACTTAATAACATATGTGCATGGGTGCACCTACATACAATAAATTGTTCATTTACAGCTACATTAGCTGAACAGCTGGCACACTCACTGTCATTTTGCCTGTGTGGCTACCACATGTCACAGTGATTGTGAGTGCCTTAATAATTGGAATGCTGGACTGAAGTTGTAAAACTTACCCTATCAGTCCAGCATGCTAGGGTTAAAAAGCTGCTTCTGCCACTCAGGCAGAAGCTTCTCAGGAATGTTTTCCAGCAAGCCTGAAACTGTGGAAGTTTTTTCTCTCTTCTTTATCCTCTGACAGACTGCAAAACCTGTTTTTTTTCAGCTTCCATACCACCCGTGGAGTGCGACATAAATCTAACTGGCTTAGAGAGAGTGTGACTAGATGAGGGAATCTGGAGTGATTTGAGTCAAATTGAAAGGGCTCTTATCTTCTGTGTGATCTATTTACCTTGCATTTGAGCGATCCTTCTGTTCACACAGAACATTTCTTCTTCAACAAGAAGGATCCAGATAGCATTTCAGATTGCTCTGATTTCTCCCCCTTTAGATGATTGCCACCATTTCCCTGCCTTCCTTTTTTTTTTTTTTTTTTTTTGGTTTTGTTTAATTTAGTAAGTTGTATAGCACTACAGCAATACATCAACCCAGCAGGCATACTCCCTCATACTGAAATAGTGGTGTCACTAAGGAAAATAGAGGAGAGGGTTTCTCCACTGTCCTTTCTAATGTTACAACTCACTGCACACATTACAGGTCACCAAAGAGAACGCCACCCACAGCTCTATTTTGGAGCAAATTAAGCAACCACACAGATTGCAGAACAGGATAATCAGGAGCCCTCCCAATCACACCAGAGAAACAGGAGCCCTAGCACTGTGCCAGAAAGGAGTGAAATAGCTTGCAAAAGGAGCGGGATGGATCACTCTTAACACATGCAATCGCCGGAAAATGGGATGAACCAAACCTCAGTAAAAGCAAACCAAGTAGCAAGATATATGCTCACCCCCCAGAGTCATCAAAAGCCATCAAAACTCACTAAGAACTGTAAGGCTCTACAAAAATGGAAATATTGGATCATTTTGCAAAATTAAGAAGTATTTCTAGAAGATATTTACTGATTAATTGATAGGTTAATTAACTGACTCACAGATAAGTCCTGCTCTAACTAGTTGGGCAGAGGTTTGAACAGATCTGCCATGACATTGTTAGTGCTAAGCCTCCTCTCCGAATGCCCCTATTCATTTAAGGTGCATGTGTACAAGAGGAGTTTCCATAAGATTGTATCTTGGGTTAATTAGCAGAGGCAACAGCTAGATTTTGGGCTCAGCTAGTTTTTTTCCTGCCTTGACTGTTTTGGCTGGATGAACCCTCCTGACCCCTTTCTTGGCTGTAACCATTGAAATCTCTGTGCTTTTGCTGCTGCCACTGCCAGATGAACTCTCTTCTCATTGTTGTGTCCTAAGGGGGAACCTCTGCTGTGTCAGCATGCCCAGAAGAATGCAAATCATGGTCACTCCTTGAGCTGTGTCCTGGGGAGGCCTTCCAGAAACGCTTATGAGGTCAAGAGAAGAAAGGACAAAGTTGCCTTTGGATATAAGCCCTTCGCAGGTAAGGGCTTGACTTAACATCCTGTCTGACTTAACCTTCAGCAATTCACCACCTGCACTTGTTAGAGATCTCAAAAGAGTGATTATCATGACTGATGTCACACACCAAGTCTTACAAAAACAAGCAGTTTAAAACTTTACTTTTGAAATACAAATGTGCTTTGTCAGTGACGACATGAAACTGAAAATTCACCTATCAATTGCTAATGTATGAGAGCCAGCAGCCTACTCTGGTGTTGAATGGTGCTGGGCAAGATTATCTGTGATACTGTATTAGTTGCAAGCAGGACAGAGCTAGTGTTAAAGGATGCTGAAGAGAGCTGCTGAAGTCTACTTGCTGAGAAACGATAAGCTTTGAGAGGCAGAATCAGTCAAGGGTGCCACTCCAAAATACATCAGCTTTTTCCTGCAAACCCCTTTCAACAGGCCCACCCAACGCATTCTGAGGAACAGCACAAGATGGTTCTCCGTCAACATTCAGAGACATATTGGACTGCCAATTATATACTAGCCATGGAACACCATTCTGCAATGCATCTGAGGGCAAAAAGTCAGTTTAGTGCAGGAGTGAACAACCGTAGCCCTCCAGATTTTTGAGCCTACACCTCCCATTATCCCTAGTCAACATAGGCCTAAGAGATTCCACAAGAATGTTCAGTCCAAGAATATTTGGAAGGCCATGGTTAACCACCCCTGCTTTAGAAGAAAAGGACTAACTGTATTGCACACAACTCTGGCAGAGGGGAACAGCCAAGTTGCTGCCCACTAACATCTGTCTTTTCTCCCTTTGCCTAACGGTACTCCTACCTGTCCTCCACCCCCTTGGGCTCCTTGATCTTAGTTAGAGAAGTAATTCAGCAAGGTTGTGTCAAGGCAGCCTAGTGAACTATGGAAGACTGTACCCAGAATAAATCATTCAAATATCCAGTCCGCAGAGGAGGGTGCCCACTGTGCCTCTGAATGATGCACTGCTCTGGTCTCAGCCCTATCTAATCAATCTCTACTTAGCAGTTAATTGGGAGTGAATAATGCTGTTGGATCTTTGCACAGCCAGATCATTTGCATGAATGGTGCTCTGGACTTGACTGCCTCCAGTGACAAGGCACAACCAGAACAATGAATGACTCATTGAGGGATGGGCTGCTCAAAGAGCAGATCATTCAAACCCTGTAAATGTGCCTTTTCCAGTGACAAAGTGAAGCCTCCACCTTTAAATCAGAAACCAAAGTGTGTCTTAGAAAATTTGGAAGACAATGATAAATAGCCAGCATTAATTATTAAGGGTGACTAAATGATTAATCAAACAAAATAGATTATTTTATAGACAATGGTTGCTTATTAATTATTTTCTACAGAACAGTATTTTGTGAAGAGCCATCCAGTTGTTGTTGCTTCTGTTTCACAAAGGCCCTCACCTCTGCAGTTTCTTGCTCAGGACAAGAATATCTAATGGTCAGATCATGTTCAGGGCAGGGAACCAGCAAGGCCAGAGTTGCAGTCCAGATACACAGGAGCATCAGCCCACGTGCAGTGATGCTCAAGAAGTGGAAGCATGTAAGCTGTTGAGGGAAAGTGGCCAGACCAAAGATTTCAGGTGACCTGCAACATGACAAAGAATCAGCAAAAGGTGCCTGCTCAGGAATGTTTCCAGGGAGCCCATCATCATCATCTTCCCACCTCGCAGATGGGTGCTGGATTTCAGTACTCATAAGGCAGCCACATGGATGAGCAGGGATATGTCCCATTGCAAAGGATTGAGCTACTGATCGGTAACTCAGTAGAACACTGATATTTTTAATTTTACAGCATTTAGTTACTTACGAACATGCTTACTTTTATTTCTATGCTACCAACTTACTTTTATTTCTATTTCTCCCAGTTAAGGGACCCAAGGCAGCATGAATTCACATTTAAGGATGTGAATGGGACAGTGTGCAATCTGAGATTTGTGCCTCTGGATCTTTTGCAATGCCACACAATAAGAGACAACACTTGTGCTGAATCTTAATTCCCTCCCATTATTATTTTTTTTTACCAAAAAAATGGTCAGATCATTTTTTTTACGAAAAAAAAGGTAAGATGGTCCCTGCTGGTCCTATGAGATTTCAGTCAAGTACAAGGTGCCAAATAATTACATGTGCAATGAAAAGAAAAATTACTTTTTAAATGTCTTTCAATTTTGCAGATGTGAAATACTAGGTAGTGTCTGAACAAGCATACTCTAGTATTGTCCAAGCTGCTAGATGGCATCAATTTTGTTACAGAGCTGGCCATCCAGGAGGAGGTTGCTTTGCAAAGCTGAAAACATTTCCATCCCTTACAAATAACACGTATAGCTTGTGAAACTATAGAGAATGGACACTGAGAGCAACTAAGGATGCTGGGACAAAACTTCCAGGTTGTATGCAGGACTGAGCATTGCACTATGACACTAAAGATGTGTGTCTGGGAAGCACCTCTTTTGAAATGTGCAATGCAGGTGTTGGAGAAACCAAAATGCCTGTTTAAATTCTTCTTCCACTCGTAAATCCAGGTCTGATTTAAACATTATTCAAGCAGTGTGATGTCATAATCCAGTTGTTACTCCAAAAATGCTCTAGTTACCCCGTGGCCAAAATCCTGTTGTTTAGCATAGAAAATTGCAGTTAGAGAAGGCCTATTTGAATTAATGGAGCTTCCAGAGGAGTTGACTCACCAAATCTCTGTTGATTCAGTTGGCCTACTCTAGTGTAGTTTACTACACCAAGCAACAGGATCTGGGTCAGTATTTCCATCTGATCTGCTACTAGAATGAGATTCATGGGCATAGATATGCAGTTCTGATGGGCATGAATCGGGACAGAATGGAAGATTTATCCTGGAGCACTAAATATCTTACTAGATATTAAAGGAACAGTGCATTCTCTATGATTAACTTTTCTTCCCTCCAGCAATAGGATTTCCTCAGAGAGGTCTGCCTCAGCAATCAGACATGCAAACTAAGCCTGAGTTTATCTTCCTAAGATTAGTCACAAAACAAAGCCCACAAAATGAAAGATATTAGGTGGGAAAATCAAACACTTTTTCCATTTTAAGGAGCAACTCTTCTATAAACATCCTAAATGTTTGACCCTGAGAAAGGGGGCAAGAAACCACACCATTCAGGTAGTTTTAAAATCGGACCTTAGGCAGTACTAGCCCCAAGCCCTATGCCATCCTTTCGGTGATGCATGTCATACGAGGGACCAGCTGTATTACTTAACTGTGGCTAAAATCCTTCATACTGGTCCTGTTCTTACCATCAGTATGTGGGTACTGAACATGTGGAAAAAGAAGGAAGAACGCAGCAGCAGGACTTTACCTCCAGATGCTCACTGCTGGGTCTTTCACACTATGGCACAAGGAAAAAAGCCAGCAAGTGAACAGTTTGCTTTGGCTGGTTTTTTTTTAATTTTAATTATTATTATTATTATTAGCAGGGATGGTATTACCCACCAGCCTCCATCCCGGGCTTCACCAGTCCCTCTGAGCTTAGCTGCAGTCCTCCCAGTAGCTCTTAGGTTGAGATGGTGGTGGGGAGAAGAATGGATTCCCCCCCCCCCAAAAAAAAACACATATATTGTTGGGATCTATATCTATTACAATGTAAAGCATTTAGAGGTGGCTTGGTCTTGA
Organism: Intellagama lesueurii; assembly: GCA_037013535.1. NCBI lineage: Eukaryota > Metazoa > Chordata > Lepidosauria > Squamata > Agamidae > Intellagama > Intellagama lesueurii. Next base: position 136,898,193 of record JBAJHW010000002.1, read on the forward strand.
AAAGATAATTGAGACCCATTAGTCTTACAGAAGATCTGATCCTGGCAGAAATGAAAACAGCTTCAACTGGTTTGTTGAAAAGTATCAACATAACTGCCTGCATTTTCAGATCTCCTCTTCAGAACACATCTATGGACTGTCATGGGGAGTATTCTGCCATTCAAAATTTGCCACTATCCTACAGTTTCCACACCTACGAGTAAAAGGTATGTGTATGTAATCTTTTTCTGTGCAGAATATTTGGAAACGTTTACAAACTCTGTTCAAGCAAAGCAAATATAAGCCCCAACGGTACCAGGAACAACGTTTGTGCCATATATACACAAATGTGTACAACACCAAGAAGCTTATTAGCAGACAAGTAAGTACAGAGAGAGTTTACCAGAAAGTACGAATTTTGGACCTCCCACTACAGTCCATAGCATGACGGTGATGATTATGACGATGACATGCAGTGACAAGTACATTTCCAAACACAGCCTCAATTAGAAATAGTAGCAGGAAGTATTGCAGAGGGTTGGCTGGGGCTCCATTTTTCTCCATAAATAGCTTACTCTTTGACTTAATTGAACTGGACACCAATGCAGAGTCTCGATTAATTACAGGAAGGCACTCATGCACTGAGGGTATGTTGGGATCTAATCCCTGCTCTTTAACTAAAGAAGGGTTAACAAGCAGTAGGCCCTCATTTGTCTTAAGGTAGTCGGGATGGAAGCAGGGACCTGATCAGTGCTGTTGGGGTCACTGCCAACTCAAAAACCTAGGATGGTTCTCAAACTATGAGAACTAAATTCTCTCTAACGTGAAGAGGCTCTGATCTGCACAGTAGCATCCTCTGCCTCGGAGCATGCTGCAACTGGAGCAGAAGAAATTAAAGTTGGCTTGCCATTTGTTCAGCTGGTAGAAGCCTGTCTCTGAGACTCCTTGAGCTCACCTTGGTGACATAATCGGAGCATGCATGGTTCTGAGACTCCTGAGCAAGGTCAGGCCGAGCTCAGACTCATTTTAGTCCCTGGGAACTCCATCTATGGACCAGATTGGATTGGAGAATTAATTCTCCTATCCTAGATTTTAGCACAGCCCTGCAGTACCAGCTCCAGATTTTCCAGAAATCCTTTTGCGTGGCCGCTTAACCTAGAAGAGGAAGGATGTGCAAAACAAACGTTCTTTCAATTTCTTCTTGGATGCCCTGTGCAAAGTGAGAAGGTATTGCTCTTCATTTGGTAGGCATCTGTGATCGGACTCAGCAAATGCCCAGTCTCACCAATCTTTAAAACAAGCCTTTAATATCTCTTCCCTGTTGAATGGGTTTTGAGCTTTTGATGTGAATGCATAATCCTACTTCCTAAACTGAGCTTGTCTGCTCAGCTTCCAACCAGAACAGGTTTTCTTATCCTTTCTCACTGACTATGACGATATCATAGTCACACAACATCAAATGAGATAAAGCAGTGTGTGTGAGAGACAGAATTTTCTCTTAACGGGATCTGCTTTTTGGCTACTGGAACTCTGTGGTCCACCAGGTGGTGCAAAACAGCAGCTCAGAAAAGCAGACCTAGAAGGACAACACGAAGCGTAAATTCTCAGCTCAGGAATGTTTAAACACCAGAACCAGAATTTGCACAGCCCTTTCACGTACAAATCTTCATCTGTTTCCCCCACAAGCTTTCTTAATTAAAGCAGCTGGATTAGGACAAACCCAATATTTTGTCTTGTAACTGTTACTATTCCTAAACCATTGAGAATCAGATCCCACCCACCCACTCCCGTTTCACTGTAAACCAGCTGAAGACCCACGCTTTGCCCACTCCAATACAAAGGAAGAGTTTTTAATCTGAAAAAGGACAAGTCCCAAAGAACAGACGAAGAAATGAACATAACTAAGCAATCTCCAAATTAGGGTAGAAACAAAAAGCCTAACCGATGCCCAAGCTATACCAAGGTTATAGCTGCTCCTAAAAATGCAGGAAACAAACCTACCCTACATGGGATCACAGCCTTTTAAACTCTCTTAACATTTGGAAGGAATAGTGATCTACAAACACTAAAATTTGGAGTTTCTTACTCCTTTCGTAATCAAGTCCTGTAGCATTGCAGGGAAAGGTGCTTTAGTTTTAACACACTTTTACTTATAATACAACACACAATTGTAGAAATAACGTGGGAGGGAAAGGATTTAAAGAAGAAATGTATCTATTTTAAGTCCTCCCGGAAATCACCTGTGGATTCCCTGGACTTAGATGTTCCACCAGGCGTGTTTGGGGTTGCAGGTCCCCTGAAATGTTTCTTTCAATACAAGAGCTACAACGTGGAATGTGACCCTGTCCTGGAAAACACCCCTGGAAGGAAGGGAGAAAGTTCAGAGGCCCAGAAGAAAAATAGATACTCGTGCTTCATTCCACAGTTACCTGCATGTGCAAACAGCATCCACGGCAACCCGAATCATGTGTGACATGAAGGCCACCCTTTCTTTAACTATAGCCCCTATTGCAGCATTAGATTTCTTACTCCTTTGCCCAGAAGGCAGATAGTACCACAAGAAGCAAGCTCCCCATGGGGTAAACAGATGTAAAGGAAGATGCTGAACATTTCAGCCCTTGCAGCTTTTCTGTTTCCAACATGAAAAGCTCCACCTGCCAATATTACTGATCCTACAGAAGGATTCAAAGAGCCAATATCGCGTCCAGCTTTGCATCCGGTTTTCCCAACTCCCTGAGTAATAAATAGCAACTGCCCTAATTAGAGTTCCTATGGAGAGCCAGTTTGGCCGATCTTTTGGTATCTCAGATGGAGGGACTGCTCTGGCCTGGTTTTGATCCCAAATGCAAATTGGTTGTATTTTATCTGTACCAGGGAGTGTTGCTTGCTTTAGTCTGCTCAAGGTGCTTTCCCTTGTCGTTCTCTTCTAGTGCGGGGCCTATAGGCCAACACCTCCCGCCGCTCTCTGCTCGGTCCCCTCCCTGAGCTGTCTTTTCACTTACCTTTGCAGCAGAGGAAACCCACAAAGGGAACCGACTTCTTTTTCGGATGTGAACTCCCGCGTTGCAGAGACCCCGGGGAATCTAGGTGGCTGGTGGGGGGGGGTGTCCCCTCCTGGGGGGGAGCTTGGCTCCTCCTCAGACCAGAGGGACAGAGGGATGCCTTTGTACTGTAGCCAAAGTGCAAAGTCAAAGTGGCGGCATCGTTTTACCCTCCCAACTTGGCAAGGCCCGACTTGGCTCTGACCCCCCCCCCCCCGCGCGCCCCTTGTCTGTGCATGTGAGTCAAAAGACAAGAGATGTGGAAGGAGAGAGCCTCTCCTCAGCTGGTCGGGCCGGTTTGAATTCAGGGAAAGATGAGAGGCTGACAGACCTTGGCGAAAAGAGGTGAGTCGTCCCCACAGGCTGCTCCAGCGATTCCAGATCCTGGCGCCCTTGAAAACCTTTCCCCCCTCTTCCTGGGTCAGAGACGTTATCAGCTGTCTAGCTGAATTATTTACCAGCATTCCTGGGCTGCCTTGTTTGGTTACTAGCCTTTTTTGTCTCCTTCCCCCACCCCCAAATCATGAGAACACACACACGCACCCCTATGACACCATTTTATAATCTGATTGTTGGATAGGATCTGTGACACCCTGCTCTCCGCAGATTAGTGAAGGGCATGCCCCCCTCTGCATCCCTGATGTCAAACCCAAACACCTCCAGCCATCTTGTGGTTGTTAAACTGAAGCGTCCATGTCTCTCTGGCCAGGTCCCTCATTCTTCACAGACCTCTGCATTCCACTTAAGAGGTCACTATAGCTCTTATTGTTTGGCCTTTGGGCCTCCCTTCGTTACAAAAAGCAAACGGAAAAAGCAAACCCAAAGCTATTTTTCTTTTTCTTTTCTTTTTTCCTATACTTGCCACATATATGCTTATCTGCACACAAGTTCACTTCATGTCGCTGATAAAGTTATTTCCTCCTGCAAGGGCTTTGGCCACAGTAAATGTTGCATTGGAACATCCTTTCAAGTTACCCCAGATGCATCATTTCTGCTTCAACAAACTATGAGGGCTGCTCCTCTGTAACTGGCTCTGTACATTAGCAACTGTAGTTATAAATACATATTACAATGATAGGTGGGTGGATTTGTGTTTTGGACTACAATACTTCTTTAAGAAATTCTGGGACTTACAGTCCAAAAAGCCTAAACCTATTTTATTTTATTTTACTTTATTCATTACATTTTTACCACACCCATCTAGTGTCTAAGCACTACACTGGGCGGCCAACAGCAGTTAAAAAAACAACTACCCATCTCCACGCCCAAGGACATAAATACAGTAATGAGATCCAGAAAAATATTATTAACCCAGAATGTACAAAAAATAAAGAAACCTGGAGGGCCAATCAAAATCAATACCAATTTATGAGTCCACGAGGGTGTCAAAGGGATAAGATATTTCTGAAGGCCTCTTCGAACAATATAGTTTATACCTGTTTTCTGAAGACCAGAGGGGAGGGAGCTTGGTGTATATCCACAGGTAATGCATTCCATAAATCTATACACCTCAAATGACAAGCTTCTGAAGTCACATAACAGATTACTGACTGAGGGGAATAAGGGAGAAGCAAAACGTGATTTGCGAGAAGGTAATCTGTAATTGAGAAAAGCGGTGCCTAGCCTTTTCCCAAACTGTCAATGTTCTGCTATAGTTCTTCCTAAGACATCCTCTCTGTGGGATCCCATGTGTGTGTTTATCTCATGCACATGTATGGATTGTGAAATGGGTGGTGGTGGATGCTTAGAGGTGATTTGGAGTGGATAAGAAATAGGCAAGGAAAACTGAACCCAATCCAGACAGTTCCCTCCCAACGCAGACTTCCCTCTTTAAAAAAAAACCAAAACCCTATTTGAAGGTTCTTAATCCACACAATTGTGTGTTTTGTTCGGCCACCAGCCTCTTTCTCCAGAAATAAGTCATTACTCTTTAAACCTTAAATTGAAGCTGGGGGAAAAAATACAATGATAGGCTTCTACTACCCCATCTTCTTCAGCCCTATAAGCTGCTTTCTCTCTCTCTTCTGGACAGCATCACAGATCAGGAGGGGAGAATGTATGGACCTTTGGATGTTTTTCAACTGCACAACTCCCACGGTCCCTTAGTACAGGCTAGACCTGTTAGATGTTAAGCCCAACAACATCTAGAGGTCCATAGGGTCCCCACCTATGCTGCAGGCGAAGGTGAGGGCAGATGACAGAACTGCTGCCTCAGGAGGAGTCAGCATCAGCCTTTGCTCTTGTTTCACCTGGATTATAAATCCAGCAACTGGATAAATAGTGCTACCGCACACTCAGCCCCACCGTGCCAGCTTCTGTGGCTCTGCCTTTAACCATAGTTTGTTCTGTAGCAATCAGTAGTCAAAGCATCTCGTGACTTAGATCCCCGTTAATATCTAACTCCTGCAGATCAAACAGCATTGCCCTTGTGCACTTTTTTTTGTAGGTCACACTCGGAGGTGGCTGCACGAACAGGCCCTTAAAAGGCCGGCCAAAAGGGACATTTCCTCCACTTTGACATCACCAGGAACTGATCAACGCAATGGGTACCTCCCCAATCCATAATCTGGGACAAGTAATCACATCTTTTTCCTTGTGCCTTGGCAGCTGGTTCAACAGTCCTCCCTAGTTTCACCCAACCTTGGAGCAGAAACCTAAAGAATTAATCTTCCAGTTTTGCCAGTTTCCTATGCCTTGCATTCCAAACCTCCAGCAGAATGAGGTGGTAGAATGGACTGCACCAATTTTTAGGGTATATGCGGGAGACTCGTATGTATGCACTTCTTTCCTGTGTTGAAAATTCCCTGGGAACAGACAAATAGCAAAGGGCAAATGTGGTGCCCTAATAAGAAGTGTGGCAGACAAAGGAATAATCATTCAGAAACGATGTCTGCCCCGAGCTTGAAGTGGCCCAATCCATGCCTACTACTTCAAGCCTCTTCTACCTCACTCCCACCTCATCCTACTGAATGTCCAGTTCCAGCTTCACACCACTATCGTGGCAAGAAACCTGGTATGATAGAGGGCACTAGATGCATGGAAAAGCTTAGTTAAAATCTGCCCTCACCCAGCAACTCAGTGAGTAACCTTGAGCTGCTCACTGTATAACCTCCCTCAAAGGGTTGTTGTAAAAGAAAAAAAAAGAGACCTCCAGTGTATGAAAAATACTACCCTGAGTGCCCGGGGGGCGGGGCGGGGGGGGAGTGTGAGGTTAAAAAATAAGAAAATAAATAATAGCTAAAGTTTGTCATGTCTGTCACAAGCATCTTTTTTTCATAATTCTGAGTCTATTCTTCTCTAAGACTAAAAAAATCTGGGGGGGGGGGGTTAAGATACAAATGCAACCTAAAATAACCTTACGAGGATCTTAGCAACCTCCCCTGCATAAGATGCTCAAATTCCGACCCTGAAAAGTGAGCACAATAGAACACTTCACATCATACGCCATAAATGATAACCAGCACCCTTAGATCTGAGGTGTCCTTCAGTTTCCTATGTCTTTAACATTCCTGATTAATCCTTTTGTGCCCTCTGCTGGCAAGCAAATATGGTGCCTTACCTTTGGTCTGTAGCTGCCATTCTCCCACATTTCCTGTTACTGCGCTTCCATCTTTATCAAATCACGATACTTGTGTTCTATTTCAAATTCCACTTCCCCTACAAAAATGTCCTTTTTTACATTTTTATCTAGTACTTTTAACAATGTCTCCTATTTCCATTTCACAGACAGAAAAAGTGAGGTTGAGACAAGGGCTTGTTCAAGGAATATACCAAATCCACAACAGAGGGAGGTTTGGACTGAGATCTTCCAGATCAAAATGCAGCTTTCTGGGTTTTCTTCCTCTCTCCCAGTACTCTTTTCTCTCAAGCCCCAAGCCAAACAGAGAGCATACTGTCATCCCCTCAGCCTGCAACTTAGGGCTTATTCAGATGGACTTTTGTCCCATTGCTTGGTGCATTGCAGGGATAGATTGGTTTGCTTTTTTTCCTGGTGACCACATGACATAATCGCTAGAGAGGCCAATTGGCCCCCAAAGCACCACAACCTGCACTTTTTGAGCTCCTGTCAGGGGCTTCTACTTTTTTGGTACAGGACAGTGCACTCCAGTTTAATCCATTCCTTCTGCATGCGGCTGAGGGAATGGACTAAAATTGAGCCTATATATATTTTTTTTTACTCTGCTAGATCATTGCTGTTGCACTGAATCACTTAGATTAAATTTAAAAAACCATAGCTGCAGGTAGTTTCTCAATCAGCACTACACACAACGGAATGCAAAATAAATAATTTAATCTAAATGATTCAGTGCATCAGTGATTGAAAGGGAAAGTGTTCAGTTGACACTTGACAGTGGAAGGAACCAGAGGATCGCTTGAGGTCGATATGCCATTTGGATAGAAGGATCATGCCAAACGGCATATTATTTCTCTCCCAGACATCAAGCAACCCTATTTAGACGGCCCCAGCCTGCACCAAAAGGGCCAGTATGGTTGCACCCTAATTAGTTGCTGGTCTTCCTTCCTAAATGCCCTGGCCTCTGGGGAGAACGTGGGGCATAAGAAAAAAAGTGAGATGGAAACCAAGATAAATAGAGTCTGTAGGAAGTTTTGGTGCAGTTGGATTTGTATTTCTCCATTTGTCTCTGTATGTATCCAGTATATTGCCAATTCCTCCTAGTTCTATTTTTTTCTCTTTCTCTCCAACTTTTACCACTCTGACCTCATTAACTTCTGGGATGGTACTTACATTGTTTAATATGTTTAAGTAATAAATAAAATACTGTTGTATATTCATTGTAAAGCTGCAATTGCCAGCTCACTATTACTTTGAGAGAGTCCTAAGTTAAAGCATAGTTTCAAGGCTTCTCAGTCCCTGAACTAATTTTTAGTTCTGGGGCTGAGACTTGGAACACATGAAGTGAAGGAGATAGCCTTGAAACATGTACAGAGTGCCTTTCTTTAATCTCCTGAACAATGCTGGCTGGCTTCCATGCATCTGGAGTAGAAGACATAGGCTTCTGGATCAGGAGTAGTAAGACCAGATACTTTGCAGAAGTTCACTTTTTAATTAAACAGTCACCCAGGTACTAATTGATACTGCTAACAATGAAATGATGTTCTCAAGACCAGATGAGCCCGTGATGCTTTGATATTCCACCTGTCCGTGAAAAGCTCCGCCTGGAGGCTTCCCTTCTCTTCTTCCAGGCATACTAAGCAGCTTAGAAGTCTAAAGACGGCTGTGTACCAAACACTGGCCCAGCTGGTGATTAGAAAGACAGGAATAGAAGCATATTCTTTTAGGTTGACTTGACAAGATCCTGAGGTAAGGAAAGAGAGAAACTGACATTCTCCTTTACTTGGCATGCAGCATAACCTTTGCTCTCAAGGCACAGATGGTGCTCTCTCCTACTTAAAATGTACTATTAGGGTCTTTATATAGCTTATCACCTGTTCTGGGGTCATTAACATCAGTGATTAGTTGTTACCATGTTGTGTTGTTTTTATTTTCTTACATTGCTGATACGCTTTTCTCTCCGCCACCCACAAGATCTATCTATCCTAGTTGCGTAATACCCTCGGACTGCTAATCTAAGTAGTTCAAGAATTATAATGATGCTACTTCAATATGGAGAGAATCTTGTTTTTTTTTAAATTTATCCAAATAATGTTTATTTATTCATTCATTCCATTCTATGGATGCCTTTTTCTAAAACAAGCATCTAGGTGTATTACAGATAAAGTATGTAGAAGTTAAAAACAGTAAATATGTAATATAAAACAACTCTCTTCAATTTACCTTGAGTAACCGAGGTGGTGTCTAGGCTGAAACCCAGCTCAAGTGGATCCAGGGAATTTTTTTCCAGAACAGCCATTTTTTGACTGCACATCCTGTCATTCCAGAGAGAAAACAAATTAACCTGGTGTGGGACCGGCAAGGGTCCCCCTGGCTGCGAGAGTGGGCTCTCCACCTCTCAGAGAGCAATGGTTGGATTCCCTACCTGCAGTTCACCTGTGGACTGGGGCATTGGTGAGGAAGAGGGGGGGGGGTACTCTTGAGGCCACATGTGATGCCACGGCAGGACTTGGATTTAAGGAGGAGAGTGAAGCAGGAGAGGTGGACTGTTAGGTGGATGTTGTGGACTGGGAGGCGTGCAAGGCCCAGGAGGTGCTGCTGCTGTCAGAGAAGACAGCGGTTGGGTGGGAGATGATCCGCTGCTGTGATCCCAAGACTGTCTACTGGGTTGGGTTGGTTGTGTCTCCAGAGGAAACCACCTAGGTCCATCGGGACCAAGCCAAGCACCAAGAGGCACAGAGGCCTGAGAACCACTACTGAGAGAGGAAGCAGCGAGGCCAGGCAGCCACACTGGAGAAACCTCATGGTCAGCCTACCTATTGGTCTCCAGAAGGTCAACCTTCTGCTCCTCCCTGCTCTATGCCATGCTAGGTGGAGAAGCCAGCCAGGTCCTGTGTAGAGTTTGGCCGCACCTCTCGGGAGGATTCCCACATCTATGGGGTGGCAGCTGCCAGTGGGGATATGGAGGGATGGTGGGGAGCATTTGCCACTCGCCTCCAGGGACAACTGACTGACTGCAGCCAGCACACTTGCTGTGGCACAGTGTGCATGCCCCACCTGCGAGAGGTCCTAGATTTGGTAGAGGAGGCAGGACTCCACTCCTCCCAGTAAGAGGCTATTTAGGGGCACTGCCCCAAAGATGGTGGGAGCGAAGCTAACTCCCTGGCACCCCGAGTAGCTAGTTTTATGTTTGTGGCCCTGTTGGCCTTTAAGAGTTCCGTCACTCTGAGCATATGCCGTTCACTTGAAACATACACCTACAATTTTAAAGGAGGGTAGTCAGATTTGTGAAGGGTAGGCCCACCAATACCTGTCAGCTAAATCCAGAGAGATGGAAAGTAACCCATTCTGGACAACAGAATTCTGTGTCGGGTAACACCAAATGTGGATCACCAAAATGTACAAACAAGGCAGACTTTTAAGTCTTCCAGAATCATTCTTTCAGGTGTAGATGTTATAAAATTGGGGTCAGGGAAGAAGCCATCAGCCCCCCCTCAAAAAAAGAGTCCCTGGCTAAATGTAAGGGACATTATTCTTGAAAGCATACTTCAAAGAAGGCAAGACAAGGAGTTGCAGCTTCAGTGTAAAGCAAAGCTGTCAAGACATCAGTTACAGGGTCTCAGGTGCTATTGGAAATTAGATTAAGTCTTGAGCAAGATTCTTAGATTTCTAGCAACACATTATTCCTGAAATTCCACAACCATAACCAGATACACATGCTATATTTGCTTTGGTCTGTATTTGTCAGGGCTGGCAAATGATGAGATGACTGCCTAGGGCAGTGATGGAGAAACTTTGCTGAGCCTGAGTGCCCAAACTGCAAAAACAAAAACAAAAAACCCTAACCCAGTGGGTGGCAGCGGAAGTGGCGGAAGTGGAAGCAGGAATCCCAGGCACGCAGGTGCCTCCAGACCCCACTCTGGATCCGCCTCCAGTTGTGCCCAATCCCGCCACTACCTATAGCTCAGCCGGCCTGCCAGTGCCAGCTGCTCCAGTTCCTGGCCCGCCGCCTGTCGGGGCGCTAGCACTGCAGCTACAGCCGCCTCCTCAGTTTTGGCTACTGGGGGTAGTGATCCAGCGACTTACAGCTCGTGTGCCCACAGAGAGGGCTCTGTGTGCCAGCTGTGGCACACGTACCATAGGTTCACCATCGCTGGCCTAGGACAACAGATAGTTGCTTATTTAGTTTGTTATTACTATACTTATACAGCCACGAGCCTAGTGATTGTGTTTTCTACCTTAGAATTCAAAGTGACAAGGCTGGTCTAAAGTACTCCCTGCCTTGATTTCAGTGGGAGTGGGAAGCCATTGCTGCCCTACCTTAGGCAGCAAAATATATTGGGCTGGATCTGATGGTTATATTTGCAAAAGATACACTTGAACCCAAGTGCTGACTATTCAAGAGGTGAATTACACTTTAGTATAAGGCAGTGTAGTCCTTCTGTGGTTAGAACTCCTGATGAGAGTTATTGTACAACATCTGGGAGGTGAGAATTTCCCCTGATATGCTGTGTAAAGCTTGTCTTGGCTGGAGTTCTTTTCTCATATCTCCTTATCTGGAGTTTCCCAAGGCAAGGAGTGTTACTTTCGCCGTCCCCTTGCTGGGCTGCGTCACTCTTGCTCCAATGGCATAGGTCAGGGGAGCCCAGCTGTGACCGTACTCTTGGTTTCAGGAAAAGGCAGGATGGGAGACAACTGGATTGCACAAGAAGACAAACACAAACTTGAAGTAGGAGCTGACTGAGGAGGGAACTTTATGATCTGGGGTGGATGGGCCCTGAGGTTACAGGGTATTCGTGACCACTGATCCTTTCCAGTGGTCCAAGGAGGCTGAGACAACATGAATAAATGCAGGGATTTCGTGGCTGGTCTAAAACATTCCCTCATCCTCATCCCCTTCGCTGCAGCAGTAAACTAACTGAGAGCAGTGCCAGATTTATGCATGAAGTAATATACAGTTTATGGGTCTACAGGTTGTGAGAACTCTCTCTCACACACAAAGACACACACACAGAGACAGACACATACGTGCACAGACACACCATTCCTTCAGATTTCAGATCAAAACCTCAAGGTGGTTCCTTTTGATATTACAGGATTGAGGGCAAGGCAGAAAGGGAGCTGGAACTTCTTCTGAGCCAGCTGATTTTGGGAAGGGGTATAAAGTTTGATGTTATGGGCTGTCGAGTTATCTCCAGCTTCTGGCGATCCTATGAACAGTCTCCAAAATGTCCTGTCTTCAACTGCCCTGCTCAGCTCTTGTAAACTCAAACCTTGTGGATTCCTTTCAGGAGTCAGTCCATCTCATATTTGATCTTCCTTTTCCTGCTACTTTCCACCTTTTCCATCATTTTTGACTTTTCCAGAGAAGCCTGCCTTCTTCTTATGTTCCCAAAGTAGGGCAGCCTCAGTTTCAACATTTTTGCCTTCAAAGATAGTGCAGGCTTGATTTGATCTAGGATCTACTTGTTCATCTTTCTGGCAGTGCAGGGTATCAGCAAAGCAATCCTCCGGCACCATATTTTAAGTGAATTATTTTTCTTCTTCTCAGCTTTCTTCACTGTCCAGCTTTCACACCCACACATGGTGATTGGAAATACAAGAGTGTGGATGGTCTTGGTCTTCGTCTCCAGTGATACATCCTGACATTTGATGATCTTTTCTAATTCCTTCATTGCTGCCCTTCCTGGTTTCAATCTTCTTCTGATTTCTTAGCTGCAGTCTCCATTTGGAGTAGGGGCCTCAAATCCATGCAGGATCCATGCCACAATCTACAATGGATACCTGAAACTATGGATAATAGCGAGCCCTGTATACAAGGAGGTGGGACAAAGGCCACAAGGGGATGGGATAAAGGCCACAAACCTGCTCCCTTGTATGTTGCATATAGGGCTGCAGTAAATAATGGATACCGATCTCATGGATATGGGTGGCAAAAATGTTGAAACTGAGGCTATCCTACTTTGGGCACATTATGGGAAGACTGGATCATCCTGCTGGGAAAGGTTGAGTGCAGCAGGAAAAGAGGAAGACTAAATACAAGATGGATTGATATCTTAAAGGTAGCCACAGACTTGGGTTTGCAAGATATGTTGAGGACAGGACATTTGGAGATCACTCACTCATGGGGCCACCATAAACCAGGGATGACTTGATGACGCATAACAACAACAACTGTGATGGTAATCCCCTTGCCACCGGTCCTGCCATGTTTTGCATCCTGCATGTTCTTACCTGGCAGTCTGGCTATTTTTCCAAGCTTTTTGCTGCCATTAGGACTTATGGAAAACGCAGCGCCAGGCCACAGAGATCGTCTTCCTCCAGGCCCTATCCCACTGCTGCCAGGACCCGGGCAACAAGAAGATCTTCAAGTTGCAACACTGGTGCTCCACTCTCTGTTTTGCTCCAGAGGATACAATGGCCCCGAAACCAGGCAGTCACCTGCTCTCATTCCCCGCATCCCTTCCCTCGCTCCTGGATTGTTTGGTGTGCCAATGTTATGTAAGCACACAGCACGTACAAACACTTCACACAGAGGAAATCAGCCCTGATGATGGGTGGAGGTGAACACCCAAGTGTTTAAAACCACTTCACACGTAAAAGTCAAACTTTTCCTTCATCGAGCACGCCTCACTCTGAGATTTGTCTCCCTCCTGTAGCCCCACAGAAGGAGAGCAATTCCCTCAGACTTTAGCTGACACCCTGAAACCTGGCATGGCAACCCTTATATAGGAGCTTGTCAATTTGACTAAGGGATCTTCCACACAAACCATTTGTTTTACTTATGGTACTGGCTTCTGCTACAATGGCATTGACATTTTCTCTACTTCCAATATAACATGCCCCTTACCAGTGCTTTTTCTGTGACTTTTCCCTTCTTTGAAAACCTCAAAAAGCAAGGCTGACTTGTGAAATTAATTGCTTTGCGGTGGTGGAGAGTTTATGGGGCAAGATCTTCCCAGTCAGGAACTTTCAATTAATGCCACACCACCACTCAAGGAAAAAAACCAAAAAACAAAAGCAGAGAAGTCCACGGATCAAGAATGTTCTAAAGAGAACAGGGTTACATTTGACAGAAGTAGATTTGAGAGCTGGCGCAGTACATCCATTAGAGTCTCTCAGGAGACTTGGATTCACATCCTCACTCAGACATAAAACTCACTGTTCTCAGCCTGACCTACCTCACAGGGTTGATGTGATGATGACGGGGCGGGGCAGGGGGAGTCATTGAGCTCATTGAAGGAAAGGAAAGGTATTAATGCAATAAACAAATAAATGATGTTGAAAGTGAAGTTTAGATACACATCCTGATAGGTCTCACACTCATTCAGTACAGTGGACCCTCGACTTACGGAATTAATTCGTATTGGAACGGTGGCTGCAGGTCGAAAAGTCTGTAGGTCGAGGCTCCATTGACCTACAATGCATTGAAAACCGATTAATCCGTAACCGGCCGTTTTTGGTCCATTTTGTTTGACTTTCCGGTCTGTAGGTCGATTCTCTGGCCGCAAGTCGAACCTAAATTTTGCAGCCAGAGAAGTCTGTAACTCGAAAAGTCTGCAGGTCGAGCCATCTGTAAGTCAAGGGTCCACTGTACCAGGTAACAGAATGAGAGATGAAACAAATGAGTTTGCAGCCCCACCCTATTGGAGAACTGAACCCCAATAAAATGGGAAGTTGGGGTGTCCCCTCACATCAGAGACCGTTCTACAGATTCTTGCCCAAAGCCACTGCTTGGATTGTTTCTGCTCTGGAGCCCTCAATGGGGTTTGTGTGGCGATTGCAAGGGGGGGAGAGATCGAGAGAGAGAGAGAGAGAGAGAGAGAGAGATATCAAGTACTGTCGTTTGATGGGATTAGAGGACGCTCAAGGACTTGAATAACTACAATCAGACTGAGAAGCTTTACACCCCCAGCCTTGGCTGCCCGGCACAGGCTGGATCCACCTGCCACATTACACACAGCTGGGATGGGGGCAGAGGTGGAGAGGCCTGGTACATGGAGGTGCCAGTCTCAACACAAGTGCCTTCCTGGGACCTACCAGGGTTGCAAAGTCACCTCGTTTACCCAAGCTTGTTGTAATTACCCAGGCCAGAACCGGAGAAATCCAGATTCTAGCGCCTGTAGCAATGGGGAGAGGAAATGTTCCTTCAGAGGGTTTCACGTCACCCAGGAGAGATTGGGATCAGTTTTGAGAGGTAGGCGGGGGGAGGAACGTGCCAGGCAAATGAGAGGCAAAGCTCAAGGTCAGCAGCACAGGCTAGACAACCACGGCCAGAGGACAGCAGTACACTCAGGGAGACCCATTCTAGTCTTCTCAAGGTTAGAAAAGTTACTTTACTAGAACTCCAAGAACCTCCTCGACAGCATGCTCCAAAGGGTATAATGTTCCTATGCTCTAAACCCATGCGCACCTGGTGCCCAGCATTTGTTGTGAAACTTGACTGCATCTGGTCCTCCTGGCATTGGGAGGCAGAGGTGTGTGAGGCAGTCAAATATTTAAGGCTGTAGAGAAAAACTTTGTGGCCATGTTTGGGGAGAACTGCAGCTCCTAGGCTGAGTAGCTGCACAGATACCACCAGCTGTCCCACACTGGGGAGTGAAACAAGAGGGTGTTTGTAGTAAACAGAAACCATTGTTGTCAGTCTTCTTTCTATAAAAGCACCGGAGGCAGGATGAATAGTTATTGAGAACAGGGAACTTTTATTTTTTTTTACTCTTATCAGAGTGTTGCACAATTTAAAATTAGGGATGTATATGAAATATAGATGAAATTGAAAACAAATTAAGATGTTAAGATAACTAGATGATTTTTCGACAAGAAGCAGGGTATTTTTACTAGATCTTCTTTTGTACATGTGGTGGGGCATAAATTGCATGTGTACAAGTGCTATATTAATTGAATTTCTCCACAGTCACGGAAAATTTGTCCTGTATTCAAATAGCCCCCATTTTACTTGATTATTCTTTGATCTTCCTACTTTGTTTTGAAGTCTATTAAGTGACTTTCAGATGGTCCCCCTAGAGTCCTGCCCTGGTGGGAGATACTTTCAGCATTCATCGATTTGGCTAGAACTATGGTTCCCAACCATGGGCAACCCAGGTGTTCTTGGACTGCAGTTCCCAGAATACTTCACCACCAGCTATTCTGCCTCAGGTTTCTGGGAGTTGCAGTTCGAAGACACCTGGATTACTCAAGTTTGGGAACCACTGGGCAGGTGGTTGAAAGAGAAGATTTCTGAGCTCAGGTGTTGGTTTTTAGTATTAGGCTAAACATAGCTCACAGTCTTTTCATACTTGTGCCAAATTTATTTCCTTTCAGCAAAGTAATTTGGCAGGGGTTGGGTCTTTTCTCTGCTCCACTGTTAACCAACATGGTAGTCTTGAACCTTTGTCAGATTTATACACATCACTCTGAAATCTTCCAGTAGATCATAATCTAGCTTGTTCCCATCCCATTCCCCCCGCCCCAAAATAGCTACATCTGAAATCTATTCCTCCATGTTTACTGCCAAGATAGGCTGTTGTTGGCATCCTCCTTTCTGCTCTACATCTACCTAATCCTAGTGAGTTTACAATATAGCTTGTCACAGGGAAACAGAGATCTGTCTCTTGCCCCCGTCTATTCTTTATAATATTTGTACTCTATTGTTCTTCCAAGGATTTCAGTGCATTCTTTCCATAAACATCACAACGCCCGTCCGGTAGAATGTACATCGGGGTGAGGAATGTATATCCCTCCAGATGTTGTCAGACACCAACCCTCAAATGTTCTTGATGATGCCCGTTATTGAGTAATAATGATCTGATATATTTATTAATTGTGTTGTGGTGCTTCTGACATGAACACACACACACACAGAGCCAAATAAGGACTGGTCAGAGCTGTAGCCAATCAAATCTAGGTTGACGTATGTTCCACAGGCATTGTCTGTGTGGGTCTTTTTCGAACCCAGGCTTAAAATGACTTAAACTTTCCACAGTAGTGCCTTCAGTGCCACTTTCCAGAAATCACTGGGAAGCAGAATGACTGCTGTGGATTCTATGTCATGTACAGTAAAGACGATTGCAGCTAAATAGTGCAGAGGAAGGGACCACTTTTCAAACTTGTTCTCATTAATTCATTTTTTATTGTGTTTAAGTCATAAAACAACAAGAAAAATCCTAGAGGAAAGAAGAAGACACCCCTAGATAAAAAGCTAGAAATAAATTATCCATAGTTGTTGGGTTTTTTTAAAAGAAGTGGACAGGAATATAATTTCTTTTAACTTTTCAAACGGACTGTTGCTGTCCTCATTTTTGGTGAACAGGGTTGGAATACCTGACTTTCAAGCAGAGCTTTGAACTAAGCAAACTGGAAAGGGGAGATGTTAACTTTGTCATCATACACTGTTCCTGTCAAGATGCTTTTTAATTTATGAGGCACCGTTTTTTGTGTCAAGCACATAAACACATTTCAGATGTCACTGTAAAAATCAACAATGTGTGTGAGAGAGTTTCTGGTTTGGGTGAAGACTGAGCAAGGATGAAATCATGCTTCTTCTATTAAACCAGAATTAAAAAATTTAGAAAGCATGAATGACTATGTCTCCATCCCTTTTCTATACCAAATAGCTACCTTCTGAAGTGTGTTTTCTTTAGAAAAGGCGACCATTGCAGTTTTCTAAACGCCATTTGCTTGTAATCCATAGTTCAGCAAGAGCAGGAAGGCCCAGCAAAACAAACGAAGATTCCTCTGCCATTTTGCAGTGTAACAAGTTTTTTATTTTGGAATAAACTTCTGTGGATTTCAGCCCACATTTGAAGATGTGTGGAATATAGCCTCAATAGATACAAATGTATACACATCTGGGAAGGAGTGAATGTGAAGTGTAATAGCAAAAGTCCAGGGATGGTCTTCAAAGTGATAATTAATGGTGGTTTGAAAGTCCTTGGAAAGTAGCAAGTACAAACCTTAATGCTGGAGGTCAAAGGTCATTGATGGGAGACAAGTACATCCCAGTGTTTATAAACAAGATGCGTGCATGGTGGAGAAGGGTAACCAAGTATGACAGGAGAGTTTGGGTTATACAGCAGTTTGGGCAAGATCAGAATTGGAAGGACAGAGGGAGTATGAAGGTGGAGAGCTATGAAAAAATTATAAGTAGAAATCACATGCAAAGAATTAGCTGTGCAATCAGTTTCTAGAAACAAAGTTCTGGATTAGGTGACACTTTTATTGGATCACACAAAAAAAGTTATAAATAACACAAGCTTTCAAGTTCTGCAGAATTCTTCATCAGGCAAAGATGGTATAAAACCTGGGGTTCATGTAGGAAATCCAAAAATAGAGCCAGATGTGAAGCCCTTGGCACATGTAGTCAGATTGCCAGGAAGGCAAAATGGAGTTTTATATTCTACATGAGATGGAGATAGCAAAGGGATCCATTTAGAGGCTCCCACATCACTGAGCTCAAAAGCTTAGTCTGGTCCCTTATAGGCCTCCCAATTAAATAGAATGTACTAAGAGCAGAAGATGAAGGCCCATTGTGTGGAAAGAGATGCTTTGGTGTTCTTTATTTCCACAAGGAAAAGAGCTGCTCTGGAAAATATGGTTTCTGACATAGATTGTGCTCTTGTGTCAAAATAAAATTGCCAGTACTTTTCCCGTCAAACACTCTGACCATGTTTATTGCAAGAAAGGATAGAAACTTAGGTGAAGATTTCCCTAGCATAGATCCATAATGGTAGGGAAAGCAAGAAAAGCAGCACCTACCAAATTTTAACCTACCCTGCAACCAGTAGAGAAGCGTAGGAGTTCTGTCATCTAAGAAGCTGGAGGCACAGTTTCCCCCTCATTCAAGAGTGTGGGGGCTGCTCATTGTCACCTTGTGATGTGAAAGAGGCATACTTTTCATGTTGAAGAGATGTTTCTTATTGTTACCAAGGGTACACAATGTTACAAAGGGAGCTAAAGTAAGATCGAATCTCTTACTCTGGAACGCCTTCTCCCACCTAGATCTACTCCTGTCAATACTTGACTTTCACTTTTTTTCTTTAATTTTTCTTTACTTTTTCCATCTTGAATGATATTAATATTATTGACTTAAATTGATGTTTTAATTGTTTTTTATGATATTTTTATTGTAAGCCGCCCAGAGTAGACGTTGTCTAGATGGGTGGGATATAAATTCAATAAATAAATAAATAAAATAAAAATACTCTTTTTAGGTACCGTAGCTACTGGTGGTCAGTTTAGGTTTTGATTCAGACTGAGAATATAGCAAATGTAGCCACATATCCCCTGTCCCTAAATCATCGACTTCATGAGAAGTATACACAAAGGTTGTAGGATGAGAAATCTTTCAAAATTTATGCCTCTTATTATTATTATTTGCTCATATTACCACCTTGTCTGAGGAAGAGTTTTGGAGAATTCAAAAGCCTAGACTTTGTTTGTTTATTTATTTGTGAATATTTTTGAACTGCTTATTTTTAAAAGGCTTGGATTCAAACATTTTAAAGCAGTGTGCATAAATAATAAAAAACATATTCCGCATGGTGGGTGCCACAAGGCTAAAGGTCCTGCTCTAGATGTCTGCGGAATGAATTATAGAACAGTTGGCACCACAAGGAGGGCTTTATAAAATCCTAACCAACTTGAAAGTATCCTAGGAGCAAATAAGCAGCAAGTGCAACTCCCTCAGATGAGGTGTTGCACATTGCCAACAGGTCACCCCACACAGAAGAGTAGCCAAAGCATTCTGCATCAGCTGCAGCTTCTGGACCATCCTCAAGGGCAGCCCCTCATCCAGTGCACTGCAGTAGTCTAGTACTGACAAAACCAATGCCTGGACCACTGTAGTCAAACTGTTCCTGTCCAATTGGCATACCAGCCAAAGCTGATTGATAGAAGGCACTCTGAACCACTGAAGTCACTCAAGCCTTTAGTGAAAATGACAGATCCAGAAATAGGCCTGGGTAGTGCGGTTCATATTTCAGAGGGAGAGCAACCCCACCAAGAACAAGTAGTCTCCTTATCAATCCTGATCACAGGAATCAATCATGCGGCTTTCATGTTGCCAGGATTCAGCATGTGGTTACGGTAGGGTTGTAATTTCTAACGAATGCATTGCCTGCCTGTGGATCTTGGATTGGTTTTGTTTGTTCCTATGGGTCAATGTGGCTCTTTCTGACTAAGTGACCAGTATGCCTGTGGAGTCAGCTATCCCTGTGTTCACTCTGGATGGGCAACTTCCAGGTCCCTAGTCTCCTCCTTCCTTCTAGTTCTTTACCTATAAATCAGACATGGACTGGGCAGCCATTCAAACAGAGCACTGTCCCTCCATAGAGGAGGACAGACACAAGGTCGCCCTTGTCCTGATGCTCACTCTTGAGCATCACTGGATGACCCTGGGTTCTAACCTGTATGAGAGCAAAATAAAAAATTCTCTGTACCCACTTTCTCTACTCTGTGCTCCACACGTTGTGGAAGAGACTCCCAACTAACCTGGACATGGGATTTCCCACCACAGCATGCTCTGGGCAAAGGTAAGGAATCCTACCTGTCCAGGGGTGGGGCAGGAATGCTGGCAGATAGCTCGGATGGCCATAAAAATGGAACAAATACTACCTGCACTGGGAGCTTCCAATTTTAGTTACTCCCCTGGAGCCTCTGTAGGAAGCGGGTCACAAATACCAAGCGGCTTCATTTGCCGTGTGCCCCAGAGCTTAGAAAGTGTTCCTTTTCCAATTTTGTGTCCAAGAATTCCCTGCCTGTATGGCTCATGTGATCTGGGAGATTTAAAAAAAAAAATGCCTGTGGCCCTCCAGAGATTGATTAACAAGTGTGCCCATGCTTGTCCATCACTGGCTAAGTCGGCTGGGGCGAATAGAACTGGAGCCCATCAGTATCAGGAGGGCCACAGACCCCCTCAGCTCTGCCCTAATGCACAGCTCATGACTGAGCATAATATCCTAAAGAGTTGCTCTGTTGAATTGAATGAGAACATGGGTTTGGTTAGTCAAGCAAGCTGCTTCCAACAGTAGCCCCCCAGACCCTTCCAGAAAAGGCCACCAGCACCCCCCCACCCCTTTTTCAAAATAGCATCTGGTCTTAAGAGAGAGACTGCCTCTGCAGTTGGAGGTTCCATTCTGCTATCTCTGTGAAAGCTTTCGCTAGGTGTAAGAGTCCTCTCCGAATTCCTCTGATCCCAAGAATGTCCCTTTTTTGCATGCAGTTAATCTTTAATACTGTTGCCAAGCAGCTGCCTGGGCACTTTTTGTGTGATGGCTTTTCGGGGAGGGGTAGCCCCAGGGCTCTGCATTTTCTTGGCAACTCTTTTTGTAGTTTCGCAGAAGCAGGGCTGTGTCCTGCCAGCAGATTAGCCTTGGGCGTGTAATTGGCTCAGTGGCTGAGCATAAAGCACAGGGGAAAGCACAGGGGGTGGGGTGGGGGGGGGAAAACAGTCCCATCCTGTCCTGCCAGGACAGCCATAGGGGCCCCAGCAGGACTCCAGGAAGGCAGAATCTGGAGAGCGCTGTCACTGACAGGTAAGAGCAGCCCCAGAAGAGCCTCTAGGAAACCGGGTGTGTGTGTGTGTGGGCATCATGGCAGGGAGGGAGGAAGGAGAAGTGCATGGCAGGAGAAGGTCAGTCCTCCAGTAGGCAGTAACCATGGGTTAATCCAAAGGATAACAGGGAAAAAAGAGTGGGTGGAAGAAAAGGAAGGAACTGATTAAGGACACGCACAATCAAGCTGTGGTGTGGCAAGAATGTGGAGCAGAATCTCCCCCCCCCCAGCCTGCCAATCAATTGATCAATCTATCGATCTATCAATCCACCCACCCCACTGCTTTGCAATCCAATATTTCCCCCCTTCCCTCATGGATCTTTTCTCTAAGGGGGTGGGAAGGTGCCAGATTCAAAGAGCCTTCATTGTCCCTGCAGGATGGGAAGGTCCTTTTTCTTATGACGGACAGGATCGGTATTGCCTCCTGCTATGTTCCTGGAATGTAGAGCTTTCCTATTTTGCTTTGTGCAAGTAGATTTTCTTTTTTTCCCAGGGCAGGGAGGTGAGCTGACAGGGTAAGATCTTGTGTGCTCCATAACACTACCTGCAAGGTCTGTTTTTGCTGCATGTTGATGTTTTCATGGCTGTATTCCAATTGCCTTCGCACTTTTCCTGTGGAGCGCTCCTCCTTTCTGTCTCTCCGGACAGCCACTTACTCCCTGCAACCTGAAAGAGAGAAGGGAGTCAATTCTTTGCTAATGGGGCATTCATTAGGTAGTGCATAGAAGGTACTGCCTCCCTCTCCACCTGCTTGCCTGTTTGCCAGATTGCCTTTTTTACAGTTACCTATATAACAGTCAGGAGTCCTAATCTTTTTGTCCAGCTTGCTGGCACTGGGTAGCCTGTGTTGAAAACACTGCGGTAGTCATGACATGGCAGAAGAAGCGGACCTGAGCAGGGCTGTTAATGATAGGACCTTTTTGGAATTCATTAAATCGTTGGGTTGTTGTAAATTGCAAGCAAAATGATGGCATATAACAACAACAGAAGAAGCTGCCGCAAGAAATATCCATGAAACACACTCTTTTTCTCCGCCCCCCCCCCATTGTTTGTTTTGGGGGTTTGTTTCTTCTTTTCTTTTTCGGCAGCAGGTCTAACCTCCTATCCAAGAGCAGCCTTTGTAATCTCGCCTCCTTTGTTGAGCACTCTGGACTCCACCTCTCCTATCTGCAATGCCCATTCCCGCCTATGAAAGAAAGAAGTTATAGTTCAATGGGCCTTTTGTGGAACCCCTGTTCTGTTTTGTCAAGGGGTAAATTTTCTTAGTGTAGCTATGGCAAGCTTTTTACAGGAGGGAGTGAGGACTGAACCTGCCAGAGTCCAAAGAGCCCAAAAATGCAGGCAGCTTCTTATGGACAAACTGATTCCAACTGTTATCACTTCCAGTACAAACAGGTCTTTTGTAAGGCCAATGGGTCTGCATTGATCATTCCAGATCAAGCTACCCCCAAATTCTTTGCATTCTAAGAAAGACAGCTCTCAATAACATACTGTTGTGGGGAAAAAATCCATTCTCTTGCCCTCCCTACAGTTACCGTGAGGAATGTAGCTAAGCTCGAAAAGGAGGGCAAGTGGTGGCAGATGATGTCATCATCTTGACTAATCAAAAAGTCCCTTTCTTTGGTCCGGTGTGTCCTGGTTCCAACACTCCATTGGAAACTGTAAGATGGAGTGGCTTATCTGACAGTCAGGTGACTGAAGGCAGGTCAGGTTCTTCAGCACTGCTGAAAGGCATGGCTTGAAGGAAGAGGCTGGATGAGAAAGGAGATTCCATCTTATTTATTGCTATTACTGTGAACTGGCAAATGGTAAAGGGAAAGGAAGGGGAAAATGCATGGGAGGGACAGAGTATGTATAAGAGAAAACAGAAAGTATTTGCTCTCACTGAAGTGTCCAGCCGTTCAGCCTCCAGATCTCCATGGGGCACTATCCTGCCATTGCCATCACCACGTCTCACTGCACAGAGAAGCAAGAGCAGTGTTGGCAAAGGTGTTTTTTGTTTTTGTTTTTTGCATCTGCAACTTCCATAATCCACCAGAAGCTGTTGTGACTGGGGGCCTCTGGGAATTGTAGTCCAAAAAGTAAGGTTTCCAAAACACTTAGCAAGATTGTGTTTCACAAGAACTTGCTTCTGCCCCATCCCACATTTATTTACCATTTTAATGCACACAAGCGTAGACACTATGTTTCAGTGGTTGTAATATAAGCACAAAGTATACCAATTTACTACTATGCAGATTTGTCTCCCACCCCTGATTCCGGTGGACATGGGCACCTTTCACATTTTTCAAGCCTTTGCCAATAGAGGGCGCTGGCATCTTCTTTCTTTCTCAGGATGACTCCCCCCCCCCCTTGAGTCTTGCGAATTGAAAAACTGCCATTGAAAAGATGAATGCTTTTTTTTGTTCCAGGTGTGTTGGACAAGCGAGCCCAACCCTCATACCTAAATGACCACAGAAACTCTTTCACGGCCTCCCCCTGTCACTGGAGTGGCCCACAGAGGCCCAGAGAGCTCTGAGGCAGACATATTCAGGGATGTGGTGGAAGACAGGAACGAGGCAGGGAATGTCCCCACAGCCACCACGCCAGGGGGCTCTTTTGTGGATGTTGCCCTCAGCACCCTTGCCAAAGAGAAGGTACCAGAGGAATCGCCCGCCTCAGAGCAGAACGATGACCAGGTTGAGAAAGGCCCCTTGCCTCCAGCCATGCCTTCCGAGGGAATTAAAATGGCCGATGAGTCAAACCCGTCGCAACAAGGGCATGACGTGAATGGCATGCAGGAGCCCTCCTCGGAGCAGCCGAAGGCGGAAGAGGCTTCAAGCTGGTTGGCCCAAGAGGAGGGTGCCAGCCCACCGGAGTGCCATGGCGAGACCCCCAATGCCTTGTCAGAGCGACAGCATCCTGTGGCAGTCTCAGCTTCAGAAGAGGAGGAACAGCGCAGACAACAGCCCCACAGTCCTGAAAGGGACACCACTGCGCCTGCGGACTCCCCCAAAGAACCAGATGTTGGCCCGGAGGAAAAAGGAAGTCCTCCTGCCCATCAAGGCAAGGCCTCCGATCTTCCTTCAGAACCACAGGATTCCACCACGAGCTCAGCTCAGCTCGACCTGAAGGAGGAAAGCAGCATCACAGGTAGCCACGGCCAGCTCTCTAGCGTGGGTTCGGGATCCGTGGAGGAAACTGAAGTTGCCAGTAGTCCAGAAGAAGCTGACAGCAGCGAAGACAACGGCCAAGCTACTTATGCTGCTATTGTTTCACCTCAGTCCCCCAGCTCATTGCTACCAGGGCCAAATTCTCCAAACCATCCAGGTGAGGGAGACAGTTGCATCTCTCCTAGCCATCATCCCTCTGCCTCTCCTGCTGAGTCTCAGGGGACATCTTCTGTTGCCAGCATTCAGGAAGATATAAAGGAAGGCTGCTCAGAAATGCCAAGGAGTGGTGAGGAGGAAAGAAGGCCAAGCGAGCATGTTCCCCCGTCACTGGCCCCAGAGGAGTCTTCAGGTAGCCTCAAAGAGCATTCCTTGAGGGAGGACTCAGGAGATCATCTCCAGGCCACTGAGGAGGAACAGGTTGCCCAAGATACTACCTGCCAGTCAGTAGCACCTTCTTCCCCAGGATTAGCAGACCCTCAGGCCGACATGGACCCCTCTTGCCAGCAGAGGGCAGCAGTTACAGGTTGTGAGACTGTTCCCCTGCCAGTGCTCGCCCCGTCTCCTGTGGCAACCGCCGGGATCTTTGGACCTGCCCATCGGGGCCTGGCTGCTGAGTGTGACGATGGGCACGCCTGGGAAGGACAGGCTGTTCACAAACCAAGTGGAGGTGGCGGCGAGGACGACACCAAGCCCCAGGTTGAGGCTGGAGGCAAGGCGGCGCAGGAATCTGAGAAGGGAGAGGAAGCAGCAACCAGGAGCCCTGAGCCTGAAGGAAACAAGGAGCCAGAGGGTGCGAATGAGCCTCCTAGTGCCAAAGACTTGGTCAGAGAATTGCCTGGCTTAGAAAGTCCAGTTGGGGCCAGCGATCCATCTGGTCCCAGCGAGCCGTCTGGGGCCATGGTTTTAGCAAGTGCTGAAGACCCGCATGAGGCCAGGGACAGAGCAGGCTCTCAAGATTTAGCCAGTACCGCATACCCAGTTCCTGCAGCAGAACACAGTGTTTCCAATCAGGTCCCCAGGGAAGGATTGCTCCTTGATATAGGAGACCCTGCTGAGCTGGCTTGCACGACACCCATTGCTGATGAGCCCTCTGCGATGGATGTCTCTGGTTGCCCCACAGACTGGACAGAAGGTGCCACCGATTCTCCCGAGATCCCCCACTCCGTCCCTGAAACTCCAATTGAGCGGGAGATCCGTCTTCATCAAGAGCGGGAAGAGCTCCTCCGTCGGGAGAGGGGTCTGACCAACCCTCGGGGAACCCAGGAATATGTGGAGGTGAGGATCCGGCCCATTCTGAATCAGAGTGGGGGGTCCTCCACACTGCCCAAGGAGAAGGAGCGCCAGTGGGCTGGGGTCCAGATGCAGCGGGAGATCCAGCGGGAGTGTCAGCGGGAAGAAGACCTTGTGCAACTGGGGAAGGTGCGGGGTGCCTATGACCGTGGCACCCCGAAAGAACTTCAGGAGAAGAAGATGATCTTTGAGCAGCACTTCAGCCCCGAGTCTCTGGCCTCCAAGAAGATGGTGTGCAGCAACAGCACCGAAGGGAGCCGGGGGCCATCCTTCACCGAGGCCGACTGTGCAACAAATATGGTCATCTTAGACTCGAGGGCTCTGCTACACTCCCAACGGCCCCAGCCAGAGAAGGTCTCCTCGGCTAACCCCTTCTTTTGCTTGCGTGCCAAAAGCCCCCAGTCTTTGCTAGAGCAGGAAGTCCAGGAAGCCCAGGAACGAGAGCGGGAGCTGCAGAGGCAGAGGTACAGCCTGTATGGCTCAGTGTTGCCTTGTCCGTCAGCAGAAACCACAGAGCAGGAAGAGGATGTCCCCACCCAACCAGGTAACTTGCAGTGCGGGAATAAGATGAGAGCATGGAGTTGACAAGCAGGGGAAAGCCTCCCGCAGGCCTCATTTCTACTATTGGGATGTGTGAAATGAGGGCAAAGAAAGAACAGAGAGCTACCCATGAAATGGGTGATTGCAGAAACAAATTAAAGTACTGTTTCATATAACATCCATTAATTTATGGCAAGGATGAACCATTTCTGGCCTTGCAGATGTTTTTGAGTTGCAGCTCCTAACATGTCTCATGTTTGGTATAAGGCAATTCAGTAACATCTGGTAGGCTGCACATTCCCCAGCCCTGATTTAAGGAATCTATTGTCAAAAGATGTGTTGGTGTCTTTGAAGGGATTTCAACAAATTCATAAAGTGAG
The DNA here is from genome assembly GCA_037013535.1 of Intellagama lesueurii. NCBI lineage: Eukaryota > Metazoa > Chordata > Lepidosauria > Squamata > Agamidae > Intellagama > Intellagama lesueurii. The sequence goes on from JBAJHW010000002.1 coordinate 136,924,699, forward strand.
GAGTTATTTGCCATGTAGAACCTCCATGTTCAAGAGCATGAATACCAATTGCAGAATTAAATCACAGACAATAGAAGAGGCCTCTATGAGCTCCTTGTAGGTTTCCCATAAGAATACAGCTGACCACTGTTGGACACAAGACACGCGAGTAGGTGGGTTTTTAAAAAGAAAATCTGGAAATAGCTGTGTAATGATAGTAAAGCAGAGTGTTGAATAGCCTTGTGAGAGACCGCTGCTTTATTGTGTGGCTTGTGGTTTCAGGGGAAGAACTTTTTTTCCATCTGGTGCAGGAAGGTGGCTGGTAAAAGCGTAAATGTGGGATTGAGCAAACAACTTGCCTGGAGCATATTTTTAGCATGCCAGTAAAACCAACCAATACAATTAAAGAAATGCATCCCCAGGATCTTCTGCAACATCAAAGGACACTGGAGGGCACAGAAGTTGTGTGTGAAATGCATATTGCACCTCAGATGTGTTAAAATCCTTGTCTCCCAGTCTGACTAGTTTGCGAATGGCATTTTTCCAAGATTAAATCATCACAGTGGCCTTGGGGGTGTTCTGCTTTATCCTCCAGCATGCACCTGAAGGCTAGAGGGATTTCTAAGTCTCCCCAGCTGATAGCAGTCGGAAAGAGGGGTATCTCCTCATCATCCATTTTCTTTAACCCACGTTTGCCTCTAATAAAATAGGTCTGCTAGGTTTTTACGTTGTTTCACAAACCTGCCACTCCTGCTTAATCAGAGGTGACAAAGACACAATAATTGTGTCCATACTCCATGGAGAATAATGCCTCTCTCTGACTGCTTTTCACTCTCATACACTGCAATCCTATGCATGTATATCCCAAAAGAAGGTTACAGTATTACTAAGTCTGGTTAAGTTTTTCCCCAGCTAAGTTTGCATAGGGATGAAGCCTTAAAAATATTCAGCCTGTTGGCTTGAGTCGTTCAGGGAAAGAATGGGGAACCTTTTGCCATCCAGATGCTTTGGCCTGCAACACTCATCAGCCTCATCCAGCACTGGTAATGGGTAAGGGACAGTATGGGTTGAAATTCAAAGGACATAAGAGAGCCAAATAGTCCTCATTCCAGTCTAAAGATACTAACAGTGGGTATTTTACTGTGCTTGTCCCTTGTCTCTGGACTGCTGTGTTGCCCATCGCTTCCCTCCCTAAACGTTTTTCTCTTTTATATTGAAAATGCTGGAAAGAAAAAGCTCAGAACGAGAGGCTGCACGGGATTTATGTTATGTGTCATCGAGTGGCTTCAAACTACAGCAACACTAAATAGGTTTTGCCATTACCACTCCCCAGTGACATTGCATAGCCAAGCAGGGATCTGAACCCAGGTTTCCCAGTCTTTAGAATCGTAGGATATTTGAGTTGGAAGGGGCCTATAAGGCTATTAAGTCCAGCCCTCTGCTCAATGCAGGAGTACAAATTAACATCTATCTAACAGATGGCTGTCTAATTTTCCCTTGAATGCCTCCAGTGTTGTATCACTCACCACCTCTCGAGGTAATTGGCTCCATTGTCATAATGCTCTAACATTTAGTCCATCATCCTATCCACTATACCACACAAATCTCAAACAGGTACTCCTTTTTTACCCTTTTTACTGTTTTTACATGTACATCCTGCTATCCTTTTCCTAGGTAGTTCTAGGCATAAACTATGGAAGGGCCATGTTCATGACAAGTCGGCCCTCAGAAAAGGAATGAATATATTCTGCATGGATCTTCCTACTTTGTGTGTCTTTGTACATGCAAGGCACAAATGCCTCCACCTATCACATGCACACTTTAGATGTGGGGAAACATATTGCTGGATGTGTCTGAATATATGTATGTGCCTTATTCTTCTAGGGCAGATAATGGGAACCTCTCGCTCCTGATCCTAACCTGGCCCAAGTTCCCATTCAGCCCAAGGAAGGTTCTGGGGAGGTCCTTCCCCCCATGTGCTTGTGGCTTAAAACTTGATGAGGCCAGTATGTGTGATCTGTATAAATCCTGCAGATTTATATATTGTATTTTACGTGACATAGTTTGTATTCTGTACATGTTATCATTCAGCATAATTTATTTGAGCTTTGCTTGTTATGGGAAGGAGCAAGGGAAACTAAAAGGCACAGTCATTGTGAGGAAATCTTAGCCAGCCAACCCTCTAGCTTCTGGGATTCTCAGAGCCACATACTTCCAAGAATACCTTTATTCCATAGGGTCTAGAAACTTGTTCTCTTGTTTGTTTTCCAGCTGAAATGTTCAATACATCCTGTGGCTTTTCAGAGATTCCACAGAACTATGACACATCTAAAGTCCTCTTAATAATCTAGATAGACCCACAATGAAAAGTTCCTCCTGTGAAATCACAGATTTTAAAATTCACCTCACTTTCAGGTCACTCCACTAGTATCCTGTCTTCTCATTTTCTTCCAGTCTCCACAGCAGGAGGGCCCCAAAATAAAAGAATTTTTATACCAAATGCTAGCACCGAATTTTGGCACACCAACAGTCATCCTGACCTCAGCACTGCCCAAACATCACTGTGGTCTCCTTCTCAGATGGAGTGCCGAATTTCTGAACTCACTGAGTGACCTGCTCTGAAGTGAATGAATATATACAAACCAAAGGATAAAAATATAGAAATCCATAGATGGACTTTGTCTCTAAGGATGTCTGGATGGACCCAAGAGTCATGTTAATTCCGGGGAAAATATATATCAGGAAGTGAACAGAAGGCAAGGCTGCTAATTTGCAATTCACTGATAGGCCTCACACCCTTTCTTCTGGGTTAAATAGAATAGCTCTGTGTGTCACAGTAGTATTTAAGCAGCCACAGACTTCCGGGTCCCCCCCCCCACCCCTGGATTCTGGATCTGAGATAGCTTATCTTTATTCCACCAGGTCCTCCTACACACTTCTCATCCTAAAGATCCTGGGTTTTCCCCCTGCTTCATTTCTAACATTAACAAAATAGGCCAGTATTTGTACACACTAAAATTACTAAAATATTAAATTACTTTGATATTTTTAAATATATATACATTTAAAAAGATAACAAACAGATGTATTGTGTACATACTTTTTGGCAAGTTTGGATTAATAAGGATCTGACACTTCCTCCTCCATCTCTTCTTCTCTTACCAGAGGCTGGACATCATTGTGGCTATACTGCCTTCATATTCAGTAACTCTAAATAATGTTATATACAAACCAGTGTGCAAACTCTTCAGCCAATATGTGCTTCTGCTTCCTGCACTTATTTTCCTATTTATTATACTTGGAATGATCAGCTATAATCAACTGTACTTTTTCATTTTTCATTATGTGATCAAAATATTCTGCATTTTGTGAATTTTTACAAAAAAAATCTTGGTCTTTATTCATTCACTTTGCTACTTCTGTGTTGGCCACCCTTTTGATCCAAGAAATATGTAGCAAACTGAGATAAACCTATATTTCAAATACTTCTCACCTATTCATAGTTTGCCCGTGTAAAAATTTACCCCAAACAGCAGAAACGAGAATACATAGCACCATACAAAATGGATTCTCAAAATCAATTTCAAATTTTTACTGTATAATTACCTTAAGGTAGGTGCTTTGAGCCATGTATCATCAGACTTAATCGCATGGCTATAATTTCAGTGTTTATTCTATCCCTACCTGCACTCTCTGGATCAATTCATTCATCTGTTTGTGATGATAATCGTTCCTGTATGGTTCACCTGTCTCACTTTATCTCAGTATGAACGTTCCAAAGAAGTAGGTCTATAAATAAAGAAAATAAATAAATGGTCCCAGTTGCAGTATGAGAACTTGGCAGCTAGCTGAATCAGAGTGTGTACCTAAAGGGTGGTAATAGGTTTCCGAGGGCACTGTAGCAAACACAAGGTTGAATTTTAACAGATGCAAGACTGAAACAGAAACCCGCCTGTCATTAGCGGGTGTGACCAGAGACCTGGAAATATTGCCAGACAAAATAAGTGGCACAATGGAGGCAAAACTCACAGAGACTGTGGGAAACAGCTTGCTTGGCATGAATGTGGAAAGAAGGGCCACGCTCTGGTTCCCCTGCTGGAGTGCCAGAATTTAGGTCACACACTCTGAAATGAAAGTCTTTCTCTCAACCCTGACACAACTGAGCAGACTGTAATTATTCAGTGTTGGGAAAAATGCACTCTGCGTATGCTCAAAAGCACTGCCATTACTGAGGTCAGTACATGGCTGTTAAGCCTGCTCTTTTTCCTTTCTCTCATTTCTAGAAAGACCTTCTTGCAAGAAGCTAGATGTCACATGGCCCCCACCGAGCCCTTCGGAGACCTCCCAGGTGAATGGCCTGCATCAGGTAACAACCACACCATCAGCCATTCTTATGGCTCCCAGTGATGACTGGTGGTCTGTGGCTGTACTTAGGAACATCACTCAGCTGCAATGGCAAGCCAGCATTTAACACAATCCGAGGACCAGATGATACTTTACAGATAATATGTCACTCTAGCTAAAATCACATTAGTGTTCCGGAGACATGATTCCAGCAGAGCTTTCTCGTATGCCTCCAGAGTCACACTTGGTAACTGTGACTTACTTCAGCACAGTACGTTGCAGTTAGAGTAGACCCATTTGAATCAGTAGACCTTACAGAGCAGTGGGCTCACCAAATCTCCGTTTATTTAATGGGCCTATTCTAGTGTGGTTTACTAACCTAAGCAACAGGATTTGGATCTATTTGCTGTCAAAAGAAAAAAACCTTTCTACACTTCGGTCAGGAACCCACACTGGACCTATCACAACCCCCTGAGGGCTACCCTACTGTTGTTCAGTAGCAGGCACCAATATTTCTAATGCTACTGCCACCAACATTTGGCAACAACTATGATGACTTCCTGTGGTGCAGGAACCCAGCAGAGTGGCAGGACAGATCATCTCCCTTCCTTTCTTGTCAGATCATGAGTTCCTGTAGCACTTCATTTCTTGTACCCTGTACTGGCTGGCAGCTGCCTTCTGGTTTAGAGTGTTAAACAAGTTGCCTTACCTAGCCCTACCTAGGGATGCAGTGAATTCTTTTTGCAAAGCTTGTGCATTGCCACCATTCAGCTATAGCCCCTCTGTTATTTACTGTTAGCCTCACTGCTCCCCTCCCTTTGCTGCTTCTTACTAACATTTAGGTACTAAGTTCCTTGGAAGGGGGGATCTCTGCCATTTTTGCTCCTGTCACATGGTGAAGTGCTATGTTTACTGATGGAGCTATGCACATTAGCTAATATAAAAACAAGGGCTAGAAACTTGTTCATGGTTGATCACCAATAACCTGTGGTTAGTTTTGTTGCTGCTGCTATGGCCTCCCTATAGTAACTTAGAATACTCCAGCAACTTAAAAAGAGAATGTTCAGGCATTCAGATAGCTAGCTAAAGGATCACAACCTCACCATGAATAGTTGCACAGTGAGTTTGTTCCTCTGCACAGGTGAGACTCCCAAACAAACTCCCTAAAGTAAGAGGCAAACCTTGTCATGGTGATAGTTTATCTATCTACCTGCTAGTCTCTGGCTGGATAGCTCAGTAATTTAGGTATCTGGAGTTCAATTCCCCACTGTGCCTCCTGCAAGTAGAGTCGGCTTGTGTGACCTTGGGCAAGCTGCACAATCCCAGTGTGCCTCCAAGAAGAAGGGAATGGGAAGCCACTTCTGAGTATTCTCTATCTGGAAAACCCTGAAAAAAGGTCACCATAAGTCAGAATTGACTTGACAGCACATGATTATTATTATTAATCTGCATTGGCACAATGTACATCTATGTAGTTTGACCAGATATGTTGGCTTCAGTGCTTGAATTAAAGGAAGGGGACAACAGAAAGCAGAGCCCTTCCCTCAGTCATACCACAATCATTGGGCTAAAACTGCGGGAAGGCAGCAGTGGGGCCTGTGAGTTTTATTAAAGGCTCCCTTATCTATCGTCCCCCATAACGTGAGCACTTACTTCAGTGTCTGAGTTGTGTATGGACTTCCCATAGTACTTGACTCCCTCTGATTAACATGATTAACCTTGGGAAGTTCTACAGCTCACACTCACTGAATGAAGTACTTCCAGCAGAATAGCTGTGTTGGTCTGCTACAGCAAAATCAACAAAAAAATTTGTGTCACTTAAAAACTAAAGAGCTTCTTTGATATTAAAATGCCTGTGGACTGTAACCTACTTCTTCAGATCTGTTGGATCTGAATTGGGCTGCCCCTGAAAGCTTATGCCAAATAAAACCTATTAGTCTTGACACACGACTCTTGGTCAAAACTGACGGAAAGCGCACCAAAGCAGCTCCCATCTGCCTCCATGCAGCTTTTACAGGAAGATTTCCTGTCAAGTCCCACCCTTTGAAGTGGGTCTGATCTGCTTATGTCCCTGTTGCCTTTAATGGCACACACAATATCCACATTTTCTGTGGAAAACACTGGAAACAAGGGTTGGTTATCTTTTCCTTTGCATACCTCACCTTCTTTTTAACATAGCCACAATAGGCGCATTGTAAAACATTTACATTTTGTTTCCTTCACAGCTGATAGTAACAGGCAAGCAGATGGTACATATCAATGTTGAGCTGTTGTTCTTCAGATTCCTCATAACTAATTTCACATTAGTCAAATGCTGGCAAGAAGTCAGGCATGTCTTTGTTTCAGTTGTTCACTTCTTGATAGGGTTCTCTCCCCCCCACCCCCTTTAAACACACAAAGCACTGGCCATTCCATTTCTTGATATCAGATGTCCTCCTTTATTTCCAAGGAGATACAACATTGCCAGATCCAGGACTGGGGAAGTCTTCTACCCTGTGGCCAACACACGTGGCCCCCTCCCACATTCCCCCCTTCCCCCCCTTGCCTCCTTCTTAGCTGTTAGGAAAGGAAGCCCAAGGACAAGTTATCATTGGTGGGTCTTGGCAATGACTAGCCAGATGGTACTGCTAGTACTTAGATACAAGATGGCACCCTTTAACTGAGAAAGCTCATGTGCTGAAGCAAAAATTGGATTTATCAGAGCAGCACTTCCCATGAGGCAAAATCCTGTAAGATAGGAGATAAAATAAATCCTATAAGATAGGAGTTGGAAACATGTGGCTGTCCAAATGCTCTTACATAGCAGTACCAAAGACTCCTCCCCATTGGCTTTGATGGCTCAGGGCTAATTGGTATTGTAGCTGGCTCAATAACTCATTGGTTTAGATACCAGGCTGTGGAGCCAGAGGTTGGGAATTCAATTCCTCTGAGAAGAACCAGTCTGTGCGGCCTTGGAAAAGGCACACAGTCTCAGGATACTTCCAGAAGAAGGGAATGGTAAACCATTTCTATGTATTCTCTTCCTAGAAACCCCTGGAAACGGTTGCCACAAGTCGGAATCAACTTGACAGCACATGATTATTATGATTAATTGTTATCGTAGACCCAACAATATCTATGGGTCTATCAGTTGGCCACCTACTGCTACAGAATTTCCTGCAGAATGAATGTGCAGAGGACTTTACTGCACATGCTTCTGAATTCGGATCAGAGTTCAAAACATACTGTGGCACCCTTGAAACTGCATTGTGATCTTGACTTTTAAAATACAACTGCCAATGCCAAAAACATGACAGAGTTTCATTTGCCCCAAAAGACTGGGAAGGTGAATTAGGGCTCAGCTTTGTGGATCCCTGAATAAATGTTGAGCCTCAAGTGGCGGTACATTGGTCATGGGACAAAACATTTTGCCACTGACAGAAACGGAATTTTCTTTGCAGAGAAACTGGCACTGAATCTTTTTCAGAGCTTGGAACAGTTAGCTTTATGGCCCACAGAACTTAGGAAACCATACTGCCTGGGGGATTCTGGGAGCTGTAGTCCAAAAGAAACTTTTCCAAGCTCAGTTGTGATCCAGACTCTCTTGCCCATTGTTGCTATGTCTGCCGTTGAAATCTCCCCAGCTTTTCACGTGTGCTTTTTGGTGACTCTCCCCTAGCTCTTACTCACTCTTCCCCCCCCCCCTTCTTTCTCCCTGCTCCCCATCCAACCACACAGCCGGAGAGAAGCCCTCGTGTCCTTCGTCGCCAGAGAAGTGCCTTAATTGAGCGCTGGGAGTCCGGAGCTGTTGGCAAGCAAGAGAATGAGGATTAGGGGCAGCTGCAGCAAGAAAAGCACCCTATCTTCAGTGATAAGACACACGGGAGGGGAGGAGTCCTTAATGTGTCCCCTAACCCCTTACAAGCCATGGCCAAGCTCACCTTGAGAACCAATCACGTATTCATTGCACTCTCAACTTTTTATTTGACAGACATTGTCCAAAAGCATGACTGCATACCCAGTTTGATCCCTCCAGGAGAAAGAATGTTCATAGCAGACAAGTTTTTTGTAGGAATGCGGAGAAGAGAGTCAAATGGTCAGGCTCCAAATGCAAAACCTTACTGTGCATAGTAGTTTTATGTTAATACAGAGACGCCTATGCCTCATGCCAAGTTCTTTCCACACTCAGCTCTTTGCTAGGTTCCCCCCGCCCCTAGATTTTAGATTTGTATTGGGTGTAAGCACATACATGGAGGTTTATGGCTGCATCTATGGGGGAACCATGCCCAGGGACAGCAACTGGTCACTGCACTGTTGGGTGTGCTATGGGGCTGTTTCACTAGATGGAGTATGTGGTCCCAGCAACTTCTTTCTTTCCCTTTTGGAGTGATTAACTTGTTACAAATGGCCAACAATCTGGGCAGACATCTGCCTCTTAGTGTGTGTCCTCAGGGGAGTGGCAGAGCTTTGAAATGTTACTTTAAAAATTATAATCTCCCAGAATCCCTCAGGCAACAGCTATGCTGGCTGAGGGATTCTGGGAGATACAAGTTTTAAAGCTATGCTGGCTGGGGGATTCTGGAAGGCATAGTCTAAGGGCTGACTCAGATGGAGTATTTGTTCCTTTTCATGTACCTAATTGTACTGATGATTATGCTGATATTAGTATTTTTCCCACCATCCAGGCAATGGAAGCCTCAAATTGCTACCCACAGTGGCAAAAGCCCTGGCTTTCTTTCTTTCTTTTTTTTTAAACCATCTTCAGGAGGTGGGGTTTTGTTCTCTTTTACATTATACTGGAATGGATTTGGGTCAGAAACTTTGGATATTAGTGCTAATCCATAAGCAAACACACACAAAACCAAATCCAGCACATAATTTTTAATGGGCTTCTTCAACATTTTCTAAAAAGCTGATACAAAAGACAACTGATTTCCAAATAAAATTAGAAGCAGAGTGTACCTCTGTTAAAAAGGGCTCCGAATGGAAGTTTTTGTCGTTAGTGCTGATCCACTAAAAATCTGAAACCCTCTTGGTGTAACTATTCCTTCAGAAGGCTGATGACAGCAATTTTTGGAAAGTGGTGAATTCTGCAGCTCCCATGGTTCCCACCTGATGAAGGTTTTTTCACAGGAGCTGTGGGAGCCATATGATAGGAGGAGGAAGTGTTTAATTTACAAAAATTGCCCACCGCTGATAATATCATTGGCCTTTTGCATATGTAGTTGCATCAACAGCTTTTAGAGAAAATAAAATAAAATCTACATAGAGAGTCATTTTAAAGTGTTTCTTCAAACTTCTTGAAATATTTGTTATTCATTCTTTTAAAAGATACTGATATCTCGCAGAGGAGAGGAAAAGGAGGGTATAAATGAGTGTAGACAGAAATCATGGTTAGATCTGTGCTTGTTTGGTACCAAGTGGCACCAACCAGTATGGGGGGGGGGAGTGCTCCCTCAGGAAGAGCCCTAAAAGAGTAAAATGTTCAACCTTTGGTCCTTGAGTTGTGACATGAGAACATCAATTACTACAAGACATTTTTTGTCCTCTTATATGTCAATTTTTGACTTATCATATATGGGTTCTGTCTCTGGGTGTTCAAACTCCAGGACAAAAAGACAATCAGCCCTTTAAAAAAACTTGTAGGAATGAGTGTATACTACTGTGTTTCACTGGTGATGAGTTAAGGCAACAATTGACACCACCTTTGCATATGGTTTGCCACTGTTTTTTATTCAACCAAGCACAAATCCTTAATGCTTGAGTTTGCCTATGCCAGTAAAAATTAGAAGTCATTCAAACAGGATTGACTATGGATTGTTTCTTTTTGGAAATGCTACAAGAATGTTCTATAGCATACAATTGGAGATAAAGAGTCCTCTAGAGCTTTTAGACAAAGCAGTGCTTCAGTTTCTTTCACAATAAAATGAAGAGCTATTGTTTTTCCCCAAGCCAGAAATCACTTGGCAAAAGTGGCCATCTTCTGAGGTAGTCTGGTTAGTTTTAACATGTACAGCAAAATCAAAACAGAACACACACAAAAAACCCCAAGTATTGTGGCATTTTTAAGGCTCATGGATATATTTCATATGAGCTCCCATGGATTATCACCAACTTCCTCAGGCATAGAAGAGTTTGAAGAAGTATTATGTAATCCACAGGAGCTCATTCTGAAATAAATCTAGTAGTCTAAATAGTGCTACCAACACTTTTTTGTCTTTCATTTTTTATACGTGGGAAAGTAGTTTTCAAACAGAGGGCTAAAATCTTCTGATGTTGTTTTTTCAGAATGTGAAGATAAAAATGCCAGAAAGACAGTACAAAGAGAAAATCCAGAAAGGTTTGAGTAACACAGCAAGGCACAAACACACATTTGTAAGCAGAAAACACAATTATGTACTTTTATTAAATAAGTACAATTGTTGCTACCAAATGTTCAACATTTCTGCTTCAGCAAGAAAAAAAATACTGTTTCATGTCCTATCAGGACATTGGGGTAGACTTGGAGCATTATTAAATGTCCCTGGTGGCCGTTCTGCTCTAGCAACCTCACTTTTGTCAGGCTGCAATTCCACGCCCGCTTACATGGGAGGAAGCCCTACTGAACACAACAAACACACAATATTGTGTAAAGTCATATCATTTGAACTAATTACGCAGGCTGCTAACTTTAGGCTACAAAGGCGTAGAAGTCACAGAATGTATTCCTCGCATTGCTGTATTTGGTTTTTTAGGAATCGGATTTTCCAGAATAAAAGGTAGGTTTCTAGCCTTTATGGTTGTAAAGATGTATTTGAAAGGGTGTGGACAACACCAGGTAAAACCTCAGAAGCTGAAAAGATTAGTCCATAGGAGCAGTATGACAATGGAGCCCATGACCTCAGGAAGGTGGTGAGCGCTCCAACGCTGGAGGCATTCAAGAGAAAATTGGACAACCATCTGTCAGATCTGCTTTGATTTGGATTCCTGCCATGAGCAGGGGGTTGGACTAGATGGCCTTAGAGGCCCCTTCCAACTCCATTCTTCTACGATTCCTGAAAATCAGGATGGGAGGTCAGTACCCGTGATTACTACACGGACAATAAAACAGTAACAGTACCTAATTACATAGCAAAGTATGCCAAGTGTAACAAAATATGTACACCTGTGTGATTTGGACAATGTATACAAAGTGGAAGAATTCAATTTTCCTTTTTGCCGAATGCATTACCTTCATGCAGAGCTAGGGTGGCCATGTGTCCTACATTTTTAAATATTCCTGCATATTTGAAAGGTTGATGGGACATCCTCAATTTGTTAGTGCTCTCTCTATTCAAAGAGCTGTCCAGACAAAATCTGGCTTGGTTAATCAACCTTGAATTTATCTATCAATAGTTGCACTTTAACAAGCAGGAATGCAGCTCACCTGTGGACAGGGTCGGGCCCTCCCTGCATGAGATGATGATTCCATTTGTAGAAGGCAGTTCAGACTTAAGTAAAAAAAGTAGTCTGTTAGTTCTAATGTAAGACGAAGTCTCAGGATGTAGAAAATAGAATCGAGTTCTTTATTCTGTGTTCTTTAAATGAGTAGTTAAAAAGCTCTGGCTCAATGCGTTTTGGCGAAGCCTTCTTTTTTTGCAGAGAGTATAAAGAAGCTCGCTCCTGAAGAAGGCTTCGCCGAAACGCGTTGAGCCAGAGCTTTTTAACTACTCATTTAAAGAACACAGAATAAAGAACTCAATTCTATTTTCTACATCTACTTCGTCTCTCATTTATAATCTGGACTTCCGTGGATGTACCAGTTCCTTTTGTTTTGTTTTATTCTAATGTAAGCCTGCCTCAATCTGCATTTGGTAAATTAGGTTACTTTTGTAATGGATCCATAGGGAGATATAACACAGATTTATTTTCACATCTGATGTCTCTGGTATGTTGCTCTGAAAGTTTTGCATACCTGCAAAGGTATTGTTATAAGAGGAAAAATGCTTTGCCTTAATGTGTGATCTATCCTTAGTTTTCCCCACTTCGTCACAATGTTTTGTGTTTTTATTTACATTATAGTAATTATTTCTAAAACTGAATTTATATAAATTAAAATGTTATACAGATCTTTTATCCTCTTTCTTCGTGAGGTGTTACGTGAACAATCATACAGTCCTGATAACTGACGATGAATAAAACATTAAAAAATCCCATAATCCAAAGAGTCAAATTTGGCTATCCTTGTGTTTCCAAAACCAGGTGTATAAATATCTTTAAGCAAGCAAGCAAGCAAGCAGTGCTGCCTAGCTGAATGAATACATAGTTTAAAATTACAGTTTGTATCTCTGCAGTAACAGGCTGGCTCTTTAGGCTTTGTACTTTGGAAACTTAACAGGCGTGTCCTTCATGAGCAAAACTTTAAAAGAAGTTTGTGTAATACCTTTATTGTTCCTGCTACAATATGACTTTAAAAGTCAGCTTTTGCATCCTCATAAGAAGCTTCATGAGGCTGGCACTGCAAAGCCTGAGGTGTGGAAGAAACAAGAGCCTCCGAAAGCTACGGAAACTTGTTGTAACTACTGAGCTGTTTTCTTCTGCTTAGTACAGTTGGAACTGTTACACATCTGCTCTTTGCTTCTTTTGCTTCCTAGAGGAACTGATCCAACAGGGACTCCTTCAGGCGTTTCCCAATCCGTGACAGATTACTTTACCAAAAGACACAGTAATGGTGGTATGTTAGGGATGCACCAGTTTACAGGGCACAGTAGGAGCTGGGTCTGAACGATGGGACATTAGTCACTGGTGGCCCTGGTAGACACGCTCTCTTCTCCTGTCTGAATTTTAGGAAGTACTGAATGTTATTATGAGCAATGAGTTAATGAACTAACAGGATTCACTTCACAAAGGATCCCCTTCGACAGGTTTCCCTTCTGTAAGCAATCAAATGCTGATGAGTTTGATGCGGTATGTTATATGCAATAAAATATAATTAATGGAGATGGATGAATTACTGGCCTTGACAGTTTTGCCTCGGCCTCTTCGGTCCTCTGTTTTCAAGCAACAGAGGGAACAGTCTGTCAATATTATTAGCTGAACGAGGCAAAAAAGGCTCTTGTTTCATCAGGGTGGAGTGTGGGGTGCAAAAAAGAAGTTGAATTGTCAATATCATTTTACTGGATTGACTAGTAAAACCACTTTCTGGAAGGTAATGAGTGCTGGTGTCGGAAAACCCTTTGTACTGCAGAGCGAAGGGAGAAAGCTTCGACGCCACCATTGACTCCCTCCAGTTCTGTGGAGCCTCGTCATGCCTCATTGCAACGGAGCATGAGCTACTTGCCCCTCTAATCCACTGCCTTAATGCAAGGGATTCACTCTGTAATGGCTACTAAACAACCTGATGGCTACATATTACCTCTGCAAAGGGAGGCAGCCTCAAAATAAAACACGTGAAAGAAAAGAAAGCAAGATGCCACAGCACTCATGTCCTGGTTGTAGGTTTCCCATGTGCATCTGGTTGGCCAGGGCACTCAACATTTGTGTCCATTCTTCTCATGTCTCAGTTTTTAGACGTTAAATCTCATGCACTGTTTGTGAACTGCCTTTGGTCACCTCACAGGGTGAAAGGCATCTAGAAGTGAAACAAACAAACACATCTGGCAGCTCTCAATTTTGGGGTTAATTTCTCATGGCTTCAAGACATGTCATTTAGACATGTTCAGAAGCACCCTTGTCCTTTTTGTTTCCTTGCATGCTCCAGAGTTATTGCCGTTGCCACTGTCACCCCTGCTGGACTTCACATGACCTTTAAATTTATCACTTGAGTTTCTGTCACATGTGCCCCATGTTGCAATGGTCACTAAAGGATCCATTCCCATCGCATCAGAAGGGGCCAGCCCCTTAGCCTCAAGTTTTGGCCTTGAAAGCTCAGGGAACGGGACACTGCTGTGCGGACAACCCTATTAGCCACTGTGGGATCTGAGTGATGCATTGGTTGGACATCTGGGCTGATCCAGCAGGACTTTTCTGGTATTCTTATATTTTCAAAGCTATAGATAGCCAGCACTTAACACTGGGCCAAGCTTTCTCTGCCTATGATTATCTTGTACTGTACTGGAAATAGGAGGCACTGCTCAAATTGCATAGGAAAAGCTGGGAGGGAGTTAATTAAACCCCAAAGCATCAGTCCCTGTCTCCTGTTAATTTTACAACAGGCAAGCCCCCACCCACCCCACCACCCACCCCCGCTTTGTAGCGACTGCAATGAGAAGCACTGTAAAGGTATTATTTTATACTAGACTGGGAGTTGAACCCAACGAGCAAAGTCTTGCAGTGCTGCCCCTTTCTGGAGAGGCATGAGAACAGAACCTCTATAAAAGCTGTCTTTGAGTGCAATTACATGGTCGAATGTGGTGGTATTTGCTCCATTTATAAAATGGATGAATTTGAAATATACATTTATCGTGACGCAAAGGCTGATTCAACTCTTCCGAGATCTTTTTGCTGCCAAAATGGCTTTTTTTCTCTGCTTCTAGAGGGCTTCTGCTTTTTCAAGCTGGAAGAATTCAACTGTGCTTTTTCCCCCCTGTGGATGTTCTTATAAATATGGGGACAAGTCTATAAGTGGTGTTTTCAGATATGTAAACAGTTGGGGTCTGGTTTCAAATATCCCACTCAGGGAAAACAGTTGGGGCGTTGAAATATGCATGTGTGCCCGCACACACAGAGACACGCAACACATTGGGACTCGAATACCACCACCACCACTCTGAATGCTTTGTAACTTTGGCAGAAGTTTAGATGAAAGATCATAGAGAGAACCAAGGGACTTACCCTGCAAATAGGGAGAAGTATGGGGATGATGGAATCGCAATGTGTTTTGTGCGTGTGTGTGTGTGAATTTCAATGTCCCAACTGTTTTCCTTTGTGAGACATTTTCTAGCATTCTTTGACATGTGCGCATGCACTCATGCACACACAACACATTGGGATTCCCCCCCTCCATAAGTCACATATCATAATTGGCCAATAACAGAATCATCACTACCTCCCCTCCCCTTCCTGGCTCTAGTTTTCTCAAAGGATCGCAGGGGCAGGACCAGAGGAACAAAGAAAGAAGGGAGGCTGTGGGTTGGAATGCCACTTGCATAGCAACCAGCATGAACAGTGAACGCTCAAATCAATCCGCAGTCCCTGTGCGAGCACTGATTGTGATTTCAGATGTAATCTAGGCTACGAATCAAATCACAGCAAAGCTGAAATGTTCTTATTCAGCTCTCCAATGTAGTCACACTTTCTGTCTGGTGGGGGTGGAGAGGTTTTTCTTCTTGTCCAGGAAGTGACCTTTACTTAGATTGCAGTCTGTCACGGGCCAAACCCTGCATGAAGCCAAAGGTAAGCAGGGAAATCAGAACTGATGCAAACAGAGAAAATGAGTTTCAGTTCAAGATGAAACCTAAATAAGAGGGTGTGTATTTTATAGAACTAACTGGAGTGACATTCAGTATGGTCATAAAATTCCTAATATGGACAGAAGCTGGTACAGAAGAATAAACACACAGAGAATTTCTTGAGCCACATGCACTCTGAAGGTCAGTTCATCAGCGCTTGAGAACAAAATGTTTAACTCAGTTGTATAATTTATCAGCTATTTTCTGTTCCATCTTTCCTCCAATAAGCTTCAAGTGTCATACATACCTGATTCCCGACTCCTGCCCCCTCCATTTTTTCATCCCAGCAACAACCCTGGGAGGTGGGTTAGGCTGAGAAAGAGTACCTGGCCAAGGGTCAGTCGGTGAGTTTCACCACTCAGTGGGGTACAGCACTGGCATCTCCCAAGGCCCAGCGGATGCTCTAACTACTACACCACATCATTTCTCATGGCAAACACTACCTTTAAAGACCTTTTCTACCCACATTGATAACGTGGAATGGCTGCTTTCTTGGTTTATTTCTTCCTTTTTTTTCTTTGAAGGCAAAATGTATTGGAGACAACTGACATTAGGAACCTCAGACTGTAAACAGTCTCTCTTCCCCCTCTGAACAAACAACCTGGCCTGCAAATGAGGCAGGAAACAGGACTGGGTGAGGCAAAGCAGAAGACATTCCCCACTTGCTCTAAGACAAGCCACCTTTATGATCTTACTATGTTTAAACAAGGAGATCTTTAAACAAAGAAAGGAAGGGTGCTTGCATTCACCCAAAGGTGTCCAGCATATCTGCACCACAGTTTGCTTCTTTATCCTCCTTAACAGATAGTATAGGAGGAAATGGGGAAACATGGACAAATAATCCATAGAATCATAGAATTGTAGAGGTAGAAGGGCTCTCATGGATCACCAAGTCCAGCCCCCTGCCAAAGCAGGAAACCTACAACTAAAATATCCTTAACAGGTGGCATTCTAACCTCTGTTTGAAGAACTCTGTGTGATTAAACTGCAGCACTGCTGTCAAGTGATTAAACTGCAGCACTGCTGTCAAGCTTCTGCTCATGATCTAAGTTTTATCTTGACAAGTTCAGGGAGCCATCTCAAGGTTAACTCTGCTTTCCATCAGTAAAATGAGTATCTAGCTCTCTGGGGAGCCAAGTATTCCTTGCTTAATTATGTTGTAAACTTAATTTAGAGCACTACTCTAACTGCAACTTATGGAGTTGGAGTAGGCCCCATTGAATCAATGGTGGAGTTGACCCAACAAATCTCTGTCAATTTAGTGGGCCTACTCTAGTGTAATTTACTACACTATGCAACAGGATTTTGCCTATGATTATTAATTTACTTTGGCCACAATCAATGTTCTCTCAAATTTTTGGCCCCTTTGCACAAGAGTCTCGCTCCATGCCTGTTCATAAGAGTGTTATAATGAAAGGGATGAGGCCTTTTGATCTTATTCACAGTTGCTTAAAAGGAAGGTTGCAGTCACATACTGTAGCACTGCGCTGCCTTTTTGATTTCATAGAGGAACTGACTGCCAAGTAACTATGGACAGAACTGAAGATGAATTAAGGATGCAGTCTCACACAGACTTACCTGGAAGTAACTCCCATTCAATGCAAGAGAATTGAGTAGATGAGGATTGCACTGTTTCATTTTGCCTAGTGTAAAAAGTTCTCAGGTTGCAATGAGGCACACTGGCACAATAGCCCCTCTCTGTTTGAAAATATAAAAGGATCATCTATTCAAGTTTGGTCGAGAGAGAGTTCATTACCTTTTTGTTCCAGTCCTGCCTTTCTGCAACCTGAGATCTTTCTATGCCCAGCAAAATCAAATGCCACTCCTTTTTAAGCTGGTTACAAGGTGCAGATTCTACCCCCATAAAATCTTCCTCTCTTTCCCCTTTGCTCTTAAAACAATTTATTTTGGTTAAAATCCTGTTTGAAGAAGAGTTCAGATGCACTGAGGACTTACATCATATTTCATGGGGTTTTTTTTTAAATGAGTCCTAGGAAAGGTATTGTTTTGTTTCTGCTGTATGGAATGTTCTGATGGACTAATGGCTATTTGTGGTTTGCATCTTTAAAGCTTTTTCCTGCCCTTCTTCCTTGGCACTAAAGGTGCTGTTACTTTTTCTTCCTTGCATCATCCAATGGACTTGTCTTAGAAGGGCTTGGTGACCAACAAAGTTAACGGCAAACAACTTGTGGCTTTCCCAGATGATATTGAACTATAGCTCCCATCATCTCTCATAATTGGGTATGCTATCTAAGGCTGATGGATGCTGAAGTCTGAAAAACATCTAAGACTAAACATTCTTTATCCTTGTTCTGCACCATCTATCATGTAATGCCAATTCTTGTTTCTCTGCCCTGTACCAGCAGCTTCAGCTACAAACTGTAGCACTTATTATTATTATCATTATTTTGTCTATGCCATAAAAAGCACAACATACTGCTTTGGACACAACCCAACTGCTTAAAAAAACTGATGTCTATTTTTAAAAAAAATTAAAACTCTGTTAATACAATTAAAAGGGAGGAAACCAATTAGAGGGAGGAAAGCAATAATAAAAATAATAACCATTCTAACATGTACTCTTCTCCCAACTCGGTCTCTTTACCCCAATCTTTGCTTCTTAATTAAAGTTTAAATATCACAAGGCTAGTGTCTTTAATCAGATCCATTAAATTATTTGAGTTATTACATAGATAAGAAATGGCATCTCTCCCAACAGCATAGTTAGACAGTAAATGTTAGGCTCAAGCATGGGGGAGTCATTAGAGATTATCACATGTAGTTAGCCAAGGTGGCTAAAGCAGGGAATCTTGCAGGGCCAGTCCTGCCATTAGGCAGGATAAGGCAGGTGCCTTGGGCAGCAGTGGGCCAACGGTGACTGTGCACATTGTGGCTAGCGGGAAGCAAGGCACAGCAGCCTCATAGTAGTTTGAGTCAGAGATGGCAGGCCACTGCTACCTCCTGCCGCTGCCCTTTCCATCTTCCTTCCTTTTTCCACTTGGAGGCAAAGATGGGGCCCTGACCTCCTCGCCAGGCACAGCCTAAGCTTGAGGTACAGTAGTGCGCCATTTGCCCCAATGGACCTGTCACAACTGGCACTGGCAATCTCCTAGTTAGTTGTTTTTCATTATCTTTTGGTGCATTCTTCTCTCTTACAGAACAGTGTATGCCTCGTAACTTGTCTGAGGCCCATTACACCGGCTTGTTACCTCAGGTGTGATACCCTGTTTCCCTGAAAATAAGACCTAACCTGAAAATAAGCCCTAGTATGATTTTTCAGGATGTTAGTAATATAAGCCCTACCCCCAAAATAAGCCCCAGTTAAGTGAAAACCCCGCCCTCCACCATTGTGCAGCAACAAGATTATGACAGGACTGTATTTGAATAAATGTAGATTATTGTACATGAAAAAAGTAAAACATCCCCTGAAAATAAGCCCTAATGCGTTTTTTGGAGCAAAAATTAATATAAGACCCTGTCTTATTTTGGGGAAAACATGGTAGAAGATGCTGCTATCCCATCATCAGTATTTAGTTAAAGTTCAAATGCCAGTGTAGCGTTCACCCTTTGTTAGGTATAGTCATGTATTATTCATGTTCACCCTTTGTTAGGTATAGTCATGTATTATGACTATGCTAATGTGGTTGAGAGGCGGAGCCGAGAGTTTAAAAGGCGGAGCCTGAGAGGAAGGGTAAGTCAGAGGCGGTTAGTCAGAGGCAGAGAGAGTCAGAGAGTCAGAGAGAGAGACTGGTTAAGATAAATAGATAGAGAAGGCGGAAATTATATGGCAAGAGAAAAGTATGTACATCTGAAGAACTTCTGTGATTATTAAATTGGCTTCACTTTAATGAATAAGTTTTGTTTGCATTCACCATACAAGTGTCTGATCAAACGTCATTTATTTTGAGGATTGAGGTAATCCACTGGTGGCAGTGAAAGGAAAGCACGACTGGAACTTTTGTGAGGGCACAAAACGTAGGTGCCTCAAGGAGGTGAACGTCACAGCCAGTCTCATCAGCTTCTGTCTTTGGAGAGAGGAGGGGTTGCCCTTGTGCGCTTCACCTCAGGACCCAAACTGCCTTGGCCAACCCTTCAAATCTGGGTGTGCAAACAAAACGAGTTGGTCCCGATTGTCTGAAAGGTTTCCTCCTTCTGTAGGACTTTGCCCAGAATTTGAGATCTTTACCTGCGGCCTTGTGATCTGTCCCCGACCCCACCTCAAGGGGTGAAGGTGGAGAATACCTGTGGCAAGGCTTTCTGGGCAACCACAGCCCCTCAAACGTGGGACTCTTTCCTGAAGGAATTCAGGCTAAGTTCTTGTGAAGGAGATCAGGAGGCAAGTGAGCCGTCCTCAATATCAAGACCATCCAAGGAGGAGAAAGACACTAATGAGAAAGATGCAGGAGAGATAACAGGGATGTTAGTAGGGGAAAAGAAGAACATGGAGGTTTGCTTGGTGGAGGGGGGAGAAGGAAAGAAGGAGGAGGAGCTAAGGCTTTCGATGTGGGAGGAAGATATAAAAGGGGAGGAAGGAAGGAGATTTGGGGGTAGATTGGGAAAGAAGAGAAAGGAGAACAAGGAGTCTGATAAAGGGGATCAAAGAGAGCACAAATATGAGCGAGCGTGGGATTTGTTGAAAGATTTCCCAAACCTTAAAGTAGGAGGTTTACTGCCCGACCCAGAGACTTTGGAAGAAGGAGAGATGGTATATGAAACACTGGAATGGACAGGGATAGTATTCCCGCGGGGGCAAGGTCTGGGGAAGAAGGTGATACGTCCTGGTCCGTTCTACAACTCTCCGCCGAAAGGAGGAGACTGGGCGCGTCACCCATGCTGTGGGATGGTGTGTGCAATGAGGAGCGCACCCCTGCGCAAGATCACCGACCGAGAACGATTTGGCCCTGCACCACAGTGAGTGGAACACCTATAGAAGAAAAGTCTAGATGGACTAGTTATGGCCAGTTGCCTGAGTTGTCTTGTTTAGATCCTGTTGGTTTAATGATTGGGACACCGCAAGTTAATAAAGTTCAAGAAGAAAACAGTTTAAATCAGTCTCAGTCTCTTCTTCCCGCCAAAATAGAGGAACTGTCAGTAATTTCAAAAGAACCCAATCACAGTTCTCAAGTTAGCAGTCAAAACTGTATTAGCCTGGCTGGGCTTTGGTTGTTCAAAGTGGCTTTTAAATAGTTGTCTATCAGTTTACATGGAATATATTTTAGATATACTGTCTGAAACCCAGTTGGTTTGTGTAATAAGTCACAACCAGAGTAGGTCCACTTGAATCAGTAGATCTTATGCAGAAGCTGACTCATTAAATCCCCCAATTCAGTGGGCCTACTCTTGTGTGACTTAATTACACTAAACAACAGGATTTCAACCACTTTATTATCTAGCACTTGGGGGGCCATGGGGGGCAGAAAAGGGGTGTATAAATATTGTTTTATTGTGTATGTGTTCTTAATTCATCCGTGACATATTAGAAGACAGGTGCTGGCCCCTACCCCCATCAACACAGATTTTAAATTGTCATTGTGTTCCATGCTTGGACAGGACATACAAGAACAGGCAGGAATTGTTGCAGTCTGAAAAAGCCTGTTTGCCGCGTCCCTCCCTAGGAGATGTTACATGGTGTGTGGGCAGCCAACTGAACTACAGTGTTGCTTCCCTTGTCCTGAATCTGCAGCCCAAAGAAAGGTCTGGGATGCGGCCAGCAGCTTCTGAGCTCTTTTTGGCCTTGACTGTCAAGGATGGGAATTGGACGAGGAATGAAGCGTGGAACCAGGGTTATGTTCCATGGCACCAAGGGATGTCCTTTCCTGAAACAGTCATCCCATCCACACACACCCCTGATTTTAAAACCAATCTCCAGCCCTTTAATTTATGGAGACACATGCAGGCAGATGTCTCCCAGTGGGTAGCAAAGGCAACACTATACATTAATAACAATTTCATGCCATCCAGTTGAACCCTTTCCAGGATTTCCTAAATACTGAGTGGTTCACCAGTCCCTTCTCCTGGGGGCACTCTGGGACTCTGTGGCTTGCCCAAGCCGATACAAGCTGGCTCTTCTCCCAGGAGGAACCCTGGGGAAATCAAACTCCCAGCCTCTGGCTCTGCACCCAGATAGCTGGCTCACTAAACACTGCCTATTCTTATCTGTAAAATGTGTCTATTTGCTGAGAGACATAGATGTTGTCCTGTCCTTGTTGTCCTTCCACTAGAAGGGAAAGAACTTTTTCTTCAGGTGAGCTTTGAGTATTGATGGGTAGCTGAGGATGGGTTTTTTTAAGAGGTTGGTGCTCGTATACTTCCTTGCTGTGCATTTAAGTTGTTTTTTTATTTGATTGTGCTTTGTTACTGGATTTGTTCGTGTTTTAATAGTATAACTGTGTGTGGTTTTATTTGTAACTTTTAAATTTCATCTTCTCACAGGGTGCCTTGATTCCCAGTTTGGGGAGAAAGATGGGATAAAATAAATGGCTGGGGAGCTTTCGTGGGGGGAGAACTAGTGTCAGGAATTATGGGTTCTTCATCTCTTCTATAGGGTGTTTGTGTGCCTCTTTGTGCCTTCTTTGAGAGAGGACAGTTCTCTGTCTGGAGATCTGTTGGAAGACAATCCTCTCTACCTGATGGCATCCTCCTTTATTTTAATTGTCCATCCATGTTTAGCATCCATGTAACAGACAGAGCAGGCATGTAAACAGGTCGCCTGGACAATCTTCCCTATTATATGCTGCAGCTCCATAATCTATCATAATTATTTACACATTTGTATCTGTCCACATGAATTAGCACGTTATTGCATATTAGCCAGCTTCCTAGCTCTACTCGTGTCACTCGAACAAGCCAGACCGGAAGGTTGAGGGGCTTGACCCCGGGGAGAGGCCCAGAAGGAGAGAACAAGAAACCGGCCCTTCTCGGTGGTGGCCCCTCGTCTTTGGAACACCTTACCCCCGGAGATTCGACTGGCACCCTCGCTGGGAATTTTTAAAAACAAGTTGAAGACTTGGTTCTTCCGGCAGGCCTTCCCCCTTCCCATTACATAGCTTCTTTATCCCATCTTGGATCCTGTTTTCTTTATTGATTTTTCTGCTCTTTTTATCAAAGTTATTTTAATGCTGTTTTTATCTTTATATTTTGTAAGCTGCCCAGAGTAGATTCCCGAATCTTAGATGGGCAGGGTGAAAATGGAACAAATAAATAAATAAATTCCTCTTTTTCTTGACAATGTGTTGGTGGCCATTTTGCTCTCTTCCTGTTTGCATCATGTAAATTTCTCCCCCAGCTCTTATCCTCTTTATTATAGTCAGTTCAGGTTAAGAGGCAAATTCCAAACAACAGAACAAGAATAACAAAACAATTCATTCTGTAAGTCTCTACAGCACAGGTGTTCTTCATTTTTGGCGAATGGCCTGGGAATTAAGGGTGGCCTTCTAGATGCAGTTGGATGGCAACTCCCATCAGCCCCAGCCAGCATAGCAGATCAGGGTGGTGGGAAGGCCATAAAGATGTGGCAGCTATTCTTCTGACATAGTGACAGCATATCTGACTAATTATTCACTCCCCACCACCTCAGCGTATCTCAATAAAGGACTGCTCAGCTCAAAGCTGAGGAAAAATAGAGCTGTGAGTACTGCC
The DNA here is from genome assembly GCA_037013535.1 of Intellagama lesueurii. Classification (NCBI taxonomy): domain Eukaryota; kingdom Metazoa; phylum Chordata; class Lepidosauria; order Squamata; family Agamidae; genus Intellagama; species Intellagama lesueurii. The sequence continues at coordinate 136,948,047 of JBAJHW010000002.1, forward strand.
TAGTGTGTTTTATTTCCTCAGAAAAGAAGGGGACTTTTTGGCCAGAGAGCAGAAATCCATATAGGTTAGCCAGATTCCCCCCCCCCCCTCTAGGGACTCCTGTGTCTTTAATGATCTTAGGACTAACAGCAGTTCCAAGAACATATCCAGTTTATCATAGAAAAACAGTGGCTACTCTAGGCGCTATCTCATGATTCTCTCTCCAGTTTGAGATAGCTATAGGGAATTATGTAACTGCTTGTGCCAAGTATTTCTGCCATCAAGCGATTATATTCATCAAATTTTGAAGTAGCACTTGCACTTGTCCCTTAATGGCACTTTGATCTGCAGATAACAGCAGGTGTAGTGTTATTTTATACCATGCTCTGAAAAACTTCACCTGCTGATTTCTCTATATCAAACCAAAAGTATACAAGCTGAGTTGGCATCTTCTGTCACCCCCAGCTATCTGGCAAACTACAATCAGGTATTGTAAATCCTACTACATACTTATTTCAGTGAGACTGAGTTGCCAGGAACGGCCTACCAAAACAATGTAGCCCTCCTGCTGTTCCTCTGCTCGCACAGAAATAGGCATTGGCCTTGAGGAACAATTGTTGTTGGACTGTAGGTTTCAGAATTCATCCCAATAAAGTGGGCATTATTGGCAGTTCAAAAGAGAATTTTTCCAGGTCCTAATTATCTCTGCTAATGTGTGGACTGGAAACTGCTGTTACAAAACAATTACAAGGGCTTGCTGCCTGGCATGTAATCATAATTTCTCGTTAAACATTATAGGATCCTTTTTCATGTACATATTTCTTTGTTTATAATGTTTATACCACAATTGTCCACTGTGGACAGTGATGCCCCAGGTGGTTTACATCAATATAATTTAAAAGGAACAATAAAGGCTCAAACACATAACAAAAAGCGACCAATAGATTTTACACACACACACACCTATATCTATATATCTATCGTATATATATCTGTATACATACACACACACACACATGTATATACATATATGTAACTTAGAAAGTAGACCAAGGACCAAAAATCAGGTATGCTTTATATCTAGCAGAATAAAAGGTTCACCTGATGCCTAAATGAATGCCAGATATAAGAGGGAGATTTCTACATACAGGATTTTTTTTAAATTGCTGTTATGCTATGACTAATTTCTTGATATGTGTACTCGGAGTGGAGGGTATTGAAGGAGTGCTCTACTTCTCTAACTATTTATGATGCCAAAAAAGCTCTCCCTGTGCTGTTGCTGACAGGCCATTTCTCTACCATTCTTGCCACAACGTGGATGGTCAAGGAAATGCAGCCTTTGAGCATAACAGGATGAGTCTGAAAGCAAGGATAACAAAGCCAACCACCAGAAGCATGTAAGGACAAAGCCAAGGTGGGGGTAGGGCTGGATTCCAGGGAAGTATTCACAGCACAGATTCTGTGGCAACACTAATACTTGCAGCAGGGTTCTGGTATATCCTGTGTAACACACTCACATTGAACAACTTTGGTGGAAAGACAAACTGACTGTTAATATTATTTTCATATAAATATGCTTTCTGTTTTACAGCAAAGCAAACAAGGAAGTTTAAGTAAAATCAACAGAATGCAAACAAAGATTAAAAACAAACTATCAAAAACATTTGATTCTGTGCCAAAATGTGAGCCGAGAACAGAAACAAGAACAATACACTGTGGCAGATATTTCCCTTTTCTGCTTGAAATATATCTCCTGTTGGAAGGGTGGCAAACATGTTACCTAGCTCCTGCCCTTGTGCCTTTTTTATCAGCAGCATGATCTGATCTATACTTATGTTGATGAGCTGCCTCTTTTCCCAAAGGCACATTAACAGGTGATGTAAGGTTTTTCTGTGTGCTGTGAGTCTTCACTTGCTATTTCCATATTGTAGATAAGAGCTACTATTAAAGACACAGGCATGGGGAAGGCAAACTTCTTCTGGCTGCTGGAAATCCTACTTGTAGAACTCACACTTTTAAGGTGTGTATTTGTAATGACTGTTCTGTAAACAATTAATTCTTGCAAGCTAATGAGGGGTTGCTAGCTATTTTCGCTGACACCACTTCTATTCCTTTTATAACTGTTCAACAAACAGTTGAACAGTCTTCTCAGCAAAAAGACAAAGTGATATGAACAGCTCTACTACTGGCTGACTTTCTACTTGTGACATAGTTGTTAAAATGTACAGGAAACCTACCCTAAAAAATATAATCAGCAGCTAAAGCTTTTCCATGTCACAGGTATTATTTGCACCATGCAGGATGGACAGTTTGAGAACTCTGTCAGAGAGACTGGGGACATCAGGTTATTAGATAACCTACCACTTTGCTTCAGGACACCTAAACACTATTGTATTCTGTAGGATTGAAATACAACATCCTTTCAGTGGTCCCTATTTAACCTCATCCACTCAACTACTGCCTTTTGAGGAACAGCAAGTCTCCTTTCTTCCAATGGGCATTCTGTAGTATATATCATAAAATGGCAGTTAGTTAATTTGTTGTCGTTTTATGCCCTCAAGTTGCTTTCAGTTTCTGGGGACCCAATGAAATTGGTTATTTCCAAAAGGTCCAGTCCTTTACAGGCCTGTTCAGATCTTGCATACCATGGCTTCCTTTATTGAGTCAATCTAGCTCACATTTGGTCTTCCTCTTTTCCTGCTGCTATCAACTTCCCCCTGCATCATTGCTTATTTACCTTGAGAAAATAAAAAGGGAATCTTGTGGTAGCTTTAAAACTAACAGACTTATTTCAACATGCGATTTAGGAGATTACAATCCGCTTCCTCAAGAACATTTTAACATGAAAAGACAGTTGAGACAGCAGCTCTAGTTTAACCGAAGTCTGTGATCTGGTGCACGTTTACCTCTGAGTAAACTGACTAACATACGGATCAGGCTGCAAGCATGTATTATGTTAATCACCCCTACTTTAGAAAGATTATTAAGGTCAGAATCCTTAGGAATACATAATGACGGGGGGCTCGGGCAGTAATCCTCACCACGAGAAGAACAACGTGAGAAGTACGTGACAGCGTGCCTACTCCCATCTGTGAAACGTTGGAGAATGCGCCCTGAGAAAAACCCGTAGTCAGCTGAATTTAGAAGGATCTAGCACTACATGTCCCAAGTTGCACCGCGGCGGCTCTGTGGAGTCGGCTGGGAATTACTGTCCTGAGCTCCCGCCCAGCCCGTGCTGTCACGTGACCCGCATTCGCTTGAAACCACGTGGGAAGGTGGAAAGAAGGCTCTTCCGGGGCAGAATGCTGCAAAGGATAGTGGTGAGGGGGGCGCACATGTGGGTTGAGCTTGATGATGATGGGGGGTGGCTGGGTGGGAGGGAGAACAGGCTGCCGTCAGCAGTGATCGTGGGTGCTTGGGATGGGGTTGTCTGGGGTTAAAGGGGTACATCTTTAAAAGACACATCTCGGTACATGTTCCTCACCCGTCCTCATGTTCATTAGGGAGCCGGTGGAAACAAGCAACCGCACCAGGCTACACGGGAAAAGAAACAAGCAAACAAAAAAAGCTCTGTGAAAGTAGACCAAGCCCACCCCCCGAAATGTTGTGTCTAGCAGAGAAACCAGTCAGATGTTTCTGATAATCTTCATACAATAGGCCGTTTGCTCCCTTTCCCAGTCTATCTTTATGGGGAGGGGGGAGGAGCTCCATTTTGAGCTGTCACGGCCTGTAGATATTATTCCCACCCCGCAAATTTGTCTTAGTCATTGATCATCATCCCATCTTCTGGCACTAAACACTATAGATTACTATTTGTTTGTTGGATTGATGTCTTGCCTTCCCTGCAAGCTCAGGGTAGCATACATGGGTCTAATTCTTAGATCCTGAGATCAGATGTGTGTTATCAGGGAGGGTTAAGGCCCCAGGTTGCTCAGTGAGCTTCATGACCAAGTAAGAGTTTGGTCTCCCCAGTGGTAGACCAGTAACTCTTACCACTATGTGCTGCTGGCTCTATGTAAACCAATATTATTTTCTAAACTATAAATCTAATCCTCATCGTTTTAAGAGGTTAGCTTGTTTCAATGTTAATAGGGATGGAGAGTAATAATATTAAACATTAAGCAATTTATGTGAGCAGTTAGTGATTTTAAAAATGTGTATCATGTTCCTCACACTTAGTCCCCCCCCCCCCCCCCCCCGTTTGTCCCTGCAGCTGACAGGCTTAAGGGAACCTCCAGTGCTTTTAGCTTTTTCTCCTAGGAAGCCTCCTAAAACCAATGCCTTGTCTGTCTTTATGGAGACCCATAACACACCCACACTCAACTGTTGATCTCCTCAGTGTTATGTAATGAAGGCAAAGGAGAAGGGCAGAGGTGTACATAGTAGGTCAAGATGTGTACTGCAGGCTGCTCAAGTGGTTTATTGGGGATGGCAATATTTAATAATTACATCTCATCAAGTCAATTACGAATTATGGTGACTCTTCCCAGAGTTTTCTAGGTATAAAATACCTAGAAGTGGCTTTGCGAGTCCCTCCTTCTTTTGGTGCATTGGAACCACACAGTTACTCAAAACAACCCAGGCTAGTTGTTCTTCTGGGAGGAATAGTGAGAATTTGAACTCTTGACCTCTGGCTCTGCAGTCACATGCTCCAACCCACTGAGTTGGATGAAGTCTGGGGCATGTTCCTCTCTCCCGACGACATTTGCATCCTGTTGTTGCTTGTGACATTGTCAAGGATTCTATAGCACATGTTTCTGATAGAATATAAAGTGGTATGAGCAGCCACATGATGGCAAGATGAAGAGGGCTGGTTGATGCGGTTTGTTTGAGAGCTGCAATAGCAGCGAAAAGGAGAGAGAAGCCCACAAAACAAACCCTGTTTGTCAACCCTGAACTCACTAGCAGCCATGAAGAAACTGCTATCCTTAAACTACAGCTTTTTATACTTCTACAACAACACAGGGGTAATGCTAGTCCCAATGTAGGGGTAATTTGTTGTTTAGTCGTTAAGTCGTGTCCGACTCTTCGTGACCCCATGGACCAGAGCACGCCAGGCCCTCCTGTCTTCCACTGCCTCCCGGAGTTGGGTCAAATTCATGTTGGTCGCTTCGATGACACTGTCCAACCATCTCATCCTCTGTCGTCCCCTTCTCCTCTTGCCTTCACACTTTCCCAACATCAGGGTCTTTTCCAGGGAGTCTTCTCTTCTCATGAGATGGCCAAAGCATTGGAGCCTCGGCTTCAGGATCTGTCCTTCCAGTGAGCACTCACGGTTGATTTCTGGTAGGGGTAATACCAGATCTCATTTTGGGTGGCTGTTTTTTAGGAGTTACTGATAGTGCACACACTGTTTTGCACACTCGAAAAGAGACAGAAGCATGCTAAATGTTATTGCCGTGGTTATAAAAGTAACATATGGCAGTATGAAGAGCCTGTCCCTTAATTTGCATTTCCCTTATCTGAAACAATCAGGTTCTGTTTTCTTGTTTATAATGGTAAAGGAGAGCAATCTCCCTGTGTTCGGTGTGTACTGAGCATGTGAGGGTGACAGGGTGTCTATAGAGCCATTGTGGTTTACTGGACAGAGTGCTGGATGTAGACAGAGCCAGCCATGAAACCCACTGGGCGACTTTGGGCCAATCCCTGTCTTGCAGCCTGACTGATGTCACAAGGTTGTTATGTGAACAAAACAAAGGGGCAGGAGAGCCACCTTCAGCTTGTTGAGGAGAGGTGGGACAGAAATGTCACAAATAAGTGAATAACAGGTGGGCTTTTGGGGTGTGCTTAACAAGAGACCACACGAGAACAATTAATTATGAGTGTCAGCTTACCTAAGTGGACTTGTCTCAGGAAGGAGAGGCTAGTCTTTTTGGGGCAGGGCAGTTCAGAAGTAGCAGAGGTGGTGCTAGCAGTTACCAGGAGGACTGAGTGTTTGTGGGATAACCAAGCTTCTTTCTCTCCGCAGCACCCCTTGCGGCTGGGATGCCACGTCCTCTCTGTTTCTCGGAGCCTTCACCAATCTCCAAGGAGTCACATCCCCCTCATCCCTATTGTGGTGGAACAGACAGTAAGCACAGCATGTTGGGGAGGGTGCCTCGTTCTTTGTGTACAGGCATGAAAGGGAAAAGGCTAAGGAGCAAAAGGGTGGGAGTATGATGGGTATTTTTTTGCCAGGGTTTTACTTAGGGTAAGAAATTGGGGAGGAGTGATCAAATGTCCTCATATGTGTATACGTTATGTATCCATCAGTGTAAAATTCCAACTGCAATTTATTATATATGCCTTTTTAAGGCTTGGACCTGGGGTGTCCCAACTTTTCAATATGAGGGCCACATCGTATATTTTATACATTTTTAGGGCCGAAGGATGGAAGGGGGACCCCAAGCGATCCCCCACCCCTGCTGTCTTTGCAAAGACAGTGGGGGGTGGGGGGTCGCTTGGGTCCCCCTTCCCTCCTCTTCCTGTGCCCTGGCCGGATAAAAAGGCAAGGCGGGTCGGATGTGGCCCACAGGCTGTAGTTTGGAGACCCCTGACTTAGACCCTTCTTAGTTTTAATATAATGTAATGCAATTTTTGGAAGCTGGACATGTCAGGAAAGGACATTCCCCAGTGTGCTCGTGGCTTAATGCTTGAACCTTCCATCACTGCTTTCCTTGGTTTTCATCAGCACTCTTCTCAGGCCCTTCTAATAGGGTAGGCCGCACCACTGGGCAGAGTGAGGCAACTTCCTCAGGAGATAGCTACTGAGAGCTATTGCTTCTGAGCCTCTGTCTTTTCCCTTCTCTAGTCCTGCACCCCTTCAAATGCTCTTACCGTAGATGTGGTGGGGAACGTTATTCCATCACCAGTGCTGAAATAAGTTTCAGCTGCTGGTCTAGTCAAATTAAACAGAAGAAATTGAGATGGGCATTTTTACCTCAGCAACAAAATACCTAGGGCCAGCCTTGCTTTCAAAGACAGTTTAACTCTGTTCCGCACTTTAAATGAATGCAGTGTCAGCAAGGTTCCTGCTAAGCTGGGCGCGTGCGTGCATGACTCCACTTCCCTCCACGCAGCGGTCTTCTTCCTCCGCGCAGCGATCACCTTAGGTTCCGGTCACAATGGAACCTAGTGCACGGGGGGGGGGGGGTCACAGGCGCACGCAGGGGCGAAGCAGTGCGAGAGAGAGAGGCGGAGCCCCGCCAGTGGGGCTGAAAATTAGAGGGTACATTGGGCGTCAGTGTAAAACAGAATTTTGCTGAGCTGTTTCCTTTGGAGGACAGTTATAGGACCTTGAGGCTTTGCCTCTGCCATTATATCCAAAGCCTTGAGGGCACTCATGTTGACTTCCTCTTCATTTAGGGTCGTGGTGAGCGAGCCTATGACATCTACTCTCGCCTTCTGAGGGAGCGCATTGTCTGCGTGATGGGTCCGGTAAGTGCGCAAACTGCTCCTGCCAATGTGACAACAGGGCCAGCCTCTCCTGGGTATGATTCCTGCTGCCTCCCATTCTGAATTGGTTTTGTATGCAGGATTAGCAAACTGGGGAGCTCTTGTTTTATTTACATTTAGGAACAAGTTACCCTTATGGCTGAAAGGATGGGGGACATGCCTATTGACACTTTAATAGTTGGAATAGCAATTAGTAAGATTTCCAGGAGGCAGGGCTTTCAGAAACCAAAAAAAGCTTCTATGAACATTGGTGAGAAAACCAGTATAAATAATTTCTTGACTAAAATATTTCTGTCCTGCATCATATCTGAAGATCCTGGGATGTAGTATAGTCAGTAAAATAGCGTAAATTTTAAAAACAGACAATTTGAGCAGTTAAAACAAGGAAGACACAACATAATCAAAATAAAACTCACCATGTAGAAATTTCTCTCTGGCGTGCCCTGGCGTGCTCTGGTCCATGGGGTCACGAAGAGTCGGACACGACTTAACGACTAAACAACAACAAGAAATTTGTAAAGCAAAGAGTAAATTATGTACAATATGAGAAAATGTCCAAAGTAGTTTTTGATTTGATTTTGAAGAACTGACATGTTCTGACTCTCCCTTGCATTTTAGTAAAGTGTGTTGTTTGCCTCCAAAGCCCAAGGCATGGAGCCACCTCCCCTTTCTTGTATGTATGTAGGCATCCTTCAGTCTCGAGAGACTATGGTAACGTGCTCTGAATAGAGGTCTTGGAACAGTGTCTAGTGTGGCTGAGAAGGCCAATTCGAGAGTGACAATCCCTTCCACACTGAAGACAAATACAATCTGTCCCCTGTCCAGCTCCCTGATTTTGCTGGTTTCGGGGCTGCCTCTTTGCCTCAGCCTGCTGAACAAGTGTCTCTTCAAATTGGGAGAGGCCATGCTGCACCGCCTGCCTCCAGGCTGAACACTCAGATGTCAAAGTTTCCCATCTGTTGAGGTCCATTCCTAAGGCCTTCAGATCCCGCTTGCAGATATCCTTGTATCGCAGCTGTGGTCTCCCTCTGGGGCGCTTTCCCTGCACTAATTCTCCATACAGGAGATCTTTTGGAATCCAACCGTCAGCCATTCTCACGACATGCCCAAGCCAACGTAGATGTCGCTGTTTCAGTAATGTATACATGCTAAAAATTCCAGCTCGTTCTAGGACTACTCTATTTGGAACTTTGTCCTGCTAGGTGATGCCAAAAATGTGTCGGAGACAACGCATATGGAAGGTGTTCAGATTCCTCTCCTGCCGTGCACAAAGGGTCCAGGACTCACTGCAGTACAGGAGTGTGCTCAGGACACAGGCTCTATAGACCTGGATCTTGGCATATGCCGTCAGCTTCGTATTAAGCCATACTCTCTTTGTGAGTCTAGAGAACATGGTAGCTGCTTTGCCAATGCGTCTATCCAGCTCAACATCTAGGGAGAGCAGGCTTGATTTAGCAGGATTCTCTTGTCTTTCTCCAGGATGAGCCATTCACAGAAAGAAAAGACACTGGGCGGCGGGATATGTGTGTTGGACCTGCTCTTTGCTCCAGCACAAGACTGGTTTCTTGCGACAAGGACTTCCCTTGCTTCTCAGGCGCTGCCTTGTGTTTTCTGTCTACAGATCGATGACAATGTGGCCAGCTTAGTCATTGCACAGCTGCTGTTTTTGCAGTCAGAAAGCAACAAGAAGCCCATCCACATGTATATTAATAGCCCAGGTGAGTGTCAGCAAGAAGCAAGGAAGAGCATAACAGGTATTCAGCATTTTGAAGGGTCTCCACTACACTCAGAGAAGAGAAGGAGACTCTTTGACGCAAATGTGAACAGCCTTCCCACCTTCAGAGGCACTTGCCCCTTTGAAGTAGTCATGGGTAACCTCTTGCTCTCCAGACATTTTGTATTATACCACTACTTACTATTGGCTGTGCTAGCTGGGGCTTTTGGAAATTAAAGTCACAAACATCTGGAGGGCTAAAGGTTAACTAATGTTTCTCTTCCCCTATCTGTTCTTTTCCCGCCAAGGCCTTGGCTTGTCCATGACCCCCCGTGTTGTTGCTCTGCTGGATACTTTGGTGGATCTGCCCCACTCTCCATTCTGCTGGAGTTGTTTCGGAACCTTTGTTGCACTAGATAAAAGCCGTGATCTTTGTCACTGAACATTCAGTTTGTTAGCTGTAGCCCCTGAAAGAATGAATTACTTCATGCCCTTCAATATTGTAGACATATTTTTACCTAAGCAGCATCAGAATATCGTTTGGTAAGAGATGGTATTAAATCTCATTATTACTACAACCACATTTCAAAAGTAATGCTGCTATGAACTCTACGGGTTTGTAAGGCTCTCTTCCCTCCAAGATTATTGGACTGGTTTCTGGTCCCTATATGCACCTTAGTTTTGACCTTGGTGGAAAATAGTTGATGGTATATGTATGTGATCCTTGCCTCCTGGAGTCAAGAAGTCTACAAGAGCAGGGATTCCTGAGACACCTTAGAGACTTAAGAAATGTATTGTGGTACAGTTATGAGTGCTTTCAGGCTATAATTTTTTTAATCAGATGTCACTGATCTACCCCCTTTCCATTATCTCTCTGGAGTACTGGCTCTGGATTGAGCATCTTCCAGTATTGCCGTTTCTGAGCTATTGTCAAAGATGCTTGGCTTTTTTTGGGATGATTTAAGGCAGGGATGGGCAAAGTGTGGCCCTCCAGATGCTGCCGGACTGCATCTTTCAGCATTCTTCACCAGTGGCTATACTCTCTCAGGCTAAAATAAGGTTCATCCAACAATTTGCCATACCCCTGATTTAGGATTAGGAGGGTTTGTTCACATACACCCTTTTTTGGGTGAGGAGGGTTTGTTGTATCCATATTGGAGAGCCACAGAGTTACTCTTAGCTCTTTGTTCCTTCTATAGGTGGCATGGTGACCTCTGGACTGGCCATTTATGACACCATGCAGTACATCTTGAACCCCATTTGCACGTGGTGTGTGGGGCAGGCGGCCAGCATGGGCTCTCTGCTGCTGGCTGCAGGTTCACCAGGCATGCGCCACTCCTTGCCGAATTCTCGCATCATGATCCACCAGCCCTCAGGTGGGGCACGGGTAAGTCTGTCCTAGCTGCTTCATATCATGGATGCTGTCTAATCTTTGAGCTGCTGTCACTGTGAATAGAATGTTGCAAGGGGAAAGATGCACTGGTATCTGCCTCACTGCCCAGTGCTTTACCAGTGGACAAAAACGCCTCCGTGAGTGACCAGGGAAACTTTCAATCTGACTCTTGCTCTCTCCCGCTAGGGCCAAGCCACAGACATTGCCATCCAGGCAGAGGAAATCCTCAAGCTGAAGAAACAGATCAATGGCCTTTATGCCAAACACACTAAGCAGGCCATAGAAGTGATTGGTAAGTCTGCTATGCTCCCAAGAGGAGAAAAGTAGGATTTTGAACCCTACTGCAAGTGGAGGAACAAATCTCATGGGTTGGTGGCAGACAGTAAGGGAAGGGGAGATAACCATGAAAGACATCTTCTAGCCTAGCCTCTTGTTTGAATCTGTTTCTTCCTTAGAGTGTAACTTTCTTTCACTGCAATATAATCAAGTCCTGCCTTGATAACTTTTTTTTTGCTTGTTACATTTTTATTCCACCCTTCCTCCAGAGAATTTAAGGTAGCATGCATGGTGCTTTCCCTCATTTTGATCTCTCCCAACGGCCCCCTTGAAGTAGGCTGTGTGTGAGAGAGAGAGTGGCCAGAGGTCACCCAGTGAGCTTCCTGGCTGAGTAAGGAGTACAAAGCAAAGCAAAATGTGCTGCTTATATACCACCCCATTGCACTTAAAGCACTTTCTGGGCAGTTTCCAATTCAATTATGCAAGATGTGCACTGCCCCCCAGTAAACTGGGTATTCAATTTACCAACCTTGTGAGGATGGAAATCTGAGTGAATTTCAAGCCAGCTACCTGGGATTGAACCTGGGTCATGAGTAGAGATGGACATGAACCTTGGTTCGGCGGTCCAGCCCAATTCATCACCATGCTCGCACAAGTGTTGTGTGGGCATGGCACCTTCCTGCCTCCCCTGCACGCTTGCCTGTTCCTCGAGTTATGCAGGCTTCTCTCCCCACCTCCCCAGCACAACTGTTCTCTCGCCCTTTGCAGTGTCCCTTCCCTCTTCTGCCTTCTCCATCAGCCACCTATTCAGACGTGCCCATCTCTAGTTATGAGCAGAGTTTTGGCTGCAGTACTGTAGTTTAACCACCACACCATGAGGCTCTCCCTAGTCATAGTCCAGTAGTACATCACTCTGATCTCTTAATATCATCTATCTATGAGCAGCAAGAACACACAAGAGTTTATTGAAGAGCATTGTTCCACAGTGACAGAATTCTTCTCTCTCAACTTCTGTCCCCAAAATGTTTTGGTATCTCCAGTCAGCTTGAGGAGTGTTAGGAGAGCAAGCACATAACTGGACTTGTGCTGATAGATTACTGGACTTTATGATGCGTTGTAAATGCTGTTAACTCTTGAACTTGGCCTTAATGGAATCTGCAACAATATTTTGCAGTGTGGAGTGTTTTTCCCCCTTCCCCAGTTCTCATCATCCTGACATTTCACATCCTCTGAGCTTGCTCAGTTTTCCTCAAGATGTCTTTGATGGGTTGTTCCCTCTTAAGAAAAGCTCCATCCAGTGCTTTGGATGGGGTAGTAAGGACTTTAAGAGATGCCGCCAGACACCTTGATGACACTGAGCCTGCAGAAGGTCATGTGTTCATATGGGAGGAGAATTTGCCTCCCCTCCTATTTTTAGTTCCCACTCCATCCTGATGAAGATTGTGCACTAGCATGGGTACATGTATATGGGGGATGTGTTAGGAAACCACAATTTTCACCACAGAGTTGCCATGCTACATTGCCCACTTGGGGAAAAGGCTCAAGTAGAAACTTACAGCTTTTTTAACAAGGTGGAATGATCTAGACCAGTGGTTCACAACCTTGAGTAATCCAGTTGTTCTTGGACTGCAATTCCCAGAAACCCCGGGCAGCTGAGCTGGTGGTGAAAACTTCTGGGAATTGCAGTCCAAGAACACTTGGCTTATCCAAGGGTAAGAACCACTGGTCTAGAGCAGTGATTCTCAAACTTGGGCCCCCAAATATTCTTGGACTGCAACTCCCAGAAATCCTGGCCATCACAGCAAATGGTGAAGGCTTCTGGGAATTGCAGTCAAAGAACATCAGGGATCCCAGTTTGAGAATCGCTGGTCTAGAGGGGAAAAGCACAACTTCTGTTTCTGTGGGATTGATTTGCTTCTTTTGAGGAGACAACATGGAAACCTTGCATCAACCATAATTGCATCCTATGGAGTGTTCCACATGTCTGAAGAAGTGGATTATATCCATGAAAGCTCACATTGAAATACATTTATTAATTGTAGCTGCAGTACTTTTGTTTTCATTTTTGCACAGTTGTGTGGTAACTGGAGCCACCGTACAAACCTTGGGTAGCTAGTAATTTTCCGCACTTTCTTGAGAAACGGTGTTAAGTCATTTAACTCCGAGTGGTGTTATCTTTGCAGAGGCTGCCATGGAGAGAGATCGTTACATGAGCCCAGTGGAAGCCCAGGACTTTGGCATCTTGGACAAGGTGCTCGTCCACCCTCCACATGATGGAGAAGACGAACCAGAGCTAGTGCAGAAGGAAACTCCTCCTACAGCCCCACCATCATCATCTTCCTCAGCTGAGCCCTGAGGGGGTCTGCAGCCTCTTCTGGATCCCTGTCCCGTTGGAGATCCTTCCGGCAGCACCAGTGGTTGTGAAGTGACAATGGCGCTCTTCCCACAGACTGACTGATCAGACTGTCTAGATTTGCCTAGGGAGACTGAGTGGTAGTGGACTATCTCTTAAGAAAGGTCCTGCCAGTAGTTGGCCAGCTGTGTTCTTAGGAGCTGGTCTCTTTCCCATTTACTCTGTAGGATCTAATTGTTATCCTCTCCATAGCTAAGTGTTTCTTTCCACAGTTATATAGGATTCTTTAACAGAATGAGGGATTTGAATTAAACATTTACCTCTGTGATGTGGACATTTCTGTTTTTGTAACTTTATGTGTTGAGGTTCCCTTAACTTCTGTCCCTTGTAACCAGCTGGAAGCTCAGGTTTGCAGGTTGTAAGTTTGCCACCTGCCAAGGCACAAAACTGCAGGAGGGCCAGTTTACACAAATGTGTGGTGGGTGTTTTTTGGTCAGTTAACTGGACTTTGTGTCCTGCATCGTCCTTAACTCTCATCCTCCAGCTGCTCTGGAAACTTGGTTTCTACAGACCTGCTGTGGAGAAAGCCCAGCCTGCCATGCACACATCCTCTGCCTATACCAGCCTAGACACTGTCTCTGAGAGATTGTTGTAGTCATCCAGTGATGAGGAAGGTTACTTTTCTGGACTACTTCAACTCTCCATATATCCCAGCCAGTATAACCATTAGTCATGCTGTCTGGGATATTCTGGAATAATAGTGCAAAAAATAACTTTCTAACTCTCTGTACCCCTTCACGGATTGCTGCCTTGTCGTGGCGAAGGGGCTTGAGTAATTCAGAGAAGCTATGGGCTATGCCGTGCAGGGACACCCAAGACGGACAGGTCATAGTGGAGAGTTCTGACTAAACGCAATCCACCTGGAGCAGGAACTGGCAAGCCACTCCAGTATCTTTGCCAAGAAAACCCCATGAACAGAAACAAAAGACTAAAAGATATGACGCTGGAAGATGAGCCCCTCAGGTCGGAAGGCGTCCAACATGCTACTGAGGAAGAGCGGAGGACAAGGACAAGTAGCTCCAGAGCTAATGAAGTGGTTGGGCCAAAGCTGAAAGGACGCTCAGCTGTGGACGCGCCTGGAAGTGAAAGGAAAGTCCGATGCTGCAAAGAAAAATACTGCATAGGAACCTGGAATGTAAGATCTATGAACCTTGGTAAGCTGGATGTGCTCAAACAGGAGATGGCAAGAATAAACATTGACATCCTGGGCGTCAGTGAACTAAAATGGACGGGAATGGGCGAATTCAATTCAGACGATTACCATATCTACTATTGTGGGCAATAATCCCGTAGAAGAAATGGAGTAGCCCTCATAGTCAACAAAAGGGTGGGAAAAGCTGTACTGGGATACAATCTCAAAAATGAGAGAATGATTTCAATACGAATCCAAGGCAGACCTTTCAACATCACAGTAATCCAAGTTTATGCACCAACCACCGATGCTGAAGAGGCTAAAATTTACCAGTTCTATGAAGACTTACAACGCCTTCTAGAACTGACACCAAAGAAAGATGTTCTTCTCATTATAGGGGATTGGAATGCTAAAGTAGGGAGTCAAGAGATAAAAGGAACAACAGGTAAGTTTGGCCTTGGAGTTCAAAACGAAGCAGGGCAAAGGCTAATAGAGTTTTGTCAAGAGAACAAGCTGGTCATCACAAACACTCTTTTCCAACAACACAAGAGGCGACTCTACACATGGACATCACCAGATGGGCAATACCGAAATCAGATTGATTATGTTCTCTGCAGCCAAAGATGGAGAAGCTCTATACAGTCGGCAAAAACAAGACCTGGAGCTGATTGTGGCTCTGATCATCAGCTTCTTATAGCAAAACTCAAGCTTAAACTGAAGAAAGTAGGAAACACCACTGGGCTAGTCAGGTATAATCTAAACCAAATCCCTTATGAATACACAGTGGAAATGAAGAACAGATTTAAGGAACTAGATTTGGTGGACAGAGTGCCTGAAGAACTATGGATGGAGGCTCGTAACATTGTACAGGAGGCAGCAACAAAAACCATCCCAAAGAAAAGGAAATGCAAGAAAGCAAAGTGGCTGTCCAACGAGGCCTTACAAATAGCAGAGAAGAGAAGGGAAACAAAATGCAAGGGAGATAGGGAAAGTTACAGAAAATTGAATGCAGACTTCCAAAGAATAGCAAGGAGAGACAAGAGGGCCTTCTTAAATGAACAGTGCAAAGATATAGAAGAAAAGAATAGAAAGGGAAAAACCAGAGATCTGTTCAAGAAAATTGGAGATATTAAAGGAACATTTTGTGCAAAGATGGACATGATAAAGGACAAAAATGGTAGGGACCTTACAGAAGCAGAAGACATCAAGAAGAGGTGGCAAGAATACACAGAGGAATTATACCAGAAAGATTTGGATATCCTGGACAACCCAGATAGTGTGGTTGCTGAGCTTGAGCCAGACATCCTGGATAGTGAAGTCAAGTGGGCCTTAGAAAGCATGGCTAACAACAAGGCCAGTGGAGGTGATGGCATTCCAGTGGAACTTTTTAAAATCTTAAAAGATGATGCTGTTAAGGTGCTACACTCAATATGCCAGCAAGTATGGAAAACTCAGCAGTGGCCAGAGGATTGGAAAAGATCAGTCTACATCCCAATCCCAAAGAAGGGCAGTGCCAAAGAATGCTCCAACTACCGTACAATTGCACTCATTTCACACGCTAGCAAGGTTATGCTCAAAATCCTACAAGGCAGGCTTCAGCAGTATGTGGACCGAGAACTCCCAGAAGTACAAGCTGGATTTCGAAGGGGCAGAGGAACTAGAGACCAAATTGCTAACATGCGCTGGATTATGGAGAAAGCCAGAGAGTTCCAGAAAAACATCTACTTCTGCTTCATTGACTACGCAAAAGCCTTTGACTCTGTGGACCACAGCAAACTATGGCAAGTTCTTAAAGAAATGGGAGTGCCTGACCACCTTATCTATCTCCTGAGAAATGTATATGTGGGACAGGAAGCAACAGTTAGAACTGGATATGGAACAAATGATTGGTTCAAAATTGGGAAAGGAGTACGACAAGGCTGTATATTGTCTCCCTGCTTATTTAACTTATATGCAGAATACATCATGCGAAAGGCTGGACTGGAGGAATCCCAAACCGGAATTAAGTTTGCTGGAAGAAATTATCAACAACCTCAGATATGCAGATGATACCACTCTGATGGCAGAAAGTGAGGAGGAATTAAAGAACCTCTTAATGAGGGTGAAAGAGGAGAGCGCAAAAAATGGCCTGAAGCTCAACATCAAAAAAACTAAGATCATGGCCACTGGCCCCATCACCTCCTGGCAAATAGAAGGGGAAGATATGGAGGCAGTGACAGAGTTTACCTTCTTGGGCTCCATGATCACTGCAGATGGTGACAGCAGCCATGAAATTAAAAGACACCTGCTTCTTGGGAGGAAAGCGATGACAAACCTAGACAGCATCTTAAAAAGCAGAGACATCACCTTGCCGACAAAGGTCCACATAGTCAAAGCTATGGTTTTTCTAGTAGCGATGTATGGAAGTGAGAGCTGGACCATAAAGAAGGCTGACCACCGAAGAACTGATGCTTTTGAATTGTGGTGCTGGAGGAGACTCTTGAGAGTCCCCTGAACTGCAAGGAGAACAAACCTATCCATTCTGAAGGAAATCAACCCTGAGTGCTCACTGGAAGGACAGATCCTGAAGCTGAGGCTCCAATACTTTGGCCATCTCATGAGAAGAGAAGACTCCCTGGAAAAGACCCTGATGTTGGGAAAGTGTGAAGGCAAGAGGAGAAGGGGACGACAGAGGACGAGATGGTTGGACAGTGTCATCGAAGCTACCAACATGAATCTGACCAAACTCTGGGAGGCAGTGGAAGACAGGAGGGCCTGGCGTGTGCTCTGGTCCATGGGGTCACGAAGAGCCGGACACGACTTAACGACTAAACAACAACAACAATAGAAATTTCCAGCATATCTTAGAATCAGCAATATTTGACTAGAAAAAGAAAAAAAAGCAAGTTTCATGAAAAAAAAGACTATAAAAACGTACTAATCAGAATAATCAGAGGAAAGCACAGCTATAACCCTTGCTCCCATTGCAAATTAGATTTCTCACATTTGGAAAAACCACAAGGGTCAGTATTCTAGATTACAACAGATAAGGTTAATGCTGGGAAAAGCACCTCTGTGATCAGAATATTTCCCCTGCCGGCTACGCATGAGGTAAAGTAGCACAGGCATCTTCATATCTTTTGCTAGCTCTGCTACCTCAGGCATGGTCACCCTGCTTCTTTACTCATGGTGAATGCAAGCTGATAGAGGAGCAAGGCATCCGTGTTCTGATGTGGTAGTTAATGACTAGAATCCTGGAAGAGGGTGGAAAGACCACATGTTCTGCCCGAGTGCTGTCCCCTCTCCCACGGAAAGTAGAGGGAACTCAAGTCACTAGCACAGCAGTGGGGGGAAAGGAAGAAAAGGAGAAGCCCCTTGTTAGACAAAAAGATTTACAGAAAACAGAACAGACAGGAAAAGCTGAGGAAGAGAGGGAGGGGGAAGAAGAAAGGGGGTGATATAAATAAGGGGGGAAAGGAGGGAAGAGAAGGAAGGGAAATCGAGAGAAGTAGAAACCAGGATAGTAGAAGCGAGAAAAGAGGATGTATTTTGTCCAAGGGATGGGAATAGATTTGGATGGAGAACCTCTTGACTCATGAATGGACGTTGTTGGTACCAAGAGAAGAGACAGAGCGGAGAAGGAATTATCGTTCACCTAGAAAGCCTTTGTACTGGGGGAAGTGAGAGAGGAGAGAGTGAAATAGAAAAAAATAGGAGAAAGATAGGGCACAGAGAGAGGCATAGGGTAGAGAAGGGGCAGAATGGAAAACCCCTCAAATGGGATTGTTTGCCCACTGGATGGTGGGGCATTGCACCCCAGGGAGACCACACACTGTCCTCACTGCCCGTGCCATTGTCTGGGGACTTGGATGAGATGCTGAATCCCAAATTGGTACTAACCCAGGACTTGGGGAAGTTGAATGTTTCTGAGACAAAGTCTATAAACGCTTTCCTTACCCCCTTGGAGAGGAAGGAGAAAGTTGAGCTGTTTGATGGTGTTAGCACCGAGTTGAATGGTTTTCAAGCAAACATGGATGGTTTAAACTTTAAAGCAAGAAACAGTGTAGCTGTCATTGGGGACCAAAACAAGCGGGGTGGTGGTGGTGGAGGTTGAACCCTCACACCAATTTATGCTCATGTAAGAGACACTGCCACCCATTAATGAGGTGCCAGTTGCATTCCTGGGTGTATGCCCAGGAACTCTATTGTCACCCCATTAATAAGTGGCAATTGGCTATTAAGACATACAGTTCTTTATATAAGCATGAATGGGCAACAGGTTTCTGACCAGTGTCTCGGAATTCCTTGTGGGTCCTGCTCTGTCATTTATTTTGCTCCCACAATGCGCTAGTGTGCAAATGTTTGCATACCCACTGGTACCTCATGGCTTTCTTCATGCACAGACTTCAGTGCCCAATTGGCTCAGCTTTCCTTTCATGCTATAAGACAGAGGGGAAAAGTTTAGGCATTTCCACTTACCCTGGGAAAGCTTTTGCTCCGCCCCCTCAACCCAGCCCAGCCCAGCTCTCCAGGATCGACCCCTGCTGACCAGGGAACCTTCGTTCTGGGAGATGCTGGGGATTAACTTTCCAGGTGGGCTAGTAGTGAATGGGAAAAAGGAGAGCCAAGTGGCCCAGGATGCTGAGAAGGGAAGCCAAGAGGAAGTGGTGTTTTGTGCTTGTGAGAAGTGAACATGATCCTTAGGCAACTTTACAGGTGTTATTTTAAAAAGGCTTGCTGTTAGTCAGGCTTCTGCTTCTAGGCAGAGGAGCCGGGCCAGGAAAGCAGCTGGCAGCCCGGCCTACGTCAGCTCCACTGAGCCCTGTGAAAGCTTAGACTAGTTTTCATTCAAAAATGGGTGGTTGCTCTGCTGGATTCCAGAGCCTGCTCTGTTTACGTGGTTGCCGCAGCAACACAATTCCGAGCCAGCCCAAGGCCACTGGTCATTCCTGCTCTGGACCAGGTCGAGGACAGAAGCAGCTTCAGGGCTCTCCTGCTTGATGGCTCTTGGTTGGGCCAGACTTTTGCTTCCACCAAGCTCTCCAGCATCATCAGCACATCCATCATGGGGATGAGATCCATGTCCAGAGGGTTCAGAGTAAGTACAGTATAACCAGGAGGGTTTATGGGGCAAAGTGGAGGGCAATGGGGGGGGGGGTTCTTTTTGCCCCTAGCCAGCAGAGAGTAGACTGACCAGAGGAGGAGAGGGGATGTTCCAGCCAGTTCTGGTGTTGATTTGTCAGCTTTTTGGAGGTTTGGGGGATCTGGTCCCCAACCTACGTAACATAAAAATAATTGCCACTGGAGTTCTTTAGAAGTGGGGAAAACATTTTTTAACCTCCCCCCCTCCAAGTCCATCAGTGTCCTGGGGGTGCATCCTGGTTTAAGGCCATTTTTTCTGATCTAGAAAAGAGGTCACCAGAATTGAAAAACTTCCTTGGCTACCTATCAAAGCAATAACCTGGCTACTTAACGTCAGCAAGCTTTCCCTGAGTGACGGGCCAAGTTTTTTTAAAAAGGATGATTGTGCCTTACTGCCTTGAATGTGTTTTTGGTGTTGCTATTATTTACCATTTTTTAACTGTGGCATTTATTTGATCCTTTTTAATATTTGTATACTTACTGTTGTTAGCTTTAAGTATTGTCTTTTACTAATGTAAGCCACTTTGGGTCCTTTTTAAGGAGACAGGTGGGGTAAAACTATTTTAAATAAAGAAATAAATATTTAGTCTTGGGAATTCTGAGTGTAATAAAATAACATAAAATAGAGATTTTCAAAATGGCCCAACAAAGCTCTGTGCATAGAGCTTGTGCACAGAGTGTGAGGGGAAACTCTGAAAGCAAGGATTAAGAGGGGGAAAGACGGTGGAGTGTGTCTGGATTTGTGAGCATTGGATAGAATTTTGTCCATTGTTTAAAAATGGAAAGAAACCAAAGTCTCAAGATGAATCAGAGGTGTTCTGCAAAAGGAAAAGTTACTTGTCAATGTCCAAATACACTTCTCATAACATGACCATCCCAGTGGTGGGTCATCAATTAATCATTTAATCCAGTTGACAATGCAAGCCCAAAATTCATTCTTTAAAAAAAAGGAAAAAGAACAAGAAAAAGAAATTAAATTTATTTTTACTTGAAAAATAAACCTACAATATAAACATCATAATCCACAAAAAAAGAGAGATGCTGTAGTTAAAAACTACAAAGGGAAAAAATAATCATTAATACAAAGTAATACCTCTCAATCCACAACTATCCTTATTACTAACATTCAGTGCTCACCACCACCAGGACCTTTTGAGATGCCTGTTTATTGTTATTTCCACTCTTTCACATTACAAAGCCCCATGTCCCATCCAAATATCTCTGTTTCTTGTTCTGGTGCCTGACCTTTCCATTTTTATAGAACGAGTGTTATAAAATCTCCCCATATGTTGCTAAATTAATTCATTTTAAACAATCCTTTTTTTATTTTAATCTCGCATGTCAATTTATCGTTTCGTCAAATTATGGCGAAATGTCATGCTTCTTTATACCATTCACTTCATTGAAAGTTATATTTAACTTTCCAGTTTTTTGCTGTAATTAGTCTTGCTGCGACTACTATATTTCTAATTAATTCCTTTTTCGACCACCAAAATTTTATTATTCTGAGCACCATCCTGTTCCCTACCATCCTGAAACAACCTTGTGCATAGGAGTGTAAATCCAAGTGCTGGTCCTAGAAAGAATGAAAGGAGGGATTTCCCAGGAAAGAGAGAGGGTACCAGTGCTAATCCAAAGAATTACAAAGGGTTTTTTTTTTTGGGGGGGGGGGGAAATAGGAATACACACCCAACATACATAAACAGATTTCTTTTAAAAATAAAAATAATGAGGGAAACGCAGCACTACAAGCACAACTGATTATATTTTATTTTTATTTTATTTGTATTATTGAGAGAGAAAACCAATTTAATAAACATGGGAAGAATATCAATGTCTATCCAAGGGTCCCCAAAAGCAGTTTTTTTTGTTTGTTTGGTTTTTTTTTTTAACAGAGGGCTGGAGAATAAGAGTCAGTCATAGTCCAAATGACCAGGCTAAGGCACGTTTTTAAGGAGGGTAACCTCTTGACAGCAAATAAAGCCGTAGAATATTTTTAAGACCCCCCAAGCATTTTTAAAATTAAAAAATATGGCTAGGCCAAGCAGCCACCTACCTTTTTATAAAAGTGGGGGAGGAAATTACTACCACCTACAAAACAAGTGTAGCCACGGGTTATTTTATTAAAAAAACCTTTAAAATACATCCAAGCATTTTCAAAGTTTAAAAAAATATTACTAGGCCAAGTAGGCACCTATCCTTCTTTCTCAAAGTGGGGAGGGAGGATTGTTCCCGCCTATAATGCAGGGTTTCACCTTCCCCCACTTCCCATAAAGGGAAAGAAAACAGAACAAGCTGGTACAGATTTCAGATAAAAATAAAGCAAAAGAAAATAAAGCATTTTTTTAAAATGGAATAAAAATAAAGCAACAAAAAAAAGGAAGAAACCCCCATCCATAGAAAGCCCCCCCAAATCCAAATAAAGACCCTGATGCATTTTTAAAGTGTGTTTATACACATATAAACACAGACACACAAATATATATTTATATATAAATGAACACTGTATATATACACTCTGTGTGTGTGTGTGTATGTGTGTGTGTGTGAGAGAGAGAGAGAGAGAGAGAGAGAATGAGAGAGAGAGAGATACCAAGCCTGTAGATATTTCAGATAAAACCTCTGAATAAAAACAGCGACAAGGTTCAGACACTTCAGTTTAACTGCTCAAAGCACCTGTGCCAGGATGTGGCTGCCGGACTACTGATCTCTTGGCAAGGGTCCAGGTGGGCGCTAACCCCGCCTACACAGCTCTGCCTCTCACAACATTCATTTTTGCTCTTCTTTCTCTCTTCCAGTGTGTGAGGAGGAGGTGCCTGTGTTCCCGCCGTGCAGGCGCCCCAACAGAGGAAGCCCCTGCTCCTGAACCGGCCAGGCAGGACCCCAAAAAGCCAATGCGCTGCTGTCACAAACAGCCAAACAAAACCCAGGTCCCTGCCCTCAAGAAGCCTCCAGTCTAAACCCACAGCATTTCCAATCAACAGAGAAAAGGGCAGGAGAGGACACAAGGGTAGGAAGTGACAAACGGAATGAAAAAGCGGGACCGTTCATACTTCCTTAGCCTTCCAGGGGATGCGGAGGACTTGGAGGTGATGAAGGAGAAGGGGGAGGGGGGGCAACCACAGGCACACGGAGAACCCGAAGCAGATCTTATCTGGCCCTGCCGTCTTTAGGCTGTTGGGAGTTATCTTCCCCCAAAGCAACTTCTCCCAGCTCTGTGACTCAAGATGGTTGGGCTGTTGTGGGTCTCCTCTCATCAGCTCTTCAGAGACACGGACTGGTGCTCCTTTGGCACCCGAGTTCCAAGTAAGCCCTGCAGCTCTTCCAGATTGTGGCCAGTCCACTGTGGCTCATTCCAGTGAAGCATCTCTCCCCTGAAGGAGGAGGTTTTAGGACAGAAAATATGTTCAGGATCACCAGTGCTTTCTTGGGAAGCTCTCAGGTTGGCTGCCAGGTGACATGAGGAACTGAAGGGGGCCTGTGAACATTCGCCTTTCACTGTGTCTGTCTGGGGGTGGTGGGGGGGACTTTAGTCTTGGATTGCCTACTTCAGATTGGCAGCAGCTCTCCAAAATGTTCCCTCCACAATCTTTCAGAAATGGAGATCCCAGGTTCAGGAAATCTCTCCTCTATTCCTAAAGGTGATCGTGTCCTACCTATAGAGCTCGTAAAAGTTACTTTTTTGGATTACAGTTCCCCAACCTCATTGCCAATCTGGTTTGGGAATACTAGGAATCATTGTCCAAAAAAAGTAACTTTTAGAAGCTGTAGGTATGTAGCGATCATTTCTGTTGGTTGATTCCTGGAGCTCAGTGCTTATGAATTGCTGGAGAGCAAAGAATGGGAGGTAATGGTGGACTGCATGGTCTGCTTGAGGCTTTCATGGAGAACTTCTGGAAACAAGAGTCAGGGCTAGTTGCTGGAGCCCTGGTTTCATCCCGTGACGCTCTTATGCCTACAATTTCTGACCTGTTGTGTCTTCTCATCTCAGTGTCAGCTAGGATATTGCCACAGAGAAATGCCAGCCACCCTCTGCTTCTCCCTCTAAATGTTGCTTCAGTCCAACACTGCAGGGTTCTGAAGCCTGTTTCAAGCACAAGATGTCCATATGGAGGAAGAGAAACTGGACAGTGGGTGGCCTTCCACTGGGAAATAGGGTTCTTGAGAGAAGATGAAAGCATCTTTCCCTTGTTCTTGTGGCTCCTCCATCTCATTTGCCCCCATTACCTTTACATTTACACCAAGCTATATTATACATAATGTACTGGAAGAGTCTTCCCAGTTAATTTCCTGGATGTCTTTTGTCTGAAGAGGCCTCCCTTGTTTTAAAGCGAGAACCAATTTTATCCAGGGAGAAATCATAGCTGGGGACACCTTTTGGACTAAAGAGATAGGTGGGCTTCAGGGTGTGTGTTTGAACTTCCAGTTCATTCTTCTCTGTAATTTACAGGATTCGATGAATATGGAACCCTCAGAGAGCCTATGTAGCAGCCTGGAGGACTAGACTTCTGACCTTCCATTGGATTTGGAAAGGCACTCTTTTCTCAGCTAAGGAACAGGAAGGGATGCCCTGGTTTGACCCACGCACCTGCCGAACAACCCCTAGACTTCCCCTCAACATCAGAGCTAGGACAATGACAGAGATTGTCAGGCAAAGGTTGGTGGGTAGTAATATTTCTTATAGGCTGATTCCTGGTGGTCTACCAGTTGCTGGAAAGCACAGAATGGGAAGTGATGGTTGACTTTGTCACCTGCTGGCAGCTTTCTGGGACAACATCTGGAAGCAGGATTCAGGACTAGTTGCTGCAGCCCTGGTTTTATCCAGTGGGGCTCTTATATCTTCAGTTTCTAGGACCTATTTTGTCATCTTCTCATAGCACTATCAGTGAGCAGGAGTGAGGGAAACCAAAGGACAAGGATAAGGGACTGTGCGGGACCTGTCTGGTGTGGTCTGCAGTATCCTGGGTAAGGAATGAAAGGATGTCTTCTCTCTCAGGCCTCGACACATGTGCCAAAAAGAACTGCAGTTACACTGTTTTAGCCATTATTTGGACTGTTTAAACATTTTCTATTCACATGATCGACAGCTAACATTTGCCCCGGCAATCGGGGCCATCACAAAAATATCATGAATACATTGCTCAGAAGGAGACAGACAGCTCAAAGGAGACAGCCTTCCCCCCTCCCTTGAAGGTGAAAGAGGGCTTGAGAGAGGGACATTTCCTGCTTTGATTTGTAAAGAAAGGGGTATAGCATTAATATCTCCTCTCTTTTTTAAACCTTGCTCTTCTTCCTCCCAACACCATGCAAAAGGGAAAAGAAAAATGAAAGCGAAGAACAGGAGAGGGAGAGATGTGTAGGGAAATATGAAAAAGAGGCCAAGTGAGTAAAGGAGAGAAGGGAAAAGGGGAGAAGGAGAGAGGCTTATACCGCTCTACTGATATATCACTTTTGTTATTAAAAAAAAAAAGGACAAGGGGAGGGCTGATTGCCTCAAGAAACAGTAGCAAAAATAAATAAATACAAAATTAAAGGGCAGTGTAGCCTGCTATAATGGTTCGAATAGAAAGAAATGAATCAATACAGTTAAAAACAATGTGAACGCTCCTGCCAATATACATTATATACCATGTGACCACTGGAAAAATGTATCGGTACAACAGAGGTATTAAAAGAATCAGTATAACTGGGGTTCTTTTCTCATGTGTGATTGAGCCCTCAATGAGTTATTCCCTTTCCCTCCCATTCAGTTCTTGGCTTGCATTTTTCTTTTCCCTTTGCACGGTGTACAGGGCTGACCAGCACATTGTATGTGCAAACAGGCAAGAATTCCTGCTCCTAGACCTGAAGAAAGCATTGGGAGCTGAGGTGTTGCTGCAGAGAGGTACCAGCTACTCACTGCTTCTACCTCTAAATGTTGCTTCCATTCAACACTGCAGGATTCTGAAGCCTGTTTGAAGCATGAAACATGCATATGGAGGGAAAGAAATAGGATGATGTGTGGCCTTGCACTGGGAAACAAGACTCCTGGGGGAAGATGAAAGCACCTTTCCTTTGTTCTTATGGCTTCTCCATTCATTTGCCCCCATCACTTTTACACTCACTCCAAGCAGTAATGTACACAATGTACAGGAAGGATCTTCCTAGAGAATTCTCTGGATGTTTCTTGTCTGAAGAGGCCTCCCTTGTTAAAGGGAGAACCAACTTTATCCAGAGAAAAATCATAGCAGGGGACAACTTTTGGACTAAAGAGACAGGGTTTCTCTTGAATTTACTGAATTTGATGGACATGGAAGTCCCAGACAGCAGATGGAATAGCCTTGAGGACTTGACTTCTGACCCTTCATCTGCTTCAGAAAGATGAATCAGCTGAGGGGTAGGAAGGGATGCCGTAGTTTGGTCCATATACACCCCCCGACTTCTCCTCAACATCAGAACTAGGGGAACAGATGGGATTGTCTAGCAAGTGCCCAATGATTTCTGCCCACCTTTCTAGCTCCATTACAGGAAAGATAGGTGGCACTTGGTCAACCTCATCACAGCTAGTGTGGCAGGTGTGACACCCAGTTTATGAACACGATAAAGAAAGGAAGCTCCTATATTCAAAGATAGTCTATGTTTCGAATGAGGAGAGGGAAAAGCTATTGCTTGGGACCTTCCCAAAGGGGCCAGTCTGGCCACTGCTGGCCTGCTGGGTTGGAGATGGTCCAATCTAGCAGGACTTGCCTTAAGATTTCATGTTCTAGCCTGTTGTGTGGGTTATTGCTCCTAGTCTCAATGGTGGCACCTCCTAATCGTACCAACACGAAGAGAGAAGATTATTCAAGCCTTTGGGTAAGTTAGGCATGTATTTCTCCTATAAGAAAAGGCACGACAGTTCCAACTTGTAAGATATGGTGTCCAAGCTGCAGCCGTTTCTTCACTTCAAAGCGGCACATGGAAGGGGCAGTTGGATTCTGGTAAGTACCAAAGAGGAAGATGGATTTCACCCACCCCTGGCTGAGGGGGTTACTTGTAGCCCAGGACCATTTCCCCTCCTGCCATACAGGAGGATCAAAAGTGTGGGAACCTTCACCCAGGTAAGCCAGTGATATATATGAATGGAGAAGAAATAGAGCAGCCCCCCCTCTGCCTCTGCCTCCTTTCCCGTACTCCTCTCCTGTTGCCCCTACCAGGATTATGTTCAGCAGAAAAGATTGACGTCAGGTGGATTGCCAGATCCTATTTCCATAAGAGGAACTATTGTTTTTTTTTCCAAACACAACACATCCTTACTCAACTTAAAATCCCATTAAAATCACAACTTCCACACTGTCTAAACAGGGTTCCCACAGGGATGTTCATGGCATGGAGACAGCTTTGCTTTGAAATAAATGAATTGATGCTTAATTTTGATTCCCAGGATTCCATGTGGACTTTATCATAGTCCTTGCTGGAAACGCTGCACGAATTTCTACTTCCCCTTCAGGAAAACTGCTTATCTGATTGGTGAGCTGAGCAAAGAGGGATGGCCATTCTCCCTCCCTCTCATGCTCCACAAGGCCCCTGAATGTGTCCTGTGGTATCTGGCACCAAGACATTAGCAGTAGATCCTCTAAGTCCTGCAAGTTGTGAGGTGGGCCTCTATAGATCACATTTGCTCAACTGAATTGAGATATGGGGAATTTGGAGGCCAGGGTAGCACCTTGAACTCTTTGTCATGTTCCTCAAATCATTCCTGATCAATTTTTGCAGTGTGGTCAGGGTGCATTATGTTTCTGAAAGAGGCCACTGCCATCAGGGGACACCATTGCCATGACGGGATGTACATCGTCTGCAACAAACTCTCGGTAGGTGGTACATGACAAAATAACACTCACATGAAAGCCAGGACTCAAGGTTTCCCAGAAGAACATTGCCCAGAGCATAACACTGCCTCCGCCAGCTGGCCTTCTTTCCATAATGCATCCTGCTGCCATATCTTCCCCGGGTAAACAACACTCATGCACCTGGCCATCCACCTGATCTAAGAGAAAACATGATTCATCAGACTAGGCAACCTTCTTCCATTGCTCCATGGTCCAGTGCTGATGCTCACGTCCCCATCGTAGATGGTCTTGGCAGTGGACAGGGGCCATTATGGGCACTCTGACTGGTCTGAGGCTACGCAGCCCCATACGCAGCGAACTGGGATGCACTGTCTGTTTTGACACCTTTCTATTGTGGCTAGCATTAACAGTAGTTCTTATGTGTGATCGGATCAGATGGGCTAGCCTTCGATCCCCACGTGCATCAATGAGCCTTGGGCACCCAGGACCCTGATGCCAGTTCACCAGCTGTTATTCCTTGCACCACTTTTGGTAGCTATTAACCACTTCATACCAAGAACACCCCACAAGATTTGCCATTTTGGAGATGTTCTGACCCCGTCATCTAGCTATCACTCTTTGGCGTGTGTCAAAGTCACTCAGATCTTTTTGCTTGCCCATATACTTTTGCTTGCTTCCAATACACAAAATTCAAGAATGGACCTTTCACTTGCTACCTAATACTGTATATCCCATGCCTTGACAGGGGCCATTGTGAGAATATAATCCATGCTATTCACTTCACCTGTAAGTGGTTTTAATGTTATTATGACTGATCAATGTAAAGGAGCATGTGACAAAATTTTGGGTACCCCTGACCCCACATGGGCAGTACCTTTCTTGTGAGGAATTCCTTGAAATCTACCCCAGAATAAGGCTGAGGATAGGCTGTTAAATCTGGCAGGTATAAAGCAGATTGTGTGTTGAGCTCCACTCCCTTTTTAACCTTTTAATTTTTAACCTTTTAACCTTTTATAACTTTTATAACCTTAATAATCTTAATAACCTTTTATGGGGAGGCTTGACAGCTTTTTGTTGCTGTTCCTGTTTCTGGAAGAAGATAACCGATAGTGAGACTTTTATGCACCGAGAGCCTGTCAGACAGACTGAAACTGCCGTTGAGATAAGCCTGGGAATCCCATACTACTCTTGCGTATTTATTTACTTTAATTTTTCTGCTGGTCTGACAGAGGCAAGACAGTCGCTGGGGAGAGGATCTAAATTGTTACACATTACAGCTTTACAACACAGTGTGGCAGGCCAAAAATCAACTAGAATGGGAAATAAATGGCATAGGTCAAGCCCAGGCCACCGCTGCCCCAACAAGGCAGTGAAGCAAATTAAAATAAATAGTTTTAACAACCAGTTGCTCAGTGAATAGTTTACCTGTCATGTCTACTATTACATTTATATTCCTAAACCCAATGCTGTGATAACATCAGTTGCTTCTGCTAAAGAACCGTCTACCTCCTTATAATCTAGATTATCTGGCTGTCTCTATACTGGATATGGAAGAATAGGCTTCATCTGGTCTACCCTCCAAATCTCTGAATGGACTAATATATTTTATTCAAAGCTCCCCCAACCCATTGTTGTGCCTTTCAGAAATTGCATACAACTCTAACCTTCAGCTTGTGGCTAAGATCAATAGCTCTCCAGTTTCTGAGAGAAAATCCATAGTAGCCTTGTCACCTATATGTATTATAGACAAGACAAACACAGGCGGCTCCTTTGCCCTGATTGATGCATCAGAGCAACCAAACCCTCCTCTGCTCTTTGATCTTACTAAACCCAAGGCAGATCCAACAGAGTGAAGAATCAGTCTTGGTCTTTATAATTCATACCTCAAGGACGCAAGACACTCCAAGGCTGATGACACCCTTACTTTGTCCGAATTCTCTCTAACCTATAAATCAGTGACATTATCCAGGAGAGATTAGAAACAATAGAGATTGAAAGTATGTACCAATTTCCTTCTCACATTTCATATGTGGTGGGAATGTGAAAAAGTACAAAGATTTTGGAAACTAATCTTTAAAGAACTAAATGACATATTTGGAAAAGATATAGAATTTAATACTGAGATTGCTTTGTTATCAATATTTGAGAATGTGGAATATGATAAGATGACTAAAGAATTGATTACCAATTCATTAACAGCAGCTAGACTAATAATAGCTAGGCAATGGAAATCAAAATCTGAATTTCGAATGGACGAATGGTATAATGAAATATGGAATATAGCTATAAATGATAAGCTAACTTGTAATTTAAAGGTTAAGAAAGGAGAGTTGAAAAAGAATAATTTTATGATATATGGGGCAGATTTTTGGAATATGTGTTAACAAGAGGAAAAAGGAAAGCTCCAAATCAAGAATCAATGCAGTTCTGGAGAAGAGGACAATAAAAGAAGAAGAAGAATAAAGATGGAGGAAGAAGAAGATTATTGCAAGAGGTCCCGTCTATGGTGGTGGGGAACACAGTTAATTTGTATTTTGGTTTATGTATTTTATGTTTATGTTTATGTTATAGTTAAAATTAAAAAAAATTATAAAAAAAGAAGAAGAAGAAACAATAGAGATTGGAAACAATAGAGTCTTGGGCCCTATCCCATTGATGTTGTTCCCCAGATGGAAGAGGAGCCCTCACTCAGATGACAACATCCGTGCTGGGGACTCTCTCTGAGTCCACAGCATACACCATTTGCACTTACAAAAAGACTTGAGTGGTGGTAGCTCAATATGGGAAATGACACTTTGTGGCACAAAACAATCCACAGAGGGATTTAGCAAAAACAAAAACAACAAAGCAGGTAAGTCCTCTTTTCTAACATCTCTCTGCCTAGTATCCTAACGGGTGCACCCTTCTAGGAATACAGCTGCCAGCAACAAATAAACACCCAGAAACCAGGGGCTTCCAGCTCCCAACAGAACACCCAGGTAAATGAAGGGGAGAAAGTAATGAAACGGCAGTGTTGTTATTAAAGATAGGCATGAACCAAACCACGGACTATTAAAAAAGCCCACACTGGGTTGCTTCATGGTTTGGTTTGGGGATCCCATTTTGCCCAACAAAATGCTGTACGTACTTTTTTATTCATGGTGCTGCATTTTGCTAACCACTGGTTCTCCAGTTTGTGTCCTTCTCCAGTTGTAATTATCTGATACTTATATCTGTGAAAGGAGTATAGACTGTACTTTAAAATTTCTAATTCCCAGCAGCTGCACACATATATACTCACAGGTAACTGGAGCAAGAAGCAGCAGCCCCCTTCCAGGCAAGTAGATTCCGACTGGGCAGAGTGTCTGGAAGGGTGCATGAGTTAAGACACAACCTCTTTGTCTTTCCCATGAGAGTGCTTCTCACTAGCAAGAAAGAAGGCTTGATTTTTCTCTCTCAGCCCTGTCCTGGACTCACAAGTGGAGTGCAAACAGCTGTGCTAAGAAACAAACACCCATTCCCACCTGTGCCTTCTAGAACTGAAGCTCCCAAGCCACTTAGCCATATCTGACCACAGCTACAGAATCTCAGTAAGAACTCCTGCCTGATCCTTGCACCTGTACACTGGCAGTGGTCTGGTCAGTCAACTCTGAGTCAGGTGCAGCACAGCTACACAAAGGCACTCTGCACATGTCTCTCTGCTGTCTGTCTGCTCATTGTTTAAGACAGTGGTCCCCAACCTTCTCAGGACCGGTTGGGGGGTGGGGTCCATGCGCGGGGGGCACCCCCCGCACTCACGGATGGGAGGCGGGCGCTTGCACGCATGCACATATGGCGGGGCGCGCTTGCGCGCATGCATGGATGGCGGGGTGCGCTCATGGGTGGGCGGCATGCATGTGCAGGTGGGCAAGGTGCGCTCGCGTGTGGCGCTCACAGTGGGTGGGGCTCACACTGTGCATGTGCAGTTGGGCGGGGCGCCGCTGTGCATGTGCAGGTGGGTGGGTGCGCTCACAGGGGGGGCAGGGGGGCACTTGCGCGCACATGCGAGTGGCGGGGCACCTGTGTGTGCGGGTGGGTGGGCCGTGCATGCATGTGGGCGTGCGTGTGGGGAGTGTGTGTGGGGGGCGGGAGATCTGTCTCCGTGGCCCAGGCTTGCGAAGGCCACGGACCAGCACGGGCCACAGACCGGGGGTTGGGGACCCCTGGTCTAAGATACAAGGGCGTTTCTGAGGGGAAATACCAGTGCCCAGCACACATTATGAACCAATCACCTTTGCTCTAAAGCTGCTCAATAAAGTATCATGTAGAACTCTGAATCAAGTTTCTTTATTTTTGTTATTGAACAAGGAATCTCAGGGCCATTCTTCTAGGGAAGGATGTGGCAAGAAAAAGAGAGGGACACAAACATTATTTTCATTCATAATGTCAGGGGAAGGGTGGATGGAAACGCACGGCTTGCCTTTAACTAGAGGGTGGGATGGAGAGTGTAGACAAATCTAGCGTAGACAAATCCAGAAGGCTTGGCTACCCAATTATGAGCTGGGGAAATAGGTTGGCAATGGGTGGGGCCCATGTTGACTGTCCAATCACGATCCATGAGGCTGAGGGGGGCAGAATGCTAGTGAAAGGGACCCAAACTGCCCCCTCCCTGCCAATCATAAGCCAGGGGGTAGATGGGATGTTTGAATTGTGGTGCTGGAGGAGACTCTTGAGAGTCCCCTGGACTGCAAGGAGAACAAACCTATCCATTTTGAAGGAAATCAACCCTGAGTGCTCACTGGAAGGACAGATCCTGAAGCTGAGGCTCCAATACTTTGGCCATCTCATGAGAAGAGAAGACTCCCTGGAAAAAGACCCTGATGTTGGGAAGAGTGAAGGCAGGAGGAGAAGGGGACGACAGAGGACGAGATGGTTGGACAGTGTCATCGAAGCAACCAACATGAATTTGACCCAACTTCGGGAGGCAGTGGAAGACAGGAGGGCCTGGCGTGCTCTGGTCCATGGGGTCACGAAGAGTCGGACACGACTTAACGACTAAACAACAACAACAGATGGGATGAGAGTGAGATGGATTCAAGCTGGTCCCCAATCATGAGCCAGGATGCTGGGGGGGGGGGGGAGTGTGTGTGTGGTATGACAGTGGAATAGATTTCAGCTGGCCCCTCCCTCAGGAAACTGAGGGAGTGGGAGCGACCTAATCTGGCTGCCCAATCATAAGCAAGAAGGGGGGGCGGAAAGCCCAAGTACAGACCTTGAACATTTTTCCCAACCAAGAAATGAGGACAGGAAGATGGACAGCGGATGGGCCAGACCCTGAGCTGTGTAGAGTTGTGTCAAATGGATTACAGCCCATAGGATGCACAGCCTTGGAACTGTTGCCCAAAGTACAACTCTGCACAGCTCTAATCACTATCCTTGCCACTGATCATGAGTAGAAGGGAGTAACATAGGGCCATCCCACAGAAGGAGGGTGGCATCGCTGGCATCGCAGGCAGGAGAGTGGCAAGGAGCAATCAGGTGGGGTCAGTTTGGAGACTCATATACAAATATTTGGGTCTGTGGATAACAGCTATTCAGCTCCCAAAAAGTGGGGAGAAGGCAGCTCTGGCCACAGCCATGCACCAGCTTGCAGTCCCTCATGGCCCCAAACTATGCATGGGCCATGTGGTCCTGCAACTGTACCCCCTGTGGATCCTGGCCCTGAGAGCCTTTCCCCCCTCACATTCAAATTGTATATTGGGGGAGACATGGCTGATAACAGCCACACGCCCTGTGCTCCAGGGTCAAGTGATGTAGCATGGCACACACTAGTAGCACCTTCGACACCTTTTCTGGTTTGCGGAGCAGGCACCCCCCACCCACATGGTGCAAATAATGGACATTCATCTTCAGGGGCGTTCTATCCATGTTCTGGTTTGCCGATGTTCTTCATTATAGCAGCTGATGCATCCAGGGAGGGCGGTCCTCAGGGTACAGTGTCAGTAGGAATGGCCACAGAGGATAGCCCTGATCACCGGGGGGGGGGGGGGGGGAGGGGGGCGGGGAGGAAACATGGCCATCAGTATCTGTACGAGTCCTTCCCATCCCCTCCTATTTGCCACACACTAAACTTACCCAGCAACCAGGGCCAGCCAATTTTTGAAATTTAATTTTTGAAGTTTTAAAAAATCCCTGGACACTTTAAAAACTGGGTGAGAGTGCATTTGTGCCTGTATGATCCACATACAACCCCTTTGATCAGTAATTTATTTCAAGTATGAGGACTGGTGAAGATTAGTTTGATAACTTCTTCCTCTTACAGGGTTTCTGTACCTTTTAAGGGTTGTATGAGAAGCAGTGTTTAGCAAAGGATGGCTTTTCACAAGCAAGGGCTGGCCAGCATCCGATTCAGGCTGCTGGTTTGGGTGTCATGACAGAGACCAAATCAGTTGTTTCGTATATTATGAGGATATCTTTAAGCACAAGGTGGGGATTCTCCAGGAGTTGAGGGGAGCACATGGCCGACTCCCCAACTGATGGGGTGTGTGCCTGTAATTTGCAGAAGGGAAAGCACATCCAGATAAAGCCGCCTGCAACAAGCACTTCTGCTTTAAAACTGGCCATGTGGCTTGTTCTAAAGCCAGCCAGCACTTCCAGGAGATTTCTCTCTACAACTAAGGTAAAGTTTGCCAGAAATTCGGTGGATGTTAGTAACATGGTGAGACACGGCCTCTAAGAGCAATGATTTTGTTTAGTCAACCAGACAAGAACATTTAGCATTGGGTACAGGTTAAAAAATGACTTGATTCCTAACAGCAGCTGTTGGTATTTATTAAAGCGGAAGCTTATCTATCTGGCTTGTTGTCGGACAGCCAAATGGGTGCAGAAGAGATCACATGCCTTCTCCCATTTAATTTGGGGACCATTCAGGGGCTTGTAAAAGGCTTCTGTTGCTTCTTTATTCAGGTTTTCTGAAAAGATCTTACAATAGAAAATGGAACCCTTGGCTGGTCCAGGCACTCCAGGAGCAGAGTCATTCACAGGTAACTGTGTAATCACAATTTGGAAGGCAATTGAGTGAGAAATATTTGCCAGGGTCTTCACTATATTTGCTCATTTATTTGTTTATTACATGCTTTGTTCCAGTGTCATGGGGGGGCTCAGCACATTTTTCTCGTCATTTTTCTCAGCACATTTTCTGGTTTTCACAATAAGCCCATTAAGGTGGAAACAACCAGCACTTTGAATAAACTAAGTATTATAACTACTTAGTCTAATATTGTAACTTTTAAGCCAATGATGACCAAAAGCCATTAACATGATAACTTAATTAGGTCCTAATCATTCAATATTTGCATACAGCTTTAATGGTTTGAATCAATCTGTTTTGCTGGGGCTATAACCAGCAGTAAAGTGGTGGAAAGAATGAGGCATATACAAGAGAAGTAAACATTGCCCATGCTTAATTCTTGATTCAAAGGATTCTGGATATGCTCAGAGGCACTTAAATATTCTGATTAAGGATCTTTGTAGCCCCTTATAACTGCACCAGCTGGGTGTCCTCTACTGGAAATAAAGACACTTGTCTTTCTTAATCATTTTTAATCCCAAAAATGTTTGAAAGTGAGTGCAAAGTATGTGGTAATGGCTTGGGGTGGAGAAGGAAAGGGAGGTGTAGATCAGTGGCAGAACTTAATTCAGCAGGTGCTTCGATCCATGCTTTTGGCTACCATTCTCCAACCTGGCACTCTCCATGTAGACTACAAATCCTACTATCCACAAAAATCAGTTGAATTGCGGGCTTTCTAGGTTAAGATGTCCAGAAAATTCCAAGATGAGGTAACCAACTTAAAATGTAGAAAGAGTCACTTTGAAGAAGTGAACAGAGAAAGGTCATGGAGGGTACAGTGCTGATGTATATGCCATTTTTTCCTAGGGCTTCCTTTAAGACTAACTATTTAGCTAATGTGTGTAACTTAATGGCTGAAATCCTGTTGCTTAGCACACTTAAGTCACAACTAGACTAGGCCCATTGTATGAATGGAACTTACAGAGGAGTTGACTCACCAAATCTAGTTCTGACTTAACTGTGCTAAGCAACAGGATTCAGCCAATGAAAGAAATTTTTTAGCCATTAGTTAGTCTAAAATGAACTGGATTTCTGGTTCCACTGTCTAAAATCTGAACAAATTAGACTTTTCCTTTTGACTGGTTTTCATCATGTGAATCAGGTATGCAGTAGCTACCACTGAAATGGCTGTTCCTGTCTGAATGTCTGATTTGCATTCAAACTTGTATTTAAAAGGGCATAAACATGGAGGAGGGAGCAATGGGTGTGAGAAAAAATGGCTGGCATTTCTCTCCCCAACACACTTCTTTTAAGGATCATGTTGGCCTCCAGATGTAGCTGGATCATAGATCCTATGAGCCCTAGCCTGCAGGGTGAATGGTGAGGGATCCTGGCAACTGGTTTTTCCAACAGTATCTGGAGGGCTACATGTTGCCTGTTGTTGCTTTAATTGACCAGATACTCTTCAACTTTTCCTGTTTTACAAAAATCCAGTAGACCCACTGGTTATGTACGCCAACTATACCTTTGTCTCTTTGGTTTATCTTGGTCCTCTTTGCGCGGTGTGCTTGCATCTTCTGATTGGCTCTTTCCTGCCTTCTCTTCTCCTCCTTGTAGATGCACAAGTCTTCGTAGCCAACTATGCTTCTGAGCTTGGCTTGTCACCAGCTGTCGGGAGCAGTCCAGCCTACTTCACTGACTCTGGAGAGCTACTGGGGGGTCTTGGTGGACTAGGTGATGTTGTCTGTTGGAGTGACAATGTGGATCACTGCATCTCTTACCTGAACAAGGTGAGCAGGTAATTTTGGGCAGGGTGGCTTGACCTATGTGTGCATACGGAGTGACCCTTCGTGATGCAGCCACGTGCTCCCTCTAACTCTTTGCTGCTGCTCTGTTTACAGTAAGTCACGCTGCACAAGTAACAACCTACGCAGATCTTATAATTAGAAACC
Organism: Intellagama lesueurii; assembly: GCA_037013535.1. Classification (NCBI taxonomy): domain Eukaryota; kingdom Metazoa; phylum Chordata; class Lepidosauria; order Squamata; family Agamidae; genus Intellagama; species Intellagama lesueurii. The sequence continues at coordinate 136,984,296 of JBAJHW010000002.1, forward strand.
TGCCTAGAGCAGACAAGTTTCATGTGCTACTGTGCTCATTGCACCCTGAGACTCCTAGGAAAGCTTTCGGAATTTCACTTTGATCTCTCTCTCTCCTCTCCCCTCTCTCTCTCTCTCCCCTCTCCCTCTCCCTCTCCCTCCCTCCCCCCCCTCTCTCTCTCTCTCATGGAATAATAATCTGCTGAGACCTGGAGATGGAAATGTTGCTCCTCTCTGGAGCCCCTCGGGGAGCTTCCCCCAACTGCTAACCCCCCACCCTCAGCCACCAAATATTTCATTTCAGCATGATGTGGCAGGAGGCATTTTAACACAATGACTTGAGCTACAGCTTTCCCACTGCTTTTCATTTATAAAAATGCCTTTGTGGTGCCCCGGGAAGGGTCTTTGAAATAAAGACAGTTTTGGAGCTTGACATGCCCATTTGCAGCATGCCAACCTCCCTTTCATTACTGACAACAAAAATTAACTTTTTTTTAAAATGTTAAAAAGGGAGTACGGTGGGAACCAAGGCAGAGGTTTGCAGGTAAGGGCACTACTATGCAGGGGACCTTAGATATGAGAGGAGGGGTCAGACCTGGGTCTCCTGGGTCCGACCAAAGGCCTGTCTAGTCCAGCACTCTGTCGGTGCAGCAGCCAACCAGATGCCTCTTTATTCTCCCGGCATTTGTTGTCCAGGCATTTGTTCGATCCTCTTTTAAAGTCATTTAAGATGCCTACTTTCTACTATCTTCCGACAGCCCATGCTACTATTTAACCATGAACAATATTGGTTCATCCCAGGTTACATTATGGGGTTGGCAAAGTTTGGTCTTCTATATGTTGTTGAACAACAACTCCCATGAGTCCTGGACAGCATAGCCAATAATGAGGAATGCTGGGAGTGGCGGGTAAGCAACATCTGGAGGCCACACTTGCCCACTCCATTCTAGTATTAGGAAAGACAGAGAGAGAACCTCTACCTGTTCACTTTCTCAACACCATCACATAATTTCATGCACCTCTTTTGTATCTTCTTTAACAGAGGCCTGTTGTATCCCTAAACTGGGAAGTTTTTCCCAGTCATTTTTAAAAGCTAGATTCTAATGTACATCTGTGCTCAGAGGAGCAGTAAACAAGAAGGAAGTGGATTGAGGCAAAGAGTCATTGGACTCTTCCAGTAACTCTACTATGTTTCAACTACTCGTTGTGTGACTAGGAATTGGTGGTGCTGGGGCTCCCTGCCCTATATAAGGATGATGGTTCTGGAGATGGCGCCGAGCATGGATTTGACCTACTGGCATTGGTGAATGGCACTAGTGAGCTGCTAAATCTGTATCAAGCAGCAATGGCCAAGCTGGGCGACATGGAGGCGGAGGATGTGCGGCGGGCTAGAGAACTGGATTACCTGAGAATGCGACATGGCAAACTCAAGGTTAGAGCTTCCCAATTCTACATTGCTTGTACCACATTGCATCTTGTGCAGTTGTTATAGTTTCACGAGAACTAACCCAAGACATTCTGACATTTGATTCTTTAAAAAACACAACTAAAACAAAACACAGATGGTATCATTAAAAGCATGGGCAACAATCCATTTGGAAATGCTTCCCCCAAACTCTGTTGAAATGAACTGGAGCAAATTGTGTGCCATTGCTCATTGGGCATGTTTATCTGCTTTTGACCCTCTTACTTTTTGAGAGTATCCAGCCCACCTTAGAACCTCTCTTCATAGTAAGGCAGTCTGTGTTCAGCCTTCCAGAGACCTGGCCATTGGGAACAACCAGCCAGGAATTCTTCCTTATAAACACAGCCCTGGCCAATAGCCCTTTCCATTTATACCCCTTAGATTTCAAGGTAGCTACTGAACACATGTTGCACATCATAAACAGACAGTATTTATGTGTTGTCTGACAGTCAGTTGTGGGATGCACGAGATAAGAAGCTTCAGCCAGTCTTTTACAAAATTTGGAAAATTATTTGTGTTTATACCTAAAAATATGTAATACAACCAATAAAAAAACAGGTGGTTTTGATATCAGATTTGTGTTCTCAAACTACACTTCAAAAGGGAGATTTTGACATCAATATTTCAATTTTTCCAATGTTTTTTTAGATTTTTTTTAGATTTCATCTTTACCACTGTTGCTTACCATTTCCATCTTCTCATACCAAGACAATGGAGTAAAAGCAAAATGTGCTGCTTATATACCACCACATAGCACTTAAAGCACTCTCTGGGCGGTTTACAATTTAATTATGCAGGCTACACATTGCCCCCACCCCCAAGCTGGGCACTCAATTTTCCAACCTTGGAAGGATGGAAGACTGAGTAAACCTTGAGCCGGCTACCTAGGATTGAATCTGGGTAGTGAACAGAGTTTTGGCTGCAGTACAGCAGTTTAAGCACTGTGCCACGAAGCTCTTATACCGGTAAATACCAGTCCATTGTCTTACACTGGGGTAGGCAACTTGTTGCATTCCAGATGTTGTTGGATTGTAACTCCCATTGCCATAGCCAGTACCTTGAGGACTGCAAGGTAATCACTGCATTTTATGGGGAGAAAGGGGAAGGGGCTGGTTTCTTTTGGGGCACTGTTTCCCAGTGATAATACACATATTCTTTTCCCAGACTACCAGTGTGAGAAGCAAGCATCCCTTCCCCAACAATACTGTGTCTTGGAGCTGTCACAAATGTTCTCCATTACGCCTGCCCCTTTGATCTACCTCTTTTTCTTCCATCCCACCCTCTCCCTCCCTGTCTTTCCTTCTCCTGAGAGCCTGGTGATTGCCTTAAAAACCACTAATAAAAAAACGGTGGCTCTAAGATATGCTTGTATGCTTCTGTATATGTTAATAACTAATATCATCCCGATGGTGCTGCTCTGTACTATAATGAATGGGGTACTTCATGTTCTTTGGGCAAGGGGTGTGTGTGTGTGTGCATGGGTGGGGGGGGGGGGGGGGGAGGGAGAGCACCACAGTACTTCATTTCTTGATTGGTTTCTTTCCTCTCCCGGATTCTCCGGTCCCATCCACCCACCCCAATTTCAGGACAAGGTGGAAGCTTGTGAAAAGGAAATTGCAGCTGTACAAAACAAAGAGCAGCAACTTCAAAGTAAGAACAAGCAGCTAATTAGCATGTTAAAGGAAGAAAAAGATGAGGTGAGTGAATTGGAGTAGCTATGAAGCTGGAGGTAGAAAGTCCAGTTGGCATCCCCCTTCCCATAAATTTAAGAAGGGTTTAGTTCCACCCGCGGAAAAGTTATAGCATTTTCCAAGATCTGTGAGCAACTCACTAGGATGTACTTCATTTCACAATTGACCAGATAGGCGGGGTATAAATGAAATAAATAAATAAATAAATAAATAAATTTCTCTCACAGAAATGAAGGACTGATGGATAGCTCAGTGATTTAGGATTCTGAGATGAAATAACTGCCTAGTTTTATCTAACTTGCATCTGACGATGATGGAGATCAATTTAATAATTAATAAATGGTAACTAGTAGTCCTGAGTAGAGATGGGCACAAACCAAACCAGAAAAAACACAAGCTGGGCTGGTTCTTGGTTCAGTTTGTGGTTCGGGGATCCCATTCTGCCAAAACAAAATGAATCGCCAAACCTTTTCCCCTTGTGCTTTGTTTTGCTTTGACAAAACGGGATGCCTCCTCCCTCCCCCCCCCCCCGCCCTGTTGCCTCTCTACCTTGTCTTGAAGATGCTGCTGCCTCTGCCGCCATCGCCACCATCCTGAGAGGCAGCAGGCCTGACTCTTTGCACATGCACAGAAGCTGGGCCTGCTGCTTGTGTGCATGCGTTCACTGCTCAGCTGACAGGTGGGCACGAACCCAAAAAATGAACCACAAACTGGTTCATTTTGGGGGGGTGTTTCTGATAGTGTGTAGTTTGTAGGTAGCCACAAACCCCAAAACATCATGAACCACCAGTTTTCCGGTTCATGCCCATCTCTGGTACTGAGCCATCAAAATGACTTAAGTACTGTACAGAGCATGTAAAACCAGGCTCATTCCTATGGGTTTATAATGTACTTTCAGTTAAAAAAAAAAACAACTATTTTTTTTGTGGTTGAATAAAGAAAAGGATGGAAACAGCTGGACATTGAAAAACCTGAAATAAATGTGTCTTGAAGTTATAAGAGAATCAGTTAGATGAGTATTGATTGATAGAGTTATGTTGATAAAGAGCAATAATGGCAAAAGCATGAAAACATGAAATGTAAGAAGAGGTAGAAAGTTTAACAAGCAGCAACAATAAAGATCATACAAGGGATGGAGTGGAATACAGTGTGAATTTAGAGATAAGGAAAAGCTTGAATTTTATATTTAAAGTAAAAAGATGAAAGTATCTAATTAATGAATTTCCAAAGCAGAGAGATTTGCCAGCCAAATGCAAGCCATAAAACAATGGTCCAAGGTGGAAGAGAAGACCAAATTAAAATATTATGACAGTAGTACAGTTGGAACAAAATAAACCCTCTCCTAGTACTGTGTGATGATTTCTGACTGCAGGCATCTTCTGGATTATTTCGGGCTCCAAACAGTACCCGCAGTCTAACATTTGAAACATCTGTTTTGACCAACACTTGCCCGTCAAAATAAGTGACCTTGTGGAAGGTTGACCCTTTTTTCTTATACACACATTGCTAAACATAGAAAATCAGGCTATGGGAATTGGAACGGGGCTCCAGCTGCTACCCTAACATTGAATAATCCTTTGTCCCCATAGATCACCAAGCTCCAGAATGCCCTTGCAAACCAGAAGAACCAGCTCCTCCATGAAGTGAAGAAGAAGGAGCAAGAGCTACTGCGGCTTAAGGAAAAGATGAACCAGCTGACGATGGACAAGAAGCACCAAAGAGGAGGAAGTAAATAGCCTCTTGGGGAGTGAGGATTGAGTGGCAAGGAGACTGCCAGTGTGCTTGAAGTAGAGACCCAGGGTTGTGTAGCAGTTAAGAGGTCTGGGTTCAAGTTCTCACTGAGATAGGAATCTTACTGGGTAACCTTGAGCGAGTCACACTCTGAGCTTAAGCTACTGTGTTGGGGAGATAAAGTACGAGAGGAGTAGACCTGTGTATGCCCTCTTGACGTCAGCAGAGGAAAAAGAGGATGTAACTCTAACGATAATGAGGGAGTCAGCGTGGTAGAGTGGAAAGAGTGAAGGACTAGGGCTCAGGAGACCTGGTTTCTAATCCTTACCTGGCCTTGAAATCTCACTGGGGAAGTGGAACTGATAAAACCACTCCTTAAATATCTCACATACCTTGAAAACCCTATAAGGGTTGTTGTAAATCAGATGCAACTTGATGGATTGTAACATAAAACAATAATAAAGGTGGAAAGTGCAATGTTTTTTGCAGGACTGGGGTTTTAAAACCTGGTGTTGCAACTGATGTAATTGCAGTTGGGGGTATTTACCACCCCATTCACTCCAGCACCCTGTGAATTTAGCTGTGAGCATTTTGAAAGTGTATGCGTGATTTTAACTGGGGTATCTGAGGAAGGTTTGGGGGATGGGCACGTGAAGGGTGCAGAAACACCTGATCAGGCTTCTGCTTTGCTGTCCCTAGCAATTGACATCCTCAATGCCATGCCTCGGGCTGATGGCAAGAGGGGAACTTGGAAAACTGGGAAGTCTCTTGGCAGGTAAGGAGTTGGCTTCCCCCCGCCTCCCGTGTCCTTCAGGCAGGTGGGGCTGAGCATGGCGGAAGAGATCATTCTATGCAGAAGCTGGCGAGCTACGTATGAAAACAGGGAGGAACCAAGTCAGACCGCTTGTACTGGCAACAGTTTTCCAGATTTTAAGACAACAATTCTTTCCCAATCCCTGATGGAGATTTTGGTGAAAATGTGTCTAGTAGGAATCTGGTTATTCCTTTAGTTAACAGAGTACAAAACAGAAAAACACAAAAATGTGGAAGGATCAGCCCAGTCTCACTAAACCCCCAGCTGCACACAAAGCTAGCTCTTTCCAAATTAGAAGTCACTCTAGAAGCCATTTTAAAGTAGAAAAGGTACTCCCCTCAGTTGCCATCTGTAGTTACAGTCAGAAGTTGAAAAGGGGGGGTGGATGGCACCTCCAGGCATAGAGAGAACACCCATGCATGCTTCTCAGAGGATGGTCAGAGGAAAAAGAGAGCAGAAAGGGTGGCAAAGAACTATCACCATAGGCTAAAAACCCCCTCCCACTGATACCCACTGTTAATGCATGCAACAATTCCAGCTACACCCAGAAACACCAGCAAAGAGATGCAGTTTGAACATGGAGGGTACTGAATGAGACAGGAATCATCTGAGTAGGGGAAACAGCACCATGATGCTGTGGGAACTGCCTGGTATATAGCTAGCAAGGGTAGCTGCTGAAGATCAGAAGGTGGTATTTAATCTGGTATGGAGATGGAATATTAAGACACTGCCAGGAGATATCCTACTTTTTACTTTATCTCTCACACACCCCGGCGCCCTTTCGTGGTAGGAAGGAGGAGGAACTCTACCGCATCCAGTTGGCCAAGCAAGAACAGCGGGAACAGGCCCTGGCCAAAGAGAATGACAAACTGAAGCAGCTGATGAATGAGGTGGGCCATGATCTGGAGCAACTGCTGCGCATCAAGGTGAGCACTGCTGAGGTGGGGCTTCTGCCTGGGGGCAGCAACAGCTGAGTTTGAGCTCCTCTGACGTCCTTGGTGACCCTTCTCTGCTTTCTTTTCTCAAGGGCATGGAGCAAACCTGTCCCTACGAGACCTTTCAGGAACAGTGGCGCAGCCTTAAAAACAGGATAAAGATGCTCGGTTGGCAAGGTATGGTTTTGGATGTTGCTGCAAATTCCTGCTGGTTCCTCCAGCTCCCAGATCATTTTCTGACACAGGAGATACACTATTACTAACTTACATTGGCTTCAAAAGGGATTGTACAAATTCATGGAGGAAACACGGTAAATAAATGGAATTTCTATGTACAGAGGCAGTCACTTCTCTGAATAACAAGAACAACTGTTGATGAAGGATGAAGGGTGCTTGTTTTCATGACTTCTTTGGAAACTTCACCGAGGCATCCAGAAGTGAAAGGTTGGACTAGATGAGCTCTTAGTCTTCTTTAAGCCACTGGTTCCTGACTTTCTGTCTTCTATTCATATTTTAGTGTTGTTGCATAACTTATAACACTAGCCTTACCCAATAGGAGTGGGTAGAACCTCAGCAGTAGCACTGAATGCTACAACTCTGTGTTGCAGATCTCCCTGGTATTGCCTGTGTTCAGCCTAGTCATGATCTCTTAAACAACTGAGCCCCTGAATGTGGGCTAAGAAGAAGTGGAAGGCATAGTGTAAAAACTGGAGGCACACAACACTCAAAGCTTGGTCATTCATGCCTAGTCACTTAAAATGCCCCTTTGTGGCTCATCTAGAGCACAGCATTTACTTATTTCAAGCTACATTTTCCAAAGGAGGTATGAAGGACTAAAAGCGGGTGTGGGGAGGGGGGCCGATCTCGGGAAGTCCATGGGCTGCACACGCCTGTCCCTGAACCCCAGAGGGACACTCCAGTTACCTCCGCCTCAATTTTTTTCATACAAAAATGTTGTTTTAGTAGCTGAATTCCCCCCCCCCCCCATCTCCCAAAAATTAAGAGGGCAGCTGAGCATGCTGGGAGCCCTCAAAACACCGCAAAATTGCCTCCCATACCTTCTTGTGGGCACAAAAGTACTTTTTGAGTTGAATATTCTTCCAGAATAATTTTTTTAAAAAATTGTGAGATACTGTGGGCACCTGGAGAGCATGAAGGATTGAAACTTGCTGGGTTTATGTGTGCTAAGCTCTTTACTCCTGTATTTCTTTAGTGTGCTTTAACTCTAGTTGAGCCCAATTCAAATCATAATCCTCCTGTACTACCTCCCAGTCAACCAAGTTTACTGAAAACAAAGGCACCTCCTCACACAAAAACATAGTTCAGTATTCTTGTGAGGATACAGTCAGAGTTGATGTTGTGGTAAGGCAAAGGTGTGGTATTTTAGATATACAACAAATGAAAATGCTTAGTTTACAGGTTTAAAATATACAAGCTACTGCTACTGTGCAGTCTTTGCAGCCACTGTCAAAGTCACGTCACTGCTCGTGTCCTACAGGTGGGGAATTGAAGCCAAGACATTGGCTTATTTGAGAGGAATGGAACTGAGACTTCCATCTCTCTTTACTAAACCACACTGGTCGTGAATGCTGAAAATGTTTAAGGATAGTTTTGCTTTTGGATTAGAAACTGCTGTAGAAGTTCAGCAGTTTAATTCGTTCAAAAATCAAATGTCCCAGAAGCCGTATCTCTCAGAGGAATCTTCCCAACTTGACCGCACAGAGCTGAGAAGTTCAGTCCTAAGGTAGCCAAACTCTTCCTGTATGGTTCTCCCACAGCTGTGGATACCCTTGTTTCCCAGATGTCTGAGGAAGAAGGGGAAGACCCTGTCATCAGTGTGACAGATCACGACAAGGAAATAATGAAGCTCAAGGGGGAGACTGAGGAGAGTAGAGTGCAGATCGCGCAACTGAAGCAGTGTTTACAGGTACAACATGCCTGTTGGGTTCCCCCCCCCCTTCACCTGTTTTAATGCTTAACAGCCAAAGCAAAACAGGGTCACTTGTATTAGTGGCTTAGTCTAGAACTCAGTGACGTGGTGAACAACAATTAATTTACTTAAAATATTTATACCCACCTTTCCTCAACAAATCCAAGGCAAGTTAACATAAAACCAAACAGTAACTTAACTATTTTGTAAACTGTTTGACAGTAGCAGTAAACCAGTAATAAAACTACTAAAACACAATAGAGAGAATACTGAAGAAAGAGAACTATCAAGATTAATCAATTTCAAATAGATAACAACCATTTATGGTCTAAAAGCCTTTCTCAAAAAGATAGGTTTTGGCCAATCTGGAAGGCCATTTGAGAAGAAAGGAGGTGAGTTTCCCTTGAGAGGGAGTCCAAATGTGCTCACTGAAAAACCCTTAGATATTCACATTTCCGCTAGGTGTAGTTCTAGCAATGCCAGGACACACGGGAAGGATATGGGACAATCGTAGTAAATGGGAAGGTTCACAGGTATTCTGACTCCAAACAATAAAGAGCTCTGGATGTCATTGCACTTGGAAGCAGCCTGGAAGCAGTGCAGATATTTTATCAGAGGTTGCTGCATTTTAAACTCCTTAAATATCTCGCTTACCTTGAAAGCCCTGTTAGGGTCAGGATAAATCAGTTCCGACTTCATGGCCCAGAACAACATGGAAATCCATGCTTCCAAGTCATGTCCCTCTGAGACGGGGAAATTGGGAGAGTACACAGCAAGAATCCTGCTGTTATCTCCTTCCAAGACATCATCTGGCCCATGAGGTGGTGGGATCCAGCCTCCTCGCCCAATGATGTTCCACCACTCCTGATCTACGTAACTAAGGTAATACTCTCCAGGAAAGAAGAGAGTAGAGAGGGCCAACCCATGTTTGAGCACTTTGGCAAAATGGAGGGTGGTGGCTGGCTAGAAATTCTGCAGTCCAGTGGGATTGGGGGGTGGGGGGGAGATATATCCATATGGGTTTCATTGCCACCTCTTTCAAACTTTCAGGAATCACCCCGTCTTGGAAGGTGGCATTCTTACCACTCCCACTGCCTTCTCATTCAATTCTCCTGCAGCCCTAATCAATGAGGCAGGATGATTGTTGAGTGCTTGTGCGATGGCTGTTTCCTCTCTGAGGAATTCCAGTTGCGCAAACTGAAATGTACCCAGAATAGCTAGACAAGCCGGTGCTGAAAGTACATCACTGGCAGGGAGGGGAATATGGTCTTGGAGAGATGCCAAGGCTTATGGGATGTGGGTGAGTTCTGAATAATGTGCTTCCAGCAGGACAGGCTGATGAAGCCATTCTGGGCTTTACTCCAAACTTTAATGGAGCTATCCAGCATGCAAGACATATTTTGCAGAGGGGGTTTCAGCACCTTGAAAAGTTGCCATAAAGTCTGAATTAGAATCCAGATCCGATTCAGAGACCTCACCCCAGAAAGCAGAGTCACCCGCCAGCCTTGGCTGCTTCCAAGAGCTGGAAAAGCAGGTTCTTATTTTGTTAGTGAATTTCCAGTAGAGGAAAGTTTTCCTAAAGTTTTATGGCCTGTCTGCTGGCCTCCTGGCTCCCTCTGGTGGCTGAAACTTTCCAGAGCACATTTGTGCTGCAAACTGGTAGCTGGTCTTGGCTTCTTCCGAGGAATCCTGGCGGCTGTAGTTCTGCTGGAGAGAAAATAAAGACTTTCCCGACAGAATTGTTGGCACCCTGATTGAACCACGAATATCAGATTTGGTTGGAGGAGGAGCCATGACCGTTAACTTGGCATGCAATCAATATAAATTAGAAACAAGACATACTTGTTCTTATTCCCCTTATGGATAAGGTTATGTTTTGAGTCCCGCTGCTTGCTTTCTAAGCAGGGCTGTTTTGCATTATTCTGTCCACCCACAGTGACACATTTTCTGTTTTCAGGAGCAGCTGACTGCTGTGACCACTTCAGAGCTTCCAGCCCACCTGAAGGATTCCTACTTCCTGGAAGAACAGCAGCGGCTTCAGGAGGAGCAGGATATGTTTGAGGAGCAGAAGCGGGCATTTGAAAGAGAACGGGAAAACTTCACTGAGGCAGCTATTCGGCTGGGATGGGAGGTAGGCGGTTTGCTTCTTAGCGCAACATCAATCAACAACGGCCGTCGCTCCTTGCAACCAGTGCATTATTTAAACCGCCTGCAAGGATCCCTCCTACTGGGCAGTCTGAAAAATTAAAAACAGCAATCCTGCCTTGGAAGCGGTTAATTGCCTTTTTAGGTTCTCACTTTGTGAATATCTGTGCGTATACAAAATGAATAAATAAAAGAAGTTAAGGAGATTCATAAGAGAAAAGGCCAAAGTCAGGCAATACGTTTGTCAGGACCAACCAAAACGACTGTTCTAGGTGACAATTGGGTTTTATTGCGTTTTTATATGACTTAACAGTATTCGAAGGCATGTCTTATCTGTTTCTGCACTCAGTCACTCAATTATGCTTTCAAGTGTGTGAGCCCATGTGAGTTGATGGGAGTGTGGTGGGGCAAGCCCCCCCCCCCCCAACATCTCTTTAATCCTGTCTGGAAAGAAGGAGATTGCTGGACTCAGATCCTTTCTCCACATGAGCAGAACCCACCCACCCCTGCCAAAAGTCAGGTTTCTGGATCACATGAAAAGACTACATGGACAGAGTAGTTTCTTTCTCTGCAAATAACTACATTTCCATAATTAAAGAGATGACATGACGGAAAGGCCATGGCTGGCTCATTCCCCTACCAGTTTGCATGTGGGCCTCACACATTTTAAAGCCTGACAGGGCTTCTGTCTTGACTAAATGCAGTTTTTGTGGCTCTTGCCTGAAGCCACAACATTTTTCTTTCCACCTCCTATGCTTCTGTTTCACAACTGTTCAGGCGATGAGTTCTGGGGAACTCAGATGCTTTCTCGCTAATTTGGAATATTTAGATTTTCTCCTAGCAAAGGTATTGCCTGACTGGGGATTTTGGAATTTGTCCATAGTATGTATTTTTATTTCTACAGGAAGAACAACAAACCAATTCCATCTCCATATGCTAACACGTTCTCATCATCTTGTTTTGTCTGTGAAGGACTGTTATTTTGGTTTTGTTTCTTTAATGAAGAAATATTGAGTTATGTGAACTGCCACCTACACTTTGAGGTGCTACAAATTGATAGATCTATTACCTCTGTGAGAACTGGGTCTGTAGGGAGAAATCCCAAGTACCCTTGAAGTGGTTGGGATCGTTCAGTAGAATTCTGAAAGTATTGATCTGTCTCTTTCCTTCTTAAACAGAGAAAGCAGTTTGAAGAAGAGAAGGCCCAGTTCCTGAAGCAAGAATTCCTCTCGTCATTTCCAAAGCTAGCTACTAGAGATCCTATTCGTAGGTTTTCTATCGCAGTGTGTGCCAGAGAGGAGCAAGGTAATCCTCCTCCTCTTGAGAACAGCTTCTTGTTTGACGGACTGTGGTGTTTTTCTGCAGCGACACAAAGTCTTGCCTATCGCATGTTTCTAAAATGTCAAGTAAGGATGTGTTTTAATGTTCAGAAGAAAACACTGGACTCCGAAAGAATAGCCTTCTTTTTCTGGTCTTCTGTTTTCCTGGGAGGGCAACAGCGCATCACAGGAAACAGAGTCACATTTCTTGGGAATCCTCAAGTTGTTAGGAAAGCAGAGCAGCTCCATATGTCTATGAAGATTTGGCTTGGGTTAACAGCCAGACTAGTTAGTTAGTTAGTTAGTTAGTTAGTTAGTTAGTTAGTTAGTTAGTTAGTTAGTTAGTTAGTTAGTTAGTTAGTTAGTTATCAATTACTCCCCAGTCTTCCCTCAGGGTCTCCAAGTGGCACACATGTGTCTGTCTGTCTTTGTTGGGATGGAATTTCCCATAGGCAGAAGCATCACAAGGTATGCCCATTGCTTGCTTCTTTCTTTCTTTCTTTCTTTCTTTCTTTCTTTCTCTTTCTCTCTTTCTTTCTTTCTCTCTCTCTTTCTAAGAGGTTTGTGGGTTTTTAAAAATATTTTTTGCAATTCATGGAGAATTTGAATGAGGCCATTTTTCAGCATGAGGGAGAAGCTGCCACCACAGACAATTGGACAAGAGTGTTTTTGGAAGGACTGCCTTTGACAAGATTGCCCCCCCCCACCGTCCCATTTGAAAGTGCACAAGATTATGCTGTGAAGTCAGCAGCCATCCCACAGGTTTAGCTGCTGTTGAGCCTACTCTCTTCCCCATTTTCCTACATAACATAGTGCTGGCCACCCATTTGGACAGCTTTGAAAAGAGATTAGATAAATCTTCCATAGATAACACTGTCAGTGGCGTCTAGTTGTGACCAGTTATGCATCCCCTTCAGCAGCAGAGGCAGTAAGCTTCCCTCTACTAGTTGCTGGGGGGCACAAGGAGGAGGGTGAGCGGCAATCATGCCCTTTTTATGGACTGCCCACAGAAATCTTGTTGGCTGCTGATAGGAACTGAACGGTGGGCTAGACAGGCCTCAGGCCCCATTCAGAACTGCTCTTCTTAGGTTCTGTTTCCACAGGATTTAACTGTGGAATGTTCACAATCACTGCCATTCTCTCCAGATAGTCAGCGATTGTCTGGGGGTATTACATGGGTCAGATATGGTATCCACCATATTTTTGTGGCTCCTCCCCCTTGTACACCCTGCTGATCTCAATGCTGCTGCTTCTCCTGCAACAGCAGTTCATTTCCTCTGCTTCAACTGGAGCATCACCTGCCTTCTCGTTCCTCCCCATCCCTTCTAACATGTTGCTGTATTCTAAGCACCTCTCTGACAACTGTTTTTATTTAAATTTCATTAGTCAATCAAAATGACCAAGAGGCTGGAAAAAGAAAAATGAAAGCCATTTGGCTACTGAAATCTCACAAACAGGCAAGCAGGACTTTTCCTCATTACAGAGCTGGAGAGGGTATGTGTGCAGATGAAACAGAAAAAGAATCCCCCAAATTGTCCTGGCCAGATGTTGAGGCCTGGCTATTGTTTACAGTACGATCCAAAATGGAGTCAAAGGAATCTGCCAATCCTTCAGCATCTTTCCCATTGCCTTGTATAGAAGCCAATGGCTAGAGGAAAATGTAGTCCTCAGTTTGGTGCACTCCTTCATGTGCAATGGGTTAATCTCCTGGCTGTGGTTGTAGATGACTGTCCTATTCATCTTAAGGCCCAGCCTGATGACGAGTCCTGCAGGACCTGAAAATTTGCCTGTTTGTGAGATTTTGGTGGTCTGATAATGATATTTTCGCACTCTTGTTTGCAGATTGTGTACGATGACCATATTTTTATTCCATTAAAAAAAAGCAGAATGAGGCTTTTTTAACTCTAAAGGGAGGAAATTACCAAAAAATAATGAGTACACATTGGCCAAAATCCTGTTGCTTAGTGTAGTAAATTGCATCAAAGTAGGCCCATTGAATCAATAGGGATTTGGTGAGTCTACTCCTCTATACGTTCCATTGATTCCAGTTGTGACTTATGCTTACAGTAAGTCACGGTTAGAGTAGGCTCATTTGAATGAAATGGACATATGGAGGAGATGACTCACCAAATCCTGGTTGATTCAATAGGCCTACTCTGGTCTAATGTGATTTACTATGCTAAGCAGCAGGATTTTGGCCAATGTGTATATAAAGTGGAAGATAAGGCTTTTCTTCACATAAGGATCACCAAATGAATTTGATGTAGACTTGGAGAAGTTACTCCATTGGGACACAAATCCTAGAATTTCCTAGCCAGTGGCCAGCCCACCTGAGTGATTCTAGGATTTGTAGTCCAAAACTCTGAAAACGTTCTTTACATGTGCAGAATTTTATGTAGGGGAGGCACAATAAGATGTGACATTTACTGGATTAGGTGACCTTGATTAGACAAGTTCATGGGTGCTGTATCCATAATTGGCTGTCAGCAGTGTGCTTCTGAATACAGATGGGGAATTGAAGGGGATTGGTAGCAATCAAGGGGTTGCTATTGTGTTCATTCTCTGTTGATTTCCTGGAGACATCTTGCTAGCCATTGCAAGCATAGCAGGATGCTCAGTTGGATAGATTGTTTGTTTGAAAGAGCAGGACATGGCCCACACACTCAGCTGTTCTGTAGTTGGCTGCTAACTTATTCTCTTGGCCACAGAGCGTGAAGACCTTCCCAATATAAGGAGGAGGGTCAAACCTGTCTGTACCCCTTACCCAAGGCCAAAGGTCATTTTCACTCCACGTCGTACTTCCAGTGAGCTTTTCAGAAGAAGACAACTTGCCTTTAACCCTGCCACGCCCACCATGAGCAGGCAGAGAATGTTGCTTGCAGAAAACTGGTAAGACTCTACTGTGTTCATGACTATGTTTCAGGCGGCAGGGTGAGGGTGGTCCAGAAACCTGATCTACTTCAAGCAGGCTTAGGAATCCCTTCTGGGTGGGTCAAGACAAGGTATCTGTGTTCACACAAGTCTTTGTCTGCACAGATAGGTCATTTGAGCTTGTCCATATTTTAACTTTTCCTTGGCATTATGATTTCTTTAAAAATCTTTCGCCCTCCAGACCGTGTGCTTGTCCAGCCCTTTAGTTTAGCTGCACCCAACCTCACTGGCCATAACAGCCTCCTCCCAAAAACTGTATGTTGTATTTTTGTGTAAAGATTTTGCTAGTTATCGCTCCGAAGACAAAGCTGGAGTTTGCTTTTCTTAACAGTCATGTAATTCATGGCCTGAGCAACAAACCATAGTTAATCACAGTAATATATGCTGAAAATTGGAGGTGATTGTTTGTAGCAGGTAGGGAGACAAAACAACAGTGTGACAAACACTTAATAATGCAAATGTGGGTTCCATATTTGAAAAGCACCTGTTATGGAAAATCTTCTATCAAACCTTGCTTATCCACAAATCAGACCTGGCGAAAGAGGTCTTTAGATATTGAAGGGCTCATGCACAAGGAAAAAAGAAATCATGTGTGCCTCCTGTATGCACACCTACTCTGTCTTTCTTTCCTCTAGGCCAGCTTCTCCTCCACTGTTCAGCCAAATTAAGGAGAGCCACAAAGAAATCGCTTGCCAAACAGAAACACTCATGAAAGAGGACCCTCCTGGTGAGCTCTTAGATCAATTTCTGGACAGCTTCCTCTAGGGATATCTTCCAGAATACTTTTGTTTTTAAATGCACTTAATTCTGTTAATGCCATTTCAGTGTTATTTTGGTGCTGTTGTTATAGGAAGCTGAAATGTTGGCAGAGTAGAAATGTTGGTTCAATAGGAACTGTAATTAACATCCTTTCATATGGAATTCCAACATTTATTTATTGCTTGTACTTGGAGGTGCTAGTAGCATTATGTTGCCTCCGTTAAACTATGTATACAGTGTTGTGTGTCATTATTGATAAATTTATATTGGGAACTGCTCTTTTGAGGAGCAGCAATAAAAATTGGTTTTAAGGAGGTGTGGTCTCTGACTTTATTTTGAGAAAGGCTGTTGTATGCTCACAACCAAGATAGGGTCTTCTTTGAATCTTCGGCATTTTGGCCCATTGAAGTTTAATCCCGACAGGTAGGACCCAAGCAGCACGAGAGTTGGTATGTCCAAATTTTCTTGAGATGCTGGCCGAAGCCACATGTTACAGTGCAGCTGAGGACAAATGAACCCCAAGTGCCTTCACAAGGATTCATACCAGGGTGGCTCCCCATGGCATGATGGGTAATTCAGTCCTTCAACAAAAAACCCTCTGGACTGTGTTTTTGCTTCTCTATGCACAATTCGCAACAGCAGAAATGATCCAACATTGCCTTGCAATATTGCGCCTGCATTGCCAACAGGAAAAAGGATCACAAGTTTTAAACTTAACAGCAGCTGAATGTTAATGAACTGATGTTAGCAGCCACAGTGGTTTCCAAGATCCCCTTTTCTGCTCACTTCGGTTCACAGACACCAAGCAAGGGAAAATCCCAGAATGTGTCTCCTTTTCTCATTAATAAACTGCATCTATCCAAAAACAAAGCAATTGTCAGGGCTGTTTTTCAACAAGTTCTCTAGGTATTTATTGTTTGCCTAGAACAGTGGTTCCCAACCTGGGGTAACCCAGGTGTTCTGGGACTGCAGTTCCAAGAAGCCTTCACCACCAGCTGTGCTGGTCAGGGTTTCCGGGAATTGCAGTCCAAGAATACCTGGCTTACCCAAGGTTGGGAAACACTGGCCTAGAAAAAATCATCTGTTCAAATACGGTCTTTTGAATTATCGTTGGGTACTGCGATCAAACTTCTACTTGCAGTCACTCAGTCACAGTGGCTGATTCATCCACGTAATCAATCATGTGTGTGAACTGGCTCTTGATCTGATTGCAGGTGTATATGGAGCAGAGTGGCTTTGAAGTCAGATTTATGACTTGGTAAAACTTAGCAATCATGGATTGCTGCCTTGTCGTGGCGAAGGGGCTTGAGTAATTCAGAGAAGCTATGGGCTATGCCGTGCAGGGACACCCAAGACGGACAGGTCATAGTGGAGAGTTCGGACTAAACGCGATCCACCTGGAGCAGGAATTGGCAAGCCACTCCAGTATCTTTGCCAAGAAAACTCCATGGACAGAAACAAAAGGCTAAAAGATATCACGCTGGAAGATGAGCCCCTCAGGTCGGAAGGCGTCCAACATGCTACTGAGGAAGAGCGGAGGACAAGTACAAGTAGCTCCAGAGCTAATGAAGTGGTTGGGCCAAAGCCGAAAGGATGCTCAGCTGCGGACGTGCCTGGAAGTGAAAGAAAAGTCTGATGCTGCAAAGAAAAATCCTGCATAGGAACCTGGAATGTAAAATCTATGAACCTTGGTAAGCTGGATGTGGTCAAACAGGAGATGGCAAGAATAAACATTGACATCCTGGGCGTCAGTGAACTAAAATGGACGGGAATGGGCAAATTCAATTCAGACGATTACCATATCTACTATTGTGGGCAAGAATCCCGTAGAAGAAATGGAGTAGCCCTCCTAGTCAACAAAAGAGTGGGAAAAGGTGTACTGGGATACAATCTCAAAAATGAGAGAATGATTTCAATACGAATCCAAGGCAGACCTTTCAACATCACAGTAATCCAAGTTTATGCACCAACCACCAATGCTGAAGAGGCTGAAATTGACCAATTCTATGAAGACTTACAACACCTTCTAGAACTGACACCAAAGAAAGATGTTCTTCTCGTTATAGGGGACTGGAATGCTAAAGTAGGGAGTCAAGAGATAAAAGGAACAACAGGTAAGTCTGGACTTGGGAGTTCAAAACGAAGCAGGGCAAAGGCTAATAGAGTTTTGTCAAGAGAACAAGCTGGTCATCACAAACACTCTTTTCCAACAACACAAGAGGCGACTCTACACATGGACATCACCAGATGGGCAATACCAAAATCAGATTGATTATGTTCTCTGCAGCCAAAGATGGAGAAGCTCTATACAGTCGGCAAAAACAAGACCTGGAGCTGATTGTGGCTCTGATCATCAGCTTCTTATAGCAAAACTCAAGCTTAAACTGAAGAAAGTAGGAAACACCACTGGGCTAGTCAGGTATAATCTAAACCAAATCCCTTATGAATACACAGTGGAAGTGAAGAACAGATTTAAGGAACTCGATTTGGTGGACAGAGTGCCTGAAGAACTATGGATGGAGGCTCGTAACATTGTACAGGAGGCAGCAACAAAAACCATCCCAAAGAAAAGGAAATGCAAGAAAGCAAAGTGGCTGTCCAACGAGGCCTTACAAATAGCAGAGAAGAGAAGGGAAACCAAATGCAAGGGAGATAGGGAAAGTTACAGAAAATTGAATGCAGACTTCCAAAGAATAGCAAGGAGAGACAAGAGGGCCTTCTTAAATGAACAGTGCAAAGAAATAGAGGAAAAGAGTAGAAAGGGGAAAACCAGAGATCTGTTCAAGAAAATTGGAGATATTAAAGGAACATTTTGTGCAAAGATGGACATGATAAAGGACAAAAATGGCAGGGACCTCACAGAAGCAGAAGACATCAAGAAGAGGTGGCAAGAATACACAGAGGAATTATACCAGAAAGATCTGGATGTCCCAGACAACCCAGATAGTGTGGTTGCTGACCTTGAGCCAGACATCCTGGAGAGCGAAGTTAAGTGGGCCTTAGAAAGCACGGCTAACAACAAGGCCAGTGGAGGTGATGGCATTCCAGTTGAACTATTTAAAATCTTAAAAGATGACGCTGTTAAGGTGCTACACTCAATATGCCAGCAAGTTTGGAAAACTCAGCAGTAGCCAGAGGACTGGAAAAGATCACTCTACATCCCAATCCCAAAGAAGGGCAGTGCCAAAGAATGCTCCAACTACCGTACAATTGCACTCATTTCACATGCTAGCAAGGTTATGCTCAAAATCCTACAAGGCAGGCTTCAGCAGTATGTGGACCGAGAACTCCCAGAAGTACAAGCTGGATTTCGAAGGGGCAGAGGAACTAGAGACCAAATTGCTAACATGCGCTGGATTATGGAGAAAGCCAGAGAGTTCCAGAAAAACATCTACTTCTGCTTCATTGACTACGCAAAAGCCTTTGACTGTGTCGACCACAACAAACTATGGCAAGTTCTTAAAGAAATGGGAGTGCCTGACCACCTTATCTATCTCCTGAGAAATCTATATGTGGGACAGGAGGCAACAGTTAGAACTGGATATGGAACAACTGATTGGTTCAAAATTGGGAAAGGAGTACGACAAGGCTGTATATTGTCTCCCTGCTTATTTAACTTCTATGCAGAATACATCATGCGAAAGGCAGGACTGGATGAATCCCAAACCGGAATTAAGATTGCTGGAAGAAATATCAACAACCTCCGATATGCAGATGATACCACTCTGATGGCAGAAAGTGAGGAGGAATTAAAGAACCTCTTAATGAGGGTGAAAGAGGAGAGTGCAAAAAATGGTCTGAAGCTCAACATCAAAAAAACTAAGATCATGGCCACGGGCCCCATCACCTCCTGGCAAATAGAAGGGAAAGATATGGAGGCAGTGACAGAGTTTACCTTCCTGGGCTCCACGATCACTGCAGATGGTGACAGCAGCCACGAAATTAAAAGACGCCTGCTTCTTGGGAGGAAAGCGACGACAAACCTAGACAGCATCTTAAAAAGCAGATACATCATCACCTTGCCTACAAAGGTCCGTATAGTCAAAGCTATGGTTTTTCTAGTAGCGATGTATGGAAGTGACAGCTGGACCATAAAGAAGGCTGACTGCTGAAGAATTGATGCTTTTGAATTGTGGTGCTGGAGGAGACTCTTGAGAGTCCCCTGGACTGCAAAGAGAACAAACCTATCCATTTTGAAGGAAATCAACCCTGAGTGCTCACTGGAAGGGCAGATCCTGAAGCTGAGGCTCCAATACTTTGGCCATCTCATGAGAAGAGAAAACTCCCTGGAAAAGACCCTGATGCTGGGAAAGTGTGAAGGCAAGAGGAGAAGAGGACGAGATGGTTGGACAGTGTCATCGAAGCGACCAACATGAATTTGACCAAACTCCGGGAGGCAGTGGAAGACAGGAGGGCCTGGCGTGCTCTGGTCCATGGGGTCACGAAGAGTCGGACACTACTTAACGACTAAACAACAACGACAAAACTTAGCCACCTTGGCCAGAATAGCTGGAAAAATCTATGGCTTTGGTTGAAGTCACATAAGTATTCGGACAGTCACATCTAAAAGTAGTGCTTATGTAATAAACCTAGTTCAAGGCTTAGGAATGTGTGACCCTCCAGGTGTGGTTGGCCCTCAGCTTCCATTATACCTTATTTTGGGATATGTTGGCTATGCCTGATGAAAGTTGCAGTCTGAGAATGGGTGGAGGTCCCTTGATTAGAATCATCCCTACAGAACCAATAATGGCATGACTTTTACACAAGCCCAACTGTACTATCTCTAATAGTACATCTCATACTATTATGGGCTGTGATGAGGCACTCTGAGACTGTGTATCTTGCTCAAGGCCTGCTCAGTCCCTATATGTGAGCCTTGTGGCACAGTGGTTAAACTGCTGTACTACAGCTAAAACTGTGCTCATGACCTGGGGTTCAATCCTAGGTAGACGGCTCAAGGTTCATTCAGCCTTCCATCCTTCCAAGGTTGGTAAAATGAGTACCCGGCTCACGGGGGGTGGGGGTGAGTGGAGGCAATGTGTAGCTTGCATAATTTACTTGTAAACTACCCTGAGAGTGCTTTAAGCACTATGGGGAGGTATATAAGCAGCACACTTTGCTTTTTTCCTATGAGATGCTGTTAACTGACCTGCATCCGTATTACAAATAAAGCTGAAAAATTGTTTAACAAATAAAACTTACAAGACAGGATAAAGGCAAGTTCCATGCCACTCTTCTGTGAGGAGTAACATGTACTACAGCTTGAGTCTGAGTCAACACAGAGTTATGATTTTCTTATTTTCCCCCCTCCTCAGACCAAGGAAGCTACAGCTGTACAAGCCAAGTTGCTTCTGGACAGTGTTGACCCTAAGACAGTTCACATTGGATACCAATGTATGTATGTCTGTGTTCACTGCTCTTAAATGTGAGAATGTAGAGTTATTCTGGGTGACAGCATTCAATCACCTTGAAAAACCCCACCTTGTCTTTATAGAGTCAAGCCCACTGTGAGGGTTCAGCACTCTGTCCTGGCCTTCCTTCCTTCTCAGGGTCAAACACCACAGATGCAGCTTTAACATTCAAACCATCAACATTCAAACCATCAGAAGCACATCAACAGAAAACTAGCAACATTGACTTTAATGTCCAGCAGCTCTTTGGAACCCAACAGGGTACTGAAGGGATTATTGTTCTGAACAATAACATGTGTATTCAACTCAAAGTCCTGAAACATGGGTCCATTCCCTTCTCTGGGTACCCTCAACGATGGGTCAGTGTGATCGGGTTCTTGATCTAATTTAAGCAGTTCCTGCTCTTTAATGAGATTCATCACAGGAGATGAATTTACATCAACTAAAGGTTTAATATCTTTCAATGGGGCAGGGTGTACAACAACTTCTGTGGGTCCAACGGGACAAGCAACCATAGACATTTCAGGCCACATTCCTGGAATTCCTGTCACAATTAACGAGTCCTTTAACAGGGAGACATTCCAAATCTCTCATGGTCAGTAGGCTTCCTCAATGGTTGACTCCTCACCGCACAAATAGTCCCGCAACAAGGGTGTCGAACCCAGTTGACCTCGATGGGTGTCGAACCCACGGGGATAGGCTCTGGTCACACCACCTTCTTCCAAGGACCCTTCCCTCTCAGGTAAACATATATGGTCCATTCCAACGGCTCCATTTCACCCAACTGTACCTCAATTCCTGCGCTTCCACATCTCCTGGGGGTCCACTTACCCCTCTCACTTCTTGTCTCCCCTTTTTGAGGAAAGGAGAACACATATGGACCTTCTTCTCCCTTTGGCAATGGTCCTACTTCCTCCTTCCCTTCACACTCTGGCACCTCCCACTCCTCTGAACCCCAACCCCTCTTTTCTCTCCCCCTCTCTCCCACCTTAGTCACATCCCTCTGTTCTCCATCTGTCATTAAGAAACCTTCCGCTATCTCCTACTCTTTTCTCACCTTTTTATTCCCTCTTCCTTCTTCCTCTGTCTTCCCGCCTTCTCCTAGAATCAGGTCCTGGACTACCAATGGTAATGTAGTAAGGACGGTATTGACTCCTTCGGCAACAAACAAGTGAGGGGACGGCTCACTTCTAGGTTTAACTCTTTGGTTCCTCTTCAGAGACATTAATGACATATTTGGAATCTCCCATCGGGTGGCATTGCTTGATCCCGGCAGTCTCTTTCTTGACACTGGGGTTACAGTTAGGATCTCCAGGGTTGAGGGTCTTTCTTTCCCATATATATGGGTCCATCTTGCTTGTTCTCTCTTTTCCCTTTCTCTTTTAGCTCTTTCCTCTCTTATCTTACATCTCCACTCCCTGGCCTCATTCTCCCCGCAATAAGAAGGTTTCCCCACTGTTGTTCTCCTTCTCTTTGCCTCTTCTCGTGGGATCATGAGTTTCTCCCACTTTTTCGTCCAGGTGTTCTCCATCTATATCCACTCCCACCCTGGACGCAATATCCTTTCCTTCTCTTTCGCCTCCGCTTCTCCTGCCTCTGCCTTTTTCTCACCCTTTTTATTCTCCTCCTCCCTTCCCCCCTTTTTCTCCCTGCCAACCAGCTCTCTCCTTACTCCTGCCTGTTCTAACTGTCCAGAGAGTTATTTCATTTTCCCTTCCTCTGTTTGGGAACCTTCCTCCTTCCTCTCGACCTCTAAGTCTTTCTCCCTTTCCTTCCTGGGACATCCTTCCCGTCCTTTGTTTTCCTTCCAAAGTTCTGTCTTCCCTTGTAAGTGAGACGGATGGCACTCAGGCAGGTAGGATCTCGCTCCCACCGCCATCCTCAATCCCACCTATTCATGGCAACAGAAATAATGGATTTTGTGCCTTTATTATTTATTTATTTATTTAAAATATATAATCTTTCCTTTCTTCTTAAAAAGGACCCAAGGTGGCTTACATCATTAAAAGACTAGTGTTTAACGCTGACAACAGCAAATATTGAAATACTAAAAAGGATCAATACCAAAAAACAAAAAAACAAACAAACAAAAAACATATGCAACACCAAAACACATTCTGCAGCAAAGGTACAACAATCCATTTATAAAAACCCTACTAAGGCACCCAGTCACTCAGGGAAGGCTTGTCTGAAGAGAAGGGTCTTCACCTGCTTGCGGAAGGACAGCAAAGATGGAGCCAGCCGGGCCTCCTGTGGGAGGGAGTTCCAGAGTCTGGGAGCGGCGACAGAGAAGGCCTTCTCCTGTCCACCCACCAAACACACTTGTGAAGGTCATGGTATGACAGAAAGGCTTTGTGACCACATTGACGATTTCTCAAAAGGTAGTGAAGCTTGTGGTTACAACGTACTCAAGTCAAGCCTCTTTCTCTCTAAAACCTCATATTACACGTTGGTTACAGTAACTCATTTCACAGCTAATTCCCCCCCCCCCCACAGTCTCGCTCTGCATTTCTTGTTCTTAATCTCTCTCATTTCTTCTCCTCCATCTCTGTCTATCTCTCTGTGTGTATATATATATGCGCCTAGTTCCATCACAGGCATCTCTTGATGATCTTAACACTTGAGCAGGTCACAAAGGGAGATGTACAGTATTACCAAAATCCTTTTGCTTAGTGTAGTAAATAATGCTAGAGTAGGTCCAATTAACCAATGGGGATTTAGTGAGTCAACTGAAGTTCCATTGATTCAAGTGGGCATACTCTAACACAATTTACTATAAATTAATCACACCTAGACTAGGTTCAATTGAATCAATTACATTTAGGGAGGAGTTGACTTAACCACATTCCCACAGATTCAATGGATCCAACTCATTGAATTCATGGGAGTTTCATCATTACTTGCCATCATTACATGCAAACTTTGTAATGTGAGCCCAGATCAACCTGTGTTGAATGTAATTGCCGAACACACCTCTAGGGGGCGGTGTTGTAATAAAATATTACCTGAACATACAGGTACTTAAAAAAACCAATAAGGTGTCTCGTGGCACCTCCAGGATTTGCAAGTTTTATTTGGCATAAGGTTTCCCGGACTTTTTCAGATGCCTGAAGATATCTGAAGGTGCCACAAGACTCCTTGACGGTTTTGCTGCAATGGATTCACACGACTACCCCCTGAGAATTTCAGCATCTTGTGGTTAGAACACAACCACAAATGCCCTCAACACCCCTGTCGTCCTTGTTGTGACGTCGAAGTGGGTTCAACTGCGGCATCTCCTTCGCTTTAGAAATTTAGCTGTAAAAAAGGTGCTGTGTTTGCGGATCACAGGAGGAGGAGGAGGAGGCGGCGGCAGTGGCAGTCACCTCCTCTTGCCCATGGGCTGCCTTCACACGTTACAATAATCGCGCGTGGAGGGGAAACCGGAAGCGAGGAAAGCTCAGGCGAACCCCCCAGTCGCCTTTCATGCCTAAGAGTAAGGCGGCTGAAGCAAGGCGGAGGGCGAACTCCCCCGCCTTGGCAGAGAACTGTCACTCCGATTCCCAGACCACGTGGGTGCCTTGCCCTGCACAAGCGCAGAAGCAGAACGCCCGGAGACGCAAAGCGAGCCAAGGCCGGCTTCCCGTCATGCCCCGCGGGGCCTTCCCTCTGGCTCTCGATGGGGCTGTCGGGGCCCACTTGCGGCCGTTGCTTGGCGGCCGCTGTGTGCCCAGGGCGGGGGCAGAAGCTGTGGCCGCTTTGGGGGCCGAGCGGGCGGTGGCTCTGCGGCGGCGGCGGCGGCGAGGAAGCGCAGCAACGGCCGGGGCCGCCTTCCCTGCCGGCGGAGGTCCGGGCGTCGAGTGAGGCGCTGTGGCGGAGGCTGCGAGCGGGCGGCGCGTCGGTGGTGCCGGGTTTCCTCAGCGAGGCGGAGGAGGCGTTGCTGGCTCAGGAAGTGGAGCCTCAGCTCCGTCGCCGCCGCTACGAAGACGGGCACTGGGACGGGGTGGGTGGCGTGTGTGTGAATGGGTTTCCCATGGCGCGTCGTTTAAGTGTGAAGAGAAGGCTTCGGGTGTGGTGGTTAAAAGAGCGCTGGCAGGTCCCAAGTTCAAGTCCGCCATGACCCAGGCCACTCCCTGCTTGACCTTGGGATAGTCAATCTCTCTCAGGCTGACCTACCCTGCAGGGCTGTTGTTGGGAAGATAAGAGTGGGGAGAAGAGAGCAGGTTAGAAATTGAGCTAATAGTTGCAATGGAAACAATCATGATAGTGTGCTGTAGTAGTGGATAGAGTGACAGACTAGGACTCAGGAGACCTGGGTTCGAGTTCTGCTCAGCCACAGGATCTCACTGGGGTGTGCATGGAACTGGTAAAACCACTCCTTTAATCTCTCACTTACCTTGGAAGCCCTATTAAGGTCGTTACAAATGAGATGCATCTTGATAGCACATAACAGCAGTAATAATAATAATAAGAGGTTAGCAGAGTGGAAGAATCCAGCGATAGTTATAAAACATACTCACTGTATAGGAGAGAGCATAAATAGAGGCGGTTTTAGGAGAAGTAGCTGTGTTAGTCTCTGCTAGTATATCAGGCCAAAAACAAACAAAAAAATTAATGAAGTGAAAAACATGGTACTACCTTAAAGACTAATTGCTATATTTTAATGTGAGCTTTCATGGATCAAGTCCACTTCCTTAAACATAAGAGTGGGACTACATGGCAAATTTTTATACATGGCTCCAAAATAAAGGGACAGTGATTGGGTAGTGGACATAAGTTGCAAATTGTGTGAGTTAATGTATTTCACACCTAGTAATGACTTCATTTGATGTTCAGATCTTTTTCATTGAAAAGATCTGAACTTTCTACTGTAAAAAGCAACATTGGTTAGTGGGTAAACTCCCTCTCCCACCCCCAATTCCGTCTTTGCAGGTACAGTGGTGCCTCAACTTACGAACTTAATCAGTTCCAGAAGATGGTCGTAAGTCGAAGCACCATTTCCCATAGGAATGCATTGAAACACGATTAATCCGTTCTGGTTGGGAAAAAAAAATCACCAAAACAACAACAACAACCACTGCAAGACCCATCGGAAACGCGATTAATCCGTTCCGGTCGAAGAAAAAAACCCTCAAAAAGCAAACAAACCCTGCAAGACCCATCGGAAATGGGGGGGAAAAAACCCCAAAAAGCAAACAAACCCTGCAAGACCCATCGGAAATGCAAAAAACCCAAAAAGCAAACAAACCCTGCAAGACCCATCAGAAACGCAAAAAAACAAACCCAAAAAACAAAGACTGCAAGACCCATCACGGCACAGAAACATAACCCCCCACCCCAAAACCACGCTGCAAAACCCACCTAGAACAGGCAGTTTTTAAAAAGCAGAAAGCAGCACCTTACCAGGCAGTCCGAAGCCGCCTCCGAATGCACACTCTCTAACTGCTGGGGCGAAAGAGCTACAAAGAAGCAGCCTCTTCGCCACCAACGGTTAGCAGTTTGAATTCCCTGCCTTTTTTCCAATCGTAACTTGAAGCTCTGGTCGCAAGTTGAAGCAAAATTTTGCAGCCGGAGCTGGTCATAACTCGAATTGGTCGTAAGTCGGGTCATAAGTCAGGACGTTCGTAAGTACTTGGTTGCGCTAGACTCAGGCCAAGCAAAAGAAAATACTTCTTTCCAGAATTTGCTGCCACAGATGTGGTGATGGGTTGCCTGTAAGGGGGGGGTGGGGTGGATAGAGGAGTGGACTGCTGAAGGCTGCTAGCAGCTGTGGAGGAGTTATGGTCTTTTTCCACGTTTAAAGATAGTGTACTTTTCTAGTGCCACAGTCCTCAGGAGAAAGTATTTGAGAATTGAAAGCTGCCCTACCCCATTACGGTCTATTTTGACTGCTCATCTAAAGTTTTCACTATCACCTGCTGCTTCCTAATTTTAAACTCGAGATACCATGGACTTAACCTGGACTTTTCTGCAGACAGGGCCAGTTCTTTCTAATTTTCTGGAGCGGGAACCCCGCCCTATGCCTGAGGGTTTCTGGCTGCAACCAGAAGCAAATGGGCAGCAACACTGGCTGTGTGGTCCCAATGCAGTGCTGCGCATGCCCACATGGGTTAGAGCAAGGGTCTCCAAGCTTTTCAGTATGAGGGCCACATCATATATTTTACACATTTTCGAGGGCCGAAGGAGGGAATGGGGACCCAAGCGATCCTCCACCCCCGCTGTCTTTGCAAAGACAGCGGGGGTGGGGGCTGGATAAAAAGGCAAGGTGGTCTGGATGTGGGCCGTGGGCCATAGTTTGGAGACCCCTGGTTTAGAGGGAATGTTGTGCAGGACAGATTCCCTTTATCTGAGGTATAACTCCTTGCCTTTGTGCACATGAATTTCCATAAGGCATTTGGCTGGCTACACTGTTGGAAATACAGTGATGGATAACGTTTCTAGTCTTGATGGTTGTGTGTTGCCTGAGAGAAGTGGTCATTGAGCCGCCAGAGCAGGAGAAGGCTGTTGCACTTCTGTTCTGCTTGTGGAGTTTCCCAAAAGTTTCTGATCAGCCACTGGAAGGAGCCAGATGCTGCTCTACTTAGGCTTTTGATTAGATGAAAGCTATTCCAAATGAAAACCAGTCTTTCCCCTTGAGCTGTTTTCTTAAGGGGCTTAGCATCATCCCCCAGAGCTGGCTTAAAGTTTTCTGGTGCCTAAGACAAAAGGCAAGCTGAACAAGCATCAGCTGGATTGACAGGTACATCTCACTTCAACACTTGGAAAAGGATAATTGTTTTAAGAGCAGCAGTCTAGGCTAAGAGTGTGAGACAGGTTGTGTGATATGCATAGTTATTTACTCCAAGAAAGGCCAATAACTAGGGTGGGCTAGGGGCTCAGTAAGAATAACTGGGGTCTGTACCTGCTGTTCAACATTAGTTGCCTCACTCTGCCAAATGGTAAGACCAGTTCTGCATTCTTCCCACATGGCCTTTGATTAAAGATTCATTTCCTCCCATGTTTGGCCCAGAAATATATCTCATATCTTTTGATTATTCTGTGTTTGATATGTGAACTGATTTCACTGAAAAATATTGTGCTTACACTGATACAAAGGGATCTTTTGTTTGTAACAAATTGACATGTGAAAATCACCTTGTAATGATGATCACCAAATGGTGGCACTGTTAAGTGTGACCTGGCTGCAGTTGTCAACAACTGTTTCATTTTCTTTTCTGAAATTAAAATATCTCTTCTCTCTTCTGTAGGCTATCCATAAGTACCGTGAGACAGAAAAGTTGCACTGGAGCAAAGAAAGTTATGAGATTTTGCAAAGGGTCCAGGATGCAGCTTTTCCCCCAGACGTGCCACAGCTTACCCAAGTCCACGTCCTGGATTTGCATAAAAGTGGCTACATAAAACCTCATGTGGACAGTGTCAAGGTAACATGTCACAAAAGAGCTAGAAAGCATTATCCTACAACTTGGAGGTTCTTCAGTATGAGGAAAGTCACTGGTAATTAGGGGGAGTGGTATGAAAGAGAGGTTGTAGAGGGCTCAGTAAATTGAATTCCCAACTGTAAAGCCATGGATCAGGAGTTCAGTTCCTAGGAGAAGAGCCAGCCTGTGTGGCCTTGGGCAAGCTACATAGTCCCCCAGAGCACCCAAACAGAAAGGGAATGATAACCCACTTTGGAGCACTGTCTACCTAGAAAACCCTAGAAAGGATCGCCATAAGTTAGAATCAACTTGACGGCACACAATAATTGTCACTAGCAAGGAAGAATCCCAGGGGAGTACTGTGTCGGTTGTTCCACATAGGTGATTTATTGTTTGCAAAATCCATGAGGCCAGTGTACACAGTGCTTCTCTGTGGTCCCTCCCTGCTAATGAGAATACCCATGTTGGGGGAAAAAATTCCTGTAGACTTGAATTTGTAGTTAAGGAAAATACTAAATCAGGATTGAAGATAATGTGGTTCATGGGCTGAATGTGGCCCCAATATTTACAGGGCCCTTTAAAAAAAAAGGGGGGGGGTTAATTTGTTTTCATTCAAAAGCAAAGGCTCTTGTGCTCCTTAAAAGACTTTGGGGCAGTTTTGCCAGGCATGGGGCTTCTCCACATTCCAAAATATTTTTGCCTCTAGGGGGCATAAGGAGATACTTTCAATTTTAAAAATGTATGAAAAATAGTTTTGGCTTGTGGGGAGTGAGTGTACCTGGAAGATCCAGGAGTGGACACATGCAACCCTGGACTTCTAGAAGCTGCCCACACCTGGGTTAAATCAAATGAAATATTATTGTTTTACCATCTCTTTACCATGTTTATATCCCACCTTTCTCCCAGCAAAGGGACTCAAGGTGGCCACAGCTGAAATGTATATATGTTGAAAATTACAATAAATTAAGATATCCATATTAAATTTAGTTAATCTTAAATAATGTCAAAATATCACTGATTAAAACATAATTAAACAAATTTAAAACACATGATAATTTTTAAAAGTCACCTCACCTTCTAAAAACTTCAGTCCTGCCACAGTGTTCACAAATCAAAGGCCAGTTTTAAAAGGAAGATTTTCACCTGCCAGCAAAAGGACTATAAGGATTGTATTAGTTCTGTGAGATTTTGTTACAACAGAATGATGCAGCTAGTCATCTAAAGTTGGTTTATTTCTATGCTGCACCTGTTTTTTTTTAACCTGAACTGCTGAACGTCATTAAGATAAATATTTTGGTAGGCATTTTTTTTGAACTTCCGCTTGAGTTCTATACTTCTGTGGGACTTTTTGGCTTTTGAAATTTGAGGGTGTGGCATAGCCTTACAATTCACAGCACTGACTATGAGGTCATACTACCTTTTCATGAAGGCCAATGGTATATGTTGTTATACAAGCATACATAAATTTTTATGGGTCCCTAACCGCTTATGATCTTATTCTCTCTGAGGTGGCAAGCTCATGTTTGGACTGCATCATTTGAGAGTGTGCATTAAGATTCACATGATGAGGTGCTTCTTGTACAAAATGTTATCATGGGAGTGGCAAGAATTGCCTTCCTGATGGGCTAGTGATACATGAGGGCTAATACCCAGCTGTGTAAAGTTCATAGGGTATTTGATAGATATGACTATTCATGCCATTCTGGCCTTCATGATTTTGTCGTTCCCCTCTGCTAGTTCTGTGGCTGCACCATTGCAGGCCTTTCCCTGCTGTCTTCAAGTGTGATGCACCTGGTCAGTGAGCAGAATCCAGAAGACTGGCTAGATTTACTGCTGGAGCGCCGCTCTCTCTACATTCTCAGGTAATATAAACAAGATAAGAATCACTTGGTTAAATTTGACAAAGAGTCCATATCATCTGGCATCTTCTGTCTGATGCTGGCTTACCAGTTGCTTCTGAAAAGAAAGAGCACATTGTTTGTTCCTAGAGGCACTGGGCTTTTATACAACATTCTATTTAGCTATCATATTTAGGACCATTGATGGACTTTTTGCTCAAGGAAGTTCTGCCACCATCGTTCCCTACAGATGTGCATAACACACATTCCCTTTTTAGCATCTGTCCTGGTCTCAACACTGCGGACTCTGTACAGTAGCCGCTAAGGATGCTAGTCCTGCTTTGTGCTGTATCAGACCAGAAAGCCATCTAATACAGTTCTCTGTGGCAGTGTGTTTCCCCAGCGTTTGT
This sequence comes from Intellagama lesueurii, assembly GCA_037013535.1. Taxonomy (NCBI): domain Eukaryota; kingdom Metazoa; phylum Chordata; class Lepidosauria; order Squamata; family Agamidae; genus Intellagama; species Intellagama lesueurii. The sequence continues at coordinate 137,015,051 of JBAJHW010000002.1, forward strand.
TAGAGGCATATGGTCACTGAATGGGAACTGCTTATCCTCTGTGAATAAGGCTAATTCTTTGTGCTATAAAAATGTTTTGTATCTGTTATTTCCATGCAAAATGCAAAAAAAAAAAAAAAAAAAATGTGAGTAGATAAATAGGTACCACCTCGGTGGGAAGGTAAACGGCGTTCTGTGTCTAGTCACGCTGGCCACGTGACCATGGAGGATTGTCTGCAGACAAACGCTAGCTCTATGAGTTGGAAACGGAGATGAGCACCGCCGCCTAGAGTTGAACACGACTGGACAAATTGTCAAGGGGAACCTTTACCTTTACCTAATGCTTCTCTGCCTTTTTAGACTACAGTTCCCATCATGCCTCACCATTGACCATGTTAATTGAGGTTGCTGGCAATGCAGTTCAAAAGAAATGGGTAATGCTACATTGGGTTAGGTTGCCATAAGTTAATCATCCATCCAGTGTCATTTAGACATAACAGAGATATGGTTTCCTGCTGCCTGAAAGATCCTGCATAAACCTGTGTTGTGTGTGCTGCTCCACTTTATCTTGTTACATGGTAGTAAGAGGCAATTAGAAATGCCATTTCTATTTTTAGATAAACCATAGGTCCCTGATAGATCTGAATTTGGGGAACTTTGGTCCGTTTGCTAGAACAAACCAGGATCAAACTGTGGTTTTGAATCCTAACTTATTCTAATAGACCACAGTATCCTGATTTTGTGGCTTAACAGAAAGCTGCACTTTGCTTAAAAGTGGGAGCTTTCAGACTGCTTAGGCAGCTCAAGAGGAGTAAATAGGTCAGTGCATAAACCCACAGTTTGTTCATTGAGAGTACTGCTGCCCCTGCCTAAGGTGGTGGGAGCTGGGAATCCCTCCTTGGACATGATATCCATAAACTCCAAACTCCCAGAGCTACTTGAACTTGATTTTATTAAAGTAGGGGAATGGGGTGCAAAGAAAAGGAGGGTGCCAGTTGTACCCTGTTCTGTCAGTCCACTGAGGAGTTGAATTAGCTCCACTAACCCCCTGTCAAATCCAATCTCTTCCCACCCTCTCAAGATGCTGAGGTCTTCATAGAGTTGATATTGGGGTGGGCAACACTGACAGGCTGAAGATGGGGGCTCCTCTTCTCTTTCGCTACTGGGACCTCTATCCTGACCCCTGTCTAGGGATTCTGTACATATGTATAGCCACATCCCCAGGAATACAAAAGACAGGGGTCCAGTTCTTCCTCATTGAGTCATATATGTTGGAGCCGCCACCTTCTTCCTCCTCCCCTTCCTTTATCCTGGATTCCTCTCCCTGAGTCCCAGGCCCACCTCCTTGCCCAAGTAGATCACATCCTCCTCTACTTCCTCTTCTCCACCTGTAGCCCATACTCCCGTGTCTGCATCCCCAAGGGGCCCTGGAGCCACAGTTTCCATCAGGTCCTCTAGATGGCATGGGACAAGGGCAGACAACCCACAAGGGGCACCAGAAGCAGTCCCTTCACATTAATGAACAAAAAAGTTTTTTTTTTTAATCATGTCTGAACATAATGAACATTCAGCTCTGGCTGATCTCTGGAATAGGGAAATGGCCAGGGCGGTGGACACAATCACTCCTAAGCGGCCCCTCCCACGAAGTAGAGCCAGGCAAGCCCCCTGGTTCACCAGGGAGCTGGTAGTGATGAAACGAGTGGGATGGACACTGGAGCGATGATGGCGGAAAACTCGGTGAATCTGGCTGAACATGGGCTAGAGCCCATTTGAAGGCTTATTCCATGGCAGTGGCTGCAGCAAAGAAAAGATTCTTTGCTGCTGCCATTGCATCTGCACAAAGTTATCCAGCGGAGTTGTTTCGAGTGGTCAGGGGCTTAGTACATGCCCCACCAAAAGAACAAAATATTGACCACTTCACAACCTGCTGTGAGGAATTTACACGACACTTCACAGATAAAGTCGCTCGTATGCACTCTGATTTGGATGCTGTAATTGATACAGACCCTGGGGATGAAACTTTGGCCCGTTTGTCCTGTTTTAATGGATACTTTTCAGTTGGTGCAGCCTGATGATGTGGACAGGATTCTTGGAGAGGTGAATGCCACCACATGTGCGCTGGACCCTTACCCTTCCTGGCTCATAAAAGCAGCCAGAGGAGGAATGGCCGATTGGGTACGGGGAGTGGTAAATGCTTTGTTGCTGCAGGGTAGGATCCCTGCTTGCTAAAAGGCGGCAGTAATAAGACCGCTGTTGAAGAAGTCCTCCCTGGATCTCAGTGTACTAGATAACTACTGGCCAGTCTTAAACATCCCATTCCTGGGCAAGGTACTGGAGCATGTGGTGGTTTCTCAGCTCCAGGGATTCCTAGAGGAAGCGGATTATCTAGACCCATTCCAGTCTGGTTTCAGGCCTAGCTATGGGACAGAGACAGCTTTCCACCTCGGTGAATGACCTACGCCAGGAACTGGACAGGGGGAGTGTGTCCCTGTTGGTTCCGCTGGACCTCTGAGTGGCTTTTGATACCGACCATGGTATCCTTCTGGGCCGTCTCTCTGGGATGGGACTCGGAGGCAGTTTTACAGTGGCTCCAGTCCTTCCTGGAGGGGAAAACTCAGAAGGTAGTGCTGGGTGACTCATGGTCAATGCCCTGGCCACTGGCCTGTGGTGTTCTTCAGGGTTCTGCTTTGTCACCCATGCTTTTTAACATCTACATGAAACCGCTGGGAGAGGTGGTCCGGAGTTTTGGGGTACGGTGTCAGTAGTATGCGGATTACACCCAACTCTATCTCTCCTTTCCACCTAATTCCAGGGAAGCTGTCTTGACTCTAAACCAGTGCTTGGCATCAGTAATGGGTTGGATGAGGGCAAACAAACTGAAACTTAATCCAGACAAGACAGAGGTGCTCCTGGTCAGTCAGAAGGCAGATGAGGGAATAGAGGTACCACCTGTGCTGGATGAGGTTACACTCCCCCTGAAAACTCAGGTCCGCAGCTTGGGTGTACTCCTGGATTCATCCCTAAGTTTTGATGCCCAGGTCTCAGCAGTGGCCAGGAGTGCATTTGCACAGCTAAAGCTGGTGTGCCAGCTGTGCCCGTTCCTTGAGATGTCGGATTTGGCTACAGTGACACATGCCTTAGTTACATCCCGTTTGGATTACTGTAACACACTCTATGTGGGGCTGCCTTTGAAGATGTTTTGGAAACTTCAGCTGGTGCAAAACTCTGCCGCCAGACTACTGACTGGGGCCAGCTATAGGGAGCATATAACACACCTGTTACGAGAACGGCACTGGCTACCAGTCTTATTTCCAGGCCCAATTCAAAGTGCTGGTCATTCACTATAAAGCCCTACACAGCTTGGGTCAGGGCTACCTGAAGGACCTTATCTCCCTATATGCGCCTTCTCAGCGATTAAGATTTATTTATTTATTAAACTTGTATCCCACCCATTTAGACTGCGTCTACTCTGGGCGGCTCACAACAAATAGAATAAAAAACAATTAAAAATATCAACAACAAACAATTAAAGATCAGCAGAGGAGACCCTCCTCTTGGTCCCATTGCCAGCACAAGCACAGCTGATGGGGATACGGGAGAGAACCTTCTCTGTGGCAGCTCCCAAGCTATGGAACGCTCTCCCTCGGGAGATCAGGATGGCCCCTTCCCTTTTATCCTTCCGAAAAAAGCTCAAGACCCATCTCTTCAGACAGGCTTTTAAAAATTGTAACTGAATCCCTGAATCCCATTTTAGCAGATAATTTTAATCTTTTCACGTTTCCATGTTTTAATCTTTTAATTTTATTTTAAATCCTATATGTTTAATTTGTCTTTTAATATTTAACTTATTGTGTTTTAATTGTGTGAATTTTAATGCTGTGAGCCGCCTTGGGTCCCTTTGTTGGGAGACATACGGCACACAAATAAAACTAAACAACAACAATAATAATAATTCTACTACCTTATAAGAGATTATGAAGAGCAATATTGTCATGTGAATGAAATGGCATGGAATATAAATTAGTGTGTTTAGCATGTCTAACTGTAAACTATATCTGCAGTCAGAAACTTGAGATTCTGTTTCAGAAGGAATCCAGATAGGAAATAACAGCATCTTGGTACTGTGAAATACAAAGGTTTCTTTCCAGCCTCTAATTTTATGGGTTTCCCTTCCTGGAACAAGAGTCCTTTTGAATTATAATAATGTACTGACATCTCCTGTAATTTCTTCTTTGGGTGAAGAGGACCAGCTCGTTATGAATTCACTCATGAGATCCTTAAAGATGAGGAATCCTTTTTCAATGGAAGGAAGATCACTCGGGAACGAAGGATCTCTGTCATCTGCCGAAACCTACCCTTGTCTTCTGACCCATCATAGAATTGAGATTCCGAGGACTGACTCTTGTTTCCACCTGGAAAGTAACCTGCTCTTTTAATGGAAGTGAAGCAGGGGGATCTGAACCCCGAGGCTCAGTTCTCCGACCAGCAGGAAGTGATGGGGGCCTATGAGCTGGAAGGAATCTAAGGATATTCAAGATCTAAAGAAAGATTCTTGCTAGTTGGCTGTTAACAGATGAAGAGGAGGCAGAATTGAGGAAATGGACCTGATTATACTTAACTGAAGTACAGTTGATCTCAGGGCAATAAAATCTAGATGCTTCTTCTGAAATGTGTGTTGCTGCAGCAGAAGTTAGGGCTGAAATCAAGGCAGGCTCAAGTGTGCAGTTTTGTTGTTGGGAAAAGTGAGTGAAACATAGGTCTAGTTTCTTATAAGTACCTTGGCATGAAACATGGAGGTGCTCTGCCTTGCCCTTAGTTTACCATCTTATATGTTATCTCATGAGTAACGAGTGCTTAGCAAAGGAAGCTGAATAAATGTTCTCAAAAGGGGGTCAAAAAGCTCTCAAACATTGCCTTTCCCAGCCTGATGCCCTCCAAGTATGTTGAACAAGAGTTTCCATCATCCCCAGACAGCGTTGCACTGTTGCTGCCTTGAGAAAGAGAATCACAGACTGGATCCTTGGTGCCTCATAGATATGAACAGGGTCTAAACTAGATGCAGTGCTGCATGTCTAAACATCCTGGCAGTGCTGGCATGGCAGCTGCTCAACCACAGCCTAAGTGTTTGTACAATTTGAAAACAGTTCATAAGTCATATTAATTCAGGATGTCCCAAACTGAAGTGCTGACTCTGGATTCATATGCAAAGAGTAGAAATAGTTGGTGAAAATTTCTGCTGTTCATCTGTAGCACCAAAAAAGTGTGAAGACAGCAAGCAAATGAGACATAAAAGTGAAAGGCAAGGGATAAGAGATTTTCACTGTGAGAAGAGAGCACTGAGAATTGAGAGAAACAGATTGGGCTCACCTAAGCCTTGAGTGATTTGGAATGAGGGAGAATTCAGATAAAAGCTGGAGCTAGACCAACTATGTTCCATTGATTCTGGCCAGGAACCTTTGTCTTAACTTCAACCTGGAACAGAGGATTTAATTTTAAATTATTTATTGTATATGGCCATCTTTTTTCTTTTGTATGTGTGATTCTGTCCTTCTCTTCCTTCTCTTTTTAAAAGAAGCATTAAATTATTACCTGATGATACTTCTAAACAGAGAATTTGACCATTGCACATATACTCTGTGAAAACCAAAAGTGGGTTATTTTGTTTGTATTGTTGAAGGTGACTGAGAAATGCTTTGTATTTTTTCTCTCAGTATGCTTTTTTCCCTTTGAAATGTGGGATTCTGACTGGAGCCTGCTTCTGATGTTGTCTTTGTCTAGTATGATTTGGGCACTTCATAATAACATCAGTATTACTCATAAAGCATTTCATTTCATTCTCTGTTCCTGGGTCAAAGTGCAACACTTCTCAGTTGACTTGGTGACAAAGAATCTAGTCCATGCTACTGTGAAGACAGCAAAGAGCCTCTCTTTTCAATGAATGGCCATTAGTACAGAGCTGGAGACTCTTGTGTATGTCCTTGCTTGGTCTTTATTGTTTTGACATTAATATATACATTGCCATTTTTAACACTAATGCAGGAAAATTAACCTCAGCGCTGGAATGAGAGAAATAGGCAAAAATACACAAGGAAAAAAAATAGAGAACTCAGATTAGGAAAGGGGTAGCACAAATGCCAGGCCCTCCTCATATTCAGGGAAGAAATAAATTAAATAACTTAGGAACAATCCATAAATATCTCTGACTGCTCAGCTCTCATGGTGTTGCCCCAGCCTCTCAGACCTAATTCAGACAGGATTTGATCAAACCAAAAGCATGTTTGTTTGTAACATGGTGTGGGGTGGGGATGGGGACTGTGAGGGTATGATAGTGCTCAAGAAACGCCCCAATTTTGTCTGCCCCCAGTTGGGAGCTATTGTGAGAGGTTGCTCTGTATGTACAGTGGGGAGATGCAAGTGACCTTGGCTTCCGGTGGTGCAGCATTTTTCTTACTAGGGGTTGCTCTTAAAAGCTTATGTTAGAGCTGTAGCCTGGACTGGAGCAACATTAAGGTGGCTTCCTTTAAACATAGAGGTACACCACGCTCTGCTGTTGCTCCACAAGTCTCTGTGTCCATTTCCCTCTCTCCTTCATGGGCCATCAGGCTGCACAGCTGCAGGCAGAGGCTGAGAGCTTCTCCACCTCATGCCACTGGTGGTTGTCATCCAGAAAGGCCACATCCTCATAGCGTGTAGGGCGACAACAGGGGTCCCCCATGGCAGGGATCTCACTGTTCTGCAGCAGCACTGAAAGTGTCAGATCATGGTTGCTGCGGGCCTTTGGACAGCTCCCACTGCAGTACTTGAAGAGGATGGTCTCCTCGGAGTTGTAGCCTAAGCCCAGGTCCTTGATGGGAACCAGCAGACTTCGTAGGTGACATTCACGCTCTTCAGGTCTTTCCCATGTGCGTCTCTTTGGACGGTTCCTGGATGGACTCAGGAATGAGCTGGGTGGATCACTTAAGGGACTGGTGTGGAGGCCTGCAGCATCTACAGATGCTCCTTTCAAGGTCCTTGTTGTTTCTGAAATGAAAACAAGGGTGGCAGAGAGATTGGACATTTTTGTGCATAGCCTTCAGTTGGATCAATAATAAATTCAATTGGCTGTTAGGGAAGAAGGTTCTGAATGGCTTGGGAGGATCACACCTTCTGCTTTTTGAGATCCCAAAGAGAGGTCAGTCCATTTATTCTGGCCTGACATCCACTGTATCTGCACAGTAGGTTATTTTGTGAGGTATCAGTCAAGGAGCAACAAAAGCAATCAGTTTTACCTTGAATCTTCATGTATACCAGAGGTCAGTAACATATGCCCCTTCCAATCTTTTTGGTCTGCAGTTTCAACTAATACAGTGAATAGTGAGAGGTTCTAGGAATTGTAAATGAAAAATATTATAAGAGAAGATAGTTCCTTGCTCTGATTTAGCTCCAGAAGTTGGTAACTGAAATGCCCAGTCGTGGTTAGCGGACTAGTGGTTTGATTTTGCGCATGTGTAATAAAGGGAAAGTGAGGAAGGGGCTCGTTCATTTAGAAAAACCCTCGTTCCATCTCCATGGGAAAAAGGGAAAGTATGTTGCATGTGTAGAACAGCTTTCCAAATGTGTTGGACCACAACTTCCAGGCCAGGGCAGCTGGAGGAAGGGAAATTTCTCCAAGAGCACAGAAGTTGACAGAGATCTACAAGAGCTCTTGGATAAAGAATTAACAGTGGCATTCCTACTGGGCTTGCCCCATTGGCTCTTGAGGGCTAAATCATGCAGTTTAAAAGAAATGGATAAAGGCAGCCAGGTTCCAGCTCCTAATGTAGGGAAAAGAAATAGACACAGTGCTGCTACCTGTCTTTTTCCATAGCAGGGACAGCACCAGCAAGCTGCAGTTGTGGAGAATTAGATCATAAAAATAGTCTTGAGAGGAAGAAGTAACACACATGCCCTGTCCACACTGCTGAGTCAAATGTCCACACTTCTTCTCTCTTGCCTTTCCCTTCTGAAATGACAAGCAGGTGGGCAAAGACTCTGAACCTCAATCCTGGATCTTCAACTTCACAAGCAGCCCAAGACAAACAGGTGGGGACTCAGTCCTCGGACCTCAGAGCAACACCATTGATATGATGTAGAGTTTTCAAAGCATCTTTCACACATCGTGTTGTTTATAATAACCTAGTAAAAGTAAGCTAGTATGGTTATCCCTGTATTGGGGGAGGGAAGCATTTGAGAAAATAGAGCTTTTTTAAAGCCGGCCACTCAGTATGTTTGTTGTTGGGGTGAGACTTAAACCATTGTTCTTAAGGATAAACAAGACATGATAGCAGATCCCAGCATAATTTGGACTTCTAGTCCCATCAATCCTAGTTGGCATAGCCAATAGTAAAGACATACAAAATTTTGAAGCAAAAAAAAAAGTGATGCACTGAAGGCTTCCAATCCTGATCTGAACATTACGTTTCTTTCAGCCCTGGCTTTAGTTAGGTTTTTACATGATGATGCTCATCAAGCTAACTCCTGCCTCCCAGCCATGATGCTAAGAGACAGGATTATTTCCAACCTTAGATTACTTGAATATTTAACAGCCTTCATCGTATATTTTGGAAGCCCTGGGAGGGCTACTCCAGTTCAGCTCAAAATGATTACAATTTAAGAAGTTTGCCACGGAGTAGTTTAAAATGACACCATTCACAGCGGAAGCAGTTGGACAAACTCTTGGATCACTTTTCATGTTATTGTGAGTGACCCAGAACTTGTGCCATCTGGTGCCTTTTGTGGCAGAGGAAGAAAGCTTGAGGTGCTCCTTGTGGATTTTGCTCTTCTTTGCTAATGCTCCCAAATTCTGGTTGCTTCCTACTTTGCACAGTGCAGGGAGGCCTATGGTCAAGGGGGAAGCACACATGCAGGGAGTTTGCAAAAGAGCTGGCATACCAACTAAGGTTGAATTCCAGATAGTGCTTTGGGCATCTCTGTCCTCAAGCACAGCAACCGTTTTTCCACTGCTCCCATCCCTGGACATGGCAAAATCCATCTTTTGGGCCACAAGACAACAAGAGTCTCTAACAAGTTTCCAAAGGGTTGTCCTACCTAGCAGCGTCTGTAGTGCATCTTTGTTCCCGGTCCTCAACTTCGGTATCATCAGACTCTTGCCACCTTCAGTGGGCTGGAAAGGAATGACTTGGATCAAGACGATGAGAGAGAGGCTGGAGACAAGCTGAGGTGTACCCATCCCTTCCTCAGTTAGCAGGGCCAGATTCTATAGGGATGATGACTCCTTTCCCCTCATTTATATCTTCTTTGGAAGGGTGGCGGGAGGGGGAATAGCATGTACACTAGCAAGAGGAAAATAGTATTAACCCTTGCACCTTTAAGTTATTCCAGATCACACAAGTGGACTATCTTGCATTATGGGTTTAAAGGCTCAATTGAGAAAGTACACATAAATCATAGTTGTTGCTTTGATTAGATCCCTAGGCAGAAGGTGGGCTCTCTTGCTCTCTATTTCCAGCAGTCTATTTCCCTGGCCTCGAGACCTCCCCGGGACTGGGGTGGGGAATGAAGAGCTGCACCTGGAGATGTCAGGCATCCATTCCACTCTCTCTGCCAGCCTGATTGTACCACTAATCCAAAGCATCACTTTTAATGGCATTATTCCGAAGGAATCAATGAAGAAGTTGGCTCCTATACAACACTCCACTTTGCAAGGCATCACTTGGGTTCTTTACAGATGTGCACAATCAGACACATCTCATCTGGTGTCCTTTCTGGTTTGGGGCCACCTCTCTGAGATGGCACAGTGTCTATGCACAGGACAGTGAAATCTCAGGCCCAGCCTACAAAGAGTGTGATTTGATAGAGTGGCTCTATGTGAAGTGACGCCCTTGCCTCCCGATCTGAAATGGTTAAATCTTTCAAGAGTCTAGAATCCTTGAATGGAAATTCTTGGAGTTGATTATGCCAGACCTGCTGTGGTGAAATGCCTTCGAGAGGAATTACTAGTGGCGGGGCAGGGGGAGAGAAGGAAGGGCAGTTCCATAAATTACAGATTTATGGAACATGCCGAACTGACTGGCTTGGCCTTTGCCTCAGAGACGTCTGACAGGCTGTCCGGAAAGGGGGACTCCCTTTTTCTGTGCTGATGGATGGCCTAGAGTTGGAGCCAAACTTCCTCTTTGAGAGAACTGGAAGTGGGCGGTGAGGCTTCTGCTCTGGCAATAGTGCTACGCATCATAGTGTGGCTTTGGTAGGACACAGAACTGAAGGGACCGTGACAGGGGAATAAAGGACATTCCCATGGCTTGGAAAGAAGACCACCCAGCTGTCCTCTTAAACAGAGGGATGTGGGATGGTCCTTTGGAAGTGTAGTCTGAGGGAAGGTGAGTTTTTTTACCTTTGCTGCCATGTTCTTCATAAGACTACAGGAAATGTCTCATTTGAAAGTCTTCTGTCATGTCCTTGTACTAGCAGACCATAGACCATCAACAGGGTATGATGCAGATATTTGTCTCACTTTAGGTCCTGGCCATCGACAATTTGCAGCTGTCTGAATGCCAGAGCTCTGTGGCACATGAAAAATACAGATGAATGTGTAGAGGACCGCAGGAGAAAAATAGTACAATGTAGTACTAACTCCTCTTCTTTTTAACCCCCTCATTTCCAGCAGGGTGGGGCACATGTGGCTATCTGGACATTGTTGGAATGCAGCATCCTTCACCCCTAGACAATATAGTTGATGGTTATGGATGAGGGGGATTTTAGTCCAGCAACCTTTCAAGACAAACACATTCCTCGTCCATCCATTTCACATTTTATTCAAATCACATCCTCACCTTTTTTTTTAAAAGTGCCACACTGGGCAGAGTGTAACACACCTCCTAAAATTTTAATGACAAAGGATGTTCCCCCAAGGTTCCAGGAAACAGGAATTACATAATACAAAGTATAGTTTCTCCTGCTTTCCTTTAAAATGATTTTTTAAAAATAAGGTTCTAGACTTCAGCATTGTGAGCTGTCTCAATATATGATTGCAGTGTTTTGTAAACATGGTCAGTGCTCAGAATATGACTATAACACAATTTCATTAGCTTCTGTTCCTCTTCCTTAGCATTCTTTCAATATTTGCTCCCCACAAAAATAGTTCCTTTCTAGATTTTGCAAAATAATTTTTCTCAGATCCTTTACAATGTAATTTTTTGGCTTCCTCCACACCAGCCCTAGCTTATCACCTCCCCACGCTGCTTTTCCTCTTTTTGCTCTGGTTTTATATGATTGCTCTGTGCCATCTGTTTTAAGGGTTAATTGTAGTTGCTTTTAATGTTTTTATCCTTATTTTTTGTTTTTTATTATATTTTTTGTAACCACCCAGAGTAGTGCCTTGGCATTAGCAGGAGCGGGATATAAATTGAATGAATGAATGAATAAATAAATAAATAAATAAATAGTTTCTGAAAAAGAATACATCCTTGTCTGTTCTTCACAAATTATCCTCATGTTTGTCACTTTGTTCATGCCAACTGTACTTGAATATACCCCAGTCTTCTGATGACTCTGTTCTCCTACTTCTACCTGAAAAAGGCAGGACTGAAAGAACAAAAACAGACAAAAATGGAGGAGGAAAAACCATTTTGTTCATCATTCAGGGAGCGAAATGGTCCTTTTCACTGCACACTAAGCTCTTTCTTTCAGCATTCAAAGTAGACCCCGAGGAGCAGGCTGAGAATGAATCCCGTCGTGCACAATTCTGGTTCACCTGCTCATCTCTGCACCCTTAAAAATGCACTGGCCAGAACCCTATTACATATTTATGCTGGTGTAACTACATCACATTAGGGACGTGGTGGCGCTGCGGGTTAAACCGCAGAAGCCTCTGTGCTGCAAGGTCAGAAGACCTGCAGTCGTAAGATCGAATCCACGCAACGGAGTGAGCTCCCGTCGCTTGTCCCAGCTTCCGCCAACCTAGCAGTTCGAAAGCATGCAAATGCAAGTAGATAAATAGGTACCACCACGGTGGGAAGGTAACGGCGTTCCGTGCCTAGTCGCGCTGGCCACGTGACCACTGAAGATTGTCTTCGGACAAAACGCTAGCTCTATGGGTTGGAAACGGAGATGAGCACCGCCCCCTAGAGTCAGACACGACTGGACAAATTGTCAAGGGGAACCTTTTTTTAAAAAAACTACATCACATAACTAGTGTGTGATTGTAAATGCCTAGGCTGACTATTCAACTTCTAATAACTTGTCACAGAAATGTACACTGAAGGAGTTGCACTACTGGGTGTCTCTAAATAGGATTCTGGCCATTATGAGAACATATGGATAATTTTGATTACATACAGGCTGAATTATATTTAAATCTTTAAAGGTAGTGCAATGGGAGAAAAGCGCATGGCTGAAAACCTGGAGAACCTTGGTCTATTAGGAAATAATTCATGTTTAAACAGTGTTCATTATTTACTTCATTCGCTTTATAGAGTAATGTTCACAGGCCATCTAAATTCTTGTCTGTATTTTCTGCATGCTAGATATTGTTGATTACTTCTCAGTTCACAGTGATAGATCACTTAAATTTGCAAGTGCTTCTCTAAAGGTGTTTTTGGAGTACAAATACAAAAGCCGTGATGAGAGCAAACATCTTTTGGTTGTTGTAGGTTTTTTGGGCTGTTTGGCTGTGTTCTGGACGAGAACACAGCAAACATCTTTGTTGTGCTTCTCTTTATCCTCCATGTCTTCTGTCATCTGATATTTAGCTTTCATAGCAGCCTTTCATTCCCAGAAGAGGTTCCTGTTTTTATTAAATTTTTTGTTTACCAAGAACTAAATCAGTTTACCATACAAGACTTTGTCAAAAGCATTCTTGTAGTCAGTAAAGGAAGCATACATATCCATGTTCATGTCACAGCTTCTCTCCACAAGCACGTGTACCCAAAACTATGCTTTCCTCCTTCCAGATAGTGAATTCAAACTGTGTATCTGCTGCCCCTACTTCACACTTCTCATAAGTTCTGCCATGTCTTATTTTTAGGAAAACATTAAGCAGATTAAGTGTATGTGTCTTTAGTTATCAGAAACTTTGGCATTTTTCATTTCCTGGTCAAGAACCTGGGCCTGAAGCAGTTGATTTTTTCAGTGGTTGGCTTCATTAACTGCTGTCCAAATTATAGGGTAGTATTGGGTGCAGAGGCTGACCCCCTCAGTGGGGCTGGTATTTGTTGTTGTTATGTGTCTTCAAGCAGCCACAAAATTAAAAGACGCCTGCTTCTTGGGAGGAAAGCGATGAGAAACCTTGACAGCATCTTAAAAAGCAGAGATATCACCTTGCCGACAAAAGTCCGCATAGTCAAAGCTATGGTTTTTCCTGTAGTGATGTATGGAAGCGAGAGCTGGACCATAAAGAAAGCTGACCGCCGAAGAATTGATGCTTTTGAATTGTGGTGCTGGAGGAGGCTCTTGAGAGTCCCCTGGACTGCAAGGAGAACAAACCTATCCATTCTAAAGGAAATCAACCCTGAGTGCTCACTGGAAGGACAGATCCCGAAGCGGAGGCTCCAATACTTTGGCCATCTCATGAGAAGAGAAGACTCCCTGGAAAAGACTTTGATGTTGGGAAAGTGTGAGGGCAAGAGGAGAAGGGGATGACAGAGGATGAGATGGTTGGACAGTGTCATCGAAGCGACCAACATGAATCTGACCAAACTCCGGGAGGCAGTGGAAGACAGGAGGGCCTGGCGTGCTCTGGTCCATGGGGTCATGAAGAGTCGGACACGACTAAACGACTAAACAACAACAACAAATGAATGAGCGATCTCCAACATATCCTGTCCTAAACAGCCCTGTTCAGTTCCTGCACACTCAAGCCTGTGGCTTCCTTTAGGCAGTCAATCCATCTCATACTTGGTATTCCTCTTTTCCTGCTGCCTGACTTCAACCTTTCCCAGCATTGTTGTCTTTTTCAGAGAATCCTGTCTTCACATGATGTGCCCAAAGTGGGATAGCCTCAGCTTCAATATTTTTGCCACCAGAGATCAGGCTTGATTTGCTCTAGCGCCCACTTGTTCATCTTTCTGACCACCCAGAGTGTCCACAAAGCTCTCCTGCAGCACCACATTTCAAACAAATCAATTTTTTTCCTGTCAGCTTTCTTTACTGTCCACTTTCCTCACCCATTCATGGTGATTGGAAATACAATAGTGTTGATGATCTTGTCTTTATCCCCAATGACACATCCTGACACTTGATGATATTTTCTAGTTCCTTCATTACTGCCTTTCCTAGTCTTGATCTCCTTCTGATTTCTTGGCCGCAGTCTCCGTTAGGATTGATGACTGAACCAAGGTATACAAAATCTCTACCTACTTCTTGTGTACTTCTTCTGTAGTCATGATTTTCCGCTTCTTGATGTTCAACTGCAGTCCTATTTTGGCATTTTCTTACTTCACTTTCACTAAAAGTAGTTTCAAGTCATTGCTGCTTTCGGCCAGTAAGATACTACCAACATGCTGTAGATTAGACTAATTCTTTATGAATGCAGCCTTCATTTAGGAAATCAGAATTAAATACATATCTTGAAGCCTCACCATCCAGCCACAACAGTTTTTAAAGTGTTTTGTTCCCTCCACTGACAAGCGCTGCAAGACCTAACCTGGTTAGGAGTCTTGCAGGACTCAAAAGTTTGCCTCCTTCTGACATTTTAGTGGTCCAGTAAATGTAGAACCCATCCTTGTTATTAGTTTCTGGCTAATTAATGTATCTCTGTATGGTCATCTGATGAATATGCCCACATTAGAGCAATGTAATGGGAACATGCAGTGAATAAATGGGTGTTCGTTCCTCAAGAAGACAAGAAAATGGCATACAGATTATCTTCCCTTCAGTGTGTTCAGGGCAGAGTGCTTGGGGTTGCCATACAACAAGTTCCGGGAACAGCGGGAAGACATCCTGCCCACATGAGGACAGACATGGATAGAAGAAAATAGCAATAGCAACTACTGCTGCAAGAGAAATTCATTAAGGAGAGAGAGAGAAAGCATGTAGGACCTTCTGGCTGTTGCAGCTTGACATTGCTCTGACCTGGAACACTCTGGAGACTATTTCAAGAACAACCACCACTGCAAATGACTGGCTATCTACTGCCTTTGGTAAGCTGCAGCAGCAGCAGCAGCAGCAGGGGATCACAGATTACCAATGCCTCCAACAAGCCTTCCCTGCCTTTGGCCTAGCATGTGAGGGACTCCACATCCTCTTCCTTCATGTATGCTAGCGTTCCTGGGATGCCGAGGGAAAGGTCAACAAAGGGAGAAGAGGAATTCTGAGCAGACCAGCAGGCTGTCGTTGTCTGGCTGTCGGCTTAGCCCTGTGGTGCATGGAACATCTCCTTGAGCCTCTGTGAGGCTGGAAAGGCTTGCATGTGGCACGACAGAGCTGATAAATCACCTTCAAGTCGACAAAGAGGGATCTCTGCTGTCTGCGCCTGGTCTCTCCAAGCACATTCCTTCCACTTGGCTTGGGGAACAACACAACAGGACCCTGGTGGAAGCTTAGCAAGAGTGGAAACCGTCTGGAGGGCTGGCAGGGGGGGGGGGGGAAGAATAACAGGCCGGTGGTAAGTGAGGATGGCCAATGACTAGGACAGGAGTGGGGCCATCTGGCTCCCACAATCCCTGCCCATGGGTCACAGTGGGTGGGGTTGATGGGAGTTGTAGGCCAAAATGTCTAGAAGGCCAAATGCTCCAAGTAATAGGAATTCCCAAATCGCTATAAGGGACACAGAGGTGATTTAATTGTGGGGGAAAGCAGGAAAGACTTGAAACTGAAATTGTTAGTGTTACTTATGTATTTAACATCCAAAAGAACTCTATCACTAACCCCAGGTTTTTTGTCTGACTCTCCTAATTCCCCTTATTTAAAAACAAAGTGTGTGTGTGAGGGGATGGAATCCTGGCCCAGTTCTCACAGTAGGTAGCCTATAGCACAGAGGATAGTTTAGTGGGGAGCCTGTTTTTCTGGGGGCGGGGGGGGGGAATGGGCCCTGGCTTCTTCCTGTCCTTCCTCCCAGCATTCTGAACTACAGTGATCTGGTAAGTCCCACCAGATTCAGCAAAAGATATTTTGCTGCCAGAGGCAAAGCAACGAATTGTGCCTTCTAGTTATTTAAAGCCTATCACACTATTTTGGCACTTGAGAAATAAAATCTCGGTCACACCTCTCCTCTTCTATGGCAGTAAAACTACAGTATTGTGAAATTAAATAACTAACAATATCCAGCCCTTTGATGACACCCAAAGGTTGAAATCCTGTTGTTTAGTGTAATAAGTCACAACTAAAATCAGTGCAACTTAACAGAGAAGCTGACTCCCCAAATCCCCTCTGGTTCATAACTAACGCCTACTCTGGTTGTGAATTGTTATGCTGAGCAACAGGGTCTCAGACAAAGGCTCACTAGACCTAACAGCAAGACTAGTGTTGGTGATGAGGCAGTACTTCTGAATTTATGTGCAGCCTAAGAATACAGGGAGGGGGTGGAGGAGAGCTTTGCAGTTACCCTGGACTGCCAGAAAGATGAACAAGATCAAATTAAGCCTGAACTATCTCTGGAGGCTAACGTGATGAAACTGAGGCTGTCCTGCTTTGAGCACAACATAAGGCAAGATTCTCTGGAAAAGAAAATAATGCTGGGAAAGGTTGAAGGCAGCAGGAAAAGAGGAAGACCAAATACAGGAGCTTAGCAGGCCTGTTAAGGACAGGACATGTTGGAAATATCTCATTCATGGGGTTGCCATAACTTGGAGGCAACTGGCAACTTGACCACACATAACAACAACGTGATGGCTGGATAGTTCACTGAGTTGAAGCACATAGCTGTGGGCTGAGAGTTCAATCTCCCACTGTGCCTCCTAGAGCAGGGGTCGTCAACCCCCGGTCTGTGGCCCGTGCCGGTCCGTGGGCTTGCCGGAACTGGGCCGTGGATACGGATCTCGGCCCCCCCGCACGCACCCGCGGTGGGCGCGTCACGCTTGCGCAGTGGGCGTGTCACGCTTGCGCGGCGGGAGTGTCACGCCCCCCACGAGCGTGACACGCCCCCGCGCAAGCATGACACGCCCACTGCGCTCGCGCAGGGGTGCCCCCCCTGCACATGGAGCTCACTCCCCCCAGCTGGTCCGCAGCCCCAAAAAGGTTGGGGACCACTGTCCTAGAGGAAAAGCCAGCCTGTGTGGACGCAGACAAATTACATAGTCTCAGGGTGCCCCAGGATAAACCACTTCTTATTACTTTGTATCTATAAAACCCTGAGAAGGGTGCCATAAGTCAGAATAAATTTGAAGGCATGTATTTGTTGCTGCTGCTGCTGTTGCTAAGAATACTTTGTCAAATGTTATTTTATTACAAAACAGTTCAATGTACCTGCATACAGCTGTTTGAGAAAAATAAATTTGTTATATATTCAAACATATATGTTATGTTATATATGTTATAGTGGCCAAAATCCTCTTGCACAGCTATGCAAATAGGATAATTTTGGAGGAAAATTGCCCAAGTTAAGAAATCATCATAGACATTGACAGTTGCATCTGTTACAACTCTGTATGCAACTGATAATGTTTACAACGATTTCTTCACTTGGAGCGATTTGTCTGCAATACTTGCACTGTTTATGCTACACCCAGCATAGCTAGGTAAGAGGGTTTGGGTCATTATATTAAAAGAATGCACAATAATGCAGTAACAGACACAGGCTTAAAACAGACAGTTAGATAAAAACAACAAATGCATCAGTCCTGAGGGGAGGGAAGCGAGAGCAGAGGCATTGTCACTTTCTATATCTGCTAGCTGTGGAAGAAGTAAGAGGTGGTGGCTTTATCTTTCTTTCTCTTGACTTTCCCCCTGGCACGTTTGCCTCCTTCTGGTCCTATTTTTTTGCTTCATTGATTTCAAAGAGATGAAAAATAAACATATTAGCATTAATACATTGAACTGTATTCAGGGACATACATGGACAGATAGCAAACGTCTCCAGAATAGTTGACTTCACTCTCAAATAACTGGGGTTCTCAAAGGCAAGGGCAGGTGATTCTTTTATTGGACCACTAAAAATTCATACACAGAAGTTAGCCTTTGACTCATACAGGTCTTTATCAGGCTGGGTGCCAGAGGTCTGTGCACATGGAGCAGAAAAACAATAGTTCCAAAAACTACATGTCTAGGCCAGGCTTCTCTGCTTCAAGCACATTTCAAAATGGGGGCTGCAGTTTTTTGATTTCACCTCTGGTAGTGTGAATTGGAACGCCTCTCAGACCAAAAGGCTGCTAGTTATTCAGCAATGTTATCCCAATTCCTATGATAAGGGGTCTGCCACATTTCTGTGTGCTCCCATGATCAGCCAAAAAGGAGCTGTTGTCTTTCAATATAGGGCAACGGAGTGGCGGGCAGGGGATGCTGAATGACTGGCAGCCTTTTTGTCTTTTGCCAAGAAGGATCAGGCAGAGCTTTAACTATCCGTTTTGGTGCCCAAGCCTTGGTGAAACTCGGGTCTTGTGAGAATGCCATGGGCAGGGAGAAGGAGGAGAAATTGTGAGCCCATGGGGGGTGCCTTGGCCTGAGTGTGCAATAGCCATATATATTCTGTGCTGAAGCAGTATGTTTTGTGTTTCATGTTTCCTTTTATTTGGGGAGGAGCAGCTGGATGAAGTATAGGCAGCACACAGGGCACGTTTTGGGTTATTGTGTTCTTTTGAGCCCTTCCAGCCACACTTCTAAATTTCAGCATTCTGGATCGAAGCCCCCACCGCCCTGCCCGAGTTACAGCTCTGAGATCGACTGCCCTGTAAACAGGGGCCAAGGACAAGCAAGGCTGAGGAATTCTCACAGCCTTTGTTGACTGGCTACTGGTAATCCATAAAATGGGACTGCAACCCCTCTTATTGCACATAGTGTTTACCATTTTTACACTTTTACACCATTTTTGAAATGTGTGAAAACTGCAGGGGTGGAGCAAAATGATGGTTGTGAGAGAGCTGCCATTTTAAAAGAAAGGAGGAGACTAACAGAAGAATGTGTGGGATGCAACAAAGCATTCTTATTCCCCCCTTTTTTAAAAAAAACCCTCCCTTGTCCTTTTGTGCATTCCTTCATGCCCTGTTTACAGGTTTCTTGGAAGCAACCATCTCTAATCCCTCCTGGAAGCAAGATGCTGAATTGGTGGATATTTGGCTTGATGCAATGTGGCAGTTCTTGTGAGGGACTGAAGAGATTCTGAAGTGTTCTATGACACTTTTAAGACTAACAGATTTACTATAGCATGAAACCAGGAAACCATTTTTTAAAATCGTTATTGATATGTGCCATCAAGTTAGAATCCACTTATAAAAACCCTAATAAAGCTTTCAAGGTGAGTTATTTAAGAGTGGTTTTACTAGTTCCACACACCCTGTGGCTGAGTTTCCATGACTGAGCAGGGATTTGAACCCAGGCATCTTGAGTCCTAATCTGTCACTCTATCCACTACACCACACTGAGTAGTTTTTGAAATTATAGTCCCTTTATTCAGATGCATGGTGTACAATGTTTGAGCTTCAGATGAAATCAGAGCAAAATTGCATGCAGGTAGTTGGTCATTAAGATTGGCACTGTCCTTGTGTCACCATGACTCACCTGTTTCTGAGGAGTAAGGATAAAATCTATAGTCACCTGAGAAGAGCCTAAGCTAATTTGAAGGCCACTTGTGGGAGACAGGAGGTGTTTACTAGTTCCCATTTCCCTCCACACCTTCCCTACTGACTGCCAGCATGACTTGATCACAGAGAAATGGTCTTCTTCTCTGTTTAGGAAACTCCTTCTGCCTTGTCCTTTGAGGAAACTGCATGATTCAGATATGGATCGGGGTCCCTGATCCTGTACCCCTGATCCTGTCTCCCGGGACATCATGGGAACTACAGCACAGTGACCCACTGGCCTGCAGACACAACCCAAACCTGGAGAGCCTGGCTGGGTTGCCGATGCCTCTGGGCAGCTGTTATCTGATGAAAGTTATTTTTAACTAGGACATCTGAAGGCTTGTCTTGTCTGCCAAAAGAGACCACAGTGGGTAGTGGCATGCCAGGAACAATCTGAAGAATGCTGGGTTTGCTCCAAGCTGTGTATATGTGTGGAGGGGGCGATGGCAGATCGGCTGTACATAAATCACCCTCAGACTCTTCCCTTAATGCTCCTGAATGGGTGATGGATGAGGACAAGGTATTGGAAGACCAGGAAGTGATGCCTGGGGGGCAGAGGGGGGTGCAGTTTAATATATGCGAAAGACTTTTCTGCCAAGAGTTGGAGGACTCACACCTTAAAAAAATGTCCACCTTGGCTGTGAACTAGCCTTATGGAGCTAGGCAAGTAACGTGCATTAGTTCCTCTGAACCACTTACACACAGATTAAGAACGAGGAGACCATTCTATTTATTTTACATCCCACCTTTCTCCCGAAATGGAAAACCAGGAAAACTAAGGTGGCTTAAAAATATTTTAAAAAACAGATACAGCTAGAAACACAGGGCATTTTACAATAAAACATGGTATCACATTAAGACAATAATTGAATTAAGGCTTTTAAAAAGGAAATCAGAGAAATTAAGAAATAAAACATTTCCATTAGAACTGCCGAACGTGCCTTTAAGAAGACTACCTAACCCATGTGTAAAGCTCACCACTTCAAATTCCTCTTCAAAATCCACAGGGACGGAACCTAGTGGTCACAGTGGCTAGCATATTGGACAGGCTTTCAAGATCCAAGTTGTAGACCTCACTTAGTCATGAAACTCACTGGCTGACAAATTGAACCCATCACTCTACTCCACCCTATCTACCTTACAAGACTCCACAACAGTGAGACCCATGTTTGTCAGGAAAACGGAGACAGGACTGAGTGAGTGGGGTCATACCAGAAAAAAATATTGAGTGAAGTAGTAGCTAAGGAAGAAACTATAGCAACTTACTTAAAACATTTAAGCAAAACAGTACCATCAAATAAAAGACCTACCAAACCTTAAAATACATATTTTGTGGTGGCAGGAGACTTATTAACTTGTCCCAAAGGACTTGAAAATATCCATATTTACAATATCTGATTAAATGGTCACTGTGAGCCAGGATTTCCCTCAGGACAAGAGGCACCCTGAGTAAGGGGAGTGGGAAGGCCCTCTCACACTTTCCCAATCAGCCAAGAAATATCAGCAGGCTTTGTCTGGGACGGCAAAAACATCCACTGCTGGAAACTGTCTTCTGGGAATCTGGGAGGATTCTAGCTGCTCAGAAACCAGCATTCCAAATGAAACTGGCCAGACCACCTGACATTAAAAAACAAAGGAAATGAAACAAAACAGTGCCTAACATTTTATTTTGACAGAACCATAGCTGTTAATTGCATACTGTAAGGATTCCTATAGAAAGAGTGTGTATGTGTGTTTGTGTAGCAGATACCTGTCTCTTTGTAGTTTGATGTTATATATTGATTTTCTGAAAAGCATGGTGTTTTTAAGTAGTTCTCACAGGTCTTATTGGCCTCTTCTTTTCCTCTGCACTTCTTCATTTTACTTCCATATTGTCTTGTGTTACCAAGTCTTCTTTAAACAAAATAATTTCTGAAAGCAGCTACCGGTACTCGTATAGAAACATTTGTAGGAATGGATGAGAGAGAAGTTGTGCCCATCACCTAGTGGAGGCAGGTCCTCCAAGGCACGCTGGCTACCAAGAACAAGCATTTCCCACACATCCCAATGTTTAAATTAACTCACAGTTTATATTGCAAGGATAGAATTAGACAAATCATTGGATGGTTTCAGCATTCAGTAATTTCTCTAATTCTGTCCTTGCAATAAGGGAGAACTACTGGACCAAAGCAGCTAATTTTCTTGTTGTTACAACCCTTTCCAATGTGCTCGCTTATTCTGATCAGGTTACTTGTTAGAATGAATGTTTCATTCCTCTCTCAGAAACATAAGCAACATAGAAGAAGACATTTCTGTTGTCTGTATTTCATATTCTTCTGCTGGTACTGTATGGACCCTCTCAGAGCATTTGTTCTCTCTGCACAACTTACAGAGTGTCCAAGTCTGTGTTGTGGGTGGGGTAAGGCACAAAACAGAACCTCCTAAATAGCCACCCCCTCCCCACACACAGAGGCCATGTTTTGACTTGGGCTGCTATAATTAAGAGAAGCCCCGAGGCAGTGTGATGGTAACAAAGCAGTTGAGGGTATCTCTGACTTTCTCCTTTCATCCACTGACTGGGTGAAGACAACTCCCAGTGTTGCTGCCATTGTCATAGATGGTGATGCTAAGGAGCCATTGCTCAAGGGTACTGCCATCCTTCCCTCCCACAGGAAACCACAGGATGCAGGGAGATGTGGCTTGGCAGGCAATGCTTGGCATTTTTAGAAAAATTATCATAACATGCTAGGAATTTCAGAGGCAAGTTGCTTGGGTGAAAGTTAATGACAACATAGGTCAGACGTAGAGCTACCAAAAGGAATTCCCTTAGCCATGTGTCTGACTCCCTGCTTGGCACAGAGAGCGTGTCTTCCCAGCCAAATGCTTTGTCCTGCTTGGGTGACACTTGTGAAAGCAGGTGCTCATAAAACCAGTCTTGGCACAGCAAGGCCACTGCCCACCAGCTAGCTAGCTAGCTTTTGAAGAGGAGGAGAGTGGCTGGCGGCAGTGCTAAG
Organism: Intellagama lesueurii; assembly: GCA_037013535.1. NCBI lineage: Eukaryota > Metazoa > Chordata > Lepidosauria > Squamata > Agamidae > Intellagama > Intellagama lesueurii. Next base: position 137,037,708 of record JBAJHW010000002.1, read on the forward strand.
GCACTGGCAAAAAGTTACTCCCTCCCATACTCTCCCAACAGGAAGTAAGCCTGGTGCCAAAGACGTAGGGTGCATCTATATTATACAGTAAGTAGGAATAAGAAAGAAGTAAATTGACCCCTCTACAAAAATGAAATTCTAGGCTTGAGTAATACTTTTCTCTCCTTAAAAAGTTACAAACAAAGAGAGCTTTCAGATTCTCCAGATTTCTATGTCAGGCTAAGACAGTATCAGATTTGGGGGGGGGGGGCACAGAAGAGGCTAATGGTCCAAACAACGGAGCCACACAAGATGCCCATTGTTTTTGAAGACAGACTGCTGGTGATTAAAGATTGAATTTTCCGTGTCCAACATCTAAGTTCATAGTCTCTTTTTTTTGTGGACAGCTACTGGAGGTGCAGGGGCCGCGTTTTTGTCCCTGGGATTCTTTTTGGGGGCAAAGTAGAAGGCTGCAAAGATTTGGAAAAAAACGAGGGGGGATTGAAGTGGATAAAAGTCCACTTCTGCGATTTGAAACTCTCTCTGTGTGTGTCTTTCTGTAAGGGTATATTTTGCCCACCCCTGTTGGTCTGTCCATTGTTGTGGGCATGGGCAACAATATACCATGAATGCATTTTCTTTGAACTGCCACAGCTTCATCTTATAGAACCCTGGAGTTTGCAGTTGGCCAAATTCTCTGTTAGATAAAAGTTTTAGTGAGTTTTCCCTGAATCACAACAGAGAATTCTCACTACCACCATCTCACCAAACTAGAAGTCCCACAATTCTTTAGAATTTATTTGTTTTACTTCTATACCGCCCACCTGGCTACAAGCCCACTCTGGGTGGTTTACACTCAAAAAATAAGATACAACAGAAAGAAGGGAGTCATGGCACTTCAATTTAAATATGTGACTTTCAATAAAAAACTTTTCTTGCTCTAATGTTTAAGCTGCTTCCTTTTGTAAGCTTCTGTTAAGGCATGGAATAAAACAACCAATGAACACATAAGTTCATTGGGTCATAAGGGTCACAAGAGGTACAAATGTATGCAGGAGGGATGAAGATAGACTAACTTGACTGATTCCAACTGGCTCTATAATCTTCAAAAGCAAGTTATTCATGCTGGGAAAAAAAACAACCCAAAACATATACGAGATGCCCATTCCCAGCCGATATGCAGTGGAGCTTATGTTCGCAGGTCCCTGTGTAGAAATGCTATTAATTGGTCTATTTTGTTGTTCTTTAGTTGTTAAGTCGTGTCCGACTCTTCGTGACCCCATGGACCAGAGCACGCCAGGCCCTCCTGTCTTCCACTGCCTCCCGGAGTTGGTCTATAGCCACTGGGAATTGAGACAAGAAGTGTAATCCAGGCGCTCCTCTGCCAATGCTTACTTTACAAGCCTGCCCAGGTGTTCAGACCATCAAGGGAGGCCTTTGTCTCAGTCCCACTGCCTTTACAGGTGTGTTTTTGGTTTTGCCTCAAGTGACTGGCTGTCTAGGAGACGTTTTAAAAGAGGATGGTTTGTCTTTTGTTGCTTCTAAATTTATTTTTAGAAGCAATAAAGAAAAAGATTCCCCGTGTTGTGTAGTGCAGCGGTCCACAACGTTTTTGGGACAGCGGACCGGCTGAGCCTCTAAGGAAGGCGGGGCCCCCCCGCAGGTGCTCGCGCGCTCTCGGGCGCATGCGCGAAGCGGTGGGGGAGCGCCCGCCCGCGCCGGCATGAGCGCTCCCCCACCCCTTCGCGCATGCGCAGGGGCGCCTGCACGGCCGCCCGCGCACCCCTTTGCGTGGGCGCTCAGGCACATGTGTGAACGGGTGGGGGAGCGCGTGGGCAGGCGTGCAGGCGCCCCTGCACATGCACGAAGGGGTGGGGGAGCGCTCATGCCGGCGCTGGCACACGTGCAAAGCAGCTGTGGGGAGGGGAGTGCGTGCGGGGGTGCCGGGAGGTCTGTCTTCGCGGTCCAGTCCGGCTCAGGCCACGGACCGGCACTGGGCCGCGGACCGGGGGTTGACGACCTCTGGTGTAGTGAATAGAGTGACAGACTAGGATGCTGGAGAACACGGTTTGAATCCCCACTTGCTCATGGAAACTCACTGGGAGCGTGGAACTGATAAAACCAATCCTTAAATATCTCACTTACCTTGAAAGCCCTGTTAAGGTCACTATAAGTTGGATTCAACTTGATAGCACAGAGCACACATACACCAATTTGATTTTAGTAATGCTTTTACCTAACATTTTAACTATAATGTTATTAATTCTTTTTAAATATTTGAATAATTTTCTGTATTTTGCTTTTAATATTGGTTTTTAATGATGTAAGCTGCCTTGGGTCCGTTTTAGGAGAAAGGTAGGTAAAAGTATTTTAAATAATAATAAAATAAATAAAAATATAACACCTTTATGCTCATTTAGACCACCTATCCAGAGATATCTTAATTGCAGTGAGGTCAATCTCATATGTAAAGCTAGAATTTAAACGTCTGTGCTACTGGGCTAGGTGTGCTGCAAATACGAGTCTTAGTGAGACTGGCTGGCAATTTAGCAAATTACAGTGGTGCCTTGACTTACAACCGTCCCGACATACGACCATTTCGAGTTGCGACCAGCTCCGGCTGCAAAATTTTGCTTCGACTTGCAGTCGGAGCTTCGAGTTGCGATCAAAAGAGGCAGGGGGAAAAGGCGGGGAATTCAAATTAGAGGGCTAACCGTTGGTCGGGGAAGAGCTTCTTTGTAGCTCTTTTGCCCCAACGGTTAGAGTGTGTGCGTCGGAGGAGGCTTGGGACTGCCTGGTGCTGCTTTCTGGTTCTGAGTAAGTATATTTACAGGGTTTTGCAGGGTGGGTTTGGGCTGGGGGTGGGTTGTTTCTGTGCTGTGGTTTTTTTGTGTGTTTTGGTGTGTTTATTTTTTCAGCCCCAGTGCCTTCCGATGGGGCTTGCTGTGCTGTTTATTTTTGGCTATTATTTTTTTTTAAGCCCCAGCACCTTCCGACGGGGCTGCTGTGTGCTTTATTTTTGGTTTTGTTTTGTTTTTTAAAGCCCCAGCGCCTTCCGACGGGGCTGCTGTGTGCTTTATTTTTTGGGGTTTTTTGGTTATTTTTTTTTTGGCCGGAACGGATTAATCGCGTTCCAATGCATTTCAATGGGAAATGGTGCTTCGACTTACGACCATTTCGAGCTACGTCCATCTTCTGGAACGGGTTATGGTCGTAAGTTGAGGCACCACTGTATGTCCCTCCTGCCCAAAACTCTCAACCAACTCAGAATTCCTGTTCTGCTCCCAAATTCTCTGCAAGAGAAAATATTGAAGCACAGAGTACTTATGGTACGTGAAAACTATGTACATACATATGCAGATCTATTCAATTTGCAGAATTTCCATCTGTTCCAGAGACTGAAATTTTGAGTTTGAAAAAGCAGAGATAAGACCAAAAATTTTTCCTGGCAGACGGAAAACAATGGTGTGTCTCCAGCTGGAAGGAACCAGTCACAGCAGGGTGTTCTGAGCTGAATCCTTTTCTCCTTGGCCAGAGCATATTTCAGACCATGCAAAAAAACAGTATGTGGAAAAGTATTTGTGTACCAGCTTTTGCCAAATCTTTGTGCTTTTGAGTAAGAGAAGCACAGACAGAAGAACAGACCAGGTAGCAACAAATACACAGTGGACAGTGGGATGCCTGTCAAGGTCTTCTAGTGTAAAAGTAATCACAGGGAAAGGCGTAAAAATATGTCCCCATTTATTTCCAAAAATGGCAGCATTTCACTAGTGCATTGCCCCACTAAACTGGAAAACAAAAACACCAACATCCTCCACTCAGACAGATCTTATCTTCTATACCCCTTTATAGGCCATGCCAGTCTTTTGCCTACATCCACCAGCCCCAATATCAAGACAGCACCCAGCTGGTGGAAGGCAGGACAGTGGTTCTTCCTCTTTCCTTCAAGGATGCCAATGCCAACCAACCCCATCTCTGATTCTAGCTACCATTGCTAACTGGTCCAACACAAGAGTTCAGGGCTGCCCGGCAGGATGATGGGGATCCAAGGTCAATTGCAGTCTGGACCAGCCTGGCCCCTCCTCACTCTTTAAGGAAAAAGTGCATCTTGTCATTGATGTTCTTGCGCTCGGGGTTGAGGCGCTTAAGGATCTGGGCCAGCACGTTGACTGTCTGCTCACTGCTCAGCCCAGTTTTCTTGGTCTGGAATTTCTTCAGCAGATCCTTGGTTGTCATGGGCTTGCGGGTCAAGTAGCGGCGCACAGCATCCTCCGTCAGTTGCACGTCACTGCAAAGGAGGAAGGAGGCCGGTGAATGCGGCAGCTAAAGCAGCACACCTTAAGTGTGGGGAGAGGCCCACAAAGGAGGACAGTCATACCTACAACCCCCCATACACACACAACTCTCAGCTTTCACAGAGGGAAGTCAGTGTCAGGATGGACCCAACACTCCCCCCCCCCCGGTGCCAAACAGCTTGCACCCCATGTGTTCTGCTGCTTACCCACTGCTGGGCGTTGACTTGCCCGACTGCGGCTGGGGGGTAGATTTCCCAGACGTTGGAGCAGCCTGGGGCCCAGCGTCCAGTTTCAGCCTCTTCGCTGCAGGGAGCTCACCAGAACCTGCTTGCCGCTTACCTGGCCCAAGGAAAGGAAAGCCAGGTGTTTTCAGGACTGTCGGAGCAGAGTGCCCACCACATCCCTCGCACCCAAGCCAGGTCTGCTCTGTGCTGCCCCATGGCAGAAGTAACCAAGAAAACTGGACCACACAAACAAATTAGAGTAAGTGACCTTCTCTGAGAGTGGGGAACCTCAAGAGCCAAATCCAGCCCTCCAGGGGCTCTCGGTGCCCCCCCCCATCAAAATTTCCTCATGACATAATCATTCCAGGCTTTTGTACAAGACTTTTCCTCATTCGAGAAGATCAAAATGCCTCTCCTAAGGTTGGTTACTGACAAGAGGAGCTTTAAGCTAAAATACACCTGGTTCCAACTTTTTGCCTTTAGCTCTCACCACACCACTGAAATGTGCCTCTCCACACCATGTATCTGAAATGGAATCCTATCCTTTGACTAAAAGATGTTCCTTTCTATTGCTTGATCAATCGAATCAGACTATCTAAACTCGGTATGGTTGTCTATGCCAGGCTAAGGCTCCCTAAGGTCTCACACAGTTTTTTTTTCCTCAGCTGTACTAAGGAGGTGTCTGGAGTCAAACTGGGAGCCTTTGGCACACAGTCACCTCTCCTCTAGATTCTTTTACAGCTGGCATTATTTCCAGTATCTGCCTCTGAATACATATAGCCTCAGCAAGTGCTTTGCTAAGTAAAGAGTGCCACAGATTTTGCCAGTATACACAAGGCCACCCCAGGGCCAGGCATGATCCTGTCATGTTATCCTCACTCTGCCATACCTTGCTCCAGTTTGCTGGCTGCTGCCCGCAGGGTGGAGGAGGTACTGCCAGCATCCACCAGGGGTGTCCCTGGACGGCTGTTCCCTTGTGAGCTGCTGGCGGATCCCTTGCGCTCCTTCTTGGGAGGGGTCTTTTTCTTCTGTGAGGACAAAACAGAGGCTTAGGTGGTGCTCACATCTCCCCTTATAGGCTCCAGAATCTGAATTAGAGAAACCAAACCAGCAATCTGCTCATAAAAGAGCCATCTGCCAGCTCTCTTCTCAGCAGAGAAATATGCCTTCTCTCAGGGTACTGACACCCTTTCAGGGGCACTTTTGAGGACATGCACTTTGCATATCTATTGTTGAGGATCCATGAGTGGAAGCTTCCTGTTAGCATCCTTCTGGGCTTACAGGCCTTCCATGGGAGTGTTGGTAGTAATATAGTTCTTCAAATAGCCTGGACCCAGGCTTTATCGGTAATAACCAGCCCTTTGAGCTGCCTGGAGTCCCTTTGCCAAGAGAAGGCAGCATAAAAGTGCAATGAATAGAGTTGAAAAAATACTGGAAACGGAACCATCAGGGACTGACACTGCAATACATGTTCTGCAAGTCACAGCATGATTATGGCCACAAGAAAGCCAAGCCTAGTGGGGAATTTTTGGTAGCACTTCCACAGAGGGGTCCGGATAGGGTGAGATGAACCCTCCCTGCCCTATGAACAGTTTTGGGAAAGGATGGCTAGCTAGAATTTTAATTACTCTGCTACCTCATGCTGATGCTGTCGATCCTTTTAACACAGTATAGCTAGAGATGGAGGTCTCATCGCCCCATGAAGCAGAGGGTATCATGAGGTGGCGATGCAGACGGGACTGCTTTCAGGTGAGGGAGCAACAATACTGCCCTGGCCCATCTGTGTTGAGTGCTCATCTTCTGCATGCAGGAAATCTTTCCAAAAGGGATGCCCCCATTACAAAGAAAGCTGCAGACATGGGAGACCAGACCTGAGCCAGGAACAGCAACTGGTCTGAAACCCCTTGCAGTCCCCAGCCTCTTGTGCTAAAACCTGCATCAGGGATTACCGTCATGAAGAGGGCTGAAGATGCCTCACTGTCAATGTCACTGTCCTCAGATGTCTCTGACTCATCGCTGTTGTCTGCAACACAGAGGGAAAAAAGAGATCAATCTGGGCTTGGCTGCCTTCATGGCCACCAGTCACGTGGACCATCAGACCACTGGACTCCATGTGGTTAGGCTACTGCTTCATCACCTTGGCCTTCTCAGGAATTGTCCCCCACAGTGACAGCAAGGCTGTGTAGCTCCCGAAATAAGGCACTTAAGTCTTCTCCAAGGTAGCACCAAGGCCAGTCCTTCCCCTTTTGTACTCAAGCTCTGAACCCTTCTGGATTTTTAGTTAGCTAGCTGTGTCCCTGGAAATTTGCTCACCAAGGAAAGCAGAATTGTGCAACCTCTCTAAAACTGGACACATAGGTGTGACTTTAAAAAACACAACAACATAATTTATTCTATAGTGTTAGCTACCAGGAGAAGTTGCTCGAGAGGCACTTGAGCCCTGCTTCAAACATACACTATTTATACGCTTTGACAATCTCTATTTCTGCATCTACAAGGACTGGAACCTACATCTACTTATTTGCAAGTCAAAAACAAGACTCTAGAAAAGTCAAAATATGCCCCTAATTCCGTACTCTCTGCTTCTGTGAAATCATACACATATCTTCCCTCATTTCCTCCCAACAGAGTCTTGCTTTGATTCCTCCTACGCCTGACTCATGGTGGCACTGACGTGGTGGCACTGCGGGTTAAACCGCAGAAGCCTCTGTGCTGCAAGGTCAGAAGAGCAGCAGTCGTAAGATCAAATCCACGCGACGGAGTGAGCTCCCGTCGCTTGTCCCAGCTCCTGCCAACCTAGCAGTTCGAGAGCATGTAAAATGCGAGTAGATAAATAGGTACCACCTCGGTGGGAAGGTAACGGCGTTCTGTGTCTAGTCGCGCTGGCCACGTGACCACGGAAACTGTCTTCGGACAAACGCTGGCTCTATGGCTTGGAAACGGGGATGAGCACCGTGCCCTAGAGTCGAACACGACTGGACTAAATGTCAAGGGGAACCTTTACCTTACGCCTGACTCATGCTTTCCCTCCCCAACCGTCCACCACCTCTGGCTTCAGAACCCCAACCTTCTTCGCCTTTCTTCTTCTTCTTGTCCTGTGGAGTCGGAGCCTTCTTCTCCTCCTCCTCTTCCTCCTTCTCCTCCACCGGCTTCTCCTCCTCACTCTCTTCACTGCTCTCGTTCGCTTCGTCTATACCTGGGGAAAACCCAAACCAAGGCCATTGTTAATTCTTCTCAGAGAACCTACTTCGGGACTTACACCGTCTGATCTGAAGCCAGAGGAACTCACGGTGGTTCACTGTGCCCTCCACAAAGCAACAGACATAGACAGAGAAGTACCCAAGGGGGAAAGGGAATGGGACAGATGCTCAGCAGGGTGGCTGCTCTTGGCAATGATCTGTCTTGGCAGGTCTCCCAGTGGTTGTTGCTCATGTCCTCTAAAAAAAGGAACCTCTCAGGTCAAGGGGCTTGGCTGTTTCTTTGGGAGATGCTGTTGCTTCCCTCCTGCAGGGAAATGCATCTCTGGAGAGGGAAGACTAGACTCTTTCACAGCAAAGAGTGAGCAGCAATTCCCAGTATTCTTTGGGAGAAAGCCATGCTAGTCAAACTGACATGAAACAGCCATGCTGCTGCAGTGTAACTGTGCCTTGGAGCACAGGAACATTACAAGCCCTTGTCAGACCTTTGGGTCATCTCACCCAGAGCTGTCAGCTCTAACTGACTGGCTGGGCGTCTCCAGGGCTTCATGCAAGCTTCTCTCCTAGCCTTCCCTGGGCACACCTGGGACCTTCCGTATGGAATGCGAAAACTCTGCCACTTCCCTTGTAGCCCTTCACCTACTGCTTCATGGTTGTTTATCTGATGTGGGGGCTCAAGACAGAATAGGACCCAACTGCATGGGAACTGCGAATAAAGCCCAAGGCAACCAAAATACAACCCAGGTAGCCTGAAAAGAAACCAGACTAAAAAAAAAACCCAACCCAACCCACCATCAACCTACCAAACAAAATGAGCAAAGAGTTACAAACAACAACAGGCATTAGGGTGGGGGGCTCTCTGCCTGGCTGCTGCTTTGCCTTTAGGTTTTGTTTACTTGAATGAATGAAAATAGTCTTCTCCACCTGCTTACCTTTGGGGATGTCTTCCTCATTGGACACCTTGGGCTTGTCCGGCGCTTCTTCTAGTGAACTGCTGGAAGAGGAAAGAAAGAAGCCCCAGATATGAGTGAGGAGGCCTAGTGGGACGACCAGGCCCAGGCCTAACCTTGGGGCACAGTGAGACACTTGTCTGAGGCAGGGGGTACGAAGGGGCAAAGGGACCGCTGAGGAAGCAGTCTGCTGCTAGACTGCTCCTGTCAGGTGCAGTGGAGGACCCTGTGTTGCCACCATGGTTGCACTTTCACAGCCTGTCTGTTCAGCTTCAAGTAGGTGGGGATATTTTACCTTTTCATTTCAGCAGCAAAAGGTCTTAAGGCCAGCCCTGGCTGCAAGGTAAAGTAATGGCAAGGAACACAAGGAAAAAACTGAGGACTGGCAGGAAAAATAGGAAACAGTAAAAGAAGTAGCAGGTGGACTGCACAGGAAATTGCCAGATAACAGTCACTCAGCTGAACAGACTACTCCTCACCTGTGGGGGGGCTTACCCAGATCCGTCAGACATGTAGTCAACCTCCTGGCCCTCAAAGTCCCCATCATCGCTGTCTTCAAAGGCTTCGTCGTCTGACCCCTTGGCCTTCTTCTTCTTCTTGGTCTGAGGGGCCTTCTTCTTGGGTTTGGCTGGCTTCTCGCCTAACAGCAAGAGGCAACAGTAGCATGATCTATTTTCTCTCAGTGAGCAAAAAGGTTTAACCCAAAGGGTGAGTGTGGGAGGGGAGGGCTTTATATAATATATAGGAAAAGGTGGAGGCCCCTGTCACAAGGGGTGGGAGGAGCAGAGGTTCTCATTACATTTTGAAGAGCAAGTGAACAGAGAAGATGCAAGAGGTCCACCTAGCCCAGTCTCCGTGCTGCACAAAAGCAGGAGGAAGCCTCTTCAGCAATATCACATGTAAAAGCTGCTGCTGGTGGTGATGGTCAGGGGCAATACTGTAGGCCCAGCTTCTTTTGGAAGGACCCCCCCCCCCCCCAACTCTTGTTGCAGGGACCGAAGGTGTCCCAAAGCAGAAGCAGCAGAACAATGGGCAAGGACTTCCAAAGCCCTGGCTTGTATCCCCCTCAACCCTGACTCTTCATTACTGCCCCCCTGGAAATTTTAACTCAAAGCCAAGCCTCCCCAGGGCACTTCTTCTCCATATTCTCCAGGTGTAAAAGAAGGAAGGCTCAGCGGGGCCCAAGGGAGTGCCTCTCCTCAAGCAGGTGACTGCCTCTCATGGATCCCCATACAAGGTATTCCTCTCAGTCTCAAGCCCCCGCACCATCAGCATCGCTGAAATCGCTGTCATCAGAGCTCATCTCCAGCTCGTCTTCCAGGTCGTGGATTTTCAAATCACCACCCTTCTTTTTCCCCTTCTTCTCCTTCTCCTCTTCTTCTTCGTCGCCTTGGTCCTTCAGCCGCCGCTGCTGCATGATGCTGAAGTGATTCAAGACCTTATTCCGCCTGCAAAGGAAGAGCTAAGCTCAGCCAGACTGACTGGGGAAAAAGCCTGTCAAGCCATCTCTCCTACCTGTAGTAGTAGGAGGTGGGTAACCCTGATCTGCCTCAGCAGGACACTGTGTGGACTACCATGATACTAAACGTGAAGAACTTTGAATACTCTAAAGTGCTATGCAGATGCACAAGTGTTTATTACCCTAGTCCTGGGTGCCCACAGCAGCCTCCTATATATGTTACGTGAACGTCCCCCTCCCTTCGTGTCAGCTGTTTTTGAAACAGAGGGAAATGGTACAACATAGAAGTCTGCTCTTCAGAGGAGAAGAGAGCCCGCTGGGTGCGTGTAAGCCCTTGACGGGACTAAAAGGACCTCCCTGGGGCATGAATTCTAGAGCACAGTGGCAATATGAACAGAACAGAAATCAAAGGCTCACCATCCAGCTGGGACCCTCCTCAAACCTAGAGGGTCTCTAATACGGTGAGCCAAGGTGCATGTAATTATACTGAACCCATATTTCTTCCCCAGTCTGCCCTCACTTCCCTGGTGGCACATTTATGAATGAAAGCCGTTCAGGCCAAGGACCTGTCTTTATTGCTTGCCACTGCTTCCTGTATATGAAAACACTATGGAAGTGATGAAAGCAGACTCACCAGACCGGAAAGAGGAGAAAGCCTGGGAGCCTGCCAAATCTCTGCCCACTGGACTCTGTGAACCCCTCCCTCCCTCACTCAAAGACTGGACTTCAGGCAGGCTCTGCAGCAGCGTAGCTGACTTAACCATACATCTGCTTTCCCAGTTCTTTGGTGACACCTCACCATCTTCTGGTGCTGCCCAGCGTAGCCCACGACAATGAAATGCAGTTAACTGCCTCTCTGACAGTACACTAGCTTCCTAGGAGGAATGAACATGGACCTTGGGGAGGAATGAGTATCTCTGGCACTCACCTCTCCCACTCCTCCTCAGCTTCTTCTGCCGTCAGCGTGCGGTGCTTGGCGATGGGTGTGAAGTTATACCAGTTGTTGACTGGAAATGCTTCAAAGGCACCATCTGGACACTGTGTGAAGATATAGTAGGAGGTGTTCTCAGTCACACCACCCTTTTTCACTCCTTTGAACCTGAAAAAGGAGAAACAGGTGTTTGCCTCTGACTTTAAAAGCAAGCACCATTAAGAGAACAGGAGCCAGATCCAGAAAGGAGTGGGGTAGGATCAGGATGAAGACACCCCATGAAGAATCTGTGCCCCCGACTTTATAAATGGAGAAACAGAACTTGTAACAGAACATTTGTTACGTCCATTCTAAACCAGAAGGGCAAATTAAAATAGGTGGACTGGCAGTATGTTGAAAGGCTGTGTCAAGTCTGATATGACCCAGTTGCAGTGAATGCCACAGAAAGAATTCAGTGCCCCTTCTCTGCCTCCGTGCTTAGCTTCTGCTTCTACTGAAGCATCTGTTCCGTGAATCGTACTAATGATTCCCAAGTCTATTCCGAGGACTTGGCTATATCCACATATTAACATTTAATAAACCAATATTAATGTCATTAATTTATTCACACTATTTGTCAGGTTCTTTTTTAAACAAAAGACCTTTAATTGGCTGAAAGCCCTACAAAAATGCCGTCGTCCCATTGTTAAGGAACAGGAGCAGAAGGGTGTTATCGTGTCCTGCTTCCCGGTTTCCTGGAACTGCTACTAGATTACACTGCTCTCTGGTGATCATACCCAGTGTGTAGTCATATTCCCTTAGGAATAAGTTGCTCCATTCACACCCCCCCCCCCCCATGAAACTGGAGTGGCTCTTCGTGAAAAAATGGAAGAGAAATGGGGTAGCCAAAACTGCAAAGCCCAAACGCATTTGGAAAATGGTGACGGTGCCAAGGGCTCACTTGCGTCCAGCCTTGCCGTTGACCTTCAGGATCCAGGGTTGGTCTTCTGGCTTGAACTCCTTCAGGATGATGCCGTATTTCTTGCGCCGTGCCTCCTCTCGCAACTTGCGGTTGAACTCGCTGCCAGCTCCTGATTCAGGCATCTCTTCTTCCTGGTAGATCTTCTTATTGCTGAGATCTCGCTCCATCTTTGCCTAAGGAGAAGCAGGAAAAGAAGTGCTAGGCAAAACGTTGGCACAGTAGTCCCTGGTCAAGGGAAGGGGGCCCTTTGTGTACATCTTGTACAGAATTAAGTCCACCTTCATGTTCTGTTTGGTTCAATATATGAGGCCCTGGATTCTTTGGCTGCTTGGCAGGCAGCTGCTGTGGCACGACCCTCCTAGCCAAAATTTGGCAAGTCTCAATGCTATGTGGCTTTAGATCAGGGATGGGAATGTGTGGCCTTCTGGTTGTTCCTGGACCACAACTAGCAGGATCCTTCTCCATTTGCCGCTGTTGTTAAACCTAAGGAAGCTGCAGTCCAATTACAACTGTAGGACCAGTGAATGAGTTTAAAATTGATTTCCCTTATCCTGCCTTCACTTCAATTTTCAGGGCTTTACAAACTGACCTTGGATTTCATTGTTTTTATGATGTTGGTATCTTATTTAACATCTGATGTTGTTTTACATTGGTTTTAACTAGAGATGGGGACAACTCACCATTTTGGCAAGTCGTCCTGCTTCGTGATCTGTCAAAGTTGACAAAGCACAAAAGCACGAATTTATTCATTGGTTCGTGGGGGGGGGGGGGGGGATTAGACAGCCAGAGGCTGTCTGAAAAACAAAGGTGATCCCCCACCCTGCAGCCTGCCCCGTCACCTCCCTACCTTGGTGGCCACTGCCGCACCGCCACCCCCAGACTGCTGCCGCAGCCACCGTCTCTCGCTGGCTTCCGCAGCCACGGCCTGCAGGCTAAGGGAATCCAGGCTGCCCTTTGCAAAGATGGAGGCTGCAGCCCCCCTACCCTAAATGAAGCCACAGCCTCCATCTTTGCAAAGGGCAACCAGTGTCCCTTTCTGCAGGCCGTGGCTGCGGAAGCCAGCTGGAGACAGTGGCGGCGATGGATGATGGCGGCTCTGGGCGGTGCTGGATGGTGGCAGCACTAAGGTAGGGAGAGGAAGGGGGTGGGGGATAGACTGTGGGGGTGGGTGGCTGTGGGGCGGGCTGGCTGCCTATTGGCCCGCCGATCAGCTGATCGGCGGGCCCATAGGCAGAAAGGGAAGGCTAGCCTTCCCCCTCTTCCTATGGGGGACGAATAAAAATGGGGCAATATTCGTGCCTTCGTATTCGCATCCGTTGGGGTCTCTGGAACTGACAAATATGAAGGGACAAATATTTAATGAATCAACGATTTTTAACAAATATCACAATTCGTCCCCATGTCTAGTTTTAACCTATTAATATTTTACAGCTGCAAGTCACTTTGAGTTTCATTCCAAAGAAGCAGAATATGTAGTTTTAAAATTTAAAAATCATGAGAGACTTAGTTCACACTTATGTGTCAAACATGTGTCTAGACTGCCAATTCTGGCTACTGGTAGGGTGTGTGTGATGCATCATAGGGAGGAAAAAAAATCAAATTTCTTTGTATGTGCTAGAGTAGTACAGGAAGAAGAAAAAAGTTCTAACTTGCTCTTCCCCTGACCTGTTAGTTTTACATGCATAGAAATTTCTCTGTCACCTTCAGGAAAAGCATTCCCTCACTGGAACCCCCTCTAATCTACGGTAGTACTCTCCAAACACAGGTTTACCCATGAGCCAAACCTTAGTCATTCTGGACATTCATTCCATACAGAAAAAGAAAGCGAATGCAAGAGAGAGCTGGCATGCCCCTTGGCTGTTCCACTTGGCCTCCCCTTGTGGACTGAGCCACAGCTAAAGACAGGTATGAACCTAAGCCTTGGCTGAGACCAGACACCACACTCTGGTGGGCTCCAGCCTCTTCCAACAACCAGCACAGCACCGAGGACTCCCATATAGAGACAACTACAGCCTATACAATTTATTTCTTGGTTAACTATGGTTGTTTCTACTTTACTGGCACCCTGGCATAACCAGAGAAAACAAAGATACAATAATGGCCCAAATCCCCTTGCATAGCTTATGCCAGTGTAGAGGGAAAGACAGCCCCTGCAACTTAAGAGTCCGCATGAGGAATCACAGCGGGGACTCTAATTAGCGGTTATCTTCTGCTATGGAGACATCATCCTCCCTACATCGGCATCTCAGCTGCCAGTGTCACACCACAATCACAAACAGAACACCCTGTGGATGAGCCATAGAAACTCTGCAGAAGATTGTTGTCAGTGCTTTGAGAAAGAGAAATGGCTTCAGTGTCATTTAAAATGGGAACCGTGAAAACATGATGGAAATGTGAAGGAGGGCCACGGAATTAGCTGCCTATCTGCTGCCCGCCGACCCCTTCCACCACCTCAGACACCTGCCAAGCTGATCTTTCCAACCAGCAGGGCATGTTAAGGCCCATGTTGCTTCTTAGGAACAAAGGCCCTTTTCGGAAGCCTCTTGTTCAAGGGTTGTACGTAAGATGGTCATCATGAAAAACACAAGCATGGCTTGGTGACAATTTCAGCAGCCTGGACAGAGGGACCTACCTGGTGCCAGGTGGAAAAGTTGACCTTGTCAGCAGCGTTGAAGGCCATAATGTTATATTTCTTAGAGGTGTTTCTGTGGAAAAAGCAAGGAGACTTGAGACAAATCAGTGCCCAAAACTCAAATGTTTCTGAAGAAAGAAAATGCTTCCATATAGTCTCTGTCTCTTTCTGTGGTTTGTTCAGTGATTTTACAATGCTACACAACATTAACAGGGCAACAATGCTAAAACTCCACTACCAATGAGAAGCATGACTAGCTCAGCGTGCTCCAAGATCTTCTCGTTCCTTCCAATTAAACAAAAGCCTTCCAAGTGTCTTGCAGAATCTGCCTCAGGGACCACCCCATCCCTTGGACAGTTTAAGCAACAATCTTGGCTCAGGGGACCAGCCCACAAGACTTCCATCTGCTCGTGGGGCCCACAGTGAAACCCACTCTCACCACAAATGTTTAGAGCACCCTTTTCTCATTATCTGCAGCCTTGCTTAATATGCAATTGTTTAATATACAGTTGGAAAAATTATCAAGATGATGTGAACTAAGCAAACTGTGTTAAAAAGAAAGCAAGCAAGCTAATGACACTTACTTGGGAACACGGACCACATATTCAGTTGCTGTCTGGCTGCTGGTCCCCTATAGTGACAACGACAACAAACAAGATAGGAATTTGTACCAGTAAAGGAAAGGAAGGAGAAAAGGGGGATTACCTCACAGCCTCCGTGGCAGTGAGTCTGACTCAAAAGCCCTAGGAAGCAACAAGATGA
The DNA here is from genome assembly GCA_037013535.1 of Intellagama lesueurii. NCBI lineage: Eukaryota > Metazoa > Chordata > Lepidosauria > Squamata > Agamidae > Intellagama > Intellagama lesueurii. Next base: position 137,053,098 of record JBAJHW010000002.1, read on the forward strand.
GCACCAGTCAAGGGCAGCATCTCTTCTCTTTTGAGCAAAGGTGAGCAACTGTGACCCTCAAAAGGCCTTTGGCCTATAACTCTCATCAGCTCTAACCACCACAGCCCAAAGTGAAAGCCTATGGGAGCCACAGTCCAAAAACATCTGGAGGGATAGTTGCACACCCGATTTTGTCTGACATCCTCTTGCAGGATGTTGTGAACCCCCTTGCTGCATAGAATCAAAAATTCCAAGGAGGAGGAGCTGAAAAATTGTAACAAGGCAAGTTCGTGTCCGTGGCCGCTAGCCTACGTGGTCCTAGGCCTCTTACAACCATACGTTCAGCTATGGCATGGCTGAGCATTTTTTATAAGACAGGAACTATGAACATGTGGGTGTAGGTTCAAAATAACAGCATGATCCAACAACCCTCAATGATGCCTTCCTGATGTTTTGTGGTAAAACTCTGATCACCACTGACCAGTGGTCATGCTGGCTGGGGAGGATAGGAATTATAATCCTAAACATCTAGATGCTCCCGTGTTGGGTAGGCCAGTATGCACTCTCCAGTCATCACCAGACAAGGCAATCATGAGGTGATAAGGGGGAGCAACACATGTTCCTCTCTCTGCATTCCCAACTCAGGCAGATAAACATCCCAGTCTGTGTGCTACTCTTAACAGACAAGAAGGATGTGTTTTCACTGAGGACTAGTTTCATCATGTGGCATTTTAATGTGCAAGCCGGTGGAGTCTGGCACCAAATCTAGATTCAGGAAAATACAACACATCACCATTTTGAGGAACACTTTTGAAATATTTTTTAAAGATAGGCATGAAAGAAAGTGAGCTGCACTTCTGACTGCCTAGTGCCCTTGCTAAGAGGAATATTTTTGGCAGCCTTGGGAAGTGAGGGGAAGAGATGAAAAGCAGAAAAGATTATATGGCTTGCCAAGTCTCATTTGAGGGGTAACAACACTGAAACTAGCCTGGCCACTTCTCTGAACAGGCAACAGTGTAAGAGGATGAGAAACACAGACTACAAAGCTTTTTCAGTATTTGGAAAACCAAAAAATCAACAGGAGTCAGCTGAGTTGATTCAGGAAACAGGATTGGAGAGGGTCACAGACACAGATTGACAAGACTGCCTGAATCCCAACAGAACCAGAACTCACCAAAGAAGTCATTTCTGGACGTGCTGAGCAGATGTCCAGCCGAGTCTCTGTAAAACTGCTAGTCTGAGGGAGAAAAGGGATGAAATATGTCACTTCAAAAAGAAAGAATGGAACCTCTAGGAATAAAATCATTGGAGGGAAAAAGGAGAAATTAAAACTACTGAGGACCAGGGTGGCAAGAAAAGCCCTCCACTTAGGACTGCCACATTTTCTTGCTCAAACTGTGGCATCCAAATAATGATTTTACACTGGTGCAGAGTGCATTTCTACAGCTTATTTTAAAAGAGCAAAATGCTCCTGATTCTTACAGAGCACTATGCCTTTCTGATGCAGAGCTGCACTTTTGCTTTAAAAGGAAAAAAAACACAGTACAAATAAAAGGGGAAAACAACAACAGCCATTCATCATGTGTAGAATGCTCCCTGCATTCAAGATAGAGGTGGGAAACATGGACCTCCAGGTCTGGCTGGATTGTGACTCCCATCACTCTAAACCAACACAGCCAGTCTACCAACAGCTGGAAGGCCACACATTAAGACCTTCCAGAGAAAATGTTCCCACCTTTACATTTCTTTTTTAAAGAGAACAGCTTATAGAAAGCAGAGCAATAACAGCATGCTAAACACAAAACTGTTACGGGGATTCATTGCATCCCCTTTTGACAACAGGCTAGGAGGATGATATTCGGGGTGGGTGGGTGGGGCAGAGCCCGGGTGCTTTTCACTGGAAGCAAGGGGTCGAGGTGGGGCAGGGAAGCTGGAAGCCAGGACGCCTGGGTCCCCTACCGGGATTGAATTCGCAGTAAGGAGGGGCCGGGAGGCAGCCGGACGCCTGGGTCTGTTCCGGAGGAAGGGGTGGAAGAGACCCAGGAGCCCGAGCGGCTAAGTCGACGGCAACTACCCCACGGAGCACGAGGACGCCTCGCTCGCCTCCCCGCTTCTTCCTCCTCCGCCAGCCATTCACTCTCACCCAGGTAGATTACTGGGGCTCCCTCTCCTCTCCCGCGCATGCGTCAGGGCCCGGGAGCAAGTCAGGGGACGCGGTCTTTCCGGCTCGTCCCCTCAACCTCAGGCGCCCGACTGCCGCGCGGGCGGCCCCCGCCATGTGAGGGGCAGAGGAAGGCGAGACCGGAGGCGGCCAGTCCCCTCGAACCTCCAAGGAGGAGACAAGAAGCACGAGAAGGGGGCCGCTCTAGCCGCCAGGGCTTTTTTCTGCTCTGCAAGGCCACGCATGAAGGGGGCGCCTCTGCCCCGCCTGAGCTCCCGGTCTGGCATCTCGGCTCAGAGGCACAGAAAGGCCACTTTCTGGCTGGGCTAGAACTGAGAAGAGCTTCCTATAAAACCGCTTTGGGCGTGACAGCAAGGGCGGAACCCAGAAAACCCTGCCAGAAGGACTCCGAGCGGGTTTGCCTGGAAGCCTCACGGGAGCCCAGCGGCGTTTCTTGCCCACGTAGGGATCAAGCTCTTGGTACAACCTCTTACTTACTGCACAAGCGCAGTTACTTTGGCCGCCCTACGTCCCATCTTTTTCTCCGTTAACAAAACAGCCGCTTGCCATTCTGGCAGCATTATTATTTCAAGACCCGGCAACAAAAGCCTCTGCCCATTTCTACTTACGTTGATTATTCCGTATTTCTATTAGTCTCCTGTTGGATGGATGAGTCGAACAGGAACCGGAAGTCATGACTCTGTGGAACGCTATTGTTGGGGCTGGATCTCTTTAGCGTCAACCAGCTCCGCCCACTAGTCGAGCAAGAGCGGAAATATCGGCTCCTTTACCGGAAGTTGGAGGGTGGGTTTGTGTGTCATCGTACAGATGACGCTCCCGAAGGAGGGGTTGGAAGGGCAGGACAAAATCTATTTTTAGTCGGAAAAGATGCTCTTACGAAGATGTGATGCTTTCCACTGGGACTCCAAGCTAGATCATTAATCCACATAGTGGATGAGTACTATAATAATAATAATAATAATAATAATAATAATAATAATAATAATAATAATAATAATAATAATAATAATAATAATACCAAGACAAAACCCCCAAAACAGGACAAAAAGGTTGTGGCACCTGAAAGGCTAACTGCTATATTTTAATATGAGCTTTGGTGGATCAAGGCCGTTTCCTCAGACAGAAGAATGAGATTGTGTGGCTGACGTTTTTATACATGGCCTGATGAACATGTGGAGATACAGATGATGGACAAAGTGACAATGGTTCGTTGGTAAAGGAATAGACTGTGAATCATGTCAATTGTGAGTCTACCAGGTAATAGTAACATAGTTGACACAAGTGGCAAACTGAATGAATGTTGCATTTCTGTTCCAGAACATTTCAGTCTATCTGGACATTCTTTTAATTACCTGAAAGTCACTGGGTGTTTTTTTTTTGGGGGGGGGGGGGCTACAAAACCAGATTTGAAAGAGAAACAGTGGAAATAAGATGTATAACAGTGGAGATAAGGTGAGGACCCACTTAAAAAGACTGAATGTCAATCAAGGGTTCTTAAGTCATTGTTCTGTGCTATCAAATTGGAACTGAATTATAGTGACCCTAATGGGACTTTCTCCTGCCAACCTAGCAGTTCGAAAGCATGTAAATGCGAGTAAATAAATAGGTACCACCACGGTGGGAAGGTAACGGCGTTCCGTGTCTAGTCGCGCTGGCCACGTGACCATGGAAACTGTCTTCAGACAAACACTGGCTCTACGGCTTGGAGACGGGGATGAGCACCGCGCCCTAGAGTCAGACACAACTAGACTAAATGTCTTGGGGAACCTTTACCTTTACCTAATGGGACTTTCAAGGTAAGTGAGACATTTAAGGAGTACTTTTACCAGTTCTACACCCACAGTGAGCTTCCATGGGCAAGCAGGGATTCAGACCCAGGCCTCCTGAGTCCTAGTCAGTCACTTTGTCCGCTACACCAGTGGTCCTCAACCTTGGGCCTCCAGATGTTCTTGGACTTCAACTCCCAGAAATCCTGGCCAGCAGAGGTGGTGGTGAAGGCTTCTGGGAGTTGTAGTCCAAGAACATCTGGAAGCCCAAGGTTGGGGACCACTGCACTACACCACACTGGGATCCCCTTAAGTCATGTGAAATATTACATTGTATCACACAGTTTGCCACTTGTGTCCACTATGCTATTGTTACTTTGTAGGCTAATTAATTTATTGACAACAATTTACTGTCTGTAAATTAAGGGAACAACTAAACCTAATGCCTTTATAAAATCTGTGCAATTACTTTTCCTTCAAGAATATTTTTGTTCTACTAGTCCTCCAGACCCCTTTACTCTGATTAATCCTCAAAACAATCCAAGACCAAGATTTAATTTTAACCATTATTCCACATTGGCTTTGCTGTTTTGCCTGTATCTGTACCTGTTCGACTGAAGAGGCCAAATGACAATCTGTTAACATAAATGTTAAATTATTTGTTTTCTAGGACTTGAGTGTGTTTTGATGTGAAGATTACAAGTTTGCCAGCCACGGAAACTCCGTGGAAAAGCTTGGCTTGTTTTATTTTTGGCTGTTGTCTGTCTGTGGACTCCTTGCCAAGAAAGGACAAGATTGCTCTATGTTTTTTGTCCATTGATGGTTTAGTTATAATTTCATTTTTTATTTTATATTTCACTGTTAGCTGCCTTGACGCTACTCGTAGTGAAAAGGGGAGAAGAATTTAATAAATAAATGGGATCTGTCTTCCTTGGTGCACAGAGACATCCTGCAGGAAAGCATCCCTCTACTATGGAACTCTTTCTGGGTGCATTTGTACAGGGATGAGATCTGCTCACTGGGCATGTCTGCCTGAGCTGAAGGCTTCATAGTTGGCAGACATTTAATTGTAGGATCTGTAGAGTCCATATATACTCTCTCTCTCTCTCTCGGCTAATTTTACTTCAGGCTATTTCTATACTCTCAGTTAGTCACCTTTATAGCTGGTCATGTTTAAGCTGGTTCTTATACAACAAGGTTGGGGAATGGTGATTTGGCCTGGGAAACAAATGCTAATTTTGGAAAGGTGTTATGGATCACCTTATAGGAATGGGCAAAGCTAAGGGCGTAGGGTGGTGGCTGCAGTAAACTGGACAGAATTAGAGCTTCTAATTTGGACCTTTTTGCTTCTGGTTTACAAAGTATAGCTCAGATTTCTCCAGGAATAAACCCCAGCATAATAGCTTTCACACAAAGGGCAACTCAATTTTGTGAGTGTCCATTCAGGTTCCTAGATTGAACATTTGATGTTGGTTCCATGCAACAGCTTCCCAAACTTTAAATATAACCCCTAATCTCTTGTGCAGAAGAGGTTTTGGGCCTTGATGAAGACTCCCCTGAGGGCTACATTTGGCCTGAGGGATGGAGCTTCTATTACCTGGTAATAGGAAAAATTATATGTGGGAAGAAATCCCTGCAGGTGAAATAAACGTCCCAGAGAAAGACCAGTCCTGCAAGCCACAAGCAACTGAGGGGGCTGCCAAGGCTTTGGTCACCTCAACAAGACACCTACCTCTATATTCACTCCTCCTTATGTTCCCACTGATGGCAATCGCCAGAATCTTTGACAGTCTCTTTCCCTTCTGTTTCCTGAAAGAATTACAAAGCAAAGGAGAGAGAGATTTCCTTCTTCCCTGCTTGCAAACTCTAAATTAGACCAATTACCTTATCTTCTTTAATGCCTAATTAAATCACCCAGCCTACGTGTGGAAGACTGGTTTCTTGTTTTCGACACACTGAGAGTTCCTTCTTATCCAGTGCTCTGCCAACTCTAATAAGAAGCCAACAACCATCTCACCATGAGAGTAAAGCAGTCCACCTATCCCAGCTTTGCCTGTGTCAGGTTCAGAGCAACCATGACATCAGATGTCTGTGACATCAGAAAGAGAGCTGAGGGGTTCACATGTGAGCCAAGCAGAAATGGGCAAATTAGTTTTGTAGAGGAGTTTGAAGTTTGCTGGACCCATGCCTGGAGTTCCCTGGGTGTCACCCTCAGAATGGGGAATTGCCAGGGAAGCCTTCCCACAACCACCAAGCCCTTGAGGCGGGATCTAAAAGGTAACTTTTGCTCTTAAAGAAACCACCATCTTTTTTGTGGTGCAGTTGCTGCTCTGGAGCAACCGTCTTGTTGACATCTTTTTATTTACAAAGAAAGCCATGTTCCTGATGCCTTTCATGCTACTTTGTTTCAGTCAGAGCCACAAAAGAAGACTGCCTGGTGAGGGGAAGCTGCCATTGGGATGGACACTGAGAATGTAGTTGCATCCGTCCTGAGAGACTGCAGCTCACCTTAGTGACCATTCTTTTTGTCCCCTTCCGAGTGTTGCAGGTTGTACCTTCTAGAAATGGATTCTAGACAGTGCCCAGAATTCCTTGCCACCATAGGCAATGATAAGGGATTCTGGGAGTTGTAGATCAACCACAATTTCGGGTTACTTTGCTCTAGAGCAGGGATTGGGAAGATGTGTCCATCCAGATATTGTTAGATGGCAATTCCCACCATCCCTCACCATTGGTTATGTTGCCCCGGGCGATTGGGCATTGTAGCAGCCCAGCAGCTTCTGAAGCCCACACATTCTCAACCCTTCTTCTAGAGCACAGTAGTCAATGTCTGTGATCTGAAAAAAACAAGCAAAGCCATGCGGTCCTTACACAATACACAAGCAAGGGCCAGTGATACCTTTAGTGGCCTAATAAAGATATCACTTGCTCTTGCTTTTGTAAGGTCTGTGACCTCTGTTCCTCAATGGGACCATGAGAACTGCAGTAAAAACTTTGCAGTCAATGGCCCATGTGCATTCAGACCCAGCATTATTGACAGATTGGATCCTGCAATAGGAACAAACCAAAAAGGGATGGGGCATTGAAGTGAGGGGAGCTAGCCTGTCTTGTTGCGAGATGGTATCTGGTTCATTTGGGGAAATGGTGCATGGGAAAGGCTGAAAGGGAGAGCCCATTGTTCAGGGTCCATGTGTCCAACGTGCTGGTAGCTGGGCTGATAGTACAGACAATGGGAGAGCATCCTCCAAGACTCCTGAGGCATCAGGCTAAGGGAAGGGAACCCAGGACATATTGAGTGGCAGAGGGAAATCTTTGTGGCATCTGGATGTCACAGCCAGGAGGCTGCCACTCCTTCCTTTGGAATCTGCTTTCTTGGACTAATGGTAGGGCCAACCACGCTGATGCTCTGATTCATTATAAGGCAGCTTTGTATGTTCCAGTGTGCCGAGGAATTCTAGCCTTGATTTATGAAGCAGTTCCTGTTTGCTCTCTGTGGGCGCTTTCACTGGTGGACATAGCAGTGGATTGTGCCACCCCTTGGGTCAGATGTGATTGTTTCCTGCTCTGCTGCCTGCAATGGCAGTCACAGCCTAGAGTCTGAGGTGGTCACCCCTAGGGAGAACAGCCAGTCAGATTCCATGTCGGAAAGTCATGGTAAGGCAGTGGTTGGAGTGATGGACTGGGACTGAAGAGATTCATGTTGAAGTCCTCACATAGGCAGAAAGCTCTCTGGTTGACCTTGGGCCACCAGGGGCTGATCTCTCTTCCTCTGGCCAACTCACAGGGTTGTTCTGAGGAGGAAGAGGAGGGGGAGCCCCATGGGCTGCCTTGAGGTCACCAGACAAAAACTGGGAAATAAATACTATTGTCAATATTGGATGTTTGCATCTTGTTGCTGAACCTGTGGTGGATATGTATGTTACTTACCTGCCTTCCCCACCACCCCCTTCTCTCCCCCCATTTTTTTTCTACAGAGAAGCTGCAGGGGCCCATCATCATCTTCATGATTGGAGGCCCAGGCTCTGGCAAAGGGCTACAAAGCACACAGATGGCTCAGAAGTACAATTTCTCCCATGTGGCTATTGGGGATCTGCTGCGGGAAGAGGCTAGCAGGGCCAACAGCAGGGGCAGAGCTATCAGGGACATCATGTTGAAAGGAGCTCTGGTGCCCTCGGTAAGGTCTTTCTCCTTGCACCCGCTCTTTGGCAGAAGCTTATTCCATCAGATAGCTTTTATATAACATCTGAGTCGGATCAGGGCTGAGTCTAGCTTCAGGAGGGGGCAAAAGGAGAGCCTCCAAATGTTGTTGGCTGGCAACAGATGTGGTTGGGTGGCAACAGATCCTGTTGGCCCTCACCATTGACTGTCGTGGCTAGGGTGGACAAGACTTGTCATCCAACACTTCAATGACATCTGGAGACCCAGAGGTTACTAACTCCTGCTTCAGTCCCATTGGGATCAATGGAATCGGTTTATCATGACTCATCTAAATGCTGTTGATTTCAGTGGAACTAAGAAAGGACTTAGTTTGTATTCAGTCTGCTATGTTCATTGCATTTTATGTGATTCAGCATGATACATTTGAAAGAGGAAAGGAACAAATATAGCTCATTTGCAGTAAATCCCATAGACACAATTATTTTAACAATTCACAATTGAGTATGTTTGATTTGACATCTCTTCTTCCATCCAATGCTAAGGCTGCTGTTCTGTAGGCAACTTGTGGCCCTTCAGATGTTGCTGGACTGCAATACCCATAATGCCTTAAGTTGCTAGCCTGTGCTATTCGCATTTAACTGGGAATAAGCCTTATTGAAAACGAAGGACTTCCTTCTAAGTAGATATGCACCTCGCGGTGCTCTTACTCATTCTAAACTGCTTGCTTGGGAAGACTTTTAGTGGTTCTTCACAGAACCAGATTGTTGTGTGTTAATTTCACCATCAGTGGCATGATCGTATCAGTGAGAGGTTGGGTCCATTGAGTGTAGATGAATTGTTGGACTACTGCTCCCAGAATCCACAACCATGCTGGGATTCTTGGCAGTTTCACCCATAAGAGTTCTTTTTCTAAGTTGTGGGACCAGCTCTCTAATTTGCTGCCCTCAGAGATCTGTTCTAATTAAACTTCCACATTACTATGCTTTATCCCAAGACTTGCACAGGGAGTCTCCCCCCTCTTCTGGGAATTAAAGTCCAAAATATTGGGAAGGCAAAGTATTCTGCAATAAGATGCCTCTCAGAGACAGCAAGTGATTTGCACGTTTCATGTAGCTGATATGTAGATACACAGGGGGAAAAGGCAGAATGAATTAGCGAGGTGGGTGGGATTCTAAGCATATTCTCAGCAGCTGGATTTTGTTGTAATTAAAAAAACACAAGCTGTTCTGGTTTGAATGGTTTCCATCTTCTAAATTATGGATGATGTAGATAGAGGTTTTGCCTTTTTGTGCTTCTGCATGGAAGAAAGTGTACTGCAGCAATCTGGTATATACAAATCTTGCCTTACATCAGCCCTGGGGAACATGCGACCCTCCAGATGGGTCCAATCAGGCTTAGCCAAGGGCAAGGGATCATGAAACTAGCAGTTCTTCAACATCTGGAGTTAACATCTTTAACATTTCCCAGTCCTGCCCTAGTCATGAACTGAATTTAAAAAATTAAAGTTTGTGATCAGCCAGTCCTCCAAACTGAGGTAGTATGAAGTCCAAATCATATCATTTGAGAACTTTTCCAGATTATGTTTAACTCTGTGGGAAAATGAAATAACTGACCTGGTCTAAGTGGTTTCCAGCTTTTGGTCCTTACAATATTTTGGATGGCAGACTCCTAGCATCCTTGATCCTTGGCCACACTGCCTGGGGGTTCTAGGAGTTTAAGGCTAAAACATCTGGAGGCTCAGAGCTTAAGAAGCACTTTCAGCCTGACACAGAAGGGCTCTTTTCTCCTTCTTTAAGAGGTTCATCATTCCAAAAGTCAAATCTGAGTTCTGATAGTTTTCTAAAATGTGGAAATTGTGCTGTGGTATATCAGGACTAATGAGGCCTCCACAGCCAACCCAGATTTTTATGCTTCCTGAAGCACACAAGTGAGCAACGCTCACTCATTTCCATAGGACCACCCTATTCTACCCTGTCTTGCTCTAATTTGATTGTGGCATGTACTGGACTGGAAGTGACCATGGAAGAGGGGGGCAGCTGCCTAGATGCAAAAGCATCATCTTGAGTACTTTGGCATTTGCTTTCCTTTTTTAAAAGCTTCATGATAACAGCAATGAATATGGATTGTGTTACATACAGAATTAGGAAGGCTCAAACTAAGCATGTCAGCTTGTCCATTGTTGTTGCTGGACAAAGAACAGAAAAATTCTGTTGAGTGGAAATCCCACCCCATGGGGTGCAAGGGGCCTGCAAACTGGAGGTTCCCAACTCTGCTTTCGGGATGACGGGTAGCTTGCTTGTGCAGCACATGAGCAGGCTGTCAGCTAGGAGGAACAGTAAGAGTGACAAACTGTTGCTCTAGGGTGGTTTTAGTTTTCAGAATCAAGATAGACTGTGCCTGCCAGTCTTGAATCAATGGCAGCAATGTGACCAAAGGTTCAGATCTGTCCACAACAAGAGAAAAAAAAGAAGGGGGGGGGGAAGGTCAGATGACATTAGGAAGGGTAGTATTCAGTTTTTCTTTGGTGTAATCAAGCTCTTTGAGGATTGAGTTGCCTGTCTTCCCAGGGCTACATTGTAGACCTGCTGATCAACAACATGTTGAAGGCTGACAGTGTCAAAGGATTCATAATCGAGGGCTTCCCCCGGGACATCAACCAGGCCAAGCTGTTTGAAGAAGTTGTAAGTGCAGCTCCTGGGTGGGTGGTGGGGTGAAGACTGGAAGGATGCCTTTCCCTATAAAGGGCTGGGAAAAGTAAAGCTCCCTAGGAGTTCATGGATTGGAACTCTGAATGAGTAACCAACCTATGGGGAAGGTTTTGCTTGCTAATAACCCAACATGGCTTTCCCCAACGTGATGCCTCTAAATCTTTTCACTTACACCTTCCATCAGTCTCAGCCATTCTCTGAAGTTTGGCTAGCAACTGCCTAGTCATAGGTTGCCACTTCCATTTCCAACTCTGGAAAGAGATTGGAATGAACTGGCTCTGAACTGGCAGCCGAAATGCAAGAATACAGAGTCTGTAACTGAAACATCAAGAGTCCTATGGCAGCAGAAAGCCTTAATACATTGTAGTTTGTTTCTGTGGACTACAGTCCATTTCCATCAAGAGTCATCCGGAAGTACACATCCATGGGGTGTGCTTTTGGATAATGAGGTCAGATGAAAATTAAATGCAAAAACCACTGACAGTGAGTGTTAATGCTGGCTGTTCAGAACACTGTTGCAGATTACATGAACAGCCTGGCATAGGGTAAGCCAATTATCACATTATTTATGAGAACATGTTATTCAGAGTTTTGAAGAGAGACTGGCATTTTCTAATGAACTATAAATCAGCACTCTCTCTTTCTGATTTCCCTGTTTGTCACTGTTTCTGCTTGCTTGTCAGATTTTCAATAAAATGTCCATCTGAAAGCAGGAATGTCAGATATGCAGACTATGTGTAGCTTACCTGCAGGAATGTGGTCCTTTGTGGCTGGGATTTTTAGGTATTGAACAGTCAGAGCCCTTGAAATGTTGACACCCCTGAGTTTGTGATAAGCATTCTTACTGCCCCTGTGAGGTTAGAAAATGAACTGCGTGCCTAGTAATTCTGACCCAAAGGTGCCAACATTTCCAAATGAATTGTTACAAGGTAGGCTTCCACATTAATTAGTTCCTTTGCTCTGCCAATTTAATTTGTTAATTGATACAGGATGGATTGAATGGCTGGTCAGTAACCTGGACTGTAATAGCAGCTACTTGTTTTGGGCTAAACTCCTGGCTGCGAGTTGTGATCCAGTAGTACCTAGAGAGCCACATATTCCACACCCTATCTGAAATGGTGGGGACCTCTAGCTAGAATTGCATTAGGAGACAGACAGATTTCATGCAGTAAAGAGTAAATTACTGGATATTAGCCATGACACCTAACTGGATCCTTCATGTTCAGAAGCAACACACTTCTGAATGCCAGTTGTTGGGCAGCATGAATGACAACAATAAAGGAAAGCCTTCATACCCTGCTTCTGGACTTTCTGGAAACTTATGGTTGGTCATGAATGGAAACAGAATGTAGGACATAAATCCCACCTACCCAAGCTACTGAGCAAGGCTCTTGTTTCGTTTAGCAAGCATGTTTCATTATTTTGAACAATGAACCTAGGCCAGATCAGGACCCAAATCATACAAGAGCTGAGTTGGGCATTTCATACAACAGGTGGGGCGTTCACCCAACATCGTTATAGTGTTTGACTGCTGCACGGAGACCATGATCCAGCGACTGATGCTCCGAAGCCAAATGGGCGAGAGGGTGGACGACCATGAGAGAATCATCCGGCAACGCCTGCAGACCCACTACACACAGTGTGAGCCTGTCCTCACCTACTACCTCCAGAAGAGCCTACTCCGGAACGTAGGTCCCTGTGAACCCGGCAAGGCCCCTCCCTTGCCCATATCCACCAAGCCAAAGCAGGGTGGCCTCGCTACCTTGCCAAAGGGCAACTAAGGTCAAATTTGATTCTGTCCTGAACTAGCTGCCAGTATAATTTGTCTTCAGACAGACTGTTCACAGGGTCACTTGCAGGGTTGTTTCCACAGAGATGAGACTCAGGTAGACAGTTAAAGCTGTATGTAGGGCCATATTGGAGCTGCATGGCAAGTGTTCTGGAATGACCTTTAGGCCCATAAAGAAGTCAAGGGGAAAAAACGTACAGCAGGGGAAGGATGAGATATTTGGTGGCTACTTCCAGTACAGTAGATTGGATCCAGGCTTAGATATGCTTAGAACAGATCCATTCATTTATTAAAACATTTTAAACCAACTTTCATCCCTACAGGCACCAGTATAGTGTACAAATGTACATGGTCTGCGTGGGCACTGTGGGACACCATGTATACTTTGGTCTAACCATGTACTTTCTGTTCAGCACTGCTGAGACACACTGATCTTAAAAGGTTTTGTGCCTTACACTTTACGTATCTGTGAATTTAAGCAAAGCTTCACTGGTACAGTGGGACTGTCTCATACAGCTCTTTTGCATCAGCAATGAAAGGGGGGCTTGATGGCTCAAGAGTCCTTCACTGTATTTTTATATTTACAGATCATTGGGGAGGAACCTTCGGATACAGTCTTTACCAAATGCTGCAGTGTTGTCGATGAGGTGATCAAAGCAGCTGCCTTGACTACATAGCCCTTTAGTTCTACATCCAAATAAAGATTTAAATCTGCTGGTCCATTACAATGCCCTCCTCAAAAACCATTAAGAAAGAGAGCCTCATTGCTGATTCCTACATGCAGACATGTTACCTGTTGACTTACAGCTTCGTATGTGAACTGACATCCCTGAAAAAAAGAAGGTGCATTTGTGGTATGACTGGGCATTCACACATGTACGTCATCATAACTATTACTTAATGTGCAGTCATCAATCCATGAACATGAATATTGTAAATAGTCCTGAATAACTGAAGTCTACTGCAAGCCAAAGGATACAGATGACAAAATGCCCAATCCATATGGCAGACCTGGGGGCAACAGTATCCTTGCTATAAATTGAAGACGTGATCTATACCAGAAGTTCTATTTTGTTTTTTTCAGTGTCTATTAATATTAACAAGCTTCACTTTTTCTTAAGAACACACACTCATATTTTTGGTTCTTCTCTGAAGTAACTATATTTAAAAAGGCTTTTCTATCTTTCCCTAGAAATCCTTCTGTAACCTTCTTCTTACATGGTAACACTGAGCTCCAGGACAAGTAGTTGTCAAAGCTTCCCAGTGGCTAACTGGGTCTGCAGCTGGCACTGAAAGAGCACGCACAAATGCGCCTGTTGTTACCAATAATTGGGCACCTGGCTGACTCAAAAATTGGACATGTGAAGCAGGAGATCTGGAGACAAACACAGGATAGAGCATTTTAACAGCAAATCCTCACTTATCTAGCACCCCATTCAAGTTTGGTAAGTGTCCCTCAGAGCAAAAAGCGAATTCATATAGCCAACCAGAGTGGGTACAGCAAACAAAGAAAACAAGTACATTTGAACTGCTCTTCACAAGCTTCCCCCATTTGTGAAGTAAGACAATTACTGAACCCAATTAATTGAGAAACTCTACTGGGGGTAGTACTGCTTTGGGACTTTCAATTTTGGGGGGGGGGGGGTTAAAAATGCTTACAATAATGCATCAACAATCAAAGTATTCACACATTATTATTATTTTTGGAAAACAGCCCAATGAGTAATAGTTGTTGGGTATGGATAGAACAGTCCCAAAGCTGATCTGCAACATTTCTGCTCAAGTAAGGCCCCCCTGAAGGGAGCAGGCCATAGAAAGAAGCTGAAGAAAAACTCTTCCTGCTTGAAGTATCCATAAAGGTACTTAACAAATGCATAAAGATATTCAGTATCTTTTCAGGTCCGGCAAAATGTCTTCAACAGAGTTATCCAGATAGTTGGATCAGGCTATGAAATGTGAATTATCAGAAGACAGGTGGCAGCTGCTGCAGTGATCCAAAATGTTTCACCACCTACAGAGCCACCTCTGGATCTGGAAATTTAAAAGACTGCAGTAGTTTCAGAGGCATTTGAGGTGACATGGCTGTGATGCCTGCACTGAATCTAAAAGCGCCCCAAGGTCAATGAGTACAGTCTGCTGATCATCAAGCAAGGGTAAGAATCTGACTCTTGTTGCAGGAGCCGTTCTCAGAGGTCCTACCTTTGGAAACACACACAGTTGCAAGAGACTTTAAAACAAAAAAGCATTTTATTCAACAAAAATGCACAAATGCCTGCTCAAACTATAAAAACACAGGAAGCTCTTAATTCATGACCATTATCAGGCTTTTACAACAGCTATATTGTGAACAAACATCAGCTTCAAAAACCCTATGGACAGAAAGAGAAAGACAGACACCACCCAGCAGACACAGGGGGATGTTTTGTTATCATTTATTTGTGAAGTTAAAAACGAGCGGTAAAAAGTAAAAATTGAGCATACAATTGTTTGTTTCAATTTCTTCTTGAACAGACAAAAACACGACAGATCAGTCCCAGCAGTGGAGAAATGGAGGGGCAGGGAAGGGGTTGTCTGAAACACCAACACCTTTGTCCGAGGAATGTTCCAACTCTAACTAAAAAGCAGAGTGACTTTTCCTTGTAAAGTTTCTTTTTAAAACAAAACAGAAAGAAAAAAGGAAGTGTTACCCTGAAAACTGAGGTGTGTGTCAGGCAGGATGGGCAGCGGCGGTTTTAGTTGGGTATCTTCTACAGCTGCAGGCTCAACATTAGGGGTCTGAAGATCTGGATTTATTTTACGAGAGACTTGAAGGCGGCATGGCCAAGATTTCCAGAAGAAACCCAGCAATCAAGAGCCACAGGCCGGCTCTCTTCCCACCCCGTCACTTCCTGCAGCAGCCACCTCTCTTTCCAAAACAAAAAGGTTCTCAGAGATGGGGAGGTTCACATTCAACTCACTGAGCCTGTTGAAAAGAAGGGAAAAAAACATCAGGGAAGCCGGTTACTGAAGTTCAAAGCAGAAAGTAAAATGGTTAGGCATCAAGGGTGTATAGTCCATAATCTCTGGGACAGAATTGTCTGGCACTTGGTTGTTACTTTTTAAAGAACTCAAATATTATTAATCATTATCCAGATACAATAGTATATAATCAGTGTATAAATCAAACCCAGAAGAGGTCAAAACATCTCCTTAATGTGCCTTTCATTAAGCGTTTCTGGACTGTTACTGTCTCGTCTTCTTACAACCCCAATCCCCTCATTCCATTTAAAGGAACCTCTAGTCCTCATGGTTTAAACTTTCACCACCTGGAAACAAAATGAAAACAGCATGCTGTGAGAGCACTTCCCATTCAGCTCTACCCACCAACCTGCCTATTCTTTGTTATTGAGCTGACTGAGTAGTCTGAACCTTGCTCAATGTTTTTACAGCTTATTCCTTTGGGAAGCTCTCAAGACAACGGCTTCTTGTTTCTGAAGAACTACCACAATAAAGAAACACCGCTTTCACAAACGCATCCACTGTAGGGATCCGCTAATAATTATCAAGAGGTAATGTTATGAACAGGTCAGGTTGGACTTGTCTAGCAGTATAGGAGGCATTGTACATTCCTCACAGTGAACGCAGACTGAGTTCACTATGGGTAACACATTCAGTGCAACCTAGCAGCTACTGCCTTCAGGGTGGGATTTCACCTCTTACACTGTGAAAATTAACCTGAAAATATAAGCAATAGAAGTACTGTGGCAAGTGCATCTTTGATTTTAAATCCAAACAAGGTGCCGGGGTGTGTGTGTTTCCAATAAAACAGGAGCAGAATTCTGGACAGATATGCCAACACAAATAATTTCCTTAACATTTTTAAAGTAGCCTATATTCCCAGCTTTGGTTTTGATCCCTTTTGTCTTTAATTAGAAAAAACAAAGTTTCGCATGGTCAGAGATGACTCAGCATTCAGTAACAGATACCACTCAGGTGTTCACAAAACTGATATCTTGATTTTTCATTCAAAACTGTATCACTCTATTTTTCCAACTGACATCTTAACAGAAAGCTGGCTGGACAGCTCAGGGGTTTATGCCTCTTGTGAGCAGAGCCAGCCTGTGTGGCCTTGGGCAAGCTGCACAGTCCCAGGGCACCCCGGAAGAAAGGAAAGGAAAACCACTTCTGAGTCCTCTCTACCTAGAAAACTGTGAAAAAGGTTGCCATAAGTCAGAATTGACTTGACGGCATACAATTATGATAATTAACAGAGGATGTGATGAAACATAATACATATCCAGAAGACGGCAGAGTACTGGCTCTTTAGCTTGTACTCCATCATCCCACTAGCAGAACTGTTTAATATTTTTGCTCAAAACTCCCACTAGGTCATGGTTACTTGCTGACTGATTCAATGGCATTGTTTACTGATCACAAAATGCTGGTATTTACAAATATAACACAACTCTGTAACAGGAAATTTGGGCAAATCACATGCATGCCCTATAGTGATTGGTTCACAGAGGACAGAGGGCTCAGACGTCTCACAACATAGCTCAGAAGCATGTCATTTATCAATTAATCTTAACTGTGAAATGAATGCAAGACAAATGCTGCAAAGTGGGGACCAAATCCTGTGCAAATTCATCTTTTTCTGCTGCCCAGCTTGAAGCAAACCCAATTTGACAGTGCTTTTGGCCAAAGATTATGTATGGCTCAGTCTCCCAACTCACCTGTGCTAAAGACGACAGTGTTTGGAATCAGAAGTAAATAACAGGAAGGCAATTCCCATTCTTGAAAGTGGACAACTACTACTCCTGCTAGGCAGGGAGCAGAAAACGGTTACCCATGCCTTCGTCCTTGTCACAGAACTGGCAGCCCTTGCAATTGGACAAAATGCTAACCCTTGAATTCCAGCTGTATTCCTGAAGCAAGCACACTGCTGACATTACTGAGAGGGAAAATGGGTTCCCAGCCAGTATACTAAGAAGAATATTTTGGCTAATATATTCTAAATTAAGCATTGTAAAACTCTTAATTAAAAGGCCAGGGGAGGAATTAACACACAAGGGACTCTCTATTTAGAAAATAATACATCTACAGTTTTCATAGGGGTTTTACCCAAAGCTGGACTCTTGTGGTTTTTTTTGGTGTGTGTGTGTGTAGACACTTATATTCCAAAACAGAATACTCCCTTTGCTACAATTCTGCAACTCACCTGCTGTCCCTGCTGTGTCGGTGGTGGTACTGGGCCACCAGCCCCAGGTGTCTGTCCATAGTAGGCGGCTTGTTGTCTGTAGTATTCTGCCCAGGCTGCACTGTAGTCTGGCTGAGGTCCCGGTGGTGCTGCTGGCCCTGCCCCAGTAGCTACCTGAGCTGCTTCCAAAAAGAAAAAAAAGGGACTTGGCAACACAATCCCAGACACATGTACTTAGAAGGAAGCCCCACTGGAGCTCAATGAAAGACAGTGTCGCAGGCCCATGTGCACAAGGCCACAGCCTGAAATACTCAAGGGAGATCCTTCAAACCCAGATTGAATGGATGCTACAGCCAAGGTCCTCCAAGCCAATTCAGCCCTCTTGACTCACCTTGCTTCTTGTAATATTCTTCCCAGGCTTTTGTGTAGTCCTGTTGTGGTGGAGCTCCAGGCTGCTGGGGTTGCTGGCCTGTAAATAGGATCAAAGGACAAGTTTATGTAGAATTCTCAACTAGCCACTAATCTACAAGAACACAAGACTCTAGAGTCTAAAAGAACATTTTTTGGTGGCCGCTGGGCACCAATTACAGTGAGCAGAAAACTGGTGGGGGAGGGGAGGGACAAGAGGGATCTTGGCTGAGGAAGGGCAGAGCTTCAAAGGAGCTGAAGCAACTCAGAAGTGTAACATTGCAAAGCCTGACAAGCCTCAGCAGCCAAGCTGGAAGGGATGCTCATCAGAGCTGAGTATAATCCTCCATAATGAATCACCACATGGCGGCACCCCATGCCCTTGACAAAAGAACATCTCAATAAGGAACTTCAGAAATAAGCCCTCTCCAACCACTTGACAGGGTTTCCAAAGAAGGAGTCCTCCCTACCCAGCCTGCACTGTGGTTTTCACACTGGGAAGACTTCTGCTCTTGTCTACCCAGAAGCAACGCTAACAGATCCAAACTGAAGACGACCATAAACCATTACAAAGAGACAAGCATGCTGTGCAGGCAGGGCTCCACACTGTACATATAACAGAAGCAAGCCATGCTGGCTTATAAGAAAAAGGCCGGAATCCACAGTGGGGCCACAGCTCTATTAGGGCCACACAGCATGGCACTGCTGATACAACCAGAGGCCTAAATTCAACATTGTGCTGGTATTCCAATGCCAGAAATGTTGCTTGTTCATGAACACTTAAGTGCCACTTAACAAGAGTTGCACTGGCTGAACATGCAATCCAAATCAGCAATATTTCTCATGACAAGTGTTCAAAAATAAATGCAGCAACCATTTAATAAAAGAAATCACCACATACTCCAAGTCTCTATATTACTTACATAACAAAGGAGATTTGAGAAAAGAAGTTGCCCAGTTTGCTTTCTCAGTCAATTTTTATTCCTCAACTTTTTCTTCAGTAAAAGGGGGGGAATAAATCCCCGTAGAAGTCAGTTACCTAGTTTTTTGTAATATTCCTCCCATGCTTTAGTGTAATCGGACTGTCCAGTGGGGGGCGGCTGGGGTGGCTCTCCTTGCACTGGCGGTGCTGTGGGGGCTGGCGGTGCACCCGGAACTGGGCCAGGAGGCTGCTGGTAGTAGTGCGAGTAATAGGCTGCCCAGGCGGCGTTGGGGTCTGCTGCTGCTGCTTTACCTGGAAGGGAGGCAGTAGAGCAGACACTGATCATCATGGCCAGATCTTGAGTACAACCTCCGATTGAACTCACATGCACAAAAGCACTGCATAAAATACCCTGACAGGTGACTGCCAAACAGCGATATAAAAGCCATACTCACTTGGGTCATGAGGAGCAGGAGGCTGCCACTGAGGGTAGGCATTTCCCCAGCCTTGGGGTGGGTATTGTGGAGGTGGTGGTCCTCCAGGGCTGGAAAAAGAAAAAGGAGAAGGTCACTGGGAGCGTACACACCAGCAAAGATGGAAGAAAGCATTGCTCAGCAATCTGTGGCCTAACACATCATCAAACTATCCAAGGTCACTCTCAAGAAAGCAAGTGCTGGAAAAAACCGAAAGAACATGTCACATTAAAATAGCAAGAGAATCTAGGCTGAGGCCAAACTCCCGTACAAGACAAGTAGTAAAGGGAACAGCATCAACTAATGCTAGGGCCTCCCCCCAAAGGGTGTGGCGTGGCACCCTGTGCTGCTGCCAAACCCAGCTAGCAGTGTGGGGGGATTTTCTCTCTGTTTTTCCACTGAGCCAGCACTGCTGTTGCTGCTGCTATTCTGGCTCCTTCATGCTCCTTTGCTTCCTGGTCTTCCTCCACTCCTCGCCATTCCTCCTGCTCTGCTGCTGCCACCACAGCACTAGGAAGCCGCGAGCTGAAAACGTTTGGGAACCCCTGAACTAACACCATTAAGAAGAAAAGAGCCGGGGTCAGTAAAAGAGCATGACTCCTAAACTTACATGCCTTCATTAAATGAGGATGAGCTAATGACCAGGAAGAGTTCTGTGCTACTTTCCCCCAAAAATGTGTATTTGATCTAACGTTAACAATATGACAACAAAGTTGCCTTGTATAGTGATTTATGGATATGTGGGCTGTTTCCATATTAACTATTCAGACTACCTTAGAAGCACATGTGTGCCTCTTCCAGGGTTTCCTGCTTTTGCTTAGGACTACCTTAGATATCACAGGGACATTTTGCTAAGAATAATACTTGGATTGCTCTTACGTATGGTTACTCCTGATTTTAATTTCTCTCAAGGGAATAAAAATACTTCCAGAAAAAAGGCAAATTGGTCAAAGAGGTAGGCCTAATCAAGCAGTCTTGGTACTTACTGAGGGGGTGCACTGGGTGGCCCTTGACTGAAAGGCCCAGGGTTGAAGGGGCCCATTGGTGCCGGTCCAGGAGGTCCCCCAGGCCCAGGTCCTGGTCCAACTGGACAGAGAGGACCCTAAGGAAGGAAGGAATTCCTAAAGTGAGGACTGCAGCACCCCAATTCATTCAACAACAAAAATCATGGCAGACGAGATCCCCTCTTTGGGAGGCTTGCTATGTAGTGAACAGCAAGTAGCTACCTCTATCTTCTCCTCAATCAGCTGCTTGGCATGATCGATCTGCTGAGGTGAGCCACGAATGATAAACAGTTTGAAATTAGGGTCTCCGTTGGGTGGTAGCTGCCGAGATATTTCTACGAAGGCTCCCGTCTGCTGATTTATGGCCTTTACATTTTCTCCACCTGAAAGAGAAGGTGGAGGTGATCAGCTGGGGCCTTGATTTATGCCAGCTTGGGCAAACAGGAAGAACAAAGGGCACTCACCTCTGCCAATAACCAGCCCACACTTGTGAGTAGGGATAGAGAATGTCATCTCTCCTCCAGGAGGCCCCCAGTTACCCTGCCCTCTGCCTCGCCCTCTGCCTCCAGGAGGCATTCCTGAGCCTGGGGGGCCTGGTGGACCACTCTGCAAGGCAGAGACACAATTAAAGTTTACAAGAAGGCAAATCAGAACACTTATAAGGCTCTCATTATACATGTGTTTTTCTGAACCGTGTACTGGGGAAAGGATGGGTGCTATAGAAAAAGCAAAGGAAATGGTAATTAATGGTAGATGAATCCCTGAAAATCAGCTTCCTTGCAATGTGCAGCTCCTGAAGTATTGTGTGTGTTCACAGTGAGTTCAAGTCAGACAACCTTAACATCCAAGAAGCCTGACTACCACTCCACATCTGCTAAGAAGACGTTCCAAAATAATGTACAGGGAATCAGCAAACAAGGTAACATGACAAGGATTCCCTGAAAGTAGACAGCCTGAAAATCTGCTGTCAAGAAAAAAGGTGACCTCTCGTTTGTGTGAAAGAGAATTAAACCACTTTAAGCGGGGGGGGGGGGGGGATTTCTTTCAAGGTCAACAGTTCTCTTTAAAACATGCACAGACATTTACAACGAGGTAAAGTACGGCTACTGTTAACAACATATAGGCCATACATGATTGACACCAACCAGCCAGCTCAACCAAACAACTCGTTCAATCTTTCCAATGCTACCCTTGGGTGCCCAAGAGGACAGATGGGAATTCTAGCACCTTAACGCTTGAGACAAACCCGCAGAGAACATTTCATACCCGGAGACTCTGGAGAAGGTCATTGATAATCCTGGCAGCGTGTTCACATCTGTCAGGAGGACCCATGATATGGGCGATCTTCTCAGGACCCGTTCCATCATCTACAACAAGAACCCAAAGTAAGAATTCTGCACGTTTCTATATTCATTTCGAGCAAGGGTGGGCAACTGCCAGGAATCTCCCTCTGGCTCTGTTCCACCACCACATTTTTCTCACCTTCCACTCCAGAAAGGGAGTGGGTGAGGGAAAATCCTTCCACCATCTAGTGGCCAATTTTAAAAAAACCTCAGGGTAGCTTTTTCCCTTCAAATAAATGTAGTTGGGGTTTTTTGGGGGTTTTTTTTGGTGGAAGGGGTGTTTTGCTTTGAGGTGGGGGTGCTGAGGGATCCATGTTGCCCACCCAGTTTAGAGTTTCAGAAAGAAGCCACTTGTTCTTGAGTCTGGGTACAGAAACTATGGACAACATATAAACACCCACTCTCAACAGGTTCAGGAATTGATTAAACCTCTGATGTGGCTTTTTCCATCAGCAGCAATAAATCATTCCAGTTCAATGGGTAAAGAAGATATATCGTTTATACGAAGAAGTAAAGAAGAAAAAGCCAAACAGGTAACCCTGTCGTTCAGAAAACTGGCATTATAAAATTGTGCCAAGGCACAGATCTAAATACAGCAACAAACCTACATGGATCTCTGGTTGTGTAAAGTCTCCCTTTAACCAAGATGTCTAGGAAAAGATGTTAAAACCAGATTGTGAGAACACAGTTCTGCAGAAAAGAATTCCACATTAACAATCAAACAGAACAGTTAATAGTCCTAGCAGCCAGATCAGGCCAATAGGAACAAGCAAGCGAGCCAGCACAAGGGAAAAAGCTGCACGAGCATTCTGGGAAAAGGAGAGACTTGCGTTTCTGACCTTGCTTGAACTGTATCCGAACTCCAGCATCGTTCTGTATTTTTTTAATCATTTCACCGCTGCGTCCAATAACCACGCCCACAGAATGCCTAGGCACAGGGACCTGAACCAATTGGAAAAGGACAAATTAAACAAAGAATAGGTAAGAACAATTTACTAAGGAAGTTTACGACAAGGGGCTTTTGGCAGCTCCTTGCTTTCCAACATTGATGTGTTAACATGGGAGGGCAGTGAAGTTCCCCCTCCCCCCAAACTACTGTCCCTTTGACCCAATAAACCCAGCGTAGCCTCTTACATCTATTCCTCCACCAATTCTGGAACCGTATTCGTTTCGGTCACCAAAGCCTCCCTGGTCCCGTTCTCGTAAGATATCCATTACCATTTCACAGGCTTGCTGCAAAGAAACATGACCATGAATTCTTGAATTATTTGAACATCTCCCTCGCCCCAAAGTATTCCTCCAGCGGTACTCAGATTATGCAAGAATTTCCAACGAAGAGGTCTTTCTAACCAGCAAAATATTGTAAATTAACAGAAAAATATTTTTGAAATATGAACCTTACTGAGAACATCTGATCTCTGTTCAAAATTTTTGTTGTCACAATGAGTCCTTATTTTTAAATACTTGTGTTACATGCTGTCAAGCTGGAACCAGCTTAGGTAAAGGTTCCCCTTGACATTTAGTCCAGTCGTGTCCGACTCTAGGGCGCGGTGCTCATCCCCATCTCCAAGCCGTAGAGCCAGCATTTGTCCGTAGACAGTTTCCGTGGTCACGCGGCCAGCGCAACTAGACACAGAACGCCGTTACCTTCCCACCGAGGTGGTCCCTATTTATCTACTTGCATTTACATGCTTTCGAACGGCTAGGTTGGCAGGAGCTGGGACAAGTGACAGGAGCTCACTCCGTCGTGTGGATTCGATATTACGACTGCTGGTCTTCTGACCTTGCAGCACAGAGGCTTCTGCAGTTTAACCCGCAGCGCCACCACGTCCCCCTGGAACCAGCTTACAGGAACCCTAATAGGTCTTTCATATTAAATGAGGTATTTTAAGAGTGGTTACCAGGTTCCACCCCTGCCCCTGTGAGTTTTTCCCCAACACAGGAACAGTAACCATCAAGAAGGTTAATTTCATTTCAGGGGACACATTTTCAGTTCTAGAACAAAGCAAAATGGAAGCAAAGGGCAACTGTATGCAGTAGCCTTGCTAAGTCACCTTCATCTATAGCAGGGGGCCAACAGAAGAAGCTTTTGTAATGGTAAAATGTTGCCCTACAATCTGCAGACAGCTATTTAGCAGAAACAGAGAAGCTGGCTTTCTCCACAGTGCCCCCCTCCGCCAAAACCTTTGGAAAGTCTTTGCCCTAGTATCTGGGAGGCGCCAACCGCTACATGCTTTGAGTGCCTTTTCAAAGCACATCTCTCCACTTGAGCCTTCCTGAACTGACTTATGCTGCCCCATCTGAGACCCACATTAGAACCTCTGGTTTTAAGTTTCTTGACCAATTGTATTTTAATATAATCAGCTGCTACAACAAAATATGAAACAATTTTTTATTAGCTGTAGCTCACTGTGAGATATTATCAAACAAAAAAAGTTGTATAGAAAT
Organism: Intellagama lesueurii; assembly: GCA_037013535.1. NCBI lineage: Eukaryota > Metazoa > Chordata > Lepidosauria > Squamata > Agamidae > Intellagama > Intellagama lesueurii. The sequence continues at coordinate 137,077,454 of JBAJHW010000002.1, forward strand.
AAGCATAGTAACGATCACCCCAAAAGTAAAAGTAAAATTAATGGAGATGTGCCATTTGGATTTTTTGAACTTCAGACCCACATCTTCAGACATCTGTATTTCCCTCACCTAGAGCAAGGCCTATCTCCCCCCCACCCCCCGGCCTAGAGGCCACATTCTAGGCCTCATTTCCTGTTGCAATTCTTGCTGGGTGTTAGTAGTTCTTCAGGAGGCACCGTTGATAGAATCTAAAGGGCAGCAGTACTACAACACCCAGGAAGCATTGTGGCAGGAAGTGAAGTCCAGAATGCAGCCTCTGAGGCAGTATGAAGGTTGTGGGTCTGTGAACTGGAATTACCAGAATTCTGAGGGTTGGAATGCGAAAAAAATCTAACTGGCGCATCCCTAAAAATTATGAAATAATAAGTTTGTTCCTGACATCATAAGGACCAGAAGTTAAGCTTACACATTCCTGCTCTTAATAATAGAGGATATGATATTTATTCAATTAGTTTTACATTTTTTTAAAAATACAACTAAAACCACAAAAAGTTACGTCAAAACAGTGCAATATATATGAACAAACTAAAACAAAGTAAGCCTTGCCAAATTAGCCACCCTCTCGTACTTCCTCTATGACATTTCTGATTCAGTTCCATACAGCTCTAAAAACGGAGAGGACCTGAACATCTCTGGTACTTGGCAACCTAAGCAGATACCCAGTGCCTCAGAGAGACTGAAGAAGAGAATCAACTGGGCAGCTCACATTACCTGTACTTTGTAAGGGTCTCCAATTATCCGAAGAGGCTTATCTACATTCGTGTTTTGTGAACCATCCTGAATTAAAATCATTTTCACTCCAGCTCGCTCCTACACGAAAGGAAAGAGAAAAGTCCAGTTGCTTGATTGTTCAGTGTTCCTGGAAACCTCTCAGTCCAAAGGAATCTGAATTTCAAAAGGTCTCAGTTGCAGAAACCACAGATAGGACAGGATCGGCATTGTCCCTCTGCAGGCCAAATGACTAGAAACACTAAGCAAACAAGCATCAATCCCAAGGTAAGAAATCCAGCTGGAAATGGTACACAATGTGTGGTGCACACTGGTGCAAATTTCTACCTCACTCTGCAGCCCAAGACAGGTTCCAGTTTAACAATCTCACCTGCAACTGTTTAATGGTCTCTCCTCCCTTGCCAATCACCAGACCAGCTTTCCCAGCTGGGATCATGATTTCCTGCACTGTACCATTCTGCCCGTTGGCATTATCATGGAACTGACCCGGTGGTCCACCACGCCCTCGAGATACGATATCATCAAGCATCATTTTTGCTTTTCTGCATAGATGTAGAAGCACAAACAGCAAGAGAGCAAATAAGAGAACAAGCCTGGAGGAGGGGGCAATCTGACGTATGAGAGGGACCAACTGGTCTCCTGCCATGACTGGTCTCCTGATGCAAGCTTCACTGGCCAAATTCTCATTGATGGTTCAGGTTCGTATTCTTCAGCCCACCTTACTGCCAATGTTTCTACTATGGGATCTCAGCATTTACTAGTGAACTACAAAGCCTTGCTTCTTTGCTACAACCCTGGATTATGCTGTCTGGCAAACATGTTCTATTGAAACACGGTGGCTTCTATCATCCACTGTCTCATGTCCTCTAGGAATAGCAACATGAGGAAGGACAAAAGTCTACTCACTGGACAGATTCTGGTGATCCAGTCAGAGATACACTCCGCTCTGGCAATCCTCCACTGTCTGCAACAGCAAAGAAAGGCCATTAGGAAACAAGACTATTAAAACTTCACTCCACACAAACACATTTCCCCAGAGATTTTTACCCCTCCCTCCAATCACACATCATATGCAAGGGCTGAAGGAGTTGGCACTGGTTGAAGGGCAGGTCCTTCAAACAAAAACACACTATAAAGAATTGCCTGCATCTCTTGAGAGCGAGAGCTTGTTGATGAACTGCAAGCAGCACACTAACAGAACACTCCTCCTAATCTAGTAGGTGGTGAAACAGTAAATCCCTACGAGAGAAAATTAGCTTGCCCCAAGCTGAGGGTGATTCCCTTGTTCACTCAAACACTGTTGGCACACTCACATCCCAGAATATTTTCTTTTATAATGATTGAGCAGAGTGAATTAGCATGTTGGAAATGTGCTATCTATCACCTGTAAGACACCTTCAATAAGCGAACATGAGTGTTCATCCCTGAGGACAGACCAAGCTTGCGGGATCCGTTTTGCTAAGTGCCTAAAATCAGTCAACTGGCACCAAACACAGAAGAAATACACTTTAATTTAAAGGATTTTCTGCTCAGAAATTAGATGAGTGCTACAGACAATAAAAGCCTCCCAGATGAAAACGGGTCAGGTACCATCTCCACCACCCAAGGTCCCTTCACGTTAGCAGGATCAATTTACTGCAGGGATGGGGAACCTGTGCCTTTCCAACTGTTGATGAACTACAAATCCTGTCATTCCTGGACACTGGCTACGCTAGCAAACACTCATGGGACTTGAAAGCTGAACATTATCAAAAGGGCCATTGGATCTCCAATCCTATGGTTGAGTCTTTTTGTTTCACTCCAACCCACCACTAGGAGTTAGAAATTACTGCCAATCTTCCTCAAATTCTCCAAAGATTTACTAGTAGATACACTCTAATTTCTGACCCTCCTTGCCATAAACTAGACTGCTTTACTACAACTATACCAATTTAAGTATGCTCACCCACAATTATAAAGGCTGGGAAGGAACAAGGGGCAGCTGTGGCTCCATATCCAGGAAGTTCCAGCTAAATCCACCTTAGGCTCTGCTCTCCACCATACACATACCTGGTGAGATCTGTACTTTGCATCCAGAGTCCTGCTGTATTTTGTTGATCTGCTCTCCACCTCTTCCTATGACTGCAAAGTAAGGAGAGGGGCACTAAGAAACTCAAGATAAAAACAGGAATGTTCTTCTTTAACAGGCAGACTTAAAGGCAGGTTTCTCTCCTTCTTCTTCACAAGAGACAAGTAGGAGTCTTCTGACTTATGGAGGGGGGAGGATAATCGGCAGAAATAGACAGGCCCCAAAGCATGGAGAAAATGCTCCCTGCGCAGCAGCCATAAGACATTCTGTAAGTTAGATTAACAGTACGTTCAGCACGTGAGAGTTCTGTATATATGATGTAGGAACAGTAACTGAGTGGAACAATAATCCAGGATTCATTCAGTGGCAATTCATATAATGCAAGAGGAAGGAGGGAGGGACAGAACTGTTCCTCCTCAATGTGCAATTCAAGTAAGAGGAAACAAAGTACTCAGGATCTCGGAGGCCACTGAGGCAAGATAGTGTTCAAGAACCAGCGATGTCAGAGAGGTACCACAGCACCCTAGTTTCAGCCAATGTCTCTTCTAAGCTTTCAGAGCTTGAACACCAAACCAATTTAAAACCAGGGCTTGTAAACAAACTGCCTTCCTTGGACCTGATTCTCTCCTGCGTAGTTAAAACTCTGCTTCAGGCAATGTTTGGCAGCCACCATTCCTTCTGGCAAAGGCCTACACAGGATCATTCACACAAAACTGAGTAATCTAAAAGCTGAGACCACAAACAATCCAGAACAAGAGCTCAACACTTCTGCAGCACTCCTAGCTTGAGCCTCTGAAGTGTCCAGAGTAGTTCTGTGCTGCTGTTCAAATCCCCCAAGTTCTGCGACATGTTGGGAAGTGTTCCCATGGCACTTGCCTCCAAGTTGACCTTAGAAACCAGACCCTACCATTTAATGAATGGAAACCTTGCCTGAGCAGTTTACGGAGCAGAACTCCCACCCTGTACCTCTGGAGCTACATTCCATAAACAGCTTTGAGCCCTCAGCGGAAACTCAAATGCTTGTAATCTCTTCAAAACCACACAAAAGGAGTCACCAACCAACTTGCCTGAGCCTTCCCTGTGGGAAGCTCAGGCAACAGGTGCAGAGGAGTCAGGAAAGCATGGGTTAGTAAAGGTACAGTGACAACCTTCCAGCTACAACAGCAGCAGGTTTCTCCCCTCCCTGTCTAATACTCACTGAGTCCCACCATGCCATCAGGTACTCTGTACTCTTCAGTCACTGTAGACCTGCAAGGAAAATGGTCAGCAGCTTAAAGTAAGGAGTGGGAGGGTTACAGAAATGGACCTGGTGTTCACCAGCATCCATCAAGAAAAAAAAGAAGGGGGGCTCTCCTTGTCCTGGAAAGGCAGAGAGGAAAGTGGCTGAGCAATTAAACACCACTCTAAGGAAATCACCATGCAACAGTGCAGCATACACCACTGCAGCCTGGCAAAACCAGTGGCCCCATCAAGTGGCCCAAAAGCCACCATACCAGAGTTTGCACACACGAGTCTTCAGGCACAGGTTTTGGAAACCAGAGCTATGAAACCAGAAGCTACACAAAAGCTTAAAAGTACCTCAGTAATGGCCAAGCAGCACAGCCCTTAACTACCTAACAAGTCATACAAAGTGTGAGATTTGTGAGAGACATTTCCTGAGGCATGTCTCTCACAAGTCTGGATGCTGACCCAAACGTAACAAAGCAGCCTTTCCTCTTGGGATTGGGGGGGGGGGGGCACTGAAAAACTGTCCTCCCCTGACAGACGACAGGTGAGAACTTCAAATATGACCATACCAGCAAAATCCTGTGGGGGTGGGTGGGAGAAAATAGGTGCATGGCTTATTTACCTGGGAGGAGGATGGATCGGTCCAAGCTGAGGGGGTGGTGGCATGGCTGGAAAGCAAAGCAAGGGTTTGGTTATGAATTCATATTGTAAAATACAAGGTATAAGCCTATCCCACGATTCTGTTTGTGGTGTTTTTTTTTAATTAAAACACAGACCTGGCCTCCCTAAATCCCATAGGACCTTCTCAAAAAATTAACTTTATATCTCTTCCCACTTCACTATTAAAGTGCAAATCAATCTGCAGATCATTAGTACACATACCTCTCAAGCTCTTTAAAAGAAATTATACTTACGTTCAGGCTGAGGGGCCATTTTTTTGCTCTCTGGCTGGTCTGTTAAAAAAGAAAATGGAAAAATGCATCTAAATGCCTTTCAGCAATTAAAAGATAGCCAGCTTTCTCCTTCATGACTTCCACCTAACATCCAAGACTACAGGTGTTACTAAGATTCATTCTGTCATATGATATGATAACTATAGCTGTTGATGCACCCACAGCAGTTTATAGGCAATTGGTGGAAAGAGCAGATTTGTGCAGATTCTGTTCATTTCAATGGGGTCTGTTCTGGATTCTTAAGCTAACCTCAAATGAAACAAATGAAACCTCTGCAGCCATGCTTGAGGGACTGGCGCCATGCAAAACTTGCTACATTAACTTTTCAAGCTGCTATATATGGAAGAGGTGTGTGTGTGTGTGTGTGTGTGTGTGTGTGTGTGTGTGTGTGTGTGTGTGTGTGTGTGTGTGTGTGTGTGTGAGAGAGAGAGAGAGAGAGAGAGAGAGAGAGATCGCACAAGTGTATGCTCACTGGAGGAAGAGAAGTGTGTGTGTGTGTGTGTGTGTGTGTGTGAGAGAGAGAGAGATCACACAAGTGTATGCTCACCGGAGCAAATCACACCATACCTCCATCTTCCAGTTGCCTCTTCTGACCACCAAATCCAAAGTCAGGAGTAGTGTTGTTCACTGTTGTGGCCGAGTCCCCTCCAATTTTAGCTGCTATCTGAAAGCAAAATTGAAACAACACTTATTAGAAGGAAATCGCATGGCTTAAATCTAATGTTGCTTACATAAATATCCCAGTTACAAACTCTCACTATATTCATTCAAGCTCTAGTTACCATCCATTTAGACAACTGGAATGTGATACATGTGGGACTGCCCTTAACAAGTTGCCCAGAAACCTACTTTGACTGCATTTTGCAGTAGCTCATTGACTAGTATTAGATGACTGGACCATTTTACTCCAGTGTTGTTATTTTTTTCTGGTTTTTAAAGGTGTTTGCTTTGAATTCTGCCATGGCTTGGGAACAGGGTATCAAAGTTTTCTTTCTTTTGTGCCTCTATGGCTGATCTGTTTACTACCCAAGCTCTTGTCCTGAGTGCCATGGTGGCTCAATGAAGCCTGCGCCAAGCATTCACCACCAACTGCAACATCATTTTTCTCTCTTTACTTTTCCATTTTGACTGTTTTTCCATCTTGAGCTACACTATTATTATGTTTAAATTGTGGTGTAAAGTGTGTGTGAATTGTTTTTAAGCTACTTTGTTGTAAGCCGCCCAGAGTAGACGCTGTCTAGATGGGCGGGATATAAGTTTAATAAATAAATAAATAAATAAATAAAGACAGATACCTTCCCTAAGAAGACATACCACGTTCTGATACTTTATTCTTTTAGACACATACCTAAAAGCTGACTGTGCTAGTTGGCTTTGGGGCATTCTCTTCATGTTTAATCTGGCTGTAGTGCTGCTGCTGCTTTTTTTGCCTTGCTACTCTCTATTGCCTTGGAATTGTTATGTGGCTGCTGATTTTTTAAAAGCATGAATTTGTATTTTATAATGTTTTATTGATCTTATCCTGCAAACTGCTCTCAATATTTAGGACAAGTGGGTCACTACAGTGAAATACAGCAACACATCATGCTTCTGTTCATATGTCCAGTCACTACCTACCATTCCTCCTCCTCAGTCCCTTTCTCTCCTACAGTTAGTTAACTTCCTCTTCCACTCAACACCACCAGTCCTCACTGGGCTGCTCTGTTCTATCTCTCCTCACTCCTGTTGTTGCTGCTGGAGAAGCTTAGGTATCGATTTCAACCCACATTAAAAAAATTTTATTTCTTCAATGATGGTTGTGGTAAGCTTTCATTTTCCCCGCTCCTGATGACATTTACAAATATCTTGGCTGTTAGAACGATAGAATGACTTATCTGGATAATGAAGTAGGAGGCTCAATTTGCACCAAGTCAAAACATACTTGTTTATTACAGCATTTAGGGGTTGAGGATTGTGGTCTGTGTACATTTTAATGCAATGCTTTTAATGTTTAAAAAGTGTGTTTTAAACTGATTTTAAATTGTTTTAATTATCTTGTTTTATAATTGTTTTGCATAGCTCTATATAAAAGATGGACTATACATGTTTTGTAAATAAATGTTTCTTCTGCGTTTTTAAAATAATCATGTCTCTTTGATATATATATTTCCACCCACTTCATTTTATCCCTAATCTCAATCAACAGTCAGGATTTTGCTGTTTTCTGTCACCACAAAATATTCCTTGCCAATCAGTCTGTTTATTGCAGTTTTCAGCTTTTTTGGGTGTGTGTGTGTGTGGAATCTACAAAACTGTAGATTACCCAGGGTCTGCTTCTGCTTCTTTCTCATGCACGGTTGGTGTTGTTTTGCTATATAAGCACAAGCATGGAAAGACTAAAACTCAGAAATAAAGAGACAGAGGGAAAAATAAGATATTATTTTAAAAGTGCATAAAACTAGCAATAAGACCATAATAATAATCTCAGAACTGCAGAGCTGGAAGGGACCCTATGGATCATTGAGTCCAGCCTCTGTCAAGGAGGCACAATGGGGAATCGAACTCCTAACCTCTGGCTTCACAGACCAATGCCTAGACCAAGCTGGCAGCCTGAGTTCCTTTTCCTAAGCTTTTCTCTTCTTGCCCTCCAGCACCCAAAGCAATTCTAAAAGAATGGATGAGCCTTCGATGTTGCTCTATTTTGCAACTCTAAGGGAGTTATGATGCAAGTTCATATTATCTAAATCTATGTTCATGTTCCTTAGAATTCACATTTGCATTTTTCTTTACAAAGGAGCTCAAAAGCAGTTTCTTTATAGAAGTGGTACTTATATTGTCTTGTCAAAAAGTTAGATTGCTATGTTTTACAACACTGAAAGAGAAACTGGTTTCAGACATTCACCTTGGACATGTAATTGTCCAATGTAAAACCACCATTCCCCAGACAAGCTTCAAATGGCGAAGACATTTTACATGAAAAACTATTCTACTCCTGTACTACAAAGCATGTTGTCATTCCTTAAATGAAGTAACCAACAACTTTACCCTAAAGATTTTCAGTTCCATCTGGAACTTCCATCAAGACTAGAGGTGCAGACTAGGAATGGATCTCTTTCAGCTTCCTTTAAGAAACTTCTCAAACCGGAAGCACCATAATGGACAAAGCAGCTGCTGAAGTTCCACAAGTTATTAAGCTTAGACCCACAGGATCAGATGTCAGAATGTTACATATGGAGTCAAAAAGAGGGAAATACACACAACAACATTCAAGACTACACAGTGAATGCTGCGCAGAAATCAAGTCAGGTATGAAGGGCAACATGTCTAGTTTCAGGTAAGGATACGCAAAGAATACATCCACTGACTTTCCTCTACACCTCTGTTCCCCAACCTGGGGGTTGTGGCCCCTTGTGTTTTCTAGGGGGTCTTGGGTCACCTTATATGTCTTGTAGCCCTTGTTAAATAATTTCTTCCTTGACCTTTCACAGTGGGATATTAAACTTGTCATGTATGTTGTATGCATGAGAGACAGGCCCTTTGAGGGAGAAAGAAGCCTCTACTTTCTGAGAAGGAATGACTTTACCCCATTAAAAGGTGGCATAAATGGGCCACAGGTTACTTGGGGAGGGGGGGTCATGACTTGAAAAAGGTTGGGAACCACTGCTCTTACACCTATCAAAATGTAATGCTCTAGCAGCCCCATCAAACCTATATAAATGGAATGCTCATCATTCAACAAACAGAAGGGCACGGGGTTCTGCACTCTGACTTACAAAAAAAAAGACTAGAGAAATCAAGTGAGTTACAATGATGTGTTAAGACAGCACAAAAGCAGACAAACATTAAAAAATGTATTCTAATGGTAAGGAGGAGCCAGGGAGGCCTGGCCGAGGTTGGGCTTATGGATATAGGGAAGGACATGAAAGAGAGAGAATTGGGGGCTAACTAAATAAATGGAAACAAACACTTGCATGCCAATACAAGTGCAGACAGAATAAAGCCAATAAAAAGAACAGAAGAAAGGAATACAATAATCACGACAATGGATAGAACATGCTAGGAAAGCTGACAAATTCAGTACAGGGGAAAGCAGTTCCAAAGAAAAGGCAGGTGCATGTCTGTCTTTATACAGAATACAAATGGTTTATTTTTAAAAGAGATGGTTAAAACAGTTGCTGTCTAGTAGGTGTCTTTAATGCATTAACAATGTCCAAGTTGAATACCAAGAAGCCACAAGCCAGAAACAAATACAGTGGTGCCTCGACTTACGAATGTCCCTACATACGAACAATTCGACTTACGAACAGCTCCGTTCACATAATTTTGGTTCGACTTGCGAACGGAGCTTCGACTTACGAACAAAAAAACACGGAAAAAACGTGAAATGCACTTTGGACTGCCCGGTACTGTAATTTTAAAATGCAAAAATTGGTTTAAAAGGTGCTTGGTTTGGTTTAAAGCTGCTTGGTTTTAAAGGTGTTTTGTTTAAAAGCTGTTCCCTCCCTCCCTCCTTTCCTGCCCTTTTTTTAACCTTAGGTCATCTTAGGTTTTTTAAAAAAATTCTCCCCCTAGTGGTAGAGGACGGATTAAACGCTTTTGCATTAGTTCCTATGGGAACGAATGCTTCGACTTACAAACCGTGCCTCGACATAAGAACAAAAAACAGCCGGAACGGATTAATCGGTTTTCAATGCATTCCTATGGGAAATGCTGATTCGACTTACGAACGTTTCGACTTAAGAACATCATTCCAATACGGATTAAGTTCGTAAGTCGAGGCACCACTGTAAACAAACACCCATCAACAATGAATAAAGAAACCAGCAGTGTTTTGTCAAATCTATTTAAAATTTGCATAGATTTGACAAAGACAAGAGAAGGAGATTAATATAGAGCAGTGGACATGCTTAACTCCAGATTCCGTGGTACATTGGGCACCTCTCTCGATGCATACCAGATTCTCTGCTCATCCTGCTTTTTAAAAAAAACTGCATATTTTATCTATGTTAAGATATAATCCCATTGTTCCAGAACAGCATCCGCAGGTTTCATCAGACATCATCCTCTGAGGACACTGGCACCTGGTCTCAGTTGAAACTGGTCTCAGAAAAGGAAGATATGATATCTCACTCACACATCACACATACATGTGATGGCTTCATTTCAAGGCTAAAATACTCAACCTCAATCAAAGGGGCAAAGGGGTATACTGTGGTTGGATGGTGGATACAGAGAGGATGTGGTTTTACTGAAGCCACAAACCTCCTACCCACTTAGGAGGGTCGCCAGGGAACAGGGGGAAAAAACTGGGAAACTTAGTCCAGTCTCAGACATGTCCTAACTGTATCACTTGCCACTGTGAGAACATTCATGGAAGCCTGTTTAAAAACCATTCACACTTCTGTTGAGGATTTTGTCCCCTGGCAGAATGTCTACTTGTGGCAATGACTGTGAGGAACAGATTCAAATAATGGCCTGCCAGAAGAACATAAGGAACAATTGGGGCATTGAGACAGATAAAGATCCAGCATTGGTTCAGCCCTATCAACCAATATCCTTAATAAAACATGTCAAAATACTAAGTGTAATTTTGGCAGCTTTAGGGAACAATGCTACGACTCTTGGGAGGTCATATCAGAGTGTACAACAGAGGTGTGAAACTCAATTTCATCTTGGGCCGCATCGGCATTATGGTTGTCCTCAAAGGGCCGGTTGTATCTGTAAGACTATATAAATGTAAGAACGGGAGTGGGCAATAGCGAGGACTACATTCCCAAGGTGCTGTACGCCGGCGAAGTGGCTGCACTTTCTGACTCTTCACTGCTTGGAATGCTGGGATTAGAAGTCCCGCTGGGCAGATTCCCAGCATCCTTGTGGAGCAATATGAGTGACCAAGTAAGTGCCTGCGTATTGTATACTGCACAGTAGCAGGCAACACTGCGAGGGCCACATGAAATGGCCCGGCGAGCCGGATTCGGCTCACGGGCCTTGAGTTTGACACATGTGATGTACAAGGTAAAACAGCATTTTCTCTATGCCTGTGGGGACAGAAGTTGGCTCTTGTAATAGTTTTCCAAAAACCAATGGTAGTGTGTGTGTGTGTGTGTGTGGGGGAATCATGCCAACCTTTGCATTGCTTAGTTGCATTGCATTGCTTAGGCAGCGGCGGCGGCAGCAAGAGGCACCCGAGCACGCGAGTGACTGCTTCCTTCTGTGCATAAAACGACACTCAATTTTTCCTCTATTTTAGGAAAAAGTGTCGTTTTATACACGGAAAAATACGGTACATTTATAAAATACCCATTTCACTGACTCCCTCCTTGTGCCCCAAAGTGAGTTCACCCTGCATGCTTCTCTGCCATATCAGGTATACCTCTTTCCTCCTTTTGGAGATAAAGTGTAGTTCAACTTGAAACATCACCTCTATCATTTCTAACCTTTACTTCCCAAAATGTTTTTTGGGTCCACAAAGGCCCAGGAACACTCTGAGGTATAAAGACCACTCATTTTTAGCAATTATTTTAATAATAAAATGTATAAGGAACATTTTATAGGTACAAGTGTGTACAATGGCATCCACAGGCACTGCACTGTCTAAATCAGTTTACATAGAAATAAAACCTTCCTTTAGCTCAACATATCTGACAGAAAGAAATGATTAAGTTTAAGATTAACAGGCTCATATTGAGATTATTAAAAAGTATGGCAGCTATTCTGTATAAGAAATGTAGGATTTATAGTTCTGACATAAAAAAATCTGATTTTTAAAATACAACGCATAATATTCATTGATTTATATTCAACATAGCTTCCAGGGTGGATTTGATTTAAATCAAATTTATTTAAATCATGATTTAAATTTTAAAAATCAGATTTTTTGATGATTTAAATATTTTTTCATTGAAATAATGATTTGCGCCATGATTTATATCAATTTTTTAAAATTCCTTGATTTTTATCCAACCTGATAGCTTCTAACAATTGTCTTGACAGACCAATATATAAGAAGGCAGAGTCAATAGTTGTAAAGGTAGAATGAAAGGTAATAGCAAGATTCAAGGGGGGGGGGGCAGGAAAAAAGTAAATTGTTCAAAAGAAAGAAGCAAAAGAAGTTTATTTATTTTTTTAGAAAAGTAGGAGCTATGCAAGAAGCATTAGAAACAACTGTTACAGTCTGAAAAGCCAAAAAGAGTGACACAAATGTCATTGGCTTATAAGTGACACTGGTATGCAAAAGAATCAACATCCCCTGCAGGGCAATATATAGTTACAAGGAGATCCAGGACAAGAGTGCCAACAAATACGAGAAAAAGTGATAGAAACAAAGAAAGAGAAAGAGCACACCACGAACAGAAACAGCCAAGAAATAATACGCAACGTAAGACTGGAATCCAGAATCAGAGAAACTATCACACTCAGAATTTCCCACAAGAGGACACGGACAATGTTTTCAACAAACAGTATTTTACTCAACATTCCAGACTTGGGTGGATCTCCAGATATAACAGAACTTAAGCAGCCCCACTGTTGGGATACTAAGAAGGAATGCAAAGTGTTGGCTTAACCACTTTCACAGCAAGCAAGACCAATTATAACAGTTCTACATGCAATGTAAAGCTTCTTTTTATCAGTATTGTCAGAACCCACTGTTGAAAAATGGAACCAATGTGGAACATGCTGAAGGAAAAACTGGCAGTGACCTGATGCAGAAGGTTATGCAGAACAAACAATTTAGAGATGCTGAGGCGGTTCAAATGTAACATCAATCACTGTCCAATGAGAGTACACAATCTTTTCCCACTTTCACATTCCAGTTCCTCCTTTACTCACTATTTAGGAACAAATCATAGTTTGCCATTTACATCCAAGCAAGCAAATTATGGTTTACCACTAGAGATGGGGACAAATAAAAAAAATGGTGATTCGTTTTGATCCGTTATTCGTCAAGGTTAACGGATCAATGAATACGAATATTCTTTGATGAATCAATCCGTCGATTCGTCTGCACTTTAAACGGCTATAACACTGGCCCCCAACCACCTAGAGACACCATATTTGCAGGGAAGCTTCCTCAGACGCCTTTCTACAGCTCCTGAAAGTTTGGTGAACATTGGATCACGGACCCCCGAGTTATATAGTCACAAAGAGGACCCTCCCAGGAAAGCTCCCCCCAGGTACTTAGAGAATCCAGAAACACAACGGAGCTTCCTATGTCTTTCCCCAACATGCCTGCCAACTTTGGTGAAGATTGGATATCAGGCATCCGAGTTATTCACCCACAAAGATGGCAGCTGCAGCTTCCCTACCCTAAATGAAGCTGCAGCCGCCATCTTTGCAAAGGGCAGCCAGTCTCCATTTTTACATGCCGTGGCTGCGAGGCCAGAAGACCTCAGCAGCAGCGATTAAGGTAAGAGGGTGTCGGTGGGGGTGGTGTGGGGCCTAAGGTAGGGAAATGAAGGGGGTGGTGGGGGTAGGCTGTGGTATTGGGTGGCTGTGTGGGGTGGTGGCTGCCTTTCTGCCGCCGATTAGTTGATCGGCGGCCGGTAGGCAGAATGTTTTTTTTGTTTTGTTTTTTAATACAAAGGACGAATAAAAATGGGTAAATATTCGTCCCTTCGTATTCGTGGGGGTCTCTAGAACCCACAAATACGGATCGACAAATATTTAATGAATCGGCTATATTCGTCGGAAAAACTGATCCGTTTTTATATTCATCCCCATCTCTATTTACCACTAAATTGGAAGTGAGAGAGGCAATCACTGTATAACTATGGGCTGATTCCAGTGATGACATGCCATGGTTTGGCACTGTATCTAAATTAACACACCATATCCTCATTAATAGCAGCAAGTTCAGTGCTAATGCAATCAGAATACAGAACTATGTCAAATGCCTAACTAAGATAAAGTGTAGAACTGGAAATGACTTGGCTGAACAAACAAAGAATATTCAGAGGGCAGTGTCTGAAACAAGGAAGTCAGCAAGCTACTTAGACTTTCAAGAAAAAACTGAGGAAGGAAAGGGCTGTCGTGATTTTGTCACTCAGCTTGAGTTAACAAGACCCATCAAACTTGACAAATGTGCAAGGCTGCAGATAAACACTAGATAAGGAATTCTAGAGAACGAGATAGCAATTGGACTAATTAAAGAAAAAAAGAAGTATCAGTACATAATCAAAATGAAGCCTGGTTTGACGGCTTTGGGCTGATCTCTGTTTTTCTCTTCCATAACTCAGTAATTTAGGTATCTGGTTATGGAGCCAGAGGTTGAGAGTGTGATTCTCCATTGTGCCTCCTGCCCATAGAGCTAGTCTGTGTGGCCTTGGGCAAGTTGCACAGTCCCACGGTGTCCCCAGAAGAACAGAATGGTAAACCACTTCTGAGTATCCTCTAGCTAGAAAACCCAGAAAAGAGTTGCCATAAGTCAGAATTGACTTGATGGCACACAATTATTATTATACCTCCTTGTTTCCTCTCCATCTCTTCTTATTCAGAGTGTCTGCATGTGTCAGATACAGAGAATCACGGTTACATAAGAGTTGCCACCTGGATTTCATCATTCAAAACATGGGATAGTACAAATATAAAAAATGATTTTGAGACCCTGCTAAACACAATATTGATGTATTGATTTTCCATGCATCTAAAAAGATCAGATGATTCTATTTTTTAAATTTATAATTACACTATAATCCCACCAAAAATAGCACTCAAGGTGGTTAACAGACATCACTAAAAATAACGTAAACAGGAAACACAATTTAAATTGTAAAAACAATAAACCTTGTCACCATAATTCTATGAGAAAGAATTATTTGAATACCTATCCCACTTTATGGAACAGGCACAGCTACCTAACTCTAAAGTCAAAACTATGCAACTGACACAGGGTAGGTTAAATGTAAAATTTAGAAGATTTTTCCTCAGAAGCTGGTGGAAAATATTTTGACACATCCATTGTCTGTAATTATCGTTATCATGGTTATTCTCCCTCTCCTTTAAGGATTTGTTTCTATACGTATGGAAGCCTGTCCCCTCACACGCCACAAATCAATCCAAAAGAATAAGTTATTTGGTATGAGCACCTGAATAAACCCATAGTATATTATTCAATGCATAAAAAAACACAAACATGCATATCTTCCCAAGGATCACCTTTACCCTCACAGATGATATGGCAAAGGGTAAAATCCTCTTGCATTAAGTTATCTGGTGCAAGCCAGATAAGGTCTTCATCCAGCACCAGAAACATTTCATTTAAACAGATTGAAAGCTTCCTATCAACCACTTTCAGGTTCTGAGGTTACCTAGGCCTAGGGCTCTCTTTTGCCCTGGGGAAGCTTCTAGGAGCCTTGAGACAGGGTAGCCTTTAATAGTAAAGACATCTTTGCCAGATCCAAATCCCCCACAAGCAATCTGTCAGAATTTTTTTTCCTATTAAAGGCTTCCTGTCATCCCAAGGCTCCAAAATCTTCCCTAGGGAAAAAGGGAGCTCTAGGGAGCCTCAGGGCATAGGAAAGTTGTAGTTAGTTTGGATTCAATATTGCTGGCAGATAAGGATGCCATTCTGTTTGCACCATGTAATGTTATTTATTTATGCAAGAGGATATTGGTTATGAAGTCTGTTAGGATGCCTCTCCCAACTCAGTGACCTCAAGAGGTGATGACTATAGTGCCCATCATTCCTAGATATCATGCTTATGCTAGCTAGGGATTATGGGTATTGTATTCCAACACTGCTGGAAGGCCCCAGGTAAGGAAAAATGCTGTAGTGCATTGAGCAAGGGAAACTGTTTCAAGATTCTCTTAAGATATCACATGAATCCTGAGCATCTCAGTGCACAGCTGGGCACTTTGTCATCTTCTACAGTATATGTAGCTTCCACCACCTCTTATCCATGGTGTGCTATCTAGGAATGATGAGAGACTGAGGCCAACAACATCTAGAAGACTGCAAGGTGCCCACATATGCATGTTTGTATATGGACATTCTATCCTTTCAGAATGCATTTTATTTATTTATTTATTTCTTATATTGCCCAATTAGTGCTGAGTACTAGTCTGGACAGTTTACATCCAAAGTAGAAACAATATAAAGCAATATAACAAGAAAACTACTACTCACAAACAAACTAATAAACAAATAAATCAACAATTAAACCAAACCTCAACTCAGTAAAGGGCTGCTAGAGAATCCAATCCAGTAAACAAAATTATATCTCCAATCAGTAAAAGAAAGCTTCCCTCTGGTCATCCCAGTAAAGGTTCTGCCACTCAGCTTCATCCAGAAAGACAAAATGCCATCCTGAACCAATTCAAGAAAGCTCCTTCTGGACATCCCAGTAAAGGAGCTGCCAGTGAATCCCACCCAGTAAAAGGAAACAGTCCTGGCTGCTCAAGTAAAGATTGTCTTAATGAATCCCACACAGTAAAAGCAAATGTCATAGTAAATCAGTGAAAGGAAGTTTCCTTAGCCATCCCAGCAAAGGGGCTACCAGTGAATCCTGCCCAACAAAAGGAAATGATATACTGAATCAGTAAAAGAAAGCTTCCCTCTAAACCTAATCCTTAAGTCCCCTCCTGCCCAACAGTGTTCCAAAGACAACATTACCCAAGAAGTTCTGTCATGAATTTCACAACCAGTCCTGAGTCCTATGTGCTACTCCCCCAGCACAAGACACTACCCACTTACAATTAATTTTGAAAACTATGTGTGCAGTTATTGTTGGGATCTACAACAACACAAAACAATCTTTCTCCTGCTGCCTCCTGCCCAGCAACAGCTATCCAACCAGGCCTCAACTATTTCCAAAAGTGAATTTATGAAACAAGAACTGAAAACCAACCATCTAAAAAAACTTTGGTTTTAATGCATAAAGTCTAGCTGCTGTTTGTTAATGGTAAGGAGAGTTAACCTGCATGCAGGTGTTATCAGAGGTAGGCTGCTCCAAATTAAGTCTTAACTAGTGACAAAGTCATTCCAGTTACTCATATATCTTTGGCCCTCTTTTACTATCAAGCCTTCTTTCTCTGGAGAAACCAAGATCTGATCTACACTTGCAGAGGAATGAGATGAGAACAAGTCTTGAGTTCATAGACCATTTAAGATTGCAAAAGCGGGTCACGAATGTCTCTCATGTTATAAGCATACAATACACACAGAATTCTGTGAACCGTATTTCTTGCACAGAATGAGACAGGCAACAAAATTATCTGTATGCAGACAACACGAGACAGAAAATCTACCACAGCCCTTCCCCCCATGCTTCATTTCTGTCTGCAAAGAACTTTAAAAGTACTATTTTTCAACAACTATTACCAAATTGTATTTTAATTGTTGTAAGCCGCCCAGAAACCTTTGGGTAGTGTGGGCGGCATATAAGTTAGATAAATAAATAAATAAATAAATGCAAGAGCAAACCAAAGGTGGTCACAGAAAGAATGAACAGCATCTAGTTTTCCCATTTCTTTGCATAAAAGGGGAGGAAATGAGAAGATTCATCTGCTAATTTTCTCTTTCATCCAAGTACAGCTTATACAACCTACAACTTGTTCTCAAATCAGGATTCCAAACTATGATTTGAGGACAAACTGTGCAGTCTGCACACTGTATCTTACTACAGTTGTCTGAAAACACAGATGTTTATTTGCCATTAACTCTCAAAGGAAGCTTTTAATATTGTACATTATGTGTTAACAAGAATGAACAAGGCCAGCAGACTGGAAATGGGAAGAAAACTATGACAGGCCAAAACACCTGAAAGAGAAATTTTAAAGCCTTGTGAGATGTCTTGCCTTTGGTCAAACAAATAACTTTTCCCGCTTCTTAAGGTTTCTGTAATTTGAGCAAAATGTCTCTAGAGTACTTTTATTTTGAAAGCACAGAAACATAGCAAGTACAGAAAGACTCACTGATTAGGAACAATGGCAACAACTCATCCAGTGCTTCAAATTCTTAAAGCAGCAACTATTTTAATTTCAAGGAATTCACATAAATTCAGAAACTGTGCAGCTCTGCACAAAAAAGGCACTTTTACACACATATTAGCAATTCTGCATGAAGACATTTCTTCCAATATGCAAACTCTACTGAAAATGCCAGGAAATTCCTTGTCTAAGATGAATGTCACAATTGCTCATCCTCACCGGCAAAGATAAGACAAGAGATGGTCTGCATCTCTTAATATCATCACAAACTGTGATTTATTTTTACATATGAACTGAGCTATTTTCTTTATCTCATCCTGTACAGCAGGTCTTATGGGAGACAATCTTTGTTACCTCCCATCTACATCTCCTTCTCCAGGATGCATGTGTGCTACAAAATGAGCTAAATCTAATCCAGGGCAGGAAAATTGTTTGTAGTACTTTAAATTATTAGCGGGAAAGGGCATGCTACATGTACTACAGTGTAAACAGAAAATCTGTGCAAACACAGAATATGCATGCAGCAGGAAAGCTAAACTAAAAACTTCTGATTTTCTCACTAGCATAGGCTGAAAAAAACTTGTGGGAAGCTTTTTTTAAAAAGAAAATGATAAAGCATTCAAAAAGTATGCACACTTCTCCTGCAACATCTGGGGGACAAAACTCCTTTACCACCACGTTCTTATACTAAACTTGAGAGCCTCCCTGTGTTTCCAAGGAATGAAAGGGCAAACTGAGCTGGAGTTCTGACCTGTATCATTTCAGAAAGCAAGTGAGGGGTATTTTTAAAGTGACCCACCTTATTAAAAATAATTCTTCATTTCATAAACTAGTGCATCTGAAAACGCTGTGCTAAGCATTTCTTCCTAACACGGTACTTTTTTTGTTTTTTTTTTATATGAAGGAGCTTAAGCTGTGTGGATTTTTTTTTTTAAATTACTGAGCATTTAATGCTAGGCTTCAACGGCCTGCGGGCTGAAGTAGTTAGCAACCGTCTGAAGGCCATCATCTCCGCTTTCCCTAACAGCTCGCGTGCCAGGACTTAAGCCTTGCATGGCCTCCACGTGCACTTCCTGAGAGAGAAATGCCTCTACATACATCATGACTGAAGATACACGAAATATATTTACTTATGTCTCTACCTTTCTATCTGGAAAGATCAAAACATAACAAAAAAAATAGACCACCAAAAATCTTGGTTCCCCTTTCCTCCAGCCTGAAGCGGCCCTACCACCTCCTCTCTCTTCCTCTCTTATCAGTCTGCCTCAACATCAGTCTGGAGCAGGAGTTCCTCGTGTCGAACTTTTAAATGAATTCTTCTTGCAAGGAGAATGCGCCTACAGTCGCTGTGACATACCTGCTCTGCTAGCTTTCTGCTTGAAGGCAGCGAGGACCCCTCCGCGCCCGCTTTCCTTATCGTGAAATGGCACCGTCCAGAAACCTGTTTCCCCCCCCCCACACACACACACACTCCCCTCAGAGGACCCGACGTCCTCCTCTTCCTCCTCCTCCAGCCTTCCTCTCCCAAGGCCTTGTTCCGCAAGGGAAGCGGGAGGCAGAGGAGAGGATGCCGCGCGCTCCCTCTTCCCGGTTCCCTCACGGCCCGGCCGCTCTTCCCTCGCCCCCCACCTTTCGTCCTCCTCACCTGCCGGGCGCGCTGAACTGCATCGGCGAAGGCGTCCTTGCGGATTCCGCCAGGACCGGGACCCGCCGCTCCGCCGGCCTGCCCGGCCCCACCGCCGCCGCTCCCTCCGCCGCCCTGGTTTGGAGGCCCGGCCGTCCCAGCCCCTCCGCCGGCGCCCGGCGGCACAGCAGACGGCGGCGGTGGACCGCCGGCGGTATAGTCCGACATGGCGGCCGAGAGTGAGGCGGCAGCGGCGGCAACGAAGGCTCAACGCGGGAACCAGGCCGAAAGCTCCCTGTCCCCCTCACCCCACACACACACGCACCGCACTGCACGCTGGGAACGCAGGGGGCGGGATCCCCCGCCATGGCTCCCGCCTTCCCTCCAAGGCCAATCCTTCGTAGAATGGAGGTAACTGACAGAAGAACAGAGCCAATGAGCGGAAAGGGAAATAGGCGGCTTTCCCGCCTGTCCAATGAAAAGCCAAGGCGGGGGACCCGCAGCTTAAGTGTCAGGAGGTTTCCCCAATGGCTACTTTCTTTCTCTTCGTGAAGCTTAGGGGTTGGGACGGGTAGTGTAAGTTGAGCCAACCAGAGTGCAGCCATTTCTCAGCTTCGACGTTTCCATTGGAGAAGCGTGGAGGACGTCACATTCCCGTCGCTTGCGTTGTTCTCAACCAATCCAGGAGATCTACCTGGAGGCTGTCTCGAGTCCCGCTCTCCGATTTAAGGATTTTAAGGGCGGGAGGCAAATGAGATTGACAGAGGAGTTCGCCACTCTGTTCAGGTTCAAAGCAGCACGGAGGGATCAAACTAAAGGGAAATGGGAACAGAGGGACCCAGGGACCCAAAGTTGTTGTTGTTGTTGTTGTTGATAATAATAATAATAATAATAATAATAATAATTCAGTTCCTTTGAATTGCGCGCGCTCTTCTCCAAATTGGCAGAAAGGAACCAGGGTCTAAAGGCAGTTTCTCACGTGCCCAAGGCGGAACACGTAGCGAGAAGACCGGGAAAAATAAAAGAAAATACGATTTCCGCCTTCTTTTTCTGGAAGCCACCTATCCGTCTATTGGCTGAAAAGCCGCGGGGTGGGTGCGGGGGTGGGTAAGGCTGCCGTATGATTGCCTTGCTGGTGAGCGGATGAGCCAACGAATGTGTTGTTCCTCATAGTTTCGGATTGCCTCCGCACTGATAGCTGGAGAGAGGGAGACCCAGAGGTGTTCAGAAGTGCTGAACAGAGAGCTCAGTGGTTTAGTTCGGAGCCCGAGATGGGGAGTTCGATTCCCGCTAGGCCTCCTTGACAGAGGCTGGACAAGGAGCCCAAGGGTTCTTTCCAGTTCTGCAGTTCTAAGATGGGGATGACGATGAAGACTTGTGTTGTTGTTGGACTACAATTCTCAGCAGCCCCCCCCCCCTCCAGCTTTTTGGGAAATTCTGGGAATGGCATCCCAACCTACACAACCCTGCGCACCTCTTGGTAAAACCCTCTCCCGCCCTCTCGTTCCTGGACTATGTGGGGCGTCACCATCGGCTGGGGCTCGGGTTTCAGTGGAGCTCCCCATCGCCCGCGGGGCGGAAAGGAGAGCTGCCCATCGAAATCGGTGAGGAAGTCTGGGATTTCAGCGTGGGAGCTGGCTCGGACTGTGGATGCCCTACTCAGCTCTTGTAAACTAAAGCCTGTGGTTCCTTTAAGGAGTCAATCCATCTCCTATGTGATCTTCCTCTTTTCCTGCTGTCCTCTTATCTTTCCCAGTATTATTGTCGTTTCCAGAGGATCCTGCTTTCCAGTGATGTGCCCAAAGTAGGAGAGACTCAGTTTCAATATTTTTCCCTCCAGAGGTAGTTCAGGCTTGATCTAAGACTGATTTGTTCCCCTTTCTGGCAGTCCAGGGTATCCACAAAGCCCTCCTCCAACACCACCTGTGCTTAGCCTATTTTAAACATTTATTTGCTATTTATTTTGCCTCCCCTCCTCTTATATCTACTTACCTTGATAACAACCTTTTGAGCAAGGTCTGCCTTCTTTCTTGTAAGCCAAAGAGCAGAGTACAAATGGTTTAGATAAGTTAAGTAGACTATCCCAACTGGTTGGACAGCATCAGCCAAAATCATGAGCACAGTTCTCATGCTGCGTACCAGCAGTCTCCCTGCCTGAGCTGACGGAGGTAGTCTTGGACCTGGAGTTGAGGACTCCCAGGCTGTTGGTGCTGGGGGACCTCAACATCCATGCCGAGGCTGCCTTGACTGGGGCAGCTCAGGACTTCATGGCCGCCATGACAACCATGGGGCTGTCTCAATGTGTCATCGGCCCGACACATGAGAAGGGCCATACCTTGGACCTGGTTTTCTCAATGGGACTGGAAGAAGGTGGTTTGGATGTGGAGGGGCTGGTTGTGACCCCATTGTCATGGTCAGACCACTTCCTGGTCAAGTTGAGTCTATTAGCTTCTTTCCCCCTCTGCAAGGGTGGGGGATCTATTAAGATGATCCACTCTCGGAGACTTATGTATCCGGATGGTTTCCTGAATGCTCTGGGGGATTATACGTCTGATATGGTCGGCGCTCCTGTCGAAGCTCAGGTAACCCTATGGAATAGGGAGATAACCCGGGCGGCTGACACGATTGCACCTAAGCACCCTCTCCCTGCACGCAGAGCCCAGACATCTCCTTGGTATACTTCTGAACTGCGGGCGATGAAGCGAGAGGGGAGACGGCTGGAGCGCAGGTGGAGGAAATCCCGCTGGGAGTCCGATTGAACACGACTTAGAGCCCATTATCGGGCCTATTTCGTGGCAATACGGCTGGCGAAACGGCAATATTTCTCCAGCCGTATTGCTTCCTCAGAATGTCGTCCAGCAGAGCTGTTTCGGGTGGTCCGGGATCTTCTTCAACCGGGAAATCCGGTGGAGGTCCTGGACTGCTCATCAGCTCGCTGTGATGAGTTTGCCATTCATTTTGAAGGAAAAATCGCTCAGATTCGCAGTGGGTTGGACTCCACCATTACTGCAGAATCAGAGGATGTGTCCAGTGTGCCGTGCTTAGGTCAAGTATTAATGGATGAGTTTCAATTGTTGACACCTGAGGATGTGGACAAGGTGCTTGGATCTGTCCGTTCTACCACCACTCCGCTCGACCCTTGCCCATCTTGGCTAATTGGAAGATCTGCCGGGGGGGGGGGGTTGCACCTGGGTCCAGGAGGCCGTGAACGCCTCTTTGAGAGAGGGAGTGGTCCCTACCACCTTGAAAGAGGCAGTAATTCGGCCACTCCTTAAAAAGCCTAACCTGGACCCAAGGCTGGTGGTTAACTATCGACCAGTGGCGAACCTCCCTTATTTGGGCAAAGTGTTGGAGCGGGTTGTGGCCGGGCAACTCCAGGCACTGCTGGATGAAACGGATTTTCTGGATCCATTTCAATCGGGTTTCAGGCCGGGTTTTGGTATGGAAACTGCCTTGGTCGCCCTGTACGATGACCTTTGCCGGGAGAGAGACAGGGGGAGTGTGACCCTGTTGATACTCCTGGACCTCTCAGCGGCTTTCAACACCATCAACCATGGTGTCCTTCTGGATAGGCTGGCTGGGTTGGGAGTTGGGGGCACCACTTTACGGTGGTTCCGCTCCTTCCTAGCTGACCATGTCCAGAGGGTGGTGCTGGGGGACAGTTGCTCTGTCCCATGGCGTTTATGTCATGGAGTTCCTCAGGGCTTGATACTGTCCCCCATGCTGTTTAACATCTACATGGAACCGCTGGGAGAGGTCATCAGGAGGTTTGGGCTGAGGAGTCAGCAATATGCTGATGACACTCAGCTCTACCTCTCGTTTTCCACCAATTCAGGTGAGGTGGTTTCTGTGCTGAGCTCGTGTCTGGACCTGATAATGGACTGGATGAGGGTTAATAAATTGAAACTCAATCCAGACAAGACGGAAGTGCTGTTAGTGGGTGCTTCGCCGGACAGGCTGGAGGGCCATTTTCCTGCCCTGAATGGGGTTACACTCCCCCTAAGGGACAGGGTCTGCAGCCTGGGGGTGCTCCTGGACCCCAGTCTAACTCTGGAAGCCCAGGTGGACTCGGTGGCCAGGGGCGCCTTCCTTCAGCTGCAGAAATTATACCAGCTACGGCCCTACCTGGACGAGCGGAGTCTCATGACAGTTACACACGCACTGGTAACATCTTGTATAGATTACTGCAGTGCGCTCTACGTGGGGCTGCCTTTGAAGACGGTCCTGCGACTGCAACTGGTCCAGAATCGAGCTGCGCGGCTGGTGAGTGGTGGGGCCGCTAGGGGACATATCAAGCCGATTCTGTTTAAATTACATTGGCTACCAGTTGCTGCCCGGGCCCAATTCAAAGTGCTTGTTTTGACATATAAAGCCCTAAACGGCTTGGGCCCTGGATACCTGAAGGACCGCCTCCTTCCATATGAGCCTACCGGGCAGTTAAGATCTAGCCAGGGGGCCCTTTTGAAAGAGCCGTCCCTCAAGGAGGTAAGAGGGATGGCTTATGGACAAAGGGCCTTTTCGGCAGCTGCCCCCAGACTATGGAACGCCATCCCAATTGAGATTCGTCTGGTGCCGACGCTGATGACATTTTGGTGCCAGGTCAAAACCTTCCTGTTCCAGAAGGCTTTTAATTGAAATCATATCAACTGTGGGTCCTGATGGCAATTTTTAGAGTATATATTTTAATTGTATGTTAATTGTATTTTAATTGCTTTATCTTTTTTATTGTATTTTAATTGTTGTAAGCCGCCCAGAGACCTTTGGGTAGAGTGGGCGGCATATAAGTTAAATAAATAAATAAATTTAGTATGACAACCAGCAGTAGGTTCAAAACCATCGATTGGGGCAGGAAGGGGAAACAAGGAGGTTCAGCACAAAATGTAGGAATTCTAGACAACTTGGTACCCTCCTGATGCATTGAACTAGAAACCCCATCCCAATGAGCCTACATGCCTAATTGCTGCCTTGTGTGTGTGTGTGTGGGGGGGGGTATGATTGACAGTTGCAGTCCAACACATTTGAAGTGCACCAGGCTAGGGAAAGCTGTCCACATTGGCAACAACTGAAGGTCTGAGGCTCAGGTCCTTCTTCACTCTGCAACTTGAGATCTGTGTAACTTGCTATTCTAGAAACACTCTTGGATAAAGCTTGGAAAAGTTAATTTTTTGCAGTGCAGCTCCCAGAATCACCTAGCCCATGACCATGCTGGTTGGGTGATTCTGGGAACGATAGTCCAGAAAAGTAATGCTTCCAAAGTTCTGGGGTGGAACTGTGTTTAAAGCATGTCACGTGCAAAATTATCAGTACAGCATCTACACCAGACTGTTTCCATAAGTTCTTCAATAAAAACCATGCTAATTAAACTGCTAGAAGACCAGTGTAAGTGTGTTGTTGGGGTCTGTAGTTCAATGCAAGATCAGTGAATCAGTGATGGTCCCATCTCATGGAAGACTCTTAAATGTATGGGGAGAAACAGCCCTTAAATATCCATGTCTCTTTCCCCTGCCCACTGGTTATTATCTATAGCTGACCTATTTGTTGAAGGCTTGCAATTAACAAAAATAGATTATTTGTGCTGAAAGTAAAGGTAAAGGATATTTATTGAAAGGCAAAGGCCATTCTGAAGGAAATCAACCCTGAGTGCTCACTGGAAGGACAGATCCTGAAGCTGAGTCTCCAATACTTTGGCCATCTCATGAGAAGAGAAGACTCCCTGGAAAAGACCCTGATGTTGGGAAAATGTGAAGGCAAGAGGAGAAGGGGACGACAGAGGACGAGATGGTTGGACAGTGTCATCGAAGCGACCAACATGAATTTGACCCAACTCCGGGAGGCAGTTGGGCCTGGCCTGGCGTGCTCTGGTCCATGGGGTCACGAAGAGTCGGACACGACTTAACAACTAAACAACAACAAAAGGCCATTTACCCAAACAAGAGATAATTTTATTTTGGAAGGGTTATATGGGGCATCCTAACCAATGGTTTGAAGGAAATGTCTCTCTATTGATCCCGGTGATGAGTGGACTAATTTTATGTTTATTGAGTTGTTGTGTGGTTTTGATGTTTTTCTTCTGTTTTGTTTGTATATTGTTTAATTGTTAATAAAAATTTTTTTTAAAGGATGTTCTAGCTATGTGACTATTTTCTTGCATCTGACCTCAAGTTAGATAAGAATGGTTATTGAAAATCAAGAGGGTGGTTTTGGGCGAGATCCTGTACTCTACATAGGGTACATGCTATCAATGTGCACACATACATCAATTTGCCTGAGAGTACAGCTTGATAAAGAGCTGGGTATGTAACCCAAATCTATCTCCAACAAAATCTGACCCGGTAATATGGGAACATAGTTGATATTCTCATTTAGCACAGCATTGCTTCCTGAAGTGCCAGAAACCTCTGCAAGGGGTGCGGAAGTATGATTCTCTTGCTATGTATGATATGAGGCTGCTTGTGATGAGCACAGCAGAAGGGCTTCCTTCTTTTTTTCTGAAGACTGGTAATTTTGCATCTGAATGAGCTGAACGACTTCAGGCTGCAGGTGGGAGCTCATCACATGCTTGAACTCTACGAAAAAAAGAGGTTACTTACCTGTAACTCTGGTTCTTCGAGTGGTCATCTGTGAATTCGCACTGATGGGTTAATCTGTGCCTGCGCAGAGCAGCCTCGGAACTTTCCAGAGCTCAAGCACATGGTGCCGGAACCTCCCTCACGCTGGCTATAACCCCGTTCCCGGCACCAAGTGCTTCAGTTTCTTTGAAATGTCCGCCGCTGCACAGCATGCAATAGCACACGTGATGGACAGCGGGGAGGAAGTGTGAATTCACAGATGACCACTCGAAGAACCAGAGTTACAGGTAAGTAACCTCTTTTTCTTCTTCATGGTCTCTGTGAATGCACACTAATGGGTGACTAGCAAGCTGACTTAACCGGAGGAGGGACGTCATGAGAGCACAGAAGCCAGGACAGCATGACCCACTGCAGCCTCAGACTTGGCCCGGACATCAAGGCGGTAGTGGCATGCGAAGGTGGATGGCGTGGCCCATGTGGCAGCTCTACATATGTCCACCCCTCGAAGAAATGCAGTTGAAGAGGCTACCGCCCTTTTTATTTATTTATTTATTTATTTATTACATTTATAGCCCGCCCATCTAGTCACATAGACTACTCTGGGCGGGTAACAACATATGATGAAACAATTTAACAATTTAAAATCATAACAATATATTACTAAATAAACAATGATCCAAGATGGGAGAAAACACAGAATAACAAAAATTCAGACGGTGGGTGGAGGGAAGGCTTGCTTAAACAGCCAGGTTTTCAGTTGGCATTTAAAGATGCCCAGCGACGGGGCCATGCGAATCTCAGGAGGGAGGCTGTTCCAAAGACGAGGAGCCACTGCCGAGAAGGCCCGGTTTCTTGTTTTTTCCTTCCGGGCCTCCCTCGGCGTTAGGCTCCTCAGCCTCACCTCCTGGCTAGATCGGGTGATACGGGTAGATCTAGGTGGGAGAAGGCAGGTAGTGAGGTCCTAAACCGTTTAGGGCTTTATACGTAAGCATTAAAACTTTGAAATCTACACTCACTTTTTGAGTGAGCCTTAACTGTGTCTGGGAGAGGAGCCTGAGCCAGCTGGTAGGCAAGGCATATGGTCGCCACAATCCACCTGGAGATGGTCTGAGAGGTGGCTGGCACCCCTTTAGAGGGGCCATGGAAGGCTACAAAGTCTTTTCGATGTGTGGAAGGTGGCAGTACGATGAACATAATAAGAGAGAGCCCGCTTAACGTCTAAGGAGCGTAATGCTCTCTCTAGTGGTGAGGCAGGTGCTGGGAAAAAGGTGGGCAGCACAATTGGCTGGCTCAAATGAAAATATGATGACACCTTGGGAAGGAAGGAGAGATCCGGGTATAGGGTCACCTTGTCAGGGTGAAACTGGAGGAAGGGAGGGTCCACCCTTAAGGCAGCCATCTCTCCTGCCCTTCAAGCCAAGGTAATTGCGAGAAGAAACACGGTCTTCAAGGTCAAAAGGCGGCCTGATGCTGAAGCTAAGGGTTCGAATGGAGGCTTCATAAGCCGATTCAGGACAAGCTGGAGCGACCCCTGAGGCATGAGGGGCCTGTAGGCCAGTCACATGTTCCTTAGTCCTCTCAAAAATTGTTTCAAGGTGGGGTGCCGAAAGAGCGTAGCTGCATAAGAAGGCGGCTGATGGGCCACTATAGCAGCCATATACACCCTTAAGGTCGAGTGGGAGAGACCACGCTGAAACAAGTGAAGCAGAAATTGAAGGACTGCGTTGAAGGTTGTTGGGCTGACAGGTAAGTGACGGGAGGCTGTAAAGTTGCAGAAAGATTTCCACTTATAGGCATAAGTCAAGGAGGTGGAGCGCTTACGTGCAAAACTGAGAACCTCTGTTATAGACGGGGAAACCTCCACGCCATCAGGTGGAGGAATCCAGATCTGGATGGAAGATCTTGCCTTGGTCCCGAGTCAACAGATGGGGAACGGATGCCAGCCGGACGTAATCTGATGCCCTGTCGCAGAGCGCTGAGAACCACGGCTGGCGGGTCCACCGGGGGCTATGAGGATGGTATTTGCGTTGTCTTGCCGGATCTTTATAATGGTGAGGCAGTCACGAAAGCAACAAAACCAGGGAGCTGGACAGGGGACAGATTGCATTTGTCTTCAGTGTGGAAGGGATTGTCACTCTCGAATTGGCCTTCTCAGCCACACTAGATGCTGTTCTACGTCCTCCATACAAAGCATGTTACCATAGTCTTTCGAAACTGAAGGATGCCTAACTAACTGTAGAAGCAGAATGGGAGGAAACATGTAGAGCAGGCCTGAGGTCCAACTTATCATAAAGGCATCCCCCAGAGAGAGGTGGTCTACCCCAGCCCTGGAGCAGTAACTCCTGCACTTCCTGTTGTCTAGAGATGCAAAGACATCCAGGTGCGGGGTGCCCCATCAATGGCAGAGTTGATGAAAGATGGTGCTGTCTAGGGTCCACTCGTGGGAACAGGACTGGAGCCTGCTGAGGTGGTC
The DNA here is from genome assembly GCA_037013535.1 of Intellagama lesueurii. Taxonomy (NCBI): domain Eukaryota; kingdom Metazoa; phylum Chordata; class Lepidosauria; order Squamata; family Agamidae; genus Intellagama; species Intellagama lesueurii. The sequence goes on from JBAJHW010000002.1 coordinate 137,106,042, forward strand.
AACCAAAGCATTCCCCTCGGCTGCCACATAGACTGCCACTGGGTAGATGTGGCGGACGAAGCACCACTCCCAGAGGTCAACGGCAAGGCAGAGCAGCTGGAACGAGTGGGTGCCCCCGTTTGTTGATATAAAATACTGCCATCGTGTTGTCTGTTGTGACCTAGACCACCTGACTGATCAGGAGACTCTCGAATGCTCAAAACGCCTTGGTAATTGCCAGGAGTTCTAGATGGTTGATGTGAAGATGCGCTTCTGTCAAAGACCAACGGGCATGGACTGTGTGAGAGCCCATGTGTGCACCCCAGCCTGTCGGACTGGCGTCTGTAGTTATTTGAACAGACGGGGACAGCTGGCCGAAGGGCCTTCCTACCGCCAGATTTGATGGAAGGTCCCACAAAGCCAATTGAGCTGCCAGTTCGGGTGTGACTTGTAAGCGCTTGGTCGGAGGGTCTATGGCAACAGAGAACAGTGAAAGGTACCACGCTTGAAGTGACCTCATTTTCAAGCGGGCATGCTGCACCACAGCTGTGGTGCATGCCATGAGGCCAAGCAGCCACTGAATTTGGAAGGCTGGCACCCACGCTCTCAGGTGGAAGAGGTATAGCATGGTCCTGATCTCTGAAATTATGTCCCGAGGTAGAGACGCTCGCTCAATCTGACAGGGCATCCAAGACTCCCCCGATATAAGCCACTTGCTGGGTAGGATGCAATGTCGACTTTTCGAAATTGACCTTCAGGCCTAGGGTCGATAGCAGAGACAGAGTCAGTGCCGTGTGTCTTTGTGCTTGGGATTCAGACTGTGCTACCAGCAACCAGTCATCCAAATAATCCTCAGGTGCCGCTTCAAGAATAGGCAATGCCAAATTCCAGAGGTGGTGATGGTAGGCTCCCATGGCAGTGGAGTAGTTGGCAACCCTCAAGATAAAGAAGGCCAATGAATACATCCTCTGGCCGATGACATCCAGTTTACGACCCTCCCTATTATTGGGTGTAGACATTGAGCGATTCCTAGCTCTGTTTTGAGTGGTGTCCACCACGAAGGAGTTCGGTAGTGGATGTTTCAGGAGGAAGTCAATGTTCTCCACCTTCCTGGGGATTTGATAGGAGGAGGACAGCTTCCCCAAGACTCTCTCATAAGCTCCGACAACGATGGTATGAAGCCAAGCCTGAGAGGAGGAGACTGGTCCTGGGTTATGTCCTCATAAACCTTGTCTATTTTCTTCACTGTAAGTTGTTCGACATCGAGATCCAACACTCTCGCTATTCGAAGGATAAGCTGGGAATATGAAGAATAGTCCTCAGACGGCGAAGGAGGATGATTCTCCACAACATCCGATGCTGGCGTGGGAACATTAGGGGGTGAGTCTCCCTCACCCCCCGACACCAGAGAGTTCGAGTCCAAGGCATCCTGGTCAATAGAAGGAGAATAGTGCCCTGTATCAGATGAAGGGTGATAAGTACCTGCATCGACCTGGGTCCCCGCATTCGCCCTAGCTGAAGGGCGTGAACACTCCGGGCCCGGCTGTCCACTCTCCAGGTCCGACAACGGTCGAGACGGCCGCTTAGCATCCCCAGCGGCAGCAAGGTCTAGAGGCAGACGCCTCTTGCTGGGCAGAGGTGGAAGCGGAGGATAGAAATCACCATCAGCCCCTGTAGGGTAGTCGTCGAATCGTCGGTGCCGAGGGGGAGACGGAGAGAGAGAGAAGGCGAATAGGGTCGGTAACGTCGATACCGATGGTACGGGTCGTATCTGTAGGTCCTTGAGTAAAGCCGTGGATCGGGCTCGAAATCCTCCGATCCCAAATACGGAGGGTAGTCATAATAATACCGCCTCACATAGCAAGCAGAATCACGAGCCGGCATTGATAGGTGCCTGTAAGGCTCGGGCTCCACAGGAGGCTCCAAATGCCTGGCCTTGTGGGTCCTCTTTCACGGCGCCTCCACTTGTATGGATTCCAGTGGCAGGATGGAAGCCTGCTGCACAATCGAGCCCAGAGAAGATTGCAGGCTAGCCTGCGCCAACTGTGCCACCTCCACAGAGGTGTTACCCCAGTCAGGATAGTCACTGACACACGGGGATGGCAGGACCTCTGGCACCGGTGGCGGCATGTCCTCGTCTCCTGAAGGCAAGCTGAGGCATACCGAATCTCGCCGGGATGCCTCCAGCATCGGTGCCGAGGCGTCTGCCGCCTGCGCTGGTTTTGGAGCCCTCTTCTTTTCCCTCTGGATCGATACTGAGGGCGGCTTAGGTGTCGATGCCGTGGTGATCGACCTTGAGGAGGATGTCTTAGATTTGGCTGCCATCTTAGCACCCCCTTGGGCTTTAGAGGCAGGTGGAGATCCTGCAACTGAGGGCTGTTGCTGAGCCTGCGGGGGATCCACGGAGGCTCCCTGAGACGGAGAGAGGGACTTCTCCCAAAGGAAGGAGTGCAGGCGTTGAAGCCTCAGTTTCAGGGCTGGCTTGGTAAAGCTTTTACAAAAAGTACATAAGGCCGGTTGGTGTTCTTCCCCGAGACAAAATAAGCACCGGGAATGCCCGTCAGAGAGGGGAATCTTGTTGGAGCAGACCTCGCACCTCTTGAAGAGGCTCGGCAAGGCCATAAACTCCGCAAACGGTTAATACAACTAACAGTCCATTTTTATTCTTTTAGGCAAAGACTCACGGCAAAGAAGAATGGTCGACGGTCCGAAACGAAGCCAGGGAGGTCAAAGAGAAGGTAAGGTAAGAAGTTTGCAAATGCACAGAACTTCACAGAAACTGCTGTAGCGGCGGCAAGAAAGGAACGGAGGCACTTGGTGCTGAGGGCGGGGTTATAGCCAGTGTGAGGGAGGTCCTGGCACCATGTGCTCGAGCTCTGGAAAGTTCCGAGGCTGCTCTGCGCAGGCGCAGATTAACCTATTAGTGTGCATTCACAGAGACCATGAAGAAGAAATGTTATTCTCAGTGCTTACCAAACCAAGGCATTTCAAAACCTTGGATATTACGGGCTGTGCTTTAAAACTATTTTCTTCAAAGGAACAACCTTTTATTTTGAAAAATCTCAGCAAAACTAGCTCCTAGACAGCTGTCCCATCCAGTACATGTACATATAAGCATTTCCCCACATAATATGACTTATGTTTTGTTTGCTATACCTGAATTTCACCTTGCTACCACTTAAATACTCAGGAGTGACTATAGTCTAGAGTGTTGCATCTCCTATTTTGGTATCGCTGCTCATACCCCAGAAACCACTACAGTCCGTGGCACTGTCCCTAAACAGGAAGTCCTCGAACACTGAAGCGAATGATGTAAACCTAATCCCAAAGAGTTCAAATTATACTATATGGAATTAGCAGTCATAGAATTTTGGACAGAACTTCGCTAGAAGTGTTGTATTGATTCATCCTTCTTTTTAGGATGATCACTTGCTAATGCCCAGAAGTCATTCCTGGATGTGCCTTCTGGGATTTAACAAAAGAAAGTTTGCTGTCTAGGAAAGCTTGCGCTCTCTCTCATTCTTTCTCCAGCCCTGAAAATAGTCTGAATTTTAAAGGCAAAGAAAGAGGCTTAGGAGACCATTTCTTCCTGTGTGGGATCCCCACGCCCTGCTGTCCCTTCTGTATCAGCGCGTGTTTGCTTTCACTAGGCTCTGCTAGTACATTTCTATGTAAAATTGCAGCTCATACGATGAGTCTCTTGTGCTTGTTTATTCAAAAGAAAATTAACTGGAGCATTACTTACACAGAACCTCTCAAAACCTTAGAGAGATGGAGCACGCAGGGGACAAATCTACAGCATGAGAATCAATAAAAATACTTTAGAAAACATTTCTCTCTCTCTCTCTCTCTCTCTCACACACACACACACACACACACACATACGTCCTCCACCCTTCCACCTCTCAATCAGGCTATAAGCACCTTGTGCTACCAGGCAGGAGGACCTGTGACTTTTGCATGTCTAAACCTCTTGAATTAGGTAGCAAGGTCAAGGAGGAGATGCCGCCAAGGACTGGCCTTCTGGCCCAAGTCCATGGCCCTGCAGTCAAAGGCTTGGTGATTATCCAGAGAGTGGGAAATAATGGGGGCTCTGGCAAACAGGCCCACAGTCAGCACATGGGCTTGTACAGTCAGACTGGGACCCATCACAACTGATGCTGGTTGTTGTAGAAACCTTTCTTCTTGGGTTTTTTTTTTTAAAAAAAACACATCTTACAGTTGGGGGATAGCCAGCCAGCAGGGAAGGAGACTCAAATCGTGCCACTCACTGTCATGTTGGACTTAAGTCGCACCGGTGACTTGACTCCGGGTTTTTTTTTTTCAATGACTCGGACTCAACTTGCAACTTGGAACCCACCCATCCCTTCTTTTCTTCTGGGGAAAAAAAAATCTTGTTTTTAATAGGGACTCGGGACTCGGACCCAAAACTCAGTTTTATTTCTGCAGTCTTGGTGGTGCCATAACTTTGGTGGGTTTGAAATATGAACAGCAAGCATTTAAACACTTACTTCTTTTAACTAAGGTTGGCAAATGCGTTTGGTCTTCTACCCTCTTGTAACAAGAGTTGTAAAAAAATGGAATAGGGGTAGAGAAAAATGTTAGCCCAGTAGCCTTTTAAGCACAGGTGCCTCGGCTGCCTTCAATAACATTACTAACTCCAGCTACCGTGTTTCTGGAGGGTCTTATATTAATTTTTGCTCCAAAAAATGCATTAGGGTTTATTTTCAGGGGATGTTTTATTTTTTTCATGTACAACAATCTACATTTATTCAAATACAGTCATGTCATTTTCTTCTGGTGGCTGCAAAATAGTGGAGGGTGGGGTTTCACTTAACGGGGGCTTTTTGGGGGGGTAGGTATATTACGAGCATCCTGAAAAATCTCACTAGGGCTTATTTTCAGGTTAGGTCTTATTTTCAGGGAAACAGGGTAGCTACGTTCCTGACATGTCCTGTTACAAAGACAAAACAGATATGGTGGCCCCTTTAGTAAAATATTGCACTATGTGGTTGAATTAATTTCTTAAATAACAGGCCAAAAAGGTTTAGAAAATTTATTAGCTTGTGTTTTGTTTTCCCTTTGAAATACCAACACACAATGCAGCAGCAGCTGTACAGAAACAGCTGGCAAGGTAGATAAAGAAAGAGGAATGCAACAGCTGTGGGTAGACGTTCCTGGTTTGTCCAGGCCCTAAAACCAAGACACTATTAGAGCAAAGAAGCCCACACTTGTCCTCCTAGGTCAAGGTGCTAAAATATATGGCTGAGAATGTTTAGGTCGGAGCTTATCTGACCATCATGGTCCAAATGTATTCTCACTGCTCAAAAATTAACACCATCAGCCGGCCAGCGGGCAATTCAGAACTCAGTTGGCTAATACGCTCTTCAGCTACAAGAAGAGCCCTGCTGGAACAAAAAAGCCCATCCAGGCTAGTATTCTCTTCTCACACTAGCCAACCAGGAGCCTCTGGGAAGCCCCTGAACAGGGTGTGAGTGCAAAAGCATCCTCCCATTTGTTTTCCCAGCAGATGATATTCAGAGGCATGCTCCCTTTGATCCAGCTGGCAGCATGTAGCCTAGTGTCATAATTACGATCCCCTCGTTGCCTACCCATATATCCTTTATTAATTTGTCTAACCTCCTTTTAAAGCTGTGCAGGTTGGTGGCCCTCCTGTGCAACAGAAGCGGCAGAAAAGGATCCGAGGGCCATCTCAAACATTCCCTTGCCTTCACATCTGGATTCTTTATATCGACACTGTGCTTCAGACAACAACCCTACAATTCAACATCTCATTAGGGTGGCCAGACTGCAACTCAGATATCTCCCTGCAACGTTATGTCACAAAGTAGAGAGAAACACCACAGGCAGCAACTTGGGAACCCGGCTTTTCCATCCCCATTATCCCACACAGCAGAAGGAGAGATGTTGCTCTCTGGACCGGAGATGTCAGCCTGGATTAGAAATAGTTTCATCTCAACGGCGTCCCTGCAGCCTGAATTTTATCCTGCCCTTGCTACTCAGACTAAAGTGCCATTTGCTTCTTCTACCTAGCGAAAGCAATCTTAACATCTAGACAAAAGCAGCCCAGAAAAGGTGTTTCTTTATCCTCAAATCAGCATCCTTCTCCATCCCAACTTCTTTGCACCCCAACTCTTCTTGCCTATTTAAGACATCCCTTCCAGATGGGTGTTGTACTGTCCTCATCCTTCGTCAAAGTGGCCAGCAGGGAGCAGTCCAACCTGAGCAACACCTGGAAGGCCCCACTTTCCCCATCCCTACCCTATAGGCAGAATTTCTCACAGTGCTTTTCCTTTGTTTAAAAACAATATTTGCAGTATTTAGACTCCACTACTGTTGCCTCCCTCCCTGCCTCTCTCTTCCTCTCTCTCTCTCTCTCAGCTGCTAAAGAACTAAGACCAGGTGCCTACTGCCTCTCTTGGAGCTCTTAAAAGGAACCAGGAGCTCCCTCTCGCTTGGAATGGGTTCATCCTGCCCACTGGATGAGTGAAAAATTGATGTCTCTCGGCTGCAGGCCATCTGCAACAAAGCCAGCCCCCCCCCCCCCATCCTCACCACTGGCGGTGTAGACTGAAGATTCATGCAACAGGAAAATGAACACTGCACACAACCTCTCCCATATTGGCATCTTGACAAGCCTTCCTCCTCCCTGATTGCACTTTTAGTCACAAGGAAAGCGGTTGCGTGGCTGAATTCTTAGGAGTAACATTCTCAGAATGCTGTGCTCTCCTCATGGTATGCTTTCTCTCCACTCCTCTCGCCTGGTGCCCTGAAGATCCATCTCCTGGGCTACAGGTCCTATCTCCCCCCCAGCCACCGTGACTATGGGCCATGCTGGCTGGAGATGGTGGGAGCTTATTTAAACAGATGAGGCATGACCCATGCTGAGAAGTCCGGTCCCTCTCTACCGACATACAACCATGAACGTCAGCCCAGGAGAATGAATGCCCTGATGCAGCACAAATAGACAATGTAGAGGAGCCCCAGGGCTTGCCACAACCCAGAAATCAGAGTCTTATCTTCTGAGCTCAGACAGGCTAGGCAGAAGAAGGGAAGACAGACTTCAACACATGACTGGGATTAACCAAATTACCCTGTGGCAGTAATGAGGATACGGTTCCAATACAGCGGGAGCTAATCATGAATTTACAGACATATTATTTTTAGCATGAGGGTGGAACATGTCTCCAAGACCAGTTTTAATCCTGACTGCAAATACACACATACACAAATAAGGATGTCCCCATATTCCAGGTGTCGAAATTCTGGGAAATGACAGTCAATCTGTAGCGACCGGCTTCATTTCACATTATTAGGGCCCTCTAGTGGTTATACTTCATACCACATGTATTCTGCAATAACACCACACAAGGCCGGATAAACAGTATACAGGACAGGAGCTGGGAACAGTGTTTCATTTCCTGAGAACATTTGCTTTCATTCTCCACACCTTACAGTCCGTATTGCAGCAGGGATATGTATGAAAGCGTGGGACCCAGACTTAGTGTGTGTCTGTGTCTGTGTCTGTGGGCTGGATCTCAGAAGCCAGTGTGTCAACTAAACTGGGGAATAGGCTTTTGTGCCCTGAACAGCTCCTTATCTATTATTTTGCAAAAACGAGACACCATTTTTCTTGGCATGGAGGTTTTGATGCAGTGTGATAGCACAGCCTAGGACAGCACAGCCTGAGTCACACTACGGAGAGCTATAGATGCAGGAAAGGCCATCTCTTCTGTGCAACGAAGACCCAAGGCAGAAATCAGGAAGCACAGCTCCAAGGGCCTGAAAAGGGTGGCAGCCGTTGAAGCAACACAGCCAGCAGGGTCAGTGCAAATATCTCACAGCCAGCAGAAAGGTGTGGCATACAAGAGATCGAGGAACCTCAGGCAAAGTGCATTGATCAGGACAACAAAACCGTAGCCCTTGCCATGTCCTGCTGCATTCACCACCTCCTCGGAAGGGAGGGGAAGGGGACATGGGGCCCAAGCTAGGGTGGCCATCAAAAAGGCTTCAGTTCAGCCCTAGAGGTCCAGGTAGAAAGTGCAGAAAAAGTCTTATAAATTAAAAGTAGTCCATGTGCAAAATATACAGACACATTCCATATCATGGGGCAGATAAAATGGGGCTGGGCTGAAATGTAATCATCACATAGGGCTCCGGTACCCCTACAAAATCCAGAACAAGGAGGAACAGAAAATGGATCAAATGTGATTCAGGTTTGCAACCAGAACTATGGGGGAGTTAATAACCTGTCCACCTGCATCCACAACCTCCCAGTGTTCAACACAGAAAATGTGACGGTCTCCAGTGTGATGGACTGTCCCTGAATGCTTTGTCTACAGTGTTGAGAAATGGCTGCTAGATTGGGAGAGGTGACCCAGCATCTCCTGCTGCGCTCACGGATAGCTTTTCACTGAGATCTGGCAACAGATCAAGCTTGCTTCTCCTCCAGACTCTGAGGGGGCTGCTCGAAAGATGCAGAACAAGAGAACAAGCCATGGTTCTGATGTTGGGACTGTAAAAGGGAAGAAGACATGTGAGCAGAGAGCATCAGGCTGCAGGGGAGGAGCACTGGCTTCGAAGCAATCCTGTTTCGATGAAGTTATATTCAAAGACTCCGGACCACGGGGGACACAGGTCCACCTCAGTAGGGCCATGGCACTTTCCAGCCACAGCCCTCTTCAGGGGAGATGTGGCTGTTAGTGAACAAGACAGCTCCCTCTGGAGCTCCTCGCCCAGCGAATGCCCTGCTCTTGCCACAAGGAAGATGGCATGGGCCCATCTGCTTACACACGTTTCAGTCCTCCGTCTCCCAGCAGCCAAGGCCCCAGAGCGGATGCAGGATGTCCCCACCTACGAGCGCCTTCTGAACACCCTGTCCAGAGGAGCAGGCCTTCTTGAGAGGTAGGTCCCACGTGCTTGGGCAAGGCAGGCATCCCCTTCATCTGGACGTGACCCCCAGGGCCCGCTTCATGTTCTCGTACACTACATAGCTGATGCTGACGGCAGGAATCACCTTCATGAAGTTGGGAGCGATGCCACGGTACAGGCCCAGCACCCCTTCCCGGGAGATAATGTGCCTAAAGAGTCCCAGCATGGTGAGTTGTGGGGCACCCTCGATGGATGCTACAGGGAGAAACAGAAACAGTAGAGAGATCAGGGACTTCGCCGTCATGATGGGATGGCTCAGGTCCGTGGTTCTCAACCTTGGGTCCTCAGACGTTCTTGGACTGCACTTCCCAGAAGCCTTCACCACTAGCTGTGCTGGCCAGGGTTTCTGGGAGTTGAAGTCCAAGAACTTTTGAGGGCCCAAGGTTGGGAACCACTGATGGCTGGGGCTCTGAGACTATCCTGGCGATCCTTACCAAGGGAGGGATAGGGGTGGGATGGAATGAGATGGGAGTGAGGGTTGTTGGTCACCAGGAAAATGGGGGAGAATATGGGGGCGGGGGAGGAGGAAGTGACATCGTCTGGGAAAAGAGCGAGCGAGGGAGCGAAAGAGAGCAAAAATGGCAAGAGATTTTGGAAATACAAAAGCTGCAGCATTAGCTTTCATGCACCAAAGTTTAAAAAATACAAACAAACAATTAAATCAAACAAAACCCAAAAACCTCCCACAAAGAGAGTTGTCGGATATTTTCTGACACCCACAAGAGTTTCAAGGTGTTGAAGGTCATAGTCAAGGTCAAGGTTCCAGGGTCAGTTCTTATGTTTTTCTAACCCTAATGAGAACTGCAAAAGGTTCCCTACCACAGTGCCAAGCTACTGACAGCCAGAGCACAACAGCAGGCGATTTTATTAAACAAGTTGCAGCACACGCACACACACCCCGGTCAAGCGTTTTAACAAAAATTTTAATTTTTTTAAATTCTTGAGCTGCAGCGCTATCTTTTTTTTTTTTTAATGATTTTTTAAATTTAAAATTTAAAATCTGCTTTTGGGGATTGGCTTGACCCCTCTGCTTGACCCCAAGTAGGTAAGGGGAGTTGCTCCTGGATTCTCAGAGGTACTCATGATTTATGCCTTCTTTTCGAGGAGGCTCTACTAAAAGAGCCTGTTCTTGTTATGTGTCAAACTGATTTATAGTGACCCTGATAGGCCTTTCAAGGTGAATTAGATATTTAAGGAGTGGTTTCATCAGTTCCACACCCCCAGTGAGTTTCCATAGCTGAGCAGGGATTTGAACCCAGGCTTCCTGAGTCCTAGTCCGTCACTCTGCCCACGACACCACACTGGGTACCACACTATAAAGAGTGTAGAATCATGAATATTCATCCCAAACTGAGATCCCACCAATATGTAGCATTAGGAATTGCAGAGTTCATTCCTTCTGAACCTACAAAGCAGCCCTGTTTTTTTTTAATCTTTCCAGCCTCTCCCGTTTTTCTCTCCCCACAATGCCAACTTTTCTCCTCTTACCTTCATGCCCATTCCTGGTCTTTTCAGGGATTTCCCACTTAATTCCCACCCCCCGACCCCCCCGGTCTTTATTCATGCCCCGATCCACAGACTCCTTCAGCATCTCCCTTAGACAGAGACCGGAGGGCCATCTCACCTTGGGCCTGCATCCGGGTCCGCACCAGGGCTAACGGGTAGCTGGCGATCTGCCCGCAGGTGCTGGAGACGGTGCCGCAGCCCAGGAGCACCAGAACACCTGGGTCAGCTGTGTTCTTGCTGTACTTCTGCAGCCAGGTGTTCTTCAGGGTCTGCAGTGAAAGAAAGGAGAGATGGGGAGAGGATGGCCTGCCTTCAGCATGGAGTGGGGTGGGGAACATCATGAGAGAGGAGAAGGAAGCAGGGACCTCCCTTTTGCTACGGAGCAAAGGGGCAGGACTGGGAGGGAGGGGAGGGAGGGAGAGAGGGATGGTCTTCCAAAAGGGCCCCAAAGGAAAGAGAGACAGCCAGGGCTGCACCCATCCTCAGCCCCACTGGCAGAGGAGTGCCCCCCTGCTTGCGCCAACCCATGGCCAAATACTGACCTCATAAACTGCCAGGTCAATGCCAGCATAGGGGATGATGCCCAGCATATTGGGCAGGTAGCCCTTATAAAAGGCACGCAACCCTTCCTTCTGAAGGATCTTCCTTGCACAGTCGGCCATTCCTGAGTATTGGCCCGTCTTACGGAGAGTCAGCCGTGTCTTCAGAACCTAGAAGGGGGGGGGGGTTAGAAAAAGGGGGATGAGCCAAGGCTCCCAATTCCCTCTCTCATCGGGCACCTGATATAGTAGGATCCAAGGGGAAATTAGGATATACGTATGACAGAAGGACTAGGGACTGAGGGGAAAGCCCAGCTCCAAAAGCCCATTCCCAGTACAGGCCTCTGGCGACGGCCATCTTTCCCTCCTCCAGAACTGGGGGAGACCGTCACAGGGAAAGGCAGAAGCCGGAAGCCAGGGAGAGGAAGCAGGTGGAAGGGTGGTTGTACCCACTTTGGCCCCCACCAACAGCTGGCTTTGGCTTCAGTTTACACAGATGGAAAGGTCATTGCCCCTGCTGAAGATGTTCTAGAGCAGACCTGGGCAAAGTGTGGCCCGCGGGCCACATACGGTCCGCGAGCCGCTCCTGTCCGGCCCGCCGCCAGTTGCTTATCTTTAACATACCGCAAAAAACCTCTTTAGTATTTGTGAAGATTAACAAGTTTAAAATAAAAACAATCATAACATCACTGTTTCATTTTATTTTTAAGTAAAGTTGGTTCGGCCCCCGAACACAGTTCAAATTTTTCATGTGGCCCCCTATAGAAATTAATTGCCTGCCCCTGTTCTAGAGTCTTATGAGGCAGGGCTCGGGCGGAGGAAATGAGAATCATCAGCACCTTCATGAAACTACAGTTCCCAGGATGCTTGAGGAATGCTATGCTTCTCAAGCTGGCTTATGCATCCCCATCTCTGTTCCAAACCCTTAGGACATGTTGTTGTTGTTTTTATCACCCCCTGCACTACCAATGGACTCCTCTTCCCAGCGACCTCCCTCCTTTGTAATCTGCTTCCTCTGTGGCCACATTTGTCCCCCTCTGTTGAAACCTAAGGGTGGCTGTTCTTAGATTGTTCAGCATCCAAATACTTCCTTTCCTTTCCTTTCCTTTCCTGGGGTGGGCGTGCTGGGTAGACGTCTTGGCTGAAACTAGCCAAAGGCTTGACATTTTGTTGCCTGAGGCAAAGGACAAATCGTTGTCCATTTTGTACATATACATGAAACCTGTATGTACAACATCTTTCTTCATTACTGGGGGGTGGCAAGGCATCCTCCACTGCACCAAAGGCAGAGGGACAACTTGGAGGATGAGGGTGCAAGGCAGGCGGCACATCCCCAATATTTTCTTTTACATCCCTGCCACATCAACCATCTGAGACCACTGCCTCATTCTGTCTCACGGCAGGGCCGACCCTGAGAATGAGGGGTTGCCGCTCAGATCTGATATGATCTCAACAGAGTGATGGACCTCACCTCCATAGGATAGATGATGGTTTGTGCTGTGGCACCAGCCAGTGAGCCGGCAACAAATCTCTCCTGCACCCTCAGCGTCTCCTGCTGTCCGCGAATCACCCGCTTGATCTGCAAGGAGAAATAATGACTTCAAACACTTGGAATACGGATCCCTCCCAAATCTCTACAGGCAGAGTAAAGGCAATGAGTGTGAGCAAGGGGAGCTGCATTTTAGCTACACACCAGGGGAAGAATACTTTAAAGCAGTGGTTCCCAACCTTGGGTCCCCAGATATGTATTCTTGGACTAAAACTCCCAGAAGCCTTCACCACTAAGCTGTGCTAGGCCAGGATTTCTGGGAATTGTAGTCCAAGAACATCTGGGGACCCAAGGTGGGGAACCACTGCTTTATAGCAAAGTGATGCCAGATGTTATTAAGAAGAGTCACCTAAACACAGTGGTGGGAACCTGCATCCCTCCAGATGTTGATGAAGAATTATCTCACCACGCCTCATCATTGGCCAGGTTGGCTGGAGTTGCTGGGAACCAGGGTTCAAGAGCATCTGGAGAGACACAGGTATCCCAGGCCTGCCTCTTCACAGTTACTCTTTGGGAGAACATTGACAGGTTATCTGTCCTATTTGCTTGTTTTCTGGAAATGATATGGCAGGAAGACTGATATTCAGGAGGTGGGGAGATGGTTAGGAGTCTGGGTAGTGCTTTCCATGCCTAGAAAATCAGAAGGATAAAATGGTCCGTGCTTCTCCAACCCTGGCTTGGAACTGGGGTGCCAAGAGAAAAAAAAAAGCCGAGTGTCAGGGTCTTTCTCCCCGGCTAGCCAAGATCTGCTTGGGTTGCTTCTCTTCCCAGTGTTGTAGGGCAAGAGGAATGCAGCTCCAGGACCTTTCTCGGAGCAGGACCGATGATGTCATTTGCCAGAAACACCAGCAGGCCTTGCTCTGGCAAGCGAACGAGGGGATCACAGGGTTGTTTTACTACTGACGGAAAAGAGGAGGAAAACAATGACTGCAGGAATTGGATGTTTTTGTTTTCAGTTATACTTTCCTTCTTCAGCTGGCATAAGCTTTTTGTTTAATGACAAGCAATTCTTTACGCAATTTTTTGCAATCTTCAATAAAGGCTTAATGAAATGAAAAGCGTATTTAAAAATAATAAAATGATTTTTTGCATCTCTTAAATTTCGAACTGTGCAGGCTTTTCCTGGAATTGCTTGTTTGATGTGTGTAAAAAGCACTGATAATTTAAGGGAACAGGGCCATGTTGTTGTGCATCTGCACGTTAATTTAGGGGGAGAAGCCTCCCACAGACACCCATGGTTATGCCTCTATTTTTCTGTCAGATCTTTAACAATCCGTAGTGTATAATAAGTTGAATATGTTCTGAATCAGCTCTGTCCAGTAATATAATCGGATTAATGAGCTGTTGTAACTAAGTGTGGCTCTTTTGTTTAGTTGTGTCTGTTAGTTTTAGCTTTCGCCTTTTTGTATTTTAATTTTTTTAAAAAAACAGCAACACAGTTCGAGTTATCTGAGCCTTTCTAAGTATGGGCTTTCAAGCTGCATGCCTGCAAACTTGAAGGAAGGACCTCAGGGGACATTAAGAACAGCCTCCAAACCAGTACTCAGGAGAAGTAATCTATGGGCACGTGTCAGTTGCTCAAAGGATTTTAAAAACAATTCTTCCTCAGAGCACTGCAAGTAGAAAAACATCCATACAAGGGACATCAAAATAAGTGTAGGACATTAAAACAAATCGAGGCACATATGTGTCTCTGCAGGTGGGTACCCAAATCACTGAGCTCTCCAGCCAGATGAATTGTTTTAATTGTCCTTAACTTTCTGCAAGGGAACCCTGATACCTAGTGTTGTGGGACTGTGGAGATTTCAGTTCCGTGTTTCAGTTCCATCACTGTATGTTTGCCAGGGAGCACAGAATCCTGCTTCTTAAAAACTTTAGCTTTTGTTTCATTTTATTTTAAAAGGGAAAGAATTTCTAGGCTTTATGTCTAGAAAGCTTGAACCAATGTAGCCAATGCCTACTAAAATCTCACAGGGATCAGATGAGTAAGATTCCCTTTGATTAAGGGGGAAGGTTTCAGTGACTTACATTGGTCATACTCCCACCACCACTGCCCATACATGACTTAACAAACCAAGAATAAAACTGCTATAATCCAATGAACACTTGTTGGGAACAAATCTTAGTGAACGAAGTGGAGCTTACATCTGAGTGTGAAATACCTACCATAGCACTTGAAAACATAGCAAATAATTGCAAAATAAATCACAAAAAATCAGAAATGACACCAGTGTACCCACTTTGTATACTTTTTACAGAATCTTAGTCTTTCTGGATGCGGAGTTGCAATTAGGGCTTTGGAAAGGTCAGACACAGTATCTGAATCTTCATACCTCCCGTTCTTTTCCACTGGGAAATTAAAATGGCTTTACTTTTTTTTAAAAAATGAGAATGAAATGCATGAAATTGAGATAAAGTAGTCTTCTCAGAGGGGATCGCTCCTGCCAAATTCCACACAAATACATTAAGGATTTTAGAGGTGGTGGCGGTGATGTGCCATACAAACAGTCATAATGTTCTTTTCATATACTGTAAATATATGAAATTTGGTTCCGCTATAGCAGTGATGGCGAACCTATAGCACGCATGCCACAGCTGGCACGCGGAGCCCTTTCTGCCGGCACACGAGCCATGTCGCCGGATCGCTACTCCCCCCCCCCCCCCCCCCGCAGCCAAACCTGAGCAGGTGGCTGCAACTGCGGTGCTGGTGCCCGGACAGGCAGCAGATCAGGATCCGGAGCAGCTGTTGCTGGCGGCGGATCCGGAGTGGGGTCTTGAGGCACCTCCGTGCCCGGGATTCCCCCTTCCACCGCCACTTCCGGTTCCACCGCCTGCTGTTCCCCCCCCCCCCCCCCCCAGTTTGGGCACGCGAACCCAAAAAGGTTCGCCACCACTGCGCTATAGTATCTTCAGAGCTGATTGTTCCTCACCAGTTTCACACAGATAGGCCCAGACACTTCTGCGTCCTATCTAACTTTAACATTTGATTTGAAATGCTAAGGGTGCTAATTCCTTTCCTGTTTTCTACACTATGATAGTGACTATGACTTTCACATGGTGCTTGGGCAGAACACTTACCTTGTAAAAAGGGAACAAACACACTATGCAACAGACTGAAATCAACCGTAACTTAAGGGACAAATTGTGTGGAAGGCCGTAGAAAGGAAATACAGGAAAAGCCACTGCCTTAAAAAAAGTACTACAATAACACGGAAAGCAGCATAGAGATTTATCCAAATAAACAATAAATATAGAGAGTAAGGAAGGATAGGCCAGGACTGAGAAAGAATTAGTAAAGGAGTGCTGAGGTCCTGATGTACTGAATAAAAGAGAAACACAAGCTATGGTAAAAGCAAGACTGTCACCAAATTCTTTTTTTTTTTAAAGCTCCTGTAATCGAAGAGCGCTGGTAAGATTCTTGCCCAACAGAGACTGGAAGCTAAAAAGGTGGGAAAGGAGTAAAGAATAGGGATCACAACCTAATACAATAATATTCATATAAAGCAAACAGATGATTAATTGAATTAATGACTCGAATTAATGGTTCAAATGAACAAGACACAAAGATTTTGGAGAGACAGATACTCTGACTAAACAAGAGAACCAACAGCCACCAAAACACTCGCTGTAGCTTTTTCAATCATCTGCTACTGACAGGAAAGCATAAAGTCCAAAGAGTGAAGAGCTGCATGACAGAACTGAGTGAACAAAATGTTGCCTCTTCAAGCACTGGGATTGAAAAGTGTTGACGAGTCTCTTGCCTAGAACTGTCTATGAGCAAAATCTAGCTGCCCTCCTCCTTCCCTCTTACTTCGTTCTGGTCTTTCCCCCATAAAGTACCATTCTGCAACTTGGGAGAGATGATCTGTCTTTATTTCAGTGTTCACATCACTTCAAAACTACTCAAATCTGCTTCAGACCAATCCTGTCCCCTTTGGACCAAGTTCAAACTGGCACATTTTGGTTTGGTGTTTAGGAGTCAGGCAAATTGGTTGTGTGCGTGTTTTGTGCTGTCAAGTCAGAACTAACTTATAGGGATCCTAGTAGGGCTTTCAAGGTAAGTGAGATATGGAGTAGTTTTACCAGTTCCACTCCCTCAGTGAGTTTCCATGGCCCAGTGGGGATTCGAACCCTGTTCTCCTGAGTCCTAGTCCATTACACCAGACTGACAAATTAGTTACATAGTCCTAAAAGCCATGCTTTTTGGAGCACGGAGTACACTCTTCTGGGTTAAGCATCCCCAAAGGTTCTTTGGAGAGAAGCGGTGACATTTATGGGTTTGGTTTTGGAGTAAAGACATGCCCAAAGGTGAGCCGTGGTGGGAAATGCAAAGTGATTCTTCTGTCTCTAGCGAAACACTATTTGAAAAAAGCTGACACATGCAGACGTACAGGCATGACCATGCAAAGCTGCAACACCCACTTTCTTCCCATAGTTACCTGTTCATAGGCCATGAACTTGATGGCAGACTCAGGGGCAATCTTCAGCACATTGATGCCATTGCCCCGCCACAGTGAGCGAAGGCCTCCTTCACGTATCATGCCCTGTAATCCCCCTAGCACATTCATGTTGTTGCTCTTCGAGGCATGAACCTGCAGCAAGCAGGAATCACAGTGTCAGTGTCACTTGGCTAGTAAAGAGAGAGTGTCCCGTTCTCTCCCATGAGCAGGGGTTGGCTTGATGGTACAAGCAAGCACAGCTTTACTGTCTGCTATCCAGTATCCTCTGCAACCTTACAAAGGCTCTTCCAGGTTTAACAGTGAAGCTCTTTCAGAACTCAAAAGAGGCAATGTCCAGAATCCTGTTGTTTACATATACTAGCACAATGGCCAATTGCCTCTGGTTAAGGAGTCAGCGCTTGGATTAATCTAAGAACTGAAGAGCTGGAGGGAACCCTATGGATCATCGAGTCCAGCCCCTGTCAAGGAAGCACAGCTGGGAATTGAACTCCCAACCTCTGGCTCCACAGCCAGAGACCTAAACCCCTGAGCTATGTAACAGTTCTTGTTGCACATCAAGTCACACACCTGGCATGTGACAGGGAATACAACAGTGACTCCTTAATTAGTGGCAATGCACTGCTGCTATTTATGCTGTTGCACTTATGCCAGAGTATGTAAGCAACAGGATTTTAGACAATGTTAAATGGGAGAATTATGAATTAGCATGAGACCCTTGGGCACTTTCTGGAGCAAATATACAAGGAGGACTACTTGGTGCAGCAATAACTTGGGCAGCAGTTTGAAGCAGAGTCAGCAAGCAAAAATGCATAAGTCAGATAAGGATCTGGAGTGGGGTTGAATCCCCTTTGTTTCACTTTCTTGTCTCAACCAAGGGTACAGGAAAGCCCTGGTCGGGCAACCCTCTTCTGCCTTAATTAGCAGCAACACTTACAAGCCGCTCCCTCCCTTTTCCTTCTTTTCCAGTTTGTTAACATGGACTAAAGGGGATTTGCTGGGGAAGTGAAATAGAAAAGGGTGGAGATCTATTTTTGTCGTATTTTCTTTGGTCTCATGATAGCAGGTGGGGACAAAAGAAGGGATAAAATCTATGCCCCTTCAAACAGCGTTAACTGTGAGAGTAAAGGATTGCTGCCATGTCTTGACAGAAAGAGTGCTTGGAGGAATGCACAACCAGCCTTGCAATGAGCACCTGTTTTCAGGCAGTAGATTTTGGCTATCATGAGAAGGCATCAAATTGATAGTTATTTAATTGTAATTGTTGCTGGTATGTTTTCATTACTAGCATGAAGTGCTTGTGGTATATCTGACTCAGACGCCGAAAGAATTTCAGCAGCCTTGGGCACTATGCATCCTAACTACAAAATGACGGTAGGAGGTACCATTTCTCGTTCTGCCCCATAGTTAGCTGGAACAAGTTACAGCTTGTACAACCAAGATGTAAAGAAATTACATTTTCTAAAAACCAATTCTGGACAAAATTTACTTTTTGTGTGTAATGTGTTACTTTTTGTGTGTAATGTGTAACAGTTACTTTTTAAGGGCATTTGAAGGCATTTTAATCAACACTTCCAAGTGTTATGGTATTCTTTTACCAATTCTTTTATTAATCTTTATATTGCTTGGACTGTAAGCCACCCAGAGTAGATTCATTTAGAATCTAGATGGGCGGGGTAAAAGCCGAATAAATAAATAAATAAATAAATAAATAAATAAATAAATAAATAAATAAATAAATAAATAAATAAATCTTAGGCTGTTCTTTTTACAGGGCAACGGAAAAGTAACAAGGAACAAGTGAGCCTAGAGTGAGAATAATGGTACCAAATGACTCCACGTGCAGGGAGGGGACTTCTGTGCTTTGTCAAAAGTTATATAACAACTTACTCTTCTGAGACTAATGCTCCATGCTCTTCTGGTCTTGTGCCATACCTGAGGAGAAAGTCAGGGTGTTCCTCCTCTAGCAAAATGACTTCCACTGGCCGTGGCTTCAGAACTCTGAGGGCCAGGAGAAAGTTGTTGCCCAGCTCTGTCTTTCCTGCACCCTGCAGTTGCAGCTCTTAAGACTGCAAAAAAGCCCTGCTTTGTGTTCCTAAAACTAGGCC
The DNA here is from genome assembly GCA_037013535.1 of Intellagama lesueurii. Classification (NCBI taxonomy): domain Eukaryota; kingdom Metazoa; phylum Chordata; class Lepidosauria; order Squamata; family Agamidae; genus Intellagama; species Intellagama lesueurii. The sequence continues at coordinate 137,125,132 of JBAJHW010000002.1, forward strand.
TGAGGACAACAGGGTGTGGTTCAAGACTGGCCTGCAAGTGACCCGGCCTTCCCAAAAGGGAAAGTCTTCCTAGGTCTCACATATTTCCATTTCCTCCAGCGTCCAGTCTATCTCCCTCAATCCCCCGTCTTACAATGTTCCAGACGAGGGACTCAATAGTTCCCAAAAGGTCAGGATCCTTGTGCAATGGGCATTTCAAAATGCAGGCTGAGTCAGGTTGCGGGGAGCTGCGCTGGCACAGGAAATATTTCCCTCTGATTTCCAGCAAACTGTATGGTTCTGTTGTAAGCCAAGCTTGTCAGCAGCAGCTTCTCCTCTATGACGTGAATATCAGTTTGGAGCCCAAACCTACTCTGGTTTACGTCTCGAAGAATAAATCACTGCTTCCACATCAGCCTACTTGAGTCTGGTGCTTTCAGGATTTGTCAGACTATGGTGCCTATCATCCTTAGCTGGCAGGCCACTGGTGGAGTTGTCTGGGAATTATAGTCCAACACACTCGGCAGGCTACCCTAGTTGTTAATTTTCTTGATAATGTGCCAGGAATTTGCTTTCGTCCTTTCACGTTAGGTAAGACAGCCTTCTTTCTTTCTGTAGTCTTCACCTATAGTGCACAATGCCCACAAATTGGCATACAAGGATAAAATAAAGGCCCCTTTTACTGCATCATTGCTCCCACGCAAAAACCTAGCGCCACCCTCGTAACATCACCGCACAACAAATCCCCACACCCCCTTCCTGCCTGTCCCGCACAATACTTGGCAGCCTTTACCTGCATGAAAACTTTCAGCCGGTCCAAGGGGGCTGTTCCGGTCCTTGAGACGGCCCCAGCCATCGCTCCAGCGATCAGTTGTTTCCACCACATCCCCGTTTTCTTCTCTTTCTCGGAGAACTCGTCTGGGACAGTGAGGCACTCACCAATGTCTAGGACCTGCCAAGGAACGTGGTCTCATTAGGAAACTGAAAGAGCAGCCACCCACTCCCCTTGCATTTGGTTCAGAGAAGCTCGTAGGCAAACGTCCCCAGGGATGAATCAAAACAAATTTGCAAATATTGTCAAAGTCCCATAATGTCAAATTTCATCACAGGTTGAATTTAAAGTATTATATTTTAATAGGAAACATACAGTATATCTTGAGCATTGTGATTAAGTTCTTTTCTTTCTTTTTACAGAACAGACTGGTTGGCATCTCTTTACAGATGTGCTGCCAAGGAAGGGCCTTAGGGCATACATTCAGGGCCAACCTCTGATAAATGAGCAAGAAGGTTCCCAGATCTATTGGACTGGAAGGGCAGGTCCCCTGACTTAGTAAAAGGCAACCTAATACATTCATACACAGTCTAAAATGGTTTAACAGCTTAAACTTTCCTTCTTTCTTTCAGATTTTTAAGAGAAGACCGTGCAACAGAATTGTAATGATAGGCAAATGCAATTAAAAAAACAGGTGCATCCTATGTATGTATGTTGGTATTAAACAGGGTGAGACCTTGACTAGACTTAATTGGAGATTACTCTTTCTGCACAGCCACTCAGTAAGAACAATCATAAACAACTCCAACCACCAACCACGACAAAAAAGAGGCATAATCAAAACACTGGTAGACCGTGCAAATCGGAACTATGAAGCTCAATTTCTCAGCACCGAACTCAACCATCTGAATTGGGCCCTACAGGCAAATGGCTATTCCAAGAATGAAATCACAAGAGCCATCAAACCAAGAAAACAACACCAAACTGAAGAGGAAAAACAGCCACCCACAAATAAAGTATTTCTGCCATACATCAAAGGGGTCACGGACCGCATGGGGAAGCTTTTGAAAAAACACAACCTACAAACAGTATTCAGGCCCACCACAAAAATACAACAAATGTTATGGTCAGCAAAGGACAAAAGGGACCCCCTCACCACTGCAGGAGTATACTGGATACCTTGCAGTTGTGGCCAGGTATATATTGGAACCACAAAACGCAGCATCCACACCAGAATCAAAGAACATGAGAGACACTGCAGACTAAAACAACCGGAAAAATCGGCAGTAGCTGAACATGCCCTGAAACAAGCTAGACATGAAATTCTATTTCAAAATACTGAAGTACTGGACAACACAAGCAATCATTATGTTAGACTACACAGGGAAGCCACTGAAATATACAAACATCAGCACAGCTTCAACAAAAAAGAAGAAAGTCTAAAACTCAACAAAGCCTGGCTCCCAGCACTGAAAAATACAGCCTGCAAAAGGTCAACGAACTCTACCCAGACACAAGGACCGGTGATCACTGCACACAGAAGACAAGCTAACGACACCCATCAATCACAGTGACAGATCATCTGTCCCCCTTATCACAACAATACACCCGCAACAAAAAACACGCTGATCACCATAATCACCCAATCTCCTGAAAAGGACAAAAAGCTGACCCCACATCTATAAATACTCAACTATCCAAAAAAAAAAAAAAAAACCTGCACCAGAGCACAGACAGAGTTCTGACTCCTGTCCTCTGAAGATGCCGGCCACAGAGACTGGCGAAACGTTAGGAAGAAAAACCTCAAGAACACGGCCAGACAGCCCGAAAAACCTACAACAACCATCGGATCCCGGCCGTGAAAGCCTTCGAGAATACAAATAATAAAAAACGTTGCTCTAGACTTTCAGTGTTACAGACTGAACTCTTGACACTTTATTTTCCTAAATTTATTTGACAAAATGAAATAATTTTAAATGCAATGCATTGCTTAGATCTAAGTATTTCCATTTTTTGCTCTACCTCTTGGCATTTATCCCAATCCTTGCTGTGATACTCGACTCCCTCCTCGCTTTCAATAATTTTAATCATAGATCAGCTACAGCTCCCTTCCTAGACTAAAATGGTGGGTGTAACTCACAGCCAGTAAGTCACCCAAGCCTTTGCTATGCCAACTGACAACCTGCTATGGATCCTATTCAAGGGCAGTTGGAATTTAAAAATGAAAACATTCCAGAACTCAAGGAATTGCATGATATTAAATCAAGACTACGCAGGAGACATCACACACCCACATGCATACGGCATGGGTGATGCCAATGTAGTCTAAACCTTGGCACCAATGCCCCAATCACTTTGGGTTGTGTTTATGTAGACAACAGAGAGCAGGGTCAACAAACCCACACCCAGGCAGTGTTTACATCTAAGCCTTATATTTCCAGTGCCAATCTTCAGGGGCTTCCTTTTATGTACATTCTTCCTCTTCTCTGGAGTGGTTTTAGTCAAAATGCTTTTTCAAAGGACAGTAGGCACAACTGGTTACAAAAAGATGAAAAGCAAATCTTGAGAGGCTTTATCATCATGAGATGGTAAAGGAAATGGAACTGTGGGAGGAAAAAAAAAATCCCAGAACAATCATACAGGCAAAGCACCCTTGAAGATAAAATTTCTCATATGAAAAAAACCCCAATAACCTTTGCAAAAGGAAGGAAGGAAGGAAGGAAGGAAGAGCCAGATTGAAATTCCATCCCACCCATAAGCATGGGTGACTTGGGGTAGCTTCTCTCAGATAAATGGACCCCACAGGGCCGTTTGGTAGATAGAAATGGGAGTAGGAAGAGCTATGCTGGGAGAAATATCAAATATAACAGAACAGTGCATTTGTTCAAACTCTCTGCAGGATGTTTTGTGTGAAAAAAAGAATTAGCATATAGATGAGGCAATGAGATGCAGTTAGCGCAGCCCTGGTTCCTTTCAGGGGCAGGTGGTGGTGAAAAGTGGTGTGTGTGTGTGTGTGTGTGTGTGTTACTATGAAACTTAACAAGTCCATACACACACTCTGAGATGGCTCATTTCTCACGAAGTGACATATCAACAACTGCAGAACTCATTCTGTGCTGATTCATGGATTCCATAAACGTCCAGGCCTGCCCTAGCCCCTACTGGATGCAGGATGAGAAGAAGAAAAAAGCAATGCGTCCAATTTGATCCTCGGCTACAGAACAGGAACAGAGCCTGTTACTTAAAAAGGAGAAATGGAGTGGCTGGTTCTGAAGCACAGCCACTCACTACAACCGTTCCCATGGACACATCCCCAGAAAAGAGTCTAGAAATTTAGACAGTTCTGTTGATCTGTATCATCCAGCCAGTTCTAGCCAGTTTCCTCTCCACCAGGAGTACATTTTTCATAAAGTTAATGGGTCTGAATTGCCCATTCAATGCCAAACCACCCCAGAATAAGTTGACTGAATACAGGATTGTTTAGAGCAATATATTGTTGTTGGGGAAAATCCCTTCCTCCCTCTTCACCTCAAACCCCCACCCTGTCCGGAGAACGGCAGCTCAGCTTGGTCCTAGCTACTGGCTCCCAAACACCACAGTTAGAGAAGCAAGAGGAGGAGACGGCAGAACTAGAAGCGTGGATCAAGAGGGATGATGGGTCACTTAAGGCAGGCTGTGGGGTTGGAAAAAAAGGGAAAGGAGCTTGAGGAGCAACGGCAATCCGCCCTACCATGTCATGTTCCCCCAAGATGGACTCCAAGCCTCTGGGGTGCCAGAAGTCAGCCTCCCACAACTCAGCCAGGGCCAGCAGCTTTGCATCCCCATGGATCCCTGGGGGCCTTTGGGCCTCAGGCCCCTTCCTGACAGGAGAGAGCTCTTCCATGCTGGGACTCTGCAGAAAGGCGAGGGGTACTGCAAAGGAGGCACAGAATAAACCCTCCTTCAGTTGTCTTAATGGGATTGAAGAGCTAAGTAGTGACTGGCGGGAGGGAGGGATTTTGGTGGAAGAGCCAATCCCATGCGGCACCCATGGATTAAATACCCAGGGCAGGAAGAGGATCCAGTCCAAAGTCAAGCAGTGGATCAAGAGCAAAGGAGGAAGCTGAAGTCTTAGGGGGGGGGGGGGGAATGACCCGAAACATTTCGGTGCCCAAGGTGGCATGTGCCAGTGGCACCCACCGACCTCTGGGACTAAATCCAACAGGGCCCCTTCTAACCACGAGACTTCTCAGAGTCCTCTCAGTGTGTGTGTGTGTGTGTGTGTGTGTGTGTGTGTGTGTGTCGGTGGGTGGGTGGGTGGGTGGGTGGGTGGGTGGGTGCAATCACTAGAATTCCAACTTCCCCTCCTTCCCAAAGCACTGCAGGGACCAAAAGGGGCAGGAATGAGGTCTCTTGGCTTAACCGAACCCTGCCTCGTCTCCTTCCCCAACCCCAACCTTACAGGCATAGCCGTTTCCTTCAACCCACCAGGGGTTGGTGGGGGCCGGGGAGGGAGGGGGACGACACTGGGTTTAAATATAAACATTAATCTGCCCTGTTCCGATCGGCTGATGAGATTAGCTTGGCTGGAAGAGGAGAGTGAAGAAAGAAGGCTGTGGCCAACACCCAGCACCCCGGGTGGCTGAACTTTCACCGCACCTACCTACCTACCTACCTACCTACCTACCTACCTACCTACCTACCTACCTACCTGCCTGCCTGCCTGCCTGCCTGCCTGCCTGCCTGCCTGCCTGCCTGCCTGCCTGCCTGCCTGCCTGCCTGCCCGCCCCTCTTCCCCAAGCCCACCTCCTTTAGAGCTGAGAAGCAGAAGCCAGAGACGGTCAGACTGGGCTCTCTTGATTGCGGTTTGCCAGACAGCTTCGGTTTGTTGAAAGCAAGGGCATGTTTCATGCTGGTCCCACTTTGGGGAGCTACAAGGAGCTTTAGAAAGTTTCTTCTTCTTCTTCTTCTTATGAGCAGAGAGTGCTAGTGAGCGGCAGCTTTATAGGTGAGATCTTTTTATTCACACCTTGAGCCTGGGGAAGAAGGCTTAAAGAACCCTTAAAGCAAACTCTACACCCCTGGAGAGACACCCTCAACACACAGAAACCGACTGAAAACCTCCCCCTCCCCTGACTTCTGACTTCTTCACTAGCCTCATTCAAAGTCACTGCTTTCCTTCCGGCCACACCTTCGCAGCCAGAGCAGAGGTTTGTGTCCCGTCCTGCAGGTAAGGAAGACTTGCACTCTAGTCCCTCGGCCCCTCAGCTGAGCATCAGTACCCGCATTACAAGGAAGAATAGGTATCACTCTACAAAATCCTGTATCTGTCTACAACAAAGGTAGTCACTGAACACAACCCACTACTTGCCGTTCCCATAATAGTGCCTTAACCCCGAGTGACCTCGCGTCCCTCTGCAAAGTCACAGAGGAGGCAAGGACTTAGCAGCTTTAACCCTGAGCATCCTTTTCCCCAGCAAGCTATTGTTAGACACCTTGAACCAGAGCCCAATCCTGAACATGACCCCGCTGCTTTTCAGGAGCAAGGAGGATTCCTTACTGCAACCTTTTCCCTGTCGAGGCCAGAATCCCTTGGAGGATAATCTCCTGTTGAGGTCACCATGCCAGCAGCAGGCAGAACTGAAGCCAGCCCTGGGCTGAAGCCGATCCTGTTGTATTTTCTCTGCCACCCTTTTTCACTCTCTCTGCCACCTCCTTTTCCTCCCCTCACCCAGCTCTGGCTCCCGCTCTCTTCACCTTCATGGAGTAGATGGTTATGGGAAGGAAGGACACTCTTGTGCTTACAGAAGCCGGAACTGATCATTTACACTAGAGATGGTTTGAAATGAGGTCAAAGCCCACATGGGCTGTAGGGCTGCTCATCTCTAGCTGAGAAGGAGAGGTACAGGGAATACACAGTCTTCCAGATGCTGTTGGAGTCCACCTCCCAGCAGCTCCGGCAGCAGTGTGGCTAATAGTCAAGGATAATGGGAGCCGGAGTCCACGAATATCTGAAGGGCTACTTGTCCCTCACCCCTTGGGTAGCAAATGAGTACAAATTTACTAGGTCTGATTTCACTTTCCTCTGCTCTGGTACAGTCCTTTCCTGCTGCAGAGGAGCCTGCATGTTGGATCTTCGACCAACTAGCTAAGACACAATTCAGCCTTGATTCTACTTCTGGATGAAATGGTGAGCAGGTAAGCGGGGGATCAGGAATGATTGGGATTAAGCACAGGGCAGTTTCCTGGCTGGCTAATATAGTTCTGTTGAAACATAACCATTTTTACTTATGGATAAGTAATCAAGCATTGAAAATATCTTGTTTTATGTATCTTCTCAGCTGGGATTTTTAAAAATCTGCATTGGTCAGAATGGTGTGGTTTGTATGTGGAAAATAGGAGTATTTTTCTACAGAGGGATAGTTATTTATCTGAAATATTTATTTGCCACTTTATATACAAATGGGCCCTTCTGAAATGGAAATCTAAATCCATCTATAGAAGCACAGGAACAATATAAAACAATTTCAAGTACTTAAAAAAAATAATTAAAAACATTCCAACAGTCAATTCAAGGAAACAAGTTGTGAAAATAAGCACCACCCAGGGAATGCCTCCATGGAGAAATACATTTTCAGCAGGTGTTTGAAGTTCAATACTTGACAGCAGTGCTCTGAAAAGCTGCCTTTTTGTGACTAGGACTCCCCCAGCCACAAAGGGCCGTGGCCAGGCTGGCTGCGAGATTGTGGGGTTTGCTGGGTGTATAAGTAATGCTTCTGCTTTACAGTTTATTCCCTGCCCACCCCCAGTACAGGATACAAGGCAATGAGAACCAACTTACTTTATGTCCTGCATAATTCCAGACTCCAACCTTGCCCGCTCTCAGAATTGAGACATTTGGGGGAGCAACTTGGCTTACCGTTGAGTGTTTCCAGTAGTGTACAATCTCCTCCATGTTCTCTAATGGGTTGAGGATGAAGTGGTCCCGCCACTCATGCCAGTCGATGGTCATGGTGCCATCCTTGTCGATACTGCGACACACACACACATACACATAGTACAGTAAGGTGAGGGTGGGGTGGGCCAAGCCCCCTGAGAGACTTCAGAAAGAGCAGCACACGTTCCCCTGCCTTGGTAATCATCCTGGTCCATCGCATCCACGTTGGGTACTTCAGGCACACAATCTCAAGTGCACCTCTCCCTTCCCCAGCAGTAGAAATACCAGAGCCACACAATAAATAAATAACTGTACTCAATACTACTCCAGCTCTATGGCCTGAGGCATTTCACCTCGCCCATTCTAATGGTAGGCCTAGCACTTCGCACGTCCCAATTCTGCACCACATCTGGAAGATCTGAATCCAAGTTTATCCTTCTGTGTGGATAAATATGGGGGCGGGGGGAGAACAGAGGGAATTGATGTCAACAGCAGGCAGCCCAGAACTCCTGTTCGTGCTGGGTACTGCACAAGGGTGCAGAACTTTAATTTCTTACAGTACCCTAGAATGATGCGGTGTCAGGAGCATCGTGGGAAATTAAAATGCCAGCTATCAAACCCAGCTGCCCAAACCTGATCGGAGCAACCAGGATGGGCGTATTAGAAGAAGCTCAAGTCAGCACATGCTTGGTCCTTCTGGGACACTGAGGCTCCAGCAGCCCCCATGAGGTCATAAATCAGGATACAGCAGGTTAAGAGTGGGAGAAATACCATTTTTGAACCACAGCTCCAAGAATCCCTGGGTGCAGGTCCGGCAAAGGTACCCCCCCCCCAGCCACGAGAGTGGGCTCACCACCTCTCAGAGAGCAAGGGCTAGATTCACTTGTGGATTGGGGCGTTGGCCAGGGGGAAGCAGGTGCTGGTGTTGAGGCCAGAGGTGTAGTCATGGCAGGACTTGGATTTAAGGAGGAGAGTGCAGCAAGAGAGGAGGACTATTGGGCAGACACCATGGACTGGGAGGCACGTGAGGCCAAGGAGGTACAGTCACCAACAGAAAGTGCGACGACACCGCCATGATCTCCAGTCCAGTCACTGGGTTAAGTTGCTAGGGCTGCCAGAGGAAGCCAGTTGGGTCTGTCAGGACCAGGGCAAGCACCAAGAGGCACAGAGGCTCGAAAACCAGCATCGAGCCCCCTGCCGGCAGAGAAAAGAGCAAGGGCAAGCGACCCCATTGCAGAGACACTGCGGTCAGCCTGCCGACGGGTACCTGGAAGGTTTGTCTCCAGCTCCTCCCCGCCCCATGCCCGGCTACAGGGGAGAGGCCAGCCATGCCTTTCAAGAGGATAGTGGGAGAAGGGGCCTTCACCACTCCCCTCCAGGGACAACTGACCGCCTGCATCCAGCACCCTTGTTGCGCCATCGGGTGCCTGGCCCACCTCCAAAGTGTCCTAGAACTCGTAGAGGAAGCGGGTCTCCACTCCTCCCAGTCAATGACCTTTGAGGGGCACTGCCCCAAAGGCGGTGGGAGCGAAGCTAACTCCCTGGCACCCCGAGTGGTTAGTTTTAAGTTTGGGGCCCTGTTGGCCCTTTAAGGGTTCCACGGCTCCAATAAAGAGCGCATTGCAGCAATTACTCTCCATGTTGTCATGGACAGGGGTGTGGGGGTCACTCACACTAGGATTCTGGGAGTTACATTCCACAAAAAGTCACACTCCAAGATCTCACATGAGAAACCAGGAGCTTTGGCCTCCTCCTGAGCTCTAATCTCTCACTCCACTGCCCCTTAGTTGAATGTAGCTGCCGAAATGCAGCCTCTTCTCTTGGCACCAGGTTAACAGGAACATCAAGCAAATGCAGAGGGAATGCAAAGTAAAGATCGTCAAGGCCTCACCTGTGCAAGATTTTCTCCGCTTGCTGCAGGGAGATGTAAACCCCCAGGCCGTGGAAGGTTTGCTGGATCTCAGACACGTCGATCTGGCCTACAGCAGAAGCACAGGGACAAAGAGGATGCCAGTCAGTGTGTGGGAAAAGAGGAGGTAGCCCAGGACATTGATGGGTCTGGAGAAGCTAAGGAGACAGGAAGGTTTGATGGGGCTCCCAAGCGGGAGGAAAGGGGTTGCGTGTCCATGCCCCTGAGGTGTGTAAAGGAGAAGCAAAGGTCTGGCTGGTCTTGAGGGATGTCTTGAAGGGGACAGTAGTGGATCAGTGAGTGGGGGGTTAGCAACCTGGGTGGTGGCTGAGGGGGGGCATGCTGTAAGAGCAGGGAGGAAGATGCCATGCAATCAGCCATACCAGCCTTCTGGATTCCCATACTGAACCCCCTGCCGGCATCCCACCTGGAAGAGAGACAGAGAAGGCTGCAGATGTGTGTCATGGTCCAAGTAGGCAGAAGGTCACCTTGCAGGAGTCTAGAAAAGACATGTCCCAAGCCTCCCACATCTACCCAAGCATCTGCATTTCAGGGCTACCATTGATTGGGCAAGGTAGGGTAAAAGAAGCAGCAGGAGAGGATACCTGAAGTGGGAATCAGGTGAAGCCCATGTAGCTGAAAGCAGAGGCAAATGTAAGGAAGAAAGCTGTTTATCTCAGCCAGCTAGACCATGAGCACATTGGTGGTGGTGACATGTGTGCTTGTGCATTTTGAGGTGTATGTGTGTGAAAGTAAACACCATTGCACATCAGACATTCATTCTAGCCCCCCTCCCCTGCTTGCCACACCTATAAATACATATGCATCCCTGTCACCTTTGGACTCTGACCCCTAGTGGCAGGAAGGGTGAATGGGTTGTTCTTTTGAACATTCCACCTGTTTAATGTTTGTTTTGACAAATGTTTGTCTTGGAGACCAAATGACATACACTCCTCATTTCCCAGCTCTTCTCTCTACTGCACTCTTACACGGTATAGTCCAGTTACAAAGGAAACCAAAAGGAGCAGAGGGAGGCAAAACAAAACAGGAAAAAACAAGAAAAAACAGAACAAAACAAAACAAGGTGTACAGGTAAGGGGTAGATGGTGCCGTCAGAATGTGTCTCTTGAGCTGACCGCTCTATATCCCTTTTTTTGAACCAGGGATTGATGTGGCCAGGAAACTTTATGCAGAATACATTGCTATTCCCTCCAAAAAGAGAGGAAAACTGTATTGCCTAAAGCAGGGGTCTCCACACTACAGCCCGCAGGCCACATCCGGCCTACCTTGTCTTTTTATCCGGCTTAGGCATAGGAAGAGGGAAGGGGGACCCAAGCAATCCCCCCCACACTGTCTTTGCAACGACAGCAGGGGTGGGGTATCACTTGGGTCCCCTTTCCCTCCTCTTCCTATGCCCGAGCGGGGGTAGGAAGAGGAGTGAAGCCTGATCTAAGCAATCCCCCACCTCCGCTGTCTTTGCAAAGACAGCGGGGGTGGGGGATCGCTTGGGTTCCCCTTCCCTCCTTCGGCCCTCGAAAATGTGTAAAATATATGATGTGGCCCTCACAATGAAAAGTTTGGGGACCCTTGGTCTAAAGCAGTGGACGGCAGCTCTCCTCAATGCGGTGCCTTCAAGATTGGTTGGCTGGACTACAGCTGCCACCATCCCTGAGCAACATGGGCAATGCCTCCCAATATCTCCAGAGGGCAGCAGCAACTTTGGGAAAAATTGAACTAAGGACACTACGGATAACGTGCCAGTGTTTAGAGCAAGGATGAGAATCCGGTGGCCCTCCAATGGCCCATGAACTGCAACTCTCATTGCTTCACAGTTCTTACCATTGGCTAGTGTTGATGGGAGCGGTAGCCCAACAATATTTGAGGGGGCAACAGATTCCCCATCTCAGCTCTGAAAAATGCCAAGAAAGCGAGTCCAGCTAGAGGATGTAGCAAGGAACAAGAAGGGAAGATTCTCACCCACTCCACCCTCTGTTTACTTAGGAGGTAGTGCTTCTACCTAAAGGACAAGGGCAGGTGATGCCTCTAATGTTGTTGTTGTTACATGCCATCAAATCACCTCCAACGTACGGCCACCCTATGAATGAGTTATCTCCGAAATGTCCTGTCCTCAACAGCCCTGCTCAGCTCTTGCAAATTCAAGCCTGTGGCTTCCTTAAGGGGGTCAATCCATCTCGTATTTGATCTTCCTCTTTTTTCTGCTGCTTTCAACCTTTCCCGGCATTATTATCTTTTCCAGAGAATCTTCTCATGATGTGCCCAAAGTAGCCTCAGTTTCATCATTTTTGCCTCTAGAGATAGCTCTGGCTAAACCAAAAAAAAGAGAGTTACAAACGATTTCAGCCCGCATGGGCCTTCATCAGCCTGAGCACCACTGACAGGATCTGACACAGGGGTGAAGGTGTTCTTGCTGGCTTGTGTTCAGGGCGTACTGCCCAGCCCCAATACTAGATAAGCTACAGGGAGAGGCACTTGATATGCCAAGGCTGGAAGGATGGTTCCATGTATGTCTCATGTCCTCAGCAGTTACAGATACCTCATCTATATCCCAACCCCTCCTTCCACTTGCCTTCTTTATTCCTGTTGTCTGGTGATCTGTGCCTATGAATAAAATGTCTTCCAAGCATTCCAGTTCATGTTTTCTAGATTCTCAAACCAGCGGTACACCGACTATTGCTGAGGCCCACAGGAAAGTCTAGAAAGATCACAAGGCTTTTCTATTAGATTACTACAGATTCACTCTCCCTATCGGCTCTCTCTGATCTAGCTCATCTCTGACCTCCTGACCTGTCAGTAGGACTGGGAAGCTCCACTGTACTCTTAGTCCTCTGCTCCTCCTGCCCACAGGTGTATAAATATAATTCTCAGAAACACTAGGGTTTGTATTGGGATCCAGGTTCTTGGGTGGGGTTTAAGAAAAGACTGAGAACCGGTGTTGTACAGTATCATGCTCTCCAGGGTGAATTGGCACTAAAAAAGGACCTGCCTGACTCTGTCCACTGCGGTTATCAGACGGGTTATGTGGGAGCAGAGTTTGCCGTTCTGAAGAATATGAATGCCTGCACATGATCAGCTGTTTGCTTCTCATGGCTCTGGTGTCACCTCCACAGCGGTGCCCAGTGAAATAGATCAGTTTTATGCCCCCCCCCAGCACCACAATGCTGAACATCACTTGGGAAGATTCAAATTGAAATCATTATTCTCCCACTCCCCCCCATTAAGATTCCCAGAATAATGTGGGCCTGGAAAACTCACTCATTCTTTCCCTCCAGTCCAGTCTATCTCACAGGGATGGTGCGAAGATCAAGTCTAATTAGCTAGATAATGCCCTAAGAAGGGAGGCCAAGAAAAAAATGCAATAATATAGAGCCGCTTATCCGTGCCTTTAGGAGAGGGGCAGAATATCTGTGGCCTTCTAGATATGGCTGGACTACCTCTGCCATCCTTCACCACTTCGGAGTCCAAAGTCCTATGGTGAACCAAGAGTTGTCCACCCTTGCTTTAGGACGGGGTGGGTGGGTTATTTCAATCTTTAAAACATGGGGGTTTTTTGCACACGTTTGCAAAACTTTAAAAGGTTTTTATGGTTTCTATGCAGTTTTCCAGCATAACGCTACTGATGATTATGCCCCAACTTCATATGATGACTCAGAGAGAGGAGCGGGGAGAAAGAGATGATAGCCTCTCTCTGCAGGCTACTGTAAGAGAGCTCCCTATAATCTCCTATGTTGCTGACCTAGATGTGTAGCTCACAGCTGTGACATGTTCAGCCAAGACGTCTCTTGCACAGCACTAGGGAACAAAAGGGGGCCAACCCATGCCAAGCGGCTCGCATTCCAAAGAAATTACAAACCGCCCTTGCATGAACCCTGGCACACACTTCTGACAGTGTACTCATGGGGTAAATGGACAAAAACGCCAGAGAATTTAACCCTACAAACTGGCCCCAGCCCAGCTATAATTTGAAAGAGCATCTTTGCTCAGATCTTCCCCAGTAGATTAAACAAGAGAGAAAGGGGAAGAAGGAAGGGAACACGGAGAATCCAACGGAAGGAAACAGTCGGTCAGTGGAAGGGGTAAAGACAGATGCATTTAAAAACAGCAAGAAGGGTTGGAGGAGAGAAAAGTGCAAGACATGTGCACATGGAGTCATCTAGCCCCTTCTGCCTTGCTTCTTGGTTGGCTGGACCCTCCTCAATGCTTCTCAACAAAGTGTCCGAATCTCCCCCTCTACTAGCCGCTGTTGGGTATACGGACACAGCGGCAGCTCCTAGGTCATTACTAAGTGCGGGTTTCTTTCTCATAGGCACAAATGCACCACGGCATCACAAAGGAAACTCCTGCAGGAACCTGTTCTTCTCCCTGCTAACCACTCCCTGTTTCCAGGGGTCACCCTTCAACAAGAGCAGCACAGAAGAGGACTTCCCATAGATTTCTGCTCTCAAAGCAGAATGTGGAAGTGAAACCTTTTGGCCCACCAGTGAGCCACAAATTCGGTAAGAAGGACCAAAAGGTCCAGCTTTCTTTTGCGCTGGAGTGCCGACTACTCTCAGAGGGAAAACCGAAGCTGATTAAGGTGACAACGTCCTCTAAGCAGGGCATCCATTCGTTCCACCTGTTTTTGGCAACCAGCCACCCGGCAGGTACAAAATCTCCCTGGAAGCCCCCCTAGCTGAGAGGCAAGAGCAGAGCTTTGTTTGTCCGAGACTATAGGGCTGAACAAAAGCAACTGGGGGAATTGTTGAGGTGGGGTTTTTCTCTGGAAGTTAAACACCGGCAAAAGGAGAGGGGGGGGAGTGGGCTTGGACCGATGCCTACACAAACTGAGTGAACTTTCAAGCCAAAGATTACAAATAAAACAAAGCCACACTCTGTACCGGTTATTTTAGACTGTGAATGCTGGATTGACACACTGCACAATGAGAGTGTGTTTGTAGTACAAGCCAGAACTTGGAAAAGTTACTTTTTTAGGACTACAACTCCCTGAATATCCCAGACAAGGTTATAATCCAATTCATGGCATATCTCTGAATTTTCATAGATAAAGATTTCAAGCTGAGCAAACATTTTTTTTTCCAAAAAAGAAGTATTTAAAAAAAAAATATTTATAAACACATGACTCCCCCCCCCCCAAAGGCTCCTCTGAAAAAGGTAATTAGCTCAATGGTAAAGCACATTCTTTGTACACAAATAGAAGATCAGTCCTGCAGGAAGCCACAGAGTACCACTCCACAAGCTCCCTACTGAGTTAGAGGGGAATAGCCTTTCCCAAGCTGTTGCCTTGCAGATGGCCCAGACGACAGATCCCACCATGTGGAGGACACAAGTTGTTGTTCAACCCATCTAGACAAGAAGAGGTTGGGGAGGGCCAGCTTAAGATATCTTCACACCTACATGTTGCAGCTGGACTTTCCCAGGCCCTTAAGAGCACACAGTCTCAGTCTGTTCGGCCTTGACCACAATTGTCGGCTGTGCTGATGCAACCTCTTAGCTGCAGATAAGATGGGCTGGTCAGGGGAAGGGATTTGTACAAGAGTGGGGAAGGAAGAGGCAGTCCAACAACCAGTTCCCAATTTCTCATGCATGGTTGAAAGATTAAGGGTGTTGCATCTGCATCAACCCACCACAGCCAACTAAGACCTGCAAAACAGCAAGGCCAAAAATGTGCTGGAAAGTGACTGTTATGGGATACCCACAGTGCTCTGCAGTCTAATTTTTCCATTCTATAGTTCTGTGCAATTCCTTTCCCAGACCTATAGAATGGAAAAAGGAATAAATAATATTAACAATAAGACAACTAAGGAGCAATTTAAAAAAAAAATGGACTGGACACTGTACCAAGGACTAGCTGAAGAAGGAATAGAGAATCATTAGCCCGCCAGATGTTACTGAACTACTACTTCCATCAGCAGGCTTGTCTGGCCACAATGGGATCTGGAATTTGAAAACATCAGCCCTGATTTAAAGTGTTCCTGGAGCATCTGTATGTTGGGGCCAGAGAGAGAGACTTCATTCAGCTGCTGGTCCAAAGCAAAGAATATGGAAAATTAGGTTAACAAATAAAAAAGCAAATTGGTTGCTTTAGCTAGAAACGATACCTCAAAAAAAAACCAGGTTGAAGAAAAAGTACACTGTGGTGCTAAAATGGAAAAACTGACCATGCTTGTCTAAGAGAGGTTATTAGGTAGTATTTAGGTAGAATGCTCAAATTTCCCTCAAGACAGTGGAAGGAAAAGCGTATTCAAACACTGGGGGCACAAAATGTGTTCACTGTGTTCTGGATGTTAATAATAGATAACCTAGGAGGAAGGGGTGCTAACACACACACACACACACACACACACACACACACACACACACACACACACACACACCCATCAGTTGTACATTTGCATTGAATTCATTGTGCTGGATTCATAAGCGCCACTTCCTTGAACGTGTTCAGTCTCCGGAACGCATTCCCTCTTTCTCGTCTCTGACTGGAGACCAGTGTTTTTTTTTCCAGACAGCCAAAGGCAGTTCGAAAAAGGGAATGCTGTCTAACATTGTGTACACTGACTCTCCTTTAGCCTCTGGCTCACAACCAAGTTTTGTACACATTTCAAAAGTCTATAAAATCCTTTGCCATTTACAATGGTTGTCTCCAGCTTCAGAGAACCTATTTCAAAAATCTCCCCCTACACCTCGCAAGGAGTCAGATGCACGTACGCGAAGTGTATGGAGGCAGTGTGTCCTATGATATTACTGTCATTCTCTATTTCATGGGTGGAAATCAGAATGTTCCCCCCCCCCTTCTTCTGGAGAATCATAGCTCCAGAAGTCTCCTCTAAAACATGCCATGAGGATCCCCTCACATCTTATTTTTTGCCTGCTTGCCTTAACAAAAATAGTAGATCCTGGTCATTTTCAGTTTTGCCAGAAGTGACTGGGGTGGCCCCCCAGGAGGTCTAGGGTGGTGGAAACAGCCCTTGCACCCTCCAGGACTGCCCACCGTTAATCTATCTGAAAAGATGTCTTGGCCAAACCACGTTTAAGAACTCTCTGAAAGAAGAGCAGGGGTTCTGAAATTATCTGTCCACCGTTATCATCCGGACAGGAGACCAAGAAGAGGCACACAAGTTCTCTGGGTCACGGTCTCCCCTACGACTATGCTAAAATGTATTGAACTATTTACAGTCATTATTTCTAAATTTGTCTTATCCATATAAATTATTGATAAGTTATCTTTTCGGGGTCCGTGTGTGAGTGCCTTTGTCAATTAACCGTGTAGCTAGAGGCACCTGATCGGTCCTGTTAATGAACCAGGAAACTGAAGATTCTGACTGGCCCTGCAGATTCTCTTTTTATAACGCTGTTAACTGGACTTAAAGTGGATAACAATAATTTAAAAAAATAAAATAAACACAAATACGCTTCAAATATAAAAAAGGACTATGACGTATAGTAAAAAAAGAAAGAAAAGAAAAGAATAAAAAACAGCACCCAAAGAGTTAAAACTTTTGGAGCTACACCAGGACGAGAAGCCCTGATCTTCCAAATGTTACTGAAACACAACTCTCTAATTCCTCACCATTGGATCTGTTGGCCAAAGCTGGGAAAAGTCCTGGAGGCCAACAATACATAGACACCCACATATTTCTCAGCTCTGGTCTGGACAGACTAAGAATAATAATTATGTGCCACCAAGTCAACTCTGACTTAGGGCAACTTGCCCTTCCAAGGTTTTCTAGATAGAGAGGAACGTAGAAATGATTTGTGGTTCCCTTCTTCTAACTATTGCAGAGTCAACTAAGAACTGTCAGGTCACAGGGGGATACGTAGGTGGGGATCATTTATGCTTTTGATTAAGCTGAACTTTTAACGGAAGTTGTTCCACTAAGTCATTTGACCCACAACTTTTTTATTGGATTTTTGTGCCCCTTTGCAATTTGTTAATCCCCCTCCCCTGCTGTTCCCCCCCCCCCCCGGATTCTCCATTGAGAAAATGTCCCATTGATGGCATTCGCCTCAACTTGGATTTCTGACTCTGCAGAACAAAATCACTGGTCAGGGTAAGCAGGCTTATTAAGAGGGCATCCTGCTGAAGCAAGGCCTCTTCAAACATGTCTTGGGTGACCAGCTGGAGGGAATGTTTAGAGGTATCATAAGCGGGCAAAGCAGGGCAGATAGGACCCAGGGCAGAGCGAGAGAAGGACAGAGCATTTTGGAACAGGTTGTACTAGACCTGGGACTTAGCAGAAGCAGTTTGCTATATTCCAGGCTTGTGGGAAGCTACAGCCTGCATCGTTTGCCTTGTGGCGTACAATCGGAGCTTTCTCCTTCCTCACCAACATTCCTTTGTTTATTGATACACATTCAGGGCTGGCCCTACCACCAGAAAGAGTAAGGCAGCCAGGACAGGCTGCAAAGTATGGCGTGTGATGAAAGGGGAGCAAACTGTTCTTTATTTACTTAGTGGCAACTGTAAAAAAAATTCTGCTAAGGCCAGGGTGAGGTGTGGATGGGATTTTCTGCCTCATGTATGCAAATCTGACCAGCTTTCGAACCTATACACCTTGATGTGCAGAACAGCTACTCCCCCAAAGCAGCCCAGGCAAGAGAAAGGCACATTGCCAACAGGCCATCCCCCCCCCCCCCCCCCGCCATCCTTTTATCTCTCCTTGTCACAGTGCCGCTTTTTTCTTCACTTTATTCGGATGCCAGGAAATGTTTTGCCTGCTTAATGTCTGCATAGCAGGCAAACGTTCAAAGGCGCAGTAGAAACATCAGTAAACAGTTGGCAACCCAGCTTTATGTGAGGACACCGCTGGAGTAAAAAAAGGAGAGAAAATATCCAAGCTGATAGGAAAGCCACAGAGATATACACCATCCCTGTGGCCACTAAAGGAGACTTCGAAGTCGGAGAGTCCGTAGGAACAAGATTATAGTAGGAAAGCTAGGCTGTGAAGGTCATCAGACTGTACTGGAGAAAAAAAGAGCCCAGAGCCAGCTAGAAGGGTTTGCAGTCATTGGGTAGGAATTGGAAAGAGCCAGGAGCATGAAAGCAGGAGAAAAAGGCCACCCACTCCCTTGGGCAGAAACTGCCAAGGAGCAAGGAGAAGTAGGCCTGGATTTCATCTTGGACCTGTCTAGGAGCTGCTAACCAGACATGATTTATTTAAGGAAGCGGAACAGTACAGATACTTCCTGGCTCTCTTGAGGAACAGAAACTCCCTGTCCCCAGAGGTTCCCCTCCTGTAACTAGCAGAAAGCACAACTGAAGTCCTAAGTGCAGGTGTCTTCAGGTGTGCCCAGGTAGAATGGGTTAGAGAGATTCCCTGGGCATTCTTTAAGCTCTGTTCTTCAACTGTTGACTGCCAGGGAGATCTATCTTGGTCTCACTTTGGGGCCAAATTTGTGGGGAGGGTATAGAGCTGGCCCGAGACTTCTTGTTGCCTGGGGGCGGGGCGGAGGAGGAGAAGTTGTCACCCTTCCCAATAGCATGTACAAACCCCAGCAAGATTGGCAGCTGAAATCTCATTCTGACAGTGACAAGGGGACAGCACTCACCACCACACCCGAGGCCAACAAGCCAGTTGAGTTTGTTCAGGACATACTACAGTAAATGCCGCACATGCATGCCAGCCTTCCAGGATCTCAATGCTGCTCTGCAGCATCTCCAACCCAAGGCAACTGCTTCACCCTGCCTAATGCCAGGGCCAGCCTTGGGTGGGCAGCACTTGTACAAACTGGGCTATGATGATCATTGGCTTGGCAAATCACAGCATGAGGCTGCAAGAAGTTGGCTTTTTTCAGGGATTTACAAGGAGGTTGTTGCATTTAGCCCTGGAGCAGCAAAAACAACAGCAAACACAGTGAAGACTTTTGCCAGAAGGCTTTTTTTGATGTTTAAGCTTTTCTGGTGCTTGTGCTCCATGGGGTGCAGAGCAAAGATGGGTGCGGCAAGACCTATGACACGATTTGCCATGCAGGTTGCAATAAATAAAGGAGAGGGAAGGAGGGGTCTGCCAACAAGTCCACGGCCCAGGTTGCTGGAGCAACAAAGATTCCAAAATCGATGGGCTAATGCCAACTAAAAAAGGCACGAAAAGCATCAGGATCACAGAAGAGAAAACAGGGGAGATCTGATCTTAAGACCTCATAGCCTGCAGAGAAAGAAGGCTCCACAGACAATCAGATGAGGCACATCAGATGAGCTGAGGGTAGTAGGTTTTCAGCCACAGTGAAGAGGTGACATCAGGAAAGGGCAGCTTGCATGATTATAGCCTTGGGGAAGACACAAGTGTGTTTGAGGGAAACCAAAAGCTAGGAACCATCTCAGTAGAGAGAAACCTAAAGAGGTGCCCTAAAAGCAACTGAGGAACGTTTCCTACCATCGTGGTTGCGGTCCAGGCTGTGAAACATCAGCAGCAGTTTGCGTTCGCGTTCCTGGAGATAGCGGGCAAATTCCTCAAAATTAAGCTCCCCGTCACGGTCTGTATCCCCCGCACGTAGGATATCCTGCAGGCAGTGGAAACAAAGTGGGTTTTAGAAGGCAATTGCAAAACTGCAGTTTATGGGGCACAATTTTTGAGCTGTCGCACAGACCCTGCTTTAGGAAGAGAGAGCCCTCTATCTAGGTTACCATTTCCTTCACAAGCCACCCCATTGCTCACAAAAGATATGCTCCCCTTTTCTGCTCAGGGAGAGCAGGGTGAGTGTAGTTGAGGACTGATCTATTGGGAAGGGAGATTTGGATTTGCTAGTGCATGCCTGCATTCCATCGCAAGAATCTGAACTCTTCTCTGGAGATCCAAAGTTACACACTCCAAAGTACACGGCCATGAATTAGGGTGTATCCATAACTGGTTATGAAAACACTGATGATACATAGCATTTACGTGGCACTTCAGAGCAAGGGTGTAGAAACTTTGGTCCTCTCCAAGCTTTGAATTACAACTCCCATGATCCCCTGCCATTGGACCTGCTGTCTGGGGCTGATGGGAATTGGTCGAAAACATCTGGAGGGACAGAGTTTCCCCAGTTTCGTGCCCGACAGCATTCAGAATTTTTCATGTATCACACCTTGATATCATCCCCGCAACAAATCTACACGGTAGATCAGAACTTTACTATTATCCCCATAATCCAGATGGAAAGGTGAGTCGGAGAAAGAGAACAGTTTGACCAATGTCACCGAGTGAGTTCGTGGTAAGGGCAAGATTCAGACCAGGGACTTTCTGACTCATGGCTCTGTCTTACACCTTATGCTGCAATGGCTTTTGGGCAATGGATACAGAAGAGTACTAAGGAAAAGCTGTTCACAAAAAAATGTCAAGGAAATACTGGGGCCAAAGGCCTTCTTTCTAACATGCTAAGTTTCTAAGTGGAAGGAACTGCTTTTTTTACAGAGGAGCATTCTGTTGTACAAGGCCCTGGGAACCCCTGAGACCACCTCCAGGCAGATGTGCACGTAATCCATGACACCCTAGACACAATCTGAAGTGTCTAGGCTAACTTCTGCCTTGGTGTCCACAGAGGAATTATCACAGCTTTGCCTGGGGTTAAGGGATGCTGCTGTTAAGAGTGTCTACCACTGCTTTTCTCCACTGGAAGGAACAGGTCAAAGAGCCTTTCCCTGTCTTGGCAGGAGAGAAGAGTCTGATGTCTAAGGCTGGAGGAGAGAGGGTGGTATCCTTGGGTTCAAGGACCCTGCTGAGGGCTAGATGGTAAATCCTATGGGAGCCAAATTTAGCTGCAGCACCACTCATTTGCTTACAATCTAGGCAGCTTAGGCAAGTGTCGTGTTCACTTGTGGCATGCCTTCAGAGTACTACTTTCAGGACAGTGAGAAGAAACCTGAGCCCTAAGTGATTTTGCTGGGTGAGACAACAAAACAATACAAAAGCAAAAAACAAAACCCCACAGACTGCCCCTTTTGTTCTCCCCATCTTGCCTCACAGAGGGGCCACCCTTCTCCTTGGCCTTATATAGCAAGATTTCTATTTTTATTTAATTTTGTTCCAAAGAAAGCTTAGGTAACATGCTCCCTTCTATTGTTTTAGGCCGTTCAGGATGCCACCAGATGTTCTGAATTCCACTGGAGCACTATTCAAACACATCTCAGTGGCTATGAACATATTCGGAAAGGGGAAATGGGTTTACAGAACCTGCCTCCTCACTGCTTCACACAATATATTATTGAAATACTGTAAGACTTAAGAGGCAGATTGAAGATGTTACGAAATATTCTGGACCATGTGGACGAATGAAAGACTTTACCTACTTTGTGGCTCTCAGAAGAACACCAGGAAAAAAGGCAACGTTACAAACTGCTGTTTATGAAACCGAAACAGGCAGGCAGCTCTTGTGCAAAAGAGTTTATTATGCAATTAATACAGGTCTCCAGACGTGGATGTGAGGAAAGACAGGGCAGCCATGGTGTTTAAGACTGCCAGGAACACTTAGACACTGGCTTTATACAAGCTAAATCAAAACAATTAAGAGTAAATTGCTAATTAGAATGTATAAACAGAGAGCCATCAAGGACCATATCCTTACCACCAAATGTCAACTCATGTAAATCTCTCTCTTGCCCTCTCTTGTTCTCTCCAGCCAATACCTCTTTACTGGAACTGTGGTTTTTTGCCTGGACATTGGGATATATTTTCATCTGCCACCAGCTTCTTCTCTGATCCTTTTCCCCAGTAATAACTGAGGTGATATGGATGCTAGAGCTTTCAGCTCCTCCTGAACATCCTATCTACTTGGGAGTTTTATGCTGCTTTCTTTGTATCTTTGCCTCCACCTCCCACCAACTGCCACTATCTGCCTCTTCACCTCTTTAATATTTCATGCCTCAGCCTTGTCTGACAACTTGACTGTCCTCACACCCGCCCACCCCAAAATTAAGTAGTTATGCAAATTACCAAGTCAGACAGCACAAAGCCAGCCTCCGAGGGTGGCAAACTTGGGCATTTGCCAGAGCCCTAAACAACAGCAATGGGAGTCTTTCCCCACAATCATAATCTCATCCCCATTTTGCTCAATGAACCTCTGGTAGACAAGAACAATTAGCAAGAGGCATCAGTTATATATACCCCCCTTTTTAGGTTAACCTCTAAGGTTAAGCTCTCTTCTAGATTCGAAAGGTGACGTTGTGCAGGCTATGTGGCAACACTGGGTTCTCCAGATATTTTCATTTCAGTTCCCAGAAGTTCCAGCCAGCATGGGCCATGGTGAAGGATCATGTTACAAACACATCTGAAGGGCTAAAGTCTTCCCAGCCCTCGTGTGCCCATTCTTACTAAGCAGCGAAGAAAGTATGGTTGAACATACAGGACAGTAGCATGGGCATCACTTAATCCATAACACTTCTGCCTTAGCTGGAGAATCTTTGAACCTCATTCAGAGGCTGTGATTCCTATGTTTCATAAGGATGGATCCCCATGAGAAAGCCTAACTTGGTCGACATGATCCAGGGATCACCAGTTCCAAAACAGAAAGCTGAAGAATGCAGTCTGAGCATCTGGCTCTAGCATCTGGCTCTAAAGTTCCATGGCTAAACTCAAGTTGTGTTTCTGCTTGATTCCCTTCTGTGAATCACAAATTGAAACTAAGGGTCTTTACTTCAAAGTCTTCCTTTAAGAGTGTTATCACACACTTCTAATCTGACCACATAACCAACTAGGACAGGAAAAGGAGCCAGACATGCTTCAAGAATGTAAACACATAAGTATGAAAATAGCCCAGCGCCACATGATTTGAAACAAATTCCTAAAAACCCTGGGGACTGAACAATTTCCAAGCTAGGTATCCAGATTCCATGCATTCTTCCATTCCAGTTCCTGAACATGCTCTCATTTGTACAGCATCCATCACATCATGTGCATTGTTACAATTTCTGATGCATTCAGTGATCTGGCTTAGCACATTGTGAATGAATGCAGGAAGTAATCTCCTCCGTTCTGGTGCCAAATAGGGTCAAACACTAATAGCAGGGCAATGACACATTTCTGGAAATTCTTCCTGCATTTAATTTTCCATTTCTAAAAAGTTCACTGTCTCATAAAACACAGTTGTAACAATGCATAGGTACTTGCCTAACTGCCTCAGTCTAAAACTGAACTAAACATTGCAAGTGATTCTACAGATCGTAATAGTGAAACTAGAGCTGTCCAGTGACCTCAGTGGAAAAGACATAAACTCTGTTGGAAGCACATGAGCATAAAATGTGCAGTTCAATCGGTGTCCTAAAACTAGTGAGTCAACAAGCTTCAGTGCATTTCCCTTTAAAACTTAAAATTAATACTAACGGGTAATGCACTGTATTGTAAGCATTCAAAGACAAGCGTTCAATAAAAATATTATCCACATATATACTTTAGATGTATTTGGTATAACATTTAAACTACATTTTTCCCTAAGCAGATCTTTCAGTTCAAATATACATCTGCTGTTGGGACACTGCAGCATTTTGTTCAGTAAAAATATATGTATTTAATCAGATCAGCCTCTGGTTAAGGGTACTAAAAAGGTTCCCCTTGACATTTAGTCCAGTCGTGTCCGACTCTAGGGCGCGGTGCTCATCCCCGTTTCCAAGCCGTAGAGCCAGCGTTTGTCCGTAGACAGTTTCCGTGGTCACGTGGCCAGCGCGACTAGACACGGAACGCCGTTACCTTCCCACCGTGGTGGTACCTATTTATCTACTCGCATTTACATGCTTTCGAACTGCTAGGTTGGCAGGAGAGGTTAAGGGTACTAGAAGATTTCAAATTCCACATTTTTCTGAAAAATCCTGTTGCTGAACACAACTGATGATGGATCCATCTAAAACCTGTCTGTGTAGGTATAACAGCTCATATTTTGAAAAACGGAGTGACTAGACAGCTATTTGCCCCACTCTTTGTGCAAAGTTCCTCGCTGTTGTTTTTTATAGTTATTGTGTCGACTACAAAACTCTAGAGCTAATCACAAGTAAATCCGATCTTTTGGCACGAGCATGTGGTACAGTTTATTCAGCCAGCAAGGCTTGTTTTTTGTTTTTGTCATCCTTTTATTTTGTCTTGCTTTTGGATTGTGTGATTTTCTACATCAGTCCTTTGGGGCAGCTGCTGGACATGTCCAGGTGACATCCCTGAGGACATGCAAAGTGGGGAGTGAATGTTACTCCTTTTGCTCACCTTCCACTCACGCTGGTAAGGACAAAAACTGCAATGCAATTTGTAAATGTATTTAAAAAAATATTTTTGTCCCAGCATGGTATAGTGCTTACCATGTCTTTTTGGCTCAGCACTATTTCACTTGCTAAAAATTACCCAAATAAAAGGGTGTGTGTGTGAAGGACAGCAGAGGGGGTGGGTAAGAGGGTGGAGATAGTGGCAGAGAAGGAGGAGGGGGAGGAGGAACTGTGTGATGCGTGTACAGTTGAAATATGCTTTCCTGGGATAATTAAACATTTCTGTGTGAACAGCAACAATGGTTTTAATTCCTGGGTGCTGTATACAGACGTTTGCTTGAACCTGGGACAAAACTGTGTGTAGTCTTGCCCTAACCCACAGTCTTAGCAAGCTGCTGTACATCTGGGTAGGCAAGTTTATAATCTTCAAGTGTTGTTAAACTACAGTGCCCAGACTCCTAGGCTACTGGCCATGCTCCCCGAGTGTTATGGAATTTGTAGTGCAAAACACCTAGACTCTAGAAGGTACCAGGCTGCCTAACCCTGAGCTACATATTGACTGAAATCCAGCTGTAAGTTACAATGAGAGTAGGCCTGTTGAATCAGTGGAACTCACATAGATGTTGACTCACCAAATTAATGGTTCTACTCTCGTTGTGACTTACAGTTGGATATAAGCCACTGAATATCACACACATGCAATGAATGCAGCTCTCCAGATGTTACTGAACCGCAACTCACAGGATTCCTTGCTACTGGCTATGTTCTCCAGGCCTAATGGGAGCTACACTCCAACAATATAGTCAGTGGTCTAGGTATCTGGCTCTGGAATGAGAGGCTGGGAGTTCGATTCCCCACTGTGTCTCCATGACAGGAGCTGGACTCAGTGAACCATAGGGTCCCTTCGAGCTCTGCAGTTCTATGATGACGATGAACATCTGGACAAATGCTCTTTGCCCACCCCTATTCTAAAGACTACCAGGTTGCCTACCCTTGTGACACATGCTACTGTATTTTGAAACGAATGGAGAGACAGAACATAGATTGAGGCTGATTCCTATCGCCCACCCACATCCCTACCAAGAGTACCTAGTCTTTTTTTTTTAACTCTGCTAATACTTGGATACAAGGTTTAGTATCACTGAAGGAAGGGGAGAGAACAAAAAGGGGCACACAAGCTGAGTCGATGAAACCCTTAAATGATTTTAAATCAACACACATGGGTGTGTCAGGTTGCGTGTCAGGAAGAGAAGGGTGCTACATAGACACAGCTGCAAGCTGTGCTTATCCTGCAGACTGACTTAAGACACAGGAAGTCATCAAAACAAACAACGGCACACTGTTAATGTCTCCGTGATGCACCACAGGCCAAACCAAATAGTTCAGAACTGCAAAATCTGCGGTAAGATTTAAATGGCATAGTTTGGCACGTATTCCTGAGACAACACACTCTGGTAAGAGCACAAGAAATGGAAATGGGGCAGGGGAGGAGACCGCTTTTGGCTTATAGTACAGAACCAGCTAGTAGCCAAATGATACACCAGCAGAAATCTACCCCCTGCCCTAAATGTTACGTGAGTGGAGA
The DNA here is from genome assembly GCA_037013535.1 of Intellagama lesueurii. Lineage (NCBI taxonomy): Eukaryota > Metazoa > Chordata > Lepidosauria > Squamata > Agamidae > Intellagama > Intellagama lesueurii. Next base: position 137,151,468 of record JBAJHW010000002.1, read on the forward strand.
AAACATGATCTATGAGACAGCGCTGTCTGGCAGCTTCCCGTTCTACTTTGTTCTGGCAAGGTCTTCTGAGGACATCATGCTCAGCAAAGGTGCTGGGGGAGGGGAAGCAATTTCTACACTCCAGCTTTGGTTCAAGGCTTATTTAGAGACTAGGAATTCAATGCTATACACACAGAATTACGTCCCACCAAAGCTAGTGAGGCTCATTTCTGAAAATAACATGCACAGGGACCATTCTATTAGCCAGCCAGCCAGCCAGCCAGCCAGCCTTGTCTTGAGGCACCAGTCACAGGTGACCAGGAATCCTATGTATGGGAGAGAGCAGAGCTCAGCGGCAGAGCGTATGCTTTGCACGCTATAGGTTCTTCTAGGCTCAATCTTCATTATCTCCAGGTAGGGCTGGAAAAAACTCTTGCATCTCTCAAGAGAGACAGGGCTCATGGGATTGGAGACCTGGGACTTTCTAAATATGCAAGCATCATTTGCTAGCCATTCTCATGAAATTCCTGATCCCCCTGACCTTAGCTGTGGGGTGGGGGTGGGGGGATGGATTTTCCCAAGATCTGTATATTTTTGCACGCCATCCATATTGTAATTCAAAGTATTTGAGGATGAGTTGCTCTGAATGGGGAGTCTAGATTCATTAACTTTACAAAAGATCTGCTTCTGAACTGTTGATATGCACCAATCTAGTGGTTTGCATATTTGGACTCTCCTTATGGGGGGAAGCGGTGTTTGGCAGCTATGGGCACTGTCAGGAATGATCACCTATACTGTACTCCACAATGTCCCATCATTAACAGCTGTGCTCAGGTCTTGCAAATCCAAGGCTGTGGCTTCCTTGACTGTGTCAACACATCTCACATTTGTTCCTCCTCTCTTCCTGCTGTCCTCAACCTTTCCCATCGTCATTAGCTTTTTAATGAGTCTTCTCATCTCATGATATGCTCTAAGTACGACAGTTTCAGTTTAGAGAGAATTAAGATTTCATTTGATCTGTTACGTTGTTATGTGCTGTCAGCTTGCGTCCAATTTACGGCAACTCTAATAGGGTTTTGGAAGTACATGAGATGTTCAAGAAATGGTTTTATCAGTGCCGTCCCCAACCTGTGAGTTCCATGGTCAAGCTGGGATTTGAACCAAGGTCTGAGTCCTAGTCTGACACTTTATCCACTCTGCCACATTGATCTGATACAGCACTCATTGATTTGCCTTTCAGACAGTCCATGGTATGTACAAAGCTCTCCTCCGATATTACACTTCAGATGAGTTGACTTTGTTCTTATCAGGCAAAAACAAAAGAAAAAGAAAAAATAAAGAAGGCAAAAACATCATGGCACCTTAAAGATTAATGGCTTTCCTTTTTTTTGTCAGTTTTCTTCACTGTCTATCTTTCACATCTGTACATAGTATTCAGGAATACCATAGTGCAGATCTTCTTTACTTTGGTCTGTAGTGACACATCCTTATTTTTATGGATTTTTTCCCAAGTTCTTTCATAGCTGCCCTTTCAACTCTTAGTCTTCAAATTTCTTGGCAGCAGCCTCCATTTTTAATTGAGGAGTAGAAAAATTTTCACTATTTCAATGTTGTCATTGCCAGCATTAAAATTGCGTAATTCTTCTGTAATCATTATTTTTGTCTTCTTACTGGTTAGCCATAACCCTGCTTTTGCACTTTCTCCTTTAACGGTTTTCAGTAATTATTTCAGGTCATTGCTGCTTGACAAGCTAGACCTCCTGAAATTCCCTCCTTATCCCAAGGACTAAAGGTAGAGCAACTCTCTTCTATTTTACACACAAACACCCTAATTTGTTCAGGAAAAAATGCAGGAGGTAGCCCCAAATCCATGGGTCACTTTGGATGGGGGAATCATTTCCATTAAGATGAAGTAGCTAGGTGTGAGCGTTATGAAAAGGAGAGGTACTCTTGCATCCTGTTACATGTTTATTGCTGTTAAGTGATAATAAAAGGCCATAAGAATACTGTAGTTACTTTGTTGGGACTGTAACTCCAGTACCCCATGCTGGCTGTGGGATTCTGAGAGTTGTGGTCCAAACTAAGTAACTTTTTCGAGTTCTGGCCATGAACTGCCATTTGTGTGTCAATTTCTCTGTTAAGTAGGAAGTGATATTCTAGAGTTCTACAAGCCATTTCCGCATCTGTCATCTTGGAACCCAAGATATAGTTGTTGTTGTTTTTATGCCACCGCTAGGGACAGGTTAAAAATAACTCTGAGAGCCATCAGCATCCCTCTATTTATAATTTCCTGGGTTGGTTTGGGTGTTTCATTCCTCTGTGTCCAGCCCTTCTAGCATGCTAGCTCAGAGCTCTTCAGCCTTTTGGAAATTAAGGTGTAGGGCAGACTCCTCCAGCTTGCTGTACTACGAGGCCCATGATCTGTATCCAGCGTGAGCTTTGCAGTACAACCCATCTGGATGGGTGCCAGGCTGAGGAAAGCTGGCAACCCCTCTCACCCGCAGAAAACGTGACTTTGGAAATGTTGGCACGCATGGAAAGTGTTTACACATGGATAGAATGAAGAAGAAGCTTCTTGCCTCAAGGCTGTGAAAGCCATGCTGTCTAACTAGCATGGGAGGTCTTCTCCCACTCCAAGAAACAAGGGAATTACTACAGATTATTCACCGGCAAGGAGAAAAACACCCACGTGACACAAACACACCCATTTTATACTTATGTGTTAACTCAGAGCACTGAGCACAGCCTGGCCTACCAGCAAATGAGTAAAGACTGCAGCCTCTACCACTTTACTCTTATTTTCTATATTCCTTTTCTTAAAGGCAGGTTCTGTCCTCTTCAGCAATGTCTCAGTTAAAACCAGGGAGAGAACTACCGTGTCGCTTGATTCCAGCCTGCAGAGGGTCCTGGAACACCTTTGTTCCACCCCACCCCCAGCTATAGCCATGGAATAATCTCTATGCGCCACTTCATGTTTCCAACTGGAAAGTCGAACCAGTCACTGAAAGAATCCCATTGTTTTCTCCAGCTGGTGACCCAGGCTAGCAGCAGGGTTTTCCCCCTGCCCTTGCCTTTCCAACTGGAAAGGCAAGCTGGGATGTGTGGGATCCCACACTTATTTTTGATCACTGGACAGGAGAGCAGCGAATGATGTAAACCTGCACAGACGTTCTTTCTGGTTGAAACTTGGGGAAGAAGTGGGATCTAGAGATCTGGAAAAGAATGAAAGTATCACAACAGCTATGTGGTTAACACGTCTTCCTTCCATGCCTACTAAAGAAACTAATCTGATTTCTCCATTAAGTTGGGCTGAAATGTCATTTGGAGTTCAAATGCCCAAACAGGCTTTATAAACATCAGGGAGAGCAAACACTGCCTGTTGTGCACTGCCTGCTGTTAATCAGTCTGCACTTCTCCTGTCAGCAGGCTTCCTTTATATAATTTACTTCTAAGATATATAGGAGGTTTAAGGGCTGAGCAACACATTTGTGGCATCACGCTTAAGAGAAAATGTTGCGCACCCAGCCAACCATAACATTGCTAGTTGTCATTATTACTTACGTTTAAGGCAGAAAACACGAGATCGAACTGTGCAGTTTTTCCTTAGTAAAGAGGCTGCCAACATAAAGTCGCTAGGTTCCAGGACACTCTGTCCAGAGGAAAACATCTGTTTGTAGCCCATGGGTGGGAAATCTGCAGCCCTCCAGATATTAGTGAACTGCAACTCCATCACCTCTCACCAGTGGCTGGGGCTGATGCAAACTTTAGGCCAACAGCATACGGAGTGCCACAGTTTCTAAAGAGGCAGCTGTGTTCGTCTCTCTTTGCATGCTGGTAAAACTAAAGGGGGAAATTGCTGGGAGGGCAAAATACTGTGGCACTCCAAAGACTAACATATTTCTTTCAGTGTGAGCTTCTGTGGATCAAAATCTTTTAGTACATAGGGGCGCCGCAAGATCTCTGGCGATGCAGTGGTTTCCAATCTTGGGTCCCCAGATGTTCTTGGACTACAACTCTCAGAAACACTGGCCATCACAGCTAGTGGTGAAGGCCTCTGGGAGTTTTTGTCCAAGAATGTCTGGGGACCCAAGGTTGGGAACCACTGTGCCAGAGCATACATGAATTTATTCATTCCTGTGCTTTTATAAAGGGCCCCTTTCCAACCACAACGAAAAATTCAGGACAGAACATAGGGAAAATCCTTATAATGTTTTTTCCTGCTTGAAGCATGGAGTTTTACTATCTGGCCTAACAATCCTGGTCCAATTCCCTGATTTCTTTACTGGTTCCACGTTATAGTCCGAGCAGAGAGAAAGGATCTGTTGGGGATGATATGAAGTATATCTGGTAAACAGGAAATCCTGTTTGTAGTGTAAGCCAGTGCCCGACTGTACCACTTGCAGGGCGTGTCCATATTCATCCATAAAGCATGTGCATTTCAGCCTGCATGAATGCACAGGTGTGCACACTGCTGCACAGGGGGGTCCCTGGAACTTACATCTCAGATCTTGCAGCGTGCTTGAAGGGTGACATTTTAGCTCATCTTGAGTTCCACTTCTGTAGCCTTTGACTACATGCTGAGGATAAACACCATTAACATTCCTTCCCCTTTCTAACAGCTCAGGTCCCACAACAAATTTCTCACATTCTTGGGACATGAAATTCTAGCTACTGGTGATAGCTGCAAACATTTACAAGGACAAATAAAGCTCTCTTATACTGTTGGGGATATAGTGTACGTATATATATATATATATCCCACCAAGCTACAGAAAGAGGCACAGAAAACAGCAAGAATCTCCAAGTAATTCAAGGTACTACGTAATTGTCCTAAGAATAAATCCCATTGAGCTAAATGGTACCATCATCGCAGAAGGTTTATATACAATTGAACCATTAGGCTGAAACCCTAAACACATGTACTTTTGAATAAACAGGATTGCCCTGTTAGATGAAATGGCAGAACTGGAAAAATGTATGTCTCTTCTAGCCGCTGCTTCCTCCTGAAGCCCAAAACACACAAAGCTGCCTGTTCTTGAAATGAAAGTTCTAGAAAACTTGCTTATATTTACAATTTTAGATTCCAATTTCCATTTTACTTTAAACAGTGCCATCCGGTAAGATATAGGTGTTGGTCATATACATGTGTTGGCTTAGGCGTTCTTGAATTTCATTTTTAAGTCACTAGTTTCCATGGCAACCATCTCCAGCTTAATTTAAATAATAAATGCAAAACAAATAATACGAGCTATCAAACAGCAGCTTCGCCCAAAAACAGTCTGGCTTCAAACTACTGATAGTGGAATTCTACTGGGCTGCCTTCTACCTAGTTCTCTATTCTGAGGAAAATCTTCTTCATGATTAAGTCTGTCCTCTTCTGGCATCCCAACCCATATCAAATGGGCAGTTGATAAAGATTTTCTATATGACGTTTGCATTTTTTTTATAAAAAAAGTAAAACTTTAGGCCTTCATCTAAAAACCAGCTCATGCATGCGTTCGTAACAGGAGCATCAAGTGAATGAGCTGAACATCGCAAGCGTCTCAAACGGATTGTCCCAGCAACATCCTATTTCTGCAATGATGGATATATCAGTTTGTTGCAGCAAAAAATCCCAAAAGGTTTTCTGGCACCTTATCGGTGAACGAGTTTTTATTCAAGATAAACATCTGTGGGTTCTAGCCCATCTTTCCAGATCCAGACTCTGTTGTTGCTTTTCTTGTTGTTGTTCTGTGCCATCAAGTTGTCTCTGACCTATGGCAACCCTATGAATGAGAGATCTCCAAAATGCCTTGTCTTCAATAGTCCTGCTCAGCTCCGTCAAACTCAAACCTGTGAGTTCCTTTAAGAAGTCAATCCACCTCATATTGGGTCTTCCTCTTTTCCTGCTGCCTTCCACCTTCCCCAGCATTGCTGTCTTTTCCAACAGACAATATTGCTTTCTCATGATGGGCCCAAAGAAGGAAAGCATACGTTTCATATATTTGCCTTGAGAGAGAGTCCAGGCTTGATGTGATCTAGGACCCACTTGTTCGCCTTTCTAGCAGTCCAGGATATCTGCAAAGCTCTCCTCCACACCATATTTCAAATGAATCAGTGTTTTTCTTTATGGTTTAGCTTTTACACCTAGACAACGGTGATTGGGAATACAAGAGTATGGATTATCTTGGTCTTCATCTCCAGTGACAGATCCTTAAACTTTATGATTAAAGATGGGCACGAACTGGAAAACTAGTGCTTCATGATGGTTCATGATTTGTGACTAACCAGAAACCAGCGGAAACACTGGAAAAAATGAGCAGGTTCGTGGTTTGTTTTTCTTTCATCCCTGGGGGGGGGGCTACCTGCTCCTGTTCTCCACCTGCCCTCTCACTCCCCTGCAGTCTGCCCACCCCCTTCCCACTGCGTCTGTCGCCTCCCTTCCTGCTCCTGCCACCACTGCTACCACCTCCAACACCTTCCTCCGAGGCAGAGGGCCCCAGCTTCCTGCAGACAGCTGCTGCCTCTAAGCATGCGCCCACCACCCAGCTGGCAGGGAAGCTGGGCCCGCTGCCTCAGAGGATAGTGACTAGGGAGGGAGGTGACCGGGGCACAGAGGAGGGAGCGGATGCTGAAGCAAAACAAAGCACATGTGCACACACACACACACACACACACACACACACAAAAGTTCACTGCTTGATTTTGCTTTTGGCAAAAACGTGAACCAAATTACGAACCAGCCCGGTTCCTCTGTTTTTCTGGTTCCGGTTCCGTTTGTCCCCATCTGCCCTTCCTAGTCTCAAGTCTTCTTCTGATTTCCTGGCTACAGTCTCCATTTGGACACATGACTGGACCGAGGTATACAAAAATCTCCCACTACTTCAATTTCTTTATTGTCAATGCTAAAGCTGTGTAGTTCTTCTGTAGCCATGATTTTTGTCTTCTCAAAAATCTGCATCCCTGCTTTGGCACTTTCTTCTTTCACTTTCCCTAAAAGACATTGCTGCTAGTAAGATGGTGCATCTGCACATCAGTTTGTTGATGTTTCTTCCATCAATTGCCACCCCTCCTTCATCTAAATCTAGTCTGGCTTTCTGTATGCTTTGTATTGTGTACAGATTGAACAGAAGAGTGCATCTTATCTAAAATTTTTGCCTATTGGAAACCATTCTGTCTCACCATATTCTGTCCTAATAACAGCTTCTTGTCCACATCAGGACAATCAAGTGCTGAGGCACACGCCCATTTCTTTCAGAACAATCCACCATTTCTCATAATCCACATAGTCAAAGGTTTTGCTGTAGTCTATAAAACATAAACTGATCTTCTGAAATTCTTTGGTGCATGCAGTCCAGCAGCCAGCAGATATTTACAATATGATCTCAAGTGTCTCTCCCTTTTCTGAATCCACCTTAAACATCATGCATTTATCATTCCATATAAAGCAAAAATCTGAGCTTACTTGCATGGGAAATGAAATCAACGATCCTATAATTATTGTACTCCTTGGCATCTCCTTTCTTGGGGATTGGAATGTATATTGAACATTTCCAGTCTGTGGGCCATTGTTCTGTTTTCCAAATTTGTTGGCATATTCTTTTTTTGATTTTGACAGATTCAGTCTGTGTGGCTTGAAAGAGTTCTATTAGTATCCCAACTACCCCTAGTGATTTATTTCTTTTTGGTGCTTTCAATGCAGCTTTCACTTCACTTTCTAGAAAGCTGCTTTCAAAGCAACTTTCACTTCACTTTTTAGGTTCTTCAGAATCTGTCATCTTTTTATCCTGTATAGGTTTTCAGTATACTGTTTCCACCTTATCTTTATATTCTCCTGGTCAGACAGTGTGTTTCCCTGCTGATCATTCAGCATTCCTAACCCAGGCTTAACTTTTCCTTTAATTTATTGACTCTTCTGGAAGATATATTTTGTTTTTCTTCTTTTGTTGTTCTCTTCTTTGCACTGGAAACTATAGTAGCTATCTTTGTCTCTAAATGTCAGTCCCTGGAAAACTGCATTCAGAATTCTGACCTTATTTCTGTCACCTTCTACTTTTGCTTCTCATCTTTGTTTTACAATTTTAAATGTTTCATCTGTCATCTGTCTAGGTTTTTCTTTTATTTTTACTACAGGAATTGTCCTTTTGCCTTCTTCCCTAATACTATCCCTGATGCTAATCCACAGTGATTGTGGTTCATGGTCAATTGAGTTTGTAATGCAAAACGTCTTATGTGGGCTTCACATTTGTCAGGACTGTTGTTCAAATTATATTTTGGGACTACAATGCTTGCATAAAAGTTTTCATCTTTTGCACATTCAGACCCTGTGTGCCCTCTTTCTAACAGGGCAATTCAGGTATGAATCCTCAACTTTAAACACTCTTTTCATCTCCTAATAATTCTGACATTTGTAATCCACAACTGTCAAATCTGTTTGTCTTAAAGACGCACAGGAAGTTGTTTTTCAGCAGTTCTCAGTCTTTGGTCTTCCCGGATGCTTTGAGATTTAGCTCTAAGAAACCCTGACCATTGGTCATGCTGTTTGGGGCTCTATGAAGCTTGAAGGTGGAGAACCACTTTGAACAGATACTGAGTAGCACAAGGCTTAGTGTTGCTTTCCTTTTGGAGGAGCATAAATACGTTTTTCTCTGCTATAATGGCACTTACATTTCTGCTATTCCCTGGCTGTCCCTTTTATCTGCAGCAGTGGTTCCCAACCTTGAGTCCCCAGATGTTCTTGGACTAATACTCCCAGAAGCCTTCCCCACAGCTGTGCTGGGCCAGGATTTCTGAGAGTTTAAGCCAGGGTCTCACAGTTAATCCAGCTTCTTATGTTCATATAGTAGGGCTGGACAAAAGGTGGACCTGGAACTATTAGTAGATTCCAGTTGATTCAGACGAGACCAGCAAGGATTTCTAACTTGCAGTTTGTTTCAAAAGAGCAGCAATAAAAAGGCTCCTCACTCGGCTCTCTCACATACTAAATTAGGCTGCTAAAATGAAAAACCAAACTAAACCAATAGTAAATAGTGTCACAGATTTAAGGGTTCAGTTCTGATATTGAAAACACAAACTGATCTTAATCCGAAATGGATGGTTCTATCCATCTACCCTTGACACATCTTCACACTTGGCTCTAGTTGTTTCACGGGGGGTGGGGTGGGTGGGGTGGGGTGGGGGTGTTCCAGAATGATATAGAGTTAATTCCGCATGACTTTTTCGTCTTAGAGTTAAATAAAGCTTCATTCTAGAGCCACTCCCAGAATAATTTACACCGTGCCCTGGGGGCTGGCCTAATGCACTTTTGAGTTGAACCTTCAGAAACCACCAAACAATGCAATTCTTTCACAGCACCAAAAAGGAGCTGTCCTTGTGAAACAAGAGGGAAGGAAGGCAGGCAGCAAACACATACTATACTTTTCACCAGAACACATGCCTTCCTATGGATATCTCTAAGGCTCTGGAGCTGGGGGAGAAGCTCCTTGAATGACACTTCCAAGGGCCAGCTAGCTGTGTGTTGGTCTGTTACAGGGAAAACAATAAAAAGTTCTGTGAAATCCTGAAGACAAACAAGTTTTATGTGGCAAAAGCTTTCATGGATTACGGATCACTTTATCAGACTCATGGACTTTGTTGTTAAATTAATGAGATTACGCATTATAATGCTTCAAGACTAATACTAAGAACAGTCAAGCCCTAAGACTACCATTAAGCTAAATCAAGGCTTCTTTGTGAGTAGAGGTAATATACCCTGCTTCTCTGGCCTGGTAAACTCCCATCAGCCCCAACCAGTATGATCAATGGATAAAGATTGTGGAAGTTCTCATTCAAAATCTCTTAAGGCACCGGGGAGGAAAAGATAGTAATGGAACATAATGAGTGTTTCTGGAGGAATTTTCCTAGTGCAATTGTGCAGCCTCATTCATGCAGGTCTTACGCGGATGGATTGTCTTCAATCTCTAGAGCTGTCCTCTGTGCTTTCCTATGCTTTCTTTTGTCTTCTTCCTCCCATTAAAGCAGAAAAGTTGGAAAAGTTCCACATGCTTTTTAATTATGACAACAGATGCCCTCCGTCTGCAAGCACCCAGTCGAGCAGAGCTAGGCAAATGTATGGACTCCCACCTCTATTCCGCTACATTCATGATGGTTGTGCTTACTTCGCAAACTTTCCCACTTTAATTGAATCATACTTTCTCTGTCTCACTGCCATTCAGCTCCACTGTCTGCTTTTCCCCTACTCCCCCATGCATAAAAACGCATGCATGCAAGAGATGTCAATGGAGGATAAGGCTTTGTACACCCAACGAAGTGGACACCAGTCCACAGAAAGCTTATGCCACAATAAATCTCTTAAGTCTTCAAAGGTGCCGTAAGACTCGCTGCTGGTTTCGCTACAAGCTTAAAGCAGCCACCCCTCCAAAAGCCTGCACCTGAAAGCTAGTTTCAAAGCAGCCTGTCCAAAAGCAGTATCAGCTGACCCCAAAAGGCCCGCTTCTAATCCCCCAGTGCGTTAAGGCCCCCTGCCGTCACCCGCTGCACACATTTTTATACCAAAGATGTTCTTATCCTGCAACGTATTTCCCAAGGCTCAGATGAGAGGCTGCCTGTACATCTTCTCCCCGTGCGACACCTGGCATTTTCATGTCCCTGTTTTTCCTCCATTCATTACTCTCAAATTGATGAAGTGCAAGGGAAGGGAAGAAGTCTCTAAGCGAGGAAGAGTTGAGACTTCCTCTTTGTCAGGTGGGGGTGAGAAGGTGCAGCAGCTGAAAGTCACCGGTGGAGAGCGCTGCTAAAAAAAGGCACAAGAGGGGGTCTCCTCTTTTATAGCTGCCCACTCCAGCATCCCCCTCCTGGCATCTTCTCTCTCTGAAGTGGTACCTTCCTGCGACTATACCTGTGCTTAGAATGATTCATTCTTAGCAATTGCACCTTAGTGCCATTTTCAGTTAAACGGGATAATTACATTGTTACTGTTCTGACAAGGGGTGTGTGTGTGTGTGTGTGTGTGTGTGTGTGTGTGTGTGTGTGTGTGTGTGTGTGTGTGTGTGTGTGTGTGTGTGTGTGTGTGTGTGTGTGTGTGTGTGCAGAGCATGTGTGGAGGCAGAGAGCTTTTCTAGTTGCCAGAGTGGGAGCGAGGGTGACTCATTAGTAAAGCCTCCTTTTAAGGCGGGGATTGTGTGGGTAAGAGGGGATTCTCTCTATCATTAATACACTCTGCTATGCATGGTGCAAGAGGTCCCTTTTTGGCAGCCGACGTCCGTTCCTTGGAGAGTGACCAAAGCAGCTCCCCCCCCACCCGCACTCCCCCCCCCCCACAAGGGACAGTGGACCTTTCAAGCAGATACTCCTTGGCCTCAGATGCCACTCTTCCAGCTTTGGGAAAGAGAACTGAGAAAGCAGAAGACCGTGATGGGAACCAGCATGGTGAGGTGGACAGAGGGACCAACTAGGACTCAGGAGACCTGGGTTCTAATCCCCACTCAGCCATGGAAGCCTGCAGTGAGGGCAATGTCAAAGCACTCCTTGGACCCCTCACATACCTCAAAAACCCTGTTAGGGATGTTGTGCAAGAGGAAAGCAGATTGTCAGCACAGAACAACGAAGTGAGGACTTGGTGGTCGCCCTGGTCATCTTAAGCCAAAGCTGGTGGGTGAATATCATATTTCTTACCCCCTAATTAAAACAGGGCAACCTGTGGTCCTCTAAAAATGGACGGACTCCAGGTTCCATCATTCCTGGCTGAGCGTCCCCAGTTTTGGTGGAAGTTGCAGTCCAACCAGGCCGTCCAAACCGGCTCTAAAGGTTGCAAAAGAAGAATGGAGTCTGATGGGGCGGAAATCAGGCGGGCTACAAACCTCCTGTGCGTCCCTCTTTCCTTACCAGCCTTGCCCTCTGCACCTCCCTCCGTGCCTCCCTTTCCCCTCGCTTTGCGGAAGGCTCCCCTGCGGGGGCCGGAGAGCAGCACTCGCTGCAATGCCCTTCGGGTTCAACCTCTCCCCGCACCCCCCGCCCGCCCGGCCCCGGACTCGCCTGTTCGGCGTGGGAACCGGCGTCCATGCCCATGCGGGCCAGGCCCTCGCGCAGCTCGTTGATGTCCACGCGCCCATCCTTGTTGGTGTCCAGTTGCTCGAAGAGCCCGGCCCAGCGCTGGCGGCGATCCGGGTCGCGGGAGCCCTCCGGGGAGGACACCTGCTGCTCCTCGGGTTCTTGTCGCCGCTGCCGTGAGGGCTCCGAGGACCCTGCCCGGGACCCCAGCATGGCACCGGCTCTCCTTCTCCCACTTTAGACCCCTGCAAAGATCGGCGGCGGCGGCGGCGGCGGCAGGAGCAGCGGCGACAAGGAGAAGGACGGCGGCGGCGGCAGGAGCAGCAAGTCCATGCCCGCAGGGCAGCGGCTGGCGTCTTGGCTGGCCCCGCCGCCCGGGCCAGGCTCCATCGCCTCACTCTGGCGGCCGCACACTCTCCTCCAGGCTCGGTTTGCAAAAGCGCAGCACCCCGCCAGCGCAAGGGCATATAACAATGTGCTGGTTGGCGTCGCCTCCCACCGCAATTTCCTCCTCCCTCCGCCCTAGGAAGCCAAGAAGGAAATCCTAGGGCCGGGCGACGGAAGGGTTAACCCCCCCCCCCTCAGGAGGCGGAGGAAGCGGAGACGGGCAGATCTCGAGTTCGGCTGAGTCGTTACGTGTAAGGACAGACGGGATGACCCGATCGGACCGGCGTTACGGAAGACCCCTCCTGCCATCCGTTCCTCGGTGTCACAAGGGCAAGGTCGCCACGCGTTGTGTTGTGCGTAGTGGCAAAGAATTAGGAAACCTCTGCCCACCCCCCCACCCCCGCCGGCGTCACCTGCCTAGCGCTCAGCGGAGGGTTGAGAAAACCACTCGTTCCCTTCCCTTCCCTTCCCGAGCGGCCTTCCGAGCAGAGGCCGGCTTGGCAGGATCTGGGGCCCGGGTCTGTCCCCTGCCCCCGCCGCTCCTGCCCCTACGACGTGGATACAACCTTGCCGAGCCACGGCCCCCTCCTGATCTGCGAGGGAAGGGAATTCATAACGCTCAGCGTTACAAGGCTGCCGCAACGATTGCAAGGTAACCGGGTGTTTACGTTATTCTGAACACCTGAAACAAGCCGTGGGTCTCTGCAGTAAACTAAAGCCTGGGAAGGGCTGCCAGCTTTTCAACCAACCCCTGTAGCGATGCCTTTGAAGGAGCCCCGAGGCATACATTTAAAAGGGCCGGCCCAAGATATTTTGGTCCTCAGGCAAAATAGAAAAGCTTTTAAAAAGGCGCCCTCTCCATGCTACATGGAGAAACCAACATCCTCAGCCACACTTGAAGGCTGCAGGCTAACTTAGAGGAAGCAAGAGGAATGGCCCGCCCCACTTTACTATCACTTCCCATTGACTGCTGCCTGGAGCAACCACCTCACTCCCCCTAACAGTAGGGCTGGCCCCACCACAAGTACTGTATCTTATACTGAGTCAGTCGCCTAGTGAAACATTGACCTGTACCTTGTTCATGCCAGTGTAACAAAGTTATGCTGGTGTAAATGGGCTGAGCGTTATGTCTAGCAACAAGGAACTGCAGTATGGAATTGCTGTGTACACTCACTGGTAGTAGATCTCCAGAGTTTCAAGGAGGAGTTTTTCCTGGTCCTTCCTGGAAATGCCCAGGACTGAACCAGAGACCTTCTGCCTGCACAACACATGCTCTGCCATAGAGCTAACAGTAATGTTGAATTGCATTCACATTACCGTGTTTCCCCAAAAATAAGACAGGGTCTTATATTAATTGTTCCAAAGAACGCATTAGGACTTATTTTCAGGGGATGTTTTATTTTTTTTCATGTACAACAATCTACATTTATTCAAATACAGTCATGTCATCTTCTGGTTGCTGCACAAGGGTGGAGGGCGGGGTTTCACTTAAGTGGGGCTCATTTTTGGGGGTAGGGCTTTATATTACGAGCATCCTGAAAAAATCATACTAGGGCTTATTTTGAGGTTAGGGCTTATTTTTGGGGAAACAGGGTAGATACATTTTTATCCCTATGACTGGGGTGTGCAGCTTTGCCACTGTTGCTGGACTGCAACTCCCAGCAATCCCTCCCCCCACTGGCTGGGATAGTTAGGGCCAAGGGGAAGTCCAGTCCAAAAAACATCTGGAGGGTCAAACGCCCCCAATCCCCACTCTGTGGGGTGAAGAACCTGCTCTGTGTGAGTGAAAAGGCCTGGATTTCCATGTTGCCATTAAAAGAATACGAGCAACCCCAGTGTTGTGGGTTTTTTTTATCCTCAACTGTTGTCAACTACATGCTTGTATGGACCCTTTAAGGTTCCTGATGGCACAGCTGCATGGCAGAGGATATTCTGGTGGTCACGTCTTGTGAAAGCTGCTCTTAGGAGCACAACAGCTGGACAGGCAGTTATTTCGAAGTCAGTTCACAGCTCTCTGAACAGATGAGCAAGTACCCCCTAAACCAGGGGTGGGGCAATTAATTTCTATAGGGGGCCACATGAAAAATCTGAACTGTGTTCGGGGGCCGAACCAACTTTACTTAAAAATAAAATGAAACAGTGATGTTATGATTGTTTTTATTTTAAACTTGTTAATCTTCACAAATACTAAAGAGTTTTTTTGCAGTATGTTAAAGATAAGCAACTGGCGGCGGGCCGGACAGGAGCGGCTCATGGGCCGCATGTGGCCCGCAGGCCGCACTTTGCCCAAGTCTGCCCTAAACCATCTAACATAGCCACTCTCAACCTTTTTTTTTTTTAGCCACGGCCATAAACACAATATGGAAGAAATACAGGGCCGAATCAAGATTGTATCTTGTATAAGTCGCATAACCAACCTTATAAGGTGTTATGTGAAGAATTGTTTCCAGTCTGTGTCCCCCCTTCAAAGTTGCCAGCGCCCCCCTCCCTTGCTGTCTAGAATGGCTGCTCTAGCTGACCCCACCCCCACCTCCATCCCCTTGGTCCTGCAATCTCGTCCCTTTTCACCTGGGACAACCTACCCAGTTTTAACACACACACAAATCTCAAACCAGGCTTTGAGAGATGAGACATCTATAATACAGGAATTATCTGTGAAACCAGATTCCAAACTCTGTGGATAGATGGTGAATTCTGAGGCATGGGAAACAAGGCCAGCCCAAGACATTTTGCTGCCTGAGGCAAAGGACAAAATGGCACTGTCTCCATTTCATGCACCAAAAGCCCACTAGCTGAATCTTTCTTTAGCAATGGTGATCCGCCCATGTCCCTACCTCCCCTGAGAAGAGAAGACAAGTTTTGGGTATGAGGACAGGTACTGTGACATACACAGCTGGGTCCTCTGAGCAGGCAGGGGGTGCTGGAGGGGCTGCTGCTACCACCACCCTCCACCATCTTGTATCTGAGGCAGTTCCTCCACTCTGCCTAATGGCAGGACCCGCCATGAAGTTCAGCACTGGTTGCAAACATTTGAGGACCACTCTGCTGGAATTACACTGTTCAGATAGACTCCCCTGGTTCATCCTGTTGGCTGTTACCATCCAGTCAGGAAGAGCTGGCCTGCATCACATGTCCTTCATCTTCCCTTTCCAGACCAGCCGTGTTCTGTGGCTGATGGGAAGTAATTTGCTGAGTTTAGAGCTCTAGGCACTGGGCCAATGAGAAAGGGAGGCGGTGACGTTATTATACCTGCCCTACTGCCTTCATCCCACCTCTCAATAATAAACTGTTATCGCTCTTTCCATCTACCACCTGTCTAATTATTTCAGAACATTTCCAAAAGAAAATGTCACACAATTGATACTATTTTGGTAGCTGCTGATATATCACCTCCCATTTACTCTCCTAGTACCATCCAAGTTATTCTCCCAAATTTGACTCCTTAAATACTTCAAGCAAATTAGCCAAGTACAATAATAGAATGCATGTACTCTACAGTCTTTTCTTCTTCAAATAGCAAAATATTTGGAACAAGCTCTTCCTGGATGGAGCTAATCTCATGATCAGTGAAAAATGAATGGGCCAGCCTTGAGATCCCAGGAGGCCGTACAATGGCTCTCCCTGGGCAGAATGAAGCAGCTCTGGAAAGGTAGCAAGTTGTTTGGTTTTTAAACTTCATTATGTTTGGAAAACTACTTTAATTACAGTTACAAGCGCCCCCCCCCCCCAAGTAGTTAGTTGTTGTTATGAGCTTTTACAAGGTATATCTTTGTCACTTTTAGCTCTTTTTTCCTCCCAAAAGGACCTCAGTGTTACAAGCCACTGTGTGCAGTACATGCTGTTCTCTCCTAAACCTTGTCAACAGTCGGATACAGAGCCCAAGATAGCCCCACAAACCAACACTTGAACCAGCTTATATTTCTTCTCTACTCTTTAGTAAGGCTGCACCATTGTAATTTTAAAGCTAACTTAATGGTACTGTTGTAGCCCCTTCACGGATTGCTGCCTTGTCGTGGCGAAGGGGCTTGAGTAATTCAGAGAAGCTATGGGCTATGCCGTGCAGGGACACCCAAGACGGACAGGTCATAGTGGAGAGTTCTGACTAAACGCGATCCACCTGGAGCAGGAACTGGCAAGCCACTCCAGTATCTTTGCCAAGAAAACTCCATGGACAGAAACAAAAGGCTAAAAGATATGACGCTGGAAGATGAGCCCCTCAGATTGGAAGGCGTCCAACATGCTACTTAGGAAGAGCGGAGGACAAGTACAAGTAGCTCCAGAGCTAATGAAGTGGTGGGCCAAAGCCGAAAGGACACTCAGCTGCAGACATGCCTGGAAGTGAAAGGAAAGTCCGATGCTTCACTCTTTTCCAAACAACACAAGAGGCGACTCTACACATGGACATCATCAGATGGGCAATACCGAAATCAGATTATGTTCTCTGCAGCCAAAGATGGAGAAGCTCTACAGTCAGCAAAAACAAGATCTGGAGCTGATTGTGGCTCTGATCATCAGCTTCTTATAGCAAAACTCAAGCTTAAACTGAAGAAAGTAGGAAAAACCACTGGGCTAGTCAGGTATAATCTAAACCAAATCCTTTATGAATACACAGTGGAAGTGAAGAACAGATTTAAGGAACTAAATTTGGTGGACAGAGTGCCTGAAGAACTATGGATGGAGGCTCGTAACATTGTACAGGAGGCAGCAACAAAAACCATCCCAAAGAAAAAGAAATGCAAGAAAGCAAAGTGGCTGTCCAACGAGGCCTTACAAATAGCAGAGAAGAGAAGGGAAACAAAATGCAAGGGAGATAGGGAAAGTTACAGAAAATTGAATGCAGACTTCCAAAGAATAGCAAGGAGAGACAAGAGGGCCTTCTTAAATGAACAGTGCAAAGAAATAGAGGAAAATAATAGAAAGGGAAAAAACAGAGATCTGTTCAAGAAAATTGGAGCTATTAAAGGAACATTTTGTACAAAGATGGACATGATAAAGGACAAAAATGGTAGGGACCTCACAGAAGCAGAAGACATCAAGAAGAGGTGGCAAGAATACAGAGGAGTTATACCAGTAAGATTTGGCTGTACCGGACAACCCAGATAGTGTGGCTGCTGACCTTGAGCCAGACATCCTGGAGAGTGAAGTCAAGTGGGCCTTAGAAAGCATGGCTAACAACAAGGCCAATGGAGGTGATGGCATTCCAGTTGTACTATTTAAAATCTTAAAAGATGATGCTGTTAAGGTGCTACACTCAATATACCAGCAAGTTTGGAAAACTCAGCAGTGGCCGGAGGATTGGAAAAGATCAGTCTACATCCCAATCCGAAAGAAGGGCAGTGCCAAAGAATGCTCCAACTACCGTACAGTTGCACTCATTTCACATGCTAGCAAGGTTATGCTCAAAATCCTACAAGGTAGGCTTCAGCAGTATGTGGACCGAGAACTCCCAGAAGTACAAGCTGGATTTCAAAGGGGCAGAGGAACTAGAGACCAAATTGCTAACATGCGCTGGATTATAGAGAAAGCCAGAGAGTTCCAGAAAAACATCTACTTCTGCTTCATTGACTATGCAAAAGCCTTTGACTGTGTGGACCACAGCAAACTATGGCAAGTCCTTAAAGAAATGGGAGTGCCTGACCGCCTTATCTATCTCCTGAGAAATCTATATGTGGGACAGGAGGCAACAGTTAGAACTGGATATGGAACAACTGATTGGTTCAAAATTGGGAAAGGAGTACGACAAGGCTGTATATTGTCCCCCTGCTTATTTAACTTATATGCAGAATACATCATGTGAAAGGCCGGACTGGAGGAATCCCAAAACGGAATTAAGATTGCCGGAAGTGATATCAACAACCTCCGATATGCAGATGATACCACTCTGATGGCAGAAAGTGAGGAGGAGTTAAGGAGCCTCTTAATGAGGGTGAAAGAGGAGAGCGCAAAAAATGGTCTGAAGCTCAACATCAAAAAAACTAAGATCATGGCCACTGGTCCCATCACCTCATGGCAAATAGAAGGGGAAGATATGGAGGCAGTGACAGATTTTACTTTCTTGGGCTCCATGATCACTGCAGATGGTGACAGCAGCCACAAAATTAAAAGACGCCTGCTTCTTGGGAGGGAAAGCGATGACAAACCTGGACAGCATCTTAAAAAGCAGAGACATCACCTTGCCGACAAAGGTCCGCATAGTCAAAGCTATGGTTTTTCCAGTAGCGATGTATGGAAGTGAGAGCTGGACCATAAAGAAGGCTGACCGCTGAAGAATTGATGCTTTTGAATTGTGGTGCTGGAGGAGACTCTTGAGAGTCCCCTGGACTGCAATGAGAACAAACCTATCCATCCTAAAGGAAATCAACCCTAAGTACTCACTGGAAGGACAGATCCTGAAGCTGAGGCTCCAATCCTTTGGCCATCTCATGAGAAGAGAAGACTCCCTGGAAAAGACCCTGATGTTGGGAAAGTGTGAGGGCAAGAGGAGAAGGGGACGACAAAGGACGAGATGGTTGGACAGTGTCATCGAAGCTACCAACATGAATTTGACCCAACTCCGGGAGGCGGTGGAAGACAGGAGGGCCTGGCGTGCTCTGGTCCATGGGGTCACGAAGAGTCGGACACGACTTAACGACTAAACAACAACTGTTGTAGTACAAAATGCATGGAGTTATCCCTAGTTTTGCAGAATGTTATTATTTATGTTTGTTGTTGTTGTTTAGAATGGATAAGTTTGTTTCCTTTAGAATGGATAGGTTTGTTCTCCTTGCAGTCCAGGGGACTCTCAAGAGTCTCCTCCAGCACCACAATTCAAAAGCATCAATTCTTCAGCGGTCAGCTTTCTTTATGGTCCAGCTCTCACTTCCATACATCGCTACAGGAAAAACCATAGCTTTGACTATGCGGACTTTTGTCGGCAAGGTGATGTCTCTGCTTTTTAAGATGCTGTCCAGGTTTGTCATCGCTTTCCTCCCAAGAAGCAGGCGTCTTTTAATTTTGTGGCTGCTGTCACCATCTGCAGTGATCATGGAGCCCAAGAAAGTAAAATCTGTCACTGCCTCCATATCTTCCCCTTCTATTTGCCATGAGGTGATGGGACCAGTGGCCATGATCTTAGTTTTTTTGATGTTGAGCTTCAGACCATTTTTTGCGCTCTCCTCTTTCACCCTCATTAAGAGGCTCCTTAACTCCTCCTCACTTTCTGCCATCAGAGTGGTATCATCTGCATATCGGAGGTTGTTGATATTACTTCTGGCAATCTTAATTCCGTTTTGGGATTCCTCCAGTCCGGCCTTTCACATGATGTATTCTGCATATAAGTTAAATAAGCAGGGGGACAATATACAGCCTTGTCGTACTCCTTTCCCAATTTTGAACCAATCAGTTGTTCCATATCCAGTTCTAACTGTTGCCTCCTGTCCCACATATAGATTTCTCAGGAGATAGATAAGGTGGTCAGGCACTCCCATTTCTTTAAGGACTTGCCATAGTTTGCTGTGGTCCACACAGTCAAAGGCTTTTGCATAGTCAATGAAGCAGAAGTAGATGTTTTTCTGGAACTCTCTAGCTTTCTCCATAATCCAGCGCATATTAGCAATTTGGTCTCTAGTTCCTCTGCCCCTTTGAAATCCAGCTTGTACTTCTGGGAGTTCTCGGTCCACATACTGCTGAAGCCTGCCTTGGAGGATTTTGAGCATAACCTTGCTCATATCATTGATTTATTTCAATAAGCTCAAACTATTATTTATGTACTGTGGTGTAAATCTCCGGTGCAAACTGCTGCCAGTTAAGAAATCAACACTTGCATTTCTTATCTGGTGCATGAGAAATACAAGTGTTGAATTCTTAAATACTGTAGCAACATTTCACCACTGAGATTTACATTGTTTAACTTACACCAGCATACATAAGTAATATGATTCTGGCACGTAAGTTACAATAGTAGCCCAACTTATGTTTTTAATATTGGGAAACTGAATTAATTAAAAGCATTTGTTCCTGCCAAACTCTTGATTTTTCCTTTTTTAATTGGCCTCAGGCTCCAAAATAATTTGGCCGGCCCTGCACACAGTATGTCTTTTTAATTTTGACATGGGAGCGGAGAGCTCTTTGCTGCTCTGCCTAAGGTAGCAAAAAAGCCTTAACTTGGCTCCACCTAACACAGGACTAGCTTGTCAGATTGGGCAAAGCCTTTGAAAGCCTCAGGTAAGGGTATTTCCAAGCCTACCTAATTCCTATCCTTTAAAACCTGCAATACTGAGGGCTCTACTACAGAGTTTGCTGCACTACTGCCCAAAATAAAACTTTCACCTCACACAACATATGCTGGGGAGCAGTGACAGCAGCCTCACAACTCTTCTTCCTGAACTCCCAAGCTGCTTCTCTCTGTTGGAGAAGAGACCTGTGTCTCCCCCCCCCCCCCCTCGGCACTCCACACAACCACAACCTAGCCTGCTGTTGCAATTGTGGTGGTGCAACAAAATCTATTGCCGGTGTTCAGCTGCAAGTCAGTGTTCTGTGTGTGGGTTGGGGAGAAGCAGCCAGCTTTGCCTCAGGCTGCCAAATGTCTTGGGCCAGCCCTTAAATAAGGGTTATTATGACCCCACTCTGCCTCAGCACCTCCAAGTTCTCATCCAATGGCTTCGTGAAACCTGAAGGGCAATGCTACACCTTGGCAGGCCCCCTCCTCCTCACCCCCACCTCCACGACCAGCCCTGAGCACGCAGAGCGAGTGTTGGAGGTAAGCGGGGGGGGGGGGGGGGGAGAGATCCGTAGTCTGGATCCAGCCCTCGCTCCGGTTGAGCCCATTAGAGGCCCTTTCCCTCCCTCTGTGCACTGACGCTAAAGAGAATAGTTTCGCACAATTAGCCCGACCCAGGTTTTCACAGGTCTGCCTGTACCGTTTTACCCCCTGCCTGTTGCTGTCGTGGGAGTGTCGTAAGCACGTCCCGGTTTTAATTCCTGCTTTCGTACATGCCCTGCCTCCCGATCCCCCCACCTTGAATGGGCTGTTTGTTTCCTTCTTCCCCTCTGCTCGGGCAATCGGGCGGGCCGGCTGGAGCGGAGGGGAGATCAGGCTGAGATTTGGCACGAACCACACTCACGTCCTCCCTACCACCGTGCTGTGCCTGCGGAAAGAGAAACGCGAACCCAGGCGTTGGCCACGAAGCCTGCCTGCCTGCCTGCTGGGGCTCTGGATTGGCGCAATCGTGTCCTGCCTTCCCGCCCGAGCCATCTACGGACGAGCCCCGGAAGGGCGATTAACCCTACCAGCGCTGGAGGGCCGGTGTTTCTCCACCTTTGCGTTGCCAAGGTGGGGGGCGTGTTGGCCTCTGGTCTGTAAACGACCTTGCCTCCGTGGCCCGTTATTTCTGCGGGAGGCTGCCTTGTGCTGAGAAGAACTTACTCGTGAGATTGGCAAATACTGTAAATAACCCAATCTGAGCTTTCAGTGCGTCGGCTCCTCTCATAATAAATGAGGCTACCAGATGAGAGTTTTTAATTTGGGTGTGAACTTGACTTTTCTATTTCTATTTCCAGTTTTATATTATTTTTTAAAAATATATACATATGTGTGTGTTTGTGTGTGTGTGTGTACACACACACACACACGCGTATATATTCACTGTATTTATCTATAATGGGTAATTGTAAATTATAATCCTATCTCATCCCACTTTATCTTTTGTCCCAAACTAGACAATGTATGGTAACAGGATCTAAAATACGTGCAACCCTGGCAGTGCTGCCATCTCTTTACCATTGGCTGTGCTGGTGGGAATGATGACAGTTTTAAGGGGGGGAAATGTGTCCTGGGGGAACCCATGTGTAGGCCAAGGGACACATGTTGTCCATTTTTTCTCCACCTTCATGTCATGTCAAAAATTACTGGAGCTCGTACTCTTTTGTCTTTCTGCTGTGGTGGCCAGTGAGCAAGTGTTGTGGAGGAAAAGACATCGCTGCAGATCAGCAAGTCACAAGTTTGATTCGTGCTTCTGTCTTAAATAATAATCTTAAAACTGCAGAGCTGGAAGGGACCCTACGGTCCCAGTCCAGTCCAGTCCCTGTCAAGTAGAGAATCAAACTCCCAACTTCTGCCAGATACCTAAACCTATCCAGCAGTCTTCATGACCTTATTGGGCAGCTCTGAAGTGAATTCATTTCTCAGTCTTGTGGCTGCATCGTGTCTTTACTGCTGGGCAGAGTAACTAGGGCTGATGAAGGGCTGAAGCTCAGCAATATATAGAGACCCCGTACTCTGAAGAGCCAAACACTCCTCATTCCTGCTGTTAAAGGCTGGCAGGGTTGTTGCTGGGATGACAAGAATACCTGTAAACTATTTTGAACGTGTTGAACAAAAACGCTACAATCAAGATTGGTTGGTTGCTTGCTTGGTCAGCAGTGGGGCTGAGCTGGGCATGGGGAGGGCCTTCTTCTGCCTCCAGAGCACTTGGAGAATTCTTCAAGAATTAACTCTTCTCCTCCACACACCATAAAACGGGAAGTGGCTACAAGTCCACTTCCCATTTGAAAAACTGCTATTTGTGGGTGTTAAATAATGCAGGAGGACATTCCCATTTTTTTCCTCTGAAAAACCGGGGCTCAGGTGGCACAGGAGCTGCACAAGCAGCCTTGAGAGCTGCAAGCAGGCGTGGGAGACACCCCCCCGTAACTATTTAATGATACCAGCTTTGCTTTTGTCCAACATCAGATAGCATTTTTTCCTTTGTACTCCCCAAGATAGAGAATCACGTGTCTGTCCAATATGAAGCAATAACCTGTGAATGCCTGAGATCCCAATCAGAAATTGCACCCTCATCCGAACCACCTGGTAGAGCATCCATCAGGAATGCATGTTATACCTTGTCGTTGTGACCTCCAGTTGGCCATCAAGTCTGTTTACAGCCCAGTCCTATGAGTAAGTTCAGGGTGCTGAGGAATGCAGCCTGAGGGCCAATTCCAGAAAGTTTCCATTATAGCTTCTTGCCGTGAATCCAAGAGTCCTGCAGACTCACATAGGCATGGTGGCATGAGTTTTTCCATACACAAACACTGACTTCATCAGAAGCTTCTCATCAAGTGGGCTATGCTCCACAAAAGCTGGATTGACAGTGTTTCAGGTGCCTCAGCAACCATCCTCTCTGCATATTTATTTCCCATGGATGTCAGTGGGACTTACTGCCAAGTAGTCTCCATGAGATTGCTGCAGGGCAGCCTGATTCAATGCTGAGTTCGTTCCATGGTGGGGTGCCTGAAACTCTGGCTTGTTGGAAATAGATAATATCCTACTGCTTGGGTAGGCAGAAGACACATTACGATCTACTGGTAGTCCTGTAGTAGCTGATCTGGAATAGATCTCCAAGGGTTTCGATTCCCAATATATTAATGGGAGCAAGTAAAATCTCAAGAAAGAAAATTCTAGCATGGTTAGCTGTACTAATCACTCATTTCAGGGCATTAGCGTTCCTTATCTGTACAGCAGGAGCACCAAATTGGTTGCTTTGGGTGTTTGTTTCATGTTACGTGTTTGGACTGCATCTCCCAGAATTCCCAAGCCAACCTGGCTGGTTAGCATATTGCCCGGAGCATTCTGGGAATTGTCCAAAAAACAAAAACAACTTTTTCCAAGCTCTGTTTGCTTTTGACAACCAGTTTTAGAATGGTGCATTAGAATCCCTGATCCAGTAACTTACACGTAGATCTGTACATACCTTAGTGTGATGTTTTATGGAGTATAATTGATTCTGCACACACACACCCCATTTTATATTTGGCTTTGGTTGGTAGACCTCAGTACAGTGCTTGGAATATCTTATTGTAGTTGGGGGGGTGTAGTTAAAGTACTGTACTGCAGCCAAAATTCTGCTCGTGACCTGGGTTCAATCCGAGGTAGCCGGCTCATGGTTCACAGCCTTCCATCCTTCTGAGGTCAGTAAATTGAGTACTAAGCTTGCAGGGGGAGCAATGTGTAGCCTACATAGTTAAAATGTAAACCGCTCAGCAAATGTTTTAACCACTATGAGGCAGGATATAAGCAGCAACTTTGCTCTCTTTTTTAGGAAAAAAATTGAGAATTTACATTTAAGTAGTAACATAGGAGGGAGGCTCAAAGGTACTTTACTGATGTAATGTTTTCTAGTTACTTTCAGCAGTTACCTTCAAAGGGTGTATTAAAGCATTTTAGAGACTTTTTGACAGGATTTTTTTCAGCTTCTGGATTATACTCTTATTCATCCTACTCTCTGCTACTGCACAAATAAAGTATGGAAAGTAATGAAAAAGGAGTGAACAACACAAGTAATGCAATAACTTACTTTTTTCAGCATTGTTACAAGTTACGACCACAAGCACTTATAAAAGTAACAGGAATGAGTTCTTTGTAAGAAATTACTTTCCAGTCTCTGGCCAGAATCCTGTTACTTGTATCCACCCTCAGCTTAAGTATCAGCAGCAAATTGCCACTAGTTAAGCAGTCAGTGTTTGTGTGTTTGATGTCACACAGGAGTCCCATAACTTGGAGCATGACAACAAATGCAAAACTGCTGACTTCTTAAATAGTGACAATTAATTGCTGAAATTTATGCTGATAGATTTACCCTGGCAGTAGCATTTTGGCCTTTGTCTCAGCATTCCAGTTAAAGAGGGAATGGATGGAGTTATGTGATTTCTGTCCGGTGGAGCTGAATGGGACATAGTCCCTAGAAGGAATTTACTCTCAGGCAACTTGGCTGCTATGTTTGCAGCTTTACAGCCTGATCCTTGCCATGTTTATAGGGAACTTAAGTGCCACTGATTTCAACACACAATGTACTTCCATGCGATTGTACTTGGGATAAAATAATCTAAATAGTTGTTAGGCCTCTAGGTCATACCATCCAAATTGTTACAAGGCATCTGTAGCAGTCCAGCTTGCAGCTATGATCTCTCTTCCCCCACCCCAATGTGTTGCTTAGTTTGTATTAGATCTTGAACAATAATATATGCATTTGTATGCGTCTGGCATCTTAATAATATTCTTAAAAAGGCATGTGACCTTTCTTTTTGCTAGGTGTCTAGCTTTAAAATTAATGACCGCAGATCTGATTAAATTCCTCTTAACATTTCAGCACCCACGGTGAAGAGATGGAACATGACAGATGTAATAAAATGGTGGGCTGGAAGTTCACGTGTAACAATAGTTCTGAGTGCCTGCTGAGGGACATACCACCCTGAAAGGGACTGCTGACCTTCTCTTGCAATGAGAAGCTTTAGTAGAGAGTTAGCAAAGGTCTGTAGCCCAGTGGCCGAGCACATATCTTTACACGCAAAAAACTACCTATGTTCAGTCTTCAGCAATACCAGCCACAGCTGGGAAAAACTCCTGTTCAGTATCACTTGACAATGTAGACAATGCTGAGGTAGGCAAACCAGTGGTGTGACTTGGTGAAAGACAACTTTCTGTGTGGAACAGGTTCGTTCTTGGTTCATGCATGGTGACTGTGTAGTCTTGTAGAACAGGCTAATACCTAAATGAAGTGGGGCCACTTAACACAGCCTGCTATAGCTATTAGGTGGAATGCACATGGATTGGGGAGACATGGGTTGAAATCCTCAGCTGACCATGAAACTTGGTTTGGACCAGACACTATGTCTCAGCATGAGTTACCTCACAAGATTGTCAACAGGACAAAAACAAAACAGGAAGATCTAAAATATATGTTCCAGGTCAAAGCATATGTATTAAAAAAGAGATCCTTCTTCAGGTGGTAAAAATATATAGTTGGCATAACCCATGCTTTCCTGCACCTCCATATCTTGCATTTAGCATGCACTGTTTTACGCTTGGTCATTGGAAGATAAAACACATATTGACTTTGCAAGACTGATGCCCACACCCAAAATTTGGGGAGAGCTTCACCACTCCAATTAGTAGCTGCCTATGTTGCCTATTTATTTAGGAATTTGTCTTACAGTAGTTCAATAAACAATGGTTTCTATCTGTTCCTGCTGTATCATTAACTTTGTGCAACCAAAACCGGTACCTCTCAAACAGTGGTTTTTAGATGCACCATCATCAGTCATCAGAAGGTTCTGAAAGAGGTTCTTCGTGCTCATGCTGTTATAAATGTCTATCCTGATGTCCTGTCTCCCATGTACAGTATTATGTGTTTTAACCAGTTTTTCTTCTCAAACATTTATCAGCTTTCCCATGTTTTCCGTCTTCAACTGCACATTTTGCATCCATTTTTTTAAATACTCTAGAAAGGATGGGACAGGGTGTTAATTAGATTTTCTGCTGGAGGCACCAAAATGCTCCTGGGTACTGCAACAGCTTTATCTTCTTATTGTACTGTATATGCATATATAAATCTGCTCTCTGTCTCTCCCTATGATTAGGATCACAGTGGAAACTGGAAATACATGCTACTTTCAGAGCAAGCAAACGGGCATTTCCTCTGTGCCAGCAAAAGCCTAGTCTGAAAATATCTTTGGGGCCAGTTACTTTCTCTGGATATAAGAAGCTTATGGGAATTCCTATCCAGGTGCATACGCAGGTCAAGGAATTCAACCGGAGTAAGAACAACCACCCTAAATCCCAGATTGTGTGAGAGAGCAGTTCTTTCTTCTCACTTCTAGCTCTGATCCCATAATTACTTAAGCAGCCCTACGACATGACCACATAACATCAACAGCCCATTCATTCGCACCTCTCTTCATGACCACATAACATCAACAGCCCATTCACTCGCACCTCTCTTCATGCATTCGTAGACACCATCATTTGTAAACAATGCCCTCCTCCCCTTGTCATTCCCACGGGCAAAACAGGTCAGTCTTCCTCTCTACCTAAACACCAGTTAGATGTGGAAGTAAAACAAAGGCAGCCATATTTAGCCATGAAAACAAAGCAAAATCCACAGCTGGGCAACACCTTTATTAGGCCCACTAATTACATTCCACAACAGCATGCAAGCTTTTGAACTCCCCAGGACATCTGGTGGGGCTAGGTGTTTTGGGGGGGGGGGCAAATAGGGAGGAGCAAAGAAGTACAGAAATCCTAAAAATTGGCTTGATGTTTCAGTTGTGGATGTATGAAGTTAAACTCAGTCACGAGGTGGAAAAGGCAGGCTTCACAAGTCACTTGCAAGCTTTGCTAGTAACCTAACCATGCCTGCTGGAAGGAAGAGAAAATGGTGGGATTCCATCTCTGACCCACAGAAGACAAAGAGAAGAGTAATTCAGTTTATGAGGATTTTGCTGCAACAAACTTTACAAGTCATCATTCTGAGAAAATTTGGCAGAAGGCTCCACTTTAGCCTTCCTTGTGGTTTTTTTTTTTTTTTTACATCTCCATCCAGCATGGCATTTCAATCTCATTCTTACTCATTTTCAAAGTATTCACATGCTTGGCATTGTGGACTTTGCTCTCAACAATTCCCAGAAAGAGACAGACCCCTTTGCTTTGAATAATAAACACAACTCCTCACCTGCAGCACCACACTGATCCTGATTTGATACTTTGGTTCAATCCTGAATTCATGTCTGCTCTACAGGGCATGGTTTCTTACTCTGTTTACTGCATTTATATCCCACCTTGAGCTCAAGGCAGCATACATGGCCTCCCTCCTTGTTACTCTCACAATAAGCCCTCTGTAGTAGCTTGGGTTGAGAGGGAGGTCACTGAGAGGGCCATCTACCAACATTACCTGCATTTCTGAAATTTGGAGCATCACTTTCCCAAATTTATTTATTTATTTGTATATTATGGTCAGAATCCTGTTGAGGAAATTTGGAGTGCAAAGGCAGTGGCACCAATGGTCTCCCCTCAGCAGGCTGCCCCTCACATAATCATGCACGGAACGGCTCAGTTCTGCACCCAGTTTGCAAGTGATTGTGTGAAGGACAGCCTGCCAGACTGGGGAACAAATCTGTGCAATTGCCCTTCCACTCTGAACTTCTCCAAGAGGATTCTGGCCATCCAATCACCAAAGTGCTTTGCATTATTTCCAGGCAATGTATAAATCCATAATTCTCCCTGTAGTGGGGACATGGAAGATCTGCATATATGGTCACCCAAAACACCATTTAATGCCTGGGACAGAGTGGACTCTGGTGAACACAAGCTTATGCAACAACAAATCTGTTATGCCACAAATGTGTATATATATATATATATATATATATATATATATAAGTTGTTTTTTGTTGCTGCATCTTAACTCCTTCCCTTTTTATTCCCCTTATTGCAGTAAACCTACTCTGAGGTGATGTAGCATGCACTTTTTCCCCACTAGGGGGAGCAATACCCCACTGCAAAATACAAGAGTTTTTGGAAAAATCGAAGGCAGTAAAAGAAGAGGAAACGACCTTACATGAAATACCATGTCCTCCCATACAAGCCTTCCCAGGCTTTAAGAGCTGCAGAGGAGACCCTTCTCCCAGTTCCACCACCTTCAGAGGCACAGCTGATAAAAGACTTGAGAGACAGCCTTCTCTGTGGCCTCCCCCAGGCTCTGATACTCCTGAGTTTTGCTCCCTCCCTGTTCTTCAGGCAGCAGAAGGAGATGATTTCTATTTAAGCAGGCCTCCAGCTATGCAGTCTCACCTGGTGTTCTGATTCTCACTGTTTTAAGTTAAATCATTACTACTATATTTAATTGCTTTCAAATATTTTTTATTTTAATTGCATTTTAATCATATAATTGAATTTAATTCTGTTTTACCATTTGTGATTTTAATGGCTGACACCCTGTTGGTGCAGTTCTGCACATGTAAGGCTGATGATATTATCAGCCGCTGCCTTTTATCACCAATTAAAAGTTTCCGACTCCCTATCCATTATTCTGAGGCTCCCTAGGCATCTCTTCCATCCTCAGAAAACCTATGGGACTGGGTGGGCAGTCAAAAAATCACCACCAGCAGCCCCACCCCACCTTCTTTCAGGATGAAAGGCATCCCTAGGGAGTCTCAGAACCTGAGAGATGGAATCGGAAACTTTTAATTAGCAATAAAAGGCCTGGCTGATGATGCCATCAGCCTTACCTAAGTAAAGTTCCACCAGCAGGATTTCAGCCATAATATCTTAATCTTCTATCATTTTAAACTTGTTCTGTAAGCTGCCCTGGGTCCTGTTTTTGGGAGAAAGGTGGCATAGAAAGGAAAGGAATAAATAGGAAGACTTAACACGGCCTTCAAAAAAGGAAGCCACAGGATCCTGAGCCCGGTACTTAATGACAGGAACTTTCAAAAGCCATTGATTCATTTGCTGTTGTTATGTGTCATTGAATGAATAGTTATTCCTCCATAACCAGGAGTGACAAATAGTAACCCATTAGTGAGTCCTCCTAGTAGTGTGTCAGTTGCATGACTTGGCCTATGACTAGGAACTTGACTGGAAACTCATTAGTTAGCAGCTATACTTTGCTCTGTATGAAAGCTAATGCTCTTAAAAAGTCTTATTCTCTTGAATTCTGGCTGATGTGTTCAAGGATGGCTACCCGGAAACCAGAGACAGAGTCTCTTGGAAAACTGAAATTTGTCCCTAGTATTTTTGAATATAATCACCCGTGAGGTTGAATATTTGGTTATTACAAGGGCTTTTTTCATTCCCCATGTACAGGCAGATCCTAAGTATTTTAACTCAGAAACACGTCTCATTCAGTTTAATGGCATTTATTCAGAATACAGTATACAACAGCAGCCTGAGAAAGGAAGATATGTCAATTTGGTGTGTTGGAGTTCTCAGTAAAGCACACAGAAATTCTTTGATCTAAAAATGGAAGACATGGCTGGAGGGAAATGAGGCAAAACTGAGCAAACACCACACCTGGGAGGTGATGTCACTGTCAGCTCATCCCAACCCCCCCCCCCCCCAGGACAGAAATACATTGCTGGTGCATTTGCATGTGTGAAAAAACTTCTTTTGATGTCATGTACCTGTTTAACAGGTGCAACAGCCCCACCAGGAGATAAATGGGAAGTCTCGTTATAACTACTGGCAGGAAACAGCATCTCTCCCCTGATGTGGCTGGCAGCTAAGAACCTTCCTGTATGGAGGAAGAGGCTAGCCTTAAGGCTTAGTACCAAGTAGTCATAATGGCTACCCACTACCTTTAATCCTCGAAGGCAGCATGCTTCTGAATACCAGTGGCTTGAGGAGGGGAGGGGTGCTGTCGCCCTGCTGTCTTGCATATGAGCTACTGTAAGAACAAAATGCTAAACTCTCATCAGCCTTTGGTGTGATCCTGCCTGGCTGTTCTTGAATTCCACAAGCAGTAACGTTCACAAAAACACGCCTTTTAGAGTCAGCCACCACTAATTTTTTTTTCCTGACCGTGTGTCTCCATTTTTCACAGTAACCTGACCCAGATAAAGGTAGCTTTCCCCACATTTCCTCAGTGGTTTCCAGAAGAGAAGCAAATCCTTCTGAAGCAGACCTTACGTCATCTTTGTGCAGCTTGTCCTGAAAACTGCCCCCTCCCAGTATCATCTATGGCATGGATGTGAGGAAATGTCATCTGATTGTTAGCTTCTAGGGGGATGTTCTACATATACAAAATGGTTAGAGATGCCAACTTTCTTCCTGGCAAAGCTCCTGTCCTCTCAGTATTCTGAACAATAGGATTTCAAGAGTAATTTTAACGTAAGAGCTGACACAGCTTCCTGTGCATGCTTATTTGGAGACATCCCATCAAACTCAAAGAGACTTATTTTCAAGTAGCATTTAGAGCAGTGGATCCCAACCTTGGGTACCCCAGGTGTTCTTGGACTGCAACTCCCAGAAACCCTGAGCAGCACAGCTGGTGGTGAAGGCTTCTGGGAACTGCAGTTACCCAAGGTTGGGAACCACTGACTTTAGAGGATCAGGCTGCAGGACAGTGCAAAATAGGAAGTACTTGCCTGAAATACCACCCCTTGTTTAAGAAATACAGCTACTCTCTCAGCCTCAGCCTACCCCTCCTGCAATATGGAGGTAATATGGCCAAACCTGCTTCTAAGGGATGTTGTAAGGTCAGTGGTGCTATGGATAATTTTGGAGTGCAGGTGCTCATGTGACGGTTGTAGTCGCTGTGCCTTCAAGTCCAAATATTCAGGCCGCCATGTTCACTTGTATCTCTTTCTCTCTGTGTGTTCTACATACACACCCAAGTGTGTGTTAGTTTGCAGTTTCCCTCTCTACCAAGAACAGGTCTTTTGTAAAGCTAACGGGTCTTACTTGCCCATTCAGGACCGAGCCTCTGCAAAATACTTTGCATTACATCAGAGCTAGCTCAGAACAATACGCTGTTGCTTGGGGGGGGGGGGACTCAATCCCTCCTGTTTCCCTATGCCGTAATACAGTGCCCAGGCTATGAGGTTACAAGGGATGTTAAGGTGAGTGCATGGCAATTGATTCCATAAACACAGCCAGTCAAAAAGTCTCAGTGATCAGACCCTCTGAGCCATGACTTCACTACACCACTGTGTATAGATCTGAGAAAGTGCTGGAAGTGTTGAAAATATTTCACCCTCTTTATACAAACTCCAAGTATGATTATCAACAGGTCACAGTTCAGGAGTTTTGCCATCTCTGTATTCTTGTGGATAGCTTTGAAACTATGTATTAGCTGCCAATTTTTTTTTTACTTATCTGACCCTTTGAAACCGAGCTCAGTTGATATACTTAATATAGACCTACAGTTTATAAGCCATGGCATCTCCCCACCCCGGAACTTAGAACTACTCCATATCACTTATCTCTGTGATCAACAGACCTCAAGGCAACCCATACCTCCCTTCTGTCAAATTAGATGCTGTGGCAGAATACACATTACTTTCTAAGTACCCCAGACAATTGTTTCCAGTAAGGAAACTGAGGTGTTAATTCTACAGGGAATTTAGTTGTTAAAGATTTTCTGTACCATGATTCTGTCATCAGTCAAAATGGAGACTGCAGTCAAGAAACTGGAAGACTGAAACTTGAAAGGGTGGCTCTGAAGTAACTAGAAAAGATCCTTAAGCATAAGGAACTGTCACTGAAGATGGAGGACAAGATAATCTACTGGTGCTCTCTGTTAGCATGTATGGATGAAAAAAATGAACAGTGAAGAAAACTGACAGAAAAAGAGCCAATTTATTTAAAATGTGGTGCAAAAGGACATTTTTAGGGATACCATGGATGGCCAGAAAGAAAAACGTAAATGAATTCTAGATCAAAGCTAGCCAGAACTTTCCCTGCAAGCTAAAATGACTAAATGGAACTAACCAAATTAAAATGACTAAATATTTTGGGTATTGAGAAGACAAGAAAATAATACTGCTAGGAAAAGTAGAGGGCAGTAGGAAATGAGGAAAACCCTCTACATGAGACGGCCAGACTGAAAAACAGAGAGCAAAGGCTTTACTCCGCAGGAAGATCTCAGCAGGGTCCTCCCTCCTCTCCACGCACTGTTGTTGCGCTTCTGGAGCATAAACTCCTCGGGGCTGAGACCTCCTCTCCCCTGTCTCCCCCCCCCCCCATCTTGCAGAAATGGGGGGGGGGCGCGGTTTGGCAACTTTAGTCGAGACTGGCAGGGACGAGGAGACGAGGTCTGGACGGGTGAGTCGTGGGAACTCCCGGCTTGCCCTTCCTGCATTCCACCTTCTTCCGCCGCCGCTGCCGCCGCCTGCGCCAGGTAAGCGGGAGGTGGCGCCTCACCTGGCTCAGGTGCAGCCAAGAGGAAAGTACCTGTTGTTCGGCGGGTCACGTGCCCAGGAGGCGAGGAGAAGGAGAAGGAGGCGGTGCCGCCACCACAGCCGCTGTTGTCGTGGGGCAGCGAGTGCTCCGAGGAAAATCAGCTCCGGGACCGTAAGCGGCGGCGGCGGCGGCGGCAGAGGCGTTGAGGGGGCCGAGGGACAAGAGTAGGACGGAGGAGGGGGGGCGGCGCGGTTACCTGTCGGAGGTCCACCGAGCCCCGCGGATCTCCCAGGGAGGAAGCCTGGCTCTTGTCGGGACACCTGTTCGCGAGAGGCGAAGGCGCCTGGAGGAATGTAAGTTCGCTGCTTCTTCCTCGATCCTCTGCCACCTCCTTGGAGCGATCTTTTTTAAAACGGTTCTTTTATTGCTATAGACCGGGTGGGGGGGGGGGGGGAAGAGAGAGAAGAGGCTTTTTTCTGATCCCTAGCAAAAATGTATGCTCTCCACCCCACCCCGCGCGCTCCTCCAGATCCATCTGACTTCCTCGACCCAAGAAGGCCTTGCTACTCACCCGGCCTCGCCCAACAAGGTGCAAAAGGTCAGGCTGGAGGTTCTCGGGAGGCTTCCTTCCTTTCGAGAACCGTTCTCGCTCTCCCTCCACCCCTGCCTGCCTCCCAACTTTCTGTTTCTTCCTTGGAAAATGGAGACCAGCAGGTGCCTTTTCAAAGCAGGTGCGCTGAGAAAGGGGGGGGGCGTTTTCTCCTGATCTTGGTGGGGTGCGGGCTCCTTTGCCTTCTCCCCCTCCCCCCCCATTGCCTTTCATGCTGCCACCTGGGAGGAGGCAGAGGAGACCCAGTGGGGCCCGGGCAAAGAGCTCTTCCGCCTTCTCTCACTTGGTGGCTGGCCTTCTCCCCCCCCCCCTTCTCCTCCCATAGTTTGTGCTTCCTAATCGGCCAAGTTGGTTAACCATTGAGCAGCCTAGCTGGATATCTTCCAATCCAGGCTAGGGCATAGGGAAAGGTGGGGGCTTCAGGTCTCCCCCTTCCCAGCCCTGACCTGTGACCTGAGCTTTGCAGTGGGGAGATTGTAAGTCTTGCAGTTCAGACTGAAATGGTTGCATGCTGGCTTTGGGGTGGTGGTGTTGTTCATGCTTGCTGTGGTCTCCTTAAAAGCATGGTCCACCAATGTTTTCTTAAGAAATGTCTGTGTCATTTTTCGTCTCAACAGTCCAGAAACGAAGCACAATACGGTCGAGTTGACTCCCAGTACAAGAAAATCAAGTTAATAAACCAGCAATAAAACAATAAAAAAATTCATTGAAATCAGTAGGAGTAACAGGTTAAATTGGTGATCAGAAAATTGCATGTCCATGTATACAATGCTGCATTCCGTTCAAAGGCATGGCTGCGCTTGGGTTACAAAGTCTTATGCAAGCAGGTTCTTTGATGAAGAATCTAAGGATGGCCAAGCTGGCAGAGACCAAGAGCTACCTAGTCCGGCATGATTTGCTAGTACACCAGCAACCATCAGGTTGCCTACTAGAAGATGGTGAATGGACGGTCATTCCCCTTTTTTCCTTTTTTTGGATTTAGTGTGCTCACATTTAAAAGTGGATGGGACTCTCATAAGTAATGGCATCACTAAGATATTTAAGGAAGTAAATCAGCAGGTAGTTTCTTTGCTGTTGCTCAAAGCCCAGAAATCCTGGATGTCCTCTGATGGTCCTGTGAGCATTTCTTCCAGAAAGTTAATGGGCATGGGTGAAAACCAGTGGGGTATAATGATGAAAGTATTGGGTTCGGACTCAAGAGGACAGGATTCAACTCCTTACTGACTGTGAAACTCACTGGTGATCCTGGGCGAGGCCTATTCTCTCAGCCTGCCCTGCTTTACAAGGCTGTTTTGAGGATAAATTGGGGAGGCACCCTGGGGAATTGAACTCCCAACCTCTGGCTCCACAGCCACATACCTAAACCCCTGAGCTATCCAGCCAAAGTGGTCAATTAGAAAACCACAGGAGGCCTGACTTTGGATTCCTACATGAGAAATGTTTCATTGCTTTAAAGTCAGGCAACAGAAAAGAAGACATGTTTCAGGTTTTACAGCTGGAGAACATGTATGCATGCATGCAATAAATGGATTTCCAATCTCTCTGGGTTCATGCTTGTCTTGGATTCATGCTAGTTAGTATGGGGCTGGCCTGCCCATATTGAAAGGTATTTTGCGTGGGTGGCATGCTACTTTCGTCATGCTGATGGGCAGAGCCTTGGTAGGACTTGACTAGGCTTGTCACCTGTCATGCAAATCTTAACTTTCTCTGTAGGCATTGTAACGTAAACCTGGGGAATGTGTGGTCCTGCAAATGTTGTTGAGCTGCAGTTCCCATGATCGCTCATGGTTCGCTCCGCTGGTGAGGCTCCGTGGGACTTGGCAGCCTGTGGTTGGCCGCCTGTTGCACAGCCTTGCTGTAATGTTTTCAAATAAAAAAAGGGAGGGAGGCTCCTTGCTTTGATTTTGTTTGTGTGAGTGGAGGTTTCACTTGGGCACTGCTTTGTGGCAAACTGGTGGCTAACTGGTCCCGCCGGAGTGAGATCTGGGATGACCACTTTTTTGGGGGGTGGGACAGGGCTGTTGCATTTTTAACCATTCGATCACAAGCAGAACATGTCCCCTATCAACTTGTTTTGTGCATTTGGAAGACTTTACGTATTGCATTGCTGCTGAACTTAAAGGCAAAGGAGCTATGCCACTGGGGCAGGATGGGGATCATGAATGTTTATTTCCTCACCTTCATAATACTTAATTAAAAACACACAATATGCACACCCAGACATACACATATTGACCAGACTTCTGTGGGTTATTTACAGAAGCTTATGTTGTGTGGTATACATCGCTGCTAGTTAATGAGTTGCCGTATTTATTCCTCCTTGTGACACAAGTCAGACAACTGGCCTGGGATGGAGAATACAAGCAATAAGATATTTCAGACTCGTGGAAGTTCATCCCTGTTTGAGAAAGTATATGTGTCCAAATAGATCCATGCTTCACTACTGGATATAGTTTAAGCCGATCAGGTACATTCTTTTTACTGGCTCCCCTGCACTCAGAAGGCTGGTACAGGTAAGCCTTCAGTTTACCACTTGATGACTCTTTGGTCTTGGAGGCCATTAGACTTTAGTTACTTTAGGATTATTTCATGCTGTGTTTGTTTTGGAAAGAAAATGTGAAGTGGAGGAAACTTACCTGCCTGGGCTGCAAGGCAGGCCCAGGGTATCTCGGAGTTTAAGGCAGCAAAGCTAAATAACAACCCGTATTTTCTCACTGGCATGTGTCACAATCTGCTAGGATAGTTTGAAGTAAGACCCTTGCACGGCTCCTTTTTGCCTATAAGCTGTGCTTTTAAAATTCATTAGCTCACACCCGTCTGCTGCCCTGAATAGCATTCAAAACTGTTCCTGCCACTTTCCTTGACTTACCTCTCTGTTGGTTCATCTAGTAAAGCTGAAAATCTGCAGAATTATTCCTGTATCATACAATCCAAATCTTAATTTCTGTTCTCCAGAGACATTTCTTGGTAGACCAGTGTGTGGTAGACCCGTTGAAGCCTGAGTGAGCCCTACTGTTAGGCTGAGTGAGTCAATGCTGATGGGATATGCTTGGGGAAGGGGCAAAGGTGACATATGGGCTCTGCAGGTGTTCTGCTCTGTTGGAAGGGCAGTGTAGTGTATGATGCTACATGACGTGTTCTGAGCCCCCCAAATAGCCTGCTGCTCTGAGATGGAGAAGGGGAGAGTTTCCATCCACTGCCAGGACAGTCATCTTCTGTGTCCCGACTAAAGAGGATCACCCGTGCCTCAGGCAGCAAAACGCCTTGGGCCAATCCTAGCTAATCCTATGTGTTTGGCACATTCTGACCTTAAGAGTACCAGTATATAACTCAGACAGGTAGAAAAGACATCTTTGCACTATTTGTTCTCTCCATTAAGTAAAAAAAATGGCTTAATAGGTAATCCATTTTATACATTCTATAAGTTTTTTAAAAATTCTTTGTTAATCATTGAACTTTCTTGGTAACAGTTTGTATAAGGAGAAAGGTATGGCCACCTTTGTGATTATTATCTTTTGTTTGATTGCCTTGGAACATGGACTGTTGGTCAGCAGCCTCTCTTCCTAAGACACCTTCTCGGTTTTGATACCAAAGCAGCTACTAGTGGCTTGTTCCGTCTGCAATATGCATTTTGGGATGGAGTTTTACTGTAGACCTCTTGGCAGCATTCTCTGACTAAATTGTGGATTTCCTTGCTTCTTCTATTCACCTGCTCCGTTTTGTAGAATGCTGGAAACCCCAGAAGTGTACATGCTTTTGAGGCTCTTGTAAGCCTCCACACCTGAGTTTTTCCTGTACTGTAAAAGCAGCCTGTTATGCTTACACAGAGTCAGTATCACTTCCCATTCGACTGATGACTCATAGAAACTTGCCAAAGGTCATGGGAATGAGTCTGTCTTGAGGTTGTCTTTCTGGCCAAGATTTCCTGCTGTTAGATTATGATCCTGTAAGGGAGGAAAGGAGTTCTGAGTCAAGACAGGTTCATATCTACATATGTTATATAAACCTCAGGGAAACTAGTGTCTCTTTGCCCTGCTTCAGCTTTCAGGAACAAACGTCATGTACTTCTTCGCTTTCTCAACATTCTTTACCTCTAAGATCTATGTTTCGTTCTCTCTGCCACTCTTTTAAGGCATATCATTAAGCAGAACTGAGGTTGTCATGTCTGGCATAATATGTTAGGGAACACACAGCAGCATCAGGGGAGTGGGCCTTGGGCCCCCTAAACTGGTCTGCTGCCTCCATGTTTAGTGAAAGAGTCTACCTCATCGCCAGCACTAAAGATGGATTTCATTGCCAGTCTCATCAGCTTTTGTACACCAACATAGGAGAGGGTGCTAGCTTGTCCTTCAGGAGATTGTCTTAGGCTAGCATTGGCCCTGTCTGTCATTTCCTCTTGCCTGTGTATCCAGAGCCATCACCCCCTTTCTCTGGAATTCAACTTGAGTAACTGGAAGTATGGGCTAACAAGGAATTCTCTGCTGCACACTGTGATCAAGGCCATTCATATAGAAGGTTCTGTTTAAGAATCAGACAAATTAATGAAAGGATAGGTTTGATACCGATAGATTCTAGTGACAATGTCAAATGGAGCTTCTAGTTATAGAGACACTATACCATGGTTCCTTTCTTGGAACGTGAGAAATGAATACCCATAGTCTTCATGTCCTGCTTATGTGCTTCTCACGCACTTCCCAGAAGCATCTGATCGGCTGTTTGGAAACAAAAAGCTGGATTAGATACCTTTCATCTCATGTGATTGGATTACAACTCTTACAGTCCTTGACCATTAGCCATGCTGCATGGAACTAATGGTGGCTTGTGTGCATCTGGACGACTACAAAATGTTAAAGATTGGACTAGTTTGATGTTGGTCTGGCCCCATGGGGTTATCTTTATGTTATTTATGCTTTCTCCTGCTTTATTTTCTGACGTTCTTTTATAAATAGAAAAATGCATAGAGCAGGGAGAAGAAGAAAGCCTGCTTTTGGATTCTTTGTTTCTTGATCCATCCATACTTGAATTATTTGAGAGAATTATTTGAAGGTTGCTTTTTGATCATAGACCCTTATACAGATAGGATAACAGTGAGAATCTTGTAGGGACATGTCTTTCACTTTGAGAATGCTGGATTTCAACCTTGGCCGTAAAAGATCAGGAAGCAGGAATGATACCAACAGATCTGGAACACCAGTGCCCAAATTGTGAAGAACGTCAGGCGGATCTCTCCAAACATAGTAACAGTTGACTTGTTTGTACTTACAGCAAGTCTAGGTGATAACATTTTCATTTTTCTGGTCAGGCTGTAATTGGTAACTGTTTAAGTGTTCTGCGCTGTCAAGTCGGAACTGACTTATAGCGACCCTAATAGGGCTTTCAAGGTAAGTGAGATATTTAAGGAGTGATTTTGCCAGTTTACTTCCCCAGTGAGTTTCCATGGCCAAGTGGGGATTCAAGCCCTGTTCTCCAGAGTCCTAGTCCATCAGTCTATCCACTACACCACACTGGAAATCCAATTGTTAACTAAATACTTCAATATTGAAGGATTTAATTGGTAATTACTGTAAATACTTCAATGTTCTCCAGTCCCAATTGAATCAAAACTTTATACTTAGCACATCACGAAAAAGATTACTCTTCAGACTTCTGCCTGATGAGCTGTATTTCTGTCTGAAGGAGCAGGAGGGTGTTCTCCCAAAGGTGGAGTATTACAACATGTAACCCCAACCTGCAGTAAAAAATTGCACATTTTAGTACTTGATTATATAGATTATGTAGACTGTATAGTCTGGACCTGTGTTAGGAGAATAGCTGGCATCGATTAGGTTTGTAGTATGTATGCTGGGGCAATCTCTTTGGGATTCCGCTGGGTGTATATATATAGATGTGTCTGTCTGTCTGTTTTTTCTTGTGAATGTTTGCATTTGTATTTTAATGCAGTTGCTTAGTGCCTTCTGTATAGTGCTGTGGAATTCTTAGTAATAACAGATGGAATATAAATATTTTAAATATGTGAAGTAAGTATTTACAAGTAGGTGAACTGGCAGAAACTATGCGTGCCAAGAGGGCAAGTCAAAGGAAAATGTCAGTTTGCAAAGCCTTTATAGTGACAAAAGACAATTTAATGTTAGGAAGCAGTAGGCAAAATGTAAAAATAAAAAGTGCTCATTCCATTAAAAAAAAATTGTATCTCTAAATATTTATCTGATTTTCAGATATATTAGCTGAAATTTTGTTGTCATAACTTATGCCAGGTAAGCAGTAGTGATTTTCGGAAATTAAATGTTCCTAACTCCTGAAACTCCTGGGACTTCCCTTTCCTTGTTGGGAAACCCTGGAAGCTGCAGGACAGGAGGAGGAAGGTTACTGAAAATCACAACGGTCAGTAAAGTTATCTCGGTTGTGGCAGTTTTCAGAAATTTAATATTTTCCTCTCCCATCCAAAACTTCCACAACTTTGTAATGATGAAAGAGGTTATATAGAAGCCTTGGAAGTGTCTGAAAAGAAGTTGGAAATATTTAATTTCTGAAAAATTACTGCTGCTGCTGCTGACATCAGTCTTATGTGGCATAAATTATGGGAACATGGATTCTGCTATTGTGTGAAGTTAATGTTCCTTCTGATTTAACACTTCTCTTTAATAATGGCCAGCCAGATGGCCCCATGATACTCAGGAGGAAAGCAAGAAAAGAGGTACTTGTTTTTTGCACCAGTGGCCAAGTTATAGTCGTTATGCCCTCTACTCTAACTCTGTTGGCATACATTTCAGTAGCGAATTCTGGCAAGTTATGAAGTGGGCATACACATTTCCTATTAAGTATCAGGTTTGTTACTTGGTGCATGAGAACAAATGCCTACATTGACTTCTTCAAGTTGTAGCATGTTGCTGCTGAAATTTGCACTGATTGAGTTATAGTAGTGTGATTTTTCAACCCATATGCCAAAACCAGTAGGCACCATAATGGTATTGTGTAAATCCTCTCCACAAGCTTTGTCCACAGTTTGAATGTTCTCCAAATCAAACTAAATACAAATCGGTATAGCCACTCTTTCCTTTTACATTCTCTCTTACACCTGTGGCTAAGCCATGGCAGGGTTCTGGAGCAACTTGGGTTTGCTGGGTACAAGTAAAATGTTCATGCATGTTGGCCAATTGCTCCCACTTACTGTCTTGTGGTTTGTTTAGTGTAACTTGGCAGGGTATGGGCCCCTCTGGCTTGCTTCTCCTGTAACAATCCCAAGAAGAACTGCTGGAGAGCTCAGTGGTTTAGGTATCTGGCTCCAGAGCCGGAGGTTGGGAATTCATTCCCCCACTGTGCCTCCTTGACTTGGTGCACTAAGGACTCAATGATGCCTAGGGTCCCTTCAGCTCTGCAGTTCTAAGATGATGATGAAGAATATAAATAGCCTGTAGTTAGAACAATAGTTGTTAAGATGTTATACTAGGACTTTCCAGACCTGGGTTTAAGTCCATGCTTGGCCATTAAATTTACTGGGTGGCCTTGGATCAGCCATGTCCTTCAACCAAGTTTTCGAGAGAGTGAAATAGGGAGGAAGAAAGCTCTCTACACCCTCTCATTGGAGGAAAGATGAGGTATAAATGTGACAAGCACATATTTATCTGGCTTATGCGAGAGAGACAAATCATTTTGCCAGTTATGGAGGGCATGCTAAACAAATTATGATTAGAACATCTGTGGTTTATCGAACTGCTCCTGCTGCAAGCCGAAGCAATCAGCCAGGAAGCACCAGCATGCCGGGTTGTCCGTAGTTCTGGATTGTTGTGACTTCTGAACATCCTCAGTGTGTGGCCAAAGAAACAGCTAGACAGAAGAATAGCCAGCATCCAAAAACTGACTCCTCAGTTCCAAATGGGGCTTTGAGCGGTCCTGCTTTCTGCACCCTGCCCCACCTCTGTGTCACAAAACAAAGTATATTGACAGGAAGGATGATCAAAAGCAGTTAGTGATGTGGGGTGTCTCTGTGTTTATGCATGTTTATGCAAAACTGGGGGAAGGGAGGGAGATCTACATGCCCAGATCCTTAATCATTAGTCATTGTGTGCCCTCAAGTCAATTCTACCTTATGGTGACCCTTTCCAGGGTTTCCCAGGTAGAGAATTCTCAGAAGCAGGTCCACCGTTCCCTTCTCCTGGGAGCGCCTTGGGACTGTGCAGCTTGCCCAGGGCCATACAAGGCTGGCTGTTCTGAGGTGCCCGGTGGGGAATTGAACTCCAGCCTCTAGCTCCGCAGCCAGATCCCTGACTCAATGAGCTATCCAGCCATCCAGCCAGGCCATTAGGCATGTCCAAAGTAACTTTTTGGATCCCAACCAATGTGTCATTAACCCCTGGAGTTTCTTGCCTAGGACCAAAGGGTTTTCAGGGGGGGAAATGAGATGATTGGTGATTTCCAGTCATAGCAACTAAAATGGCAGCTGCTTGTGTTCTTTGCTGTGGCTTGCAGGTGAAGTGCTTGGAAGGATTACTTTTTCTTTTTTCTTTTTTTTAAACTTCAGGTCCCAGAATCTTCCAGCCAGCATGGTTTTTGGTCATGCTAGCTGGCGGATGCTGGGAGTTGTAGTCCAGAAAGTAAAATTCCCCAAGTTTGGATCCAGGTTCGTGACCCATCTGGCCCTGCTCTTGGACTTCTTTTGGGACGTCCAGTGGGTTTACTTGCGGGCAGAATGCTGGTTGACCTGGAAGATTGATCTGACTCAGGGCATGAATTCCTACAGTCTGACTGTTAAGCAATGCAGTTTTGTTTTCTGCCCTGGCAATGGAGCAGTGACTGACGTGTACTCCCACTGAACCAAGTCATCTGGGGAATGTTCTCTTTGAAATGGTCTGCCAGGCAATAGGTGAGGTGCGTGCCTGTGTGAAGAAGGTAATTATGGAATTGTCCGGGACTTTGGCAACACGGGGAGATCAGTCGAAAGCATGAGACAGCAATGAAGCAGCAGAACCTGAAAGCGCTGCTTGAGGTCAGAGGGCGTGAAAAGGCCTTCAGTCTTTCCTTGCTACTTGTAATAATCACCGATACAGCGCCCATCACCTCGCATGGCGCTTTCTTTGCTGAGTAAAAGAAGACAGATACCTGCCCCAAGGAACTTGCAATGTAAAATTTGACATCGGAGTCACAGAAGACGTGGGCAGAGGGAGACCGAATGTGGTACAGAGCTGAGAGAAGAAGTTGTTGCTGTTGTTTGCGATCATAACCTCCAGACTCTCACAGAACATTCTGACTAGGGGTTCTGGGATTTTTCTGGAGCCCAGAAGAACAATATTTTTAAACTCTGAAAATGGACTTATTCTAATTGCACATGTTTACACTGACATTTGCATTAAGGACTGAGCTGATGGTTTTTTTTGGCAACAAGAAGTTTACTGCCTAAAACAGGATGGGAGATGTTGGGTCAGCTGGACGTTTTGCATTCCAGCTCTTAGCAGCCCCAGGCAGCACGGCCAGCGGCAAGCAACTGGGGGAATTATGTCAGAACCTGGGGGGGGGGGGGGGGAGAGGGGCAGAGGTTTCCTACTCTTAATAAAAAGGCCCGAGGGAATAGGTATCAGTTTCTACCAGCCCTCCTTGAAGCCCTTAATAGTCAAGAAGTGGCAAAATAGTTCAGGACTTCGCTTGGGGGGCTCTTTGCTCTTTGATCATCCACCAGTAAAAATAAAGGAGCTGCTGCATCCTTTCATACAGAGTGAATTTGAAAGTGGGGTTTTTTAACATGTAATTGTAAAGGCCACCCATCTAGGTCAGCAGTGCTCCTGGTCAACAAGTGGCAATGATTTTCTGTATATAGATGAAGGAATAGAGGGGAGCGAAGCTGGGGTTTTGTGTGGATTCAGTACACCTTCAAAGGGAGACTTTTCCAAGCTGGAGGGCTACGCTTATGTAGAGGTAGTGTGGCATCAGCATGTTAGTGGAAAAGATGCAGCGTTGCACTTCCTTCCAGGCTATGGGAGATGTTGCTACAGAGATGTCACGTTTGGGTTTTAACTCCCATTGCACTCAACCACTGGCCCTACTCACGTGGACGGCTGAGAATTCAACAACCTCTGGAGACCCACAGCTTCCTCCACCCTTTGATTACTGGCTGTAGACGGGTCCTAAATTCCTTTTAGAAACTCTGGAAATTAGTTGCACTGTTTAACAGTAGAAGCTGGCCATGAGACAGGAGCAGCCACACGGACAGCATTGTTACAAACCCACCAGCCCTCTTTAGACGTTCAGCTCTTCTCCATGGACTCCCCTTCCCCTTTTAAAGGCAGACAAATGTTTGAATGAACAAATCTTCCTGATGTGCTCTTAGACATATCCACCAACGATAACCAACATGAAGTTGGAAAGAGGTCGCTGACTGAGAGCAGTGTTCAAATTGCTGGTACCTATATGTATGTTGAATCCACTGTAAGGTAAAGGTAAAGGTTCCCCTTGACATTTAGTCCAGTCGTGTCCGACTCTAGGGCGCGGTGCTCATCCCCGTTTCCAAGCCATAGAGCCAGCGTTTGTCCGAAGACAGTTTCCGTGGTCACGTGGCCAGCGCGACTAGACACGGAACGGCGTTACCTTCCCACCGAGGTGGTACCTATTTATCTACTTGCATTTGCATGCTTTCGAACTGCTAG
The DNA here is from genome assembly GCA_037013535.1 of Intellagama lesueurii. NCBI lineage: Eukaryota > Metazoa > Chordata > Lepidosauria > Squamata > Agamidae > Intellagama > Intellagama lesueurii. Next base: position 137,195,737 of record JBAJHW010000002.1, read on the forward strand.
GTTGGCAGGAGCTGGGACAAGCGACGGGAGCTCACTCCGTCGCGTGGATTCGATCTTACGACTGCTGGTCTTCTGACCCTGCAGCACAGAGGCTTCTGCGGTTTAACCCACAGCGCCACCACGTCCCTGTGGAGGGCCTTTAATAACTAAAACCCACTGCCATGGGTCCCAACACCAGGATTGGGATCAGTGCCACCCACTGAGCAGCTGTTTTTGGCTACTAAAGGCTCCCCTCCCCTCCACCCAGTCCTGAGGCTCCCGAAGACACCTCCAGGGGTGGGGTGGGGTGAATCTCAGAATGTGGATAGATCCCTTTCAATTCAATCTTACCATTGTGGGTTGATGACATAATGGCATAAAGTTAGGGCAATAGGATTTCAGTAGGTATCTTTGTATCTAAAACTGTATCTCCCAATCTTCATGGGCATTTCTCTCTCTCTCTCTCTCTCTCTCTCTCTCACACACACACACACACATGCACACAAACCTCTCTCTCTCTCTCTCACCCACCCCCACATACTGATGGCATAAGGCTCCAGTCAAAAAGAAATTTGTCATAACTCAGATGAGTTAAAAGATGTACAACTACATATTTTAAAGGGATATTTTGGGAGAGGGAGAGTCAGACTTGGCTCCTGAGAGAACAAAAGGCGGTGAGTCCAGTTTAAAGGTTTTGTTTGTAGGCACAGAGGCTGAGTAGACTTTCCCCTTTCTCGGCTGATTGCCAGAGCCTGCAGGATGTGGAGCCAGAAGACTAGATCCTGCTGAGCTATTAAGCTTTTTAAAAAATGCTGGTGGTCTCTTTCTATTTTCTCTCCCAATGAATCTGGAAACCCAGGGCCAGGTCTGGCTATGCCAAAATTTGTCCTTAGGCCTTTTCCATCCGCAACACTGTTCCCAGCTGATGGATGGAAGCTTGCCATGGCTGCTTTTTGGGGCTGTGTCTCTAGACCATATAGGTTCCCAAGGAACATTAACTAATGGTTGGTAGCTGTTGCCCAGCCTTGGTTCATAATGCAAGCGGACTATTTTTAGAGATCTTTTCCACCCTGCCCTGAAGGTTTGGAGGGAAGGTTACTCTGAGCCATAGTATGTTCCAGACTGCTTTTAGTCTGACTTCTCTCAAGGAATGCCCACCTGGAGCTTCTCTTCAAAATTCCCACCAAGTAAAATCCTTTGTGCCACCAATCTTTCAGCATGTATCAGTTAAATACAGATAATTAGCATTTGTTTGGCCCATGGAAGTGCTCACATTCCTTATATAAATAATCTTTTGCAATACTTTGGAATGTAAATCAGGATGACCATCCTGCATGGAACACATGGGGTGAATTCCCTTGCAGTGAATTCAGACTGGTTTTTTTCACTCCAGGTTGCAAGCCCTAGTCTTAAGTATTTAAGGAATAAATGAAGATGTAGTTGGCTGCAATTCCCATCCCTCCCAGCTAGCATGGCTGTCACATCTTGTTCTGGTCTATAGGAGGAGCCCCATAAGAAGCCGCTTAAGGCTTCCTTCCAAGCCCGTGCTCTCCTCACTCAGAAGACTCTTCTCTGTTGTGCTTCCTTATCCAATGGGCTTTGGCATCTTAAAAGAAAGGTTCCACCTGCTCTTTTTGCTCCCAAGTTGTGTTAAGGTTGTCCAGTGACAAGGAGGTGGTTCTTTGGGGCATAAATGGATGGGCAATGTGTAGCATTTCAGGTGTCTCAGGGTTCTAAATCCCATCAGCTCCAGCCACCCTGGCCAGTTGATGGAGATGATAGGGCCTGTAGTCAATATCTGTGGTATCCAAGGTTTATACCAATTTATACCAATGCATTTCTGCCAGTAGACCTGAAGGACAGAGTTATTCTTCCCTTCTGTGCTTGTGGAAGATGTGGTATAAATTCATACTGAGCTGCTACTAGAAGCCTGCTGCCTGTTTACTTTTGGCACCGTTTCCCTGTAGTTTGTGGTCTTTGGTCAGAAACCTCATACAAGTAATGAGTGGCTGCCGTTGTCATCAGAGCTTTTCCCACTTTGGCCAAGGCACAAACTGGTCTTGCAGCTGTGATAGGACACTGCTGTGTCTTCTCAAATAATCTTTGGATTTTCAGTCTGTCTGTGGTCCTCCATCACGATTAGACCAGGAAGCAAATGAATAACAGAACAGAGATCTAGGTTTCCACTTGTGGTCCCCTTTGGCCCCCTGATTTTGGTATTTCAGGTGGTAATGCAGTCCTGTTCTTAATCAGCTCCAGCCAACCTGATCAAAGGTGGGGGATGATGGGACAAGCAGGTCAACCTCTCAAGAGCTACCATTCCCCAGCCTGGAAATGGCTGTCATTGATTTCTGGAGAGGAGTTACTAATTAGATATCCCTGAGGGAATGGAGGCTCCCAGAGTACCTCCTGCCCATTTACCAGGAAGAAGGTTTTGGAAGGATAAAGAAGGTAGAAGGAGGGGAGCAGAACTCAGGACTACAGATCCTTAGTGTTCCTCCTGACTCTTAACATCCACATCCACATAATACAAATGCCTCCTATTAAGAAGAATCCCAGAGTGTTTAATTTCCTCCTGCTCTAATTACTGGATGGTAAAGGTAAAGACATTCATTAAATAGCTCACATATCTTGAAAATCTTATTAGGATTTCCATACGTCACATGTGACTTGATGGCACATAACATACAGACAATTCTCCAGAGGTTTGTTTGCAGATAGTTGAGAAGAGTGACTTGGAAGAGCCTCTTAATGAGAAGTTGATATAGCTAATATGTATTTCATTCCTTTCTCCTAACTGTTTTTCACCTCCTATTGAACTACTGTCAAGTCAGTTTGGCTTACGGCAACCCTTTCCAGAGTTTTCCAGGTAGAGAATACCTGGGAAATAGAGAATATCAGAAGTGGTTTACCACTCCCTTCTTCTGGGGTTGTCCCGGGACTGTGCAGCTTGCCCAAGGCCACACAGGCTGGCTCTTCTGGGATGCACAGTGAGGAATTGAACTCCCGACCTCTGGCTCCGCAGCCAAATACCTAGCTCAGTAGGTCAGTGGTTTAGGCATCTGGCAGTGGAGGCAGAGGTTGGGAGTTCTATTCCCCACTACACCTCCAGGGAGAAGAGCCAGCCTGTGTAGCCATGGGCAAGCTGCACAGTCCCAGGGCATCCACAGAAGAAGGGAATGGCGAGCCACTGTTGAGTATTCTCCACCTAGAAATCCCTGGAAAGGGTCTCCATAAGTTGGAATTGACTTGCCGGCACACAGTTATTATTATGGAATTGCACATTGGACTGCTATCCGTGGAGTTCCTTTCCTATCTTTCAAGTGGTGTCGTTTTCAGAGAAGAAACAGCGTGTTTCTGTTCCCAGACATAGGGCCATGCTGAATGACTGGTAACTCTTTGTCAAATAAGATTGGGATCGCCTTTGCAATCCACATGACCAGAGGAGATGAAATCTGAAATGTGTTCCTCTGACCTAAGTCTGCAAACGTCCTGTTAACAAAGACACCGGGTACACAGACCTGTACCATGATTTTTGGAACTTTTTTTGTTTTTCTTCTGCACCATCCACAGCTCTTGGTCGATAAAGACTGATAAAGACCCTGTGCAGAGTTGAAAGCTAGCTCAGGTTTGGCCTAATCAAAGTGTCGTCCACATTTGCCCTTTGGATTGTGAACAAACACCACTTCTCCCCCCCCCTTTTTGTTGTTGTTGTTGTACTAACCAGTTAGTACCTTGTACATTCAAATCTTTCAGTATTTGAGACTTACTGAAAAGTGTTTATTTTCTTATTTTTAATACACGGATATCAAAACTGTTTGCTTGATTTCATCTAATCCTGGACCAAAGATGAGTTATTTTATGCACATACTGAGACAGGATATCAGAACAAGCCTTGCTGAGGGAAAATCAGCACGGCTTCTGTCAGGGTAAATCTTGCTTCACAAACCTTTTAGAATTCTTTGAAAAGGTCAACAGGCATGTGGATGCGGACGAACCAGTGGATATGGTCTACCTGGATTTTCAGAAGGCGTTTGACACAGTCCCTCTCCAAAGCGTGCTGAGAAAACTCCACAGTCAGGAGATAAGAGGGCAGGTCCTCTTATGGAGTGAGAACTGGTTGAGAACCAGGAAACAGAGAGTGGGTGTCAGTGGGCAATTTTCACAAGGGAGAGAGGTGAAGAGCAGTGTGCCCCAGGGATCTGTCCTGGGACTGGTGCTTTTCAACCTGTTCAGAAATGACCTGGAGACAGGGATAAGCAGTGAGGTGGCCAAGTTTGCATATGACACCAAACTTTTCCCGGTGGTGAAGATCAGAAGGGATTGTGAAGAGCTCCAGAACTGGGAGAATGGGCGGCAAAATGGCAAATGCATTTCAATATAAGAAAATGAAAAATAATGCACATTGGGGCAAAAAATAAGTTTATTTATCAGCTAATGGGTTCTGAGCTGTCCATGATGGATCAGGAAAGAGATCTTGGGAGTACTGGTGGACAGCTCGATGAAAGTCTCAACCCAGTGTGCGGCGGCAGTGAAGAAGGCCAATTCCATGCTAGGTATCATTAAAAGGGGATTGAAATTAAATAAGCCAACATTATAATGCCATTGTACAAAACGCTGGTAAGGCCGCACCTGGAGTATTGCATACAGTTCTGGTCGCAGCACCTCAAAAAAGACATTGTGGAACTGGAAAAGGTGCAGAAGAGAGCGACTAAAAAGATGACTGGGCTGGGACACCTCCCTTATGAGGAAAGGCTACAGCGTTTGGGGCTCTTTAGTCTGGAGAAAAGGCGCCTGAGGGGGGACATGATTGAGACGTATAAAATTATGCAGGGGATGGATAAAGTGGATCGAGGGAAGCTCTTTTCCCTCTCACGTAATACCAGAACCAGGGGACATCCACTCCAATTGAGTGTTGGGAGAGTGAGAACAGACCAGAGAAAAGGTTTCTTTACCCAGCGTGTTGTTAGTCTGTGGAACTCCTTGCCACAGCATGTGGTGAGGGCATCTTTTTCTTTCTTTCCTTCATATACTTAAATCTTAAATATACATAAGCTAAACTGTTTTAGTTTATAATGTTTGGTGGAACCCGCCCGGAGTAGACTTTGTCTAAAAGGGCGGGATAGAAATCGAATAAATAAATAAATAAATAAATAAAATATTACAATGTCATAGATTTGCAAGCTTGTGTGCCCTGTAGGCTGTTGCTGCTTGTCACATGTACTCTTGGTAACAAACCCAGGCTTGCTGCACAAAACAAGCCTGGCATACACATGCAAGATCTGTACAAGGAACTCCTGCCAATTGTTTCTTTAGAAGAGAACACACCCAAGCATTCTGAACAATTTGTCTGAACCTGTGTCATGATGTCCCTTTTCTGCTTCCCCCACCCCCAGCAAACAATGCCAGGGGTGCCTGTTAAATAGGTGATAGTATTTATTTGCTTGTTCACTATACTGATGAATAGCTGGATAGCTCAGTGAGTTGGGTACATGGGTGTGGAGTAAGAGATCAGGAGTTCAATTCCCCACTGTGCCTCCCAGTAGAAAAGCCAGCCTGTATAGCTTTGGGCCCACTGCACAGTCTCGGAACATCCTAAGAAGGAGGGAAACATCATCTCCTGCTAAGTACTTTGTGTCTAGAAATATCTGGGAAGGGTCACCATATGTTGGGATCAACTTGCCTGCTCATAAATATTATTATTGTACCAGTTAATGTTACAAACTAAATCTGTGTGATAATAAACCAGTATTTGGGGACACCGGGATTCCCTGGAGTTATTATACCACCATTGTTTTCATCAGAGGGGGCAATTCCCACCCTCGCACAAAAGCAGCTTTGGTTATTTTGGTCAGTGATCTTCTTTGGAAGAGAGAAAGGGGGTGGAAAGTACTATGCTGTTGATATTTCTTAATTTCTGGGTGGTTTTCAACAGCACGGACCATGGTATCCTGGAGCAGCTCAGTGGATTGACAGCTGGAGGCACTGCATTACAGTGGCTTCTTTCCTATCTTCAGGAGTCACTATCAGATAGTAATGCTAAGAGATACCTGTTCAGCTCCATGACAATTGAACTGTAAGGTTCCACAAGGATAATATTGTCTCGTATGGTATTAAAAGTACAAATAGGAGACTGAGTCTCAAGATGTATAAAAACGTTGGCAGGCAGAGATTTTTCTTATCTAAAAAGCTCAGGTTCAATGTGTTTCGGCTGTGGCCTTCTTCAGGAGCTAAGCATAAAATAAAATATATATTAATTTACAAACAACTGGCTTGAGACAGTTACAGCTCTTTTTTCTTATCTATACAGTTAAAAAAGGTTCCCCTTGACAATTTGTCCAGTCGTGTCTGACTCTAGGCGGCGGTGCTCATCTCCGTTTCCAACCCGTAGAGCTAGCGTTTGTCCGCAGACAATCCTCCGTGGTCACGTGGCCAGCGTGACTAGACACGGAACGCCGTTTACCTTCCCACCGAGGTGGTACCTATTTATCTACTCGCATTTTTGCATTTTGCATGCTTTCGAACCGCTAGGTTGGCGGGAGCTGGGACAAGCAACGGGGGGCTCACTCCGTCGCGTGGATTCGATCTTACGACTGCAGGTCTTCTGACCTTGCAGCACAGAGGCTTCAGCGGTTTAACCCGCAGCGCCACCACTTCCACAGTTAACACTATGAAATATTAATGAATATGCACATGACAAGATGGATAAACTCCTAGTATAGATTAATGAGGGACATGGTGGTGCTGCGGGTTAAACCGCAGAAGCCTCTGTGCTGCAAGGTCAGAAGACCAGCAGTTGTAAGATCGAATCCACGCGACAGAGTGAGCTCCCGTCGCTTGTCCCAGCTCCTGCCAACCTAGCAGTTCGAAAGCATGTAAAAATGCGAGTAGATAAATAGGTACCACCACGGTGGGAAGGTAATGGCGTTCCGTGTCTAGTCGCGCTGGCCACGTGACCACGGAAACTGTCTTCGGACAAACGCTGGCTCTACGGCTTGGAGACAGGGATGAGCACTGCCCCCTAGAGTCAGACACGACTGGACTAAATGTCAAGGGGAACCTTTACCTATAGATTAATGACAGCATATAAGATACATACCAAGCTTTTAGAACTTTGGCATCTCATTTGGTCTGTGACAGCTCCAGTGCCAATAAAGAAGGGATGGTATCTACTTATTCTCAGTTGGTGGCCAAGTCAAGGACAGTGAGATCACCGAGGCACTGGGGGCTGTGCTAGAAATCTGTTTCTTCATTTAGAAATCTGTTTCTTCATTTAGCTCAAAAGGGGTGAAAGTGTTCAGCCTCAATATCCAATTGATTTCCCTTCTCAGTAAGGACCTCTCATACTTCACAGGAACCATGTCTACGACCCAGAATATTAAATCTCTTATTGTGTGGTTAAATTCCGTGAAGTGGCTGACAAGAGGACTACCCAGCTTTCTATTTCTTAAATTACTCAGATGTTCTCCTATCCTTGTCTAGAAAGTGTTATTAATTTGTACTAGGAGTGTATTATCATTTTTTTGTAGCTGCACTGCACCACTCCTCCTTGAATTTTCATGTGCTGAATTACCCATTCAGGAAATCATCTCTTCAGTCATTAACTCCCACTGAGGACTTACCCACTTATAATTCCTGGCTATTAACAAGTGAAGCACTTAACCAAGAGTGGTTTCTCAGTTTCACATTAACAGCTATCTAGACTTCTTTGCTGAAGAACCCCGTCTGTTTGACTGAGGGATCTAATACATTGTATTTATTGAATCCTTGGGTTAATTTCCTCCTAACTTTCTGTGTCATTGTGCCATACATTTCATCAGGCATTGCACATTGCTCTAATGGACAAGAAATCCCCCTTTCCACTCTGCCTTGCCAAGCAATTGCCCCATAAGTTCCCTGACAACTCAGGCACCCGACCCAAGGAAAGAGGGCTGCTGTATGTATTTGGTATTGGTGGAAGCTGGATTTAATTGCAAAGCACTCAGTAGCAAAACTCTTTAAGGTAGATTGCCACAATTCCATTTTTAAAATTGTCATTGAAAATGATGATTCAGGAAATTATGTCAAAGTTATAACAGGACGGAGAAGAGATGTGTATTCCATGAAAGTATCAGAGAAGTGTATGCGTGTGTTTGTTTTAAACAGTGTACAACATACTTTCTGTATGCCTGTGAGAATAATATTAAACAGGCCTGAAACAAATGAACATTGGGATTGCCAACATCCATACTTATGTTTCTTATTCCAATTTTATGAAAGCGGGGGGTCTATAATTGATTTGGGGAGGAATGACTCTTGTGTGCCCCACCTACCTTGTCTCAGTGTCCCAGGTTTATCTCAGTAAAGGATTAATTAGGAACTTTTCTATCTCCCCACTAAGTGTTTTATTAAGCCCCATAGACAATAGCTTTGCAGAGAAGAGTATACAATCCTGATTTCTGTTAGCATTGACATTATTCTTCTGAAATCAATAAAGGACTGATAAATTGCAGGACATTCCCAAAATATGGGATGGATGGGGTGGGGGAAATGCCGTTAGCTAGTCCACACTTTCAGCAGGCATCTTTACATAGTGTATATGTAGATAATCTGTGTTCTGTGCATTTAACCCAAATTAAAAACAAGCAGAAGATAGTTGCTATGATTCTATTCAGAATGAGGAGCCAGGCACAGAGTTAACTTCTCCAAGGCCATCCAGTGAATCTGTGGCAGAGCTCACATTTGAACCTGTGTCTCTTGAGTCCCACGTGCTATCAGAATAGGCACTCCCTGTTCCTCTTTCAGAGAGGATTCCATATATATCTCACCGCCTGCACCCACACAAAAAGCATCTTTAATTTTCTTGACATGAGACAGGACTTGTTCCAATATACCACCATGCAGAAACGATGTAGCTATTGATTTTCGGATATTAAACCCAAAACATCCTTTGAAAAGAAGCTAGGCTCTCTTATCTGTTATCTTTCTTTTGGTAGGCAAATATCTTTCTATTCAAATAAACATTAGATGATTTAACTGGCTACAGAGGAAGGGTTTCTAACCAATGGATGCTACAATTTTAATTGATTTGTGTTTTAAAAATAGCTTTTAATTTGTGTGTTAATATTACAACATGTTATAGCTGTTTTAAAAATCTTGTTATGTGTTATCTTGTACCCCAGTTTTAGAAGAAATGTAGGATATACATCAAATCACAAAATACATAAATATCTAGTCCTTCTCTTTTTATGTTCTAGTTGGAAACCAGACGTCTCTCTCTGCTGTTGCAAATCGCAGGACTTTACCTACGGGGAACAACCTGGCGGTGGCATTTTGGCCATACCTGCCGTGCAAAGGGCGCATTGTGCCAGGCAGCCTTCCTACGAGGCAGTGGAGATATCGGCCTTGCCTTCCCCCTCTCCTGCTTGGGGAGGTGGGCAATGGCAGGCTCTGGACAGCTTGCCTTCCTCCTGACAGTGTCTCTCCAGTCCTTTTTACAGCCTGCACTGGGTCAAGGTGGGTGCTCCCTTCCCTGCCATAAATAAAGTAAAGGGGAATAGAAGGTGTTTGTGTGTGTGTGTGTGTGTGTGTGTGTGTAGAGTTTCCAGCACCTCTGCTGTGTGAAGTTTTAAACAGCTCACATCTTGTTCAAAAGAGTATTTGGTGAGCAGCAAGCAGAATGTCATCTCTGGATCACCTTCATCCAGCATAGCAGAAAAGGTCCCCAGACAGAACTTCTCTTTCACGTTAGGATGATCTCAAAATAACAGCCCCCTTGCTGTAGGTTGTACACCAGATTCAGTGAACTCAGCCTCCTGATTCTGTGCTTACATTTCTCCCTCGGGAGATGAGCTTTGTTTTAGTACACACCAGATAGGATATCTCAACCTGATAGTTCCTAAACCTCTCTGAATGCCAACTTTCAAATATTATCCAATATAAATCAGTGTTACAGGTTGTCTATTGCTTGTTATGTTATTATATAATCCTAAATCCTATTGCATATCAATAATAGCAATTCCCGGTGTGGTGTAGTAGGTAGAGTGACAGACTAGGACTCTGGAGGACAGGGTTCGAATCCCCACTTGGCCATGGAAACTCAGTGGGAGGGTGGAACTGGTAAAACTACTCCTTAAATATCTCACTTACCTTGAAAGCCCTATCAGGTTCGCTGTAAGTCAGTTCTAGTGCCCAGGGGTGCGCTTGTCCCCAGTCACCCATGCCATTTCAGTGGAGGCCTCAGTTATTTAGGAAACTGCTGTCTGAAATGGCCTAGAAGATCTCTATTGATTGTGACACAGAGTTTGAAACCGAGACAGATCATCCTGAAAATGGAGCTACGTAGGAACGTGCCAGGCGTGTTGAAGCGTCCCCACCTCCACCCCTGCTTGTCAACTCAACCTTGTCTTTACTGACCAGGCCTCAACCTGAAAGCAGAGCACTTTCAGGGTGTGGCTCAGGCTCTCCCAGCCCAAGGAGTGAGCTCTGGCTGATGCACAGTGGGTGTGGACGCTGCTAAGCGCCGAGGGAAGCCAGCAGAAACTTGGTTGCTCCACCTTGTCCTTGACCTGCAACAACTGGAGCAGTTGCTCAGCCTGACACGGAAATGGAATGCCTGAGAGCAGAAGCGGCCAAAAGAGAAGCCACACCTCTCCCAGGAGGGTCTGAAAGCAGTGGATTCAGTGTGTACATGAAGGCTGGAGACCTGGATTGCTTCATCTTCTCTTTCTGTGAGACGATAAGATGAAGCAAATTCAGGTTCCCACGGCCCCAAATACATAGATATCCCATTCACAAATTGATTAAGATCCTGTAGTCAAGAAAAGGACCTGTTCCATTCTCTGCTACTGTGCATCTTGTATTCCAGAAAATTCATTTCATTTTCTGCAGGCTACCGGGTGCTTGACTAGGTGCTACCCTGAGGAAAGAATTGGCAAAAATAAGTGGGGGCGAGGGACTAGGGAGTGCAAATTGTTAGATGTTTCTACTTCCTATGATTATTTTTGTTCTTCTAGAAGGAAGTTTCCAACAATGAGAAGGAAATCATAATGTTACTTTCAAAGACCTAATTCTACATGTATTTGTGGTATTACAGTTCTTTAAACTGCTTACATGGATATATGTTCTACTAGAGTAAATGGGTCTTGCACCTATACGTTTGCATAGGAAATGGATAAATCTATATTCATTAGGAAGCAGACTCTGGCAAAGTTACCTTTTTTTTGGACTACAACTCCCAAGAATTCCACAGCCAACATGGGCAGAGACTGTCCTGGCAGAGAGGTTCTGGGTGGTGTGTTCCAAAGCAAATTTTAAAGCTCTGATACGAATTTCATTCTCTACTACAATATAGCTGCCTTGTGACCTAGTGTGGGTTCTGCCGTGATAGTGGGATGAACATAGGGATGTCATCTTCACTCATTTCCTGGCATTCATCTCAGAATTCTCTCACTGGCAGGAATGATGTTTTATGTAAAACTGTCCAATTTATTTTTAAAAAATCGTATTAATTCATCCATCATTTTAAAAAGTGGGTGAATTGCTCAAAACAGACTGCTGCTTTCTTTAAAAATCTGAAACAAGATGGGTTGTTTGCATCTTTCATAGCAGTCCTGCTTGCATGTGCTTTGGTTCTGGAAGAGAAAGGAGAACAGAGATGTTCTGTGCAAATGACAGAAACTTTGAGGGAGAAGAAAGAGCTCTTGCTGATGCTTCTCAGCTGGAGGGAAGGACTAACTCGAGGTGTCTTGTGAATGAGAATGAGAAATTTAGCAAGTACTGTATTTTTTTCCACCCTTAGGTGGCTTGTGTGTATAGTAAAATGGTGGCTAAAAGAGAATGGTTTTGTGTGAAAGGGAAGTATTATTTTTATTAATATATTTTTCCAAACTCTGGGCTGCATTAAATTAAGCACCACGTGCAAATTGTTCTGCTCTTTCCATACATCTGGAGTAGAGATGGGGGTATTCGTATTTGTATATGAATACCCCCGCACAGCTGGACATACGGTCCACTCACCCTTCCGCTGCTGTTGCGGGCTCCGCGCACCCTTCCTATCACTCCGGAGCTCGCTGTCAACTAGCCACTCCTGGCAGGAGGTGGGACAAGGAGCCTCCCTGCCAATTCGAAGAGTGGCTGGCTGACTGCGAGCTCTGGAGCGATAGGAAGGGTGTGCGGAGCCCGTGACAGCAGCGGAAGGGTGAGTGGACAGTCCGGCCCCAGGGGACTGGACCCTCATTATGTCCACCTCTGCAGGGGTATTCGTATACGAATCTCTAATACCCCTCTCTAATCTGGAGTGTTGTACAAAGCTTTGGGTGCCATATTTGAAGGAGGATACGTATAAATGGGAATATGGGCAAGAGGAAGGCATCCAGGAAGCCGAGGGGTGTGTGGTAGCCAAGTTCTATTAAAGCTGGAAGGCCTGAGCATGTTTAGCTGGGAGAAGAGGGATGCTATGCTAGCTGCCTCCTGTGATAAAAGTGTAAGTTGTTGACTCAGAGGGCAGGATTAAAACCAACGTGTAGTAGTTGACAGGGAAGCAGATTTCAGCTAAACAATAGAAGGAACAGTGGAACAGCCGACTTCAGGAGGCAGTGGGTTGGCCTTGGCAGGAGAGTTCTCTTTTTAAGAAGCCATGTGACCCTTTCTCAGGGATGTTGTACATAGTTGTCTTCTGCATGGTAGATCTTATACTGAGCAGTCAGATGGGCTAAATGACGCTGAAGCAGCCTTCTGACTCGGAGGACAGACACATGCCTAGTCCTTGCTTTCTGTTTCTAACTGTTTTTTGTCTCTCCTAATCAAGGTCCACCTGATAACACTACAGTGGTACCCACATCGTCAACTTCTCCTCCTTATGGGCTTTCGGTATGTCTGTGTCTTTGGGGATTCCTTTTTTGGAGGTGAGATGAGGGGGTGAGGGTGGGGAGGCATCTAGTAATGCCTGAAGCCCCCATTTTTCCCAGCCTAAGGGATGGATAGCAGTTACTCTGGAAGCCAGGTGTGGGAGGATTATGGCATATATATAGTTTATAGCTCTGCAACCCATTTCTGTGTCTGAAAAAGTGAATTTTGATCCACAAAAAGTCATACTGGAACAAATTTGTTAGGCTTTAATATGTCATATTATTTTCTAGTTTTGTTCTTTTTCTCTGTAATTTTGCCAGTGCACTGAGATAGGCTAACACAGCTTGTTTTCTGAAAACAGCTGTCCCTTACTGGGGGCAGAAAGGAAAGGTATACTTTCGTGGACTTCAGCTCCCAGAATTTCCAACCTGGCCACGCTGACTGGCTAAATATGGAGGTGATGGTCATGAAAAGTAACTTTTCCAAGCTCTGGGAGCAGGGCTATTGAAACATTTGCCTTTTGTGGTAAACTGGGCATGCTGCATGGAACCCATATCGCCACTATGAGGCAAAATTATACAACAGACACATAATGCAGGAAATGGCCCACGATGGGAAATGGATGGCTTTGGTCTCTTCCCTCTGCTTGATCATTTGATGTTCTGTTGTAGTGGCAGCTGAAAGTCAACAAATTGTTTGGGGGCTTTTGGGACTTGTAGTCAGCCCTCCCCTCCTTTTCTGAACTCTGGCTGACTGCAGCAATGGCAGTGAAGAGTTGAGTTTGGGCATTTATGATGGTGTTAAAAACAAGATGAAGGGCTAAAATCTAGCTCACACTGAAAGTCTGCCGAAGTTCCATAGCTGGTATCTTGTTGCTATACTTGTAGTCACTAGTTTGCATCAAGTCTGTAGCTGGCATCTGGTGGCCACCAATTTGCTTGCCAAAACTCATTCAGTCACACAAGCGAGCCAAGCAGTTAATTTTCCATACATTCCCATGACCAATATTATGTCTCTTGAATTTGGCACTGCAGGTGCCAAAAAGCTGAAGGCATAAGTAGGCTTCGTGTTGTATCAATCTTTCCAGTGTTGAGTCTCATGCTGTTCACCAGCGAGTGACCATGTTTTCCACCATTTCTTTTCTCTCCTCACAATGGCAGAGCTCGGAACTAGCAGCAGCAATCGCTGTACCTTGCGTCTTTGGAGGGCTCATTCTGATTGGTCTTCTGGTTTTCATGGGAATCAAAATTCGTGAGAAGCGCCAGACTGAAGGCACCTACCGGCCAAGCAATGAGGAACAGGCAGGTGCCCGGGTGGAGACAAACGCCAACCTCAAGCTGCCCCCCGAGGAGCGACTCATTTGAGATGGGAACATGGCTCCACTCTTCGATCCCAACTTGGAAAGAGCTACTCAACGCAATGAACTAAAAGAGAACATGAAAACAGGCCCGTTGTGCTCAGCCTTGAGGCTCCAAATAGATATTGCTGCACATGCCTAGCAGGTTGGCTGTGAAGTAGAAAGATTCTCAATGTGGTAACAGAGGCTTCAAGGACCTCTGGGAGATAAAATTTCAAAAAGCTGGGAATGGATCATGGCAGATGGTTTCCAGTGGATCTAGTGTCCTGGTGCAAACACAGAAAAAGGGCTTGCCTCCCCTTTACGTGATGCCAACGGCCCAGTTCTGTGCTGTTCAAAAGGACAGAGTCTCCTGTCTGTAAAAAGGAGTGGATGGGATTACCGCTGAAGCTGACACGATTTCTTGCTTTTCCTGAAGAGGAAAGGAAGAGCAGGTTGTGCTGCCTTTTAAGAGTCCTGGCCTGTGGGTTCAGGGGTTTGCTTCCCTTTTAATTTTTTTACAAAAATGTGTGTATCACACTGTGCCTTTCAATTATGCCACTATTTAATAAAAGACATGTCTTCCTTCTCTGCTGAGATTCAGTGAGAAAAGGAAGTGGCACTTGTGCAGAGGGGGAGGTGATCACTCGTCCTCTTGCAGTTTTTGTGTGTGTGGAAATTAACTCTGAAGCATTTCAGATGAACAAAAGGAAAAAAAAACACCCGCTTCTGAAACCCAACAATTAAAGCAAGGTTAGCTTTGAATTCGTCCAAACCAAATCAAGCTTGAGTCCCAGTCTTCACATAGACATGGAACCAAAGCAGGGAACATTTTTGTAATCATCACCAGCATCATACTTTTTTTATAGTGTTGATTCCAAGATCTGTCTTCCGTGGACAGAAACACTCGGTGCCTCCCATTTACAGGCATTTCCCACATTGCAGGGAATCCTAATCATCAGAATCTCCATCCTTCTCTAGAAGGGTTTCAGGTGGCTGGTAGGTTACTATGAGAAGAGTGGGGAGCCTGAAACTCACAGATAGAGGGATGGCCATGGTAAATCACCCGTTGAAATATCGCCCCCCCCCGCATACCTTTAAAACCCTGTTAGAGTCACAACAAGGGAGAAAGGATTTGACAGCACATAGCCACAACCATGGGCAGGCACTAGGTGGCATCCCAGTACAGCACAATTAGTTCAAGACTCTCTTGGGCCACCTTCAAATTTGAATAAGCACAGTCGTGCAACACTGAAAACACCCAGCATTGCAGCAGTTTCAGTTCTCGCAACTCTGAATGAGTTATATAAAAGAGCCTCGTGGTTAAACTGCTGTACTGCAGCCAAAACTGTGCTCACGACCTGGGGTTCAATCCCAGGTAGTTGGCTCAAGGTTGACTCAGCCTTCTATCCTTCCGAGGTTGGTAAAATGGGTACCCAGCTCGCGGGGGGTGGAGGGGCAATGTGTAGCCTGCATCATTAACTTGTAAACCGCCCAGAGAGTGCTTGAAGCACTATGGGGTGGTATATAAGCAGCACACTTTTTGCTTTTATTTTTCTTTCAGAAGGCTTAACTCCAGCTTTTCAAACGTTTGGACCATGATTGTGGTTTATAATAATAATCTTAGAACTGCAGAGTAGGAAGGAACCCTCTGGATCATCCAGTCCAGCCCCTGTCAAGAGAGGCCCAGTGGGGGAACTGAACTCCCAATCTCTGGCTCCGCAGCCAGAAATCTAAACCACTGGGCTCTCCAGCAGTTCTTGTTTTTCCCCACCTTCCTTTTTTTTCCCTTGAGGGGGGAAAGCTGCAGATTTTCTTGGGATAAACTAATACCATCCAAAATATTAACATAATCCAGATGAAAATGTTTTAAAATGACATCCCTCTTACAATCCAGGGGACATTCTCAATAACGCTCATTGCAGTGATGCACAGTAGGTCTGATATTCCTCCCCCCCCCAAAAAAAATGGTGCAGTCTGTGCAGAAGAATTCCCCAGGGTAGCCTTCCTTAACCTAGTGCCTCTCCTACCTATTGGACCACCACTCCTGTTTTACCCATAACCAAGCAGGCTGAGCCTACTGAGAGTTGTAATCCAGCCCATTAGGGCAGGGCAGGTTAGGGATGGCCAGTTTCCATTCAGTTTCTATCCACCAAACCTGCTCTTTTTCAGAGCTTGGGGATTTGTTCTGAAGTTTTAAATTTGTGTACATAATTTCACCTCTCATCCAATTCTTCTTTCCCCTCCTAACACAGGTAGGATATTCTGCCCAACCAAGCCTGACCGCTCCACATGTTCAAACCCACCCATAAGCTCAAACATAGGTTGCAGAAAAAACAGGACAGGTCGCAGAAATCCTCCCACTACTAATCACAAAAGAACAAGCTTGTCAGATGAGACTAAAGGTGCATCTACAACAGCTGTTGGCTGCCAGCAGTAGCCAACCAGTTGCTTCCAAAAAAGCTCAACAGCAGAGCTTAAGGGCAATAGCCTCCTCTAATCTTCCAGCTCTCTCCACCACCACCAGGAACCAGGGTTTCCGAGGTATCCTGCCTCTCCGTCTTTAGATCCAGGTGCTATGGCTTGACAGGCACTGCTCCTCACTGATGCTGGGTTGCAGTTCCTAAACAGCTGCAAACTCCTTTGGCCAGAACTGGTGGCCTCAGTGGAGTTCCCTGAATGCCAGGCTGTCCTTTTCCCACCTTGTGGATCCTTTTCCAAAGAGGAAGCCTCGGATCGGTCCATGATGTGAAGTCTACGGCCTTGTGGTGAAGCCATTTTCTTGGCCACGTCCCCAGCCCAAAGGGCCATTTCCCTCTTTGAGATGCACTACACCTGATCGGCAAATCATGCAGACCCCTACGCGGTCTTTCCATCTCCTGGAGCAGTGCATTTACACCTTTTTTCCAGAGGTACCTAGGTTAGTTTATACTCTTTTGTCCCAGAACTAAAGGTGTGCACATTTGAGAGAGAGAGAGAGAATTGAGTGGAATTGTACCTTCTGAGAAGTGATAGAAGACCCCACCTGTGAGCTATCCTTTCATCAAGGAACTTGCAGATTAGCCTTAGACCGCCCTTCATCCAAGAGTTACTGGCGCTCCTGCTTTGGTCCGAGGGCTGCTTAGCTGATCATCTTGCAGGATGAGAGGCAGCACACAAAGGAGCTATCCCTACAGCAACTGATGATACTCTTCATCCTTCTCCATGAATCTATGTTAACCCTTCTAATTTAAGGCACAATAATAGCCACCACCACGTCTTGGTAGTTTCAGTTGACATTCTTTGTTTTTATTTATGTTCATTCCTGAATAGTAGCTGATTCACACACACAAACACACACATGCGCAATCATCACCTGATGGTATAAGCCATCAAAAGATGAAGATGCATCTGTGAATCAGCCTGGTGATGATTGCTCCTCATTCTTACGTTGCATGCATGCCCTGATAGGGTTTTTAATTCCCACATTGGGTGAAAATACCCAAGAAACAAGCTTCTGTGCTTAGTTGAGGAAAGAAACTTGCCTAGTGCAGTACATTCATCTGAATACATGAGCTGCCTCCTAATTCGGGGTGGGGGTGGGGGAACACCTGCCAGCTGAATACAACAGCAAGGAAGCAGCCCTACCCTTTAAGCTATTAATGGAAGCCACTTCTGCTTCTATCCATCACAATTTGGTTTGGAGAGACGGAGGGCTTCCACTAGAGCTTTTCAAAGGTGCCCCACAGCTCCAGAGGAGGGACTTCCAACAAATTTTCCACTGGTTACAGGAGCTGCACATTCAGCTCCAAAAGCCAAACTTGGGAAGTCACTGCCTGTATTATCTTCTAGGCCTCAAATCTTTTCTTGAGCTCTGATACCCTGGACAGGGGCATGGATCTGGACGTCAAGGGGGACTGTGGGTTGGTGACCTGCCCAAGGACAGGGACGGTCTCCTTGGGTGTGACAACAGGATTTCCGTTGACTTTCAACTCAAATGATGGCACAGGTGATGGAGTGTTTGAGCAACTGGTGGCTGGTGGCTCTGCTTTCGTGGTGGGGATGGCTGGTGGGGGATCATGGACCTGGACAACCCCCGTTTCCTCCCCAGATGCCATATTAGTGCCACGTTCTGTTCTATTGGCAGTAGGGATGGAGGTCTCATGATCTACCTTTAGGGTCCATGACACTTGTGGTTGCTCACAACTAGCAGGTGCAGCCATCTCTTCCTCCTCCTCCTCCTGCAGCAAGGGAACTATTGCCTTCTTGGGACAAGCACTTTCTTGGGGCTCCAGGTTGCCGCAGTCCTGCATGTCATTGCTTTGGTCTACAGGTGTGGTGGTGGTGAGCAGCAAAGCACTCTGCATAGTCTCTTGATCCAAAGAGCTCAAGGGCATCTTGTCCTCAGATAAGGAGTCCCCATCATCTTGTTCCTCAGACAGAGGTTCATAGAGGGTCTCTCTGCTGGTCCTCAGCTGCAATAGACAAGAGAGTTAGCAAAGGAGGTGGAGAACATCTACTTTGCCAGATGTTTTGGGCAACAACCCCCAACTGCATCTGGGCACCTTTGACGGGTGAACAGGTACCTGAAATCAGAGACCTTACCTTAGTATAGAAATTCCTTTCCTCTAAGTTACAGAAGTCCAGGCTGCGGGTGGAGTAGAGTGGCCGTCCTGCTTGGTTAGGTTCCAGAAAGTTTAGGGTCTCAAAGATTTCACCTAAGAGATCAAGACCACCAGGGTCTAAGAAGCCTGGGTGTAGGTTTTCACTACCATCTGGCTCTGAGCAGCAATCGAGTGATGCCATGCTGGATGAGGTGGAGACGTCCCTGAGGAAATATGTGTATTTCACATGTGAAATGTAAGCAGTCGTACAAGCAGTGCAAGTGAATTCACTGAACTTTCAAAAAGCATTGCATCTCACATTGAAAACAGCACATAAAACAACACAGGAAACAAGCATGGGAGCACAGCGTACCTGTTGCTAAATGCTCAGTAGCCAGAGCTTGGAAGTTACTTTTTTGGATTATACATTCCATTATTCTCCAGCCCCTGGCTCTGCTGGCTTAGGGTTTCTGGTAACAACAGTCCAAAACAGAAAGTTTGTCAAGCCAACATCTGGCTGTATACAGGCCTGGAACCGAGACACCATCCAAGGGGACTGTTTTTCTCCCTCCCTCAAGTAATATTTGTGGCCTTGTTCCGCAGTTATGATACTTTATGAAAAAGCCATGCAACCAACATAACAGCAGATTCTCAAATGAGCATGTTCCTTTCCAAGGCTGGCTCTATCCTTAGTTGGAACGTCAGGCAGGATGTTGGAGGGCAAGGCTGTGTGTGCCATCTAAATTAGCTTGCTACTCTCAGGTGCAGCAGAGACGGATCCTGTCCCATCACCAGTGCCCAAGAGAGACTCCGCTGCCTGTGCAGTTGGCTTCCGCACATGTCATTCAGCAGTGCTATCTGGTTTTGGCCTCAAAGTCAACAAAGTCGGTGAATTTACATTGACAGCTTAGATGACTTAATGGGCCAGACTCAAGTGACACCTCAGCCACTTGCAGACAGTTAACAAACTACCTGCACAGCAAGTGAGCTGCACCATCAAATTAATTTTGGGTGCAGCCAGTCCATAAAAGTTTGTGAAGACCTGTTCTTTCTCCTCCCATTGCCTTCATTTTTTTCATGAGCTCTACAAGTGTCTCTTGGGGGGAAGGGGAACTTCGGGAATTAAGTCATCAGACATAAAGGTGAGCAGGGCTGAGGTGTATTTCCAGCAAAAGGAATTTTCGCAGCCACGGGATGCCCAACTTCTGCATTGTCATAATTCAAAAGAAGCTTCTTGGTTGATGTGTATTAGCCATGATGAGGGCATGGCTTTCTTTGTTAAAGGTAGCTGTCCCCTAAAGTAGTTAGATATTTCTATGGTCTGTCCTCTTGCAATGCTAATTTATCTCTGGGGCACCTACTTGGGATAAGTAGGCTGTAGTAATTGGTTCTCTAATTAATTGTTGCTTCGCATCATTGTTGCTTCGACACACCTCCTACTGTTTCTGGCATTACTGGATTTTTGGCCTCACTTTATCAACTAGGTGCTTCCCAAGAGAAGGCTCCTATCAATACCCATAACGATTTTTTGCTGATCGGCACAAGGAACTGCCCTGCGTAGAACTATAAATGTACATTGCAAAATGACCTCTAGGTAGCTACGTATGCCCCCAACGCTTGCTCCTTTAAAAAAAGGAAGAGTAGCACTAAACTGATCTGCACTGGTAGAGAGTCTGCAACCATTTCCTAACTTTCCCATAAAGAAGAATGTAAGGAAAACAAAGTAGAGAGAGAGAGAAAAGAACAGGATGACTAGGCCCTGTAGATGACCTGCAAAAAAGGAGCACAAACCCTTGAAGACCACCACAATTTGCCACCCAGCAGCACTTTGCCACCAAGACTTACACAATTTCCCCTAGGCCTGGATAAATCGGCAGTAGGGTTTTGGCCATTGATTTATTCTTCCTTTTTTATGGCCATGGAGATTGAAGGAAGTGCTTGTGGGATTTCTGCATCAAATGCCAAAATAATTGGGTCAGCTTTGGTTACTCTTTGACCATGAACTCACAGGGTCACTTTAAGCCAATCACACTCTCTACATCTGACCTACCTCTCACATAGTTGCAGAGATAAAGGAAGGGGGAAACGAACCACATACACTGCCTTGAACTCATCAGCGGAAAGGAGGATATAAATGTAAATAAGTGTAAGTACCATAACTTTAGGGTAGAAGTGACAGGCTGGCGCATCTTATTTGTTATCACTGCTTTTTCTGCCCTCCCAATGTAGGAAAGCATTCATGTATTTCATGACATGGGCCCTGTGGCTCATAAAGGTTCATCCAATAAGTATGTTTGTTTTTAAAACCTGAAACGCCTTTTTAAAAAGATCTAAACCTGACTCCTTCTCAGAAGAAGGACCGAGGGAATATTCTGTTTAGATATTGCCTTTTTAAAATTAAATAATAATAATTCTGGAAAACGGATGAATTCTGCAGTAGACACGCTAGTCTCTAAGGTGGCTCACGGGCTCTGTTCTTATTTTTTTTTTTTTTTTTGCCACAGGAGATGGAGACAGATGCCACTCTAGAATGTATTATTTCACTAAGCCAAGCCGTCACCCAATCTGGAGCCTTCTGGAGGCTGTTCAGTGCCACAGCAGGTAGGGAAAGAATACATTAAGCACAACAAAAGGCACACCGTTGGGCATTTTTGAAAGAGCAGAGAAGGTCAACCATCCATTGGCGTTGTTTTAATCTCTTGGGGCCATTTCCCAGTCCAGGTCCTGAGAGGGCACTTGTAACTTTACGTAACCTTATTCTCTGCCTCTTCACTTGTAAATCTAATTCTGAGTCCAACAGGAGTCGGGTGGGAAGTGCCTCATCCTGCAGTGGTGGGGCTGAGTTGTCCCCCTGCTTGGAGAGCCACTCGTCAGGTCCCAAAGCCTCCCTGACCAGCCCTGGCAAACACACAGGATGCATTCAACAGAGCAGCAGAGTGGTGAAGGAGAAATGAGAGTGGTGTGTTGCTGTGGCCCACTTGCTTGGCACGCCTCACCTTTGAGCGTCCAGTTCGGTCCTGCTGCTCTGCCTCTGTGGTCGCCGGGGGCGAGACTGTAAAAAAACAGACAGACAAAACTTAAGGCAAGCCATGCAATGACATGACAGCAGTAAGGGGCCTGCTGCTCTCTGGCTGCCCAGAATGAGGATACTGTGACATTCCACACTTATAATTCCCCTTTTTAATTAGAGGCAACTGTGTACAGGTACATAAGCAAAGGGGGAGGCATAAGGCACTTGGTGTGTTTCCAGAGGGAGGATTCTGAGCACTACCAATCCTAAGACACTGAGCAGTGAGTGATTCCATCTGTCCCTCCTTAATGGATTTTCTGTGGTATGAAAACAGCAAGAATTAAAGGCAGAACACAGGAGGATTACAAATGGAGGACCCTAATGTCTGGAATCAGCACCCACAATCCAAAGTTGAGGCGGAATTAAGCCTCTTCTGGAAATATCGGTAAACTCTCAAGGTATCAAGCCTGCATTAACTGTTGCTCTTCACAATCCTGTTTTCTGTACCAACAAAACCTCAATTATGTCACTTCCTCTCCTAGAAACTGTATTTCTGTGAAGAAGAACATCCAGGCCATTTGTATACACAGAAGATGCCCTTCTCTGGCCCTTTCCTGCTGCAGTCCTCAGGCAGCATGCCTGGTGACCCTCAGGATTGGGCTATGGCTAGTGAGGAAGCTGTGGCCCAACATCTGCACACTGGGTACATCTCATGAGCATCAGGCTTGTCCATTGTGTGCTGTACTCTTCAGACTGGCTCAACCAGCATGCGATGCGACTGATCACAGTGGCTTCAGGATTCAGGGAACTTTATTTCAAAAAAAGGAACTTTTCAAAGTTCAGGCACATATTTATTTATTTATTTATTTAAAATAATGTTCTGGCCTCACACTTCACAATGATGAGCTGCTGCAAACTGCCCAGTAACAAGTTAGTACACCTTTTGTCCATTGTTTGATTATTATGATGTCCCTACCCAGCACTTTGGCTTCCCTCTTCCCAATAAGTCAGAGAGAAAAAACCCAACAAACAACCTTGAGTGATGGTGAAGTCCCAACTTGTTATGAACTATGGTCTTTCTGAAGTCTTCCACCTCCAGATGGCCCATCACACACACACACACACACACACACACACACACACATCCCTACCTTCCCAAAGTGCTGGGTGATGGGCAACCGGTTTTGCAAGGTCTCAGACTGTTTACTCCTGGTGGGCATGATGGGACTGGAGATGTGATCACAGTTCAAAGAATAAACTCGCTTCCGATGCTCGTCTACACTGGACTCCTAGAGGAGATTCACATGAGGTGGAATATTAAGCTCTCCTCCCATTCCCATTGCAATTTTTCCCTTGCTCGGTTGTCAGGCAAGACAATAACCATTCCTAAAAAATCTCAGATATATGATGGGCCAAGCAGGTAGGGAAAAAATGAGGTCAGGTAAAGAAATGCAAAGGACTTGAAGTCAAGTCCATGTGCATATGTCAACACACAATATCATATCATAATGATGATCACAGTGGTAAATGGCCAGAAAAAGAAGTGAGCTGCCATAAGCTATTGGCATGCCGTTCGTTCGTTCGTTCGTTCGTTCGTTCATTCTTCCATTACATTTTCATTCTGCTGTTTCTCCAAGAATATATATATGGTATGTATTTTACGAGTGCCTTGAGATCCCCTAACTGTATTCTGGTGCAAAATATGTAACCTTAGAGTTTAAGAATTCTGAGTGCAGAAAACAGGCTTGAGTTTTGGAACTGGACTGCACTCCAATTTCCACAATACAATCCACTCCTGAATACCATGCACCTAATAAACCCAGATGCTTAGGCAAGGCTAATGTTCATGAAAGAAAGATATATTTCAGTTTTTTAAAAATGATCTCTTTCACCATTACATATGTTATCCTATAGTTCACTGCATTATCAATGTAGTCCTTAAGATATTTTTTAACATTTCTGTAGCCACTCACATAGTTAGGCTTTAAGAACAAGAGGCGGGACAGCACCCGTTGAATAGACCAGCAGTTCTCAATCTCTCATACTTATTGCCTGTCAAAAAACCTTGATTTCACCAAAGCAACAAAACATGTCTTTCCCACACTAAGAATGACTTGTTAATGTGTAAAGGAATTCTGCAATGATGGTAACTTTTAAGCACTTTAAAATTGGGATATTATTAATCAGAAAAAGCACAAACAAAAATAATAAACCCATGAAATTGTATCCCATCTAGACTACTTCTGTGTTCCACTAGTGATGTATATACCATTGGTTGAGAACAGCCCTACAGTTGATGGCGGGTGGTAGTATCCATTGTTGCTGAAACCTACAGTGTACTTATGGGATAAATCACTCCCTTTAAGAATGAAATCAGACATCGACTGGCATCCACAGAGAGCCACTGAGAAAGAAGAGGAAGCTGTCAGCCTGCCTGGGGAAATTCAAAGATTTGAATATAGAAATATTTGAATATAGAAAACTTGGCCAAAACAACAACAAAACAAAACACCTAGGGGAGTAACTCTCCCCTAGAAGCCTAATGAACACTGAGCTACGCAATACAGACAGCCAGTTAAATTTCTGATATCTTACAGTGGCTCACCCTAACCTTATACCCTCCAGATGTGTCAGTCAGGCTGGAGCCCCCATCTTCCCCAATTAAGAAGTTGCAGTCAGCTACAAATGGAAGACATCTGGTTGAGGAAGGCTGGTTAATAGTTTTACGAGGGAGGCCAGGGCAGACATAACCGACCCTTCCCATGAGGAGGCAAGGATGTACCACAACATTTCATGGTGTGTCCCTAGAAGAGAGTGTACAGCTAACAAGCTGCAGCCACATAGTTTTCCTCCTGTCTCTATAGGGTAACATATTATGAGGAAAAGTTTGAAACCAGAGGGTGGAGGAGTCTACCTTTTCCATCAGACGGCTTCGCATATTCTTCAGCCCCATTTTGGCATGGCCTTTGGCCTAGGTGAGGAAGAGAAGAGGTGGAGAAGACATAAAGCATTCAAAGGAATTTCAAGATGAAAAAAGTTATGTATACAACATACATATATGCATAAATATACACATATACACACATAGTTGTACACAAACATGCACATGCACAGACCCGTGTAAGATATATGTAGATAGATTCAATTTGATCAATTAAGTCCAATTTACAGCTCCTGTAGGTTCCGATGCATCTCTGCAGGTGCCTGGGAAACAGCTGCTCTCCCTTCTTCCTTTGGCACATTTTCACATCAAAAGAAGAGGGGAAAACCAGTCCACACGGCAGCTTTGCACTTGGAAATGCCCAGTAAAGAAGGAAAGAAATCACACAAATGCCTTACATATTGGTATACGCTCCGGACAGCAGGATTGGCCTTGCTTTTCACTGTAGTTAGCAGGGCTCCTCCACCTTTCTGGGAAGAGAAAAAACCACAGGCCTATCAGCTGGGAACAGCACGCTCAAATTACATGCCACACAAATGAAGAGGCACAATGAAAGTGGCACAGATGAAGAAAGTCATCCAGAAAATAGCCCCTATGGAGAAAGAATGGGGGAATAAAGAACGCCGGGTGCCGAGGGAGGACCAAAAGGAAACACTTCACGGGAAAGGAAGCTAACCTAGAATGCCTGAACTCCATTCTCTGCCATGCCCAGCATGCTGCCAGCCTGTAAAGCAGCTTCCTGAATAAAGAATGAAGAGACATCCCTTCAGTGCAACTGTACTGTTTTGATGATGACCCTGAGCTTTGCCCTGGCTCAAATGTAACTTCTCAAGCTTTGTCCATGAGCCCATGGATCTCTCTCACTCCTATCCTTAACCCATTTGGATCCATTGAACAATGAGGGGGGGACAGGAATAACTGATCCCCTGTTCCCAAGTTAAATTCCTACAGCTCTTAAATGCCCCCCCCTCGAGAATTAGGGAATACAAGGTGTGGTGACATCTCCTTATGAGTAAACTAACTGAGGGTGCCTCAGTCTGCTGCTTCATTGCAGGATATGTGTGGACTGGCCAAGCTTCACACTGTGGCGGATTGCCGTGAAGAAAGAAAGGAAAAATATGAGAACAGC
The DNA here is from genome assembly GCA_037013535.1 of Intellagama lesueurii. Classification (NCBI taxonomy): domain Eukaryota; kingdom Metazoa; phylum Chordata; class Lepidosauria; order Squamata; family Agamidae; genus Intellagama; species Intellagama lesueurii. Next base: position 137,221,543 of record JBAJHW010000002.1, read on the forward strand.
TGTGTTTGTGAGAGTAAGAAGTAGCTGCTGTCAGAAGCCCTTGCTTCCCACCAGAGGAGGTTGATTTGCTCACCTTTAGGTTCTCTACCCACAGCTGATAGGCATGCATGCTACCTGGGAAAGGAAGGGATATAGATGAGTACGTGTATCTCAGCCTGCACTCGAGCCCTCAGAGAGGCTGGAGTGGGAACTGTATATTCAGAGAAACTTTATATATCTGCCACCCATATTTAGCAGGTAGAGGTGGACATGAACTGCACGTTTGTCCTTTGGCTAAATAGGTGCTCTGTGTTTCAAAGCCTCTTTTGGTGGGTGCCCACTCAGAGGAGGCAGGAAGGGAAGCCAGATCGCTGACTCCGAGTGGGCGCCTGCCGGAGGAGGCGAGGCTTGGAAGCGCCAAACACATGCTCGGCCAAAGGACAAATTGGCATGAACCGCTGAACCAGCGGTTCGTGCCCATCTCTAGTAGCAGGGATTCAGCAACCTCTGAAGAGCTGGGCAACTTGGAACACATTCTTTTCAGAAAAAGCAGTGATCTAGTTGGAAAAGTTCAGATCGTAGACATAGAGGTCTTATAGCAGGGGTCCCCAACCCCTGGCCTGCGGCCCAGTGCCGGTCCGTGTCCTGGGCTGGACTGCGGAGACAGATATCCCACCCCCCTGCACACACTCCCGCCCCCGCACAGCCCCTTCGTGCATGCGTGCGAGTTTGCGTGTGCACGAGTGCCCCCGAGCACCCCCCCACTCCTTTGTGCATGCGTGCAATTGTGCACGAGCGCGGGGGGGGTGCCCTGCCTTCCCCAACCGGTCCGTGGAGTTAAAAAGGTTGGGGACCACTGTCTTATAGAAACCTTGCCCAACTGTTTACAGGGCCAGGCTGCACACTCCAGTTGTGAAGAGCATAGCTCACAATTATCTTCCCGCCCCCTTCCTGGCATTCCATGCTTTATACTGGCTTTCTCATTCCTGACAGGTTACAGAACTGCTCTTATTTTATTTGCCATAACTACTACACAAACACACACACACACAATCATGAGCTTGTTTAATTTCATATTTTTAACTCCCCTATGTCATAGCCCCATTACTTATTTACTTGGGAATAAGCACTGCGTCGTTGTAGAAAATGTTAAAAATATATTCAAAATGAAAATCCAAAAAGCCACACATCTGTAACTAGCTACATCCATTCCCTGACAATGTTTTTAAAAACGAAGGAAGGGAGGGAGGGAGGGAGGGATATTGGAGCAAGCGCCACCAGTCCTTATAGGCTCTGCCATGGCACAGATACTGATACAAGGCTTATTCACTGCTGCCACTATCCCTTGCTATTCTCTGGAGTTTCCCTCTGGTGTGAGGTAGCCTGGTTTGTGGGGTCCTGAACTTTAGTTCTGATGCCTGTCATAAAGTGCATTCAAGGCACCATTGTGAGCGAAGAGTTAAGATCTGTTGAAGGGACTGTGTCTCCTGGTATCAACAGGGGAGGAAAAGCCTGCCTTCTCAGTTGCTATGAATAAGACAGAGCTTGGAAATATAATTGTTGAGTCCCACAATCCCCCAGGCACCTCAGAATCATTGTAAAAAAAGTGACTGTGCTAAGATGGTGGCTCTTAATTAGAGGTTTTAGGCCAGGAGTGGGCAAGCTCCAGAGTTTATGTGCTATTTTTCTGGCTCAAGGACCTTCAAAAGGCTGCACAAGCCCCTCTGGAAAGGACTAAACAGTCAAGCCAGGTGTTGAAAAACGACCCCCTTTTTAAAAACAAATATTTTTGCTAAAACAAGGTGGGCAGGAGACCTACGGCTTATTTTAAAGGAGAATCACACCCTCTAGATTTTTTCATTTGGTTGGGGAGGAAAATATGCCCCTTTATTTCTCCGCTCCCAAAATGATTAAAACTACAGTAAATGGCTTTAGTTTCATGCACTCTGCTTGCATGTGTTACATGCACATGCATGGTCACTCTGTTGCTTTCTTCTGTCTGACAGAAGGCCAACTGTGAGCTCATGTGTAAGCCTTCTTGAAAGCTAAAGGAGCCGTTGAGAAAGTTGATCCAAGATTTCAGTATCTCAGATCACAAGACACTCCTCTGTTTCAGCATTTTAAGAGTGGGGATGGAAGTTGAGAGGCCTGCTGACAGGTAACGCCCTAGGTGTCTCCCAATAATTGAAGAGGATTTTGTCCCCCTCCTAAAAGGACAAAGTTTGAAGGGCCCAAATGCTGTGAAGGCCATGTGACCAATGGCTGTGGTTCCTCACTCAATGCACTCGTGTGTATCCACGTCCACCAATCATAACTGAGGTAAACTGAGTTCTTCATTACCTGGAGAGAGGCTTCGGATGATCTCCTGTTCAAAAAGGTCAGAGAAGTCCTCCCCAGTGTTTAGCTTCTCCAGGCGATCCTCAATGAACTGTTACCATTGGGGAGACACAAAGACAGGGAGCCGTTAGAAAGCGTGGTTAAGGAGGAGTCCTTTTCCATGGCATATTTCGGAAGCAGCTTAATGTCCTATATGCCTCATGAAAATTAGTGGGAATTTGATAGAAGTTTTCAGATTACAGGGCAAGCCTTAAAGAGACCACTTTAGAGCATCTTCAGAATGAAGAAAGAGACAATCCTGAAGACAGAACAGCTCTTCGCCCTGTCCCCATATCAGCCAACATCTAGATGGAGTAAATAAACCTGGCACAGGACTCTCGCGGGGTGTATGCTTCCACACGGTCATTTTCCTGTCATCACAAACTAATGTGAGATGCTTTGTTTCTATGGTGTGTTTAGTTTAGGAGAAGGCTCAATGAGATCCAGGTCTACTCTTCTTTGACTGCCAGCCTCTGTATCCCACGCCACAGATCCATGCACAGAAGGGACTGGCTCTCTGCACACAACTGCAACCAGCCTTATCAGCTTCTTTTTGGGACGGATCATTTGTCCTTGTTTGAGAGTGAGCCTCTCAGAAAATTCCCCAACTGGAAGTAACAACTGGAAGGGGAGATTCCTTGACTTCAAATACGGTGAACAGCATTGCTTTGAGAGGATATTGGAAGGAGAGGCTGATGAAGGGAGAGACGATGACAACAACAGAAATCTCAAGTGGTTATCAAAGCATAAGAGCCTCTGGTTACAAGAGTTTGTGGTGCATTATTTTTACGGAACAATTTATATGAGCAATTTATACGACAGAAGCCGAAGGACAGAGTTCTGCTTTAAAGAATTTATAATCTAAGTTTAGATCTGGGAAGAGGTGGGGACTGGAGTGCATATGTGGGTGTGTGAAAGGGACAACAAAGGGAAGAGATGGCGAGGTGAGTTTAACAGGCAGTGAATATGGTCAAATGCAGGGACATATAATTAAACTTAATTTCAGTGTGACAAAAGGATGAAGCGGTTATGCCATAAACAGGAGTGTAATGAGAAGGGAGGAACACTGCAGTAGTACCAGAAGGCCCAGTGAGTGGAGATATCATGCAGAATTGTGCGTCACAAGAGTATGCCGTTTCCAAGGTAGAAAAACTGTTCACACTCCACCTCATCTTTGTATAATCATCTGCCTGTTGATGCCAGGCTCCATGTCTTTGCAGAAGGGGGATCCACCTCTCAGTCTTTAAGGTGCCCCAAGACTGTTTGTTGGGCATGCAAAGATACTGCAGGAATGGAATGGCACAGAAGGTGGGAAACAGGTGGGATCCCCTTGTAAAGCAATGTCAAAATCCATCAGAAGAAACACATACACACTTTTGCTATGTTGGCCACAGAAGCCTAAGGGGGGGGGGGGTCACTAATGATGTCATTATACCTATTAATAAGGCCAGTAAGTGGTTGAATCTCATGTGTGTGTGTGTGTACGAACACACTCACACACACAATAGCATAGTGGAGAACTGGAACTTTTTGTTTAAATCAGCAGGGACTTTGAAATTTACCATCTCACTACCCACTGTGTGTATATTTGAAGTTTGAAGATGTTTGCTCAAAGACCTCCTTAGTTCCACCAGCGCATACCTCCTTGAAGAGCTGCAGGTGTACGGCCCGCTGGAGGAAGGCCTGCGTGGCGCTGGATCCTTGCTGCAAAAAGCTTTCTTGGCTAAAGGAGATGGGCTGCCCCTGCAAAAGTAGAGAGAGGTGGGGGAGGGAGTAAATGTGACCAGGATGAATAGACACAGCTTGTGAGACATAAGAAGATGCCATAGACATGATGAGCTGAATCGTCAACCCAGTGAGAACCAAGCCAACTTACTGGGCTAAAAACGAGTGCCTCGCGGTAGCTGCCAAACAGCAGTGCCTGTGCTCTGAGGAAGGCTCGAGCAACTCCATCTCCAGTGGTCGCCGATTGTTTCTTCAACTGGAACTTCAATAGAGAGACCTGAGCAGAGGGAGGAGAACAGAAGATCATTCTCAGTCCACAGACAAAACCACAAAAAGGATGTCCCTATCACAGTTCTATACCCAGACGCTCCAACCCAGCCTCAACCCAATGGCATGAGACCCATTCTCTTGATTTGTTTGGCTGATGTGCAATGAAAAACTAACATTATGAACCTCCTCCTGAATTTTTTGTTCAGCTTTTCCATTTCTCTGTTTGTACTGTGTCAACTTTAAGTCTGGGATTGCCTTCTCTTTTTTATGGGCACATAAGCTGCTTAGAGAGCCTTTGCAAGCATAAAGTGGAGTATAAATGCAATATATCAGGGACGGGTAACTTGTGTCTTACAAGATATTTCTGGACTACAGTTCCTATGAGCCCTAAGCATTGCAGCCAATGGTAAAAAAAATGATACAAATTCGGTCCAGTGATAATTGGAGTGTCACAAGCTGCCTACCCATGCTATAAGTGAACACGTTATCAATTAGGAGTGACACTAATGGGATCATTTGGTGGTCTAAGTCTCCAGCAAGAGTTCACAAGTGCGTGACCTAGATGGGCCAAAGGTCTAACTGACAGCACAGTTACACTAGGAAAAAAATTGTGTGTGTGCGCATGTGCACACACGCGTAAACACCTGCATCTCCCTCCTTGGCAAGCCTAGACAATAATGTCTCTGGTCACTTTCAGGCCCAGCCCCTGTCTGTCTCCTTGTGCATAAGAGCGCCTGCAGGAATCCTGTGTTTTCTTTTTTCTTTCTTTTCCTATCTGACATTCTGTTCTAGTGCTATGCCAGATGGCAAGAAATACAAAATAAAACAAAATAAAAACACCTCAGCAGCACCAGCTAGTGACTGTGAGAGGCAGTCAGCATGAGGGCAAGCAGGTGCAGGACAAAGTCTCAGATATGGTTCTAAAAGTCCATGTAGCCCTCTCAACTGATATAGAACACACTTAAAAATGGATTAAAAGTTTTCCGAAGAGGAGGCACATGCCAACACAAGAACAATGTGACTACGGTACCACGTGACTTTAACCCAAAATTTAAAAAAACAAACCAAATCCATAACCCAATTAATTTTATTAGTGTAACCGCACCCTGAGGCTAGATGCCTCCTGTGTTCCCCAGGTTAACCTATTACTGGGGATCAACCAATGGTTCAGCCAAGCCCTTCCCAATGTCTGTGTCCATTTCACTAACTACAAATTTGGAGAGGTGGGTAGAGATAAATTAACTTCCATTCTGAAATTTCCCACTAAAGCATATACTCCATGGACTGTGAAAATACTTGCCCTGAGTGAGCCAGCTTTCAGTAACAGCTTTACTTTCTATCACAGTTCAGAAAAACTAGAATAACCTTTAAAATCATTTTAACTCTCAGAGAAATTCATGGCCAATGAACTGGCCAGTGCCTACTGTGGTAGGGCACAATAGGTGCCCTACTGCCCATCTGGAGGGCAACAAGCTTGGGAAGGCTGACATGAGGGCTGTATATTCTTTTCTGCCAGGCAAGACAATACCTCACCCACCCGCTCACCCAGTCACTCACATACACACTCATACAGACATCCTACTTAAAAATTAACTCTTGCTTTTACTGTGCTAGTCACTGCAGAAAGTATATTTGAGAACTGATGTTTATTCTCTGCTCTCAGCAGTCAAATGTAACTAAACGAAGTTGTGAAGGATATGGAACCTGGAGCATGGGCAGCTATCTTATACTAAAGGTCTGACCACTGCTCCATCTGGACCAGTCTTGCCAGCTCTGACAGGCAGCAGTTGTGCAGACAAGATGCTTTCTCAGCCCTAACTAGAGGTCTCCGATATTCTTTGATATTCTCTGATCCACGTTCTAGCTATCCCAATGCTGTTTAGAGTCCAAAATCAAATGAGATCTGTATATTCAGGATGCTATGGGTGTATATAGCTGGCTGTATAGCTCACTGAGGGCTGGCTGGATAGCTCAGTGGTTTAGGTCTCTGGCTGAGGAGCTAGAGGTTGATTCCCCACTGTGCCTCTCCTGAGGGTAAAGCCAGCCTGTGTGGCCTGGGGCAAGCTGCACACAGTCCCAGGATGACCCCAGAAGAAGGGAATAGTGGACCTGCTTCTGAGAATTCTCTACCTGGGAAACCCTGGAAAGGGTCACGATAAGTCAGAATTGACTTGATAGCACAACATCATCATAGCTCATTGAGAGGAAGTTCCTGACTGCAAAGCCACAGGTTATGAATTAGATTCCCCACTGTGTCTCCTGGAATATGAGCCAGCCTATCAAATCTCAGGCAAGCTGCACAGCTCCAGAGCTCCCCCAGAGGAAGGAGATGGTAAACCACTTCTGAGCACTCCATGCCTAGGAAATCCAGGAAAGGGTTATTTTAAGTCAGATAATCAACTTGGTGGCATATCATTATTATCAGTATTATGGTGGTATGTGGAACATGCAGACAGCATGCCCCAAAATGTATTTTCTCAACTTATATAGAACTGCATCCACTGTAAGGGAGCTGCATTTGTCAAAACAATTTATTACATTACTCTGTATAAAATGTATCTAAGCTAGCTCAAAACCGGTTGAAAGCAGCTGAACTGGTTTCTGAGCCATATTTGGAAACCTGTGTCTGAACAGGAGTTTAAAAATTACTAATGAAGCAGAACTTAATTATGGTTATTAAAAAAATTTCACTCCCTATAGCAAAACTGTTCCATAAAACTGTTTGCAGTTTTCCCACATTAGCAAAATATTTCAAGAAGGATAATATTCCAGTTTCTACTTTGGGGAAAATATTTTGGAAAACAAGGGGGCAGGAGAACCTATCTAGAGAGACAAAGGTTTGGTGTGTAGAACTCAGAGCTGAGATTCATAGCTATTAAAAAAAATAAAACACCTCTAGGATACAGTGGTGACAAACCAGAGCAGGAGTGTGGAAAAGAGAGGTGGAAAAGAGAAAGCAGCCTCAGGACACAGAGGAGTCAGACAGACGTCAAGAGACCTGCAGCATTTTAAAGGCTGATGAAAGCAATACTAACTACATCACTCGGGAGGTTTTCCAGGTCTTGGAAGGGTGATTCCATCGTGTTGCTGTCAATGTTGAGAATAACGACATCTTCCAGGGCCTTGCTCCTCACTCTCTAGGGAAACCCAAGACAGCATTGAGAAACAGACAGGACCTCTGCTTGCTTGTTTTCCCTTTTGAAGCCTCTGCAAACCAGACCCAGCAGCTACATCTGATTGGTCACTATTCTTTTGCAATACCCACTTGCTGCAGTCAAGGTTATACAGTATTAGAAACTGAAAAGATGGGTGGGACCAAAGCATCATGTGCTCAAAACTGGCTGTGTAAAGGCAGCTGCTCATTAGTCCCCTATGACTTTGCATTCTGCAAGACCTAACCCAACAATGCCAACCCAAGGATGGGCCAACATAAATCTATAAGGAAACTCATGCAGCTGCTTGCCCAGACAGCATTTTAAGAGGTGTCAGTCTGAAAAGAAACTCTTTTCCATGCCAACCCCCAAAATCCTTTGCAATGACATTGATAAGGTTTGAGCCCAGATCTTGGTTTTGGTGGCACAGTTGCTTAGAAGCTGCAAAATGCACCGAATAATAGTTCATTAAAGAGAGCAGAAGGGAAGATTCAGACACGGTCCTGTGTGAGCCCTTGCTTACTTCTGCACACTTTGATGATGTTTGTAAAAGAGAAATTCCCAGAGGATTCTTAATTAGGGAGAGAGAGAAAATTTGCCATTTTAATTTTATTTCAAGCTTCCAAATTTTGTTGGGCTAACTTGGTTCTAGTTACACCCAATATAAACAATACATTAGGAGTATGAAAAGTAGAACAAACTGATAACACTATGCAATTGGTCCTGCAACTGATCTCAAAATGGCAGCTATTCTAGGTAGCAAAGCTGGACCTCCCCAGAACTCCTGACCTCTGTGCAGCTACTCACAGAAGACTTCACTTCGTGCTATTGTTATCTTGATGTTCTGGACAACGCCCACACCCTCCACCTTAAGAACAGGACTTTGTTACAATCTCTTTGTTACAGAGATTGAGGGGCAGCATGCGTTTGCACACTCACCTCCATGAGGCTGGTGTGGACTCCTATGAGGTACGGCATGGGGGCACTGTAAAGGAAAGAAAAGCGAGTCACAGCAGGCTCCATGCTTTTGTCGGCCTTGGGCAAGAGGTTATTGGTTGGGTCCTCTTAGCCGCCCTTTGCCCTCAAAATGTGAAAGTGAGAAGCCATGCCCTTAAGAACAACGCATACAAAGCAAAGGCAACAAGGACCTCTTAACAGCCTCAAAGGTCTGGAGTCTAGGAACTGGAAAGAAAAGTCCAGTCCTCACTGCTGATGATGCTGGATAGCGAGTGAGGGCAAAGAAGGGATGGGAGAGGAGGAAGACTTCCCTTTTCTCTCTTTCTGCTCCCCATAATTTCTTTAAACTTAAAGTTTTAAAGTTAAAAACTTTAACTTGAGCCAGGACTAGAGCTTGGAAACTTTGACCAAAATCCTGTTGTGCAGTTATGCAAATGCAGTAACTTTTATTATTGAACTGCCGTAAGAAATCTTTGTTTGCACAGCTCAGTGTGCAATAGGTAATGGCCACAAAGACTTCTTAAATTATGGCAACCATTTGCATAACTGCACAACAGGCTTTTTCGCCTTTTCTTTTCTTTCTTCTTCTTCTTCTTCTTCTTCAAGTACACCTTCAGAAGTCCCCATCTGGTCATTCTGGAAGAGAGATTCTGCGAACTGAAATCCAAGAAGTAAATTTTCCAAGCTCTTCTGGCCAAGAAACACTTCAAGAATTTGTATCTGTGCTAGGGTGTGGTGCCCATCTCTTCAGAATATGAAGAACTGGAATCATAAAGACAGGCTGTGCGTCTATGGAGGGTGCCTTTCCTTCATCACTGAGGCTGCTTCCAGTTTATTGTGGAATTCCCATGGTTCATCCATCCACATTTTACAGGGGATTTGTTTCTGTTTTTTGAAGCCTGCATTTTAAATACAAAGACTAGTCTAGTTTAATTCTTAATACCAAATGTGGGCTTAATTTACCATGTCAGCTAAGCTTCCTCATCTTTCCCCCTCACCAACATGTCTTTAGCAGCTTCCAACATCCTTGGACGCCCTGTGTCTTCCAACTTTTACTCTTTCTCAACACAGAACCCCAAAGAACTTCTACACAGAAGCCTCCTCATGCCGGAAACCAGAAGGCACAATGCTTATACTTCATCTTTTTTTCTGAACAGATTTCCTAAGATAAAGGGGGAGGCTAGGAATGGTGGAGAGGGAAGATTTTCTGTGGAAGACAACATCTTCTGAAGCCCCCCATGAAGACAATGACATAATCAAAACCTTGTCTGGAAACTTTTTCCAGTTTCAAAGGGAGACATGTAGTCACTTACCAGCAATAGTCCAGGAGGTGTGAGGGCAATGCAGGGATGTAGATGTGTTGCCAATGCATGGGGTACAGCATGGAGGAAGAGGCCTGCACACAAGCAGTGAGCTGCAGGAAGACACAAGACAGTGTTTCCTTAAAATCTATCGACCCCCATTTGGGAGACAGACTAGGGCAACTGACTTGGATTCGCATGTGTCAGACAGGGCAGGAAGAAGGAGATTTTGTATACTGGTGGTGCATCCCAGTGTTTTAAAAAAATACCACACTATCTTGTTTTAAACCTTCCACCAAGAATTTAAAATGCATATTATTGCCCTGTTGCTGGTGGAAGACCATGGCTGAGATGATAATGATCTGCTCAAAGCCATTCAGCGGACTGAGGGCAGAAGTGAAATCTGAATCTAATTTTGGGGGCAAGCCTCTTCCTGCAGTTTTACCTGGAATTCTATTATCTTGTTAATAACTCTTTTCTTCCTCTGACCATGCTTAGAGAAACAGGCATGGAAATTCTCTCTATGCCTGGAGCCTTAATTTTACCCTTTCCCCCCCTGACTGCAACTACAAATGAGACTGTGAGTAAATATATCTTTTTTTTAAACTTTAAAATGTTTCTAGAGTGACTTTTATTTCAGAAAGAGCTACTTTTGTGTGCAGCCAAGGAGGGCTTCATGAGACTGGTCTAATCTCTCCATGTTTCTGCCCCCCCCCCACCGCTTTATTCTCTGCTAACTAAAGGAATAACCAAATTCCTAGAAATCTTTTTACCCCAAACCCCGACACTTTGTGCATCATTAAACTAAAACAGAAAACACAAGGTGTTTTAAAAGCTTGTGTTATCACACCACTCACTGATGGATGTGACCAACCCTAGCATTAGACAGAGTAAGACCACCACTTCCAGCAAAAATGTTGCATATTATAAAAGGCGAGAAGGTTCTTAGTCATTTATTTCATTATTAATGTATTTTTACTGACAGGAATGGGGAAAGACATCTATGGGATTTTGCGCCACAGGTACCAGAATAACTTGGCTGGCTTCAGGTAACACCCACCTTGACTAGGTGGGCGGGAGGAGCAGTTTATTTTATTAATAACCTACCTTTTTCCAACAAAGGGGCCTAAGAAAGTTTGCAAAATATTTAGAAGACAAATGCAGTTAAAATTCAGTGAATCACAATACTAAAAAAGCACTTCAACATATTATATATTAAAACAAGAATTAAAGAAACCAATTTTTAACAATTCAGAACGTATAGCTGTAAAAAGCATATCTAAAAAGGTAAAAAGCACATCCTCCTCCTTTACAACTCTTTCCTTGTCAAGCAGACGCTTAAAGTCTGCCCAAGTAGACGGCTTTTTGCTTACTTGTAGAAGGACATCAAGGAGCAGGCTGGCCTGCCTTCCCTGGGGAGGGAGTTCCTCAGCCTGGGAGCAACCACGGAGAAGGCCCTGCCTCGTGTCCTCACCTAGCATGCCTGTGACAGTGGGCAAGACGACTGAGAGAAAGGCCTCCCCCTGAAGATTTTAAACATCAGGGAGGCTCTTATGAGAAAAGGAGCTCACTAGGTAAGACATACTGGGTCTGGATTCTACCCCTTGAGCGCCACAGCCAGAATTTCAGAAGATCTGAGTCCCCACACATCTCTCTCTCTCCCCCCCCCCCCCCCCGCCATTCCCTTGCCCTCACCGTGCTCAGCTTGCTGGTGGTAAGCACGATCCGTCGCTCGTGAAGCAGGCTCGCATACAGCCGTAGCATGTTGTTCACATCCACAGCCACCACAAACTCTGTCAGGTTCCTCTGAGGGGAGAAGCCAACACCTAATTAGGTCCTTCATGGCCGAGCCAGCATCACGGACCTTCACCTTCTTCCTCCTTTTGACCCCTACTCTGTTTGACCCATGGCAGAACCCTGCCTTCCCAATCACCTTCCCCCTCCACCCCTTTTCTTACGCACTGCATTTCTGCAGGGGGCATTGCTCTGCCTAAAATTGCAGGCACTGATTTATATGTACAGAAATGTAAAATATTTGAGTTTTGCCATTAAAAAAGAAATGTTTTCCAATGTTAACAGAGCTGCCTGTAGGCATGACCAAGGGACCCCTGGGTGTGTCTCCTGAGTCTACTATCCAGGCATTCATTGGGACTAATGGACAACTTCAAGGTTCCTGGTCTCCTGTGGAGTCTTATCTTTAAATCTAACTTGAAGTGGGCAGCCCTTCATAGGGAGGACACTTTCAAACAGAGGACTGTCCTCTACAAAAGAAGACACATGGGGCCACCCAACCACATAGTCGGGTAAGATTAGCAGTTTCAAAAAGTGGGTTTTGAATGCCTTTTGAGAAAACCAGGCCACTTTGGCCTAAGCTGAGGCCAGACAGACCTGACATCGACGAAAGAAAGAGAGCAACAGATTGTCCAGAAATACAGTTTAGTCACCAGTTACTTGGAGAGACTTGTAATGTATTGTACAATTAATTACTTTTAAAAAGTAAAAGTAAGTTCTGACCCTGCCTCTAAAGAATGAACATGAGCTGATGAGTCCTCTCTCTCTCTCTCTCTCTCTCTCTCTGTGTGTGTTAGTGTGGGTGGGTGCTTGACTTCCACCAAGGCACACTTGGGTCCCTGCATCTATTTTCAATGCCAGGCCTCAGCATGGAGGAACATAAAGAAAGCGCCTTCCACAACAAGATAATTCACTGCTGGACTTACGTATTTGTAACGGAGGAGGCACACTTTTCTTCCCCTTTCCCTTGAAAAAGGAAACGGTGCCCATAAGAACGTCAGCCTCCTACCCCCCCCCCCCCCCCAAAGCTCTATGACAGAATCACTATTGTGTGACTTACATTTTCAGGAATGGTGGGCAGCTTGCCTTGGTCTGGAGCAATGAAATAAGCCTGGGGGGAAAAGTGTAGATGATCTTGTCAAGCCAAATCGGTGCACAGCCATCTGTCAGATCTGCTTTGATTTGGATTCCTGCATTGAGCACGGAGTTGGACCTGATGGCCTTATAAGCCCTTTCCAACCCCATTATTCTGTGGTTCTTTGAAAATGAACGCTGAGAGCAATCTGAGCCCCAGAGGTTAGTGGCAGGAGCTGATTGGCAAGACTAGTTATGGCCAATAAAAACACAATTTATCTGTTTACTCAGCTTTCAGATAGTGTATATATGTGTGTATATATGTATGTGCATAGGTAACTATGGGGATGGTGGTGCTAATTTGATTAGGATCATAGGAAGCTGCCATATAACAAGTTAGTCCATTAGTCCATTTAGCCAAGCACTGTCCTATTGACTGGCAACACCTCTCCAGGGTTTCAGGTATGAGTTTTTCCAGCCTGACCAGGAGATATTATGGATTGGATCTCAGAGCTTTTGTATAGAAAGCAGTTTTTTGAGCTGTTGCCATGTTATTCTGTGCAAGCATTCAACAAGAAACACAACACAAAACGAAAGCAAAAAAAAAAAAAAAGATGTTGTGGCACCTTAAAGACTAGCAGCTATATTTTAATGTAAGCTTTCGTGGAACACTGTCTACGTCCTCTGACATTTGAGTTAGAAAACAGAGACTTTATGGTAAAGCATTCATGCAAGGCTTTGAGATAAAGGAACAGTGGTGTTTGGTTGCATTTCACACCTAGTAATGATTTATGACCCCTGTTTGGTATTCAGATCTTTCGAAGCTTGGTTCTGTAAACTCAGCAGAACCAAGTTTCAAGAGAACTGAGTACTAAACAGAAGTTTCAGATCATTACTGCTTATAGATGCTTTTTTCTTTTCTTTTTAACATAGTGAGCATTAAAAAATGAGGTTTCTTTCCCCTGCCGTTTGGAATGGTACACCTCCTTTTGCGGCACAGGTAAGCCAATTGTTCCTTAATTGTAGTAGTCACACCAGGTAAACATTACATCAGCAAAGAGAAAGGCTAGACAGCTAAGAAGCACTGAATTCAGCAGCAGCATCCAATTTTTGACTCACTGATGCTGTCCCAGGGCCCAGAGACTGTCTCCCATCCTGCCTGTTCAGATGCTTCTCTGTTGAAATTGTCAATCTGGTCACTTTGGGGTCCTTGCAAGACAAGATACAATAGTTACAAAGGAAGCCAGAAGGTTGGGAAGGAGCAGGAATCCCAGGGGGCAAAAATGCCCGGAAATGTAATTAATAAGCCAAGACCTTCATTTACAGATTCTCAATGATAATCCTAAATTTTCCATTTGCAAAGTTTTAAGTTGTGCCAGTCTCTTGTATGGGAAAGAACAAATAGCTATGTGGTGCTTTAAAGACAGACATATGTATTATATGCTGGAATCCAGACTCCCAGATAAAAGGTTTCCGGTAAAAGGGAAGGGAGAATTTACTTGCCAAAATGGAGGAAAGTGAGTGACTCTATAGCCTCTCGTCTAGGGGGTAAAATCTGATGCTACTGGTGCACCTCAAATGGATCCTTTGTAATGGAACTTCAGGTTAACTATCGATTCTCCCCCTCCCAGAAGGCCTCTAGTGCCCAGCCTGATTAATAATGCACACCGGGGAGGGGGGGGTGAGGGCACACAAAGAAACAAGATATTGTGGTTTCTTTCAGACTAAGAGATTTATTTCATTGTGAGCTTATTGTGCATTATACTCCACTTCCTCCGATGCAGGGACGGAGATCTGCTTGCTTAGCATAGCAGTTGCAACTTGAGTAGGCCCATTGAATCCATGGAACTTACAGAAGAGTTGACTCACCAAATCCCCACTGATTCAATAGGCCTACTCTAGTTGTGACTTACTACACTCAGCAACAGGATTTCAGCCATGAAGTACAATATTCAGGCAAGGCCTAACAGGCACCGGGGCAAGAATTTCTCCTGTTGCATATTTCAACTTCACAAAAACAGATGCTTCCTGGGTTTGCAGTAAGGGAAGAAATAATTAAATCCTCTCACAAACTTCTGTGATCCTGCTGATTAATGTCACTTCCCAAACTCTACTTCTTGTTGTTGTTACCTGTCCCCAAGTCTCCACAGACCCATGGGGACCCTATGAATAAGTGACCTCCAAAATGTCCTGTCTTTGACAGCCCTGCTCAGCTCTCATAAATTCTACTTACAGTTCATCTTTAAAAATCTGCATAATAAATGCAAAGTATTTAAGATCAAGCTTTGTTTGTTTTCTTGCTGGTGTGTATATTGGCTTTTAGAGAACACAATTGTTTCCATTGGTGTATGGTGGTGCAAGAAATAGCTGCACCTGTTGAACTACAGCCTCCCAAACAGTTGTTGAATACAATTTCAGAAAAAGACCTTCTACCCTGGTGACAAAATATATATATAATTGTCTTAATGACATTTGTGGATGTCTTTAGGGTCTAGCATGCAGGTGGCAGTAGATATTCCCACATCAGGGGGGTGAATACTTACAAATTCCAGGCTGATGGGACTGCCCAGATGAGGCACAGGGTGGGCATGCAGTGCTGATAAGAACTCGTCCAACTGTGTCAACTGGTGTAGGAGAAAAAGGCAGAGAGAGGTTGAGTCTTTGAGTGAAAAAAAAAAAAAAAAAGAAGAAGCCGGGATAAGGGTCAGTATAGCAACATAGGAAGTTCAACAATGTTTTGAAAGGGAACTAGAATTCCCATGCTCACCTGTTCCTTGACTAAATTGTCTGCAATGTAGTTCAGGATCTTGTAGAAAACCTCAAACCAGGGCAGATAACTGCAAATGGAATCACATTTATTTCACATGCCAATATCATGTATGAGGAAGATCCTATCAACTTTTGTAGAGAAACTAAGGGATTAAGCTGTGAACTCGGAAGCCCCTGGTTCAGATCTTACTATGGAGGGAGACTCTCTCTCTCTCTCTCAGCCTCCCATCTGCAATATGAAGGCAATCACATTTTTTACCTTACAGGGCTATTGGTGAATCAAACTCAGAATACATAGAGAGCTCTCAAATCTTCCATGCCTCACACATACCTTATCCTGAAAACAACCTGGTAAGATTGATCAGCATTGTTTATTTTGCCATTTAAGGGTAGGTGTGTGTGGGGAATGAAATCCGAGTGGGAAGATCCATGGATCTTCTAGAGCCGTAACTGTAGCAATATGCTTAAAATAACAGCATTAAAATAAAAATTTAAAAGATGCAAATTAGCCTCTTTGGCCGTGCCCCACTCCTTGAGCCTGTGCCCTTGAGAGTATTGTTAGTGACCGAGCATTTGGCAGATCGGAAACATGGCTCTTTGCCTCGCTAAGATCAATCACCCCTTATGCCTGGATCCTCCTGAATACCAATTTATCAAAATTGCTTCTGATGTGTGTGTGCCATGATAAAGCTCACCTGTACATTCACATTTTTGCTTGTTAGACATAAAATCTACTACGTCGATACCCCTTTCTCTACTGTGAGCTAGTAAAATGGGCCTGTAGGCCTCACCAAAGCAATGGAGGGATCCACAGAAGCAGTACTGTGGCTTGGGTCAAAGCCTCTGGTACAGCTTGGACATGGGTCTAAGTTGGGCTACAGAACATTCCCCCAATAAGTCCCATTACTACTGGGAAATAAATCACACTGACCCACTCCACAAGAGGTACAAAAGATGATCTATTTCCCCATCTGATCTGATCTTTAGTCCGCTATTTTTATAATATCTATATCCTAAAACAAAACAAAAAACAAACCAAAACAGAACAAAGCAAAACAAAAGTCATGCAGGACTCTGTAGCAATCCTATAAAGGTATTACCCAATCCAGATTTTTGTTTTTACACCTGAATTACATGGCTCTTTTGATTTATTTATTTTTAAATCCTTCCTGTGAGAAAAAGCTAAGCTAGAGTGAACCACCTTACCTGAGGAGACACAGGCAGCTGCGGACACCGACGGCCAGTCGGCAGAACCCAAAGCGTTGTTTCCCCTCCATGTCGGTGAGGACAAAAGTGAAATGCTGGACCGTGGGGCTCTCCTTGACCCTTTGCAGGAAATGGGGGAATAGTGTAAAAGAGGCGACAGGAGAAGTGTGGAGAGGGAAACCCAACTAGAACTAGAGCTTACAAAACTCGGCTCAGTTTATTATTACATCTATTTTTGTGGGCAGCATCTTACTAAGTCAGATGCATGATGCTGTCATTTAATTTACTAAAGAGACACGCCTGAGGGTGAATCATGTTCTGTGTTGTGGAGCCAACAAAGTAAAAGCAATAACTGTGTTTCATTTCTAAGCAGAAGCCATGACAAACTGGAGGGGTATATAAAATGCTGCATGACGTGGAAGAAATCCCATAATCCTCAAACTGAAATAATAAAGCCTCATAATATAAGGGCAACTCCTAGCCAAAATGGAGTTGGGGATGCTTCATTCCCACACTTGGGATGGAGGGCCCCCCCATGAGTTAGCTGTGGCTTCAGGGTCATCTATGGAAGCTGAAGGGGGAGAGATTCAGAAGAGAGAAAAGGAAATACTCCTTCCCCACACAGTATATACTGTACTTTTTAAAAGGCTGGCATCTGCTGCCATAAGAGGTTAGCATGCTGATTGTCAGCCACTTGAGCAGGGCTCAATGGAGTGGGACCAATTCATGGAAGGAGGTTTATGCCCTCCTGCACCATGGAGTCACGTCTGAAGACCAGTTTCTAAGGAACGCAAACAGGAGGGTTCTGTGGCAATTATGACTAGCTTGTGGGTTTCCCACGAGCCTTGAGTTGCCATTAAGGGTGGGCTTTTGGCCTGAAATAGCTGGCCTCTTCTTACAATATGGAATCCAATGTGAGTGGGTATGTCCCAGACCACCCAACTGAGGCTCCTGGTGAAAAATTAGCATAGCAATTCAGTTTCCCATAAACACATTGTGGGGCAATCCTTTCCTGTAAGAAGCAAGCTGCCCACCCCCACCCCCCTGAATTATTTGCCAGTGAATTGTAGCTGAGCAGTTCCATCTTGTGTTCTGACAGGTGGTGTGGGCCAGCTTCAGTCTTACAGAATTAGCTTTCTTTCTTTTTTACCAGAATAAAGGTCATAGTCCTTCACACAAAAATCTATTCCCAATGGTGTACCATGCCTTCAAGTTGATACCTCATCTTTCTCACTGCTGTAGTTAAACAATTACAAGTCAGAAATCCTTGGTAACTCATCTAACTATCTACCAGTAGGTTAAATTTGACTTATCCTGCCGACCCTCCTTTAAGGTAGGGTTCCCTAACGCTGCAACAGCTATGGTACATGCAATTTCTGAATTAAAGGGGGCAGGACACTCTCGGGGTGGTTTTGAAAATGTCCACTGTTAGCAGTAAACAGTTGCCTGATCTGGGGAAACAAGCCAGACGGATTACTTATCAGAAACGTTAGTAACCTTAAACTGAAATGAGGAAACCCTGAGGGGTAGAAAGTATGCCTGTGTTAGCAGGAAAGCCCCTATTCTTGCAGGGTTTTGCATACCTTTCTATGTCAAAAGGGAAACAAAACCTGGGCAGCATCTGGATTGATTCCTAAGGAAAGAGCAAAGAGATCTTAGTTATTACAGGACATACATCAGGCTGAACACAGAAATACTGAAATGGGAACCTGGGGGAAGACTTTGGATTGCATGAAAACCCCTTGAGCATTTAGAGACCAACGTGCATTTCTTGTGTACTCAAAAGTTGTTGTTACGTGTGGTCAAGTCAGAACTAACTCATAGCGACCCTAATAGGGTTTTGAAGGTAAGTGAAGTATTTAAGGAGTGTTTTTACCAATTCCCACCCCCGCCCCTGTAATTTTCCATGGCAGAGTCAGAAATCAAACCCAGGTCTCCTCAGTCCTAGCCCATCACTTAATCCACTACTACACCACACTGGGTACTCCAACTCTGAAGTTAGCCCCATTCAGTTCAGTGGGACTTATTCTAAGATCAGTAGTTTGGATCTCAATTTACAATTTACAGTCACATTTAGAGCCCATTAAAATTGATACAAACAATCAACACCTAAGTTTTATATATATCACAGTATAGGCACTAAGTGCAAAGAATGGGCAGGATTGTTAATGTTAGCCTCTTTTGTTCTATTAATGACAACAAAGATTCCCAGTGGTTAGTATAAAGTCTCCCCTCCCTCCCACTGCTTGCCTATAAGGTGTGCATTCCTGTCTGCTTGTTCTTCTGGGTGCGACCAGACAGCAGGAAAAATGCAACATAATCCATTGTCAAATCACACATGGGAAGTCATATTTCCCTGGGGAAATTCACTTTAGCTGACCAAACAGAAGTCAGTAGAGAGAGAGAGGACAAAATTGGTAGTCAGCCCTTGCTTGTAAAGCAGCTGGACTATAGCTGCCCAGATTTGCAGGAGGCACAGCTACAGTAGAGCTACTTTAACAAGCTGCAAACAGGGGCCAGCTGCCAATTTCCTCTTCTCTGACTCCTGTCTAGTTGGCTAAAGCAAATAGATTTCTCCCAGCTAGTCTTCTAAACAGGGGCTGACTGCTGACTTCCTCTTCGCTCTCTCTCTCTCTCTCTTAGTTTTCTAGGTTCCCCAACACACGAGTGCTGGCACCAAGCCTTTAAAAAAAAAAGGTAAATAAACACTTTGGAGACACTTTGGTGCTCGGTTGAGCGGAACTGACACCGCCATGAGTGCCCCTTTGCTTCTTTTCTCCCCACCTTGAGCAAGGAAACTGGGAGAGTCAGCTTTTGGTCACCCATTCAGCCATGAAGTTGCCTTGGCCCAAGCAATCATGCTTGCCTGTAACAGCAACATGAATGCATTCACTTTCAAAAACTTTGAAGCCCCAGCACTGCAGAAAAATGTATAGATTAAGGGTGGGGGAAAACTCCAGACTTATTCGTATTGATTTGTACATCATGTAGTCAACAAAAAATAACATGAATCTGACTGTCGCAATCCTGGAAATTTTCCTACATTATTTGTCAATGTAGTCAGCCCCTCAGTGTGCTCAGGCATGCAGGAATACCCAGAGCTGTTTTCCACCAGTTTAGATTGCCCATCCCTTCTTTCTTGTTATTTGTTTATTATTTATTTCTACATTGTGCTTATGCCCTGTCTTTTGTCCAATGAGCTCAGAGAACACACAGAGGGCTTCCTCTTCGCCGCATTGTGCTCACAACAGCCACACTGTAAAGCTGGCGGGGCCATACAGAGTGGTTAGCCCAAGATCACCCAGTGGCTTTCATAGCTCAGTGAGGACACAAACCTGGAGCTCCCAAGACTTAGCCCACTTCTTTAACCACTAATCCTTACTGCCTCTCCCTCCTTTTTTTTTTTAATTTCCCTTCCAAGTTGTTAATGCAACCTCACATTTTAAAAGCTATTGGGTAGTTGTATAGGACAAGGAATTCCCTTCTAGCAAGTAAGAAGACTGGCAGAGGATGAACAAGTCTTTATCTCCCCTTGGTCTCTGTGCTAACCACGAAGCACAGGAAGCCTGCCCAGCAGTTCCAGCCAGCCCATTTGGTAGAAGACAACTTAAAAATAAAACAAAATATTCTGCATTGTGCATTTCTGGGTTACTAGCTAGCTACCTTTGTGATTATAAAGCTGTTTTAATTGCTGCTGCTGAATAATTCTGTATCCTTGTTAATTTAATCTAGATTTGCAAGCAACTCTTGAAGCTTGAATGCCAGTGAAAACTAACCAAAAACAGATGGCTTAGTCTGCTTTCTGAACCAAGGTTCCTGACTTGTTGAGCCCCACCCAAGCCAGCCTTGTAAACCTGGCTCTATTCTTGGTTGTTTGGGAGCAAGAAACCAGAAGACATGGTTTAGATGGCAGTAATGTCTGGTTGGTATAGTTCAGATGTGGGCAAACCCCCCCCCCCCACCTTGGCCTGTGGGAGCACCACTGACTGCCACACTGTTGCCATTGATACCACTGGAAACATGCCATTGAAATAAGTCACAATTGCCCAAACAACTCATTTCTTTTTAATATATATAGAAAGAAAGGAGATGGTCCACCCAGTTAGTTTGCAGGGCTAACAAACTACATAGGGGCGCTTGGGTGTCTCTCAGTACCATAGGCTTTGTGCCCATCACTGTAGTGTTGGTAGGGACCTCAGTGGCTCCCAAAATATTTCAGCAGCAACGACATTGGTAGGACTACTCAACCAGCAAGAAGGAGTCATTTGGATCAAGCAGCCCATGTTCCCCAGCATGCGGCCAGTTCATCGGTAAGCCAGGGTCCTTCAGAATGCTGGCTTATCCTCATTGCCCCTGTTGCTTTTAAAGCTGTGCAAAGAACCGTAGGGAAAAGGCGGCAACTCTAGCACAGGACTGAAAGTGATGGTGGAGTTGCTGTGCACCCCCCTTGCAAAAGAGAACAGACCTGGTCATCGAACTCCAGAGGGAACTGCCTGAGCACTTGAGGATCTGCATGGAGAGAGAGAGAGAGAGAGAGAGAGAAGGTCAGCCTTTCAAACACAGAATACCTTTCCAGTGGCTTTATATGGAAGCAGAGCTTGGGGCCGGCCAGAAGGCGCCACGAGGGCCACTCTGACTCAAGTCCCCTCTTCCAGCTTAATGACTGAGAAGCCTAGCCTCATATCTGTAGAATGGATATCGGCAGAAAGGAGACATTAAAAATTACTTCTTGGGATTGCAAATATTGTGACTGGACAAAACATGGAAATGTGTGGATGTGTGGCTATAAAGGAGTTATAGACCACATAGCATATGTTTCAGAATGTGCTTGAGTTGCAGCTATAATGGTTAGGATTGTGCTCATTCATATTTTTGGACTTCAAGTCCCAATATTGTCAAAGAATTGTAGGAATTGCAGCCCACAAAGTGAAATCTGCACACCTACAGGTTTCCCTGCCCACTGTAGAATGGCTTTTAAGTTGATTGTCTGCATCATCAGCTTCTTAGGTCTTTGTTCTCTGTTGCTGATTTAAAACAACAACAACTGGGAGTCATAGTTGTTTGGGAGGTACCCTCTATACAGCCTAATGGGCAGCAAGATTACAATTCCCAAGGAGGATCATGGCAGTTTCCTTTAAACAACAACAAGAAGAAGCAAACGTCTGAGAAGCTCATGGTGCAAGTAATTAACTTTAATGCCCTTCTCAGAGAGGCAGGTGGGCAAAATCTACAAGTCTGCATATTGGATTTGTGGACTGCTTTTCCTGGAATTTTTGGAGAATCTCATGTTGGATTCCTCCAAAAGCCACTATAGGACTCTTTCTTGCAGATTATAGGAACATAGTTGATACAGCAGGCAAACGAGCTTCAGTAATGTGCAAATGGCAATTCAGTAAAGATGGTGTGATAATACAATATTACAAAAGCTGGAAACTCTGCTACTTCTCTCTCAACTTTTGGGTCATAGAAGCCCATCTGAAGAAACTCTAGAGCAAAAACATTCATACTGTGCAAGGAGTGTATGGTATACAGTATGCTCCTTACACAGACCCATGTGGCCTAGTACCTTTGCAAAATACATGGTTTAATATCAGCCAGGCATCAGCAGCGCTCAGACCTGACAGTTATTTTCAGCGCTGTCACTCAGTATATGAAAAGTAACAACAACCCATCAGAATAGTTACTTTTAAGGGGACACACAATCTCCAGTCAGTACAGTTATTTCTGGGCACTATAGTACAAAAAAAAAAAGTAACTCTTCCATACTCTGCAATAAAGAGTGCCTTCACTCTGCACAGTCTTCCAGGTGGCACTGTGCAGCCATAGCCCTACAACAGCTGTGCCTCAGAGTCGGCCTTTCAGGCAGCAGGCAGGCATGCTCTCAGCACCTCCATTTCAGAAACTAACCAATGTGGTCTCAAGCGCACACACACAGGAAGGAGAGAGTCTGGCAGGAGATGATGAAAGGGCTTCATGCTGCCTTGTGTTGTCTCTGGGCAGGGGTGGGGTTTTGCATGCAAGGCAGCCTCTCAGTAGCACCACTTATACGATGATTTCCAGTTCCCCTCTTCTTCTTATTTTTAACAACCACCCAACTGCTTTCTCCAACCATCTGGAGAAAACCGCAGGAAAGAGGAGAGAGTGCTGCAGTTGGGCACCATTCAATAGGGATGCTCGGAGCATATTAGAAGTAAGAGGGATGATGGTGGAATAGATGCCTATGCAAACTTTGAGCTTCTGTAAAAGAACAGGGCAGGAGCCAGCCATACCATGGACCACTGAATAAAGCCGGCTCTACCCATAAGCAGAGTGGGGTGGTGGCCTCCAGCAACAGATGCCGGAAGGCAGTAGCAGTGTGTTGGAGGAGAAAGTTAGGTGCTAAGTGTGGCCTGCCTCTGCCTCCTAAGCGAATCTGCTGTTTTCAGATGTGGTGGAAGATGCTGTCCCATCACCAGCTGCCAGCCCAGATAGCTTTTGTGCTTAGAATGGAAGGCAGTGAATGCCATCTCATTTTTTGCCTTAGGCAGCAAATTGCTGATAGCAAATTGGGACACAGATGAAAGCAGTGCCTACCTAATAACCTCCACCCAACTTTCACTCAAGGTTGCAATTGGAGTCTTCAATCTTACACGGCAAAAGCTTTGATCATAATCTGTGTAGGGATATTTCTGTGCTTGCCTCAGAAGCCACAAAGAGCTCAAGGTATGTTTTGGGTTGGTCTTCTTATTGCTGTTGTTGATTTTGGTTTTGAGGGCCAACAGTAAATGTTGCATTGCCAACTTTTTAGTTTATTTTTAACAATACAGAGCATAGGGCAGGGCACCTCTGAACCTGGATAGAGCGATTTAAAACCGGGCAGCTCCTAACAGTGGTTTACAGCTGCCTAACTTTGCACCCACACTTGCGTTGGAGAATGTAAACACAAAACAGTTCCACCAGCAGCTCTTTGCTCACCCCACATGCTGGCCAAGGGAAACATGGCATTTGAATGGACACGTAGGTGCCTCCTGAACAGTACTGCCCTCCGTGATTACCTGATCTGTTTAGATGATTGGGTTTGATCTACACACAGAACTGAATGTAAGAAGACAGGCCTTCTGAATGGGGTGGGTAGCATGATCCTATACATGTCTTCTCAATCCTAATGAATTTCATTTCGTTTAATTGGAGTTATTCCTAGGCAAATGGATGCAGGATTACAACCTAAAAAAAATAAAAATCTTGTACTTGGTTTTCAGTGTTGGCCAACTAAATGCTTCTGAGATATTTCACGGCAAGTGCATGGAGAAGACCACAGTCTCCTCTCACTGAGTGTTTGTCCTCCAGCAACTGGAATTGACAGGTATGCTACTTTTGAACAAGGAGGGTCCATTTAATTAAGCAGCATACTTTAATTATCCTGGCTTATTCCTGTGAATAGACATACACCTCCATGGAATTGTCTAGCTCCACCTGTCTAAACTTGGCTGTGCACTTTCCAGAGGTGTTTTGGTTGACCACTGTGAGAACTAAGGAAGTGGGATAGGTAGGCTTCTCCTAGTCTTAGCCCACAAGACGTTGCCTGTGAGATCAAAGCAGACAAACTCAGGACAATCTGTAATGCAAAGCACAGAGCTTTGACCTCTATAATTCTGTTTACCTTCTTTGGCCACTGGCACAGTTGTAGGCTAAGACATGGTTGCAGAAGCAACTAAAAGTGAAGATGCTTTAACTTTGGTCAACACCCCAACACAAGCAAGGGTTACCTGGAGCCTACTAATATCTGCCACACTCATGCACAATGTGTGTTTTCCCTGAGCAGGGATGATCTTGAGGTGACAGACAAGAAAACTGACTGGACCAACTGGTTTGTTTATTGAATCGTCCTTTCACACTGGCAATGGAAAAGAGTCCTCACTTGGGCGCACCAGACTTGTCTAGGGAAGGAGTACAGGCCACTCACTCTTCAATAGAGGGGAATAGACGGAGGCTTTGGGGGGGGGGGGGAAACAGCTGCATCTGTCTTTCTCCCTAATGACAGGGTTGGCCCCACTCCTCACCATCCTCCCAAAGGATCTCCACCCAGCAGCGTTAAGACTCACCATCATCTTCAGTAGTTGGACAAGCAGCCTCAAAGAAGAGATCAAATATTTTCTGTGGATTTTCTCTGGAGAGACAAGAGGAATCAGTGAACCCAAAACTGCTCGAAACATTGACCAGAATATAGAATGGCTGCTTTTTGGACTACAATAGCCAACATCCCATTAGCACCATGGGCAAGGATTCTGGGAGTTGTATTTCAAAAAGAGAGAGGAGATTTTCCCACTCTGGGCAAAAACACAATTTTTGGAGCATCATGAATTATGAGGTGGTTGCTCAGATGGCTATACTTCACACGGCTTTTTTAAATGGCAGAGCCAATTGGAGCCATGGCGTCTAAAAGAGTGGAAATAAAAATCTTATGGAATGCTACAGTATTCTACTCTTCACTTTTGACTGTTTATAACTATGTTCCATAGTTCATGCTCTTTCCACTGAGACAATGGTGGTGATTCACCTTCACTCGGGTTGGGGGACCGTGTTGTGGATCAAGAGCTGCCAGCTGAAGATTCTGTGTCGTTTCCAAACATTTTCATCCCATCTTAGCATGGCCAAATAGAATTGCAGATGACAGAGACAAACCTGGTTCCTAGGAGAAAATCCTAGCACCGCCAGTATTTAGTATTCAAGAACAAACTGTGTTTAGCCTCTCAACCGAAACCAGGAGTAGGGAATGTGTGAGCCTCCAGATGTTGTAGGACTACAAATCCCATAAAGCCCGATAAACCATCATGGCCAGTGGTTAGGAGTTATGTAAGTTGTGGTCTAACAATATTGGGAGAGCACCTCATCATTGCTGCAAATGAGGTCCCTGAAGTGTCCTCCTTCCATTTCTACCACATTGGTGAAATCTTGCCATTGTCTCTTGGGATGGGGAGGAGGGAAATACATTATTTTGATGAGGTTTAGGGCCTGTCCAGACAGGTATATAGATCGGTATTTGGATCGCTGTTTGGTTCGAACCAAATTGTGTTGTCCACACATACAGTATTTCTACTTGGACCAATCCAACCTGTCCCTTTAAGAGTTGTCCTGCTCCTTTCAGGTACAGGGGCTAGGAACTTCTGTTTTTTTGGCACAATTCAGTACACTCCTAATTATTCCATTGTGTAGCCTGTGCGGATGGCTAGTTTGCACCCATATGGAGCTGTAGGTGACATGATCAGAGGTGACAACCATATAATGTAATAGGTGAATTGTGACATTAAAAGGGAGGATGGAGAAACCTCTATTTTCATCTCTCTTTTTTTAAATATATCCCTAACTGATGCAGCACAATTCAAATATCATGCTAGATCGATGCATTGATCTTTTAATACACCACTTAGTACTTTAACAAAAAAAGAAAGAAAGAAAAAGAAAAAAGAGAGAGAAAAAGGAAAGCCACTGCAAACAGTTGAATGACAGCTGTATGAAAATGCGGGGGGGGGGGGCTATGTTGAATCCATGGGCTTCAGCCCCCACAACGCAACACAACCTCAACAGAGCCCCGGCTGAAGAGATAGGTGAGAAATGGGGGGGGTGTATCTCCTTCCATCTCCCCAACCTTCACCCCAACATTTTCCCCTCATGCCAGCACCACCATCATAAACTTGACTGCCACTGCTGCTGTGAGTAAACCATGTCAACTTTACACACAAGTAAACCAGCAGTCCAAAGACTGCATGCACCCTTCTCACAGAAGAACAAACATGTCCAGTGTGAATGGAAAGATCGCTCAAGTGAGAGATAAAACAGATTGTGCTAAAGATAAGAACCTTTTAAGTGCAAACCAGAAAGCTCCAACTTCCCCTGTCTGGACAGGCCCTAATTAGACTCACATGGAGAAGGGGTTATTATAACACAGTTGCTTCCTGGATCTGTGAACACCCATGCCCACACTGTGCTGTTTGTTTCATGTTGTTGTGCTAGTGATGCAATACTCCAAGACTGTTTGAAATGCCTAAGCTGACTTTCACACGAGGAAGGAGAGACCAGCATCCATCTCTGTGTGGTGGAGATCCTAGAGCAGACACACTTCCTCCTAACCCTCCCTGGCATCTGTGATTAAAAAGGGGTATCAGAACCAGAGCTGGCGGAAGGAACCTCAGGAACGGCTGCCAGTCCAGATGGGCAGTAGTGTTGTCAGTAAGCCCAGAAAAATGACACAGAAAGAACAGTGTGCATTTTAGCTCGGAGGGGTAGGAGAAGAATTTTGTATGGGTGAATCTCATCTAACTTTTCCGTATACAGTACTTCAGACTGCAGCCTTACTTCACTTTCCAGTTGATTAATGATGTGTACCTGAAAAATGACTTTCCTTCAAAGAAACCTAGCAATTGAGGGCAGGCAGGAAGTCAACCATCTGCTGGAGTAAGTGGGCAGGAAGTGTGCGCTTCACTTCCTGTTTGGTGCTGCCACTGACCACTTGTTTTTCTAATGGTCAGTGGTCTGACAGCAAGGTACAGCAGTTTCCCATGATTTCAATAACCACATAAGAGAGTTTAAAGGAAATCTGCTCAATATGTGCTGCATGCAAAAAGTCCCAGCTACAATCCTCAGCATACCTCCAACTAAAGGATTCCTGACTGTTGCAGGTCTGGGGAGGCCCTTACCTCTGGCCATCTTCTCCACTTGCCAGCTGGAATAGGTCCTAGTAGACCCATGGTCTGAGTTAATGAAGGAAAGCTTCATAAAAAACGGTCAAGCCCCCAACTACTTCCTGGTTCCTGCCGTTCCTCCAAGGATTGCACCACACAGTGATCACAACATGGGGTGGGCAATGGATTGGCCTCCCAGACATTGTTGAGTCACAGTTCCCATCATCTCTCATTATTGGTTCTGCTGTCTAGGGCTCGTGGGAACTGTAGTCCAACATAATTCCTATGAGGCTTAGCATAAAAGGGCCATAAATTCATTCATTCATGTGTTTATTTAAAATCGTTATACCCCACCTTTCTTCTCAAGAGGGCTTACAATATTACAAACAAACAATATAAAAACTGGAAAGGGAGGGGATGAACAAACAACCCCATCCACCCAAAAGAGAACGAAAAAAGCTTATCAAGTCTTAGGCAGCCAGTCACTGAGAAAAAGACTGCCTGAAGAGAAAAGTATTCGCCTGCCTGTGGAAGGAAGCAAAGAGGGGATCAGACTGATCTCCTGTAGGTGGGAGTTCCACAACCTCCCCTGATCTCAGCTGTTAAAACCAAGATCTTCCTGTGTCCAGGTTACCAAGTTTTTTACTGCACTCACTGAAGATTATCAGCCATGGTATTTTGGGACACTCTTAAGCCCTTTCAGGGCCACGACCAGGCCTTACTCAGCAAGTGGGTCAGCAATATTTCCCGAGGTGCTAGTAAAAGTAGTGCAACACTGGAAAAGTTGCCCCACAGCAAGCTTGCTTGGTAGCATTGTAGGTGGTCTTCCTGACCCACATCCCTCACAAAACATCTGAGAAGATCAGAAATCTGGGGCTGATCTTTCAGCTCTGCAAAACTTGAGCTGAAGCAAGCTGAAGCTGAGCAAGCTAGACAGGATGATCCGCCCCAGTTATTCACAGCACCCTGCCCCTGGTCTTACTTGATCCGGGATCCCATCGTCCTCGGCTCACTCCATTACAAGGCCATGCTGCTGAAGCACCAAGGTGGACAATCTTTTCTCCTATCCAGGAGACTGCAGCCCTTCCTGAAAACTGAAAAGGCTTACTAGAGCTGACTGTGGTGCATTTCAAAAAGCGGTGTTTCCTTTTGTGGCTTTTTGATAGCGGAAGTATGAAGCCTGTGACTGCCTTAGCTCACTGTGGGGTGGAAGCTTCAGATTGGGGGGTGGGGAGGAAGGGCAGCTATTGGCCTGGCCCCTTTCCGTTCTTTTGCTGTGCTTTTTTCCTGCTTACCTGAAGCTTCAATTAAGGTACCGGCAAATTCCAGGGACCAACCAGAGTTTGGGCTATACAATATTAACCTCTTTCAAGGCTTTTGTGTAGTGGTCCGGGTGTAAGTGGTTCATCTTAATGGTCTTTGATGGCTAGTGGCATCCTACCTGCTTGAGTGGGGTCTGATATCTCTGTACGCATAAATGTATCTGTATATGCGCAAAGAAGAGAAAAACAGCATGGCTATTAGAATAGTGTGAACAAAGGGAGAAATGAATGTATATTCTTGAAGACTGTTGACAAGCAGTCGTCACAAAGGATGCACTTGAGGAACTGTTGCCATTCTAAACACTTTCACTGTCTGCTTTCCATTGGTCAACTTGTCAGTTTGTAAGACAAGAAGACCAAGTTGCTAAATGACTTGGGGACCTTACTCAGATAAAGGCCCTATCAACCTACCAGGCCACAGTAGTAATTATTATTATCATCAACATCATTCTCAGTATGACCATCACTACCACCACTATGATCATCATCAGGAAGCTGTATTCACATCACATTAAACCATGTTTTTTATTAGGCCTGGTTTATTGTTTTAGTTATATATTCTGCTATAGATGACCAAGGAAACCACACTTTGCCTCATTTCTGGTGTGTTTCCCTTCTACCTCTTTTGTGACCTCCTGTTTATATGCACTGTATAAAGAGAGAGAGCCATGGTAAAAGGGGGAAATGCATTAATAGAAACCATGCTATGTATTCTTCAATAAAAAGTGGCCGGTTCTGGTAATACATGTGAAAATATTTTTTCTGGATTTTTTAAAAATATTTTTATATTTTCAGACCGTGGATAAATGAATCAGTGGATACTGATACCATGGATAAGGGGGTCCTACTGTAAGGCAAATATTACAAAGGCATCCTAAGTCTACATCCTAAGTCTCCCCTTCAAAGGAAATTAAGCCAGGATCATAACCCCTAGAATTGTTCAGAGAACCATAGAGGCATAACAATATTGCCCAAGAGCAAATGCTGGCCAATATGCATCTCTGTTACTGTCCTTAATAAAGACATAATTGGTGCTGAGTTGCAAGAAGCAAGTAAAGTGACCAGAACTTGGGCTGAGTTAGGACTTTGCCCTGGAATGGAACATTCTTTATGCCCTTGTTCATAGATATGGTCATGTGGACTAGTAACACACAACCACTCATCTGCACAAAGGACATAAATTCAAGGCTCACATTGCCTTTGAACCCCCAGACCTGGCTCAAGCCATTTTGTTCATCATCCTCTCCAAATGTTTGTGTCACCCAAACATCCACATGAAATCTGGGTAGTATCCCAGAATTTCCCTGAGACTTTGTAAGGGACAATTGGCTGCTGTTTGACTGCATGCTTTTTGCACCCCTAAAATGATTGCCACCATTACCATCCCCCCTCCAGCAAATTCCCAAAATGTACCTGTTAAGATAATGCTAAGATTATTGTCATTTTTTTGGCAGGGAACTGAAAACAACTTCCATTTCATGGCCCTGGGCCGCCTTTGGAAAACTGGTTTATTTCATAAGGATACATGGAATACAGCAGGCTGAAGAAATGTTGAACAGAGCTGGCTCTGCATTTATTTTCAGTGTTTGGCTGTTTTATCTTTAGCCACAAATACTTTTCTCCTCCCTGCCAGACTAGAAAAAGGGGACATGTACATCAGCCAGTGGAGGGGTGAAAGGGCAGCTTTGGAACAGCTTTAAGCTGCTGCATTCTGTGGCAAGAGTTAGCGCACGTGCTCCAAAGGGAATCTCAGGTCATGGGAACTCTGATGGGACGTTGTGACAAAGTCCCAGGCAGGCAGTTAAGCAACAGGGGTTCTGAACAACACATTTGGCCTCAAATAATGATGTCTGGAACAAGAAATGTCACAGTGGGTCAATGTGGTGTAGCAGTTAGGGTGCTGGGTTAGGAGATGGGAGACCTGGGTTTAAATCGCCCTTGGCCATGATATCAACTGTGTGGCCTTGGGCCAGCCATAGGCTCCAGGTGGGATTTAAATGTAGCAAATAAACCAAATTCATTAATAAAAAGACTGCTTCTGGTAACCTGTATCTATGTGCTATTAGAGCATCACATTTTGAAATGCCTCTCAGTGTTATTAAAGACCATTCTTCACATAAAATTACCATATCATATGGAAAGGGTCTTGCCTAGCCTTCTTGATGGAACCAGGGTGAAGCCATTGGGAGGCAGTGCCGTACCTTGAGTTGTCATTTGCCCAATGGGCTTTGACACGGATACACACAAATGCTTTCTTTTATTTTATTGACAAAGAATTTTTTTTTAATTTGTGACAATACAAAATTAATGTCACTTAAATTCCATTTGAAGAATGACAATAGGAGCGTCATGAGACACTAGTCGCTGTTTATTCAAGTAAAACATCAGTGTGTGAATGCTTCTGAAGGTTCTGATAACAACATATATTTTGCTTTTGCTAAAAATGAAAGATATTATAATCAACATAGCTATTGGGCCTCAGCGACATGATTATTGAACACTCTGTGGAGAAAACACCACCTGCAAATAGAGTAGCTGCATCTGATGAGAACAGACACCAGGGCCTTGTTGGTTACAAAATCAGAAGTCATCAATGACAGTATTTTCTCCTGGCCGTGAGGATTAGAAACATTGAGATTTCACCCTTGGCCAAAGAAAGGCGTATCGTGCCGGTAATGTGCTTCCCTTCTCACAACCCTTTCCATTGCGCTCTCAGGAATAGCCCTGGTGACAGGAGTAACCTTAATCTCCTGGGAGTTGGAACTCCACCCCTCTCGTCTGAAGGTTCCTGCTTCCTTTCCTTCCAAAGAGTCCCTGCCTGCTTAATGTGAGAATGTATGAGGGCAGGGGACTTTGCAGGCAGGTTAACTCACTTGCTCAGCAAAAAGATAAAAGCGGCAATCATGTTCCTGCTAAGAGGGACAAACTCTGTGAGATAGCTGAAACACACTAGACATCTTTTGTTTAATTTATAACATTAAAGATTGAAATCTCTGGGTGTTAATGCAACGAAAGAACCTTCAATATGGTAACTACATATATTACTGTGCGAACCTTCATTCGGGCTCTGGCTGTTCTGCAGAGATTTTCTCTCCCCGGATCTCGTTTTATCACCATTTGTTACCAGTATGATATTGCTATAATATTAGGGAACTTGTTCATTATTATACCTATTCCCCTCAGCTGTGGGCCTAATTCTCAAAAGTGTTGGGATACTTCCTCATGTTGCCAGCCGCCGAACCCCCCGAACTCCATACATTGGTTGTGCGTATGTTACGTGCCATCAAATTGCACCCAAGTTATAGTGAACCTCATAGGGTTTCTAAGGTACGTGAGATATTTAAAGAGTGG
The DNA here is from genome assembly GCA_037013535.1 of Intellagama lesueurii. NCBI lineage: Eukaryota > Metazoa > Chordata > Lepidosauria > Squamata > Agamidae > Intellagama > Intellagama lesueurii. The sequence continues at coordinate 137,253,474 of JBAJHW010000002.1, forward strand.
CTTTATGAATTCCACCTACCCACCCATGAGTTTCCATGGCCAAGCGAGGATTTAAACCTGGATCTCCTCAGCCCTAGTCTATCACATTATCCACTACACCACTGCCGGGTAGGTGGGGCTCGTCAGCCTTGGGAGGCAGCCCATCTAGGAGAAGGAAAACTCCGATTTCAAACCTCCACTGCCTTGTGGCTATATCCACTGATGGAAAAGGCTTCAGGAGTTAACCTCGAGGCAAAATCTGGAGCCAGAGTCCCGGAGGCAGTTCGTGTCGTTCTGGCAACTCCTGCGACGTCGCTGGAACCAGTTGTATTGGCTCTTGCCTTTCCATTGGACTATTTCAGCGATGTGGAGAGGGAGGATTTGCTGCTTGGGTGACAGCCTATCCTCCATATTATTTTACCCAGGCTTCGTGCTCTGGAGAGGACACTCCAGCTTCGCATACAGCGTCGAAGCAAAATCAGGGGGCTGGACAGGGGACAGATTGTATTTGTCTTCAGTGTGGAAGGGATTGTCACTCTCGAGTTGGCCTTCTCAGCCACACTAGACGCTGTTCTACGTCCTCCATACAAAGCACGTTACCATAGTCTCTCGAGACTGAAGGATGCCTACAATGACACCGGGTACTGCAAAAGAAGCTAAAAATAAGCACATCTTAATTAATCTGGTGGACTCAGCCACCCGCCCACCCCACACAATAACTGGGATATATTGACTGTGCAGTTCTATTCAGTCCTCTGAACACCTCCTCACCCATCATTTGTCCATTGCTGGCATACTGCTAGCGACTGCTACAGATCCTCCATCACCCACAAAACCACTCACAGAGACTTCCTTACTGTGACCATGTTGCCGGAGCTCTTTGTTGCACAGAGCAAGCATGATGAGACCCTGGTGCTGAGCGGAAGCTCTGACCTTTCTGTGAAGGCTTCTCCTGGTTAGAACATTTTCCACATCTTGCTCATCTTCTCACTTTTGTTCATCTATTTTGGTAAGAGCTGTTCCCTGCAGGAAACCTGTTGGAAAAAAAAAAAAAAGCAACACTGCAAAGTAAGTGTTTGCAGTTTACCTATTCGGTTTATGGCTATTCTGCCATTTTATTTGGTCTGTTCATCAGGTGCCTTTAAAGGTGCCACAAAGCCAGAACTTGGGAGAAGTGTGCTTTTTGAATGGGAATGAACAGTCCTAAAAAGGGAACTTTTCCCAGATCCTCAAAGAACACCGTTTTGGTTTTGCTACAGTAAACTAATAGGACTTCCCTCCTCAGAAACAGGAGAGCTGTGTTTTTATTCATTTTAATTAACATAACTACAATATAGAAACACAACAGAAAAAATACACGTCTCAATACTTTTAAAAACTTAAACTAACTTCTTGCAATCACTAATCTAGCTGCTATTACCATATTCATAATTAACTCTCTCTCTCTCTTTTTTTTTCTTTTTGCCCTAGCATACAGTTCTTGTTCAAAAATAGGTTGTGGGAAACTTCTGCCCAAGGTTGTTAGCTGCATTCTGTTTCAGTGACGTGCAAACACTCCTGGCAGGAGCGACGGCTCCCAGCGGGCGGGGTAACCTCTCATTCTGCCGTTTTGCTTAGAGTTAGAGCATTAGATCAAAGAGTTTCCTCAGCCAATCCTAGTGGCGATTAGGTAACTAGTATCCTATCTGAATTCTCACAACATACTATGTAACTCATGCTAAGTCAATAAAGGGAGCTCTCAGGGCGTTGCCTTTAGGCTCCGCTGGCTCGGACATCTGTTGTCGACTCTTCTTTGTACTTTCTCTGAAGGCTAATTGCCTTCCCTTTGTTCCGTGATCACCCACAATAGGTAATAATGCAAATTTTGGGGAAATGTCTATTGTTAATTGCACAGTCCCCCCCCCCCCCGCATTTCTTTTAAATACTAACTTCCAATTTTTGGAGTTGTGCTTTTCTGAACAGATATGTACCTTAAAGCTGCTGTGTAGAGAATGTCTAAGAATGAGCTGTGATTTTAGAAATTCTTAACATGCACATCACTGTTACAATGTGCACAGTGAGCATCACTTGCCACATTTCCTCTTAGACAAGTGATGCTCACAGGAACAGAAACGAATATAATATTAAAATATATTCGTTAGTCTTTAAGGTGCCATAATGCTTTTGTCTTTTTTTAAATTTTAATTTTGTTTTTGCCTGATAGAATATAATGGAAATTGTGAGAACTTTTAGCTGGAGCTACTCTCTGAATAGGAAGTCAGTCAAGGTGGGAGGGGTGTTGTGATGGCTGACTAAGCCATATTTGTCATGCAACGTATGAGTGAATCACTTTCTCCTTTGAGCTAGTGCTTCCAGAAAACCCTTCCTTTTCTTGGGCTGCATGATACTAGCCACGTTCTGCAGCATGCTATTAAACCAAGGCTTATTCTAGGCCCCAATGAGCCATGAAATTTAACAATGTGACTTAGGCCAGTCATGGTCTCTTAGCTTGATCTACCTCACAGGATTGTTGTGTGCGTGGTGGGGGAGGGGAAAAATATGAACTGCCTTGGGCTCAATGGAGGAATGGCAGGATACAATTTAATTCAACTGACAAATAATATAAGTGGGATTTAACCAGGATAACCTCCCAGTAGGTTGCTTCCCAATTTTAATTAGCGAGCAAGGTCATTGTTTATATTTTCAGCCTGAGGTACCAAAGCAGAAGTCTTGCCTTGTTTATGTTGGATCCTCCCTCTTGTCACCCCAAACTGAGCTGATGTCACAGTAGGAACATGAACAAAACAGAGTAGAGTACAGGTGGTGCTCAGCCGTCTCTTTCTAATTTGTACAAAGAGGCACATTGTGATGTTGGAACACTTCCACTCAGTGGGTGAATCATAGTGCTCTCTTCTGACAGAGAAAACTGGCACCAGAGACTGCAAGGGGAGGACACAAATAACTTGGCGGGCGGGGTGTGTGTCTCCTTTTTGAGAGAGCAGGCAGTGTGGAGGCCTTGATGGAAAGAATCAGTCAATTGTCCTTAGAAAAAGGGGGATCAACAAGTCTGCTCTGGTCGAAGCAACGGTAATGATGATAATAAAAACACTGGGTTTCCCAACTCTCTCTCGGAGTCATTTTGGTTCTTAACTTCAGCTTTGTAATAATAGGATGCAATTTCTCCCTATTTTTAAAGGTAGTCATAGAAAAAAGGGGCAGGATCTGTTCTTGATCATCCCAGAGTGCAGGACATGTAATAATGAACTCAAGCTACAGGAAGTCAGATTTAGGCTGAATATCAGGAAAAAATTCTTAATGGTTAGAGCAGTACAACAACGGAACTGATTACCTCAGAAGGTGGTGCGCGCTCCCAATGCTGAACGTATTGAAGAGAAAATTAGACAACCATCTGTAAGATATGCTTTGGATTCCTGCATTGAGCAGGAGTTGGACTCAGTGGCCTTATAGGCCCCTTCCAACTCAATTATTCCGTAATTGTAAATAAATCTAGGTAGGGGGGGAAAAAACATGGGGAGAAGCCCAGGGGGCCCAGGTATCATTCAGCCATGATCAGGGCCAGACTTTGGGGGCATGTTACTCTTACCCGTATTTATTCTCAAAGGCAATGCTATTTCATCTCCTCCGTTGACCTGAGTTCAGAGCTTCATTTGTCCGTTTCATCCCTCTTCAGTCATAAGGAAACACATTAAGTGGTGTCAACTGAAGGAGATCGGAGTCAAATCTTGGATGGTGGTAGTCGCATCTTGCTCCAGACGTGTCCCTCACTTTAAGCTATGTAACAGGCAGCTTTAATTAAAACTACGTCGAGCTGAGTCAGCTACACGGCACCAGTCAAAGTTCTGTTTCTCAGTCATTCCAGAACAGTAGCATGTGAACTGTTTTTATATACAGAAAATTATGCTCATAAGACATTATGAATGGAGCCAGTAGGGGTGTACACTCACAGAAGGCTTGACACTCAGCAGTTGAACTCATGCTTGGTTTGCAGAAGATCCCAGGTTCTACCTCCAGTCAAGTCAATACTTGAGCTAGTTGGTGTGAGAAATGTGCAGTCCCTGACACAACTGGATTGCAACGCCTTTCAGCCTTCATTCCCACAGCTAATGTTGAAGGGCTGAAGGAGATGTTCCCATCTGGAGGGCCAACCATTTCTCATCTCTGAGACAGATGCTCCTATGGGGAAAGTTCATGGTAGCTTCACATTTGCCCTTACTGTGGCCAGGCTGGCTGGAGAATTCTGGAAGTGGTACATTGAAAAATGATTTTTTCCCCAAGCTGTCATTAAAAAAAAAATTATATTTGCAGCAAGGTGGACTGGCTGGATAGTTCAGTGAGTTAGGTGTTTGGCTGTGGAGCCAAAGATTGGGAGTTCGGTTCCCCACTGTGCATCCCTAACGAGTCAGTGTGTGCGACCATGGACAAGTGACACAGTCCCAGGATGCCCCCAGATGAAAGGAATGGTAAACCACTTCTGAGTACCCTCTCCCTGCAAAACCCTCAGAAGGGTCACCAGAAGATAGAATTGACTTGACGATGCAGTTATTAACTCTTCGTGTGTTACAGCAAGAATAACAGAGCGCTTTGTGACAGTAAGGTTTTAACAAGTTTTATTTCACATAAGCTATCCTATAGCTTGCTTCATCAGATGCAAACAATGAAGTGGGCTGATGTTGATGTTAGGAATAACATATGTTCCCGTACCACTTGTCGCATGCACATACACACGCTATTTCCAGCTGACAGTTCCCTTTTTTTTTTTCATGATGACAATGACTGCTAACCTTTTCTAGCATTTTTGTAAAGATGAGTAAAAGCTGTGAGGCACTTCTGTAATGATTTTTAAAAAGGCCAGGCATGCTGAATGTGAGCGATATGGCTTCTTGTGGGAAAACAATACACATTGCTTTCATCCCCTTTGGTTGTCCATACAAGGCAGATTAGTTTTGCAATGTTTCAGAGTGAATGGGAGCCAATTTAATGCACTGACATAAGCTGCTTGGCTGCTCCTCTCCTCCTCCTTGCCCACTGTGGACACATAACTAAGAGCATTCATAAACTCCATTTTGTGCCCCTGCAGCAAAGATGGGGAATGTTTGGACCTGCGCAACTTGCTGGATTCCCCACTCCCATTATTTTCCAACCATAGTTAAGCTCCTATACGTCTGAGTTTAGCATCGTTCAGAAACTCCCATTTTCCAGCAGACTCCTAAGCATTGCTCCCATGCTCTCAAAAATGCACAAAAAATTGTTCAAGCTTTCAGGATCACCAATATCTTCATCAGGAAGGATGTCTCAGAATCTTGTACATTTCCTGTGCCTTTTGGGCTGGCTTAATGAAGGTATTGTTCATTAGGCTTGGATTTTGGAATCCATTTCTTTTTTTACTGACCTACGTATAGTAGCTACCTCATTTTTATGGAGCTTTTACAGGGGCAAAAATGTCTTTTGTACAGAAGCAGGGTTTGAAAGTAAGTTAGACTCTGCACTCTGTGCCACTACTTCGGTGCTGTGGTTCCACAGACTTGCTGTACCAGATACACACACACACACACTGCCCTAGATATACTGTGATCAATGTGCCTCCCCCATCAGGCTCATGAATTGACAGCCATTAAGGGAGAGTGCTGAAGGGTACGGTTAAGGTAATTACCCAGTGGGAGTTGCATTACAGTTATTCAGACAGGAGAGAGAGTAAAAACAAGGAAGGAATGTGATCCTGTTCTACTACCTGAACCTGTTTGCCCTTCCACACCCTGACAGATGCTTCCTTTTTGTTTTTGTTGTGTGGGTTTTTTATTTTTTGCTGTTGGGGGACATTCCTTCTCCCACATGAACACCTGCAGAAAAAGGAACCATCAATTAGCTTTCAAATGACAAAACTAGGTCATGGAGCAATCAGTTCCCAACAACAGTGTCACACAGAGGAGCCCATAGCAATTCCAGATTTTGACCAGCAGCCTGTACAGGGAAGTCAGTGTACAAAAGGGGCATGCAAACACACAGTGTTCATGCCCGCCCCCCCCCCCCTCCATAGCTGGACTGACTGTTGATCCTGGAGCCCAGCTGGAAGTCGTGGGTTATGACTTTGCAGACAGAGGATTGAATGTATCAAACAATAAAAATAAGTACATGTGATAAATAAGAAATATCTTCCACACATCATCGTATCTTCTGTGGCTGGCACCCTGCCCTTATTTTTATGCATCCAAAAGAGATCCATTTTGGAAACTGTACAATTGGCAATATAACATGCTATTTGACCTTAAAAGTATTAAGGTCTATTAAATTCCTATAATTTGACATCAATGATCGAAGACTTTTCTCGCAAGAGTTCCTGGGAGGAAGGGGAGATATATAGCCCAGCACTTCAAACCTCAAGCCTGAACTGAGTGCACAATTTTCAGTAGCATAACAGATCACCATCTCTCTGCTTCTGCCTTCTTTCCTGGAAAATGGCTATGTTCCACTGGTACCTGTCTTACAGAATTACAGTCTAATGGGATGAATGAAGGGAGTGGGAAAGGCAACCTATGGATATTTTCCATCAGGTATCCCTAATATGCTTCGTAATAAGGAATCTTTGCCTGCACACTTCTGGAGGCTACACAAAAAAATTGCAGCATCTTGTCATTAAAATGCACATCCTTTAGAGAAGATCTGGAGAGGAACAGTGTTTAAAACATTTCTGAAAATGAATTCAATCATGTAGCATCACTGTCCAGTCTTTAAACCCAACAAAGGCATTCTTACACAACCAAAACACCACAACTCAGGACATCAACTGTGCTCTTCGTTTTGGTTAAGGCAAGATCATTGCCTGTGGAGTTTTAGTGCACTGGAAGATAAAAGTGCTGAGGACAGTACATACTATTTCAGCAAATGAGAAATCATCAGATGCTCCCATTCATGGAATTCATCCGACTGGAACTGCTCTCTTCTGTAGTGAAGGGCCTCTTATTTAATAGGCATTAGGATGCTTGAGGTGAATTCACTAGGATGGGTGGGGGTGGAGGGAGGGGCCTGCTTCACTTCCACTGAGTCTGGCCACAATGATTTAGCCATACTTTAGCCACAAAGTTGGATTTGACAAGACAAGATTCAAAAAACAACACTGGCCCATATCCTTATTCAGTAGTTTATTGTGGAGACATAGGACTGCTTTGACATAGCAAACACACTCAAAAGGGGAACTACATTTCACCCTAATGACCGAGCCCCATTCCCCCTCAAACCAACCCTGCCCCCCACTTTTCCATTAAACCATTTCTTTAAGCCCAGCAGGGATGACAAAACCCCAAAACAAATGCCAAGTTACGAGTTAGTGCATACTCATCCCCCAAAACAAAAACTCACATGACCACAGAACACTCAGGAAAGACAGCACTGGAGGGAAGGTGCATCCGAGTGGGGATGGGGGTGGGGGTGGGAGGAGAGAAGGGGGGGGGCAAGGATAAGGCGGGAGGGGAGGATGCAAAAGTATGTTGGTAACGCTTTTAGCTAGACATATTACCACTCGCTGCCATTCCTGAACACAACTACGAATCCTGCTACTCTCCCCATGTCTGCCCCCCATTAAACCTGCATGCCTTGTTACATGTACGATGTTTCAGATGGGCAGGTGAGTAAGACTCAACCCAGAGCTGTTTCCCTCCTTTAGGGTGGCCAACAATGTTCAAGTCTATGCCAGCGCAGGCAATATGGTCCATGGGTTCAGAGGACTGGTGGGAATCAGAAGGAGTCAAGGGGAGGGAAAGAAAGCCGGCCTTCATGCCACTTCTTCCTCAGCCTCCTCTTCAAATTCCCCTTCTTCGGCTGTAGCATCCTGGTACTGCTGGTACTCAGAAACCAGGTCGTTCATGTTGCTCTCTGCCTCTGTGAACTCCATCTCATCCATGCCCTCACCTGTGTACCAGTGGAGGAAGGCCTTGCGGCGGAACATAGCTGTGAACTGCTCAGAGATGCGCTTGAAGAGCTCTTGGATGGCTGTGCTGTTGCCGATGAATGTGGCGGCCATTTTGAGGCCACGAGGCGGGATGTCACACACTGCTGTCTTCACGTTGTTGGGGATCCATTCCACAAAGTAGCTGCTGTTCTTGTTCTGTACGTTCAGCATCTGCTCATCCACCTCCTTCATGGACATCCTGCCTCGGAAAACGGCCGCCACGGTCAAGTAACGACCGTGCCGGGGGTCGCAGGCCGCCATCATGTTCTTGGCATCAAACATCTGCTGTGTCAGCTCTGGCACCGTCAAGGCCCGGTATTGCTGGCTGCCACGGCTGGTCAGAGGGGCAAAGCCAGGCATGAAGAAGTGGAGGCGAGGGAAGGGGACCATGTTCACAGCCAGTTTGCGAAGGTCGGCGTTGAGCTGGCCAGGGAAGCGAAGGCAGGTAGTCACACCACTCATGGTAGCGGAGACTAAGTGGTTGAGATCCCCATAGGTAGGAGTTGTGAGCTTGAGGGTCCGGAAGCAGATGTCATAGAGGGCCTCATTGTCAATGCAGTAGGTCTCGTCTGTGTTCTCCACCAACTGGTGCACTGAGAGAGTGGCATTGTAAGGCTCCACCACGGTGTCCGAAACCTTGGGCGATGGCACCACACTGAAGGTGTTCATGATACGGTCTGGGTACTCCTCGCGGATCTTGCTGATCAGCAGGGTTCCCATCCCGGATCCGGTGCCCCCACCTAGCGAGTGGGTGAGCTGAAAGCCCTGGAGACAGTCACAACTCTCTGCTTCCTTCCTTACCACGTCAAGGACTGAGTCCACCAGCTCAGCTCCTTCTGTGTAGTGTCCTTTGGCCCAGTTGTTTCCAGCACCACTCTGTCCTGAAGAGCAAGGAAACAATTGGGGACAAGAGGAAGAGGTTAAAGATGTTCGGTTATCATTTTTTACAAGATGTGTCCAATCAGTGTTCCCTTTCACAGACACTCATTCACCAAAAATGATTATCCCCTCCCTTCAATTTCTGGATTTGCCAAAATGGAACCAAATCCTCCCCCAGTGAGGAAACCGATTGAACTTCTATCCTAGAATCCAGCTTCCCACTCTGTAAAGCAATTTTGGTCACCCAAGCAAAAGAAACAGAAAATACAGTTTTGAAACAGAGTAGACTATTGGTCTAGATGGGCGGGGTATAAATTGAATAAATAAATAAATAAATGGTTGGGGATCTAATTCACAGTAAAAACACGTGTGAGCCAGACTGGCTATTTAGTCTAACAGAACCCCAAGTTCACCTGGGACCAATGTTCCCGCTAACGTCCTGGAGCGCTGGACAGGGGACACGTAGCTTAGAGGGAACGTTGCCTGAGACTGCTCTTACAAGTTCCCTTCTAACAGAGAGAGCCATCCTGTGGGACACAACATTTTCTACAGAAGTGTAGTATCCCCTGAGGGGAGGGTGGGAACCAGTTCATGCTAGTGAAATCTGTCACCATTCTTGGTGAGTGTTTTGCCACAGAAAGGCTGCAGGCCTAGAGATTTCATCAAAAGAGCGCAGGCCACATAGAGGAGTCCTTTTGTGACACCATTCAGAAGTTGCCAGATGGTTTGCTAAATGAAGGCTCATGCTATCCACAGCCTTTTTTAGAACAAGGGTGGGCAAATGCAGTCTATGGGTCACATGATTCCCCTTTAAAAATGGCCCAAATAAGGTCAGAGCAGGGGTTTTCCACTCTAGGGCTGCAGTGTGTGTCTTCCAAGACTCCCTTGCAATGAAGGGAAAGAACAGGCACTTGACACTTCCTATTTGTTTGGGGTTTTTTTTCCTTTCAAAAATGGTTGTCTGAACCTGGAAGGAGGCTGGGGGTTTGAATTTGGCCCTCAAGTTCTCAGCCCTTGAACACTGCTGCTTCCTTGATTGCATGGCATGTCTAACCAACACCAAAAAAAGGTTGCCCCTTTTTCATGGGAAACAAACCATTTCACATAATGATTTTTCACGTCAGCCAGAACACAAAATCCTGTTAATGAAACAGCTTGCTAGTTTGTTCTGGCAAAGCGTCAAGGAGTCCTGTGGCACCTGTAAGGCTAGCAAGTTCTCTTTGGTGTAAGGTTTCATAGACTGCAGGGCAACATTTTCAGATGCAGCTGCTCTGTTGCAGCTGCAAGTTCGGTCAATTTCAGGTTGCGCCCCTGGAGGCCTCAAAGGAAGATAGCATTGAAGCGCACATTTCACATTTTAAAAGCCACGTCTCTCAAGCACTGTGGACAGCTCACATCTTTCCTATAAGCATGCAAGACTCTGTGCACGCGGTCAGCAGAAAATCAACTTTTGATACAAAATCTTAATGGCTGTTTAAGCACGAGGTTCCTGGCCCTTTAAAAAACTGCATGTTGGCATCTGCAACAGGCCCCTCAGGGGGTGTTGCTTTGGTGCTCTGTGTGACTAACTGCTCCTTCCCATCTCCTGCCATTTAACCTTGCAAATCATAATTACTCCTCGCAAAGAGAAAGTCCTAAAAAGCCCTGGGCTACTTTCAGAAAAAGATGGTACAGAACTAGGAACATAAAGCCACATAAAACCTTTGCATAACAGCACTGCACCCACAGCACTTGTCTGCTTAATGTGTGCTCACTTCGTATTTACATCATCTGAACATGGTCCAAACAAGCATTTCAAACCATCTGCCACAGAAGCAAGAACCTGCTGCTGCAAGGAAAGCCAGCTTTCTGCATGATGAAACACTGTGGCTATTCCTCAGCCCAAGAACTTGCTTCCTACTTCCTAGGTTCCAGATGGGCTCCATCCTGTTCCAACTCATCTCCTTCCTCCCACCTCTACAAACGAGGTCACCCTCCAAATTCTTCACAGGCATCACCAGGGCTGGTAGCTTCCTGCTCCATACCTTCCTCCTCCCAGTCAGCACACCCATAATATGCATATGGGCCCATGCCTGTACTTGTGGGATGCAAATTTGTAGCAAGAAACAGCTGAAAGTTGTTGCTGTCTTACTGCAGTCTCTTCCTCCAGGCACTACAAAGATGATTTAATTAAGGCTTGCTTTTTCAGAATTAATGCTGCATCAAGCAAATTATTTTCAAAATGTTGTACATAGCTAATAGCTTGGCTGGATAGCTCAGCAAACCAGATCACCTGGTTGGGGGTTTGATTCCCTACTGCTCTGTAAGAAAAAGAGCCAGCCTGCGTAATCTTGGGCAAGCTACAGAGCCCAAGAACATTCCCCAATAGGAAGGAAATGGTAAACCATGCATCTAGGAAACCCTGGGAAAGGTTGCCATAAGTTGGAATCAGCTTGATGGCACAAAATTATTATTATACAGCAAATAAGGAGGAGCTTGCCATTTACTAGAAATGCACCCAACACTACTGTTTTTCCTCTCTTGTCCAACCTCAAGGCAAATTGCGCTTTGGAACCCAGGCACTGCAAAGTTCAAGTATTCAGTAGCCTTCCCCAGTCTGCCATTCTTCAGATGTACTGATCCTACTGTTTATGCTGAGTGGGAATGGTGGGGATCCATAATGTAACACTTCTGGAAGGTGCCAGTCTGGCAGAGGCTGACACATCAGATTCTTAATGGCTGAAAGAACCTGAAGGTGCCATGTCTGAAAGCTTCAGGGTATGAGGGTCACCCTAGCTTCATAACAGTTTCTAGTTTCACACTGGTTAGGATAATTTGATTTGCAAATACATTGTGCAGTGCAGCAGCAGTGGTCCTGCCCTAAGCATCAGGGAAGAACCTGAATCCCAGTCATGTAACTAGAAGAATACTGCTTGAAAGAAAGTATAGCACACCACCTACTCTGGACTACACTGAATCATTCGCAACTGCATCCTCCAGATGCTTTGGGCCAACTCTCTCCTAGCTTTCACCACTGGCCTTAGTGGCTGAGTAGAGTTGTCGTCTAATACAATATAGAGGGAAGCAGCTTACCTACAACTGATACAAGTTTTATTTCTGCCCTTTACTTAGGGGACAAGTTATATATATGCACATACATTCCTCTGCATTACTATTAACCTTTCAGACATCCTTGATGGCAAGTAAAACTGATGTGCTTAGACTGTGGCATCAGGCCTGAGACCAATGACTTTGGAATGTCACGGGTGAGGAGATGTTCAAACCCAGATTTTCCCAGCTTGTGTTCTACACCTTATTGGAGTAAACAACCAAGTTACAGCAACTTGGGCTTTTTTCTTTCTTTTCCATTTTGACTTGGACTTAAAAAACAGTGTCATAGTTAAAATTACACTAGGTTTGAAAGAGCTTAAATTGAGATAGGCTGACATGATACAAAACCATCTAGTCTTTTAATCTTTGCATCCAGCAACACTCCTTCTGGACAATTTCTTACCAAAGACAAAATTATCAGGCCTGAATATCTGCCCAAACGGTCCAGACCTGACCGAATCCATGGTGCCAGGCTCCAGATCAACCAAGACAGCTCTGGGCACATACTTGCCCCCTGTGAAGAGAAAAGGAAACCTTTTAGACTTGGTTAAGAATCTGCCTCGTGGCAACCTCATCTTCCCAGACAGATCTGGCACTGAATGGGACAAGGACATGCAGAGCATACTAGCTGGCTCAAAGACAGGAACCATTTCAAGTTTTGCCTCTCTTTATGGGCTGAGGTTACTGAGCTTTGGCAATACAGCTGCATCCAGGACCTTTAGACCATCCCGCTTATTTCTCTGCAGAAAGATGATTGACTTGGAGATGCATCTGCAATGCCTGACTTGCCGTCATTGTCTCTCAAAAACCCCTAGGTTACAGGTGGAGAAATAATAGCTACTTTCCATGAGCTGTTACTTGCACAGCTCACATAGAGCTCAATCCCATGCAAGAGACTTACTGGATGGAGGAATAAAACTGCTGGCTTTGTGAGCCAACCAATGACACTAGTTTTGCCGATTTTCACTGTCATCTTGCATCTCTCCCATCTTCCCCACCCTTGAGATCATTAAGGTCTACAATGAATGAACGAAAATGGTGAGGTCACAATCTAGGTCACAGGAAAGGTTTTTAAGTCTGGAATAACAAAAAGTTGTTTCTGGGAGTGGCAAATTTAAGTGATGCTGGAGAAGGAAATATTTTTTTCTTTACAAGGACAGAGATGAAAGCAAATGGTATCAAATGGCCCCTGGTTGTCACTTGATCACAAACTGAACATTGCTATGTACAGTGCCAGCACATAGGTTTAGAGAGACAAACAATCCAGGATATTATATTTTTAAAAATTTAAGGTTGATATTTTTAGGGGGGGGGGGAATTAAATGGCAGATTCCATCCCTTATTGGCTGTACACAACCTACTTATGCTGAGGAGCAGTGCAAAATCGCTTTAAATAAATGAGAGGGATATCTTGGGAACAAAAGCTGAGATATGGGCAGAGGGTGGAGAGGACCAAAAGGAAAGCAGCCCGTGAGATAGGACCTCAGGTTGCCCAGAATGAGGTGAGAGGGATGACTTTGGGGCTCCAAGACTAAGCACTGCAGACCCACCTGAGGCCTCATTGTAGTAAACATTGATCCTCTCCAGCTGAAGGTCACTGTCTCCATGGTAGGTACCAGTGGGGTCTATGCCGTGTTCATCACTAATGACTTCCCAGAACTGTAAAAGGAGAGAAACATGCAAAAACATTAACAGTAATTAAATGCCCTCAAGCCAATTCTGACCTATGTCAACCCTTCCCAGTGTTTTCTAGGTAGAGAATACCCAGAACTGGTTTGTCATTCTCTTCATCAGGGGGCATCCTGGGACTGCGCAGCTTTCTCAAAGACACATGGGCTGGCTCTTCTCTCAAGAGGTACAATGGAGAAATTGAGCTCCCATACCAAAACCACTGAGCTACCCACCCAGCTCAGGCACCAAATATTAGGGGACAGTCATATGAACTTCAGATCTTGTGACATGGGGAAACAAGCAGCTTCTAAGGTGCTGCTGCATTCTTACCTATGTCCCATTCATTTTAATTCAGTTCATGTAAGAACTTCCCAGTTGGTTGGGCTTTCATGGTAGCACAGAGGATACCATCTGGGTTTTCAGATATCAATGACTCCTTCCTGTTTTTTTAATCCCTGGAGCAAGCTAATATTGCAAGGAGATGAGTGCAGGGTCCTCATACAGCTGCTGCACATTAGAGGGGTGAACTCTGATATCTCTGTAGGGGGGTAGGCCAGGTATCACCATAATCCCCACCACTACCACTTTAGATCAGTAATAGTCTGATGACATGTATTGGGTTTGCTACTAATTAGCTCAAGTGCCAGCAGGCTGCGGGGCATTGGTTGTTCTTCATTCAACAAGCTCTATCTGTTATTCTGACCTTTGAAGCAACTTGGATAGAAATGGCATTCAATTTCATGGAAAGCAAAACCAGCCATGTAATTCAGTGGGCAGCTGTGCACTCTACACTGTTCAAAAACACTCTGCGTTCAGGATAAGTTGTCCTTAGGGATGCCTATTGCAGGGAAAGGTAAACAGCATCATGGCAAACTGTCCTTTAGGTAGATGTTCAAAAAATTACCCCCTATGAACAGCTTCTAGAATTCTACAGCCATCCCAGCTTTCTAGAAGTTGTAACCCAAGAAAGCAACATTCCCAACCACTGCCTTCAAGGAAAGTTGAGTTGCCATGACTCAACGTCATAGTGAGGGGCTGTAGTGATAGTTCTGAAGGAAGCAAACTAGGGATACAGTTTGATTACTTTTTGGAATACAACATAATTAACCAACAGCTCTGGTTCATTCCACCACATCCCCGAAGGGAGAATGTGTTAATTTTCAACAGGAGGTGCAAACTGAAAAAGAACAGTGGTGAGCAATGTTAGAGCCATCTTTTCTTTTTTTAACCAACCCTGCTAAATTCAGCTCATGGGCTAGATGGAGCAATAGTTCCCCACAATATAAGGCACCTACTTCTATGAGATCCTTCCAACCCCCCACAAAGCATTCCAGAAATAATACAGTCCAAGTTTAAGGTAGGATCATAAGTCAGTGACAGAACATGTTTATCATGCAGAAGGCCCTGGTTCCATCTCTGATATCTATGGGGAAGATGACTGTCTGAAACTCCTTAAAGTCTGCTGCTTTTTAATAGAGGTGTGCAGATTTGTGTTTTTGGAGTACAACCCCCAGAATTCCCTAGGGAGCATATAGTCCAAAAACACAAATCTGCCCACCTCTGCTTGTTAGCTTCAATGTTGTTGACCCAGTGATCTTTACTTTGCATAAGGGGGTTCCCCATATTCATCTGTTTCACATTCTTCCTTGAATGTTTCACTGACTGTTAACCAGAATGTTTCTATACACACATTCATACCCTTTGTCTGAAATAAAGACCTGAATATGGCAAGAAGTCATAGACAGCACTACCATCACATACCGCTTGCATCTTTTGCATGAGGCATATACCTTCACAAAGCAGCTCCCTGTACATGGTAGTACTTCCTTCGGAGTAATGTGACACCCTCTTTCATATTGTATTTCAGGCACATGATTTAACTACAGAAACCGCACCCAGGTTTTAAAACTAACTCAGAAAGCCACCCTACTTTGGAAACTCAGGAGATTGTCACACACAATCATCTGAACTTACAGATCAAGTCACTAAGTACGTGTAGAGACACAGATATTTCCAGAAGGCCATTTACGGGGCTACCAAAAGCTCCAGAGGCTGGCAGATCAGCTGTGAACTACAGAACCTCCTGGAAAGGAACCCCAGTGTGTGTGATTCTGACAAGGGTTGGTGCAGGCTCTGTGCATGTCACCTGAGCTTGAAAAAGTTAATCTGGAGACTACACCTCCCAGAATTCCCCAGCTAACATGGGTCCTGTTCTACAAATTAGTATTACTGTGAATGGAAGAAAACTGTTTTGTTACTTGTCCCCAACAGCTGGAACAATCTTAAACAAGTCTCCATTCAATATAATCATGAATTTGAATAAAGCTTGTGTATCAAGGCCACCACCCAGAATTAAGGCTTCAAGGAGCTGAGCGTGCAGAAAGATCAAAGCTGAGAATCATGGACTTCACAACAAGATGGGCAAAGGGAAATGCGGCAAGGCACACAGGTGGGGATTAGACTCCCCTTCAATAGAGACTAAGGGGGACGGGACTTTATGCCAATTTTCTGTCAAGCCAGGACTACTTTATTAGTAATGTATCTGGCTACAATCAAAATACTGGCTTCAACTCAAGAAGCTTAGTGTTCCCTAGCTTTTCTACAGTTTTTGCACCAGTGCTTTAGACTGGACCAATAAAGAGTCAAGACTCTTTGATGATACTCTTTCAAGTAGGTTATTTGCAGCAAAGAGGTACTGGGGTGATTTCATTCCCTTGGGGATGCTACTGCACTAAGATTCCTTGATACAGCCTGCAGGGCAGCTGACCAGAGCAGGGGAGACTTTAAAAAACGTGACTAGAAAGCACAATGTGTCTCTGTGCCTCAATTTGATGGGACGATGATTTAGCAAAATCCACTTAGCTAACCTGCAGGGAGGAAAGATACCTGCCCATTGTTCTGGGAGCTGGGTAAGAAGACACTTTTATTATTTTTTAAAAGAGCAAAATGGCTCCGTACTCATCTGTCGTGCTCAGATATTTGATCTCTATAACGTTAAACAGACCTAAGTACAAAGACTTTCGTTCTATGGAGGGGGACCAAAGGCATACACAAGATGCAAAATGATCCATGGTGGTCCTTTGACCCTCACATGGCAGGTGCCACACACAGCCACAGGATACACCCAATAAAAAACAGCTCACAAGAAGGCGAGGGGAAGGGGCAAGCACCAGGCAGAAATGCACATCCAAAGCCAATTACATGTGGTGTTTCCCCAAGCAATGGGTTCTCTGAGCAGCTCTACCTGCCAGGGTCAGGTATAATCAAAGTGGCCAGAAGCCAACGGTAATGATAGATGGATGCCCAACGCCAGTCTTTCCCCCCCTCTACGCTTATCCATACATGTTGGCCAATGGCCATGCTGGCTGGGGATGGTAGTAGTTGTAGTTCAACACACCTGGAGGACACATGGTTCTGTTCAGAACCCCACGTCTACCAAGGCATTCTTGCACCTGGGGCTGAAAATCCAATTGCTTCCATGTTAGTGATGAGTACAAGCCCCACTGAAAGCACTGCTGACTCACTTCACTGGGATCCATGAGGAAGCTCCTTGCTAACAGGGCTTAAACAAGTGCATCACTTGTCTGCTTGCCCATCTGCCCCAGTGTCTGCCCTTCACATGACTTTATGGTTTGTCATCCCAAAACATGAACTACCACAACTTTCCTGCAGCTCTCCTGGAGCTTGGAAGAGGCCAGTAAAATGGAGTCCCTTCACTCATCTGCTATATCAGTGGTTCCCAGGTGCCCTTGGACTGCAACTCCCAGAAAGTCTGGGAACCACTGTACTATATCCATATTCTTTCAATATACAAGGTACATGTCTGGAACACAGGCCCTTTCCCTGAATGTCTGTCATGTGATGAAAACCACAAAGATAGGTTTTAGCAGTGGTTGGGGGCTAGCTAGCAAGACCCCCAGAACCTCCATTTGATACATGAAAAGGGTAAGACTGGAAGAACTGTGCATGTTTAGTCTTGAGAAAAGAATTCTAAGGGGAGATATGATAGCACTTTTCAAATATAAAAGGTGGTCATACAGAGGAGGGGTAGGATTTGTTCTTGATCATCCCAGAGTGCAGGACACGTCATCATGAGCTCAAGCTACAAAAAGCCAAATTTAGGCTGAATATCAGGAAAAACTTCCTAACTGTTAGAGCAGTACGGCAATGGAACCAATTACCTCAGGAGGTGGTGAGCGCTCCAACGCTGGAAGCGTTTAAGAGAAAACTGGACAACCATCTGTCAAATCTGCTTTGATTTGTATTCCTGCATTGAGCAAGGGGTTGGACTCAATGGCCTTATAGGCCCCAACTCATTTATTCTCTGATTCCTCCCTATTATGAAATAATCAAGGGTTGAGAAATCAGCTGACATAGACACATACGTACAATATCTTTTATGAAATCAGCTGTATTGCTAGTGACTGTAGTCCTATGGTATGGCCTCATAAGCAGCAAAAAGTTCTAACCATGTAAGCACAGCAGGCGTAAGATTAGAGACCCCTCAGAAAACCCACAAATAGAAAGGCCCCCCCATCAGTTCTGATCCACCCCCACCCAGGTATGGCACTTTGCACAGCTGTTTCTCAAGGCATTCTACAACACACACACACACACACACACACAGGACTCTAAAATGGAGTCTCCCTTTCTCAGCTTTTGCCTGCCTGATGCTGCTGCAGGAACAGGAGCAGCACTTTGAGTGGCAGATTCTATTTATACTCCATGCCTGTAAAACTAGAGGAGGGGAGGGGAAAGGAAAGAGGGAGAACTTGCTGAGAGAGAGAGAGAGCTGAAGGGTGGATGCAGCAGTCGCTGTATCTCTTCCACCGTCCCCACCCCATAGAGATACACCCTTCAGTGAAAGCAGCCAGGACAGTTGGGAGCGGCAAGCAATGCAGTCATAATATATCCAGCGCAAGAGGAGGCTGATAGCCTCGAAGCCTGACATCCCAGAGCAGGGAGCAAAGATGGCCTCCCTCAGCACTTGCCCAGTCAGCTGCCAGGTCACTCCCCTGGCTGCAGGAAGAAGAAGGGGCATAGGCTGGAAGAAGGTGCCACTGACCTATTCAAAGGCAAATCCTCCTCCTTCACCATCTTCCACACCCACTCTATAGCCTTGCAGACTTAAGGATTGGCAGCCCTTCAGAGAACTGACCCTGCCCCTTTATTAGAAAGAAGCCTCACTTCCTTTCTCCTCACACTCCCCCCCCCCCAGCCCTTGTAGCTAGTTGTAGTAGGCCTCCAATATCTCTCCAGATGTCAGTGCCTTAAAATGAACCCAAAACTTCCATTGCAGGCTTCGTCTAGCATCCTTTGCGCCAGACCTAGGAGGACTTTTAAGCCTCAGCCAGTGGGGGGAGAGGGAGGAGGTGGATGGAGAATATTCCTTGCAAGGACTTTTCTGCCACACTAGCTTTCATGCCCATGTACCTTTAAGGCCCCTGTTTGTAGGGTGCAAGGATAGACGTATGTGGGACAGCAAAGCCAGATCTGATTACCATCAAGGGTGAGGCCACTATTTGAGCCCGCTTGGATCTGTCTAAATGCAAGGCAGAGAGCAACCAGAACACAGACTACTCGGAAGCACGGATGGGTGGCCGGCAGTTGAGAGCACTAACATGAGAAAAAGCGCCTGTAATAGAGCGATTAGAGCATCCCCTTCCATGGCTCTAAATGTCCTGAGTCTCAAGGTCAGGATGAATCCTCTGTCCCTAAAGAAGCATACCAGGTCTGCATACAGGGGCGTTAACACTTCTGCTCATCCAAGCATGCTGAGCAGATAAGTCTTTAAGCCTTCCCTGGGTTTTATTAATGCCTTCAGATCCCCACCATGTTTAGCTGCAAAGTCAGACAGATGTTTAAGACAAGGCAGAAGGGAGGGCAGCAAAGCGGCAGTTTTATGCCAGGGAGCCACAACGTACTGTAATCCCATGGGGACACTGCAGTAAAGACAGCTCCCAGCCACATGCAACAGTCTTGGTGGGCAGGGATATTGCTACCAGGAGCGGTGGCAGCGGTCAGCTGTCTGGGAAAGTCTCAAAGACTGGCAGCCCAACCGGCAAGTCACTCCCTCTCCAGGAGGTTTACAGGCTAGCAGCTGGGGTTATTCATAGATCCGATCCCTCTCTCCCACAGAGGACTTGCTGAGCTCTCAAACAGGAGGGAAAGAGAGCTTGGCAGTGATGACTCAAGCCTGGTTCTCACCGAGGTGGGAAACCTGTATCTCGTCTATATTACTTCAGACAACAAGTGGTGGAGGGGTGGTTCCTCCCCAGAGAAAACAGGCAGCTATCCAAAAAAACGCCTAAGCTAGAGACCCTTCTCCTTTGACTTCTAGGGTTTTTTTTGGGGGGGGGGGTTTGCAAGTAGGAACTATTTCCTGTTCCCTTATCTCAGAAACTGCCCCCCCCCCTCTAACAGTGTTGGACTTTAACTCCCAAAGGCTTCAGGGAACATAGTCAAGGGTAAAGGCTTATGGTAGTTGTAGTCCAAACCATCCAAAAGGCCCCCCCGCTCTTCCCTTTGCCTGTCCTGCAGTTCTGAGGTATTCTGATCCTCTCAAGGATAGGCCTTAAAATCCACACTAGGAAGCCACCACCTTTCCCCCCCCCCCTAAGGAGGGGGAAAGTCCTTCAGAGGAGTGTGGGTGTGTGTGTGAGAGAGAGAGAGAGCCAGAGAGAGAAGATGTGAAAGGGGAATATGGCCTTCCCATAACACCTGCTCTCAAGGAAGGACACGAGGGGCACTTTCTTGCACTGCCGTAAATCCAGCGTTCCCACTCTGGATGGCAAGACCTGTTTTCACCAGCAAGGGTGGAGCACGCCTGAAGGTCAAGACGGGAAGGCGCGCTACGTTCCTGACCTACTTCTTCTCCCTCAATGAGCAGCAGCCTCCCTTTCCTACGGGCAGCCTTGCCTACTAGGCCCGGCCAGAAGCCTGCCAGTCAGTGGTTACAAAGTAACATGAGGGAATAGGAGGCTTGCAAGAAAGGATCATATTCTTTGCAATAAGTAAAAGGCACAATTGTGACACTGCAAGACCCAGAACTACTTTCCATTGCCTCTACTGATGAAGGAGACGGTGAAGCCAAAGTTACATTAAAAAATTTTTAAAAAAACATTACAGGTGCCTATTCAATTCCAGGAATGAACCCCTGGGCAGACATAATCCAAGCAGTTACTTTCAAGGTGCTCCTTAAAGTCCAGGAAGCACCTGGATTCTTTAGGGCAGCCATTCTCAATGGGGGTGGGTGGGGCAGCATACGGCACCTTTGAAGGGGGACACAGACTAGAAACAATTCTTCACATACCACCTTATAAGGTGCGTGACCTGATTTATACAATCTGGATTTGGCCTATATTTCTTTCATGTTGTGACCCAAAAAAAAAAAAGGCTGAGAATGGCTGCTCTAGGATACAACCTTCCTGCTTGTAGAGTGTAGCTATTTGATGTG
This sequence comes from Intellagama lesueurii, assembly GCA_037013535.1. Lineage (NCBI taxonomy): Eukaryota > Metazoa > Chordata > Lepidosauria > Squamata > Agamidae > Intellagama > Intellagama lesueurii. The sequence continues at coordinate 137,274,491 of JBAJHW010000002.1, forward strand.
GAAAGGAGTAGAATGTCCCCAGGTCAAGACTGTTTTACACAAGCCCATTTTTCTACACCACATTCTCACAATCCGTGACAAGCACAGTCCCTTCTCCCACCTGTGTGTATCTGAAATCTACCATAGCTTCCCAGAAGCAAATGCATATCGTGAGATGGAGTTGCATTAACGTACATTCAGATTCCTGTTTACATCCACCCGGGGGAAGGGGTTTGCAATTTTGGGTGAAAGAGTTGCCTTAGGGATGAGAACTTCTAGCAAAAAGCTACTGCAGCCTCACCAAGCAGCATAAGCGTAAAGGATTCATGGGAGGCGTGGGGGGGGGGGGGGGGGAAGGAAGGGTGTCTGACTTTATAAATGCCAGGTCAGCACAGCCTGTCATAACCCAGAATTACTGGATCAGGCTTAGTCTCCTTCATGCCTTGAGATGAAGATAAACCGAGACTGACTGGATTTGCACTAAAAACTCCTGAATAACCAGCAGAACCTAAGTAAAGCGTTGCGGGGTGCGAAGGGGGGGGGAGAGGCCATGTGCTTCCGACTCCCTCGCTAACACTTGCAGCGCTGGGGAATCTGTTCTTCGCCGGTGGAGGAACGGGTGAGGCGTTACGATGGGAGGCGATCGCAGACGCCTTCCCACCTCCTACTGGGATTTCTTCACGATGGGGAAGAGTGGAAGCCATGTTGGCGGCCGCATTGCAGAGAGATCCACCCAGCCCAGCCGCCGCCACATAGGCAGCCCTCCCCAGGCGCGGCAAGCGAGTTCAGGACTGACCCGTCAAGAAAATTCGGCTCTAGATCAGACAGCAAATGCCGCTGCTGCCGCCTCCGCCACCCTCCTTTCTCCGTCGCAAATCGCCCTCTCAGCGTCCCTCGGTCTCTCGCGCCTCCTCTCCCCCCCCCCCACCCCGCGCGCTCCAGGCGCACATTCAACCAAGCAGTCGTCCCACTGCGCCGGCATTTGCGGGGGGGGGGGGGAAGGAGGAGGAGAAGGAGAATTCCCTCGCCCAGTTTACCAGGGTCGCCGCAATCATCCACCCACCCGCTCCTTCGCCCCCTCCCTTGTCCCATGGAGGGCAGCTCCAACCTGGGAGGTGAAAGAGCCCCCTCTCCTTCCCAGGGCTAAAAAGAGCCAAGATCTCTTCCGAGCCCTCCCCCGCGCCTCCGGGGCAGAACGAAGTCCGGGCACCGAATCATGCTCATTTCTGCCGTTTTTCCTCCCTTCGTCCCTCCGCCCTAACCTTGGCCCCGATCTGGTTGCCACACTGGCCGGCCTGCAGGTGCACGATCTCTCTCATGGCTGCTCTCAGCTGCACGCGGGCTCCAATGTCGTCTCGCGGTTGCTCCTTGCTCTCTGCCTCCGGCCCGCTGCTCTAATGCGCCTTAAATGGGCCCGATGGGGAAGAGCAGGGAAGGGCTTGGGGGAGTCACTGCGCATGGGCGCCAGCGGCCTGCCAATGCCACGGCCACGTCTCCCCACCCCTGCCCCGCCTTCCTTGCCGGCGCCTGCTCCTGCTGTAGCGGCGGCCCGGCCGTGGCGGGGGGGGTTCGCCGCTTCCCTCGGCTGTACGCCGCCGTGGCCTCGTGGGCAAATTGTGCCGGCGTCTTTGCCCTAAATGGGTGCTGGGGTGGGCTAATGGTGGGTCACCCGGGGGAAAGAATCAGGAAGACACTTTGTACGTGCTCAGAGGAACTGCGGCCTTTCTTTCTAGGGCCAGGCTCTTTTGACGCCTAGAGGAGACGTCGTGAGAGAGCCCTTTGGACTCAAAAGCGGAGATGTCTCCAAGTGGAGAAGTCTCACGTTCTTGCAGACGTGGAGGGGTTGCGGTGGCCTCTCGTGTGTGCGGGGGGGGTGTGTGTGGAGGGCTGTCTCCCGAAATTTTGCTCCCCGAGGCTGGGGAGAAGATCTCTCCCTCCCCACCATTCCGCCTACAGAAGTGAACTGGGCTGGAGGCTGATCCTGACTTCAGTATTGACAATGGAAGGCTTGTCCTCCGTCGTCTCTGAGGAAAACAGGCTATTTTAGGGGCCGCCTAGGACGGGCTGTGGGGGCGCACCCCACCAAGCCAGGGGAATGGCGGGGGCCAGCCGGACTCGGAAGGACCGGCCGGGAGGCTGCCTCACTCACTCTGCTGAAAGGTAGGGCTGGCCCCGCCCAGGTGGGTCAGCTCAGCCTCAGTTCCTGGTGCAGTTCCTTTGGACTGAGTCGGGAAAGGCGAACCCCGCTTGAACTTCCCTTTTGGTTATGTGGGCAGACAGCAAGGGCTTTTCTGTGCGGGGGTTCTGGGAAAGAAGGAAAAACACGGCGGAGTAACTATAAAAAAAACCCCAAGTGTTTTTTGGTTTGTTTTTTTCAGATGAGGGAGCTCAAAACTAATAGGCCATTGATTATATATTTTGCCTTCTTGCTGGTGCATTTTTACATCCCGTTATTTAGAGGGCAAAATAAAAAAATAGATCTGTCACATTCTATTTAATATTGTTAAAACTGGTATTAAAATTTCATCCTGCTGTGTGCCCTGGATTGACTCAGTAGAGGAAGGATTCAATCCATCTCATATTCGGTTGTCCTCTTTTCCAGCTGTTTTCAAATTTTTCTAGCGTTATTGCTTTCTCCCGTGAGTCTTGTCTTTTCACATGTGCCCAGGTCAGTCATTTTTGCTCACAGAGGGAGTTCAGGCTTGATTTGATCTAGGACCCACTGATTTATCTTCCTAGCAGTCCATGGTATCCATAATTTTTTTTTTTTAAAAGGCATACAAATGTTTAAATGGATTGTTGAACCTTACTGTATTGAATGTGTTTTGGTGCTGCATATGTTTTTGGTATTGTATTCATTGATCCCTTTAGTATTTTATGCTCATTGTTACTAACTTAAATACTGTCTTTCAATTGTTGTAAGCTGCCTTGGATCATTTTTAAGAAGAAAGGCAGGTTAAAAATATTATAAATAAAGTCACCCACTGAAATTGAATGAGGGAGAAATTCTGGACAAATAAAAGGACGGTTAATTTTTTCAGAAAGGAGTCTGCAAGGAGGACATGAGGGCAATAGCAGGGTCCTCCAGAAGAGGGTGTTCAGAAGTGTGTTGTCTCCAATTCTGAGGCTAGTAACCATTGACAGGTTGATCCTTCATGAATTCCTTTAATCCTCTTTTAAAGCTGTGCACGTTGGTGGCTAATACGACCTCTTGTGAGAGAACATTCCATGCTTTTAACGAGGCACTGTGTGAAAAAGTTCATTGTTATGTATTGTCAAGTTGGAACCAACTCACAGTATAGTGACCCTAATAGGGCTTTCAAAGTAAGGAGTACCAATTCCACACTCCCAGTGAGTTTTCATGGCTGACTGGAGATTTGAACCTGGGCCTCCTGAGCCTGTTACTCTATCCACTACACCACACTGGGTATTGTATACAGAAACTCACATACTGGCAGAATTCTACCCTTAAATTGCATTCCAACTTAGGCACTGGGAGAGGGAGGCAGCATCCGTCACAAAAGCTTTTATAAAGGCTTCCACAGCTGAATTCTTCAGGGCCATTCCAGAGTTGGAGAGGAGGAGTGGGGAAGTTTGCAAGGCTTAGTGGTATAGTGGTTCCTTTTCACAATGCTAAACCATATCTTAATGCTATGTCTGAATGTGGCTGCTGTCTTTCCTCCCAAGACCCGTAATCGTGGCCACAAATGTATGTGCAGTTCCTTTGGAGTACACCCCACGCACCTCGGCAAGTCTGTTCCCTTCCCAAAGAGAATCAGGTGATGGGATTCTGCCAGAGGTTGTTATGAGATCTGGAGCGACTGCCACTAGCACCTGAAAGCTTTCCAGATCGAGGTCTGGTTGAAACTGCTGATGCTGTTTCCATGGCCTGGTGTCTTGAAAACAGATTACCCAGTGCATGTATGTATAGCAAGCAACTTGTGCTACGGGTGGGAGAGAGGAACAGGCTAATACAGAATATACTTCCCTTGTTGTTGTTGTTGTTTTAATGACTGTTAGCATCTCTCTAGATTAGTATTAGTCTTCCTTCATTCTTGCCTCCAGGTCACTTTGTTTCTTCTTGCTTTTCTGTCTTCACAGTACAAAAAGAGGTAGAGCTGCAGAGGTAGAAGCCAGGTCTAGAAGCTTCTGCAATAAAGTTACAGATTTATCCTTCTGCCCTATTTCTAAATGGATTTCCTACACAATAAGTAGTATGTTTCCTCTTTTGCCTTAATTCCAGCCTCCAGAGTGATTATTACTCCTGTTCAATAGCAAGCTCAGCTGCTGCACTGGGCCACTAATAATTATTGATTTGATTTGATTTGATTTTTATACTGCCCTATGAGTGCAGAATTGTGGTGTGTGCAAGCACCACTCTGGGCAGTTTTAACAGTTAAAACCTAAAACCCCACATAACAAAATACATTTAACAATGTGGCAATTCACAAGTATAGGTCTACAATTCTTGCAAAACGTAACATTCAGATTAACAGTATCCAGGACAACCAGTGTTTGAAGGCAACTTTTAATAATTCTGTTTTCATCAATTTCCTGAACATAAGGAGGGAAGGATGCTGTTCTCATTTGGTAATTTATTCGAGAGACTGGGGGCCAACATCAAAAAAGGGCCAATTCCTTTTCATCACCTTTTTGGCCACCTTTAGCAACATGGATGGGGAAGAGTGAGAGTGAATTGGGTAACTGATTTCAGTGATAGACTTTCCAACAAGTATAGAAGTCCTAAAACATTAATGACCTTTTAGGTAGGTCATAACCAGCACCTGCCACTGAGCACAGAAACTGACATTCTAAGATGATACCCATTCTCACAACCATGTCCAACATGAACCTAAGCTTTCTCCAAAGCAAGGTCCATTGCACTTACTTTGCAATACACAGATGGACAGATCCCATGCAGCAAGGATAATCAGGCAACTGGAGACCAAGCCCTATGAGGAAAGACTGAAAGAACTGGGTGTGTTTAGCCTTGAGAAAAGAAGACTGAAGGGAGATATGATAGCACTTTTCAAATGCCTGAATGGTAGTCATACAGGTGAGGGGCAGGATCTGTTCTCTCAATCATCCCAGACTGCAGGACACATAATAATGGGCTCAAACTACAGGAAGCCAGTCAGAAAAAACTTCTTAACTGTTAGAGCGGTACAACAATGGAAACGATTACTGTATTTTTCCGTGTATAAAATGACATTTTTTTCCTAAGATCATTAGAGGAAAAATTGAGGATTGTTTTATACACGGAAGGAGGCAGGGGCAAAGGAGCAGCCGCGCTCAGCCGCCTCTCGCAGCTGCCCATTAACTGCTGCCGCCGCCCCCCCATTGCCTCCTCCAGTGTGACTTGCCAGGGCTCACCTCCAGCTCATGTCGCCGCCTTGTCCCCTGCCTGAAGGGAGCCCATGAGTGGTGCTGGGGGAGGCGATCCGGCAGCGGCAGTCAATGGGCAGCAGCGAGAGGCAGCCGAGCACGGCTGCTCCTTTGCCTCCGTCTCCACCTCCTCCTGTTGCTGCCTCCACCACTGGATCGCCTCCTCCAGCACCACTTGTGGGCTCAGCAGCAGCAGCAGGAGGAGGCAGAGACAGAGGCAAAGGAGTAGCCGTGTGCTGCTGCCCATTGACCGCTGCCGGATCACCTCTTCCAGTGCCACTCGCAGGCTCCCTTCGGACAGGGGACAAGGTGGCGATGTGAGCTGGAGGTGAGCCACGGCAAGTTGTACTGGAGGAGGCAATCGGGTGGCGGAGGTAGCAGGAGGCGGAGGCAGAGGGGCAGCCATGCTGGGCTGCCCCTCGTGGCTGTCCATTGACTGCTCCTCTGCCTCCAGCAAGGGACAAAATTAGGGGGTCATCTTATACATTGGGGGAGGGTCAGAAACACGGAAAAATATGGTACCTCAGGAGGTGGTGAGTGCTCCAGCGCTAGAAGCATTCAAGAGAAAACTGGACAACCATCTGTTAGATCTGCTTTGATTTGGATTCCTGTGTTGAGCAGGAGGTTGGATTCAATGGCCTTATAGGTCCCTTCCAACTCAATTATTCTATGATTCTAAACAAGTTTTTAAAATAATAATGGGGAGGGGGAATCACTTGCTGGTCCTAGTCAGAAATCCTTGGTAATCTAGTACAATTGATGCAGAGATCAGTCATCTCCACACACACCCTTATGTGCTAAGATTAGAAATGTTATTTTCTTACATGAGCTCAAGGTGGCTCTGACGCAGCTCTCGCCCTCCTAATTTTATTCTCACAAAAACTCTGTGAGGTGTGCCCAGTTGAGAGAGTACGACTGGGCCCACTGTCCCTTACTCCAAAGATAGTGTGTGTAGCATGGCAACCTTTGCTGGGTGAGCGTAGAGAGCCAAGGGCAACCCAAGGAGCTCTGACATGATGGTGGTCTGAATGTTGTGAACTGAGGCTTGTTAGTTGTGCAAGGTAGGGGGCTTGAGTGAGCTGGAGGGTCTGTCTCCCTTTGCCCTTGATACCTGTAATGCTTATTCTTAAAACATCCAGTTTGTAGCAATGCCTGTTCAAGTTGGTTGAACAGACTGGTACTGTCTGGCTCTATGGGATGCTGTTCAGAAGGCATCAATTACTAGGACTCCAGGGTAGCTATTATCCATTATTATCCTATTTTATGCTGGCATTCAGGAAAAGCTTAGAAGCTGCATGGGAGGAAAGGAATATTGGAAAAGCAGGGGTTTCCTTTCAGAGCGCAGAGCAGACCGTGGGTTATTCCACCAGCTACTCTTGAAAATACTGGTGCTACCCTGCAGATAAGGGCTTACCTCCACCTTACAATGGGTGCTTGTGTTATATAGCCTGGTGGGCCAGGTTGTTTCGCTTGGGCTGTACTAGCTGTGCTGCTTGGTGTCCATCTACAACATTTGGGTTTCTTTGTTTAAAAAAATTAAACCTATTTTTAAAATTAAAACACCCCTTAGCCCTTAGAAAACCAGTGATAGAGCTGCAGTGTGCAAGTCTCCATCTGCAAAAATTGTTCTTTGAGAAAAAAAAACATGGCTCTTGCTTTTCAATGGTTTGACAAATGACTAGACCTGTACCAGCCATAGCTATAAGAGAAATGTAGAGAAACACAACTAACTGGAAAAGAATCTTCTTGGTTCCTTTTCCCTCTTTTTTTGAATTTTAATATTCTATGGTGGTGGTACATTGCTGCATATAAAAACATTGTACTTTTATCACTTTCCTTAAAAATGGGACACCTCCCTCCAAAGGAAAAGGGAGAGAGAGAAAGGGAGGAAGGGAGAGTATTTCTCTGTTAATTTTTTAATTTGATCATTAGAAATTGGAAACAGTTCTTAGCTTCCCATCTAGAAAAGAATGCAAAAAAAAAAAAAAAGGTTTTGAACACGGGGAAACCATCTTTTGTTAGTCTAATAGGCTGCAAATTATCCAGGATGGTTGACTGATGTTTCATTAAGAGATGCTAATGACAGGATATGCTCTTTTCTTAGTGGGGAGCCTGCCCTTCTGCATGGCTAGAAAATGTGCTAATCGTTTCCTTCTATCTCATAGACTTTCCCAGTCACAGCTTCCCATTCCCTTTTTTAAAAGGATAAAATAATGCCAACTCTAGTCCAGTGAAAGAATCCACAGTTTAAAACCCTCCCATGAAAGAGAGCCCTCCGCACTCCAAGGCCATCTGTTCCACTGTCAAAGACCTCTTACTCCTAGGACGTTCTTAATATTTATTCAGAGTCTGTTGCAAATTGAATCCATGGGTTCATCTCCTAAACTTCAGAACAGAACAAAATAAGTTTGCTCCATGTTCCACTTGACAGCTGACATGTTGTTATGTGCTGCCAAGTCACCTCGGACTTATGGTGACCCCATGAATGAGCAATCTCCAAAATGTCCTGTCCTCAACAGCATTGCTCAGCTCTTGTAAACTCAAGCCTGTTGCTTCCTTTAGGGAATCAATCCCTCTTGTATCTGGTCTTCTCCTTTTCCTGCTGCCTTCCACCTTTCCTAGCATTATTGTCTTTTCCAGATAATCTTTTTATTTGACAGACCCTTCAAATATTTGAAGATGGCCTCTTCTCTTCTCCAGGCTAAACATGTCTTCTCAACAGTTCCACACAGGGCTTCTTTTCCAGACTCTTCAACACCTTGGTTACTCTCCTCTGCATACATTCCAGTTTGCCAATATCCTTTTAAAATTGGGATGCCCAGGAATAGATGCAGGGCTGTTAGTGAGGTCTGACCAATGCAAAATGGAGTGGAATTTTAAATTCTTTTGTTGATGAAACCTTGAACTGCCTTCGCATTTTCTGTTACTGCATCATGCTGTTGACTCCGTTTAGAACCAGTAGGTAATTCTTTGTGAATTTAGAATCACAAAAATAGCTGTGAGCTTTTATTTATTTACACATTACATTTATATCCCATCTGTTCTCCAGTGAGCTCAAGGTAGGCTACATGGCTCTTGTTCTCCTTGCATGGGTCTCATAACAACCCTCTGAGATAACTAGGCAGAAAGAGAGTGACTAGCCTAATAATTTTAAGTTGACACATCTGTAGCAGAGGTGGATGAACTGCAATTGTCCCAGGCCCCCAATCCTGTCTGACCTCCCCATGCCACAAATAAAGGCCATCCCCCCCAGTACTGGGAGGTCTCTTTGAGATTGCTTGTTCATAGAGTTGCTATACATTGACGGTGACTTGGTGGCATGTAAGAACAACCACATGGGAAGGTCTGCCTCGGTTTAATGGCGAGCAAAAAGGGCCCCAGGACCTATGTTCCCTGTAAACACACGCAGAAGCTCCATCAGGACTGTGCACTGGCAGCTGGTGTTGGTACCCATTTAGTTCTGGTTTTGGCTGGGGCCCTATTACTACTACCCTGCACGTGTGCATGGAGCAGGGCTCCCGCCCAGTGGGGTAGAGAATTAGAGGTAACGTTGCCCAGGGCCATTAAAATTTGCTACCCTGACATGGCGTTGACCTCTTTGCTTGGTCAGGAGATTGGATTGCAGTCATGGTTTGCGGGCAGCAGAAGCTCACCTGGACCTGTTCTCTGCTTTGTATGCACAAAAGCACACCATAGCTCAGGCAGAAACCTGTTGCAATGGTCCCAGGAGGCACGCATAGAATTGAGCTATGCTGTCCATTATGGGTGGGGAAATGTAAGCAGGAGATGTGGCCAAGCTCTCTCTGACTTCAGCTCAGGTACCCACGTTGTTGTTGTTTTTTGGGGGGGCAAAGTTGTTGTTTGCATAACTAAGTTGTAAACTGCCCAGAGAGTGCTTTAGCACTATGGGCAGTATATAAGTCAAAATAAGAAACAAACAAACTCCACCCTGGGCTCTTTCTTAGCGTTGCCTATGGCTCGAATGTGGCCCCTTAAGACACTTCTTGAATTCTGGGCCAGAGGAAAAGGTTCTTTGCTGTGATATGAACACATGGCTTTGGACAGTAGAGTTTGATGCAATATGGGACTCTTGGGCCTTCTTTCGTTTCAACCTGAACACATGCTTACAAGGGTTGCCTAGAAGAGGCAAAACACATTGAAGAGAGCCATCTTTTAAAGAAAAATTATTGCCGCTCCCAGACAGGGCTCACGGTTGCAGCTGTCCTCTGAGATTCTGGACACCAAGCAGCCTGCTGGTTTTTTTTCCTGCACACAGTCCAAGCCCCCCTTTGTCACAGGCCTCTGGGATTCTCCAATGCTCCCATTCATAGTCCTTCCTTTGGCTGGTCACTTGGGGGCAGCAGCCTCAAAAGACCTGATTTCTTCCAGAAGGGTGACTCAGGGCTGGATACAATGAGCCAGACTCAGGACCATGTGCCTAGGAAGGGAGCCAGGGAAGGAGCAAACAGGAGCAAAAGACCTCCCTGGGCACCAGCCCATATTTTGGGTGGTTCAACCGCCTGCTATTCCTTCCTTACAACCTCTTCTTTTCCTGCTCCATCCCCTATGTATAAATGCTCTATAATCCCCTCCCCTCTTTTCTGCACCATGCTCCAGTTCCATTTCCCATATCCTGCTGTCAGGTTCGGGACGTTTCTGCAGATAATAGGTAATAGAGACAGATAATAGGTTTAATTTTTTTAGCCTGCTATGTGCTTTGCAAGCACTTTGTTAAATAAAGTGTTAGTTTCAAGTCTGTGTCGTCCAAAATTTAACTTTTCAAAGCTCTAAAAAAAAGAGAACAGTTTTAGAAAGTAAAGTGAATTCTGTTCCTAAAACAACTAGAAGAAATAAATCACCAACAGAACTATTTCAAGCTACAGAAACTTAATCTAACAAAGTCAAATATGGAAAACAAGCCAACGGCCCACAAAATGGAAATAATTAATATACATTCCAATCTAAAAGAAAGGAGATGCCAAAAATTGGAGTAACAATAGGATCATTGAATTAATTTCATACGCAAGCAAAGTGATGCTCATTTTTTTTAAAAAAAGAGACTTTTACCACATATGGAGCAAAACAAACAAACAAACAAGAAAAGCCAGAGATTTGAGCCAAATTCACAAAAGAAACATGCTCTACAGATCATATTGTAAATATACATTGACTCCTGGAGCGTACCAATTAATTTTAGAATAAAATCAGTCCGTGCTTTATAGTTTATAACAGTCTTTGACTGTATGAAATAAAAGGGAGTTGTGTGGTCAATACAAAATACAAATGCAAGAATGGGTGATACTTTTATAGACTGCTAAAAAAATCATCATACAATCTGCAAGCGTTTGTGGGTCAAGACCATTCACTTCGTCAGGCATGAATAATTTAAGGTCCAAAAGTTCTTGGCAAGATGGATTTCACCAGGCACCTCTTTCTCAGATATAAGTCAGGAGTGGTGCAGGCTGCATTAGGGCTGTTGTTTTAAAGTGACATCTGAGGCAGCTGTAAACTAGATATCACACCCCAGTTCTTCAGACAAAGAGGTACAGGCCATTCACATACAGACCTCCCTATTTCGCCTTTCTTTGAATTGGACATGTCTCTGCTTGGCCAGGATTGACTTTATGGATTGTAACTATATGGATTATTTTGTTTAAAGGGGAGGGGTGTTCCACAGGATTTGATTGTCCTGGTGCGAAAGGTGTACTCTGAACAAGAAGCTATTGTTGTACAAGAGCACCAAATTCAATGGCTGAAATCTTGTTCACACAGTGATGTAGCATAAGATGATGATGACATCATCAACTGCATCAACCTTTTGGAAACAAAACATTTCCCATCCCTCCCCCCAAAGGTCCAGGGGCTCTCATGGGGTCCCCTTCATTGCAAGGAAGCCACTGGGGGCCACATGACAAGGTGGGGGGGAAGGTTGTAACTCCAAAAATCATCACCACCAGGCCAACTTTATCAGAGGAGGCAATTTTCATCCATTAAAGATTTCCCCTCATCCCATGGCCCCTGTTGGCTTCCCCATAATGAAGGGGGATTCCATGTAGATGGATACTGCGAAGTCAAGTCTGAAAATGGCTAGTAAAACTTGGCAAAGGCAAGTAGAAGCAAGCAAATTGCGGGTGGCACCGAGGAGGAGAGCTTTATTGTTATGGCACCCACCCCACACCTGCAGGATGAAAATCACCAGCCTAGGTGGGGGTTGAATGTCTATAGAAAGCGTCCCTCAAGTAAGAATTTGTCAATTTTAGGACAAGCATAGTTTTTTCAACTTTGGTTTTCCATTTTCACATTGATGTAATTGTTATTTATTGCTCTTTGTATCCCACCCTCAAATTTGTCCGTGAAGGGTGAGGTATAAATATTTTAAACAAGTGTGTAAACCAAATCTCCTAAAGCTGAGTGACCTTGGGTCAGTCACTGATTCAGAGGACTATATGTATCATCTTCAGAAGGATATTATGTCTTGAGCTTGGCTATTAATGACATGACCTTTTGAAGGGCCCTAATTAATAGGTTTACCATGTGCGCAAAATACCTCAATGGGACATAACAACAATTCTGTGGTGGAGGACGGGGAGGAACATGACAAAGCATGCCATATGCTTTGTAACCAGAAGATGGCACCCAAGCCCAAAAATACAAGTTAATTCCCCAATTTTTTTTATTTTTTTTTTAAAAAAACAGAAATTGTCCCAGAGGAAACCACTGAAGCCCTGTAAATCCTGTGGTTTTAAACCATGGGTTGTTCTAGGAAGGGTCATCTCTGGGCAAAGAATTCTACTTTGTCTGCTGTATCAGGAGTGGCTGAATGGTCCGGACACAGCCTATGTCTATTTACCATTTTAATATAGTATTTGTTAAATTATTTTAAAATATTTGTATACTTACTGTTTTTAGCTTTTAAATATTGTCCTTTTCATGATATATGCTGCCGTGGGTCCTTTTTAAGGTAAAAGCTGGGGGGAAACAATGTTTTAAATAAATAAATAAATAAATAAATAATGTGCCAATGTTTTATTTCCCTGTAGAGGAAGTCAAATCGTATCTCTGCATGAGCTCCTATTCTGGGCTTGCTAACAGCAGCAACTCCTGCAGAAGCACAACTGGTAGTGCATGAGGGTGAAATGAGTAAAACAAACCTAAATATTTGGGGGAGGGGGGGTTGATAGAGTGAAGAATTTTTTTTTGTCCCACTACCAGAATATTTAGCAATTGTGTAAAAGAAGACATTGTGGCCAGCTTTTTTTTTAAGCATACAAATTGAAGAAGACATGATTTTTTAAAAACATCTTGCGCATGTTGTGTAACAGGAACACTCAGCAAACGCAATCTCCAAAGAAACAGTTTTGCAGGTTTTTTAAGCAGTATGAAAACCTGAAGAACTTGTTTAATGAAAGATAACAGTGGGGTAAAAGGGAAAAAAATCTGCTGACATTGCAAGAGCAAGAGTACTTATTAAATCAGTCTTCAACTTGATGGGAATAATAATAAAAAAGGGGGGTACAGCATCCTGCTTCCAGCATTAATTTGAATCCTTTGTGTTTAGCATTTGCTTCTGAATGTCAGACACATTCTGCACATTTTTATGCGCAAGGAAAGGTTGATGACTTGTTGGCCACTGGGATCCAGAGGAAGAGACTGAAAGGCAAAAATAACCAGAACTTGCTTCTACGCAAATGATCTTGGAATGAAGAGGAAAGTTCCTGGATCTCTTTGGAACAAAGGTGGTGAAAGCCCTGGGGATCATTCCCAAGGCCATCCACTCTGTCAGCAGCAGAGTACCAAATGGAATATATTCCCATGGCTTTTGCCTACCACTTATGAGCCCATTCATCTCTCAGCTTGGAGCAGATAGATCTGTCAAAGGAATCCTCCAAGCTTCAGCAGTGAATTAATTGGGTGTCGATAAGGACAATGATATTTAAGTGGTTTTCCTCTCCCTTTCTTTAAATCTCAGCCTGACCATTAGTGGAAATGACAATTTCCATATGAATTTCCACCTAAACCAACAAAATGTCATGATTAACTAGTAGGTTTTGTGTGTTTTTTTTCACAGCACTTACTTTGAATTAGACAGACTGAGCTGTTGCCGGAACCGACCCTTTTTCTTTCCAGAGCCATCCACTCCCAAGAGTGTAGCGGCAGTGATGAAAGCGGTTGAGGGTGGTTGTGGAGTAATGGCGCAGAGGTGACCTCCTGTGTCCCCATTTGCATGACAAAAATCACAGAACCAGAGTTCCACCGCTTGGCCCTGTCCTTCTGAGTCAGGTGGGCCCTCTTCCAGCGTTCAAGAGAGCCAAAAATGTTTATATAAAGCGTGTGCTTGCCAAAGCAAAGAAAGAATGAAGAGAAACGTGTCACATGTATTCTCCAGCTGTATTTCACATTGTTACAGAGACGGAAAAACGACATAGTAAACATTGAAAAGGAAGTGGTGACGCTAGCCAAGAGATGGAAGAAGACTTTATGAAAGCACTGCAGCCAGCTCACTGGTGGCTCTTACCGGTTAAAAATGGCAAATCCTCCTTTTTCTTTCTTTTTTTAAAAAATGCTTTTTTATATAACATAAATAAGTGTGTATGCAACTGGACATTCTGTTGTATCCCTTGCTTCAAGTCAACTGGGATTCATATTTAGATTCTCCAGGAATCACCTGGGCTTTAGTTTTGCCCTCTCTTTTCCAAACTTCTTCCTGCAATGGCTTCTTCTATAGCGTCCATTGGCAATGAGTTCCAGGAGCTAACAATGTGCCTATTGTCCTGTGGGCTAGAAAGCCCCGTCTGCTCATGCCCCTGTTCTTTTTCTCATCTTCAGGCAGAGTTCCATCACCCGACTGGACTAACTCTGCTCTCCACACCCTCCCAGCTGGAGGCAAAAGGAAGAGAGGGATCACAATTCGGCAAAAAGCACAAAGGAGTTGTTGTTCCTACAATATCCGGCATGAAACTCGCTCTAAGAAGCTGGAATATGGAACCATCAGCAAAAACTGGCTGGGGTGGGGAGGAGGAATGTACCAGGCGGCTGGAAAATTTTTCTCCTAGACTTATCTGGAACTCAGATAAGCTTGGGCGGCTAGAGGGGAGTGAACAGTGGATACGGGATCCTCAGCTCCCGGAGGCTCTGACAGATACGAGTAAGCGCCCGGCCACTTAAATGCACACCTGCTCAAAACGCCCTGCTTCTGTTTTTAACTCCCAAAGGGGTAGGTTAGAAGAACAAAAGATGATTAACCAGTACTGTGGGGTTTTTGTTGTGTGTGGTTTTTTTGCCTCCTTTAAGGGGAGCAGGATTGTGTGAGATGGAGATCCTGTCCCTCTGTAGTAATATAAAGATGCCTATGAAGGAAAAAAAATATATAGCAATGTACAGTCATAGAATTGCTAGGCTAATGAGGAATAACAACTGAACTTTTTTGTGGTCTCAGAGAGGTTTTAACCCTTATCTCAGAGTCTGTCTACAGGTTTAAGTGTAATTCCCTCACTCTCTGTTCCAGGGAACTGAAACTTTGTGAGTTCGGAAGCTGTATCAGTGACCTCTACTAGAAAATGTACAGGGCCGTCTGCAAAATACAATTCCCAGGATTCTTCAGGAAAAACCATGACAATTAAACAGGTATAAAGCGAAATTTGTAAGCATGTGTGCAGAGTTGTCCACCGTAGTCCTTTCAATGGTCCTCTGAAGTAGGACATGGAATTAATGGCCAGAGTCCTATTGAAATTTGTGTAACTTCTATGGCTAATTGCAACTAATAGATGAAGTATTATAGTGCATCTTGGTCATATGCCTGATGGCACAACCAAGATGTACCCCCACCACCTTGGCAATTGGTCACAATTTGTTGTTGTTGTTTAGTCGTTAAGTCGTGTCCAACTCTTCGTGACCCCATGGACCAGAGCACGCCAGGCCCTCCTGTCTTCCACTGCCTCCCGGAGTTGGGTCAGATTCATGTTGGTCGCTTCGATGACACTGTCCAACCATCTCGTCCTCTGTCGTCCCCTTCTCCTCTTGCCTTCACACTTTCCCAACATCAGGGTCTTTTCCAGGGAGTCTTCTCTTCTCATGAGATGGCCAAACTATTGGAGCCTCAGCTTCAGGATCTGTCCTTCCAGTGAGCACTCAGGGTTGATTTCCTTTAGGATAGATAGGTTTGTTCTCCTTGCAGTCCAGGGGACTCTCAAGAGTCTCCTCCAGCACCACAATTCAAAAGCATCCATTCTTCGGCGGTCAGCCTTCTTTATGGTCCAGCTCTCACTTCCATACATCGCTACTGGAAAAACCATAGCTTTGATTATGCAGACCTTTGTCGGCAAGGTGATGTCTCTGCTTTTTAAGATGCTGTCTAGGTTTGTCATCGCTTTCCTCCCAAGAAGTAGGCGTCTTTTAATTTCATGGCTGCTGTCACCATCTGCAGTGATCATGGAGCCCAAGAAAGTAAAATCTGTCACTGCCTCCATATCTTCCCCTTCTATTTGCCAAGAGTTTTCTTGGCAAAGATACTGGAGTGGCTTGCCAGTTCCTGCTCCAGGTGGATCGCGTTTAGTCAGAACTCTCCACTATGACCTGTCTGTCTTGGGTGTCCCTGCACGGCATAGCCCATAGCTTCTCTGAATTACTCAAGCCCCTTCGCCACGACAAGGCAGCAATCCATGAAGGGGAGGTCACAATTAGCTACGGCAATTTATACACTGGCGCTGCGGGTTAAACCGCTGAAGCCTCTGTGCTGCAAGGTCAGAAGACCTGCAGTCGTAAGATTGAATCCACGCGACGGAGTGAGCCCCCGTTGCTTGTCCCAGCTCCCGCCAACCTAGCAGTTCGAAAGCATGCAAAATGCAAAAATGCGAGTAGATAAATAGGTACCACCTCGGTGGGAAGGTAAACGGCGTTCCGTGTCTAGTCACGCTGGCCACATGACCACGGAGGATTGTCTGCGGACAAACTCTAGCTCTATGGGTTGGAAACGGAGATGAGCACCGCCGCCTAGAGTCGGACACGACTGGACAAATTGTCAAGGGGGACCTTTACCTTTACCTATTTAAACAACAAAGGATTGGAGCCATATAATTATAGAGCTACATGGAGTCCAAAGAGGCATCTAGTCCAACTCCTTGCCAATGCAGGAAACCCACAGCCGCAGTAAAGAGCTGTACCTGCTCTTTTATAGTGTAGGCCATGTTTGGAATGCTATTCAGATCCAATGTTAAGCAGACGTTGGGTTTAGAAAAGACGTCCCCGTCCCCCCCCCCCGTTTTGTCGACTTTGTTAATCGCTAAAATGATTTCACATCCCATTGTTCCTTGCCTAACTGAAGCTTGCTTTTTAAACAAGTACAGTTTGCTGCTATATACTACATTTGTGCCCAGTCATGACTGTAGCTTATTTGCTATTAGCTTTTATGTGATAGATCTGGGATGTAGTGGTGTAGTGGAATGAAAACCTGCAAGGTCAATGCAAAAAACAGGCGTTTTTTATTAGCAGATTGATAAGATTATTTTCTACCACCTTCAAGCTTCCCTTTTCCCTGTCATCCTCCCTTAGTTGGTGTAGGAAAAAATGAATTTTCTCAGCAATAATGTACTTTATTGATGCGAGCTTAAACTGTTGAAATGGCAAAGTAGTTGTGGCCGAATGTTGTCTTGAATTCACAATTATGATCCATTAGATTTACAAAAGATCTGCTCCCAGAACAAGGTTAGAATTAGATTAACATGGATGATTAACATGGATCAACACAGCTGCTTTTGTTGACTCTCCCTGTAGGCCTGGCAGTAGGGCTGCATGCTTGCATTTTGGAATTCACACTACACCACTCATACTATGGACTTAAGAGAACTTGGATTTGTCATCTTCACTGACATGTACTTACATTTGGAAATTCTGAAAATATCAGTACAGTAGTTCTCAAACTTGGGGTCCCTGACACTCTTAGACTACAACTCCCAGAAGCCCTAGCTATCACAGCCAATGGCCATGGTTTCTGGGACTTATAGTTCAAGAACAACTTGGGCTCCAGGATTTGGGGAGCTGTTCTGCTACTTGTTCCTGATGTGTTAGTATTCAAGGAGGCCCTTATTTCACAAGAACATGAAGAATTATGACATTTGTAGTGTTTAAAAGTGTTTTTTCCCCCCTGAAAATTATACTCTTTGAAGGTCACATTTTCAAGTTTCCTTAGAAGGGAATGACACTAAATCCACACCTGTTGGCCCAGGACATGCCACATACAGTAACTGTACATATAAGAACAGAAGGCGTATTAGTTGGTAAAAATTACAGCATGGTAATACCTCACTTGCTTCTCAAAGACATGTGGAATCTGCTGTTTAAAGAAAAATGCCCAGCAACACCTAAAATTGGGTGTCAAGGTCATCCAGATGGTGCCATGAGAAGAGAGAAGATTTTCAGCTGGTAAAGTTTATGGAAAGCCACCATATTTACGTGTTTCTTCTTCTTCTCTATACCTCTTGTGTGTTTTCCCCTGCTTCTGCCAATCATGTAAAGAGCTATCCAGGGCAGTGAAAGCTGACTACCCCACAGGGTCACGGCTGAAAGTCTTTTTCAGCACCTGCTCTGGCTTCTGAGATTTCAGCGGGCGTTGCCCACGTACATTTAATGAAGTATCTTTGCACTCATGACAGCCAGAAACCTGTTCCTTTATTTTTTCTTAAAGCTGATATGCTTAGGAAGCCAAATCCAATGATTTGATATGACCCTCTGCAACAACTCGTTGGTTCCCTATCATACCAGCACTCCCACAGCCTCAGATGTGACCCCCTTCAGGCCGATGCCTATTTCTGAAGGGCCTGAAAAGAGGCCATTTGGCTGGCAGGAATGGGGAGCATGGGAGATATTGTTGGCCTGCACGTCGTAGTGTCCCTCACTACTGCAATTGCAGTCCCACAGATATCTAGAAGATGGCCCTTTGCCTGCCAGTTCTTTAGGTCTAGTTCAACACATCTGCATAGTGGTGAGCAAGTAGGTGTAGCATTCCAGATTTTGGTGGAATGCAAGTCCCGTCAGCCTTAGCCAGCATAGCCAACGGTAGGGGATGCTAGGACTTGCAATCTAGCAAACGTCCAGAGCATCGCAGTCTGCCATTGCTGCAGGTGGAGGGCATCACTGGTTGGGGAGGGTTAGACCCTCCCCCCCCACACACTTTCTTTGAAGGGTCCGCAGGCATGCATTTTAGTTTTCTTCCAATGCTTAACACCCATTTTCTCTGCAGCAATCTACCCTGATCCACACAGGAAGCAGGAAGTGACCCCCAGAGAAGCAGCCATCAGCAGCTGGGCTTGCATGTGAGAGATGAGTTTCATGCTGATCCCAGGATGGGAAAGCGTCCAGTGTTGAATCTTGGCCTGTGTGTTAATCCTCATTTCCTGACAGATTTTGGCTTTGAGGTTCTGGAACAGCAAACACAGACTGTGGCTCATGTGTTGGTGTTTGTTTGTGTATATGATGGTGATGCAATGGTAGAAACTTCCAGGCAGTCACACATCTGTTTGGACAAGAAGAATTCCCAGTAATTCGCTCACGTTTGCTTTTGCAGTCTAGCCCCGCTGGATGCTGGAATTTCTTTCCGTGGAGCCATTGTCACTGTCAGGGTCACGGCTTGGAAGCAACTATTTACAAATAACACGTTACTTGTAATTCGTTCCCCGCCTGGTGACACTGAAGGTATAATGGCATTACATCACGTCTCTAGCTGAACCAGAGCTTGTTAATGTTATTTCTACCCAGGAGACACATTTGTACCTAGCAAAATGGGTGACTTTTACAAGTGAAGAACTTAATAGCAGATCACCTCATTGCCGTGAGACTGTAATTTTTATCCCTCACCAGTAATAAAGGTAGCTTTACTAAATTGTGGAGGAGGAAGATTGGATGCAGCTGTTTCCTTCTGTACCCAGGGGTGGGGCTCTCTGGGGTTCATTGCCTCAGGCACCAAAATGCCTTGGGATGGCTCCTTTCGGAGGCTGTGTGGATTTGTGGTACAGAGCTTGGAACTTATGGCTTTAGGGTGATGGTGAAAAGAGGATAATAAAAACCTTGCTTTTCCACACATGCAGGGAATAGAATAATGGGATTTATGGACAATGTCTGGGTCACCGACTCTTCATCGTAAACATATAGCACCAGGACTGGTGGCTTGATATAGCAGATTTTAAAGACAGAACGCTACTGTAGGGGTGATGGGATATTCAGGTGCATTCCAGGCCAGTCACATGCACGTGGTGCAGTTCATGGCTTGTGATGCTCTCTGGTACTTCTCTTTTGTATGCTGTTGGTTACCAGTCAACTGACTGATAAGAGTGAGTATCGCTCTTTTGCTTTCGGGTCATTTGTTCAGTCTTTCGGCTCTGGGCACTTTCTGCTGCCTCTCCTGAGCTGACTTGCCAGCCTGCCTAAGGAAACGGCTCCCAATGCTCCCTTTCAAAGATGGGACATTTACAGGATGGTGACCTAAGTGATAGAGGTCAGCTCTGTGAGAACGAGCAAGACTGATATATATATATATATATATATATAACTCTCCAGGAACATCTCCTGTGCAACGTGGGGAGTGGGAGAAATTGTATGGATGAGCAAAGGGTGCCTCCAAGACGATTTCTGTACACACACAACACCCTGCCTTTCACTGTTCCACCGTTTTTAAGTGGCCATGATTCCATTTTCAAATAGGTTGCAGCTGATCTGAAAGTTGCATCACTTTTGGAAAACAAGCAAATTAAAACCAGTTTTTCAGAACAAAACAAAAACACCAAGTCTTCTACTTGCTTCCCATTTGGTGTGCATGCTTGTTTTTGCATTTTGCTCTCCAAAGGTCCCAGGACAGAAACATGGCCCTCAGACCTTCGGACGTTGGGAGCCAGGCAACGGCGTGGTCTGGAGTTTGTGCAGGAGAACTCCTCGCTGAAGCGGCTGGCCTTCTTGCACCCACAAGAGAAGAACATAAGTTATTAGTAAGACATATAAGTGGTCTGAGAGAGGCAATGCTGCCTATATTTGACAAATACACATCTCTTTGTTTTCACTGCCACCTCTGGCTAAACAAGTTTTGCAGGTTTTTTAAAATACACACACACACACATTCCAGCACAACCTATTAACTGGAGGTGAAAACACAAGAAACGCTTCTGCTGAAAGCAGCAACCCCTCTTTCCAATTGCTATAAACGCTGCGCTGCTCATTGGTGATGCCCTCGCCTTGCCTCATGGCAAGCATGGCAGCCCCTGGGCTTGGCACATAAAAAGGACTATATAAATGAGTAAAGGAACATGTTGTTTCTCCCTGCTTTGAATATTGGTGGTGCAGGATGCCAGGAAGGACTCAGCACTGCCAGCTTGGGAGTTGTTGTTTTTTTTTTTTTTTTAATAGTCTTGGTCAGGGGAGTCACATGCCTGCAGATCACCATCACCACCCACCCACTGTTCAGGACAGGACATAAAGGAGCCATTCAGAATGGCCTTGAATAGAATCAGCAGCAATCCCGGGAAGAGGCTGCTCGAAAGGAAGGACTGGGGGATGGGGAAGCCCTTCTCTTGGGGATGAGAGAACTGGGCTGTCGCCTCCAGGCAAGCCACACCGGTGTCACTCCCTAAGGATGAAACTTCTGGAAGGTGTTTTAAGAGGCCTGGCTTGTCACTGAGCCATACAGCAGGCGAGGAACATCCTCGGTGACTGTGATACAGAAGCAAGCAGCATGGCAACACAAAGTCAAGCTGCAACAACAGATACAGCTCACCTCAATGGAGAGGCTTCGAGATATTTTGGGACTATAGCTCCCATCATCCACAGCTGGCTTGATGCGATGGAGGTTATAGTTTAATAGGTTTGGAGGATATCTGACTGGGAAAGAGTGTCATAGGCACAAACAGACAGACCCAGACACCCACCCCCACACACATACACACAATAGGTGACCCTAATGAACAGAGTTGGGTGACCTCACACACCATTTCCCTTGAAACCCCAGGCTCTCCCTCATATAATTCAGCCCCCAAGCAGCTTCTGACACACACAAACAAGGTCACCTAACCTTTTCATTCTGGGAGAACGAGCTATGCCATCATTCACAACAAACCACTTGACATTTTAAAGCCATTCACAAAATACCTCTCATACTAGCTTAGTTGTCCACAGGCTGTTATCACTTGAGAAGGCAGTTAATGTGGCTGCTTTGCATGCAGACACACATGGAAAACTAGCCTGCAAAAGCTAGGCAGAAGCTATCCTTCTCCCTCTCATCTAATCGGCTGCGGGGCAGATGCCATGACTAGTTCTTTTAATGCGGACTCCCCCTTTTCTGCCAGATCCTGGGGAACAATATGCTGTAGGCTACAAAAGCAAAGAGGCTGAGATTCTCACCCCAGGGGAACAGCATGCCCTCGCTCACAGGCTGTTGGGCGAGCATCCCTCTCGTTGCTATTGCCCAGTGTCACATGTCTGTTTTTACTTCTCCCCATCCCTTTGTGGCCTGAATTGGTTGGTCTGTCCTGCCAAGTTCCTAGGGTGACCCCGGGAATCCATGCCTCCCAAAGGAGGTCACGTCCTCAACTGCCCTGCCCAGCTCTTCTAAACTCAAGACCGTGGGGTGAAATCATCTCCTATTTGATCTTCCTCTTGATCTTGGTGCTGCCTTCAACATCTCCCAGCAGTATTTATATTTTCTCTTGAGTCTTGTCTCCTTGTGATGTGCTCAAATTACAATACTCCAAGTTCAGTCATGTTTGCATCCACAATGAGTTCAGACTTGATTTGATCTAGCACATATCCATTTGTTTTTCCGGTGGTCTTTGGTATCCATAAAGCTCTCCTCCGATTCCACCTTTCAAATGAACCTTTTTTTTTCTTGCCTCCTTTCTTCATTGCCCAACTTTTACATCTATACAGTTGTAGGGAATACCATATTATAGATGATCTTCACCTCCTGTGACAAACCCTTGCACTCAATTATCTTTTCTAGTTCCTTCACTGATGCCTTAGAGTCCCAGTCGTCTTCTGATTTCCTGGCCACAGTCTCCATTTGATTTGATGATTGAACTGAAATACACAAAATCTTTTAACAATTTCAATGTCTTCAGTGACAACATTAAATTCTTCCATGGACATTATTATCGACTGATTAAGATTCAACTACAGTCCTGCTTCTGTCCCTTTTCCTTTCACCTCTGTCAGTTGTTTCTAGTCACTGCTGGTTTTGCCAGTAATATGGTGTCATCTGTATAGCTGACATTGCTGATATTTCGTCCACCAGTTCTCACTCTTGCCTTCATTTAATTCCAACCCATCTCTCCATATGATATGTTCTGCATACAGATTGAACAGATAGAGAAATAAAATGCACCTTTGTCTGACACCTTTGCCTATGGGGAACCATTCTGTGTCTCCAGATTCTGTCCTAACCCTAGCCTCTTGTCCAGAGTAAAGATTATCCATGAGGACAATCAATGGTTGAGACAGACCCATTTCTTTCACAGCAAGAGGCTTTACTCTTACTAATAAAACAAATAAGAAAATTGACTTCCTTTTGATTTTACTTTAAGGCCTTAGGCAGCAGGCACAGAAACAATGAAAACTGCAGTATGCCCACTCTTTGGTCTGTTACTCTTACTAAGCATCTGAACACATTGGTATTAGGCTTTTCATTTGTATTCTTGAAATTTTTCTCCATAATTACATGCAAGACAAGGAGATCACAGAACTAATTAATTTTCAGAAGATCGCACTTGGGGCCCTTTCTCGTCTAAGTTAGATGTAAGGCAGGTGTCTCTTCAAGAATGCCTGCAGGAATTCTTGTGATGGGGAAAGTGTCACTGTAGCATGCTGGTATAATTTGCACTCAGGGCATAATTTGGTTACACAGTGTGTGCTCTCTGTGTACACTAAAATAATAAAAACATTTGGGATCCTTAGCCTGTCCTCCCGCTGCTGATGCCTGTGCTTATTGTTCTTTCTCAGTTATACCAATGGACCTGGCCTGCCTGTTAGTCATGGGTTGTGTTGTGTACCACTGAAGCTGTGTTACCAACCAAGTACACAGCTCGAAATCTGTGGGACAGGGCTGGCACAAAGATTACTGTCAACAGGTGCACTTTTTCTCTAGCCAGTATACTTCTCTCCACCCCCCCCCCCCCAGCCCAAGCTACACATCCTTATTCCCACATTTGCCACAGACTCAGAAATGGCCAACATTTGCAATCATAAAATAACATTTTTAAAAAACTGGAGTTTGTGGGCTGGGAGCCAGTCCTTCAGAAACAGCTTGGGAGGTGCTGTTTGGGGCATCAGATTATGTGAGGGTTTTTTTTTTTTTAAATGATATTAAAAAGCAGATTGAGAATAAATTTCAAGTTTTGCACAATAAAGAAATACATTACAAACTCCCTTTTCAGGGTGTGGGTGTGGGTGAAATCGGCTTTGATTAGGCATCCAGCATGTCCTGTCTGTGGCTTTGTGGGATCTTCTAGAGGCTGTAGATTGCCCAGTCTTCCTGAAGATTGGTTGGGATCCTTCCAAACAAGGAAGAGAGCACTAATGGGAATTAATGTGTTTTTTTTTAAGACGTAGGGAAGCTGCTGCCATGGGGCTTTGCTGCTTTTGCCTCAGCATCTCTGTATAGTTGCCAACTCTTTGCATTCACCTTTTTGGGATGCTAGCGCAAAGTCAGAGAAAGAGTGGATTGCTTTGGGACTGCTCTGTTTTTGTTCTGTGGAGTTTTGGGCTCATGGACACTTTTAAAAACCAAATATGAAGGCAAGAACAGGCGACATCTTTATAGACCACCAAGAAAATCATCATACAATCTGCGAGCTTTCGTGGATCAGAAACCACTTCATCAGGCTTCTACCAGTGTGAAGAACTGAAAGTCCAAAAGTTCTTGGCAGGATGGATTTTGCCAGGCACATCTTGTGACTCTCTTCTCTCTACTCCCACACTTTGGAGGCAGCTCAAGTCCAGTCTGAGCCTGGCTCTCGGGCCATGTCACCTTTGGCTGTTTTCAAGCATCTCTCTCCCCCCCCCCAACAAATATGTGTTGTTCTTTCTCCTCAATTTGACCTTGAGTTTGTACACAATGTTAGCAAATGCACTCTTGCAACTATTCCTCTCAGGTTGGCTGCCCCTGGAAAGCTCAAACCCCAGGAAGAAAAAAGGGCAAAGGTGGGGCTATTTTCAATTTCAAAGCTTCCCGAGGTCAATAAATCTCAGAGGGCAGGCCTCAGTAACACATCTCTAGTACAGCCAATTCGACTTTGGCTGAGCATAACAGTAGCATTTTGAATGAAGTGGGGGGAAAGAACCCCTACTGCATTCTGCGAGGTTTTCAAAACAGAAAAATGTGGTGAAACTAAAACTACTTCAGTCACACTTTGGGATGTCTGTCCATTTCCTTTGTCCCAGGCACGGCAGGTAAAAGGCCGGAACACAGAAGGTGAGACAGAACAAAACCGCAAGGAGATACATGCTGAAGCATAATCTGTGCTGTCTTGGGCGCATGTCAATGGATTGTATGACACATGAAGAACCACCCTCCTGCCCTCTCTAGCTCAGGTGCACAATTTGCCTTCCGCAAAGTCTGATGTTTTGACATTCTACCCCATTAAGTTTGCACTCCCAGGTGAGAGGAAACTCGAACAGGAGGTTTATTGACTCTTCGATGAGCTGGGTTGGACAGATCACACTCACAGGCTTTGCAGGCCTGGTGCTCACATTTGGCATCATAAACCTCCAGAACAGCTGCTTGGAAACCACCTAATTTCCTGAGCCTGTTTACAGGGTAGCTTTGCTTCTACCTGGAGCAGGATTGATCATTAATCTAAATACACAGACATGCAAAGTCAAACCAAGGTTCCACGGCAACGTCTCCATCTCCGTTTTCTGAAGTCAGTTTTGTAGCCTGGTTTTCTCCAACATACAGTAGGTCCCTCCATACTTTTAGTCCACAACTTCCACTATTGGCCAATGGCCAGGGATGGATAGGGGTTTGGGCCCAAAACATCTGGAAGAACCCAGCTTGGGAAAGGTTGTCACAGAGGCTGTTGGTGCAAGATGGCATGGGAGGAGCTCACTAAACTAAACTAAACTAAACCTAAACTAAACTAAAATGTAATGCAGTAGTCTCAAAAAGTTAGTCTGACTGTCAGCTTCTGGTACTGATGGTGCTGTGTCTTAATCTTCCACCATCTCCAATCCTTTACCTGCTCACCTGGGGTATGGGCTACTGAACTCCATGAGGCTTCCCTTCTGAATTACATGCATATTATTATATTGAGCAGTAAGGAGTATTTGCAGGAAAACAGCAGAATACAAGTGCAATGTCAGTATAATAAGCAGTTTTAACATTATATCTGTTCATTTTTTAAAGTTATATTGATAAGATTGTTTTAGCTTTTAATGTTTCTTTTACTTTTAGTCACCTTGGGTTTTTTAAAAGAGAAAAGTGGCAAATAAATGTTTTAAATAAATAAATATAATGAATAAGCATATTTTAGATGGATTTAGATCATTCCTAAAGATCGTAGAGACTGTTTACATGCAAAAACATTTTTTAAAAAAAAACATTGTAAGTTTATTCTAATATATAGGGCAAAAGGACATCCAAACTGTCGAAAGCCCATCGTTTCAAACCTTTGGAGTGAACACTGCATGCTAGCCTACCAGATTCTCTGCTGACACAAAGTTTTTAAAAAAAAATTAAAATAAAATCCTCAGGAATGCTACATTCTTATGGTAGCCTGGAAGCAAGTCTGCCTGTCGTCTGACAGGTGTGAAGAAGGATCACCACCACAGAAGCAGATCGTATCCAGACAAACCAGACTTCAGAATTCCTGAGGAACCTTTCCTTAGGGATCTGAAGGCAACTGACTGGGATAACCTTAATACATGTTTCTCGTATGCCAATCACAGTAAAGAGAAAAAATGCAGAAGAGTCTGACTTAAAAAAAAAAGAGGTGTGGAAAGGAAACTATGCAATTGTAGCATAGCGTGAGGAATTTTGGAGTGGGGAGGATGATGTGCTGGGGACACCCTTCCCTCCGTCTCGCTAGTTGTGCATTTCCAGTTGTGGTGCCACTTCATATTTTGATAGCTAATCCGGTCCTTCTTCTCTTCTGAGGTAGATCTGAGCTTACAAAGCAGAGGGAGAGATCCCTCAGGACACAGCAGTGCTGAATAAACGTCTGCCTGCAAGGCCGCCTTCTCCTCATGAGGCGCTCAGCCAAATTTTAGCAGAAACCTCCTAATGAAATTGCTTTCTTTCTTTCTGCAGGGACTTCTCTTGTTTTCTACGGGAAACATACCTGAGAAGCCTGTGATGGAGGGAGGACAATTTCAGGAGAAAAGCATTAGGTCATAAAAAGGTTCAGCACCCCTCCTTCTCCTCAGCACATCTTCATTTGAAATAACTCCCTCTCAAAGTTGCTTGTTTTCCCTTAATGCACAGGTGGGGGAATCTTTAATAATCCAGCTGTTTTGAACAGTCAGCATGAGCAATGATCAAGAGCTGTGGGAATTTAAGTACAAAACATTTGTTGGGAAGGGATTCCTGATTCCTACCCTGTCTGTTGAGGTTTTGTTATAGGCATTCATGTGGAATGCGTCCCCCCCCCCCTCTTTTTGCTTTATGGGAAGCAGGCAGGTAGGCATGTATTGTGTGCACATGTTGTGTGTGTATAAGGACATCTGTATTCAACTAGATCAATGAGAGCCTTTTATACGAGCGTGCCTTCACTCTGGATGTCTGCAGATTTCTGGTGGGTTTTTTTTGGGGGGGGGGGGGAACTACAACTCTCAGAATTCCCTGAGCAGCATGGCTGCCTAGGCAATTCTGGGAGTTGAAGTCCCAACACCAACACCCCCACAAATCTGCAGACAATCTGAAGCACCATAGTCAAGCGAGACTGCAGCTGCAGAAGATTGGTCATGCTGGGCAAGTTGTCTTTTTTTTTAAAATTAGGAAATCTTGGGTATCTCCAGAAGAAACAAGGACACCCCAGCAATCTGCTGTTTCTCATTTTAATGACATCCATGAACAGGAGCAGTTAGTCCTGAGAGACATTCAGTGCTTCTTAAGAGATTAATGATGTGCCTGGCTAGAGGTGCTTGGTCTCAGTGGCTTCAGTCTCCACAGCTTTAGGGTCTGGACCGCTGTATCCACCAGGGATCAACTCTAAGCCTCTCCCCCGTGAATACTGAAAAGCACAGAAGTACCAAATGCTAAACATGGAATAGTCTCTGTATGGCAGCATTCTCTGCATCAGCAGCAAGCGAGATCAGACACCAAAATGGGATGTAAAAGGGCCACAGATGCTCCTTTACCCTCACTTCCATTTTCTTCCCTTTTCCTTCTCAGAAGCCCCTTTAGCTTCCTACTGCAACAAGTTGAACCTATGACAAAATGTTGCAGGGGCGAGGAGCGCTCCTGTTTGGGATGCTCCAGTGCACCGGTTCCTTTCAATCGACCGCTAATAAGCTAGGTGATTGTCAGTACCTTTTATTATATATTAAAAAAAATACATTCACATTTTGGGTGAGGGGTGGGAGGTGTGAAGGGGTGGGAGGTAACTGGCAACCCATCAGAGAGCAGCAGCACCAGTACACAAAATCCACAGGTCCTCTGCAATTGATTTTCTAGAGATTTTCCTCCCACCCCCACCGGCAGAATACAGGGTTCATTCCTTCATGTGTGTGTGTTTTCTGCAGCAGAAATGTGCTGCTAGAGCCGTGAGCCCTGAATTCTCTGCAATATCCATCTTTCTCCTGGCAACGCAGCCTGCATGCGTAATACTTCAAGCGTGAGATCCTTCCATAACGAATGAGGAGGAAGGGCAGGTTCTTCCTGACGAATAATAATAGCAATGATGACCATTTGAAAAGGATGGGATTTCCTTCTGGAGCTTCCTCTGCGACCGCCGTTGATGAAGAAGGCCAGACTGGCAGCCGCGGTGAGGATGTGGCATTCTTTGAAGGTGGGAAGTTCATCAGGGGAAAAAAAAAAGGGGGGGGGAAGCTCACGGCGTCCAGATCCAAAAGCCAAACCACTCTGTATCATCAGGGGGAGGGAGGGGGGGTGAGATGGAGGAATCTTTGGTGTTGTTGCAAAGATGCCATCTCTTCTCCTCCTGGAAGTTGCCAGCCATGGGTGCAGTGCCAGAGGTGGACATACAGCAGTCAGAAAACCTCCCAAGGGGCTCCTTGGGAGCAAGCAAAGCCCCCGGCTGGCGCCTAAACAGGGGTCAACCTTGACCTCAAAGGCCAAGCAAGTGGCACACATTTGGTCATGGCCTCCCCCCCGACAGTCATTTCATGCACCCTAGCAATCGGTGTGGCAGTCTGAGTCGGGAGCGACGGCGGGAGGGCGGGCGCGAGGTTGGTGCTTGCAGTGAAACATGTGGGACACATGGAAGGCCTGGAAACAGAGAGAAAGGTGTGAATGCTGGTCACGTCGCCTCTGCCCATCTACCCGTTCCCCCACCCGTCCAGATTTTAAGAGTCACTGCAGCTGTGATAGAAACACCCAAGTCTTTCAGTGTTGGCTCTCACCAAAGTGACAGCTTGTGGATTCACAGGGTTGGGTGAGATACTCACACTGCTGACAGCAACTGAGATATGAGGCACTGTAGCAGCCAAGAGAGTGAGGCACAAGTCAGACAGTCTTCACTCCAAAGATCACCTTGGCCACGGATGAGTAGAAGGTGGCCCAAAGAAACCTATTCTTCTTCTTTCTCTCAGCTCATGCTATTTGATACGAGGAGGGTTCACCACTCCCTACTTGGTAAGACTGCTGCAGTTGGGCCCTGAGAGGTCCCCTGGTCCTCTCCAACTCTTTTACAAGGGAGACAGGGAACTTCCAGAATTGGGGATCTGGCTTCACTTCTCCCTGGCCTCACCCCCCCCCCCGAAATAAAAAGGATGGAGAAGAGGGAAAGCTGTTCCTGAGTTGAAGGAGCTGGCAATGTCAGGGTGTGCAACTTTTATCTCAAGGGTGGGCAGCCTGAGACTCTCCAAATGTAGATGGATTGCAACTTCCATCAGTCCTCTCACCACTGGCTATACTGGCAAGGGCTGATGGGAGCTGTAATCCAGCAACATCTGAAGGGCTAGATGTTGACCCTCTCTGCTTTACATAATCTGGGCTGTTCCCTCCCCCTCCCCCAAACCAGTTCCCCATCTCTGCTCTAAATATGTGTTCAGATGCATTTGGATTTCCATCCTTGAAATGCGGTGTCGGAGGAGACCTTTACAGATACCATGGACTGCCAGAAAGGCAAATCAATGGGCTCTAGACCAAATCAAGACTGAACTCTGTCTTGCTCAAAGCTAAAATGGCCTAAAGTGAGGCTGTTATACTTCGTATGCATCATGAGTAGACAAGACGCCTTAGGAAAGACCGAGGGGTGGGCAAATGGGTGAGTGGAACATGAGATGGGCCAACTCTATAGAGGAAGCCACAAGACCTAAGCAGGGCTGCTAATGACAGGCCATTGGCTCATATGGTCACCATGGGTTGGGAGTAACTTGATGGCTCCTATCAACAAGCAAGGACACTCCTGTTGGGGAACCATCCTGGTGCCTTCTGCCCTAGCAGTTGGGACCAGTTCAGAAGAGCCCTGCTGGGTCAGATCAAAGTCCTATTGGTTCCCACAATGGTTACAAGATGCCTCGCGGAAGTCCATCAACAGGACCAATATACAAATGAGCCTACCCAAAACACACACTGTATCACAAGTGCCTTTCTCCATCTGCTATGGCAACTTAACCCCTACTCCCTCTCACCTAGGACCTTACTGCTTCTTCAGAGAAGAACACATGAACTCATACCCCCAAAGGTCCTTCATGCCCAGAGCGCTTTTCCCCTACAACTGAGCAATGGCCCTCCCTTTCATGGCACTGCTTGGAAAGCGACCTTTGAGGGACTACAGCCTGCATATGGTGTGGGATTCTGACAGCTGTTGCAACTGCCCGATCCCTAAAAGTAGCTGTGCCAAGGTCTGTTCCTTTCTAACTTTTCAAATGGTGTTTCCGAATTCTGCTCCTTTCTTATATATATATTTTTAAAGAAACCAAACACTGTCCCCACTGCCATGGCTAGCGTTCTATGAAACACGGTCTAATTTTTTTAAAAAAAAGAAAGATATTTTAAACATGCTTTATGGCAACATTCCCACAACAATACAGAATCGAGCACATGTACAACATAACTCTTTATAGCCCACTCCCGTTCAGAACCTGCTCCTCCGTCACAATGGCAGATAAGGCCACCCACAGCTTGGATTCCTAGACTCTATTCCCTGCTTCAGGTTGTCCAAACGGAGGGCAGCGACACGGAATCTCTTGGTCCTGCCCCACTGGGTTCTACGCACTCCCTGGGCCGTGTGGGTGGGGCTGGAATCCCACGGCCAGGGTAGGAAACTGAACGATTTCCTCCGAGCTGCCGGTACACAATGCAGGCAAGGGTGTGTGCTTCCTCAGTTATTTCCTGGCGGCTTGCACCAAACCCCACTTTTGTTGCTCACCTCTGCAAAAGCGCAACTTTCTCAGTCACCTATTAACTCAACCCTAACCCTGCTCAACCCATATCATGATGGCAGAGGCCTTCGTACTGCTCTACGGCACAGAAAAGGAGGCAAAGACAGCCAAGATGAGTCAATGCGTTGAATAACTTCTGCTGAGGCATTTTAATGGAGCGGGGGGGGGGGGAGAGGAGAGGATGACAAAAAGGGGAGAATTTGAAAGAAGTTTACAGAATTACGAATGGCAGCAATCAGAGGCTGTCTGTGTTGTTGTTTGCCTTCCTCTCTTGCAACAGAACAGACCTCACACAGAGTTTAGTCAAAGAAACACACTGGCTGAAGATTTATGACTTACAGAAAGAGAAAAAGGTTAGGTTGTTTCCCTCCACCCACCCCCGAGTATGACTTCCAGAATCTCAGAGCTAGTATGGTTATGGGACACACTTCGGGGGTGGGGGGGTTTAGGATTCTGAGACCTGCAGTCCACAAACCTAACTTAGCTGAGCTCTGTTTGAGACATAACAAACTTAGAGGGTTCATGGCCACAGGAGGTGATGACCATCAGTGACTCAGACCAGGGGACTTGACAGATCTGCAATGGGCAGGTCTCCCAGTGTCTTACCCTGGGCTCTGTTGGCTAGAACTGATGAGCACTGAAGTCTAGGACATCACCAGTTCCTCACCCCTGGCCAAATCACTGCACCTGGAAAAAGTTACTATTTGGGATGTGCCTCCATGTATGTGCATGGAAGAGTGACACGAATGGAACTAGTAGCGGAATTAACGCAGATCTTCCAAGAATCCCAGCTTGCTTCTTTGAAGCAGCTTTCAAGTCCTCCCTCTATGCCTGGAAATATGCAGGTAACAGCCTGCCAGAATCTTGGGCAAGAGGTCCTGGGAAATGGGGCAAGAAAGGTTTCAGCATCTTATCCCTCCTGATCACTAGATCAGTGGTTCCCAACCTTGGGTAACCCAAGGTCTTCTTGGACTGCAGCTCCCAGAAGCCTTCACCATTAGCTATGCTGGCCTGGATTTCTGGGAGCTGCAGTCCAAGAACGCCTGGGTTACCCAAGGTTAGGAACCACTGCTCCAGAGGAATAAAATGTGCAAAAATGAAGGGAAATGATGGAAATGTACTTAGGGTGTACGATTTATGCAGGGCTCAGGATCCAACTTTTCTTGTCACAGAAGAGGGGTCACTTGGGCACTGAATTTTAATTTTGTGCATCTATCTCCAAGATAAAAATTCCACAGAAAGATAACGCACCTTCTTTTGCAACAACAAAAAAGTTAGAATATGTATAGCCAGCAGTCCAGTCCCCTGACTGAAGGGCAAAGAAAATGTTTTTCTTGGCTTCCAGAACTGGGATTAAAAGCATGAAGCAGTCCACTTCCTTGAATCTCCCACTGGACAGCCCAGTAAGAAACTGTGTAGATCTCTCTCTGTCTCTCATATGCTGATACAAAGACCAAAAAGTTACTGAGCTCCCACCAAGTGACAGAGGATTGGGGACAGCATGTCAAGCTGGACAAGGGGTGGTGGAGGTTGTAACTTACCACCCAGTAGGCCACCAGTGCCCCTTGCAGCAGCCCCACGATCACATCAGATGGATGGTGCCGATAGTCTGAGATGCGGGTGAGCCCCGTGTACATGGCCACCATCAACAGGACAAACTGGACCAGCGGGCGCAGTATGCGAGCACCCTTCCAAGTGAACCTCGCCTGCAGGTAAAACTGGAAGGGGAAAAAGGGCAAAGACATGGGTAAGTGAACAGGAGCTCTGCAGGGATCTTGGCTGAGCATCCCAAACCCAAATCATGGCCAAACAAGAGCCAGCGAGGTCACAGACAGGAGCAACCAGCAGTTCCCTACAGTTCTTAATGCAATTTTGTGGATTCCTGTTTAGTAAGGTACACTGGGGTTTGGAAATAGGTTTCTTTTTTTGGGGGGGGGGACTGCACTTCCCAGAATTCTCCAACCAATTTTGGTGGCTGGAAAATTCTGGGAACGGTGGTCTCAGTTCTGATACTTAGCCACCACTGTCTAGAAGCTTCGCTTGTTACGTGCCCACCCAATGGCTTCCAACTAATGATGACCCTAATAGGCTTTTCAAAGTATGTGAAACGTTCAAGGAGTGGCTTACCATTGCCGCCTTGCTCTCAGGGAATCAAAGCTGGGGTTTGAATCCATGGCTCTGAAGTCTCCAGCACTCTATCCTCTGCACCGCACCAGCTGTCGGTGCAGCAGCTTAAAGACTAAGGATTTTATAGAAGTGTAAACTCCAAAGGAAAGAAGAGTGAGAGCCAAAATGGCAGTAAAATGTGGGCACAGATTTAGAAGAGGGAGGTCTAGGTTCGAATCTGCACTCCCCCCTTAAACCCCACGAGGTGATCTTGGGGCCAGTCAGCAGCAGTCAGTCAAACCAACCTTACAGTGCTGGGCTTGGAATAAAATGGGGGTAACTCCCATATACACTGTCCTGAGTCCTGAAAAGGGAGGGCAGGAGGCAAATGTGATAATAAATAATTGCCTGCCTTGTTTAAGTGCGCAGCGGATTTGGCTTGTTGATGCACTCCTTTTAATCCAGCGACAGGCCACCTGCGGTGCTCCAGGTAGCACTGAACTACAACCCCTTTCACCCTGAACCAGCATTGACCACAGCAAGGAATGACCATAGTCTCGCTCCAATGACAACATCTGGAGGGACCTTGTTTAGCTACTCCTGTTATTCCCCGCCAGACTTGCATGGGCATATTTATTTCCTAGATGTGTGTGCCAAGGTCTTGAGGGCTCGCATATCATACTCATGAAGAGACGTGAGCTGTGAAGCAGGAAGTCTTCACTTCAGATCTTGCCTTTTGCAATGAACTCCCTGGTCAAGCCATGCTTAAGCCTTGGCACGCTCACCCCAAGGCTGTACTACCCTTTTTTGAGTCACTATTTCATAAAAGCAGACGGGCTGGAGCTCCTTTACAGACCCCGGGGGCTTAGGAAACTGACCCGCCAGAATGGACCTGAATCTCTCTCCCACTCCCCCTTTTTCTCCTCTTAACTGCAGCCTTGCACCAGAGCTTCTGGGGCGGGGGGCACAGATGGGGGAAGAAGCTCTGTTAGGATGCCAGACTAAGCCCTCTGCTAAATATACAACAGTACATTCAGCAGGGTGTATCAGATTCTTGGATACACAGATCCTGCCTAGGGGATTCTGGGAATTGGAAACAACAACAAAAAAGTGCCTTTTCCAAGCTGAGGAAGAGACACCAAATCTCCAAGTGAATGGCCAAAACAACTGGAGAGAGTCTTCGTTGTTGTTGTTGGGGTTTTTTTGGTCTTGCGCTGGTGTCGCCCAAAGCACATTCCCAGAAGCCACTGAGACTGTACTGTGACTGCCCTTGACAAGCTCAGAGGCTCCACAGCCATAAAGCAATGATTAAGCCCTGCCCAAACCCTTGGGAGAGAGATAAGAATCAGCACCTTCCATACTGCATAACAGGAAAGAGTAGTAAGAGGAGGTACCAAGGAATGTCTGCAGACTCCGGGCTGGAAGTGCACCTGGAGCCAAAACACTTGGGATCCTCTTCATTTCAGTTTAAACCAGTCCCATTCCATTTCCCCCCTAGCATTAAGGAAGAAAAACATACACGCACACACACAAACATCTTCTAAGATTTCACAGGTGAAATTGGGATGACAGCTTTGCATTTCAGCCAAAGCACCTTGGGTATCACAGCCTGGTGAGGGTACCATGTTCTGTGTTGGAGATCCACAACTTAAAATGTGTGGGATGATTTTTCATCAAGCACACCTAGCACAGCCAGAAAAATGAGGATAATGGAAGCGATCATCTCTCCTATCTGGGAAAGGCTGGTCTAGAAGCATAACTGAAATGCAAAACTTAATGTGCTGTTGTAGGAGAGCTTTACGGATATTGTGGAATGCCATGGAAGCCCAATCGGTGGGTTCTATATCAAATCAACTGTGAAACTCTCTAGAAGCAGACATGATTTCATTGAGACTATCACACTTTGGGCACATCGTGAGAAGACAGCACTCACTGGAAAAGACCATAGTGCTGGGGAAAAAGGAATATGAGATAGATTGTTTCGATAAAGGAAGGCACACATTTCAGTCTGCTAGACCTGAGCTGGACTGCTAAGGACAGGATCCTTCAGAGGCCCTTGATTCATAGGGTCACCTTAAGTCAGGAGCAACTTGATGGCACATAACCCTAACACAAAAATTTAACTAAGGAGAAGGTTTTTTTTTTTAAGGCACTGCTGACTTTCACAGAGTTGCTCCTACAGCTTGGCAGGATTTTTCTAAAAATTTGCTTCCAAATCACATTTTCTACTCATGTCCATGCTGCTAGGTAAGACACGAGGGCCTCTTTCATACATTCCAGTGGACAAAATGAAGCTCAGCTGTATGGAACCTGCTCCACATCATCATCCCTTTTCCAGAGCCAGCGACATGGCACCACAGGCTCTTTTTATTTGCATGGTGACGACCACTGCCAATGGCAAACCGTGCGATGGGTAGTTCATGCTAGTGACATGTGCCTGCCTCTCTGGAGTGGACTGCCTGTCAAGGACCATTCCTATGGCTGTTTACATGGCTCACAAAATGGCCAGATACATGGGGAAACCTTGCAGATCTTTCCTTTGTAAACCTGAACACAGAGACTTACCACCAGGTACATCATGGTATACATGGCAAAGGAGGCATGGCCGGAGTAAAAAGACTTCCTAGAAGAGAAAAGGATGTGTTTGGTATGAACTGAGCATGGCAAATGGAAGGCTATTGTCTCAGAAGAACTTGCTAACACAGTCCTTGCAGCCTACTCACTACACTGGTTTCACTTAGATACTCCTTGCTCCACCATGGCAGAACAATGTGTGGCCCAGAGAGAGTGGAAGTCCCATTAAAGTATCACTGGAATTATGGTAAGTATTTCCTTAAATTTCTGATATGCATTTCACGAAGGCTAGGTGCCTTCAACTTTCACTAGGTATAAGACTCCAGATCAGGGAGAAGATTCAGTCTGGCTAGAACATACTAGTGCCTTCCAGGCATACCGGATTTGTACTCCAACAGACTTGGAGGACACCAGGGTTGACAAAGACTGGGCTCAGATGTGGGATCTAGATGCTAGGATTCCTGATAGGCATGCCTTGATGTAACTGTGTGGAGAAGAGGGCTGAGTACGAAGGAATTCAGATCAAGGGGGACTAGTGGCAAAATCCCACGACATAAGAGGAACATTGTTCTCTAATGAAGGCTGAGTTTTGATCCTTCTTATCCATACATCAGTACATCTTTCCTTCCTTTCCTCCTTCTGTCTCCTAGTCAGGAGTAAGAACCTCACCTAGCTGACAGCCCACCTGCATAAATCTCTGTTGCATGTCTCGACGGGGAGAAAATATCCTGGCCAGGAAGGGAATGAAGAGAGATAAGCCTCTCTCTCTCTCTCTCTCTCTCTGTGTGTGTGTATGTGTTTTGAACTGCTCACCCATGTATCCCTTTTGCTTTTCATGGACGGCCAATGGTCAGGATTAAGGGCATTACAGAGGGTGCCAAGTTGGGGAAAGGCTAGGTAACAGAATATAATGACCAAGCCTGGCTGGTCATGATTCAGAACAGAAGTGGGGAAACTCTAGCACTCCAGATGCTCCTGGACTGCAACTCCCATCAACCTTGGATGAGGAATGATGAGAGTTGTAACCCAACAACACCTGAAGTGCCACATTTCCTCCTAACTCAGCTTTAGATAGAAGGAATGAAAGAAGGAATGAAAACCGTAAATTTCAGCTGAATCTTAGGTGAAACATCGTAACTGCTACAATAGTAACTTCCCACAGAATCTCAAGCCAAGACGTTTTGGCTGGCACGGGTCCTGCTTTCCATCTTGTTGGCAAGAAATGTGGGACTGACAGCAGCTGAACGGTGCCATGGCAGATTCTTCCCCTGTGAGATTCATGCCATTATTGCACAGGGGGCAGCTGTTCTCTGTTGCCCCCCTCCCACAAATTTCTACTCAATAGGGCAGCTTAGCTAAGCTTGCACTGGCCCTGCAATGGCATCCTTGGACCATAAGGTCACTTCCTTTTGCAAGACCTTCTCTAAGCTAAGCAGCTCACCACTGACCAGCCTCTTCTGGCGTTGCTGGCTAGTGTGCTGCATACACAGAGTTACTACTTCTGAGCTGGGGAGAAATCGCTTTCCTGGGACGATAGCTCGCAGATGTCCTCCAAGCCAGCATTGACCCTTTCCCAAACCTAGGGACGATGACTTCTGTCTGAAACAATCCACCTTCACTATTTTTCATGAATTAAATTTCTCCCTCCTCTCAGTCCAGCAAAGGGCACTGAGTATGAAAATCTCTGCGCTTCTACAAACAGCTCCTGTGCGAGGAACTGCACAGGTCATATAGAGAGCAGAGTTGGGTTCACATAGCCCAATAACTACACTTCACAGCTTGTTGGGATTTACAAATGCCAAAGATTTATGACAGAAAGTAAATCTCAAAACAGTTGGAAACCTGGTGTCACACGAGGACCCATTCACAAGCACTCCTCCATTTCACCAGCATGCTGTTTCTTGTAAGATCAGTTCTAGAATGAAACAGGCCCAGAATGAAACAGCGCAGGGGTGTGTGTGTGTGTACACCCATCTATTTCATTGGGGGAGGGCTTGCTGTTGCACCATTCGTCACCATGATTCCCCCCACCGCCCAGGTGGTGGGGTTAGGGTGGGGTTCACCAGTACACACCTGGCTTCTTTCACCTCCGAGGCAACCCCAGTGCAGACGTAGTCCTCCACATAACCGGCAGAGCAGTTGATGCGAGTGAAGTCTGGCCGACAGGCGGCCAGGAAGTGAGGCCGGAGGCGACCCACCGCAAGCTTGGCCATGTTGGTGAGGGACTGGCCCACAATGCAGCCGAAGAGGAAGGTGCCAATCTCCTTGTAGAGAGCAGCCACGTATGGGTTGGAGACGATGGAGTGGGAAGGGTGGGAAAGATTGTACACTCGAAAGCTTTCGCCTAGGATGATCTGCACAGGGAGAGAGGACAGAGAAGGTGGCCTCAAGTGACCCCAACCCTGCAGGAGGAGAGGCTTGCTGCTTCATGGAGGGCGGTGGCTTTCCAATTTGAGTCCGGACAAATTATTTTGGGGGACTACAACTCCCAGAACTTCCCAGCCTCACAACCAACAAACCAGGGAGCTGTTCCTTCACGAGCAAATGGAGGGGGGGGGGGAAGATTCACCTTAATGAGCCAGGGGCCCTGGCTGCCTTTGACTGAGAATAGTTTACAGACTAACCAGGACAAAATGTTTCAGGGTGGAATGAAAAAGGGGAACCCCGAGTCAGGCTTAGCTCCTTAGAAAAGGAGTCTTACAAGGAATAAGCACAGAGGCAGAGACTCAGTTAACTGTATGGATTTCACATAAGAACCCAACAGATGGCACTGAGACATAGATGGCATTATGCGGCACAGCAGAGCTCAAAAAGTTCCTTTTGGGGATCAAAACCTCCCCAAATCCCTCCTCTGGCTAGGGGACTATGGGAGTCACTGTCTTAAAAAGTGAACAGTAGGGGTCGGATTAGGGTGCTCGGCATGGGATTTTCACCTCTAGATTTTACTCTCTTGCGCTCTAGGTAGTTTTGCAGGCCAATGGTGAGAATGGTGCACTATCCCAAAGGGACAAAACCACCCTCTTCCCCCTATAAAACTCACCACGACAGAAGCGATCAGGATTCCCACTGAAATGAGCACCAGATCAGAAATGGTCTCAGAGCGCTGTACTGGGTAGCTGATGCTGCTGTCGTTGCAGAAGAAGCCGCGGCGCACCGGGGAGACCAGGCGAAGCTCAGAGATGAAGAATGGGATCGAGGCTGCAACAGGAAGATAGAGCAAAACAAGGTAAGGGCTCGTCTATACTGGTCATTTAGGTACAGGATCGTGCGGGCTAAACAAGGTCACTCGGGGTCAGACAGAAGTGCAATATGCCATTTGACACAATCCTCACATTCAAATGGCATATCAGAGCTCAAGCAACCCCATTTGGTCTGGCTCCTTCAATTTCTGATATCGTGAAGTAGCTTAATAAATGAGCCACTTCAGGATATCGGCAAACTAAACACTTCCTCTGCTCCTCAATGGAGGGGCAGGGGAAGTGAATTTATTTTCAAGACTCTGGTAGGCCATCGCTGATGAGTTGTATCACTTACATGACAGAAATCCTTTGCTTTCTCATAAAGGACTGGTTGAGAAACTGCCTGCAGCCAAATCCATGTATTTGGTCGCTGGCAGTTTCTTGATTAACCCTTTAGACAAGGCAAAGAAAAATGTATTGTTTAGATTTTTATATTACATCACTGATGGATGGTCTACCAGAGTCTTGCTTTTTTTTCTTTTCATTTCCCTGTCCCAACACCAAGAATCAGAAGAAGTGTTCAATTTGCTAATATCCCATGCAATATGTGACAGCCAGTGTAGAATAGAGGACAGAACATTCTACCAGATTCAGAAGACATGGGTTCAAATCCCCACTCAGCCGTGGAAATTTACTCAGCAGGTGGCAATAGTAAACAAGTCCTTGAACGTGTCATGTACCTCAAAAACCCTCCTGAGGTCATCAGGTTGGATGAAATGGACAGCACATAATCACAACAACATACAATATGTCTCTCACTATAATTCCTTTAATAAATTCAAGGCAGCATATATGGCTCTTCTCTCCTCTGGGTTATCTTCACAACAACAGTCCTGTGAGGTAGGTCAGGCTAAGGTAGAATAATCCTAAGGCATCCAGTGAGTTTCATGGCTGAGTGAGGAGAAGATCCAGTCAGACACCCTAGCTATCACACCATTCTGTTTCTCTCTGTCTGTTGTGTCACTATATATTGGTGTGTGAGATTATGGACCTATTCAGCTGTTGCTTTCACAAGCTTTTAAGGAAAAATTTTGGCCATCTCTGGCAGGAACTACACGTTTGAAAATAACCCACAGTGAGCTTCTTACTGGGGGTTTTCTACAAACTGGAGTGGAACCGCATGAAACACACTTCTGCTTTAATGAGTGTGTTTCATGTGGGTGGATGGCGGCAGCAATGGCCAAGCAGCATGTTGGCAGCAACAGTGGTGGCGGGTGTGTGTGTGTGTCTCCCCAGACACCTCTACTGCCACCACTGTGCTCCCAGCCACCACCAAACAGCCACCTGCCAGACAAAACCCGGCTGATTACACAGGAAGCCTTACTGAGATTTGAAAAGGTGCACATTGTGTGTCATTTTAAACTGCAGTAAGGCTTGCGTCACATGAAGCAGCAAAAGCCATTTCACATTCCAGTTTTTTCGAGGCGCATACTTGCAGTGACAGTCTTCTGGAATTCAGAGAAATATCTCCCTCATAAGCCAGCCACCTCTTTAATTAGTATGTTCTCTTCATCCATAGTGCTAACTAAGTAGGAGTAATATTGTTAGTGCAGCAGGCCTGGCTTAGAAGCACCCTCATGACACGCTGTCCAAATGTATCTTTCCCTTCCACGTGTGAAGGGAGAAAAATGCTCCTGCAAGTTTCATTAAAGATCAATGATACACAGGAGTAACTGGCTAGCACCCATGATGTCATGTCCTCCCTGCAAAACGGGGAAAAGTAAAGGACTGAAGACCGAAATACTATTTGATTTGTAGATTTTCTTTTTCTTCTAGGCATTGCAAAGCTGCAGGAAAGCTGTGCTCACACTGCAACTGAAGGACCTTCTTTAAGCTTCTCTTTTTATTCTATATCTTTTCTAGTCCAGCAGTTTTTTCCTCTTTGCTGTCTTAGGCTCACAACTTCAGGTCACATATAAGCTATTTGGTACATCCCTGACTACTGGCCATATTGGGTTGGGAGGACCAGAAGCCGAACTCCACAACATCTGGAGGGCCACAGATTTCCCCCCTGCTGCTTTGAGTATGACCCACAGCTGGCTGAAGCCACTACACTAGCACAGGCCTCCCCTAGCACATCTGGGTCAGGACTGGGTGAGAGCAGGGGACAGTGGACTTTGCATTAGGATGACTTCTGGGAGCGAACAATGTGAAGATGATGTGGGCCTTTTAACCTAAGCCAAAAAGCGCCAAAAAGCTGCACCTCTGCTCTGGAACTGAAGAAATGGCTGCAGGTAGCTAACCACCAGCCCAGCCCATAAAAGAAAAGTCTTCCTTCCATTTTCTTCAGATCCCCTGGTAAAGGCATGAGATATCCACTTGCCACATAATGAGGAGTGGAATATGAAACCTGGCACAAGAACCCTGGGGTGTGGAACAAGGTGTTTCAGGTGAGGTTGTTTCTGCACACACTATTTGGGACACCCAGCCTGTCATTTGACCTAACGGGGCCTTGGTGCGTGCGCACACACGCACACACACACACACATGTATCTCCCCCTTCTCCTCCTCCTCCTCCTCACCCCAAGGGATCTACCAGTTACCACACCCAGGGCTGGTCTCATTGCAACGTTGAGGAATCTGGGAGAAACTTCTGAAAACGATCCTATCCACCCATGAATGCATGTGGGAAAAGCTCTATCAAAACTCATTAGCTCTTTAACTTTTTCCACGTCAACAAAACACATATTAGGCAGCATCTGTGTACTGTCTCTTATAGCTGGCACTCAGAGCAAAGCTTGGACTACTATTTCCAGATCCTCATAGGCAGCCCAGTGACCTTGCAAGGCTGTGGGATTCTGTTCCAAAAAGTAGCTCTTTTCTCTGTAGAAAAACTGAGCTAACTTTCCCAGGTCTCCTGTATCCTAGCAGAATGTTTTATTGACAACACCACGTTGGTTGCCACCTACTGCAGGGCCTTGGGAAACAAAAGAGCCACACTGCCCACAGGTTTCCAATTTGTTGCCACAGCTGATCACTGTGGACAGACCTCTTTCCCTCCATGATCTCCTCTAGTGTAATGTGTGGTTTTCACAGAACAACCTTTGCAAGTGATCCTGCGAACCACAGTGTGAGTCACAGGGGCAGATTCTGTATACACTGAAACACCGGAGAAAACACAATCTCATGCTAAAAGATGGAATATTGTTTTTAAAAAAATTGCTGTAAAGCCCAAACATTTTGGTTTCAAATCCTTTTCTCCCCCAAGACAATTCAATCCATCTGTTTCTGTCACTAAGTAATGCTATTTTCATGTGTGCTCCCTGGAGTGTCTGCTTTTGATGCCACCAGGCAAGGGCATCAGAAGGATTGCCGTGTACTAGCCATGCTGACTAGGGGGAAAATCCTGGGCTGCCCAAAAAATAATAATAATTAAAAAAGCAACTGCTCCCAGTTCTGCATTAGAATTTCTGTGCAACAGAATCAATGGCTTCCAACCTACAATGCATCACCAACTGCTTTCTCAGCTGATGCACTACTGATACTTCAGTAGGAGGACCCCCATATCCACTGAGGATTTGTTCCAAGCCCCCATGGATACTGAGAACCGTGGATAATAATGAACACTATATATATAAAGAGAGAGAGAGAGGTAAAAGGGAAAAAAACCCAGAAAAAATATTTTCACATGCATTACAAGAACTGGCCACTAGACGGTGCCAGAGACTATGCTATGTATTCTTCACTAACAAGTATTCATAGGACCATCTCTGGCTCCCTCTAGTGGCCAGTTCTGGTAATCCATGTGAAAATTGTTTTTTCTGGATTTTTTTCTTTTAATATTTTTTATATTTTCAGACTGTGGAGTCCTACTGAACAACATGGAAGAACAACATGGATCAGTGGCAAAGTGAAGACCTGGATTCAAACCTGGATGGTGTGTGGCTGTGATGCTTACAGGAGTGTCTCTGGGCATATCCGTCTGCCTGCCACCTGCCTGCTTCACCCTTCTTCTTGGAACAAGTGCTGGGTAAAAGCATAATGAACTGATAAATAAGCAAGGGTGCCCCAAAGGATTGTGGATGCCTTCTGTAGCCATGCAAGAGGCACCTTCATTGGGTCATGTTACATGGACAGCTGAGGCAGAGGAGCCACCAAGGCGGAGAATGCCATGCTGGGGCAAGACAATCAGGGCATCTCTGTCAACCCTTTAAGCCTGGTGGGGACAGCTGAGCTTGGCATATAGTACATTCATGGACCTTATAACTCATCCTCCCTCCCTCCCTCTCTGTAAGCTACCTTTGAGAAAGCTCCAGTTTTCCACTGGAATCTGCTGGAAACCAGCCACATTGCCCTGCTTAGGGAGAGTATGAAGTACATGTGGAGTTGGGAGGAAGAGACAGGAATAAGGCTATATATACAGTGCATAAAGCAAGCAACGCTGG
Source organism: Intellagama lesueurii (assembly GCA_037013535.1). NCBI lineage: Eukaryota > Metazoa > Chordata > Lepidosauria > Squamata > Agamidae > Intellagama > Intellagama lesueurii. Next base: position 137,317,695 of record JBAJHW010000002.1, read on the forward strand.
ACCTTGGCCACCTTGAGGAGTTAGTTCCTCACTTGACAGAGCACACATTCCTTCACAGGCAACTAGAAAGTTTCTGCAGTGAGTCGACTTGGGTTTATACACAGGATTGAAGGACTTGAGAGGAGCGTGCATTTGTTTATCTGTGTCCAGCTGTGAGGTTTGTGGGCAGCCTTACAATGTCCACAAATCCTTTAGAACAGGGGTCCCCAACCTTTTTCACCCCGCGGACCGGCTGGGGAAGGTGGGGCACCCCCTGCGCTCATGCACAAACGGCGGCGCAGCGCTTGTGCGGGCGCTCGGGCGCATGCGCAAACGGTGGCGTGGTACTCGCATGGGTGCGCTGGAGTGCGCGCGCATGCGCAAATCAGCTCTGCAGGGGTGAGTGCGTGCGGGGGTGGGCGGGAGGTCTGTTAGGGACTTCTGCTTTAGAAAACACACAGGTGGAGTGTGGAGGAATGGTACCTCACTCAACTGTGCAGGCAAGATAACCTCTCAATGCTATTCTCCTCTTGTATTTATGATGGCTATTTCTGAGATGCATTGGACTGCTAAGCATTATAGAAGTGTGTGTGTGTGTGTGTGTGTGTGAGAGAGAGAGAGAGAGAGAGAGAGAGAGAGAGAGAGAGAGAGAGAGAGAGAGAGAGTCTTGCTTTCCAGGTCATCACAAACTTTCCAAGTTCCCACAATAGCCCCCTGTGGGGGAGCTGCTGCTACCACCACCCAGCTCACCTTATATGGTGCCTCAGCCCTCCCATGCATGCAGATATTCCCTAGAGGTTCAAGAGGGCTATTACTATAAACAGCTCTTGGCGGCTTCGAGGCATTCCTGCTGCCTTCCTTGGCCAGCTGCCCAGAGCCAAAAGCTCAGGTGTGGCAATCCAGACCAGCAGTGGGGCTGGCAGAGGGACACGCCAGGCTCCAGCCCCTGGTGAGCCAGTGCCAGGGATTCCAGGATACCCTGAAACAATGCTATCCACACACACGTTTCTTGCCACCATTGCAGGGCGAGATTGGCAGCAAATCTTGACTTGACTTGAACTGACCTGCAAGCTCTCATGCCAAGCCTGCCGAGTTTCATCCCTCATGTTGCACCTGCACTGTTCAAGCACCCACACGAAGCTGTTTTTGAAGGGGGTAACCCTATAAGCCTGTTGTTGCAGCAAAATCACAAAGAATTATGCAGCACCTTTAAGAGAAGCAGATTTACTGCAGCCTGAGCAAAAGCTCAACGGCGATCAATCTTGTCAGTCCCGCAGGAGCCCCTCGGCTCTTGCTCTTTTGCTAAACAGCTTTGGGGCCAGGGGCTGGGAGTGACTCTCCCCTGGGCTGGCCCTGCTCTGCAGGGCGTTGCTTCTGGTCCACGGAAACAGGCCTCGGCCTGCCCAGGCCCCCTCCCACAACAACGCCCAGAGGAGCAAGACTCAGCCTGCAGTGCCGTCTCCCTGGTGGAAGGAACAGCGGGTGCCTCCGAGAGCAGACGAACATGGGAGGGGATCCGAGGCAGACGAGGCAGGGACTGAAAACAATGAATTTCTACAATGGGTGCTGTTGCTTCTTGACATGAAGCATTCCTTCTTGAGGGAAAAGGGGAGGCTTTGCCTTTCCATTCCCCGTGTCTCACTCCAGCTCCAGAAAGGTCCTCTCCCTTGGTTCTTTCTGACCTAGGCTTGTCGGGCTATAAATCCTTCTGAGTAAAGCCTGGGCCATCGCTCGAGGAACAACCAGAATCTGGCCTCAAGTCTTTTCCTACCTGTGAATCAGCCTTCTTATCACCTGGCCACTCTTAACTCCCAATTGCCAGCCAGCTGCTGCCTTCTAGACACCCATCAATCAGATTCTGCATCTCGAAATACTGGCCCACAGTGGCTTTTGCCTTTGGGTTGCTCCTCCTGCTCCCCAGCTTCTTCTGCCCAGGCTTCCTGCCTCTGCATTCTGCCAACCCTTGGCGGAGTTCTGCAAGGATTATGAGGAGTCGCCAGTGCAGCGTTGACACAGACCAGGAGGGAAAGGACTCTTAATTCTCTAAGCATCTTTGAAGCAGGTCCCCAAGAATTATATGTCTCATGCCCAAAAGTGCCTGGACTGCAAATGAGTGGCAACCATTTCATTCATTCAAACCCTGCCTTTCTCCTCAAAAGAACACAACATGCCCTTTCACTTTGACCAGAAGTAATGTATACCAACCACATCATCACCTTAGGTTGATATTGCTTTAAAAGTCATTGCTCCATCCTAAGGAATCCTGAGTAGTTTGTAGTTTGTGGAGGGAGTTAGCCTTTTCCCCTAGACTGAGCTTTAGGGTTCTCCCCTGAACTACAGCCAAGAATCCTATGCCTCTCTTTCCCAAACAAAAACCTGGGGATTCTGCTGGACAGAGCCACAGTAATTAAAGCAGTATCAAATTGCTGTAACTCTATAGGATAAACACATATTTATTCTCCGGCTGAGGTTGCCACCCGGAACACCTGCTCTGGATTTGTTATTACCTGGAAGTACACCCCTCTGACCCCCAATGGTGCTTACTTCAGATTAAACATGTACATGTGAGTTTACTAGTTATTGTGGACTTAGTATTGTATGGATACTGGAACAGCTAAAGTCTTTGGGGTTGTTTAGTTCCTCCCCCAAAAAAAAGATGTATAAAGGGAATATGACAGAGATTTCTAAAATGGTGAATGCAGCGAAGTATAGAATTTATACATTGAAGTAATGTGGAAAGAATGGAGAAAGAAACTTGTGTAATATTCTCTTACAACATGAATTTGTAAAAATAATATTCTATAAAAACAAGGATGGAGAATAAACAGCTTCCTAAATACTGTAAGAGTTTAATTCCCTTTAACCCTACCCAGCATAGCAAACAGTGCTGGCCTCTTTAAAAGACAAACTACCATTTCTAGGGACTTCTGGAAGCATCAATTCACTTTTTTCTTCTTCTTCTTTTTCTGTTTTTTGCTGGAAAAGGTGAGAGTCCAAAGGAGAGCCAGGGACCATCATGGTAGCTCCAACAGAACCTCCATATTCAGAGGCAATCTACTGTACTTCTGAAATCCAGTCAGTAAAGAACCTCTGTGGAAGAGCGGCTGCCTCCTTGGGTTATTTATATATGTTTCCCAGCGGCATGTGATTGGCCATTATTGGCTGCTAGAGTAATTTCCCAGACTTTTAAGGGGCTGCCCATGGTAACATAAGTTTTTTGACAGTGGGTCTGTTTCCTTATGAAACATAAAACCAATGTCCCTGTATTCATCTGATGCATGTTGAAGAACACCACGTATCTTTTTCTATCTTTGTGATGTTTATGAAGGATCTATTCCAGATTCCAAGCTGGCACACAAGAGAATCCCATGCAGGGCATAATTTTAGAACAAATATGGTCCTCGTTTTATATTGAGTCTGGAGACAGGGACCTTCAGGGAAAGACACTGTTCCTGTGCCCCTCTGCCTCTGGGAAGAGGTCAGACATTTTGGTACCTGAAGGGGAAAAATCCAAACACCCTCCCTGACACAGATTAAGATAGGGTGCAATCTACCAGGAGGTTCTCCTCTCTACATCCCAGCACAATGAACGGGGGGGGGGGGGGTCCACTGAAGAAGATAAATAACACACATTATAACCCAGGAGCCCCATTTGTTTCCCAGAGTCGGCTGGGCTGCTTTGCTGCCTGGTAGAGACAACCCAATGGTACTACAATAAAAGCTGCCCGGCCATCTGGGCTCCTCAGGCTGAAGGCGCTTGGTTGCCTAGAAAGCTGCTGCCAGTAAGAGGCTAAACCTTGTGTCTCTCCAGCTGAGTGCATCTGTTTTCTGTTTACAGCAATACCAGAAAGGTAAATATTATCTCTAGGAGACAATAAACAGGATGGTTTCTATTTTGTTCCTTCTAAATCTGTTTTTCGTAATGCTTTTACTGAAATTATATTTTGAATATAATGTTATTAATGCTTCGTTAATATTTGAATGATTTGCCATTTTTAGCTTTTAAATTTGTATTTTTAATTACGTAAGCTGCCTTGGCTCCTTTTTTAGGAGAAAGGTGGGGTAAAAATATTTTAAATAAATAAATAAATACCTATACTTTGGGCCTATATACTGCGAGTCTACCCAAGTGCAGAAGAAGAAGAAAAATGAAAAATACTATAATGGGCCAACGTTCAGCTTATGAGAGTCTGAAAAAAAAAAATAACAACACAGTCTAGGTGGCATTAACCTTTGTGGCCTACCTTCCACAAAAGTGCCACAAGTGTCTTTGTAAGTTTGGCTACAACAGCCTAAGACAGCTACTCATCTGGCATCTGTTTAAAAGACAGCAGATTTCTAGTCCTCATAGCCAGAAGTCCTGGTAGTCAGGAAGGTAGCCTGCACAAGACTTCCAGCTAGCCAGAGATACCTGCATTATCTATTTCATTCCTATTATTGGCTGGATAGCTTTGTGATTTAGGCTCTGGCTGCAGAGACAGAGGCTGGGGGTTTGATTCCTCACTATGCCTTTTGGGAGAGGAGCCAGCCTGGGTGGCCTTGGGCCAGTGGCCACAGTCCCAGCTAAGTCACTTCTGTGTATTGTCTACCTAAAAAAATCTTGGAAAGGATTGTCATAAGTCAGAATCAACTCTCTCTCTCTCTCTCTCTCTCTCTCTCTCTCTCTCTCTCTCTCTCTCCTATCACTGCTCCTGCTTGCATTACAGTCCACCTTCTGTCCACGGAGCTCTAGGTAGATGACATGGCCCACTCCCCCCACTATTCTACTTATAATAACCCTGCGAAATAGCTCCAGTCAAGAGAGACAGAGAGAGCGCGCAATTGATCCATGGTCATGTAGAGATGCAAACCTGACTCTCCTCAATAAACCAACAAATGACACATTGCAGAACGCATTCCAATTAGCAGGAAACACCCATCAAAGAATACTACTACAACAACAACAACAAAACAATGTGCAGAAACTCATTCTAAAACAAGATAATCATTTGCATGCCCGTGCTGCATAATTTATGCTGGTAACAGGATTATTGTTTTAGCTGCTCCGAGTAGAGCAAGCTTTCTCTGTGCCTCCTCCTCCATTTCCTCCCGCTTCTCTCTAGTCCAAGCCCCACAGTTGCAGGCAGACACTGTCATCTCGCTACAGCTTCACTAGCAGTCCTTCTTTTAAAAAGCCTATTTTGTTTCATGCTAAGCAGGCAGAGAAGACAGCCATCTTACACTTTCTGCTGGAAAAATAGCCTTTTGTTCCCTTGTTCTCCCTCCCTCCCGCCCTCCGTCCCAACATTCTCTCCTGTGGAAGTTCTAGTTCTTGCTAAATATGCCAGCAGCCAGACTGTAACTTCCTGGAATCAACCAGAATCTACCCCTGCTTTTACTAACGTTGTGGGGTAGGGATCAGACAATGTGTTGTATGACTAGAGTGTTGGACTGAGACTTGCAAGATCTGGGTTCTAATCCTGACTGAACCATGAAAATCACAGGGTGACCCTGGGGATGGCATTCTGTCTCTCAGTCTGTCCTTATCTCAATGGGTCATTCTCATAGGCAACTGGTGAGCCTTGAACTTCCTGGAGAAAAGGAAGGATCTACAGTGGTGCCCCGCTAGACGACTGCCTCGCAGGACGAGGAATTCACTAGACGATGGCTTTTTGCGATTGCTACTGCGCTTCGCAAAACGATGGTGTCCTATGGGCGATTTTCGCTAGACAACGACTTTTCCCCATTGGAATGCATTGACTAGAGGTCAATAGCTGTCAGTGCATTCCAACGGGGACCCGCGCTCGCTAGACGAGGTTTCCCTATGGACGATCTTCGCAAGACGACGACTTTTCCGTTGGAACGCATTGAAGAGATTTCAATGCATTCCAATGGGGAAACGTGCTTCGCTAGACGATGTTTTCGCAAGACAGCGATTTCCGCGGAACGGATCAACATCGTCTAGCGAGGCACCACTGTACATGGAACCAGTAAGTAAAATAAGCAAACAGTAGAAGCTGCTTTATACTGAACCAGAAAGCTGTTAACTACCAGCACCTCTCCCACCAGGCTTCCTTCTCAATTCTGCTATCCAAATCTTTTTAAGTGAAAGATGGCCAAGATTTGAACCAGGGACCTGTTGCTACCAATGCATTTACTCCACCCCTAAGCTATGCCATCAAGATTTGAATCAGAAGCCCAGGAGCTGGGCAGCAGCTCCAAAAGCCAGCACAGCAAAAGACTGTCACACCAGAGAACTCACAAGTCCAAAAACTCTATTTGGGCCTATGCACCTCCAAGGAGAACACCCAGATCCCAGGAAGTCTAGAAACAGATTAGCATAAATTTCCTTCTTCCACTCACCTAAACGACATCCGACACAGACGTCTTGGCAGACTGACTGCTTTCCCATCAGCTGACCATTTATGTTTAGATAAACGTGCACTCGACCAAAACCTCAATATATTTTTTTAAAAAAATGTTTTTGTGAGGATGGAGGCGAGAATACACCTATTCTCGCTGGAGTGCCGTCTCGTCCCCCCTCTGTAGAGACAGGGGTACAAACTTCACCCACGGCCCGTTTATGCTGGTGACAGGATTATTGTCTTAGCTGTTCCGAGTAGAGCTAGCTTTCTCTGTGCCTCCTCCTCCATTTCCTCCCACTTCTCTCTAGCCCAAGCCCTACAGACGCTGTCATCCCATGGCCCGTTCTCAAAAGACAGCGGCTACAGAGACAGACCCCATGCCAGTGGAGGAAGAAGTGCGAAAGTTGACGGTTGAGGAAAGCGGGAAAACCTTGGCGGGAAAGAAACATTAAACCTTAACGAAGAAGCATACCGATGGAAATTCAGAGATCTGAGACTTCGACCAGGAATTCACCCTCGAACACTAGCTCAAAAGATGAGGGTCAACGCGACGAGGTGGGTAAAGCTCAAAGGAAAGACTGCAGAACAAGTACTAGAGATTATGATAATGGAACAGCTGATATCCACCCTAGGAGCAGGACCCAGAAACTGGGTGATGAAAAACAAACCCGCCGGCCTAGAGGGCGCTGTGACGCTGCTAGAAGATTACCTGGGAGCAGAAGAGCCATGGCAAAATAAAACGACGACGCAAGCAGAAAAACCCAGAAGCAGAGAGAAGATGGCGGAGATAGCAGGAGCAACCACGCGAGGTCCAAGCACCATGAACACCCGGAAGACCAGGCCCGACCGGGTCGAATTTGTTAACCCAACCAGCAACCGGGTACCTAGACCCACCATTACTATGGACCCGACCCAGACGAAGCAACCCGCAACTTGGAACGTCCCAAGAGACAAGATGACGGCGTGTTACGGGTGCAGCCAGTACGGGCACATTAAGAAATACTGCCCAGCGGAAGAGTGCGCCTGGACCGACGTCTATGCCTTGTCAGCCAAGGTTGGTAAAGAGGACCACCCGGGCTGGGTTGTTAAAGCTAAGGTTAACAGAGAATGGAAAGAGGCCCTTATAGATACGTATTGCAGCAAAACGCTCCTCAGAGACTTACAGGGTGATCAACTACCCGAACCCATGTATGTTAGGTGCATACACAGGGATGTTAAACCGTACAGCGTTGTGGTGGCCCAAATAGAGATCGGGAACCAAAGGAAAGAATTGGAGGTTGGGCTAGTTCCCGGGCTGTGAAAAGAGATGTTGCTAGGGAGAGATTGGCAAGGGATAGAAGAATTAACAAAAACAATGGCGGAAGCCCACAACGGGGAGATAGAGGAAGGAATGATAGAGGATGAACTGTTAAACATGTCGAGAGATCAGTTAAGGAACTGGCAGCAGGACGACACTAAATTGGAAGAGATTTGGCTGAAGGCAGTCCCCGAAGGGATGACCCGAGGAGGAGAGACAAATTATGAACTGCGAGGTGGACTCTTATACTACCGAGTGAACCAAACCGAGCGAGGGGAAGAAACACAGCTACTGGTGCTGGAGAGGTTTAAAAACGTGGTCCTAAGACTGGCTCACGACATACCAGTAGCGGGACATGGAAAAAACCGTGCAAAAAACCTTGGCTCGGGTGCAACAAAGATTCTATTGGCCACACATGAACAAAGACATTGAGGACTATTGCCGATTGTGCCCTGAGTGCCAGGTCACTCAACCTAAACCACGACCGGGGGGAGAACTGATACCCATGCCTCTGGTTGATAGACCCTTTGACTGCATCGCAATGGACATTGTGGGACCCCTGGTAAAATCGGCAGGGGGGGCACCTGTATATACTGGTGATTATTGACTACGCAACGAGATATCCCGAGGCCATCCCTTTGCGCATAACCATGGCAAAGGTACTGGCCAGGGAACTGATTGGGGTGTTCTCTCGGATGGGGTTTCCTAGGAAAGTACTAACGGATCAGGGGTCGAACTTTAAGAGCTTGACATTTAAACAAATGTGGGAATTGTTAGGGGTAAGACCTATGAAAACCTCTATTTACCACCCCCAAGCGAACGGTTTGGTAGAAAGATTCAACCGGACCCTAAAGGGAATGCTTCAAAAGTTAGTCCAAGAAAAACCAAAGCAGTGGCATTCCTTTCTGGCGCCCTTAATGTTTGCAGCAAGGGAAGCCCCCCAATCATCTACCGGGTTTTCCCCGTTTGAGCTGTTATACAGAAGGAATCCCCGGGGGGTCCTAGACCTGCTGAGAGAAAAATGGGAGGAAGGGGTTGATTCTTCCAGAATGGCGTTGCAACAAATTGTAGATCTGAGGGAGAACCTACACACGGCCTGGGAGTTGGCCAAAAGTGCACTGGGTAAAGCACAAGAGGGTCAAAAAGGGAGGTATGACAGAAGAGTAAGACCTCGGGAGTTCGAACCAGGCCAAAAGGTTCTAGTCCTACTCCCCTCTGAGTCAGCTAAACTCTTCGCAAAGTGGCAGGGGCCCTACGAGGTGACCAAGAGAGTCAGTGATGTGGATTATGAAGTAAATATGATAGACAAGAAGAAATTGCAGGTGCTTCACGTGAACTTGCTTAAACTGTGGGTGGAAAGAGAATCCCTCTATGGAAGTGACAGGGAAGAGGAACTAGGGCCGGAAGCCCCCATGGAGGAAAGTAAACAAGAGCCTTTAGTGGTAGTGGATGCCCGGATGGGACCCCAACAGTTAGAACAAATCCGTGACCTAGAAAGGGAGTTCCCAGATGTATTCTCAATTAAGCCAGGGTGTACCTCCTGGGTGGAACATTGTATTGAAACCCCACCAGGATTGGTCATAAGGACCACGGGAAGAACCTAGCCTCGTCAGCTAGCACATGTGATCGAGCAGGAAGTCCAAGAAATGTTAAAGCTAGGGGTCATTGAACCGGCCAAAGGACCCTGGCGTAGCTATCCCGTGGTAGTCCCGAAACCAGACGGGACCATAAGGTTCTGCATAGATTATCACAAAGTCAACTCAGTTTCGAAATTTGATGCATACCCGATGCCGAAGGTGGGAGACCTTTTAGATAAGCTAGGGGGCGCCAGATTCCTATCATCCATAGACCTAACAAAGGGGTACTGGCAGATCCCTTTAAGGGATCGGGACAAGGAAAAAACAGCTTTTTCCACCCCCATTGGCCTTTTCCAATTCTCAAAAATGCCATTCGGTTTGCATGGGGCAGCTGCCACATTCCAACGCCTCATGGACCAAGTATTGGCCCCAGTTCAAGACTGCGCCGTGGCGTATATCGACAACATTATTATTTACAGTTCAAATTGGGAAGAACATCTGGACCATTTGCATAGGGTGTTGAGAGAATTGAGGAGGGCAGGGCTCACCGCCAACCCCAAGAAGTGTAAGATCGCACTCTCTAAGGTAGAATACCTAGGTTTCAAGGTAGGCGAGGGAGTGATCCAACCCCAAGCCGAGAATGTCACGAAAATAACCCAATGGTATCAGCCTCGTACTAAGAAAGAGGTCCAGCAGTTCTTGGGGCTGGTGGGTTATTACCGTCAGTTTGTACCACAATTTTCAACTATAGCGGTCCCACTGACTGACCTCACCAAAAAGAGCTGGGAAGTGGGTACAATGGGGGCCAGCCCAAGAAGAGGCCTTCCAGACACTAAAGGCCATACTTTGTGAACTCCCCACCCACTTTGCACCTGATTTCAACTTGCCTTTTACTTTGTTTACTGACGCATCGGATCAGGGTTTGGGGGCAGTGTTGGCCCAGGTGCGTAATGGGGTAGAGTACCCTGTCCTGTATCTGAGTCGGAAATTAACAAGTAGAGAAAGGAAATATGCAGTCATTGAAAAGGAAGCGTTGGCAATTCGTTGGGCCACTCATGCGTTAAGATATTACCTGCTAGGAGCCCCCTTTACCCTAATAACAGACCATGCCCCACTTCAGTGGCTAGTGCAGATGAAGGATACCAACCCAAGGCTAACTCGTTGGTACCTGGCTTTACAACCTTTTGCTTTTTCTGTGCAGTATCGAAAGGGGAAGGACCACGCTAATGTAGATTATTTCTCCCGGCAGGGTCCCTGGGCAAAGAGTGAGGCAGAACGGACGGCCCTCTTGGATGGGGGGGGGTATGTGAGGACAGAGGCGAGAAAACACCTATTCTCGCTGGAGTGCCATCTCGTCCCCCCTCTGTAGAGACAGGGGTACAAACTTCACCCACGGCCTGTTCTCAAAAGACAGTGGCTACAGAGACAGACCCCATGACAGTGGAGGAAAAAGTGCGAAAGTTGACGGTTGAGGAAAGCGGGAAAACCTTGGTGGGAAAGGAACGAAAACCCCGGGTAGAGGTGGAGGCGGGGTTTGCTGATATAAAAGGGGGAGAAGGGGAACTGCCTCCAGGTTGGGAATGGGTTTGGATGCAAGACCCATGGACTGGGAAGTGGGAAAGGCTCCGAATACCAAAAGAGGAGGCAGACTATGAAGGCGAAGAGAACTGACCCCGAGACCATCTTATTGGGGTGAGACGGAGGCTAAAGAGTGGAGGAGGAAATTGAGGGAGGAAAAGGAGCGTGTGGAGAGAGAAAAGAGGGAAAGAATTGAATGGAGGGTGATGGAGACCCAGATGAGGGGCTACCCATCGGACCGTGGCAGACCTTTACGCCCTCCAGGGACATCGCCTGGATGGATGTCCGGGACGAGGACACAGTACCCCTATTGGAGGGAGAACCCGGACTACTACTGAACTCTGATCCCCCAGGTGACTGGCCGGGTCCTTGGGACACTGTTGGGGGAAACCCCTTTAAAGAAGAAAGTTGGAAACCCCTCTCTGACCCGTTGTTAGGAGGTGACAAAACTAATGCTTTTGCTGACACTGGTTTTCTGTTAAATAATGCAATAAACGTTACTCCAATTTCCAAACCTCGCAAGTCTGCTAATTTATTTGGAGAGAAAGAAGAGCCACCTTTAGAACCCTCACAGTTTTCAAGAGAGTGCGACAAAACTTCCACAAAAACTTGCAATTTCATTAATTAAAACTTTCCCAAAGATGCTTAGACCCCTTCACGGATTGCTGCCTTGTCATGGCAAAGGGGCTTGAGTCATTCAGAGAAGCTATGGGCTATGCCGTGCAGGGACACCCAAGACGGAAAGGTCATAGGGGAGAGTTCTGACTAAACGCGATCCACCTGGAGCAGGAACTGGCAAGCCACTCCAGTATCTTTGCCAAGAAAACCCCATGAACAGAAACAAAAGGCTAAAAGATATGACACTGGAAGATGAGCCCCTCAGGTCGGAAGGTGTCCAACATGCTACTGAGGAAGAGCGGAGGACAAGTACAAGTAGCTCCAGAGCTAATGAAGTGGTTGGGCCAAAGCCGAAAGGACGCTCAGCTGCGGACATGCCTGGAAGTGAAAGGAAAGTCCGATGCTGCAAAGAAAAATACTGCATAGGAACCTGGAATGTAAGATCTATGAACCTTGGTAAGCTGGATGTGGTCAAACAGGAGATGGCAAGAATAAACATTGACATCCTGGTTGTCATTGAACTAAAATGGATGGGAATGGGCGAATTCAATTCAGACCCTGATGTTGGGAAAGTGTGAAGGCAAGAGGAGAAGGGGACGACAGAGGACGAGATGGTTGGACAGTGTCATCAAAGCGACCAACATGAATTTGACCAAACTCCGGGAGGCAGTGGAAGACAGGAGGGCCTGGTGTGCTCTGGTCCATGGGGTCACGAAGAGCCGGACACGACTTAACAACTAAACAACAAAAAAGATGCTTAGAACAAAGTGGAGCAATATGAAGCATTCTTAACTCCTTAACTCCAAAATAAACCGATACCCCCTGGAACCTCGAGTGGCCTGATTAATCAAGCAAATACCTGCAGCCCCACTAGAAACCATTCCTGAGATATTCGTCCTTTTATGGCAAGACCTCAGATATTGATAAAATGCATTGAGAAGAAGCTGCTCCCAGGAACAGCATACAGTCATCAGCGAGAAGGGGCTCCTAAGGACCCACATTTCTTACTACAGCACAGTTCTGCCTTGCAGACTTCATTGCCCGGCTCTTGAGTCTCTCATTCCAGCCTTTTGGGAGCCAACAAAACATGCCTAAACCCTACTTGAAAATTCTAACAGCCATCACAGAAGGACAAGCTTAGATGCTGAACAGGGAATTCAGGTTCTAAAGAATCTCTCTCCTTTCATATTCTCCTGCCTTCCAGATCCTGAGATTAGGAAGAAAGCTTTAAAAATTCATGGGTAATCCTAGAAAAATGTTGGTAACAAAGGATTACTCAACACCGTTTTGAGGGATCCTAGGTTAACACCTGAGCTTTTTTTTTTTAATCTGCTACATTTGCCTAAACTCTCCATTTTGCAGAATCTTGTTTTCTTGGTGCAGTTTGTGCCTTTTGAGAGGGGGGTTGGACTCGATGATCTCCACTTCTAGCTCTGCAGTTCTAAGATGACCATCATCACAGGTAACAGCAAAAGAAGGAAACCTTAGTGGCCCCCTGGAAAATAAAGCACAGAGGACTGGCTTCATTTCAAAAGCAGTGGGGCCACATTTCAGATCTTAGCCACCAAGGTTGTAGATTGCAAGGCCATGGCTTTGGGCTGAACGGAGCGCTCAGACCTTCAAGGTCTTGATTAACTGATTATGTGACATCGATTCCAACGTACCTACTGTTGCCAGGGCTTCCTAGATATGAAATACTCAAAAGTGGTTCGCTGGGGAGCCCTGGGGACTGTGCGGTTTACCCAGGGATACACGGGCTGGCTCTTCTCCCAGTGGACACAGTAAGGCATCAAACTCCAAACCTCTGGCTCTGCAGCCAAGTACCCAACTTACTGAGCTATTCAACCAGACTCAAAATCCACACATAGCTGTTATGAATCTCACCTCTGCCATGAGGAACTCATTAGGCAACCTGAAGTGACCCGATCTCTCAGCCTCCCATTTGGGGAACATGGGGATAATAAAACTAACTTACAACACTGTGTCAAGAGTTACATACAAATAATAGATGCAAAGCTCTTTGAAAATCACTATATAACTGTTACCTAATTATCAAAATGCTAACCAGCATGACTGGAAACAGATTGCCTTTAACAGATGGAGGCCCCCTGAGAGGCAGCCTTTTTTGAACTTGGTGCAAATTGATATCAACCCAGTGGCGAGGATGGCCTAAGCAATTCCTTTCTTTTGTTCCATTTCCCCACCTCTCTTTCTCTCCCCTTCCCCCACATGGCTTTCTTTGTCTCTTTTGAATTTTGGTGTGATTTTACATCAAAGCAAACACTTTAAAACAAACAATAGTTTCTCTGCAGGCATATGGGTAACTTCGGGTAACTTTGAGCCTGAACCGCACTTCACACATGGGCTATCTAGAGTCACAAAAGAAGGCAAATGGGGGAAGCTGCTCCCAGGACCACTGCAGTTCTTGCAAGGGCTTTCTGCCTCGCCTTTCAGGATACAAAAACCGCAAGCCTCCAGGCTCCCCCCCCCCCCCCATGTGCAGAACAGAGCCTGGAAATAAAGAGGCTGCTTGGTCTGAAGAGTGAAATAGACGGCTTCCACTGACAGCTTGGGGAGAAGTTATTTTTTCTGAGATTGACAACCCTCCGAGAAACACCCAGCTGTCCTGGCCACCACTTGGAGGATTTTATGAATGGGTGTCTTGCAGGACTGCCTTCCCGAAGCAGCAGTGGTCACAGAAGGTGGGTCAGCACCCCACCTAGTGCATGCGTCCTCCTTATTTCCCAAGGCAACTCTTTCCAATCTCAGCTGCTTTAGCTTTCCATCTGTCCCCAATATTCCACCACTTCCCTTCCCGCCTCTGCGCCACGCCTGCCCTTCTCTTCACCTCCCTTCCAAGCTGTTTCCTGCTGGAATCCTGATAGCGGATGGTTTAAAGAGACAGAACTGACGTTTGCTGCCTCCTGGGCTTAATTTGAACCTGAGTTTTCCTTGCTAACCAACTCCAGCACCCTTGCCTTCTAATTCCCTCATGGAATATGTATATCCTAAATCTGGCACCAGGGTACAAAGGGGCAGGCCCACAATGCAAAGAGGGCTAGAGCTCACCCTGACGTAGAGCAGTGAGGCACCCTTCCCATTCAGACCATGAAACAGAGGTATGGAATTGAACTACCCTTGGGACATACCTCTTTAATTTGAAAACAACAACAACTACGAAGAGCAAATAGGTTTCTAGTCCTTCTGGCAAAAATGTGCAAGGGTTGGCAAAGTGTGGTCCCCCTGATGTTGCTGAACTACGACACCCATCAGTCATAACCAGCACAGCCAATGGTGAGGAATGTCGGGAGCTGAAGTCCAACGACATCAGAAGGGCCACATTTTGTCAGTCCTTGCCTATGCGTTGGTTGGGGCAACACACAGACAGGGCCTTGGGAAGGTTAGAAGGCAGTTGCTGAATTCACTTCCCAAGAGCTGGGTCTTGAATGTCAACGCTCCAACCTTGTCCCTCCCCTGTAACCAGAAGGTGAGGTTTGCTGGGAGCGGAAGCAAAGAAACATGGGGGGGGGGGGGGAAAGAGAGGTGGGCTTTTATTGCCCTTAGGGACAAGCCCACCATGTTTCATTCATGCCAGTTCCTCCTTGCACGGATTTCCATGGGACTCACATACCGTGGAAAGGGGGGGGGGAAGGGGGCCCTTCTCTGGATTGTGCCTTAGTGATAAGATCTGTCCATCTCTCGGTCAGCCTGCTTAGAAGATGATTACTATCCACTGCCTGAGAACACAACTAGATAACTTTCTAGTCATGCAATGTGTTTTCTTTCTTATTAAGTTGCATTGCTTTAAATTAATTACATTGCTTTGAAATTATTTTTTGGCTGGCCCACTAACTGTATTCTCACCTTGAGGCCTCTGGATATGAGGGAGAAGAGAAACCGCAATAACAATTCAACGTCACAGGGTGCTGAAACCCTTAATTCCTGACTAACAGCAATGGAGGTTCAGGGCTGGGGGCATCGGCAGCAAAGAACTGACCAGAGAGAGGGGGGTATTTAACCCTCCCTCATTCCCTCTGGCAACTTCTTCTAAACTTCAAGATAAGGAAACATGTCCACTGAGGGATGCCAACAAGAAGATGGGGGAGAAGCAGTGAGGGTTCCCTCCCACCAACCTTTCCATAAAGATGTCCCGAGACTAGGCATGGCCATGATGGGGGCATAATTTGCAATTTCAGCCTCTTCACCTGCCCTCAAGACAAGATCACCTCTGCTCAAGGACCATGAGAAAAACCTGAGTTCCTTTGAAGTTTTTTAAAAAATGCATTCCTTTACCACCTGAGCTAAAGGGTCTATCATAAAGGTGGGCAGCTGGCAGCCCTCCCCATGTTTTGGGTCTGTTACTCCCATTGCCCCCCCCCCACAGCACAACCAATTTAGAAAGGATATGGGAGTTGAAGTCCGAAACACAAGAAGAATGGCAGGAGCCGATTGATACCATCCTTTCTCAGGCCACCAGTTTCAGTCGCTGTACCCCTTCCTGGGATGTTTATGCAGTGTCACCTGGAACCGAATGGTCCCAGCCAGCCAAGCACCTTCTGTCATACTCTCACCTGAGCTACACAGGGATCCAGAAGGAAGTGGGACAGTTATGGAGACTTTGGCTACTTTGGGCAGAGAAAAGCAGCAAACAAGACAAAATGCTGGAAACGAACTCTCTCCAGCTAAGAGTGTCATGTACTGTTCTACCAGACAACACACGTTTAAAACATTGTATAGTTGCAGGTTTTAACAATTGTATAACTGCAGCTGAGCTGAATTGAGAAGAATTAGAGCAGAGCCATGATTCTGCCCAGAACTTAGATCTTGCTTAATTGAGCCACAAACAGACACATTTCAAGCCTAATTACCAAGCAAGTTACTCATGCTTTTCCTGCATTGGTTTGCAGAGTCAGTTCCCGCTTCCCACTGATGTAGAGCAGGGGGATTTTTTGGGGGGGAAGGGGCATACTTTAAGAGACTTAGAAGATAAAGTCCAGAAAAGTAATTTTCCCCATCTCTGATCTAAAGGAATATATCAGGAGGTGAACAGAGACCCATCCATTTACCTACTAGCAAATTACCACGCTGTGACACATCACCTCCGTGGCAGGGAGCAGCATTTTAGGATGCTTTTGGGGCTTTGCATTTCCAACAGCCAGAACTCAAGTGAGGGGTTCCCCAACTTCCAGAGCCATACCCGCTGGTTTCGCGCAGAGGCCATTTATGATCAAGGCAGAGGTGTCCCCCTCTCCAGACAGGCCCGCAGGTTAAAGTAACCAGGCGTCACCCACAAGGGTGGCCTGCCAGGACTGAGAAATGCCTCCACCCCTCTGCCCCACTCACCGACAAGTAGGCACAGGATATCCAAGGCCACCAAACCCTTTCTCAAGAGAACCCTGGGTGGGGCAAAGGTGTCAGGCTGGGATCTCTGGCTCCGGACAGTCACTCGGACAGTGCCGTGGTCACTGGACCACCCCAAAGGCCCTGGTTGCTGCTGCTGCTGCTGCTGCTGGGGCAGAACCTGGAGGAGTTCAGACTGTTCTTTTGGCATGATCTTTTCAGACCAGCTTGCTTGCCCCTGCAGGATCAGGATGGATCCAGTTTCTCAGCCTCTGCGATAAAAACAGAATCCGGAGCCTTGGTCTTCAGGCGGAGAAGAGGTCAATGGCGCCTCGGCCACCAGTTCCTGGCGGGTGGGGTGGGTAGGAATAACCCCTGACTTGTAGTCCCTGGTGTAGGGGATGGAGGGAAATCCAAATCTTGGAGCACCGGGGTGTGGCCGGGGATTGACGCTGTCTCCAGTTCAGCAGATCCCAAGAGGAGCAGCCTTGGTCCTTCCTTTTTTCCAGACTTCTGGACGGGCGCCGGGGGGGGGGGGGGAGAGAAGGGGGAGAGGCGGGCGGCCTGGCAAAGGAGCGAGAAAGAAACAAGCACAAAACCCAAGTGACTTTCCTCACCCAGGCTTCGGGAACCAGGGTGCCCTGGGGGCGGGGGAGGGGGAGGCGGGTTTGGGGGGGGGGGACACGATAGACGAGGAGCAGCTTCGGCGACTCAGGGTAGGGCTGCCCCGCGGCGCTGGAGTCTGCAGGGGACCCCCCGGGAGACTCCGACCCCCTTCCGTGGGGCGTGGCGAGGACGAGGGCAAAGTACGACCAGGAAGGGGCACAGCGCGTCCCGGCTGCCGAGAGAACCAGCAACCCGCTCCCCCCCCCCCCCGCGCGCGCTCGGCCCTGAGGCGTGTGCGTTGGCTGGGCGCCTCCTCGGGAAGCCCGCTCTCGCTCACCCCCGACGGACAAGGAGAGGCGCTGAGGGGGGGGGGGGGGGGGCGGGGCGGGGCGGGGCGGTGGCAAGCGGTCGCCTCGGGGCAGAGCCCCCCTCGCCTGCCCTTGCCCGCTTCAGGCCACGTGCGGAGCCACGGCGGCTCCCACAGAACTGAGGTGAAGAGGAGCCACGGTCTCCGCGCTTTTCTCTCCCGCAGCCGGCCGGCCGGCCGGCCTCCCTCCCCTCGGCTTCGGACGGCCTCCGCCGCTCCGGCCGCCGGCAGGGCTGCCTTCTCGCTCCGCTCGCCTCAGTTCCTGGGAAGAGCAGGAGCGGAAAGAAGGAAGTGAAGGCAGGCGAGTCGGCGGCACTCCAAGTCGCAGCCACTTGTTAAGTCCGCCTGGGGCACCGCGCGCCGAACTTACTTCGGAGTAAAGGCGGCGGCGGCGGCGGCGGCGGCTCCGTCGACTCGCGCAGGAGTAGGACGGGAGAGGCCGCCGGGGTGCCCCTCTCTCCGCCGTTTCCCCTGCCCCTCACCGCCGGTGCCCAGGGGACCGCGAGGAAGCCTGCAAAGCGCGCAGAAAGGAGCAGGGCCAGGCGGCACTTGGAGGCGGGAAGGGGGCATCTGGCCGGAGTTCTCCCTCCTGGGCAGAAAAAAAAAACAGCTGCAGTGCCGGCCAGGCCAGGCCAGGTGGCAGATTTTTGGGTGCCGCCACCGGGAAATGAGCCACGCACGGGACACAATCCCCCGTAGGCCGTTCTCCTTCGGAAGGCGAATGAGGCGAAAGTCTCAAAACCGTGAATTTGCCCATCGGAATGCAGGGCGCATAAAGTGACCCGATCCTGCCGGTGTCCTTTATGATCCTTTCCGCTTCATCCACCGAATCAGGCAGTACACAATCTCTCATAGAAATCTTGCCTTAGAGGTTTATCTGAATATGTAGTTGTAAGAGTCAACTGCTCTCCCGATCAAGATACCACATCCCTGCTCTTCCCCTGTATTTGTGCGCCTTCAGAGTTTGGAAGCGCTAGTTTCGGGCCGACAATTAAAGGCCAGATGCTCCCAACCAGCAAAATTACTACGTAGCGGCAACAGCTGGAGGATTCTAAGGATTGTCGTGCAACAAAAGTAACTTTTCCAAGCTCTGTGCATGGTAAAACTGAGTTTAAACCCAAGTCCAACCCCAACACCATCAAGCGTACCGTGTCACATCACCGCATTAAATGGAATTTGTTTGTTTTTATATCTTGGTTCCTTTAGTATCTTACCCTTTCTTCAGCGAGCTCAAGGGGGGGCGCTTGTCGGTCTCCCCACTTACCCTCACAAGGATCCTGCGGGCAATCTCAGGTGGAGGGCGAGTTGTATTTCTTTGTTCCAGGAGGAGGAAAAGCTAGGTCTCCAGAATCACTGTCCATCTCCTTCATCGCGGTACCGTGCTGGTTTCCTGGTGAACTGAATGAACATCAAGTAGGCAGAAACAGGATTGCGCTATAAATCGTCCCTTTCTCTTTACTGGGACTCATTCCCAGATAACTGTGACTGAGATTGTAGCTTTCAATCACTAAGAAGTGAGTTTAAGTAAATTTTACTTTTTCTCCCAAAGGCATTTCCTAAACAGAATACTAGCCAGTTGGTATCACTATTAAGACATATTAACATCTCAAATTTCTAGTGTGAGCTCTCCTCCTGCTTGGACAACAGGCTACTCCTTCTGCTGGAAAGGTGGTTCAAGACTTCCACTAGCTAAGGCCAGGCGACTTTTGCAATGTATTTCATTAGAGATAGCAATGGGTGGGAGAAGATAGAGGAGTCGTGAAATAAATGGATTTCTGTCTACAGTCTGAACCCCAATCTGGATCATTTACTTGAAGATTAAGTGTCCTAAATTCTTCAGAAAGAAGGACTGGTGGTTACTCAGCAGATGAGTGGGGTTTTTTTGTTTTTATTATTATTATTATTATTATTATTATTATTATTATTATTATTATTATTATTATTATTATTATTATTATTATTATTATTATTATTTTGTGTGAAACAAAAAAGACAGAGCCTTGTCACCCGAATGGTAAAAGTATTCTAACTTGAGAACTGATTTTGGGTAGTTTGTGTTTATCAAATAGTGTCAGTAAGAGAGAGAGCACCTGGCTGCGGAGCCAGGCATTGGGAGTTTGGTTCCTCAGTGTTCCTTGTTTGAGAAGAGCCAGCCTGTGTAGCCTTGGGCAACCTGCTCAGTTCCCACCTTGACCACCAAAAAGAGAAAAAAAAGGTAAACCACGTTTGAGTACTATATACCCAAGAAATCCTGGAAAGAAGGGTCACCAAAAGGCAGAATTGACTTGACAGCACATAATGTTTTATTAGAAAAGCAGAGCAGAGATGGGAAATTTGGGGGGGGGGGGGGCTGGGACTATAATTCCCAAAACACCATACTAATCATGGTCAGGCTGGCTGTGGGATTCCAGGAAATGTAATTGAAATAAGAAATTCTCCCTTCAGAACAAGATATGAGCTCAGAAGGCTTGCCCACAACATTTTCGACATAGAATTAAGACATCTAGATATTATCTTTATCTTGCCGGCATCCAAAATCTGCTGCCCAAGCTTTACTTTCCCTATTGATAGGTCTGAATATAGGCTTAAGGGACAACCAGAGGTGTCCAGGTGTATTTTGGATTGGATGTCCTGTCTCGTTTAATTCTTGTTCAAAGCAAGATGGAGGGAATCAGGCGGCTCCCACCAGTCTGTGTTCTCCGGTGAAAACCCTGCAAGTTAATGAAAGGACTGTAACTCGCCTCATGGGCATCCTGTCCTTACAGACTTCAACTAGGAAAGAGAGGCTGGATCAGGCTCAGGATGGAAAATAGGGTCAACATGTGGACAAAGAGAAAAATGATGCCCATTATAGAAATTTTAGTATTCTGTTTTGGCATATCTATACTGAGCATTCCAAACCACCTCCCTCCGTAAATTCTCTCTGAAATATACCATTGTATCCTGACAGTTTTGCACTGTTCGTCTGCATTATACATTTACTGCCGGTTGCCTAATCCTACTGCTTCGGAATACCAAAACCAGGCGTTGTAGACAAGTGTTTGTGGGCAGCCCTTAAATAGGAGTCTGCTGTGTAGGGATGGTATTTCTTTGCAAGCCAGCCAAGTTCAGCTGGAACTTTCAAACCGCACGTCTAGCATTATACGGGAGCAGAAACAGCTGAAAATAAACACACCGCGGAGTGCCATGAAGGAAAGGAGTTAGACCAGTGTTGCGGAAGGAGGAAAGCTACCCCAGCTTCTACTGGCAGTTGCCCCAGACTGCAGAGCTGAAGGGCCGGTCCCTGTCTTTGGGCAAGGGGGCCAAGGCCATGCCAGGAAGGACATTGTGACATGGAGGAGACCCTTGCCCCATCCATTGGCTGGCACAGGAGCAGCTGTAGTGAGCTTGCTGTTCCATTGCCCTCCAGAAACCTTGCGGCTAACCTGGCCGTTATCTGCTGGCAAGAAAAGGAGCTGATGCCTCGATGTTTCCCTCCAGAGTCCAGATGAATGTCAGATTCATCTGGGCTCTGGAGTTTCAATTCAGTGTGCCTTAGCTTAACCCCTTTTATAGCAGTTTCATGTTCATACTGAACAGCCTGGAGGATGAACCAGAAACCCCTGTGGATGCCCAAGACATAAATGTTAAGGGGCAAAGCAATAATACGCTATGAATCTGCCCCAAAACATTTTCATGCCTGAGGCAAAGGATAACAGGACACCCCTCCATTAGAGAAGCCAACCAGATAGGCCACTGGATCTTATTTCATTGTTTTCTGCCTCTACTTCACTTGGAGGTGGAAGACTACTATTTGGGGGGGGGGGGCACCAGATAGGTTGTATGGGCCACATACAACTTTCTGCCACTTCCTGTACCACAGGGCTTCCTGTCCAAGGCAGATGCCTTACTCTGTGTAACGGTAGGGCTACACTTGATCCCTAGGGCCAGTACCGCCATCTTCTGGATCCACCTATCAAAGAAGCAGCAGAACCACTGCCATCGAAATATTTAGAAACAATTCCAGTCCTCAGACCAGGTAGTTTGGCCAGAAGAGGCACCATGTTTATGCTCAAAGGCAAAAGCTCCTGAGGGGACTCAAGAGGAACAATAATGTTATATTTATACTGTCCGTTTCTTTCAACAAATCATCCTACAGGGCAACCACACCAATGTCAGTTCCAAAACCAGGCCTAAATCCTGATTAGTTTTCTAGATCCCATTTAGAGGTGTGCAGATTTGGGGTTTTGGACCACAACGCCCAGAATTCCCCCGACATTTGAAACTGCTGTCCAAAGGTGCAAATCTGCACACTTCTAATCCCATTCAGTTCCATCCAAGAGTGCCTGGAGGTGACCTGTGAATGTGAGGTATTAGGGGTGAGCAACCAGACCTGTCTAAAGCCATTGTAATTTTCTGGATGAGTGACATTAGGTTTCTTCACCAGCTGCATGCATCCTTTCTCTGAAATGGGAATCTACAGCCCCTTGAATCCTAATGAGATGTTTTACGTGCACCCATAATATAGACTAATAATTAACATGAGGACGAGTCCCTTGGAAATGCTTCCCTAGAAGATTCCTTGTTTAAACAACAGAAGGGCTGCAGGTCTTCCTGGCTGAGTTATGTGTCTTCTGAGTCAGAACTATCCTTCTCTCAATCAGCCATCCTTAAGAGAACCTAATATCTAGTGGCTAAAACAGCAGCCACACAGTAGTAGAGACACCACTATCCCCAGCTGATATTTTTTGCTTGGTTGTCTGTAATCATTTGGCTTCACTGCCTGTTCTCACTTAGGGGAGTCCACAGCTCAGTGTATCTTCACACTTGGCACTGAAACCATAAAGAACATGATGATGGAGTGGGTGAGGCGAAGCACTCCCCATGAACTGTATTTAGGGTGCTTGGTGGAATAATGCATGGATAGGGGTTGTGTTCCATTTTCTTAAAAAAATAATACTGTTAATGGTGATTTACAACCACCAGGACAAGACTCTAGCTGGACCATCTGGAAGTCACTTAATAGACTTAAAAACGAACTAGGAAGATCAAAGAATAACCAAGTAGAATGGGGATACTTGGATACAGGAGAAATTTTCTGTGACTGTGGAGAAATTAAATCAGTGCAGCACTTATGTGCATGCAATTTATGCCCCACAAAAGAAAATCTAGGAAATGGCTGAGATAATACTATTGGAGTAAACCACTTCTAGTCAAAAATAGTCTAATTCTCTTAACATTTTAATTTGTTTTAATTTTATCTATATTTCATATATGTCCGTAATTTTAATTTGTGTAACACTCTGATACACTCTGAAGGCTGCCTGCCTTCACTCAGAGTGGAAGCCACCTGTAAAGCTAAACCCAACGGTTGAAAACCAAGGTAACAACTCACAGCTTTGTCTGCTGCGAATCAAAACTGTCCTCCCTTGATCAGTTTTCCTTGCCTAAAACCAGACCAAGACATATTGGTTTCTGAGGAAGGAAAAATAAGGGCAACACACCCTCCAGCCACTCATTCCCTAACAGAAACAGAACTTGGTGACAGTCGTTTGTGGAAGGAGGCTAATAAGACGAACTGAAAAGAAGACAAAAAAGCTTCAGTGAGGAATACTGTAAAAAAATTTCTTTCATCGATGTGAAGCATTAACCAATGAATATTCTTTCCATCAATTTTATGCTCGGCATTCCTCAGTCTAACCACATAATGATATGGATTTTCTTAATCTGCTCCAGAACAATGGGCAGACATCTTCTTTACAATCCATGGATAGCCCAGTCTTTGTTTAGTCAATCAGATACAGTGAAACAATGTAAACTCAGCTCTTTGTGCTGTAATGATTTACTCAATTCACACAACTGGTTCAGGCTGTAACTGCTGCATATTTTAAAATCAGTCCCTGCTGACTTCCAGCTGTTAGTTCATGGCCGACTTCTTTTGTGACTGCACCACTCTGAGCTTGGTTGCCGTTTTTTGCCTACTGTTCTCTAGGAGATTTATATGAAATCAAAACTGGATTGACTTTAGTCCATGTGCAAACTCAGCACCAGGTGAATGAAACCTGTGGCCATGATAAACTGGGATGCTCCTAGGAAAGAGAGTCTTATTCTAATGATCTGAAAAATCATTCAGGCAGATTGTCTTACATCTGGAATCCCCAGCTAGAAAGGGTTCCTTTGCAGACTGTGTACTTGGGGCACAATCGCATAATAAAGGACTCCCAAGTCAGAGTACCAGGATCATTAGTAGGGGTGATCATGTCATCTGCCAGGTTAGCTGCTGGCTTCACAGCAAGGGGGAGAGGGAGACAGACTTTTTCTAAGCAACAATATGTTGTTCCAAGCAATGCCTGTTGTAATGCAAAGTGTTTTGAGGGGCTAGCTCTTGAATAGAGAATGAAGACTTATTAGTGTTACAAAAGACTTGTTCCTGGTGGAGAAGAAACTACAATAACTACTGTAATTTGTTGACTGTATGTTAAAGTGGAAAAATATGTGGGAAATCTTGTGTGGGTGACCTTGTGCTATTTGAGAATATACCATGTTCCTCTCCTTCACTTTATGATGTTGTCTCAGATCTCTCCAACCAAAGTTCCCTAGTCTTATGAAACCTACTATGCTAATAAACATGCTATAATGTTCTTGTTGTGTGTGTGTACAAGTTGGAGTATGCACATGCAAATGTAGAAATATGGATTAGCACCACAAACTGCATTTTTGGGCTGTCATGATGATAATCTGCCCTTCAGATGATATTATAGTGTTTGGGCACAAAGTGGTATAAAATGCCATCAGGCAGCAGTGGGAATGGCTCCTACTTTTTATAACATGTTAATTCCTGCTCTACTTTTGTGAACATTTTTGGAACATTTTTGAAATCCTTATCACTTTGGTTATATTAGAAATATAATGGCAAACTATGGTTTACATAGCCAGATTAGTTGTTATGTCTCAAAGTATGCCATCTTGTTTATAAACCATAGTTTGTGAGGAGCTGCCAAGTCAGATATCAAGCCATAGTTTGAAATTGGTTCCAAGTTTGCAATAACCAATATTCAGAACTGCAAAGAGGTACCATTTGGGGGTGGGGTGGGAACTATAATTCCCAGAATCCCTGACTAAGAATTCTGGAAGCTGTAATCTGAAAGAACTAACTTTTTTCTACTCTGCTGAGGTTTGCCAATAAATCTGAATTTGCAAACTATTGCTGTGGATGTGATTCTCTTCCTCATGAATCTGCTGCACCCTGGACGCATGTGTGAACAGAATTAATACATTCATAATATTGAATGCTGAGGAGGTAGGAAACAGACAAACAGCTCTAAACTATGGTTTGCCTTTTCTGTATCTGGAAGATGAAGCCATAATGTGAGCTCCTAACTATGTTTGGGACATGCCAAGAGGTTGGCATGATGTCTGAATTGAGCCTTTAACTTTGGGACAAGTAAAGGAATCTGTAATGGTGACTGGAGGAAGAGGGATTAGTACACTGGTATTCTCTTTTTAACTCTAGAGATATTATTATCAAAACAAAAGACACAGCATATTGTTAAGTTGGGAAATATCTAAGACATATCAACATAATGTTTTGGAAGATGCAAGATATACAAACCACAGGCCTAAATCCAAGACTGTGATTTCACACAAGTGTAGAAAAAATACAAAAAGATATATATTAAGCTAATTAAATATTACAGCTTTCCCCTCTCTTCCTTTTTTAAACAAACAAATAAAATTTCTAGTCCTCATGGTTGTGGAGACATGTTGAAAATGTGTGGATGCGGTGGGCATTGTTTGGGGGAAACCTCAGTCACCAGAGATTTCCAGTGGCTGGAAGTGCAGTAGTGGGGTGAATGTGCTGCTCTGCAGATCTCTGTCAATGGTTCCATTAACGACAGGATCTTTGGGAAATCATGTATTCAAAGGATCAGCCTTCAGTCAGAAGGAAATTGGCCCAGTGTTGTCTCCTTATGTTTTAGGTGCCTGCTCGATCTATAGAGTAGTGGTGACCGAGTGCCACCTGCTGTTTTCTTTAGGTAGTGTGCCCATAATCATCATCATGTGCCATCAAGTCAATTTTGATTTACGGCGATCCTTTTCAGGGTATTCCAGGTAATGAGTAATCAGAAGTGGTTTTTCAGTCTTTTCTTCTTCTGGGGAGTGCCCTGGGACTGTGCAGCTTACCCAAGGCCACACGGGCTGGCTCCAGGAGACACAGTGGGGGATCGAGCTACCAACCTCTGGCTCCATAGTCAGATACCTCGACCATTGAGCTAGTGTGTGCATACTTTTATGATAATTAGCAAATAGAAATAATATTCAACATTTCCCTGAAGGAGAGTTTGCACTACATGCTCATCTTGTGGGATTTTATCTCCATCTTTCTCTCAGTATCACAAAGTCTTATGGAACTGTAATGTAGGGATTTTCACCAGCCTTCATGAAACCTGATAATGTCAGCTGCCACAGTGAAGGGAGAGGCAAACAACACTCTTCCCATGGGCCCAAGGGCCTTTGTGGCCTTCTCTTATCTGAAAACCAGAATGTGAACAAGTTCCATTTTTGGACGACAACTCTCTGAATCTCCAGTCAGCCTAGCTATTTTCAAGTTTTTCAAGCTCTGCCAAGAAAACAAGCTCTCTCTCTCAGTGGCCACTCTGCCAGGTCACTCTTACATACCATTGGCCAGTATCCTGTTCAGGCTGGCATAATGTAATGTTTCACTGCCATAAATGTGCTGGGTGTTGTTCCCAGCAACAAGGAATTACCCGATGAAATTGGGCCATCGATCGGGCATTCCTGGCATGAGCAATTCTGCAATATACTGGCAGAAGAGCTTCGGGGAGAGCACCTGCGCCACCTTGGCCACAGCACAACCACTGTGCATGCAAACCTCAAGTTGCAAAGGTGAGCTGCTTGAGCCTGCAGAGGGTTAAGAAGAGTTCCTGGGACAGAAGAGAATGCAGTTCCTGGCTGCAGTAGGTTTGCTGTTGTGATTCCCCTTTAAGCCTAGCAAATCGGCTGGGCTGAAACTAGACAGGCGTGTATGCCACGCATCCTTGCAATGCAAGGCTTATGGCAGCAATTTCAGTTTTCTATTGGCGGTGAAGCTGCTGTTATTGCCGTTCTTTTTTGGAAGCTTTTATTACTTCCACTTTTTCACTCTGGTGACTTGCATTCCAGAAAGTGACCAATTTTATTTTTGCTACATCCTATCAAACCATCACCTTAATGTCACATCTGTGGAATATCTCTAGCAAAGGTGGAGTCTCCATTTCTAGGTTGTCCATTTATTCCACATAATATTTGCTGCCAGATCCAACCATTGGAAAGTATAGAGCCTTCTGTGTTGCTGCTCCCAGACTTTGGAACTCCCTCCCACAGGAGACCAGATGGGCCCCATCTTTGCTGACCTTCCACAAGCCGGCAAAGACCTTTCTCTGCAGGCAAGCTTTCTCTCAGTAATCTAGCTACCTGTGTGTGATTTTGAAATGGATCGTTGTGCCTTACTGCTTTGAATGTGTTTTTGATGGTGCTTTTGTTTACTGTTTGTTTGATCCTTTTAAGTATTTGTATACTTACTCTTTTAACTTTAAATATTGTCTTTTAATGATGTAAGCTGCCTTGGGTCCTTTTTGAGGAGAAAGGCAGAATAAATATATTTTAAATAAATATCCTAACTTAGCATCTTAGAACGGGCTCCATACAGAGGCTGAAATCCTGCAGTAAATCATAACTCGAGTAGGCCCATTGAATCCATGGGGATTTGGTAAGTCAGTTCCTCCACACATTCCATTCATTCAATGGGCTTATTCGAGTTGTGACTTGCTATGCTAAGCGGCAGGATTTCAGCCAGCGATTACTACAAGCTCTGAGCCCCATTAAGCTTACCTATTTGGAAGTCATCCCAGTTGGACCAAGTGAAGCAGTGAATAAAACAGCCAGGACCTCTGCTAGCAGCTCATCTGTATGCGGTTGAGATGAGTTCCAAAGAGCTTCCGTTGCCACAACAGTTGGTTGGCCAGAGCTGAGAGTTCTGGACTTGCTCTTTGTCATGCCCGGCACTGGCATTTCTTCTCAACTCCTCTGCTTTGCTGCATTTCATGGCTTTGTTCCAATCAGCAATGGAGATTTTTAGTGATTGTGGCTCTTTTCTGTTCTACCCCATGATCACTAAGGGTATCTTGCACCTATGCAATTAATCACACATACACATGTGGTGTGTGCCCATGCATTGGGTAGGTGTGCAGCTCTGTTGGTTTATCTAGAAACCAAAAGTGGGAAGCTGGTGGGGTTTTCCCCCAGCATCATGAAGAATGGCAGTCACTTCTTCAGAAGTTGGATGTATTTCTTTTTCCCATTGTAACTTAGAGCTCACCTGGACAGTTTTGTAAAATTTCTTTCTTTCTTTTTTAATTGCACAATAGGGATTATAGTTAACACAGAAGAACATCATTCCAGGATGGTCGTTATTTTAGCATGGTGTAGAAAAACACCAAAGTCTTGTGGCCTGTTAAAAATGAACCAACTTGACCTAAACCTTTGCAGGCTGGAGCCCACATCAGATTAATTGGACTGAAGTCTATTAAAACTTACGCCAAATAACATTTGTTCGTTTTTAATGGACCACAAGATACTTTGTTGCAGATGGGTAACAAAGTTGTTTTCATGCTGCATACACAGACTAGTGAATGTAAAGTGTATATATCTCATTTATAAATGTATGAACTTTAAAAAGTTATTTTCAACAGCCATCTGTATGAAAAAGCTGGACACTGCCTCACTTCCGCTTTTGAATCTTTCTTCTTTCCTTATTTCAAATGCCCATTGAATCGGTTTCATGAATTTTTACATGACCCAGAGCAACAAGGGCTCTTAATGCTGTTCTGCTTCCAGTTTGGAAATCCTGCAAAAAGCTAAGAGCCAATCAGCTGAGCCCCTTTGGTACCTGGCTAAGTTACAAGATTTGCCCTATATATTCCTAGACCTCTGAAGCTTACAGCAGAGAGGTTCCCATGCATTTTGCCCAATTTCAAAAAACCCGACTGTCCAGTATCATAGCACTTGGACTAGAATTCCCCAGCCAGAATAGTAGTTACATAAACTTGTTTCAAACCATCAGGTTCTGTAAGTCCCCCCACAACTCAGAGGCACTGCCTTCCTTTCCCTGAAACAGATGGGATGGCTTCCCACTTTCATTTCCCATCAAGCTGGAAAGGTCTTGAGATCTGAAAGTGCTATGCTACGGTTCTTACTTGGGAGGAAGTCCCAAGCAGTGGCAATGCAACTGGATGGGCAAGAGACATGTCTAGTTAATTAATTAAACTCAGATAGACTCTTGAACTGCCTGGCCAAGGGCCACCTTGGATCTCTCCCTCAGCAGGAACCCCATTCAGCTTTACCCCTGACTCAGCAGACTCCAATTCCTAATCTCTCAAGAACCACCCCGGAGTTTCCAGGCTCTGCCTCTTGGTTTTCAAGGTCTGGGCTTCAAAAGATTTAGCAACCCAAATTGTGAGACCCTTTACAGCAGCCTGTCGTACAACCCAAATCTGCTCAGTCTGTTCTGTCTCCGTGCTACTTATGCTATGAGTGACATGCAGGGGACCAAGTATAGGATCTATTATCACCACCACATCATTGAAGAACTGCCACCCTTTCCATCGTGATGTCTCCTTCAGGCCAGGAAGATTACTCAGGCATCTCGCCACGTTGCACAGGCTGAACCATTTAAAAGAACAAAGACATTGTTCTTGGTCGAACACAGACTGAAAAAGGCAAACATAAAGGTGGGCAATTCCTCAGCTGATGCTTGTTTTTAATATTCTGTCGCTGAATAACGGGACCTTTTGGAGGTCATGAATTCATAGGATAACCATGACTCAGAAGCAACTTGATGGCACACAATAACAATAAAATGTGCAGAGGATTGTAACCCCAAGACTTGTATGGCTCTTTGTAGAGATATTTGTGATTCTTTCCCCTGCATCTGAGCAGGAGGGAGGGCTGCTTATAACTCCAGTTTTTATGCCATGGAGACTTAGATTCAGAAAAATGTATTCATTAGGGAAGGGGGGGGGGAAATTGTAATTTGTCTCAAAGTGTACAATTTATTTGGGTTTTGCCAGTCTTAGGAATGGGCAACAAGCTAAGGCAGGCACCACAGTCTAGGCACCGGTATGGACACTCTTATATACAACCAGAAAGCTTATTTACCTACAAACTTTCCACCTACAAACTTTCAAGCAGTCAGGCAATGGAGTCAGGGCTCCCAGGATCAAATCTCCAGGACTTTCTGATTAGCAGAGACTATGACATCACTTCCCACCCTCTCTAGCCTTCCTGTGCCCTCTGAGAGTAACAGCAATCTCATAGGAACTGGGAAAGAAATGGATTTTTGCATGGTCTTCTCACCATAAAGCACAGTCTTTGATGGTAGGGTGTGTGGGTGATCACGGAACAAAGGAAGGCTAACTGCCTTAGAGAGAGAACAAAGGACAGCGAAAGTCCGAGCCAGCGGAGCCTACTGGCAACGCCCTGAGAGCTCTTTTATTTACTTAGCATGATTACATAGTATGTTATGAGAGAAACAGATAGGATACTAGTTACCTAATCATAACTAGGATTGGCTAAAATAACCCTTTGATCTTATGCTCTACCTTTAAGCAAAAGGGCAGAATAAGGGGCTACCCCACCCGCTAGCAGCTGCCGCATCCTGTCAGGAGTGTTTGCACGTCACTGGAACAGAATGCAGCTACAATCTTTAAGCAGAAGTTTCCCACATTTCCCCCCCCTTTTTTTTTTTGTTAAGCAAAGGCACATATTCTTTCATATATTTGCGAACTACATATAAATCTTTTCGGCGAAGGCCTGAGGGCGAAGCTTTGAGACAGGTAGTTATCATGGAAAAGAAGGTTGGTATACATTGAATAAAGCAACAGGAACTTATAAGGAGTATGAGGAGCATAATTCCATACATTAACACAGTGCGAAGCCATCCAAAGTGGGGCAACCATGACCACAAACTGTCCCACCAGGAAGGAAGTATGTCCTGTCGTATGTTATTGGTAAGCTGTCTAAGCTGAGCAAGCTGATTATTTACTGCATGCCTATTATCAGATAAATTAAAGCAACAGAGATTGGAAAAAGACTCACAACCGATGTGATTACGCAACATGAGATAATCCAATGCTGCGCGGTTGTCTAAAATAATAGACAATTATTTTGTCACGTAGCTGTCGTTGTTCCTGATTCAGCAGGGCAATAGCAGTGGAAGTGCTGTTAATGGCTCTAGCTAAGGAGCACGCAATGTTGGCAAGAATGCAAGAATTATGAACAGCAAGGCCAGAAACGCCAACAAGAGATGCAGCCAGTGAAACATATTCTGCTTTGGATAACAAAGTAACATTACCATCACAAGTACTATCAAGAGACAAGCTTTCTCGTCTCAGCCGAGTCGAGGAGTTCTGCAAGGCAAAAGGTTGCATTAAGTTGATTACTAATCTACTAAAACAGCATTGTGTTTCTGACAGATTGGCTGGAATGTAGCTAAAAGTACATTGACCGCATGTAAAAAAAACCACCCTGTAGGTAGGATGATATATGCCAAATTATAAGAAATGTTGACAGCATGGGCACAATTCCATGTGGCTTTGGTTGTAGAAATGCACATGTCAGAGGAACAGTTGACAACTCTGGCACATGAAGTGTTTTCATTAGATGCTACAAAAGGGGTGTAGAGGGAAAAGGCATCAATGGGTAGCGTTTTTGTTGTTCCCCCCCAGTCAGAAGAATTAGTGTACTTAATGACAGTGGCATTCAACCATTGTCCTAACCAAGTGTCATTAGTAATGTCGCAAGGTTCTTTACAGACAGGAATTAAGCAAGTTCCTAGTAATCCATGCATAGCATATGCCTCCTGCAGACAGAAATGTGAGATGTTCACAATTTCCACCAACCTTTCCCATAAGTTAAATTGCAGACGGGCATGCAAATCCTCTCGAGCCTCTGTGACACCTATTGGAACTGCTCCAAGAATGAGAACACAACACAACAGCATCACGGAGTTGGCATTCAGCTGCGAGATAATGGCTGCTAGAAAAGTTTCAGGAGTCTCTAGGATGTGCTGCTGATTTAGAATTCTTTTTGCATCAGCACTCAGCGTCTTTATCATCCCCCAAGTAATTTTGGGCTGAGTGCCTTCAGGTCAGGCCGGGCGCTTCTGGAGACGCGCAGTCATCTGGTCCTGCTCCATTTAGCATATCTGCAGACACAGCAATATTGTTTTGTAAATTATCCATGGCCAGAATCGCAGTGGCGTCTTTCCATTCCTGCATAAACAATACGTATTGAGCAGGAGTGAGCATTGCTTTAACCAAGACTTTCCAGTCAGCTGGAATAAGATTTCCATTTCCTTGTAGCCCGTCAACCAGCCCAAGAGTAAAACTGCTATGGAGACCGTTTTCAACTACACTTTTTTTCAACTCTTTAAACGTGGCAAGGGGGAAACTTTCATGGACACAAGGGTGAAATAAACAAACAAGTAAGAGCCACTAGCTTTTCAAAAGATCTGCTCCTTATAGAAATGAAAACTTCTTCAGTTTATTTATTGTTATGAACCAATCTCACTACTGGCATTTTTGGACTTTCCAAAGGATGAGAGCACAAACGGTGGGGAGTGTCATGATGATCACCTGCATTTTCACATTTATTGCTCCTTTTCTGCTTTCAGGCCCATCTTTACAGCCACATGGGCTAGAAACATAATTCCCACCTCCACCGACTCCCCAGTGAAAAACTGAAGTCCTTCAGGAATCTGAATCATATTCCTAATATCATATGAGGGTTCCCCCCCCCCCTTGGCTGAATCTGTTGCTTTGGCGTAGCACACACGGGCATCTGCTATAACAGGCAGTCACAGAAGCAGGTCCTGCATGGATATTAACCAGTTTCCACTGCCTGCTGTGTTCAGTCAGACTCCAGCAGAGATCCTTCTCTCCTCCTTGCTTTCATTGTGGCTTCTCAAGAAGCGACCTCTACTTCTCGTATTGCAAAAGCCAGACCTCTTTCCAACAGGACTGCCTTCATTTCTGACAGCGGTACAAGAAGACTCCAGCCGTGATCAGGACTGCCAGCAACGTCACCACCACCACTGCGGCGATCCAGCTGCGAGTCGACTCTGGAACAGAAGAAAGGAGATGAGGAGAGAGTCCTGGGCTGGAGAGGCACAGAAAGAAAAGTGCTTTGGATGTTGCGCATTTGGATGTTGAGTCATATCGTTGCGCATTGAAGGCAACGATATGACTCAACAGGCAGCTAAGAACAATCTTAAACCAGACAGTGTCTGGTTAAAGTTCCTTTTTCCCCCAAAAATGACTTTTTTTGGACTCCCCAATCCTCCAGGCAACATGGCCACTGGCCAGGCTGACAGGAGAATTCAGAGACTCTGTAATGCCAAAAACGCAGGTTTTCAAAGCTCTGGGTCAACATCTTCCCCTTACCTGTGACAGCAGGCAGGGAGATGGATCTGGGAAGGCCACACAAGGGTGGGATGAATTAACCGGAATCCCACTTGTGGCTCTTAGCAGCCAATCAGGAGGAGACTGAGGTAAACCATTTGTTTCTATATTGCCTCTCAGCCCCAAAGCTTCTGCGTAGCTATCCTGGCTCAATATTTTTGAGAGATCTCTTCTCAGTCAGTGACTATCCTGTGTTAAAAACATTTTCTGTCCCCAAAATTTTGAATTCTATGACCTTTATTTAGTAGGTGTATTTTGCTTAATTTGCATAATTTGTTCTGTTCTTTTTCTAAGAAATTCTCCTGGATGATTCTCTTCAGGATTATTACAGCACCATAATCACATCCTATATACCCTTCAATGCATGCACAACTTTTGCGAGGAAGCAAGAACTTATGGTCAAACTGGATGTTAAGGGGAATGTGTATTCTCTACCATTCACTCGTTTTCTTTCTTGGGATTTCCTCAGAGATACGTGCCAGAACAATTAGACTTGCAAATAAAGCCCACAATCACCTTGCTGTGATCAGTCCTAAAAGAAAGAATGCTATATGCATGACATGCAGTTGAGGACAATTGCAGGCTGTGACAAAGAGTACATTTTCACCATGTGAGGAACACCTCTTCTAAAAATGTGCTAAATGCATCATCCAGTTTGACCCTTGTACTAAAAGAGGCTAAAATGCACCAATTAAAATGCAAGGCCTGAGAGCCACCTCCACCTCACCTTCAAAGACGATGTCCACTCGTGCCGATTTCTTGCCATAAATATTATTGGCCAGACATAGGTATGTCCCATTATGGGAGCTCTGAGCTGAAGATATCTCAATGGTCTGGTTGTTGTCTGAGAATTCCACACCCTCTGTGGAAGGGAGATGCCACGAAAACTCTGGAAAGGGTTTGCCTGTAGCATTACATGTCACCTTAATGTTCTCATTTGTTTTGTACCTCTCACGATTTGCTGAGACGCTGATGTTGAAAGGACTGGCTACAATAAGAAACACAGGAGTCCATGAACTGTAGAAGGTTTGGTTATCTTAGCACTTGGATAGGTTGTTAAAGCATCTCAGGAAAACAGAAGCCCACTAATGACTTTCAAATCACACTGTGGAGACAGACATAATATATTCGACCATGGTGTCCTTTTGGATAGGCTGGCTGGGTTGGGAGTTGGGGGCACCACTTTACAGTGGTTCCGCTCCTTCCTAGCTGACTGTGTCCAGAGGGTGGTGCTGGGGGACAGTTGCTCTGTCCCATGGCGTTTATGTCATGGGGTTCTTCAGGGCTCGATGCTGTCCCCCATGCTGTTTAACATCTACATGAAACCGCTGGGAGAGGTCATCAGGAGGTTTGGGCTGAGGAGTCAGCAATATGCTGACGACACTCAGCTCTGCCTCTCGTTTTCCACCAATCCAGGTGAAGCGGTTTCTGTGCTGAACTCGTGTCTGGACCTGATAATGGACTGGATGAGGGTTAATAAATTGAAACTCAATCCAGATAAGACGGAAGTGCTGTTAGTGGGTGCTTTGCCGGACAGGCTGGAGGGCCATTTCCCTGACCTGAATGGGGTTACACTCCCCCTAAGGGACAGGGTCCGCAGCCTGGGGGTGCTCCTGGACCCCAGTCTAACTCTGGAAGTCCAGGTGGACTCGGTGGCCAGGGGTGCCTTCCTTCAGCTGCGGAAATTATACCAGCTATGGCCCTACCTGGACGAGCGGAGTCTCATGACAGTTACACACGCACTGGTAACATCTCACATAGATTACTGCAATGCGCTCTACGTGGGGCTGCCTTTGAAGATGGTCCGGCGACTGCAACTGGTCCAGAATCGAGCTGCGCAGCTGGTGAGTGGTGGGGCCGCTAGGGGACACATCAAGCCGATTCTGTTTAAATTACATTGGCTACCAGTTGCTGCCCGGGCCCAATTCAAAGTGCTTGTTTTGACATATAAAGCCCTAAACGGCTTGGGCCTTGGATACCTGAAGGACCGCCTCCTTACATATGAACCTACCCGGCAGTTAAGATCTAGCCAGGGGGCCCTTTTGAAAAAGCCGTCCCTCAAGGAGGTAAGAGGGATGGCTTGTAGACAAAGGGCCTTTTCGGCAGCTGCCCCCAGACTATGGAACGCCCTCCCAATTGAGATTTGTCTGGCGCTGACGCTGATGACATTTCGGCACCAGGTCAAACCTTCCTGTTCCAGAAGGCTTTTAATTGAAATCATATCAACTGTGGGTCCTGATGGCAATTTTTAGAGTATATATTTTAATTGTATTTTAATTGTCTTATCTTTTTATTGTATTTTAATTGTTGTAAGCCGCCCAGAGACCTTTGGGTAGTGTGGGTGGCATATAAGTTAAATAAATAAATAATAAATAAATAAAATATTTTCATCAATGAGAGCAGTTTGATAGCCCTTTCATCACCTGGCCATTGAGTGGGTCCCAACCTTGGGTCTCCAGATGTTTTTGGACTAAAACTCCCAGAAGCCTTCACCTCTAACTGCGCTGGCCAGAATTTTCTGGCAACTGTAGTCCAAGAACATATGGAGACCCAAGATTGGGAATCACTGATCTAGAAGGATGACACCAAGCCTTGCGGAACAGTGGTTAAACTGCAGCACTGCAGTCAAGACTCTGCTAATGACTCGATTTTGATCCCAACAGGCTCAGGTATCCGTCTCGAGGTTCACTCAGCCTTCCATCCACCCAGAGAGTACTTTAAATACTATGGAGCAGTATATAAACAGCACACTTTCTCTTGCTTTGATGACACACTGCTAAAATGTATGTGACTGGTCCTAAAGAGCAGTAGATGGGAGCTCCTCTGATGATGGCACCAGGGTAAAGCATAATCACCTTGGCACACAGCCACATTTCTTGGCTCAGAGGGCCAGGCCAGGAGCCTATGAGCTCCAATGATGTCAGAGCCAAAGAGAAAAGAAGAAAACACTCAGCATCCTAACCTCCCTTAACAGAATTAGTCCGTGTCCTCTGTGGCAGCTCAGGCAAAGTGAACAGTGTCAGGATATACTACCAAAAATGCTTGTGCCATAACACACCAGTGTCGCAAGACTCTTAGCTGTTATGGCACACAGTATATACAATCATCAGGCAGCTTGCATGTGTTTTGTAGTGATTTAAAAACCAGATATTGGACAGAGGGAAAAATCAACAAGGTAGTTCTGTTAGTCTGTGGCAGCAAAAGCAACATTGTTCCCGTGACACCTTTCAGACTAGCAAGTTTTATTTGGCAGAGGTTTCCATGGACTGTAGTCCATTTCTACTGATGCCCAGAGTGGACCTCCAGTAGCCAGACATTTATCCTGCCATGCGGAGGATAGGCGTCTAAAAATACAGAAAGTCTACCATAAGGATGGTCAGTCAATGGCTCTTAATGGTTGTTGACCCCCCTTGGGGATTACAGGGAGTTTCATGCTACTGTAGTTGCAAAAAGTCTTTCTAAGCTGGGTGGAAGGTACATTCAAGCACAGACAAGTTGATAAACATGCCTCAAGTAGGAAAAAGTCCTGAGGTCCATTATAACGGAAGAGTAGGTCCTATAGTTTGATGGGTTTGCATACACAGTGGCTGAAAGGTTGCAATGCAACTCCATGTGTGCAATGGGAATCATGTCATCATCAGTGGCAAATAACCACTGATTAAAGGCAAATCTAGCTTCTGAGGTACATAACACGACCAATTCACATATGCCCAGAAATCTCCAAAGGAAACTTCTAACCAGTGGCAATTTGCCATTGCTGATTATGTCATCACAGCTGCACACAGAGAGCTGCCCAACAGGATTTCAGCCACTAGTTATTGGAAGGAACAAAGTGAAACAAGATACAGAAAATGACAGCTGTATTATTAACATTGGACAGAATTTTCATGTGTTAAAAAATCACAAAATTCACACCATTTAAACCTTTGCTGGTTAGCATAAGCATTCTGATAATGGTATGGTCACCATTATGGTATTTTCTCAAGCAAGCAAAAGGATGCTCAAGATTTTGCAACAAAGACATATCTGGAGCAAGAAATACCAAATTTCAAGCTGGAGTCAGAAAAGAAGGTGACACAAAGAGATCATATTCAGTAGTCAATATATGCAATACAGGAGTACCTTGGTTTGCGGACACCTCAGTTTACATAATTTTCAGTTTACAAACTGAAATCCATAAGAAATAAAGCCCCGGTTTATGTTGTTTTCCTTTCTTTTTTTCGCACTATGAAAGGGTTTTCCCAGGGCGCATTGCGCCTATAGCGCCGCCCCTTTCGTAGTGCAATTGGCGTTTTGGTTTGCGAAATTTCCGTACTACGTAAGGTCGCGTAGAACGGATCGGTTTCGCAAACCGAGGTACTACTGTATATTGAAGCATGCCAAAGAATTTCAGAAGTAAATCCCTTGATGCTTTATAGATTACAGCAAAGCCTTCAGCTGTATGGAGCATTAAAAGCTATGGATCATTCTAAAAGAAATATATATGCCACAAGATTTGAGTGTGCTGACATGTAACCTATACTCTGGACAAGAACCTATTGTCAGAATACAGAGAAACAGATGGATTTCCCACAGGGTAGGGTGGTAGACAGGGTCTCTTTTGTCTCACTGTCTGTTCCACCTGTGTGTAGAACATACCATACAAAAAGCTGGATTTGATTCCTATGAAGAAGAAGTGGGAAATGGTGGAGGAAACCCGAATAATGTAAGATGTGCAGATGACACCATTTTACTGGCAAAAGGCGGCTTGAAATGGCTACTGAGGAGGGTTAGAGCCGAAAAAGTAAAATCAGGATTACAGCTAGCTATTGAGAAGGCAAAAATCAGAAGAACTGTGTAACTTCAAAATTGATGATGAAGAAAGTGAAATAGTTAGTATAGCTGGGTTCCGTCATCAGTCCAAATAGAGAAATCAGAAGAAGGCTGAGGCTCGGGAGGGCAGCCATGAGGTACCTAGAAAAGATTTTCAGGTGTAAGGAAGGGTCACTGGAGACTAAGGCCAAGATCAACTCTATTCTGGTATGCCCACTCACAATGTATGGATGTGGAAAAAAACTGATGAGGAAAAAAAAAGATTCATTCAAAATGTAGTGTTGGAGGAAAATTTTATGGGTACTATAGATTGTCAGAAAGACAAATAAGTGGGTGCTGCACCAAATCAAGCTTGAATCCTGTCTCTGACTTCTGACCAAAGAACTTCAAAGAATTCCATAGCAAAACAGAATAAGAATACTCCATCGCTCTTGGGTAAACAAAAATAAAGGCTTCTTTTCAAACACCTTATTCGTGCAGATGAGTATGTATTACTGCTTCACTGTCTGCAGCATAATGATTTTCCAGAGCGGACTATGAGGAACAGCAGTTCATTTATGCCTTCAACCAAGACTGTGTTAAGCAGAAACTATTGATCTAACATTTTGAGGAGGAGTAACTGTCTTGTGCAACTGACCTTAATTAACACTACAGTAGGACCCCCATATCCACAGGAACAGTATCCACTGATTCAATTATCCACTGGCAGAAAATACTGAATACCACTAAATAACACCCCCCCCCCAAATACCTATTTATATGTATTTCCAGGGTGTAGTTACCAGAACTGGCCACTAGGGGAGCTATAGACCGTGCAATGTATAATGTTTGATACTTCTGCATTTTTCAGCAGTGGGGGGCTTGGAACCGATCCCCCATGATTACTGCAGTCCTACAGTACTAGGAAGCTTATGTTAATCAGTATCAATTTATGGTGGTAATTTCCATTCTCTTTTGTTTTATTCTGATCATTATGTCTGTATTTGACTGTTTCCATTGTTCTCTAATAAAATTCAGTTTTCCACCAGTGGAAACCCCAACCCGCACACAAAGTTCCAGCCACTACTGGAACCAAATGGGTGGCAACACTGGCTGCAGGGGCTCAGCACTGATGCAGTGCTGTGCAGCCACGCAGCTTACAGGGAACATTGCATGGTCCAGGGCAGAACATATTGTCAGAAATAACTGGACCTCATTGATTCCAGCCTGACCCCCTGAGCCTTGGAAGACAGGCAGAGAAACACTGCTGCAATGCAAAGCAAAGCAAACTTACCCACAACATTCAAAACTCTCCTTGTCTGTTTTCTCAGCACTTCTGAGCCCACCTGGACATAGGCTTCACAGATGATCTCAGTCCTGTCATCTTTCTGAAGGTCTGCCACAAAGCTGTACTCCAGAGATGATTTGTTATTGTTGCTGCTGAGAACATCTGGGCCTCTGCTCAAGGAGATGTTCCTATTAGGTGATGTGGAGTCTCTCACCTTCAAGCGAGAAATATCGCACACAATGTTCTCTGAATGACCTTGTTGAATCTCAGAAGCCAGGTGGATAGTGGGTGTTGAGAATTCTGTCAAGAGGAAGGGAAACAAAGATATGGATGGATAACATTTAGGGCGGTTAAATGGAATCTAGTTGATCAAACGTATCTAGGATATCTGAGACTTCATTACCTTCTAGACCTGACAATGCCCTGGACCTGGAATGTTGGGGTTGGTTTTTTTTTTAAGTAAGGCATTAGCATTACTTATAATTTTCTTTTAAAAGTAACATTTTGCTTGTTTTCATAGCAGTTACTGTTAACTATTACTTGGTCCCATTAACATATACTATATTTTAGTGATACTGTTTTTAACTATTAGAAACCTATTTGACTTTTACTTATTTTCAATTTCACTTTAAGATTCAAGAAAAACGAAATTTATCCATCCCGCAACCTCCAATATATATATATTTTAAAGTAAGGACTATATTTGCTATATTTTTTAAAAGTAACAATATTATCTGTTTTTATATTGCTTTACAAAAGTGTTAATGCACCAGAACATTAAAAAGTACTCGCTGTGGGTAATATCACTACTTTTGACATACAGTATTACAGCCATGTTCTGATGGGGTTCTCAAAAACAAATAGATTATGTTCTTCTCATACAATATGAAAGTGACGCTTGTGGAACTGTCACGGTTATGAATGAATTCCTGATACATATTTTAGTTTCTGAACAAAACATCCAAACGGTGCTTTAGCTCCACTATTTAGTATTCAGCACAATCCCAAGGCCTTTTATCTTATCATGGTCCTCTTGCACAGCTCTTCCTTGCTTCCTGCTGTTCATGTACAACAAAGAAAGCTGCTGTGGTGCTTCCTGGGAGTGGTAGTTCTTCTACCATTACTATGAGGCACTCTCTATAGAGACTAAAGGACAGTGAAACTACCACTCCCAGGAATACCATAGCAGCTACTTTTGTTGAGGTAAGCTGCCCTGGGTCCTTTTTAGGAGAAAGGAGGGGTAAAAATATTTTATTGCCTCTGAAAGCAATGCAGCCTTAGAGATAGACTCTGGTCCAGGCAAGTGAAATGTAAATGCCTGTAGTTCTCTGTAGTATGGCTATGTGGGCTGAAACTCCCAGAATTCTGCATGGGGAATTCCTGTAGTGTTCTAGAAACTGGAGTCCAAAAAATCTCCTCCAGACAGCACATTCCTAGCAGCCTCACCCTTATATAGGCAGGACAATCTGTTCCTCAGCAGAGGAAGGTAAATGCAGTCCAAAAGCTTTTGATGACTCCTTTGTTGTTGATAGAGCTCATTATCAGAGAAAGTGCTTGCTTAAAACAAGTGACTCATGACGGGGCCCCTTAATTTGGGGTGTGTCGCATCCTTTCCGTCTTGGTCCACAAACTTCCTCTGGTCACAACTTGAGCCTGGTAGTCTAATGAATAGGCAATCTACAGCCCTGTTGTACTACTGCCACCTCCTAGGTGTTTCTACCTTATGAGCTCTACCTTATGATATAAGAATTAGGCAAATCTAGGTGCAATTATTTTGTTTAGGCTTACAGCTGGTAACATCTGGTATAGCAGACCTGCAAAATGCATAAAGAACCTTACAAGGCTGGACAGTTTGTTCCCAGCTATGTGGAAAGGAAGTGGAAATGGAAGGATAAACACATATTCGTTTAAATGAACTGATTAGTTTCTGGATGCCTGGAAATGTATATAGGATCAGTGAACAAACAGAAGGGGCTTAGACCTCACTGTCTGGAAAGCTGGCAAAAAAAACCCCGCTTTCCAGCAGGGACCTTTCACTGACTATTAAGAGAGAGAGAGAGAAGAAACTGTGTTGTTTAAGGACACTAACACTTCTTATTTAGAACAATGTTTTACGATTAGTAGGCGTTAGGGAGGGCACAAAAGATGTTGGTGATGATTTATAGCATTGTTATGCTCTGAAAGCACAAAAATATGGCCCATCTTAAAAAAAAACAAGCCATCAGAATGCCCCAAAGCATTTCAGCACTCTCCCAAAATAGCAGGAGCAAGGGTAACCTAGTTAACTTGTAGTAATACATTACTTCCAAGTTGTGATTTATCACTATTTATTTACTTATAATATTTTTACTCCACCTTTCTCCTAAAAATGGACCCAAAGCATCTTACATTATTAAAAGACATTTAAAAGCTAAAAACAGTAAGTATACAAAGATTTTTTAAAAAAATCAAATACCACACAAAAAAATGGTAAACAAAATCAACACCAGGACCACATTCAAAGCAATAAGGCATACATGCCATTTAAAAACTCCTCCCTGACAGTCAGTCACTAAGGGAAAGCCTGCCTGAAGAGAAAGGTCTGTGCTAGCGGAAGGACAGCAAAGATGGGGCCAGCCTGGCCTCCTGTGGGAGGGAGTTTCAGAGTCTGGGAGCAGCCACAGAGAAGGCCCTCTCCCGTGTCCCCACCAAGTGCACCTATGACAGTGATGGGACTGAGAGAAAGACCTCTCCTGATGATCTTAACACCCAGCCAGGCTCGTCAAGGGAAACAGGGTCCGTGAGATAGCTTGTTCCCAAGCTGTTTAGAGTTTTATAGGTTAACACTGTAAGAGGGTTCAACCTTTTGCTAAAGGAGGCCACAGCTAGAGCAAGACCATTTGAATAAATTAAACTTACCAAGGAGTCAACTCACCAAATCCCCATTGAATCAATGGGCCTACTCTAGTGTGACTTACTAAGCTAAGCAACAAGATTTCAGCCATTAATATACGGGAAAATGTGTTAAAGTGATGTATGGGCAAATGGACCCTGGGTAAAAGCATTTATTTGAATACAATTGTGAAATAAAACTATTTGAGGGTGGTAATCAAGTGTTATAAATAGTAACTGGAATCAACTTGAGTCCAGTGACTATTCATAATAGCGTTAACTGCTGTGACAAAGAAAAGGAAGAACAGGAAGAAGAAGAGAAAGAAAAGGCCTCTTGGTAGATGTTAACTATGGTGATGTTTATCATGGCTTCTATATGCCTACCAGCTTCAAAATTTGATGAATATTTACCATATACATAGAGTACTGCCCTGGTGGAGAGTAAAGGAGAGTCTTCATGTTTGACCCAGCACAACGGTTGAGCTTTCCATTCTGTCACATTTTTCATCGCCAGAGAAATCCACCCGTTTCCCTCCTGGATCTTAGCTTCAAGAGATACCTCCCAATTCAGAACAGTGTAATTGGTACACGAAGTGGTGCAGTTTAGATCCACAGGGCCCCCAAACATCACAGCAGGATTCTCTGGGTGAATGGTCATATTACAGGACCACGCTGCAAGAAGAAAAGATGAAATAGGTGAGGCAACAACAGGATGCTGAGAAGGCATTTGACCAGCCTCACTTCAGTACCGTGTGATGTAATTAAATCACCCCTTGTGGTTTATAGCTGCAGTGCAAGAATATGTCCACTGTCTTCCAGACCAGATGTCATGGCTTCCCTCAAAGACTTTGATGAATTGAAATTTTGTTGAGGATAATATGGCATTTCTGTTACAGGTCCTTAATCTCTCCCATTTCATCTTATGATAGTTTTCACAGCACATTTTGGGAGAGAGAATGAATTACTGTTTAATGAGGCCAGAGATGGAATTATACCCATAATTTAAACACATGGGCACAAAAGTTGGCTCATGTTACAGTCTCATTTGGCATGATAAGTGTATTATTCTCTGCCATTGTGAGGGTGTGGCTACACAGTAAGTACCTAATGTGAGCCGATTTTGTACTCCACTCTCCCATTGGACTAGTGTCAATTCCCAACGTTAGCAATGCAAAACAGAAAATAAATAGCTAAAAGCAAAAATGCATCTTAATCTCAATCTCATAAACAGTCTCTAAAAATTATCAATGAAAAATAAAGTACAGTAGGACCCTGTATTTGTGGGCAATTGGTTCTAAGCCCCCCAAGTGGATGTCAAAAACAGTGGACAATAGTGAACCCTATACATAGCATGGTCTCTGGCTCCCTCTATTGGCCATTTCTGGTAATTACATCATGGAAATATGTATATCTGGTTTTTTTCCCTTTTA
Organism: Intellagama lesueurii; assembly: GCA_037013535.1. Lineage (NCBI taxonomy): Eukaryota > Metazoa > Chordata > Lepidosauria > Squamata > Agamidae > Intellagama > Intellagama lesueurii. Next base: position 137,361,278 of record JBAJHW010000002.1, read on the forward strand.
ATATGTTTAATATTTTCAGGCCATGTATAAGTGAAACTGTGAATACCAATCTTGCTGATAAGGGGGTCCTACTGTACAAAAACCACCAACAGTAGAATGTGGAGTATTACTAAATGTTTTCAGGAAAGTTTTTATTTCAGTACTAAAAAGTGGAAGCAAGCCAGGTCTCCAAATGAGAGTATTTCGGATCCACAGTACTAGTTGGGGGGGGGGGGGGGAGGTAAGGGGCGGGGACAACTCTGTCTCTTACACTCAGAGGCCTAACGGTTTGAAATGATGGCTCACAGAGTAAAGCCCTTACAGCTGAGCTTAAGGCCTAAGGGATAAATCCTTAAGGTAACCAGATCTATATGATTTTGGATTTTAAGGCTCAATAATTTTTCTAATATCTTAAAAAAACCAGTGCCCATTCTTTCTTTCTTATTTCACACATCCACCACATATGCATATAGGTCCTTTTTTCATTTTTGCATCTCCAGCATTGAGATGGTATGTTTTTATTCATTATGTTCAATCTTACTGTTAAATACAATTTCCATGCTACCTTATAACAATTTTCTTTTAGCCTTATAGACATATTCTTCATTATTCTTTGTGACCATATCTTGTTCCAATCCTCTCCTTTCATCTCTTCCTCAAAGTCCTCCTGCCACTGGTTTTGCATCGTTGCTTGATTGAATCCTGAATGTACTAAAATTTTATAAATTACACTAACTATTCCATTTCTTTTACTTCCTTCTTATTTATCTTGTTTTTGTTCGATAACCTCCTCAAATTTTATCAATTTTCTAATCTCTTCTTTTTTTGTCCACTCTCTAGTCCAGCTTTCTATTTGGAGTATGTTTAATCAGGATGTTCCCTCTTACCCCAAAGTTTCCTTTATAGTATTTTTAGCTTTTAGCTTTTTCATCCAATTCTTTCTTGTGTTTAACCCTTTCCCCTATTAATACTTCTTTAAGTTTATTTTTAAGAGTTTTGGGGAAACTCTGGACCTCCACTATTTGTAATAATGGTGAAATAGATGGACTCAATATATATCTATAATAATTCCAGCACTCTGCCATATTCATCAAAAAGGGGTTATTCTCTTGATCTCTTCTACAACTTTTTTCTTTAAAAAAGAAGCCCTGCATTCTCTCAGGGTATTCTGGCATTTTCAGTTCCCTTCATATTAGGTTTTTATTGTGTACTATAATATCTGGTATATGCCTAAATTGATTTGCAATGTAATGTATTTTAATATTAGGTAATCCAAGCCCTCCTTCTTTTTGTGGAATATACCATAGCCTCTTATTGATCCTTGTTTGCTTATTTTCATTACAATAATTATTTATTAACCTCTATCAATCTTTCAGATATATTTATTCGATCTTTATTGGGAGCATCCAAAATACAAAGTTAGGTTTAGGGATAATCTTCATTTTACATAATGCTATTCTACCAAACGAAGACAATTTTAATTTTTGATACTGATTTAGCTCCTCCTTAATTTCTTTCTTCGATTTGTCCATATTTAATTTAATTATATCTTGTAAATTCCCTGTAATATAAATTCCTAAATATTTAATTACACTCTCTAGTCTTCCTTTAAATTCTTTTTTTCAGTTCCTTCTTGTCTACTTCTGAATGATTTAATAAGATTCTGAACATTCTAAGAAATGTTGGAAATGTAACAAAGAAATTGGTACATATTTTCATTTGTGGTGGAATTGTGAAGTTATACAAAAAGTATGGATTTAGGTATTTGAAGAGATTAGAGAATTGTTGGAAATCAATATTGAAATGCTTCCATAAACTGCGTTGTTATTGATGATAGAAAATTGTGATGTGAAGAATAGAAAAAACAGAAATGGTAATGAATTTGATAATCGCTGCTCAATTGCTAATAGCAAAAAATTGAAAGAATTGGGATTTCCAGCTGCAAGAGTGGTACAATGAAACATGTAATATAGCAGTTAATGATTAACTGACTTCAGAAATTAAGTTTAAAAAGGGAGAGATAAAGGTTAATAGATCCAATGAAATATAGGAAGAATTTATAAAAGCTGTATTGTGTAAAGGGAAAGGGAAAAGACGGGCAATCAATATATGTATTTTTGGAAGGACTTTGGGGGTGGATAAAGGAGAAGGAAGATTATGATTATAAGTCAAAGTATGTAAGATATAACGGTCCCTAGAGGGAGGGGTGCACTTATATTTTGTGTTTATGTATTTAGTAAGTTTTATGTGTTTGTAGTATATGTATTTTAAATTTAAAAATAAACAAAAAAGTTTAAAAAGAAAATAAAAGCACTTCCCAAGAGAACTCAAAAAGAAAGAAATATGATTTTTTTGGCAGCACACATCCTTTCTCTGAACATTTGTAGAGTGTCTCCTACTGCGAAGCAGCTGGTTCCTGCACTAAGGACCAGAGTTTTGTTTCACGGCGTACAGCAGAGATCCCATACAGGCCTTCTTCCACGGGCAGAAATGAATCATAGCTAACTTTACCTACCCCTTGATAGCATGTTAAGAACAAAACATTTTCTGAAACATTTAAAACCTGTATTTTCAATGCCTGTACCATTTCTGAAGCAAATAACTATACAGTCTGTGCCAGACGTATTCCTGTGTTATTGCCCTTTTAACCGGGGGCGAATTTATGCAACAGTGTTTGCAAATCATCCTGTGTGACTGTGAAATCAACTGTTGCATATTTTTTATACAACACTGACTTCTGTTAAGGGAAAACAAACAGGGATTCATGCCTCTACCCTAATTATGGCAATGATTTCTACATTCTTCACGCTGGTACAAATTACTTTGTCCCTGACAAGTGGTGGGCAGAAACAGCAGAGCGATCATGTGGGAAGTCAAACTGCAATGCTTAACGCTTAACTGAGTGACACAGAGAAAGAAAGAAAAAAGACAGATTGCTTTTGGGTTGTTGTGCTTTTAGGCTTACTTGGTTAAAGAAAAAGAGAGAGAGAGAGAGACGTGGTTTACCTGTCACTTGTAAAATAATTCCATAACTAAAATCATGCATGGTGATCATCGTTCCAAAGAATACAAAATCATTTAATAAAGTGAGCTCCAACGTATACTGAAGAGATGAGAGAGGAGCACTGCTCTTTTCATGTTATTTTTAGAATTTATTCTAGATTCTTCTGAAGAAACAGCCATTGGGCTCTGAAATGCTGGATTAACTATCCACCTTTTGAATTACAACACACTTAAGTCACTCCACTCTTTTTCTGTTTTAGCAGTTCACTACGGCTTGGGCTGGCCTGCCTAAGAGCAGACAAGGCCAAAGCCAGAACCTGAGAGAAACTATTTTGACATGTGGAAGATCTCTGAGTCTTGTTCAATACATTTGTGCCCACGAGGCTCTGAGCCCTTGTTGCTGGGCCATCAAAAAAACTCCTCAAAGTTCAAAAGTCTAGTACTTCAGCCTTGTAAGTTCATAATTTCTAATGCTCATTCACCTCCTATATTTCAAGGTGAATGTTGGTGTTTCTAGAAATCTTCTTCGTGCCTTTAGCCTTCATTGTTCTCGCCTTGAGAAGTTTCCTCAGCATTACACACAAAAGCCACTTCAAGTTCCTAAGGTCAACCAACATGTTATTAATGCAGATTCATTTTTTTTCACTTGATTATTTTCTATATTCCGAAACCAATACTACAAAATAGAATTTATACAAAATGACACTTGTAGCTGGTCATCCTCTATGCATAGCTCCTTTAACTATCTCCTTGATGGCTCCTTGGTTAAGCCATGCTTACACGTAAGTGTGGATTTATAGGGCTCTTCAATTTATTACTTCAAACTGAGAAATTCATTCAGCTTTCCTAGACCTATGCAAATGCCTCCCACTCTACTTGATACAAGACTATCAGAATATTTTCTTATAATGTATGACTGGGTCACAACAGGTCATATGCTTAGCACTAATTGGGAAGAGGTGCTCCATCATGTGGTAAAAGATGTCTGTTTGTCAGAGCATGTCATTTACCTTACCTCCATGTCTTGAATATGGCATGCTTTGTCTTGTGACTAATAATTGAAAGGTAAGCATCAGCTTAATGGTCAAGTCTGTCTGCTGAGACATGTAACTCTGAGGACATCTCCTTGTGGGAGAGAAAACAGCTTGTTGCAGGAAATTCACCTTCATAATATCTAGTTCTAGCCTTCATGGTAATGGGAAGGTTGAGGACAATATCCATTACTTGTGCAGTGGGTCTATAGCTGTTTGTGTATTTATACAAATATCTTCCACAGATCTGTGAAGATTCTCAATCATTCAGGTGAGGTTATTTGGAAGCTGAGTCATGGCAACTGGACTTCTTTCCTATTAGGTTGAAACGTTTCGCTACTCATCCAAGTAGCTTCTTCAGTCTGAGAAGAGTTGGTAGGAGATCCCTGATATATCCTCCACGTTGGTTTCACTTCCCCCTGGTCTGAATAGGCTCCTTAGATGGACAAAGGACTGGGGGTGAGGGATAATCCCATTTCTGCAGTCCTTCTCCACCCATTGCCATGGGTCATTAAATGTCATTAACAGTGGCCTTTCTGGTGGGTGTGGTCCTGATCTTTCTGGGGACAGATGAAAGGGCAGCATAATAAATAGGAGACAGATTGTATCTAAGGCCTCCACCCCTGTTGAGTGAGGGATTTTCTATATGCACATGTATGGCCTCCCTAACCCCTCTCTCAAACCACCTGTCTTCTCCGTCCAAAATGAGTACATCTTGGTCATCAAATGAGAACCTATTCAGACCAGGGGGAAGTGAAACCAACCTGGAGGATATATCAGGGGTCTCCTACCAACTCTCCTCAGACTGAAGAAGCTACTTGGATGAGTAGCAAAACATTTCAACCTAACAAGAAAGAAGTCCACTTGCCATGACTCAACTTCCAGATCTCCCTCAGATGTTGAAAAGTTGTAAAAATTGGTTGGCTTTTCAAAATATAATTTTTTTTGCTCACTTTGCTTCCAAACCTTGTCTGCCCCACCTCTGTGACATCACAAGGACCAGCCCTTGGCCTCAAGTTTTGGTCCTGACATCTCAGTGGGTGGGTATACTGCTGACCTGGCAACTTTACTTATGGTACAAAATGTATTATTTTGTCACCTCAATATCCACAATACAGGATTAGGTAGCAGCACAAGCAGGCATTTGATTCAGGTAATATAAAAGCAAAAGCAAAGTATGCTGCTTATATACCGCCTCATAGTACTTAAAGCACTCTCTGGGAGGTTTACAATTTAATTATACAGCCTACACATTGCCCACCCGCAGCGTGCCAGGTACTCAATTTACCAACCTCAGAAGGTTGGAAAGCTGAGTCAACTCTGAGCCAGCTACCTGCATCCATCAGGATCAAACTCAGGTCATGAGCAGAGTCGTAATTGCGGTACTGCAATTTAACCACTGTGCCACAACATTCCCCATCCGCTACTTAGTGGATATACTCTTCATCCACTGCTTAGCCGTCCTCCCCATAACTACAATGTCAGTTACACAGAAAAGAGTGAAGTGATCTGCCATTGCATTACAATAGTAATTGGAGATATGAATGGATTACAAATGATTGGTTCCAAACTCTGATTTAGTAACTGCAGTTAATAGTAATATAGCTCTGTTCTGGGAGCCTCCTTTAAAATAACTACTTAAAAATATTAAAGAGATGTTACAAAGTTTAATCAAAGGGTTTCTGTAAACTGGAATTTTTTATACGACGGCTAAAACAGCATAAACTTTGCTTCAGGGTACCGGTTCAGGCCAAGCCTTAGGCTTCTATTCCTACACCCACCTCTGTGGAATTTTGCAATTCGTCTCACTTGGACGGGTGATCCCCTCCCCCTTCATTCAGCTTCTGACAATCTGCTCTAAACAGCTAGAGGACATTTGAAAGAAAGCAAAGTGGGCGGGGCTACAGAGGGCTGCAGGGGTGGGAAGGAGAAAGGAGAGTCCGTGTAGTTTAACACATGATTACTTGAAAACATTTTCTCACCATCAACTGTTACAATGTGCTTTTTTTTCTAGCACACTATGTTAGGTAAAGGTTCCCCTTGACATTTAGTCCAGTCGTGTCCGACTCTAGGGGGAGGTGCTCATCCCCGTCTCCAAGCCGTAGAGCCAGCGTTTGTCCGCAGACCGTTTCCGTGGTCACGTGGCCAGCGCGGCTAGACACGGAACGTCGTTACCTTCCCACCGAGGTGGTACCTATTTATCTACTCGCATTTTTACATGCTTTCAAACGGCTAGGTTGGCAGGAACACTATGTTAGGGATTGAAATTATCCCCTTTCTGCACTTCATTTTATTCAACACTTCTGTGTCCTGCTCAAGGCAGGACGCTCTCCTTCCCGCTTCATTCTCACTCCAACCCTGTGAAGTAGGTTAGGCTGACAGAGCAGGCGGAGCCCCAGCTCCCTCGGTGAATTCGGTGGAGCAGTGGGGACTGTAACCCGTTATTGCTCTGGCGCCCTCTGTTCCATTGCCTATATGGTTTTATGGGTTTATTGTTTTTATTACATCCCTTTACTTCGATTGTGTGTTTTATTGTAATCCGTCTGGAGTAGTGCTTTGGCACTAACGGGAGCAGTAGACTAAATAAATAAATAAATAAATAACTTGGATCTTCCAAGTCCCAGGTCCAATACCTGAACCACCGCCCTACCCGGGCTCTCTCACTGGTTGAGATGAATGCTGCGTTGGCTCATAAACAGAGGATATGCATGAGGCATTCTCTGTTGATGATGAACCATGTTTCCTGCATACCTCCTTTTATCTGATCTTATCCTAGCCTTGGAACATCCCAACATGGAAGAAGATAACAGCGGAGCAGTGGGCGGGAAGACAGAGGATATGAGCAACATTAAAACAGCAACAACATGTTAAATAAATAAATAAATAAAGTGGGGAGGGGGAGGAGGCCATAATTTGGGGAGGTTCCAGTGAGAGCAGATGGCCCACTTTCATTTTCTACCTGCTCTTGCCTGCTGTTCCTACGTGGCAGTGCCGTGGCTTGGTGCATGCCAACTAGTCTCAAAGCATGGTCTGGTGATTCAGATCTCACAAAAAAAAACATAGCAAACAATTCCACAGAAAAGTTGGATTATGTTTTATTCACTGGATGCCTAAACAGAAGAGGAGTTTATAATCTTCACCACCACACTCCTCAAGAACAGAACAAGCTTCAAAGGCAATTTGGCCAGCACTTCCCTACAGTACGGGGTGGAGACATTTTGGCCCTCCAGATGTTTAAACATCATGTACCGGAATCCCCAGCCAGCCCGACTACTGATAAAAGACTGAGGGGGTGTCCTCTAAAATATCTGGAGGGCCAAAGGTACGCACCCTTACTGTAGAAAATAACTGATACCATTTAAAAGGTACAGTGTGTTCAATCTGGCAAACATAACTGTGCTGGAATAGAAAGCTGCTGCCTTTCAGAGACTCCTGCACAATGCAAAACTAGACAAATGAAGGTGCTCATAAGAGCTACCAATGCTTACCAGCTTGTGATACAACCATCCAAAAGCCATCATACAGTTTTCACGAAGATAACCCTGCAACATTCCATGCCCATTATGTCGGACTCTGGTTATGCCAGCTGATGGATGGCAGTTGGTCAGCCCGCAAATTCCCTCTGGTAATAGATTAAAATTCTGAAGTATTTAGGACTTACCCACAGCCAGCCAGAAGCTAAGAAGGCCAACCCCATTCACTAGCAGAAGAACCGCCGTCATCTTAAGTGGAACGAAGCACCCAACTGAGGAAGGTGAGCTAGCTATATAGAGTAAAAGTAATGACGAGAGGCCATGATCCTCTTTGCACAGGAAACAGGAACCAAACACTTCCTTTCCCCACCCTGTGACTCATCCAGGGACCTATTACTTAAGCATTCTTCCCACTACTTAAAAAACAGCAAAAAGAGAAAAACAACGTTAGTGAGCATAGATTACTTTGATATCCTTCAAATTCAAAGCTGCTTATTAAACCTTTAAGTGCAAATTCAATTTAAGTTTTTGTATTCATTGAGGATGTTTTATCCACTGGGTAAATGGTCCTTCTGCCCATCCTGGCAGGCTCCCTGTCAAAACACAGCATGCAGAGGAAAACCTGTCAGAGCAGGAAGAAAGCTCATGCAATTGCCCATCTCCTCTACATGCCCTGAAGAGGATGCCAGCCATTGAATCCATGGGGACTTAACAAGTCTCGTTCATTTAATGGGACTGCTTTGGCTGTGACTTTGAACTGTGTTTAGCCTTCGGTAAAGCAGACAGGAAGCACTGGGCAGCAGTTAATCCAAAGCCAGGAAGGATCAACTTGTGCTGGCTCGTTGCAACCCATATTAATAAATAGAACATAATAAACACAAGAAGGGATCTCAAAAGCTCCAGCAGTAGTATCAGGAGGTTGGAGGCACAGGGGGGCAGCAAGGAGGGGTGTACCCAAACATTTACATACTTCCGGGTGTGATGCTTTATTATCTATCTATTCCTATTTGCTGGTCACAAGGAGAAAGCCAGCAAAATATAATTGGATTATGCAAGAAAGGAACTACATAAAAGACTTGACTTTGTCACTGGGTGGAGAACATCCTGCCAGCCTCCACTGACCAGTAGAGATGGGACACAGTGTTATGCAAGAACATGAGCAGGGGGGTGGAAAGTGACACTACAGAATGCTGACTAAAATCTTTTGTGACATGTGAAATGATGGTGCATCACAAGTAGCCATCAGTCTATCTGATTCCCTATTTTCCCTCCCACCTTCCTTTCCCTTTACAAATCTTTGTGTTCCCAATCACGGGGTGAACGATCAACAATTGAAGTCTTTGGCCTATTTGCACCAAGGGGAGCAGAAAGCCAGGTCTGGACTGTAACATCTGTCTGGATTTCCCCCCTATGTTGCAGCATGTAGGATTTTATCTTTCGAGTTTTACCTATAGCATGAAGCTCAGCTGGCAGAAGACATTCGGCTTCTGGAGACAAACAGCAAGGTGCCGCACCCAGTCGATATGCCTAAGTGAACTGGGCCGGCCGTCCAATTTAACTTCAACACTAGCAATGGGACAGTTGTCTCACACTGCATCTAAAGACAGAAGGCTAGTTTATGGAGTGCAGTTGTGTAGCACAGAGGAGCTTTGTCTCCTAACACAGGGGAACAGCTGGGGGATCAGCAGTCATCTGTCCCCTGATGAAATTGCCTCTCTCGCACACACCCAACAGCAGGTCTGGTTCTGGTCTGAAACGATGGGTGCAAATCGATTCTCTCTGAGCGAACAAAGTTTCTGTGTCCATGCACAGAATCCGTATTCTCCTCCTCTCTACGTAGAGACTCAACTCCCGGTTCCTCTCTTTTCAGTCTGATTCACAATGGTAATGCAGTAGGTGGGGAGAAGTTCCATGAAATTGAGACACTGTGGCATCTGTGGTCTCTTCAGAGTTTCCACACTGCCATCGGCGTATGCTCACATTGCAAAATGGAACTTGGAAATGTGGAAGTGGTTTTGCCTTTGTAGCCTCCATGACAAAATCCAGACACATCACAGAGACCGTGACTTCTAGGTCAAAGGTTCAAGACGAACTACTAATACGAATCCTTAACTCTTCTCATAGCACAGCTATAAACCAGTGTTTTAAAACTGTTGATTTATTATGTCTCCTGTATTCAAACAATTCATCAGTTCGTTTTCTATGCACATTCCTATTATTTGAACCTCAGCCCAGCTGTCCTTTTGGAGATACCAAAGGAACTGTTCAGCATATGAAGCCAAGCTGCCACTAATTTACTTTTGCATTCTCTACTTCAGAAAAAGACCAGACCCAAAATTATCACACACACACAAAATTAGCTTCTCATAAACTCACAGCTCCGATATTTAAAATGTGCTCCCAGACTGGCTATTTTGTACCCATAAAAGTCCAGACATACTTTTTTTGGAAAAATAGAAAAACGCATCTTCGAAAATAATTGCTTGTAGGGTTGCAACTTTTTATCCTCCTGTCTTTAACAGCACAAAGGAATGAAAATGAAAGTTTTCACTGCTTGGTTGTGAACAGTGTCTGCTTGATCCAGATGTGTTTGGTTCCTATCAATTGCACGAAAACAGAGCTGCAGTAAAGTAGCAGGCTCTTTTTGTGGACTTCAGAAAGCGTTTATTCCTTCTATGCTGCAGCAAATCTGGGGGACCTTTTGCAGCTCTGCACGACGGGTGCCCCCATCCAGCTGAAGGCAGCCCACACCAGCCATATGTGTGATGGCCTTATGGGGCCTCAGAGCCCCTCCTGCTAGTCTGGGCCACCTGCCTGAGACTAGAAAAAAATGGCGGGAAAGGATGGACCAACTACCCGCCTGACTATAATATGCCTATTCACTTAGTCACAAATTGAAAATGCCTGTTCTCATGAGAACGAGGTAGCTTTACTGACAGCTGATATTTTCAAATTCCAGAATCTGTACTGTACGTTTTGGAAGAGGAAAAAGCAACTTGGCAGGAAGCAATGTGACAGGGTCATTTTAGCCTGTTTTGCTGAACAAAAGCCTCTAACACGAATCAAACCTTCCAGAAATCTATTGCCATGCAAGTATTTTAAGATTTGGAAACAGCCAAGGTTAAATAGGAATTAGCAACTGTCTTTGGAGCTTGTTCTGTTCAAAAATGGACATAAATCAGACATCAGGCGATATATAGAAACTTGTTTCAAATCAGTTCAATCTAACCAAACACTCTTCATGGGATTTGGAAGTTGCCATCATTGAGAAGAAACATTACAGAACAAGGATACATTATATATACAGAACAAGGATACATTTTATATATATACATTATATATATATATACATTACACACACACACACACACACACATATATACACATACACACACATACATTATATACATACATTATATATATATATATATATATATACACACACACACACATACACATACATACATACATACATACATACATACATACATACACACGTATCCTTGTTCTGTAATCTATATATATCTATATCTATATCTAGATATATATATACACAATATTTGTCAAGGGTTCTTAAGCCATTACCAAATGTAAAATATTACAATAATTATGTTGCTCTCTGCTGTTATATTCTATAGCCCATGTTCCTTCCCAGCTAACCACTGCCACTTTTACAGAACAAGCTTCAAAGGTAAAGTCAGAGATTCTTAACTCACTACCATATGTGTATTAGGGACGTGGTGGCGCTGCGGGTTAAACCGCAGAAGCCTCTGTGCCGCAAGGTCAGAAGACCAGCAGTCGTAAGATCGAATCCACGCGACGGAGTGAGCTCCCGTCGCTTGTCCCAGCTCCTGCCAACCTAGCAGTTCGAAAGCATGTAAAAATGCGAGTAGATAAATAGGTACCACCTCGGTGGGAAGGTAACGGCGTTCCGTGTCTAGTCGCGCTGGCCACATGACCACGGAAACTGTCTTCGGACAAACGCTGGCTCTATGGCTTGGAAACGGGGATGAGCACCGCGCCCTAGAGTCGGACACGACTGGACTAAATGTCAAGGGGAACCTTTACCTTTACCTACCATATGTGTAATGCCACAATTATTATGTTGTTTCTGCTGTCCTTATCCATAATCTGGGGTTCCTTTACCCACTAACCATTGTTGCTTTTTACAGAATAAAGCTTCAGAGGAAAGGATCTGAATATCTAACAGGAATATCTTAAGTCATTACTAGTTGTGAAATGCCGCATTGACTCACATAATTTACAATCTGTGTCTACTAACCAACCACGATCTCTTTATCTTGAGGCCATGTATAAACATTTGCCTTGTAGTCTCTTATGTCTAAGGAAGTGGATTTGATCCACAAAAGGTCACATTAAACTATACCAGTTTGTCTTTAAGTCATCCCAACATTTTTGTCCTTGTGTTTTTGTTTTGTTTCTTGTCTGATGTAGGTGCATAGACTAACATGGCTACCGCTTTATAACTACATTTTCCAAGGTGAATCTGGAAAGCTTGACAGCCAGAGGTTTTGTCTGAAAGGTTTGACAGCCTTCTAGGATTGCATCTCAGCTAATCACCACTCAGCAGGGCAGCAAACAGAAGAGAGAGAGGAAGGATCAGAAGGCTGGAGATGTTAATTCATTAGGCAGATAGGGCTGCGCTGTGAAAGTGTGACATGAGATTAGGCATGCAGGGCTCTGTTGTGGAATGAGTTTATTTATTTATTTATTTATTTATTTCTTACATTTTTATCCCGCCCATCTAGTCGTTTTGACTACTCTTAATTAATGTGAGTTAAATGTGATTACACAAATAGGGCCAATTTTTGCTTCCAGATGGTAAAGAAACTAAAGGAGCTGTGAGATGCTTTTGAACTGACATAAAAAGCTGATTTCCCCTCGTAGGAAAGTTCAAGTTTTTATTAAGTGGTATCAGCAACCTGGGGCAGAGATACTGAAACTGTTGAGTTGTTACTCTGAATATTTGCAGTGCTGTGTTTCAAGTTCTGTGTTCGGAACTGGACAAAACTGCTAAGCTTTTCTGTCTTTGACTGACATTAAAATAGAACTACCTCTTCCATACGCAGCTGTTGCTTCAGCCCATGTTTCATCGACCAAGGCAAGGGATATACAGTTCAGAAAATCCTATGGTTTAAAGAATATTAGTCATTATGCTACTATAACTATCACAAGTATTAAGCAACCTACTAAAATAAACAAATACACCAATTTAATCACCCCGGTCTTGGCCACACCGTTTTTATTAATGGAGCATCATGGCAGATGTTTGGAGAGAATTGGTGGTTAGGAAAGGGGGCTATACAGCCCTTCCTAAGCATTTGAAGTCTTCCCTATAAATGTTTTCCACTCCAAGGTTATTTTCAATCAGCCCCCACCCCCCTCACAGATTCCAAGATTTCCAAGAAAATCAGCACAATCTGAAAATAAAGGATTAAAAACTAGCCATATGGGTAGCTAGGTTTCGTTTGCCTGCTGTAAGCGTTCATGAGTTGTAGCTCACATGGGGTGCCCTTGAGGAAGTGGGCTTCAGTCTACAAAAGCTTACAGCCAATGAAACATTTTTGTCAGTAAGGTTCACAAAACTCTTTCTTGGCTGAAAACTGGTGTGTCTGTGAATGCACAGGAGTTGGGGGTGTGTGCAATTAGCAGTCACAGAGGAATTCAGCCCCTCTCTCCCATCTGCCAAATATTCCCCCCCATCTCAGGAGGGGGGGACGGAGGCTGGCATAAGGGACAACATAGAGTTGAGGAACCTCATGGGGGAATGTAGCAGATGTCAGGGGTGTGTTAGCTAGTGCCCTCCTACAACCAGATCTGTCTCCCTGTTTTGGACCTTTCCCAACAAACCCCACAGGAACGAGCACCAGAACATTTTAAGGCCAATGGTGAAATTACAAGTTCTTCCTTCCCATTTAAGACAACTCTTGAGGTGGGGCTATAGGTTGCTGCCATCTTGTCTTAGTAGCCATACAATGCCTCCGAAAAGCCCCTGCCTGGCTTTAAAAAAAAACAAAACCCAAACATTAAAAAAATTAATACATTACAAGATGTTTAATGCCTGCTTCAGTGCTCTGAATCTTCTTCCCCCAGCCTAGTTATGTAACTAATTACTGCCTTCTGAATTATTCCCTTCAAAGCATGTCGTATTTCTGATTGTTGTACTTCCCCAGGTAGCCTGTGTTTGGCATTTGCTGTTTTATCCCCAAAGGCAGGGGGAGGATTTGCTTTTTTTTTCTTTTCTTTCTTTTTTTAAATTTTTTTTATTTTTTTATTTTTTTGATGCAACTAGAACCGTCAATGCCTGCAGCAGCCCTCCTTTGGCATAGCCTTTAGTCGGCTGCAGATATACGGGTGGAAAAAACGGCTTATGAAGCGGAAATTGGAACAGTTGCTCAAAACCACCAACAGCAGTGGGAAAGGCCCACAATAACCAGCGTCCATTTCATGAGCTCAGTTCCTGTTTTCCAGCTAGATTTGGGACCACACAGGCTGCAGAAGGCAAGGAACTCGCATGCCCTTCTTTCTGTGTCACTGAAATGACACACACACACATACAAAAGGCTAGGGAGAATATTTTACCAACAGGGCCACATTTAGTCCTCTCTCCCCTGCCTATCTTTGTTCTAAACAGGGAATGGAACAGTAGTGGCACAAACTCTACAACCCACAGTGTTATGTGAGGCTGCCAATGGAAAGTGTCAGGAAACTTCAACGGGTCCAAAATGTAGCAGCCAAGTTGCTGACTGGGTGCTGGTTACAGGGATCACATACCCCCCACCCCCGGTTACAGCAGCTCCACTGGCTGTCAATCAGTTTCCAGGCACAAGTGCTGGTCTTAAACTATAAAGCCCTAAATAGCTTTGGTCCAAGCTATTTCAAAGACTGTATCTCCCATTATGAGTTGGTTTGGGTGTTAAGATCATCAGGAGAGGCCTTTCTCTTGGTCCCACCACCTTCACAGGTGCATCTGATGGGGACACAGGAGAGGGCCTTCTCTGTGGCTGCTCCCAGACTTTGGAACTCCCTCCCACTGGAGTCCAGGCTGGCCCCATCTTTGCTGTCCTTCCGCAAGCAGGCAAAGACCTTTCTCTTCAGGCAAGCCTTCCCTCAGTAACCAGCTACCTGTGTGTGATTTTTAGATGGATTGTTATTGTGTTTTCCATTTTTAGGTTTTCCATGTATCTGAGTGCCATATTTTTTCTTTTTAATATCTGTATACATATTGTTCCTAGCTTTAATATTGTCTTGTAATGACGTAAGATGCCTTATTATACACATTGTTCTTCGCTTTAAATATTGTCTTTCAATTGTTGTAAGCCGCCTTGGGTCCTTTTCAAGGAGAAAGGCGGGGTAAAAACATTCTAAATAAAGAAATTATAAATATTTTGCCCCCAATCATGAAACTGCGATTGAGCTATTGAGGGAAATTCAAATAGGATTGGCAGCAACACAGCCCCCCAGTGGATACTCCAGGAAATTATGCTCAGGGCAGGGTTTCAGGTGCAGAGAAAGTGCTGCAAATCCAATAGCTGGGGGGGGGGGGGGGGACGACGACGACGACATAATTCTGCTGTTCCCTTTTCATGTTGGACAAGAAGTGCTCTATTCATGTGAAGTTCTCATTGTGCTCTTCTGAAAGACATGGCAGTCCTTGAGTACTATACCTTTCTTTCTTATTTCTTCACTTGTACAAATCCCACAGGGAAACCCTACCACTCCAGATTTTCTTTTAATTTTACAGCATTTTTCGAATTGCAACTGTGTCAAAAACAACAACAACAGGCCATGATTGTGGTCAATAAGATAGATTTAATGTACTTTTAAAAAAAAGTATACTTCTTAAGTGTGCACAAAATGGGAGACAACGTTCAGTTTATGGCTGCCCTTGCACACCTCCGTCCAGGTCCATCTTTGGAGCAAAGGCTAAGGGAAGTCACTGTAGGGCAACCGGAAGGGATACAGCGGCCCATACCGCACGTCATGCCACAGGAGTTTCTTTTCCAGGAAGTCAATTGTATCCAAGGTGAGCACTAAGGTATCATACTTCAGCATACTGTGTACATTCAGACCTGGGGACATGGAGGGAAGAGAGGCATGTGGTCAGGCCATATCTACCCTGCTTGACTCCACCGAAGAAGGAGACCAACGGAAAGTGCTGCAACTTTGTAGCTCTCTTTTCATGATGGAAAAAAAACAACAACTGCTGGGAAGCTTAACCCAAAAACGTTGTGACGTCAAGGGAAGTACAGGGCACACAATAGAGTATTGGTCTGTCTTTCCATACTATCAACAAATCATGGTATGCAAGAGGCCTGAAGGCAAGCCAGACTCTTGGTTTGCTTCTCAGTCATCAGCCTAGCCAACAGAAAGGGAGAAAGACATGGCTCCATTCAGTGCTACTGGGAAGGGTAGCTGAGCTAGCAGGTGCCCATCAGCCACTGAGTTAAAAAGTGTATGGGGAAAGAGATCTCGTAGTGGTGCGTGTCAGGGCGAGAGCTTCTTTAGCTGTCTGTAGCAGGAAGAAGGACATGCAGTTCTCCAAATGTCACTGGACGGTATCTCCTATCATCCCTTATCTTTGGCTCTGTGAAGTATGACTGATAGGAGCTGTACTCCAGTGACATCTAGGGGGCTGTATATTCCCCACCTCTACTTGTTAAGGGCTGACCTCGCTATGGACTCCCCTGTGCCGTCCTGTCAGGCATAGCTACATACGGAAAGATCTTGCTCACTGCAGCAGCAAGCTCAGTTCGTGTTAAGAACACCTGTGAACCAGAAGAACAACTAATCCATTTAAGAACACAAGTGATCCCTTTGCCCCCCTGGAGAGAACCTTACTGTGAACTATTTTGTTCTTAGGGAGATAAGATGAATACATAAGATGCAGCCTATGTATTCACTTCATTTCTTGTAAAGACTACACTGTGATGACCAATTGTAAACAATAACAAAGGACGCCACGAGTACAAGAACAAGATGTGTCTTCTGTAGCATTCTTCAGCCCTGCTCCCTGGAAAGAAGGAGGGACGCATGCCTGGCATGGAGAACCCATGCCGCCGTACCTAAACTTGCAGGGGGGCATCTTCGTGCCCTGCTGACCCACTTGTACCCCTACTCACCTATGGCTGGCAATACTGTGATGGTTTTAAGACGACTTGTCGCAGCCACTATGTTATCAGGTATTTCGTTGCTGAAAGCCAGAAAGTAGAAGAATTAGGTGTTTTGCAAGGAGAGGCCCAGGACCTTCTGGGTGCAAGGTACCGTTATCGGTGTGTTGCGCAGGGATCCTGGGTGCCCACCTGCCTGCTGCCTCAACCCCCCTCTGTTCCCTGGCGTGGTCTGTTCAAAGACTGCAACACATTTTACGAGTAAAGGGACTCAAAGCTTCTTTGATTCAATGCAGTAGCGGGCAGGGTGCTGTCAGAAGCTGCATGTGGCGCAGAGGGACCCAGTTTTATTTATAGGTTTCATTTCCAATGTGATACCCTACACTTTTAGGCCCCAAAGCACCCCCACTGCTGTTAAAAATATTTCAAGGCTTTTAAAAATAACTGAACTCAAAAAGCCTTTCATGTCTTCAAGGCAGTGTGGAAACAGTTATGCCGTGTTTTGAGACCCACCCCCTGCCCCAAAGGACATCTGAAACTCCATCCTGAAATTTTCTGATTTTTTAAAAAATCATGGACACTAGCATGTCCAAGGGGCTTTTTAACCCCCCACCCACCCAATATTTAGAGAGGAAGTGGAAAGTCAGGGAGGCAACCCTTGAAAATCTGGGGATAAGCATTTGAACCTCTGCAGATGTCAGTCCACTTTAGTGGATTAGCTCTGTCACTCTGATTCTATACCACAGGTTCCCAACGTGTGGGTTGCAACACCCAAGAGGGAGTCACAAAGTGTTTTCTCTCTGTGTGTGTGTGTCACTGAGATTATTTTAGTCTGCGGTCATGGTGGGGAGTAGCTGGCACTGGTAGCAAAAGCTCTCTCTCTCTCTCTCTGGGCTGGTTCCCTGCTCCATGAGAGAAGCAACAGCAACAAAGCAGGAAGCGGAAAAGGCAGCCACTGTTGCCCATCTTGGTGGTGACTTAAACTTTGAGAGACTACAGCCAGCTTGTCACAAGCACAAAAGCTTATTCTTTGCTACATCTGTTAGTCTTTAAGACACTGTCTTCAGGACTGCCTGACGTTTCAGAGAGATTATCTGCATCACCTGCTGGGAAGAAAAAGGGTCCCGCGGACAGACTTCAGTGGGTGCTTCGACTTTCAGGGCCATCCACACAAGAGCCCAAGGGAACTGAGCTCCTAGCAAAAAGTGTGCTCCCCCCCTCCTCATTTCAGAGGTGTATGGCAGATGCAAAACTCTGGCTACTTCTACGCTTACAGAGGCAGCACAAGTCATACAAAGCAGCATGGGGTGTTTATAAATAAGGGCATCTTAAACAAGCACAAAACTCTCATTAAATTAATAAGGTACATGGCTGAAATGTGCAGTTTGGTGAAGAAGCATGTCCTGACTCATCAAACTAAATTAGATGCCCTCATGGCCCACCAGAGTTATTTGTTATGTGCTGTCAAATTGGAACAGATATATATATAGCAACCCTAACAAGGCTTTAAAGGTAATTGAGATACTTAAGGAGACATTTTACCAGTTCTACCACTCCTCATAAGTTTTCATGGCCAAGTGGGAATTTGAACCCAGGTCTCCTGAGTCATAGTCCAGCAATACCCACAGTTTATGTCATAAGGCAGTGCAGAGGAAACTGGGGCTCTCCAGATTTGTTTGAAACTATCAGCCCTAGCTAGTTTGGCCAGTGTGAGGCATGATGATGGTTGTAGTTCATCCACTACATCTACAGAGAGATGTAGTTTATCTAGAGGACCAAAAGTTCCCCAATCCTGTTAGAAGGCAAGATTCAAGCCAACACTAGACATGCACACTTCGTATTCATATCCCTGGGGATATGAATACAAATCACGGCACCACAGGTGCCACAGAGGTCCGTTCGTCCTCCCAGAACTGGACAGTCCACCCACTGGTTGCCACACGGCATGCAGATCCGTTGTCACTGACATTGGGCCAATCATGGAAGTAGCCCAGCCGGCGCCTCCCCGCGCAGCCGACCACTCTGGCGAGGAGGTGGGATGAAGAGTCTCGCTGCTCAGCTGCTGAGAAGTCAGCTGCACGGGGAGGCAGGGAAGTGCCAGCCAGGCTACTTTTGCGATTGGTGCAATGTCAATGACGACGGACATGCATGCTGCGTAGTGACCAATGAGTGAACCAGCCAGTTCTGGGGGGAGGAAATGGCCCTCCGGGGCACCTGTGGCACCGCGCTTTGTATTTGTATCCCCAGGGGTATGAATACAAAGTGCCCATGTCTAGCCAATTCCCTTTTCCTTGTATTCATTTTTTAAAAACCCACTCTCTTCCACATTAGTCAAGTGTTCTATAACTTCTGGCTTAGGCCCGTGATTTTCAAGCTTTCTTTTCAAAGGGAACAATCTCTGGCCCAAGCTTTCTACTTGGAGGGGATAACTTCTGGCTCTGTGTTATCTTCCACAGAAAGTCATGTGGATCTCACAGCTTTCCAGGGCAGAATCCTTGGAACAATCCTGGTCACACAGTCAGACTGCGGGAGACACAGCCAATGGATCGTCCTGTCACCCTGAATAAAAAAGGACACAGCCCTGAACAGGCCCAACGCTCTCGTATGGCTACTCCATTCACGGAAGTATTAGCTCCGTGTAAACTCCCATTTAGAATAGTCTGTTGGATGTTACTGTTTCGTTCTGGACTCTGACTGAGCTTCTGCTGAGCCCAGGCTTCCCTGGAACATACTCTGAAAACTATAAATTTACTCAAAACCTGTCCCAGGCTCCTAGACTCTGTTTCCGTGGCTCAATCCACCAGCAATCCTTGGTTAAATGAAAAGAACAGATCTCCCACCAAGTGTTGGCCCCAGAGAAGGCCTCCAAGCTTGGCCGCTTCCCCAACCAGACTCTGAAGGAAACTCACACATCTGCAATTAGCACTGATCCTCCCCAGTGCCTGTATCGGGCCAGGTCTGTAAGATACTGGGGGTCAGAAGTGGGAATCTCCAGGGAATCTACAATGTGTAGATCATCCTGTAAGTGGAAGAGAAAAACAAGATATTAAATAGAGTTATTAGCTCTATAGAAACCAAGAGTTTCTTGTCGCCAGGTTTCCTGCTCTTTTTCTTTAAAAAAGAAAACCCAAATTATTTTTTCTCATAGGGAAGCTGCTCTAACTGATTAATCACTTTGGCTGTCTTTCCACCACGATACAAGCCACCGTCTTTGACATGATGCCAACAGACTTGCACAGCTATTCCAAACATAGCCCCATTCATCTCATGTCATTAAGATATCGGGCACTGACTTTTCAATCTGGCTTCTTTCACTGCTATGCAGAAATGTGAAGACCCAAAGAGGGAAAACTTTCTCCCATCTCAGACGGCAACGATCAAGGAAAGATTTACATCTAACATCCTCCTGATTTTTCCACTGATGGGCCGTCACAGAATCACAAAACTGGAAGGGGCGTCAAGGGTCACTGAGTCCAACTCTCTGCTGATGTAGGTAATCCATAGCTAAAACTTCCCCAAGAGTTGGCCATTATAACTTCAGTTTAAAATGAAGGAGAATCCACTATCTTCCAAGACAGTCCATTATGTTGGCAAACTGCTGCGGCTGTCAGGAAGTTCTTCCCAATGTTTTCAAAACCACTTTTCTTGTAACCCAAATGCATTGTTTTGACACCCACCCTATGGAGCCACAGAAAAGAAGCTTCCTCCATCTTCCATATGGCAGCCTTCAGATATTTGAAGATGACCTTCATACCGCTTCTCAAATTGTCTCTTCTCCAGGATAAATATAACTAACTCCCTCAACTGTTCCTCATGAAACTTGGTTACCAAACCCTTTACCACCTTGGTCAGTTGCCTCTCAACACACCCCCGTTTGTTGATATTCTTCTTAAATGGTGGTGCCCAGAACTGGACACAGTACTCCAGATGAAATCTGAGTAAAGCAGCATGTGCTGTGATGGAGAAGATCCATTCAACTTCCATGAAGATCCATGGAGTCAACCACTGCTCAGGCAGATCTGGATTTCCACTTTCCCCACAGATCAGAATGGACTTTCACAGAAGGTAAGCCAATGTCAACATTCTTGGTCATCAGAAAGGAGGAGCAATCCATGATCCAGGACCCAAGCAAGCCCTGTCCTAACTAACAAAGTGGCTGAAAGGAAGCCTTGATGAGGGTGTTCAGGACGAGGTGAAGCTTCAGTACAGGAATCTGTGGCTGCCTAGAGGGCTAATAATGGAAGCTTCTATTAGAAATCTCTTTATGGAGATATATGAGCTGAGGGGGTGCCGTACCATCCTAAAACAGAACTGCAGATAGCAAAAAGGTGTGCCTGTGAAGTGTGCTGGGATGGAAGCCTGAGGACAGACCAACCTGTAGGAATTCCACTTGCTTATGAAGACCAGCAGAGATGCCGTCCATGTGTTTTCTAAGCCATCATAAGAGAAAATGTTTCACAGTTCCGTTATAAATTCTCAATGTGGAAGGGTAATGAGAGCCTACTAGAAACCAGTTTATCATTAGCTTTATTTTAATTACTTCTCCCATTCAGTTGCCAAGCTGCTGCTTTGAGCTAGGCTGGGCTGCAGAGCTGAAGTAGACCGTAAGAGGGGTTGGTGTGATATTGGCAGGAACCGAGGGCCTTCCACTGCCAGCTGGGAAATGTGTGGAAACCTAAGCCGTTAAGGGGCCACCAATACCGCTGATGCTTCTCCTGAGCACTCTGGCTGTTGAGGGGAAAGCACAGTGCAAGCCTGGAGGCCAAGGAGAGATCAAAACATCTTGATTGTCCACCTTTGGGGTTAGGAAATGAGAGGAGGACTTCAACAGTTTAGCATTCATAGGAGAAGCAAATAAGTCTATTTGGATTTTTTAAGTAGGTAGCCCTGAATTGACCACGGATTACATTGCACCAGACCTCTTATGTTTGGATCTTCATTATAATTCATACTTCTACCCTCCCCATTCCTGTAAAAATGTCTGTCGCCTAGAGCTGTGCATCAGAAGACATGGGCTACAGTCCATGAAAGTTTATGCCAAAGAAAACTTCGTTGGTCTTAAAGGTGGTACAGAACTCTTAAATCTCTTTGAAATCCCCACTCCCCACCCCACCTGGAAGAGATGTTCACCAAGACACTGGGCAGAAACGTTTTCATTCCCATAGAAAATACAGCAGCCATACCTGTGCCAGTTTCGTTGTCAAGGCCACCTTGAGGCCCTGGACCCGCACTTTCATAGGGAGCATATAGTAGTAGCTGGTGGGGCCACGAGGGCCATGGGAGACCCCCCCTAAAAGGAAGATTGGAAAGGACAGAGATGTTAAGGGGCTCTTTGCTTGTCCATTGACACTCTCTCGGCTCTGCCCTCCCCTAGGTCGAAAGATAATATTTGGATTTGGTTGAAGGAAATGTCCGCGAGCAGAGTTTCAGGGGCCTGCCTCCCAAGCCAGAAAGGCCAACAACTCCCTAAAGCCACATGGTTTGCAAAGCTGTAATACTATAAGCAAGAAAAGCGGCGGGGGAGAGCCACTTACCGCCACGCCACAACGGTGACCGAATACTGCCCTGCCGTGACCGTCCAGTGTGCTTCTGTGGCCTGGGCTTCCTACCACCACCACTCACCTCTGCCCGTGTTTTTGTTTTGGCATAACTCTGGAAAATTAAAACTAGGTCATGTACTCAGCCAGAGCAAAAGCCAGCAAATACAAACAACGCAGAACATTCAATGGGGATCATTTTTACCTCACTAACCCTCACAACAACCTGCCAAAATTAGCCCCGTATTACAGGTTGGAAAGACAATGAGAAAGAAGGGCTTTCCCAGCATTTTCTGAAATAACACCCTCTGGATATGCCTGACTGCAAGTCCAGTGCTCCCCGACCAGCATGGCCAAAGGCTGGGCTCACCTTAATGGCATGTACGGCAAAGGTGAAATTTGAACCATGGCTTTTCCAGGGAACAAATAAACTCTCCTGCTTTGGATATTCATTTCCCAACAGGAGAAAGAGCAAACATCGTCCTTCTTTGGACGCCCAACTGCCCCCTCAACCTCTCCTCACAAAGTCCCGTTGTCCAAATCCTCCCAGCAAGACCAACGCAGGACAGGCCCCTCCCCCACCCGCTCCCCCTGCCTCTCTGTCCCCAACCTCCTGCCACAAAGACAATGGACGTTCACCAACCAGAATTAAGCAAGGATGCCCAAAGTATCTACAAAATGGCAAGTTCACCACCATACAAATGCCAAACTTTGAACCCTTGTGTCAAATATTGATATCAAACACACGAATGTAAATGCATTTATTTACCTTGCACACATATATTTATAAATTATTCACAATGCAGTAGGGTCGCCATATCCATGGGATCAATATTGGTGGTTTCACTTATCTGCTTCCTGAAAATATTAAATAACAGCCCCCCCACCCAGAGATATGCATTTTGGAGGTATATTACTAGAACTGGCCACTAGAGGGAACTAGAGACGATGCCAACCCCCCAAGGGATATGGCAGTCCTTCTGTACAAATTCTTATTTTTGCAAATCCATGGGAAAGAACAAGTATACTTGCTTGATATTCAAATATGGCCAGCTCAATTACTTCCCACTGATGCATTATATTTGCTACTCTGGCACATCATTCCAAAACAGGCCTTTTAGGGGGGGAAAAGGTGAAGGAAAAATACCGCTTCCCAAATTTTTATTTTTACACTAAAAAACTGTCCTGGGGAATGTGGGCACCTTGCTTGTAGATGGTTTTTAAGGGCCCACTCCTTGTTTTGTGTCACGTTTTAACCAGACAGTCCAGATAGTCCCTGACCTATAATCTTAGCCACAGTCCAATACTCACAATTCTCTTAAAATTCTTCTGCCAGATGGCCACTGCATGCAGGATATCAATTCTGGGGGAAAACACAAACCAACCAGCCAACACACACAGTGAATAACAAGAGTTAGCAAAGGACCTCAGAAGAGGCCAACATAAAAGCAAATACTTCCATAATGCCCTGAATACACTTGAACTTGTCTGATTTTAGAAGCTAAGCAGGATCAGGCATGGTGAATAAGTGGATGGGAGACTCACAGGGAATATTAAGGATCTCCAGGTAGGCCTAGGAGAGAATCCTGCCTGAAACCGTAGATGGCTACTGCCATTCAAGAGTAGATAGTAGGTCTTACTCTTTGGGTAAGACCTAAGACCTGCATCCTAAGAGAGGGAAAAAGTGGCCATAATGCTCTGAAATTTAAATGCAAAACTATGGGTCATGGACACTTCCTTGTCATCCCAGAGAGGCAGCAGAAGCAGAGGGCAGGGAGATAGGATGTTGCACCCTGGACTTGCGACATCACAAAGAGCTGAGATTTCAACTTACAGCTAAAATTGGGTTCTGCTTATGTTTGCTCTGAAGGAACTTTCCAAGAAAGAACAAACCCAAAAGAGAGTGTTGTGCAATTTCTGATAGGCATAATTCAAGCAGCTTACATCTGTGGGACGGTCTAACCCAGTCCCTAGGGCTGCCAAGTGTTGGAAAAGACTCCTTTCAGTCCTTCAAGACAGGGCTGGAGAACCTTTTGCCCTCCCAATGTTTTGGACTACAACTCCCATAAGCCCTTACCACTGACCCTGTTGGCAGGGGCTTCTGGAAGTTGAAATTCCAAACATGAGCCTTAAGAGTCCACATATATCCAACCTGGTTTACTTCTAACCCATATCCCATCACTTCCCTCTTGAGACTTTGCTCCCCTGCTTCCAAGCCCTACTCCTTGATCCAAAGAACCCACTATGAAAGATCACTCTAGGAACTCTTTGCTGCTTTGTGGTTTTTTCCCCTTTTTCTGGCAGCCTGCTTGTTCATTTTCAGCTTAGCTCTTGTAATCATGAGGGTTAGAAACATGAACACAATATCCCAGGCCTCACCGGGGCATTACTGCAAACACATCTGGATGCAGGTCTACCAAGCCGAGATGTCTGGCGTCATAATGTTTCAGTGATTCCACCCAAGCCTGGACAGGTGTAAGGTGTTTGGGGACAGCAATGCTGCATTTCCGTAGGATGGGGTCAGTGGAGACCGCAGCAGGATGTGTTTCTAAAAGAAGACAAAAGGGGCAAAAAAACAAAAACAAAAAAAAGACATGAGAATGGTAACCACATATGCTACCTGGAAATCCTTGAAAGAAAGATGAGGATATAAATCAATAAAGTGAAATTAAACAGAATAGAATAAAATAACAACTTGATGGGCTTACCTTTTCCTTTCCTCCCTTAGAAGCTCATAAAAAACTCATGAGCAGCAAAAAACAAAATATTTAAATAACACGAGGTTCAATCATCTTGGAGAACTGAACAGCAGCGACAAATTTAGCAACTGCTACAGAGAAATAAGGATTTTTATCTTCTAATACTGCAGGGGCAACGTCTTCAGAAAATCGTATTTCCAATAAATCAAATAAAGGTTTACGGTCTTACCTTCTGATGAAGTTGCCTCCACTTCACCAGCAGAAACATCAGCACTGCTTAGTACATCTGTCTGTTTTGATGACGTGGTAGACAATAGCTTGGGGTAGAAATTAAAACAGAAGTAGAGTGAGATAGCTAATGCCACTGGTGATCACTACAGTGCACATAGAAATGAACTACATCTAGGCATCCTTCTTAAGCAACTCTGATCTTTCAGCTATGAACAGCTGGAACATAACTTTTAATGACCTTGATGGAATGTCACCTTAGTGCCATTTCCTTCATCTTTCAAGCTGCAGCTCAAAACCCAACTTCCCCAAGAAATGTTTGAGGTTTAATCCCACAGTTTTTGCCACGACACTCCTAGTCCAAAGAAAATCCAGAAGAACACTGCAACCTTGTGTAAACTTAGCATTGGTTAAATTCCACTGACCTGATACACATAAGCTAAAATCATATGTGACTGTACTTTCTTTTATGTGTCCCCTTATCTTTACTACTGTCTCTCCACACTACTATAGCATTAGTTCCTCAAGGAAGGGATCTAATGCTTTGCATATGCCTCCCCCTATTTGGGGGTTTATGTTTCTTTCTAAAATTAACTTGTGATGCTAAAGGATGGTGTGTGTTGTAGAAGGAAACAGAACACAGTAAACACAATGAAGATGATTGGGAGAAGTCTATTAACAATCAAAAAGTTAACTATTGCAGAACCCTGTAATTAAAATACAGCATTTACTGTCATGTGCTACGGTAGTGGTGGCTGCCCCTTTCAATGGTTTTGAAAAAGGATTAAACACATACATGGAAAACAGGCCTATAAGCAGCTATTAGCCACAGGAATTTAAAATGAAAGTTTCAAATGCACTTGAAGTAGCGTATTCTGGGAAATGCATGTGAATAACCATCTCCTCAATCAGTTTGAAAAAGTAGTCATTCTGGCTGGGGGATTCTAGGAGTTACCGTCAGCAAAAGTAACTCCCCAAGCCTCTGATCGTCATGTTTTGCATGCAGTCTTTGCAGGGGGATTCTGGTTGACTGTGGCTAGAAGCCAACTGCTGCATTAGACAGACCCTTGGTTTGCTTCAGCAAGACAGGTTGTTCTGTCCTTATCAGAGTTGGAAGGAAACTCCATGGCCCAAAGTCTGTCCTTGTCATGATAAGGGAGTTATATTCTCTGATGCAAACTGTATCTTTGGGCCACTGTAGCTTATTTGGAGTCTTATATCATTTTTCAAAGATGCAACCATGTTAACCTGTCTCAGAGTGTTGGCAAAAATTAAAGGGAAAAAGAGAAAAGGGCAAAAGCAAAATACTGTGACACTGTTTTTGCTGCAAGGGCCCACCTTCCTCTCTACACTGCAGCAAAATGTATTTGCTCATTCAGTCGTTTTAGTACAAACTAGATGACTTTTTCACACGATGCCCGAGTGACTTACTGGAATCTACTGCCATAAATGCACTAACGAAAGGATTAAGATGGGCTTGAGAAAGCATCGGACACACTCATAGAAAAAACACCTATCAGCTGTTATCTGTCCCAAGTAGAACCTCCATATACAAGGGCAGCATACCACCGAAAAACAGATGCTGTGGGGTTAGAACAATTGGAGGGGTAGCTGTTGCTTCCGAGTTTCTTCCAGAGGCACCGTTTCGATGGCCTCCTCTCGGTTATGGGATGGAGGGTCTTTGGGCTAAATGCAGCTGAATTCTCGTCATGACCCCCTAGATCCCTCCCGCTCCTTCTTTCACCTTTCCTTCTGCCCGCCCTTGCACCCACTGCCGGACAGGACAGTAAAGGCCCATCCCCATGATCGCGCTCACCCGTGTAAGAAGCCCCCTGTTCACCAAGGAAACCTGGAGCCGGATCATCTTGGCTGGTCCGAACCTTTCCTCCCCTTAAAGCTCAGCATATGCGCCCACGAGAGGAAAAGGCTTCTGCCAGCGCTGACTGATGACGTCAGGAGCGAAAGGGGCTTTCATCTCCGCCCGGACATCTTTTGAGAGCCGAAGAGAGTGAGGTCATACGTCCGGTCCTCATTTGATTTCCTTTTCCACTTTAATTACTCATGCAAATCGGAAAGCGCCTTCAGTTCGTGGGCTCCCCCCCCCCCCGCATTTCCCACCCGCATGAAGAATCACAGAAGTCAGCTTGTGTTAACTTCAGACGTAGAATCGCACTTAGGTAGAAGCAGGCCCGTGTTCTTTTTTACCGGAAGTTTAAACTGAGTGTCACTTTTTGTATCTCTACAGTCCTCCATCCAGGAGAGGTGTCACGAGGAGAGGAGGGACGGCGTCTAACCCTTGAGGGGACTGGATTAGCTGCAGAGGGGTTTAAGCGGAGGAGGCGGAGGGAGGTCCGGCTGTTAGATTTGCCTTCACCCTAACATCTCATGAGAAGAGAAGACTCCCTGGAAAAGACCCTGATGTTGGGAAAGTGTGAGGGCAAGAGGAAAAGGGGATGACAGAGGAGGAGATGGATGGACAGTGTCATCGAAGCGACCAACATGAATCTGACCCAACTCCGGGAGGCAGTGGAAGACAGGAGGGCCTGGCGTGCTCTGGTCCATGGGGTCACAAAGAGTCGGACACGACTTAACGACTAAACAACAACAACAACAAACATCTCTCACGCAGTCATTGAGGACATAAAATAATCGACATTAGCACGCACCTTCACAAAACGTGGTCACTACATTTTTATTACGAAAAACTAGTAGAGTTGTGAACGTTTGTGTTGAACTACAGCTCCCAGAATGCTCCGAAGGCCCATAGCTGCCCGGGGAGGTCGGTATTTGCAGTCCAAAACCAGAAATACTACCCTTTGTATACGTTAAAAAAATCTGCTACTAAATTGATGTAGGTAGTCCCTTCCCCATGCAGAGGGCAACTATTAGCTGCTTAGTTATTATAGCTAGTTCAGTACCGTTCCTACACCATCAAGTAACAACTCATTCATGGGCTGAAGTCCTGCTAGTGTAGTGAATTGCACTGGAGTAGGCCCACTGAATCAGTGGAAATGTAGTGAGTCATATCCTCTGTAAGTTCCATTGATTCAAATGTGCCTTCTTCAACTGTGACTGACTCTGTCAATGCAAGTGGCACCTAGAGTGGGCTTGTTTGAATCCATGCCCCTTAGGAAGTAACTCACCAAATGTTCTCTGATTCCATAGGTCTACTCTTAGGTGACATACTATGCTGAGCAATAGGATTTCAGCTATAGAAATGTGTACCAGGGATACATATACAAAGTTCCTTTCCCTGGGAGGCATGCTTTTTAGGTAATCATGAGCAATACTCTTGTTCCACTAAGGATTTTGCTAATTGTATTGCTGTATTTCTGTAACCAGGGTGGATTCCAAAGATCCGAGGGCGACCCCCCCCCCCATCCTGTGACCTTAACAGACAACACTTTGCTCCTGTGACTCCTACCTTATCCATCCCAATTTTCACAAAAATTGGAATTTGGGGGGGGGGGGGGGTTAACCAAAAAGAGAGCCACTTGTGTTTTTTAAAAACAATTTAACAATTTTAGAGGTGTGAGAGGCCAGAGGGTGGAGCGCCTCCACAGCATGACAAAATAGCCCTCCATCCTCCCTAGAAGGGTACAAAGGGTACTTTTTGCGCCAGAAAAGTAGGGTGCTGGGGGTGGTATTTGGACCCCTATGGCCCATATATTAATCACCCCTGCTGTATATGATATATACCCTGCTGTATATGATAAGATATTATGTATATCTATCTTAAAGTAGATATCCTTACATGGTATTCACTCTGCTGTTGTGTTGGTTATTTTTAGTGTTTTATTGTACGCCATGTTGTGAGTACTTTCAACAGAAAAAAAGTCTGGTTGAGCAAAGTTTACAATGAAGCATCCCGTGTTGCCACGGCATGCCCCACCCTCTTCTGTAACTGTGTCCTGCCCACAGATTCAGTGTCCATTTTGCTGGAGTTGTGATCACCCATCTACCAAGACAAGTTCGAGTTTAGCCTTCAGATGAAAAATTCATGTCCTTCAAAAATGTCTGATTGTCTGAGTTTCTATAGGAGTCACCAACCTGGGCTGTGCAGGGGACAGAGGCAAGTCCGCAACAGTGCCAAGGATTCACAAAAGAGTCTGCACCAAAGATGCTGCAGAATACTTTCCCTTCAGCATAAGGACTAGCTGACAGATCCAGTCACATCTATGCAGCGGCACAGCAGAATGGGGGAGGAACCGTGGAAGGAACTGAGGATGGGGCTGTCAATCACAAAGAGTTGCACCAGGAGTCTCCTCAGTGACGATACAGTGTGCATGCGCCATCATTTAATTCAGCATATTCCTTGTGGAACACTGTAAGTTTTCTCGCAGCATAGTAACGTGCCTGGCTTGCAACTATGAAATTTACTGCCTTCATCCTACAGTATAAGAGCACTAAGTGTCCAAAATGCCTCCTCCATTCCCCATAACCCTTTTGAAATCATTTTAGTTTTCTGCTCTCCATCCTGCTTTGATGCTGTTACATCTTTAGTGCTTTTATGTACTGAGACTTGCGGAAGGAGCTGACAGAGAAGAAAGTGATACCTGGCAGACTGAAGGTGGGGTTTAGGTACATCTGGTGTTGCCATAGGATAGCTCCGATACGGTCCAGGGGCAGACCCCAGTTAGGCGTGGAGGCTCAAGCCCAGCTAGGGGCAGACGAACATGCAGTGGAGCTAACAATGAACATTCATATTAAGCCAGTCTACTCCCTTGCTGCTTTTACAGATCCTGCAGTCACATAGCTTCTCCTGAAAAAAAAACCACACAGAAATGTCTTTTCACACCCTAAAATTTGGCAACCTTGGGAGTGAGGGGGGTTTGTGATCAGGAAAGATGTGCAAGGGGAGGTAGGAGATAAATCACTGTTTTTTAAACAGGAAAATATTTGAAAAATGTACATAGTCATGTATCATAAATGTTCTGTACTATTGGAGGGAAAGCACCCCCATTTTAAGCCTCTTCTTTTTGAAGGAGTGATTCATACATTTCAACGCTGGAAGTTTTTAAAAAAAAACTCCTGGGATTTTTTTTTTATTGCTCCCAGTTTCTTGGCATCCCTGGTCATGTTCTTCAGCTTTCCAGGAAAATTGTTTCATTACAATAAAATGACACACACAAAAAAAGGTTCATAGAAATTCTGTTATTTCTCATAACTAAGAAATGATTTGGACTTCACGGACAGAATTCTGTCTAAAGATGATTAAGTGAAAAGTAACATTCACTGAAGGAGAGCGCAAGCCCTCAAGAAGCTGTACTACCCACTCAGAGCTCATCAAAATACGCCTATGAAGGCTTTCTCAGGAGAACTGCCAATGAGAATATTTTCATAATTTGTTGCCTCTTTTGGCAGGGATTTCAGGTGAGAATAAACCCTAGATCTCAACAGTTCCAAGGCAGAAGCTTTGGGATGGCTTAGCCAGGTGGGCAGCTTTTAGGAAAAGCTTTGCTGGCAGTGGCTCCTAGTGGCGCATCCCTGTAATATGTTGATCATATGGACTAAGCGGGGAGGAGGGCTTGTTTGCCTTTTTGCATTATCTGAGATTTGGATCTCTTAGGCCCAAATGAGATGTTATTCTGCTGCAATCTACTTCCTTAGAATATCCTGTGAAAAAAGATACATTACATCTGTGTGGAGCCAGTGGACTTGAGGCCAAACTATATGCGCTCAGTAACCTGTTACTAGAACTGAAATCACTTAGTGTTCCAGAGACACGACTCAGGCAGTCTTTTGTATCTGAGAAATCAGACTTTCAGATGAAGACCTTGCTTACGTCTTGAAGTCCAATCGCAAAACAAAGCTGATTTTGCAAACCGTGGGAGGAAAAAAAAGTCCCTGCTGTGGCAAACAAAATAGCTTCTAGCTCTTAATTTCCTTAATTTTAATGATGGGTTATTTTTAAAGCACAATTCATCCCTTGATCTTTGGGAAAGTACCTAAGATTATGCTGCACTGTTATGCAAGCACTGTGACTCCTTGGATGGAATAAACAGTCTAAGGCTTGTTATTCACATCTTTAGATCAAGATAGTCCACATGTACTTTTCTAGTGATTTTATGGCTGGTCCAGCTTCCCATGACCATATAGGAGCCACCCTATACCATAAGGAGAGGTGAAAGTCAGATGGGTTTACAATAAATGTATACCAACAGCAAATTTATACTCTCCAGAAATCATAAATCCTAAAAATGTGTAGAAGGAAGGAAAGAAGGAAGGACGGACTGACTGACATCTGCTTTCCTGCTGGAGCTGTTCTTAAAAACTATTTGTACTAATTGGAAGATAATTGAAATCTTCCAGCCGGGGGTGGGGTTTGACGGCAGAACTGAATTCTAGCACAAAGTTCTATAATGCTAAACTCCATGCCTAGAAGTGGGGACAAAATGAGACAAAAAAATAAACGATGGCTTCTAAATATAGAAAAAGTCACAGAGTGTATCATTGTGCTAATTGAAACAAGGCAAATATTGTATGGATGGTGGGGAAAACACACACCCATATTTATTTATTTATTTATTTATTTATTTATTTAACTTATATGCCGCCCACACTACCCAAAGGTCTCTGGGCGGCTTACAACAGTTAAAATACAATTAAAAGACAAAACAATTAAAATGCAATTAAAATATATACTCTAAAAATTGCCATCAGGACCCACAGTTGATATTATTTCAATTATTTATTTTATATTAGTGCAGGATTAGATACATCAAAGAGAACTAATGATCCTTCTGGATAAGCCTTAGGTTTTCTGGACAAAGTTATTTAGGATACAAATAGGACCGCAGCTTTAATTTTTCCTGAAGGAACCAATAGAGGGCAGTCCAAACATATTTTTCTGCTGAAACAAAACATTTCCTAGAAGACAGAATCTTCTCTGCCACAAGCAGAAGAGTTCAAAAGTACATTAAAAAAGAAAGAAAGAAATCTGCAGCACAGAAACTTGGATCCCATCTTTCACTTAATTCTCTTCCTGTGTAAAGGAAATTACCCATTTTTAATGTACAGAAGCAATCTGGGTTACCAGGGAGAATAGTGGATTCACAGGAATACCCAAATGGTTTACTTGATCCTTGAGAGATCTAATCTGCCCATCTCTTGGGTGTGTGGCTGTTACATACAAAAAAAGCCTATGTCTTGCTAGTGCTCAGGCCTAGCATAACAGCCTGCATCCAGTCCACCAGAGCATCCAGGCACAGGTCCAGAACTTACACAGACGTACCTGATTCAGGTGTGACAGGGAAAGAAAGTTGGGTGTTATCAGCACAATGATGACACTTGGGGCAAAATCCTGTTGGTGTAAAGTTATACCAGTGTAAACCAGGTCTGGTGTTGAAAACACTCAAGTTAAACTAATTAAATCTTCCTAAACCCCCTTCAGTTTCTGAGGTTCCCCAGGGCTTCTAAATTGCCCCAGGGAGCCTTGGGATGCAGGGGAGAGAAAGCCTTTAATAGTCAAAAATTGCCACTGGATTACCACTGTGAGTCCCAATCTTGCCTCAGAACCTGAGAAAGGGAGTGGGGATAGAAAGCTTTCAATTAGTTTAAATTAATTATTTCTGGCACTGGATCTGGTTTACACCAACAGAGCTTTACACAAAAGGATTTTGATCTTTCAAATTTCCTGATGACCATTATCAATGGCTTTATATAGATATGAAACAGCATTAGCGTTCCATATCATCGATACCAGGAGCTGAGAAAGAGTCTCATAGCGCCATTTCTGGAGCCTGGACAAAGCCATTTAGGATACCTACCTAAAACCTTCCAGGCGGGTAGAAGCAGAACCACTAAAGTATAATGCCTCCAACATTGAACACAATGAACCAGTCCAGACAGATGGTATCAGAAGCTGCTAAGAGATTAAGGAAGAGAAAGAGGGATGCACAACACCTCTCGTTCTCTCTCTATTTCTCCCTCTCCCCTCAACCTTTCTCTTTCCCTCCCACTGTCTGTCATCCACCAGGGCGACCAAGGCCAGTTCAATACCCAAATCAGGCTTAAGCGCAGAATGAGATGGATTCAAATTATTGGTCCCATCCAAAGTGTCTGCAATGGCAACACCACACATCTCTCAAGGAACTTCTCCCCAAAGCAGTATTTGTCTCTGAATGGTATAGTTTGTCAAGGACTGCTCACAGGACGTCTGCCAAGACGAGCTTGTTGCCTTCCACTCCCACCACCACCCTGCCTTCTAACTGAAAGGGAGGGAGGGAAACCAGCTGGGACCAGTCCAGTTGCCAACATGTGACTCCATGACCCACACAAGAAGCATGTCCACTGAGGAGCGTGCTGTTTTCCGGCTGACTGGAAAGTAGAACTCAATGACACAACAGCTTCTTACTTAATAATTCCAAACAAATGTTCTTGTGGTTTCCTCTCCTTCCATCATCTGCCTTTTTGACCCAAAGGAAAATGTCTAATGATCACACAATGACTTATGCAAGAGGGGCCGTTATGTGAGGATGATGGGAAAATGTATGAACAAAACAGGCAATCTTGTAGATGTCTTGCTATCTTTGTCTTGCTGTCAGATGGAGAGATGTATCAGGTTACAGACACAATGGTATGGAGCCCTTAGGGATGTCTGAACAACAAAATAGACTGGTGGGTGTTTCACTCTTAGAACACAGGTTGCAGTACAGGTTGTTATATGCTCTTAAGTTACTTCCAACTTATAGTGTCTGTAATATGATTTTTGGGGGTATGTACAATGTTTGAAGAGTAGTTTACCCACTGCCAACCATCCAGTGAGTTTTGATTACCAGATGGGGGGTTGAACCCAGGTTGAGTCCTAGTCCAACGTTTTATCTGATATACTACACTGTCTTGGGCCTACCATGTGCCAGGGCAGGCACCTCTGAAGGCCTATTTTCCTGATTCCATTCTGGCTTTAAATACACAGCTGGTCCTGGATCTGAACAGGGAGAAGCACCTCACGCCAAAATGGGAGAGCAACATTTTGATGTGCCCACTACCTGAGGTGAGAGTCACCAGAGATAAAAGAGCATAAGTGAAATTCTGTTTAAAATGTTCAGGAAAATGGAAAAGCTTTTTGTCTGTTGGCAAAAAAAAATAAGGTGGGTGCCAGGCAAAAACTCTGAGGGGATGTTCTATAGGGAGGGCACTACCACTAAAAGTGGGATAAAAGTACTTATAATAAATAAAATTCCACTATCAGGATTCTTTGCCTCAAAAGACAAAACAAAACAAGAAAACCTAATAGGTCTAGCCTACCAAAGGTAATTCTGGGTTTGTCTTTTTATTCTAGCAAGAATGTTATTCCTCAGCTTATCAATATGGCCATTACAACATGTAATATATGAAACAGCCATTTTTATTTCCCTGGGATTCTCTGGAAAACAAGGGGCAAGCCAGATAGCGCTCTTTATCCCACCGTATTACTCTGAGCCTTGTGTATTTTGCTGAATTTAATTATCATAGTCTTAAAACGAAGGGCCATCTTCCCCACCCTTCCCCTTTGTGATTTTCCAAGATGTCCCATGACCGCCCATCTAGGTTAGGTGATGTTCCTGGCTCAGCAAATCATGATGGTTATGCAATGACAATTTTCTGTATATTCCATATCCGCTCTTAAGTTCTCGGCTGCAGGCCTCACTTACTGCCTGCCTGCAGATGCAACAGGCAGAGCTGTTGATGCTGCATACTGCTTAGCATGATAATGTGCAACATAAAGCAGCAATGCAAGAAATGTTTCTTTTTTAAAGTGGGGCTGTACCCCCCCCATGTGCTGCCATGCTGACATGGAGAGACTACACAACAACAATTACGCCATACATCATACCTCAAATGTGTGAAGAACAAAATGAAAGGCTATTCCTGTCCTGTTGTAGTAAAGGATGGGCCATTGCTTTATTTTCAACCAATGGCAGGGGGGTGAGCCATTTTTGGCTTGGATGAGGCACTGTCCGTGACTAGCTGTAACATCATACCACAGTAATTATTTGCTATTGCGATAGCATCAAGGTCCGTGCTCAGCAAGACAGAGATGTCAGCCCCGTGCTGAATCTAGACATCATTCATCATAGTAACCCAAAGGTGGAGAGCAGTTTGGAAAATTTGTTAAAGAAGATGTGAATAAAGCAGGGCAATACATGCAGCAGGCATCTAATTAGTTCCATTGGTCCAGAACATTACCTTGGGCAGCAAAAGGAAGGATTTGTGTGCTAAGTAAATCCCTGGTAGAATGGTAGAGGAAGAGATTAAAGCTAGATCTGGAAAGGATCTGAGAAAAAAGCCACTGCAGAAGGAAAAGAGATCCATCAGCAGTCAAGGAGCATTGCGTAAGAGAAGTAAGAATGGAAATCTAGAAGAGGGAAAAAGGACCACCACTGAACACAGGGAGATGTCTACCATGGAGCTTATGCTTGATTATAAAATAAAACGCCCACCTCTCTCATGCAATATGCCTGGATAGAAATCAAAATGTGGTGGTGGTGGGAAATGCAGCAAAATATTCCACACTACCCTTGTTCTCTTGTTGCTTCTTACTCGTTTTATTGAAGTGTGGAAATCCACCCACTCCTGCCACTTGAGCTTGGATTGTCATGGATATTATCTCAGGAGAAGGTATGTATTTTTTGGATAAGTTTGCCTCAACTAATATATCCCTTGCCAACAGGGGCAGTCCAGAGCATGATATAGGCCTCATTTGTTTGTCCTTGTAGTCACTGCATTTGCATTATCTGCTGCTCTATATGCCTGTGAACAAAGTCTTAACAGTTTTAGAACTGACAACTGATAAGCTGATTAACGAAGTAATCCATCTGTTGATTTTAAATGCATTTAGGTCTCAGCACATGCCTTTTTGTAGCATGCCTTTGCAGAGCAAAAAAAAAAAAAAAAGGCTACAAGGGAGTCAGAAATTTAAGGCTGCCTTTCAGGTGTCCATAGTGCTGAACAAACACAGGGAGAAAATTTGGATTCTCTCCCCCCTGCTGCCCCCCGGCACCCTCCTTAATGAGAAGGGAGGGCCAGTGTGGTGTCGTGGATAGAGTGTGGACTAAGCCTCAAGAAAGCAGAGTTCAAAACCCATGCTCAGGCATGGAAACTGACCAGAAGGTGTGTGTAGCAATGGACAACTACTTCTTCAACTTCTCACATAACTTGGAAGACTCTGTTAGGGTCACCATAGGTCAGAACCAACTTGATGGCACATGATAAGGATGAGAGGCTGCTGTCTACTTCCCAGAATCAGATGCTCTGGACATTCCCCTTTTTCTGTAGCATCTTCAGCTCAGTGAAAAAGATGGGTCTGGGAAAACGTTAGCCTGGTGTCTCTTGCCGTTATTTCTGCCTGTGAAAAATGCAGAGAAGCTGGCAGAGATGATAGAGGACAAGCAGCTAATTTTAGCCTTGTTTCTTTTGGAGGAGCCTGTCCTGTTGCTTTCTGCAGGCCAGACATCTGCAGCAAATAACATACCGCTCCTAGTGAATATCATTGCATTTGGTTGGATCTTTTTTTTGGTTTTTGTTTTTGTTAATCTTTTCAAAATGGGAGCTTGTATAAGTGGGAAGCATGGTATCTAAGCTGTGGCATCTAGTAATAGATTGCCTTGAAACCACCCAGACTGATGTGGAAGCCTGGGGCAAAATGACTACATGCTAAGCAACACTTTTTTTCACATTTTGGGGTGGTGAGGGTACCCCAGCATGTAAAACAGTCCAAGATTTAGGTCTTGTTCAAATGAGGCTCTGAAAGTAAGGAGTGGTGAAGCCATGGATAATATCAAATTATGGATTTGTATGATACAAAGCACAACTCAGCAGCGAAGCAAATTATTCAAAACAGGCTTAAGTTCACGGAGATCTCTGTACGTTTTTAATTAAGTCACACCACAATCATCATACTATATTCAAAGCTCTTAATTTGAAGCTCCTCTCTGTTTCAACTCCTGCTGTAAGTTTCTGTAAATAGTACTTCTCTGTTTGGATAGACATCTAATTTTCTGAATGGTTCAGCTGTTTCCCAGGCTGTTCAAATTTATGAGGTGGCTCCAGATTGGTCAAGGGGGAACAACTGTGCATTTTTGATTCACAAAATTTGAAGGGATCTCCTTGTCTGATTTCCAGGCAGGAGCTTCTGCACTCTTGGAAGTCGTGGAATTTGTTCATGTGAAACAAGACTCATTTCATTATATAAAGCACTTTAGTCAATGTTCTATAAATTGCAAGAAACAATTCAAAATGAAGAATTGAAACAACATGTCTATTGAAAACAAAACTACAGTAAAAATCAGGAGAAATAAAATAGCCATTTAAAGTATCATAGAATGGCTGTATTTTATGCATTTAAGGCCCCTTTGCATCAGTTTATGATTTTCTCTCTCTCTCAATCCATGTGTGTGTGTGTGTGTAAACACACACACACACACACACACACAGATTGAGACTTTGTTGTTATTAGTCATTGATTAATGTCTGATTTATGATGACCCTATGCATTAATGGTGAGCCAGTGCAATATAGTGCACAGAGTGTTAGTGTAGGACTCAGAAGACCTGAGTTCAAATCCTTGCTTGAACAGGGGAACTCACTTGGTGGGTGGTGGCAATGGAAAACCATGACTTGAACATCTTACGAATCGTATTAGCTGGAAGCGACTTGATGACACACAGCAACAAATGAATTAATGACTTCCACAGTTTCCTATCATTAACAGCCCTGATCTGGAAACTAAATGCTCTGGCATTTGTGTGGCCCAAAGTTGCTATCCCCTGCTATCAGCTGCATTGGAAGTGCGGTGTCTTTCTCTCCCCATTGATTTAAACAGAAGCTGGCCGTACAAAATAGCTGACTGACAACCCAGATTGGGTAGCCCCGACATCACCTGTAAGACCACCAGCTCTACTTGTAGAAGCAGCTGTCAAAGTGTTAGACATAAGAAGGAGGTAATCCACTGAAAATGGACTAACAGTATAATGTCATACAGGCACCAAGGATAAATGACCTGGAGGCAGGGATAAGCAGTGAGGTGGCCACGTTTGCAGATGACAAGAAACTTTTCTGGGTGGTGAACACCAGAAGGGATTGTGAAGAGCTCCAGAAGGATCTCTCCAAACTGGGAGAATGGGTGGCAAAATGGCAAATGCGTTTCAATATAAAACAATGTAAAGTAATGCACATTGTGGCAAAAAAATCAAAACTTTATTTATCAGGTGATGGGTTCTGAGCTGTCCATGACAGATCAGGAAAGAGATCTTGGTGTTCTGGTGGGCAGCTCGATGAAAGTGTCAACCCAGTGTGTGGTGGCAGTGAAGAAGGCCAATTCCATGCTAGGGATCATTAAAAGGGGGATTGAAAATAAAACAGCCAACATTATAATGCCATTGTACAAAATGCTGGTAAGACCGCACCTGGAGTATTGCGTACAGTTCTGGTCACCGCACCTCAAAAAAGACATCGTGGAACTGGAAAAGGTGCAGAAGAGAGCGACTGAAATGATGACTGGGCTGGGGCACCTCCCTTATGAGGAAAGGCTACAGCGTTTGGGGCTCTTTAGTCTGGAGAAAAGGCGCCTGAGGGGGGACATGATTGAGACGTATAAAATTATGCCGGGGATGGATAAAGAGGATAGAGGGAAACTCTTTTCCCTCTCACGCAATACCAGAACCAGGGGACATCTACTCCAATTGAGTGCTGGGAGAGTGAGAACAGACAAAAGAAAATATTTCTTTACCCAGCGTGTTGTTAGTCTGTGGAACTCCTTGCCACAGGATGTGATGACATCTGGCCTAGATGCCTTTAAAAAGGGATTGGACAGATTTCTGGAGGAAAAGTCCATCACAGGTTACAAGCCATGATGGAGATATATAATCTCCAGGCTTAAAAGGAAGGGACCTCCAAATGCCAGATGCAGGGGAGTGGTATCAGGAGACAGGTATCTAGTTGTCTCATGTGCTCCCTGAGGCATCTGGTGGGGCCCCTGTGAGATACAGGAAGCTGGACTAGATGGGCCCTTGGCCTGATCCAGCAGGGCTCTTCTTATGTTCTTATGAAAGTATGGAAAAAAGGCAGCTTATCTGAAGCATTAGAGAGGAACAGCTTTCCATCTAGAGCAGCAGTCCTTAACCTTCAGTCCTCCAGATGTTTTGGACAGTCAACTCCCACAGCTTCTTATGCTGGCCAGGGCTCCTGGGAGTTGGTCCAGAACATCTGGCGAGCCAAAGGTTGAGATCCACTGATCTGGAGGCTATTTGTGGATCAGTACAGGAGTAAAGATGTTAAAACTAAGCTTGCAAATTAACAACAAAAATAACGCAGATTTTCTTCCAGGGTACTTTGCTCTCTATACAGCCTCTTGCCTTTAAGTCCAGGGTCTGAATATAAATCCTTGCTTGTCTTCTTATGTGGGTGAAGTTTAGGATTGATGATCACACCAAATTATAATAGCTGCTGACTTGTTGCAGAAGCATTGGAGGGTTGTTTCCATCTTTTTGATCTCCCATCCCAGTCCTTTTGTATGTGCTGTGTGTATATGACTTCACAAAGGGAAAAGGCACAAGTTTTGTGCAGACATAGTGCATGAACTGCGCAAACCTCCCAAAAGTTCTTGCCTCCGGTGTTATTTCCAAATTTGAAAAGCTCTGCCTTTTGTCTTATTTCCTTGCTAGAGGCAAGAGGACCTTGTGGGGACTGGCAATTTCTTGACCGGTTTCCTGAATGAGAATGAGTAATTCTGTAAGAATTCATCACTACCTTACTCAGAGGTACTGACGTTCTCTACTCCCATGTCCCATTGCCAGAAAGCAGAAAAGACTGAGGCCCACTAGTCACAACATGGCAGTACAGGGGTAGAGGTACTCACAAAGTTGTAGTCAATGGAGGTAGAGTTTGAAATAAGCAGTTGACACTTATGGATACTATTTTGTATTTGTATCTAATCCATATTCGAAAATTGCCAAATTCTTTCCCATAGCAAGTTTTTTGTACCAAGGAGTTCAATAGTTCATTGTTCCTCTCTTTTAGCCATAGAAACATTGTCTCTCAAGCTACCGGGGCTCAGCCATTTCAGGTGAAATTTGTAGATCCAGGGCCCCTCACTGGAAAATATTTCAAAATATTTTCACACACACCCCATTCCTCTTCAAGTGTACTCATCTCCACTCCTTTCTGCTCCGC
Organism: Intellagama lesueurii; assembly: GCA_037013535.1. NCBI lineage: Eukaryota > Metazoa > Chordata > Lepidosauria > Squamata > Agamidae > Intellagama > Intellagama lesueurii. The sequence goes on from JBAJHW010000002.1 coordinate 137,401,512, forward strand.
TTCTCCTTTCTCCTTGGCAGTCCATCCACAATTTCCAAATTTCTTTCTCCCCTTCCTCCCAGCTGCTTTTACATTTACTGTACTTCCTTTCTCTCGATCTGCAGCTGTTATTATAACGGAAAAAAGGATAATATTTCTCCATGGCATTTTTTCAAATTTCCTGGACCCTTTTCTGCAAGAAACTTTCTCAACTCTCGCTCCATGCCTGAAATTCTTTGTCATCTGGCCACCTTTGTTCAGTTCTCCCTCCCCCCTCCCGCCCTCTCTCTCTCCCTCACACACACACACACACACACACACACACACACAAACACACACACACACACACACACACACAGAGAGAGAGAGAGAGAGAGAGAGCAGCAAAACACTCACCACTCCTGCAGACAGACACATGTCTACCATTCCAGGTGCCATTGCCCAAAGCCAGGTTATTTTTCTGAGGTGGAAGAGGTGGTCATTCCTGCAACCTGAAGGAGGTCCCACTCCGAATGGGTGGCTGTCAGCACCTGCATGTTCTCTGAGGTGGCAGGGGTAAGAAAATCTGAGACCACCAGCCAGGTTCTTGTGGTGTCACAAGAGGTGGGTCCTTGAGCAACAACTGCAAACTAATTTGTCTGCGTGTATATCAGACAGAGAGATACCACAAACAATAAAAGCCAGGTAGTAAGACAAGGAATTTGGGCAGGCTGAAGTATTGAGGTCCATCAGAAAGTAGGCTGAAGTCTGTGGGTGGTTCTCAGCCACCAGTTTGAGATATGCTACCCTAAACCATAGGGTAGCAGCAGTTCAACTCCACAGTTGCTACATTCTGAGACCTTTATATTTAGGGTATCAAACATGTTTTCAAGCCATACCCATCGTACTTCACAAGGGCTGAAATCCTGTTGCTTAGTCTAGTCAGTTGAACTAAAGTAGGCCCACTGAATCAGTGAGGATTTGATGAGTCAGCTCCTCCTTAGGTTCCATTGTTTCAAACCAGCCTAATCTAGTTGTGACGTCCTACGCTGAGCAACAGGATCTGTTGCCCGCCGTGACACGACAAGATTTCTTGGACAGGCACATCTCTTGGTTGGTCCATTGTGTGATGGCTGCTGCTCAAATACGTTCCTGCCCCAAACATGGCTTCTAGAATTGTGCCAGTCCTGAATTCATGCCCAAGTTGCCAGGGGTCAAAATTCATACTCATGGCCGGGCACTTCATTCCTCAAAGTTCTCAATTTGCTGCTTGGGAGCCCAATTGAGACGGGCTGAAACGCTGTCCGGAAATGCAAGTTCCGGCCACAGCTTCTGTGAGTCCGAGAGGTCGTGATAATAAAACGGAATCGTGCGTCTCTGCTGCTTTTGTTGGCTCTGTGAAAAGAGTCTGCAACCTCCCTGCCCTGCCTGCAGTGCAGATAAACATCTGAAAACTTCCGATTCTATCTAAAGCCATGTTTGTTTATAGTCATTTCCAGGCGCTTTGATGAATATGGAAATGATTTTATTCCCCTCTTAGATTCTTCTTCATTCCTAGCATTAATGTCTCAGGGCTAGACGGAGGTTCCCAAGCATGCCCCTGATGTAATGGGTTGCTCCCAGATGGGCAACTTTTAATGCTACCCATCCGAGGTCATTGGGTCCATACTGAGAAATGATATCTGGCACTACCAGTCGAAAGCACAGGGTTCTTTTAACACATATCCTGCCCTTATCTCAGTAGAGACTCAAGGAGGCTTATAAAATACTTAAGCACCACACACACACCCCAATAAATTGAACTATTAAAAAAAGTAATTCAATATATTGTTAAAACCAGTGAACTTTGAAAATAATTAAAACCAGTTCAAGCACAGAGTAGGAGTACGTAGTATTCAAGGAATTATCTACCATAGCCACACCCCAATGGGTTTCAGTCTGACACGCTATCCACACTACCTTTCCTGACAAGTGAAAAGGGCTCTAAAGCACTTTGGAATAGGTGCCTGCAATGTCTTCCTTTCTTCTCAGTTGGTCTGATGAGCAGCAAATGTGCAAGGTGGGAAAGACGACCCATTTGTCGTGCACAGTTGAAGCATCTTCTGTGCTTCTGTTGCAGGATGTTGTATTTTCCCAGTGTGCTTTGTATCTGCAGTTATTATTACTATTATTAGTTTTATTTGTATGCCACATTTTTCCCAACAAGGAACCCAAAGGCGGCTCACAGCATTAAAATTCACACAATTAAAAACACAATAAGTTAAATATTAAAAGACAAATCAAACAATATATGATTTAAAATTAAATTAAAAGATTAAAACATGGAAACGTGAAAAGATTAAAATTATCTGCTAAAATGGGGTTCAGGGATTCAGTTGTAATTGTTAAAAGCCTGCCTGAAGAGATGGGTCTTGAGCTTTTTTCGGAAGGATAAAAGGGAAGGGGCCATCCTGATCTCCCGAGGGAGAGTGTTCCATAACCTGGGAGCTGCCACAGAGAAGGCCCTCTCCCGTGTCCCCATCAGCTGTGCTTGTGCTGGCAATGGGACCGAGAGGAGGGTCTCCTCTGCTGATCTTAATCGCCGAGAAGGCGCATATAGGGAGATAAGGTCCTTCAGGTAGCCCTGACCCAAGCTGTGTAGGGCTTTATAGGGAGTGACCAGCACTTTGAATTGGGCCTGGAAACGGACTGGTAGCCAGTGCAGTTCTTGTAACAGGTACCTTATATGCTCCCTATAGCTGGCCCCAGTCAGTAGTCTGGCTGCAGAGCAACTAGGATTGTGATTGGTATGTGCCATGTGGGCCATGTTAGAGTAACTGCTGGTGGAACATGTGAGTGATTATCCGCTCTTGTTTGCAATGAATCGGCTCCCCTTTACATCCATAGCATGTCCTGAACATCAGCTGCCCACGACACCTGCATGTGGCCTTGAGAGGCAGTCCCACCACCTGTCATCAAACGTGCCATCTCTACCACTAGTATTTCTTTTTATGGTTTCACTCAAAGTTACAGCACCGATGTATGTAAAAGGCAAAATGAAGGGGGGGGGGAGGGATTCACAGATAGGGTAGCCAGGAGGACTCAAGTCGCTTGACCCTCTTGGCCCTCCCCACCAATCTGTGGTACAGATTGTTACACTCAGGCTATGCTTCCTACTACTTCTTGAAAGCCAATTAATTTATTTTTCCCATTTGTCAGTATGGAGACGGGGGGGGGGGGGGAGAGATTTTATATAGAGTCTAATCCAGTGGTTCCCATCCTTGGGTCCCCAGATGTTCTTGGACTGAAAGTCCCAGAAGCCTTCACCACTAACTGTACTGGGCCAGAATTTCTGGGAGTTGTGGTCCAAGAACACCTGGGTTACCCAAGGTTGGGAACCACTGGTCTAATCTG